>OY821742.1:23033725-24302892 GCA_963682055.1 Primula veris
TTTTTTATTTTTTTTTGTTAGATATTCTAAAGTTTAGTGCATATTTAGGCAAAAAAAATACACCGCAAAGCGCTATATAGCAACGCTATTAGCGCTTTTAGCGTTTCTCTCGAAAAAACGCTACGATAGCGATAACGATATTTAAAACAATGGAAAATACAAACCCCACCCTCACCAATACAAAGTTACATTTAAAATCCCACCCAAATGGATAGTTCATAATGTCCTACAAAAAATCCCACATTCGATAGGCACATGGAAAATAAAAACCACTACAGATTCAATTTCATCAAAACTCCGACAGAAATCACCCCTACTCGGACTAGTCATGGATAAAAGCAAGAAAGAAGTACACAATACCAGTCATCAACTGACAAAGAACTAGACGGAAAAACAAGAGACATACAATAAAGAAATAAAAGAACAATACGACAAGCCCTAGAGAAAGATTACCAGAAAGAAAAGAACACTTACCCCTATTTTAGATCTTGTGATTAAAAAAAGCAGCAGCAGCGGCAGAAAAATAAAGAAGATAAAAGAAACCCTAGAGTAAAGCACGAACTTGAAGAAAAGAGAGAAAATAAAATAAAAGAGAATATGAAAGGAAGTTGGACAATAAAAAAGAAATAAAGAATAAAAAAGTAAACTGTCCTCTCGTATGACAGTAGTTATAAGTTCCCCCCCCCCCCCAAAAAAAAATAAAATTATTAACCGCCACCTATTTCAAAAAGCAACGCCCAGGATTGTGACACATGTAGCTACCGTATCTGACAAAGAGGCATGTCCCACTACTCTATATATGACGTCACAAAATTAAAAGAAACCGCCACATCCACACGTTCCACCACGCATGCCACCACACATCCACAACAAAGGAGAATTAACCTTATCACAAAGTTCACCAAACAGCAACAATAAAGCGCAGTGTAACCGTCATCCAGCCTATATACTATCGAGATGCGCCTTCAGCCAATGGTCTAGGGGGAATACCCCCGGTGCCCCGATCTGGATAACAAATCCCTCAAAATTTCGTTTCAGAATTTTTTTCTCTAAGGGATATGTTTTCTCGCCAACAATGGTCGTCCAGCTAATTTAGTCGTAGACCGTCACCTGAGGTCACAAACCGAGCTACGCCTTCATCCAACGGTCTAGAGGGAATACCCCCGGTGCTCCAATCTGGATAACGAATCCTTCAAGATTTTGTTTCAGAAATTTTTTGTCCAAGGGATATGTTTTCTCGCCAACAATGGTCGCCGAGCTAATTCAGTCGTAGATTGTCACATAAGGTCACAAACCAAGTTGCACCTTGATCCAACGGTCTAGCGGGAATACCCCCCGATGCTCCGATCTGGATAGCAAATCCCTCAAGATTTTGCTGCAGAATTTCTTTCTCCAAGTGATATGTTTTCTCGCCAACAATGATCGCCGAGCTAATTCAGTCGTAGACCGTCACATGAGGTCACAGAATGAGTTGTGCATTCATCCAACGGTCTAGGGGGAATAGGGGGAATACCTCAGTGCTCCGATCTGAATAAAAAATCACTCATGATTTTGTTTCAGAAATTTTTTCTCCAAGAGATATGTTTTGTCGCCAACAATGGTCGCCGAGCTAATTCAGTCGTAGACCGTCACCTGAGGTCACAGACCGAGCTGCGTTTTCATCCAACGGTATAGGGGGAATATCCCCCGGTATCCCAATTTGGATAACAAATCCCTCAAGATTTGGTTTCAGAAATTTTCCCTAAAAGCAGAAGACAACAGTTGAGATAATATAAAGAAAATATCAAGTTGAAATTCCATTCAACATGAAAGGATTAGAAGATGCAGACACAGTTACAAACGCCATGCAAAGGAAGACCAACCACAAAAGGAATCAGTGGATACACCGAGCTTATAGGATCCTATGCTCGATGTTCACTCTAATTATTACATCAAAAGAACAAGAAATATAAAGCAAAAATAACACTCAAGACATATAGGGGTCTTGATAATGAGGAACAACATGACTAAGGCTGGCACCACCCAACTTGGCACGAAGATGAGAATTCTCACTCTGCAACCTTTTGATGAGAGTCGTTCTCTTCTTCCCATTAGTTATCCATTGAGCCCTCTCCTCTCTGAACTTCTCCAAGGGATGGACCAACCTTTGAATCCAACGCTGTAGAAGACCAAGACTAGCCTCACCATGGTCCATTTTATGTTGAAAACCTGCAATAACCTCCCCCACACTCATTCCCTCATGAAAAAAAATATGTTGGTTCTTCTTTAACTTCTCTGAGTTGGGAGCGAGTTCTGGGGGCCATGAGTATAAGATAAGGGAAAAGAGAAGAAGATTTTAAACATTAAAATTAACTAGAGAAAGGAAGTAAAAGAAAGGACTTGCATCAATGGACTAAAGAGCACTCATATATTTATAAGCAGTGATGGAAAAGCATTTTGTTAGTCATACCAGCATTTATAAAGGTAAAAGCTATCGATTCATATTCCCAACGGATAAGTATATGGGAGCAAGCAATAGACAAATAATGAAAGCACACATGGAAATTCAGAATTAAAGAAAGAAAAATAGCGATTTTATTCATTCATTGGGAAACAACAAAAGAAATTACAATTACCAACCACCACTCCCCCTCCCTACAAAATGAAAATTACGAAAACAACCCTATTATTTGGGAAGGCTAGAACCAACCCCCTCATCCACACCATTTTTGGCAAACAAATGGGAATTAGTCTTATCTGCTTGCTCCAAAACACAAGATTGGTACCGACACTTCTTCTCAGCCCAAAAAAGTTTCCCCTTTTCTTCATTCCAATACTCCTTCAATGCCCTACACTTAGTCTGGGAGCATTGAAGCTTCACATTCAACACTTTGATGTCAATCTCATATAACTCCGCTTGGGTCAATCTTGATCACCGTCAAAAGAACACCGAACTAGCAGATCAACAGAGGTTCATTCTCATGAAGAGTCTTTGCTTTGGCGGCATATCTGGTTAAGGGAGTCATGACACTCAAAAAGCTTGTGGGATAAATAAAGAAATAAGAATGAAAGAGTTCTGACAAAATTAAGGAACAAAGAAGCATTTCAAAGAAATGAAAAGGCATGGAAAAAATAAAACGGCACAACGGTTCATTAATTAAGGCAATACACATCCCTAGAGATGACACGTACACTTCCATATGGGTAAAAGCATAAAATAATAATTATTACAAAAAACAAAAGGCAAGCCGACATGAGAATCCCCAACATGAGAGCGAGATCTCCACCGACCATGGCTCACACTGTTAGACCTTTGCTGAAACCCGTCAACTTGAGCACGAAGGGACACGTTCCCGTCTAGCATCGCGTCGTTGATCGTCCTAGCTGGGTCAAGGTCATCCCTAAGGTGCTGATTTTTAGCCGACAGACTTTCAAAACTTGGAGTGGTCCTGTCATGCTCCTCCCGAGCAGGCTCCCATATCTCCTCTGTTTCGTACCATAGATCCATCAACCGCTCACGTTCATGCTGAAGTTTGTCCATATTACGAGTAGGGCATCACATTCAACCTTCTTAGTCACCCATAGATAAGTATCGTCAGAAGAAGAAGAGTGTGTAACAGACAGTATACCAAGTTCTCTGTCGGCAGCCATCAAGGAATGACGAATGAGGATTAGAGAATCATCCAACTCTTTAACCCGAACATGGAGCCCGATCCTCAGTAAAGCCATCCCAGAAATAGCACCAGCGTTATGATTCAATGATTATAGAGAGAGGAAGAAGCGTTGAATATTGGTATAGAGAGGGTAAGAAGAGAAGGGACACTACTTATAGAGAATGGCAAGTGGGAAAAGTAAACGTTCGACAAAGTAATAATGTAGGGGCAAGTCAGCTTTAAACGTCATGAATAGTAAAGTACAAACATGAGTCACGTGTATATATATCTACAAACAGGAAAACACATGGGAAATCTAGCATCAACGTCATCGTATCAAGAAGGAAAAAAAAATCACAGAGACAAGTAAAGATTCTTTATTCAAATAAGACAACAAAGGTTACATCCCAAATAAAGACAAAATTACATCTAATACAAAAATAAAACAAAAGTAAGAATGACGAGAAGAAGAACTGGGCCCCTGGGATGTGCTCGCCCCAACATCCACTCGATCAGCCCCACCCTTCAGAGCTTCAGCCTTTCCCCTCAGTGCTTCATTCTCATCAACCAAATCCAAACGAGCCTGCCTGGTCCACTCCAACTTAGCCCTCAGCCAAGTTATCTCTCTCACCATCTCACTGTGATGATACTGCATCACCTTCAATTCCTCTTGTGCCTCAAACAACAGACGCTTGCCATTCTGAAAAGAAGCCTCAAATGTCTCGACTTGGAGACCAAGTGCACTTTTGGAAGAGGAACCCACCCATGAGAGAATATAAGAAAAAGTATGCAGAAAAGAAGTAATCAATAGATAGAGAAATAGAAGATGGAGATCAATGAAAAGTGAAGTTAATTTTAAAGGCATTATTTATACTGGAAGAGATAAGTACAAAGAGCCATCATTAGTTATTTTTACTAGGACACGCGTCATTTAGAGAAGCGTAATCGTCTAGAAAAGTGTTAACTGCAACGCTTGGGAAAAATCAAAAAGGAGTCTCTTTAAATTCAAACAGGTAATTGCAGATGCGTGAATCCAAAAGGACTTATCATTAAAGACACGTGGCAAAAGAGAAGAGAATACGAGTGTCACTCTCATAAATGGCGGAAATAAAGGATAATTAAAGGGAGAATTCACTATAGGTAGGTTCATAGCAACTTATATTTCTCTTAGCTACCGTCATAAGTTCACATTCACCATAGTTACAACTTTTTAATTATTTACTTTATTTACCAAAACGCCATTATACCCAAAACATAATACACATAAATTACAAGAAAATTCTATAAAAAGGAAAAAAAAATCAACAAAAATGGAAAAAACACAAAAATAATATATACGGGAAAAACTCACAAAAAATATTAAAAAATGAAAAAATGAAAAAAAAATATTAAAAAAATGAAAATAAGCAAAATAAATCACAAAAATTTATAAAAACTCACAAAACTCACAAAAAATATAAAAAAAATGAAAAAACTCAAACAACAAAATGATTTTTTTTTAAAATCATAAAAAAAATATAAAAAATGTTTTTTTGTCAATATCCTACTTTTTACACCGAAAAAGTTGTTTTTTCATAAAAAATAGTTTTCCCATCAACAAGTGGATTTTTTTCAACAAAAAAAGTGATTTTTTCATGAAAAATTGACTTTTCTAATCTAAATGAGCTGAAAGTGCATCTAATTCAGTCGAAAGTACATATAATTCAGTAAAAAGTGCATATAGTTCAGTCAAAAGAGAATATAGTTCAATAAAATTGCATATAGTCCAGTCGAAAGTGCATATAGCTAGTCCAAAGTGCATTCAATTCAGCTGAAAGTATATCTAGTTCCGTAGAAAATGGATACAATTCAGTTGAAAGTAAATATAGTTCAATAAAAGTGTGTATGCATATAGTTCAGCTTAAAGTGCATCTGGTTCAACTGAAAGTACATCTGATTCAGCTGAAAGTGCATCTAATTTAATCGAAAGTACATATAGTTAAGTCAAAACTGCATATAGTCCAGTCGAAAATGAATATGGTTTAGCCAAAATTGCATATGGTTCTGTCAAAAGTGTATCTAGTTCAGCCAAAAGTACATCTGTTTCGCCTGAAAGTGCATCTAGAATCAGATACACTTTTAGCTGAACCAGATACACTTTCAGCCGAACCAGATGCACTTTTGGCAGAACTATAATTTAATTGAAATTAAAAAAAACAAATCCGGATAGATTCGAAGCACCAAACTTTTGAAAATCGGTGTTGGTACAAGCGCTCTTACCATTTTGATATTACAGATGTATATAGTCACTAAATAAAATCATACAAACATGTAAACCTAAAATCATCCCGTCTTCTCTTAAATATGAATGATACAAACACTACAAAATTACAAACACATGGCATGATACTTAAAGATTTTCTCAAGAAATTGATATTTACACGGGAATTGCTGAGGAACAGTCAGACTATATGACTGGTTCACAACCCGTTAGCATAAAAAAAAATTAAATTTTGATTAATATTTAAGTTTATGGTAGGCCTCTCTAGGGTTCTATATTTTTATTTGGGTTTTTAGTATGTTGTATAATTTGTTTTTAATTTATCAAATTCTAATTTGTTGAAAATAGAAAAAATAAATTAGTTATTGAAAAGCATTATCTAACCATCAATTTTTTAATCTAACGGTGGTTAAGTTGACCGTTTCATAAACAGTCAAATAAGTTGACTGTTTCAAAGAGTCACTCTATTTATACACTATAAAAACTATACAAAACAAACCTTTCAAAAAAACAGGCTTTGTTTTAGCCTCAAACGAGATCCGATTTGGACCAAAATTGAAAAAAGAATTATTGCAATGAACAATCTCAAAGTAAATTTTCCAATCAATAAACAGACATGTCAAATTCGTTACAAAAACAAGAAAGTATAAAAAAGAGATGGGTTACTTGTACCTTTTTCCTCAGTAGGTTTTCCGCGTCTGTATGATCCTCCACATACAACTTCCACCTTACACATGAAATTTAAGTTTTAACAAGGTACATCACAAAATTAGTATTTCCTCAAAACATTAACTTTTAATGACAATACTCACCTCAGACAAAATCTCTACTGCAGCCTTTTGCAGGAGAATTTCCATTTCTCCAACCAGTATAGTGAAAATGTACAGGATAAGAGAGACTTAACTACGGGCATATGTATTAAAGTGTTATGAAAACAATAAAACTGACACCTCATCACGTGGAATTCTTGTTTTGATATCATCAAAAAAAACCAACCCTAACCTATGTGAATTGGTTAAGGAATCCTCATTTCTAAGATCATCTAGTGTTCGGTATCCTTTTTTGTAAAGTTTAAGCGTAGTAGCTGGACCAATTCCCCATACTTCACCAAACAGGTTGATTGTTCAAACCTAAAAAAACGAGCACTGAGTTTCTTTAAAAAATATCTAGTACTTTAAACAACAAATACAATATAGTTTCTAAAGCAATGAATTTCAACAAAGTATTAAACACATATATCGTATACTGGATTGTCTATTCCTTAACAATATATGGACAAGCCGGCCCAAAATACTGAACACCACATAGCGCAAATCTTTTTTCTTGTGGTCGCCCAACGATCTTTCTTTGATTATGTTCCTTTACTTCTGTAAAGACAATTGAATTGTAGTTGAACTTAAGTTAAAACAAATAGGCACACATCACGGCACTGCAACATACTTATTTTCTATAATATGACAAGGTGATTAAAGCATATATCAGGCCGAGAATTAGCAAAAATCTTATAAAATTGCGAGAAATAAACTGGCAGTGCAGAACAATGGAATTTGTTGATTGAAAAGTGATGCGTGATCGACCAAGGTGACACAAGATAGACCAAGGGGTGGACCTATCTATCAGGTTTCTTGAACAAATACGGAATAAAATTAATGATAAAAATAACAATAAATAAAAGCCAAACTAAAGACCGCGACCCGTCACCTATAAAGAGGTGAGAACCTTGGTATGAGTAGCTGGTATGGAACCGCGACCCATCACCTATAAAGAGGTGAGAACCTTGGTATGTGAAGACGCCACAAACGGTTGCGGAATACCGATTGATAAGTCAGTTTTGAACGCCATAAGGTAACCCCTTGATAAGTTCGGAAAGTTCAATGAAGAACCAAAGAGAAAACTCTTAAATATATTAATCAAAACTTCATTTTTTACAATCTGATTTGATCTCTATTTATACTTGGAACAAGCCTCCAAGAATTGGAAAAACCTAAAGAAAACATTAATTAAACATAGGTTCAATGTAGAATAGACCTATGACTTTCTAACTACTAGATAACTTTAAAATTTAGAAATGTATCATAAAAATGAGTGCTTAGACTTCTCCAATACATTCCCCTTGAGTTGTAGCATTTAAATCTTCTAGAATCAGTCTCCTTTTGGTTCATGCATGTAAACCCACGAAATTATCATTTAATGTGGTGTCTTGAATAGCTCCAATCAGGTTCACAAAGTAATGAGCTTCGTTTGGACTTGTCATGGCCGTGTTTAAGCTTCTATCGGCTTCGTTTATTCTACGCGCAAGTGCGTTCTTTTTCTCGTCATCGCGCATAGCTTGCAACAGCCCGTTAAGCGCTTCCTTGAACCTTTTAGCTCTAGCTCTCGTAACCGGTTCGATTGGAACTTGCAATGCATCTCTCGGTGTAGCGGTCATGATCACAAAATACCTTTTCGTCTGTTTCAAAGTGGTCCAATTTTGAAAGTCTTCCAGTATTTAATATTTCCTAGATCTGCAAAAATTCAAAACTGTATCAGCAAACCGTTACAGAATATTATTTCCAAGATGAGAGACATTTGTAATGGTACAAAGTGGCTAAAAATGAAGAATGATAAGAATATTCAAGCCCAGAGCAATTAGTGCTACTTTTATTTCGACAACGTTACTCAGACAAAAATTGTAGTAAATGTAATGTGAAAAATTTGAGATTCAAAAACAGGAAACATAATGAAAATTAAATCTTACATGATCCTGCAGTGACTTTCCAATTGCAGGAAGGTGTTTGACCTGGTTCAGACTTTCAATTTAAAAGACAATTTCTCAATAACCGCAACAGCGTTGTAGTAGCTAAAAGACCTTCGATCATCACTCAAAGCTAACACATAGCAAGAAACAACATTACAGAAAATAAAATAGAGGGTCAAATTGAAATCCGTAAAAAAAAAAATATCAGTAAAACCATCTTTCTAATCACCTCTGTATATGTTTATTAGTTTTCCGAATATCTCAATTATTTCTGTTCTGATCAGGTGGACTACATGGTAAGGCCGAGTCTGAAATTTCATCATGCTAAGCAGAAGATCTACTATTAATAAGCCAAAACAGTAAAATAAAGCAGTCTTGTTTTAACCCCAAAACGGCCCCTAAAAGTAGTGTTGGCCCCGGTGCGGCTAATCCTTAGAGGGGGGGTGAATAAGGATTTGGCGATTTTCGCCTAATTAAAATTCTATGCAACTAACCACCCAACTTATGCAATTCTAAGCTTAAGCGTTTTAACAAGAGTTAATAAATTGCTAAAATAACTAAACGCAAGCAATAAATATGCAAGAATATAAGTTGCGGAAAGTAAAAGCAAGAGAAGAAAATGACACCGTGATTTATAGAGGTTCGGCAAACGCGTCTACGTCCTCTTCTCGGTACTACCGAGTATTTCACTAAAATGTTTCTTCCGGATTTTACAAAACCTATCGAGCTCAATTGACCGATTGGCTCACCCTCTACCCGAGGTTCCTACTCTTGATACAAGTGCAAGAGAACACGACTACGAGTCTACGACTCCCCCTCAATTTATGAGTACCCGAATGAAAAACCTAGAGCTTTTAAGCTTCACTTGCTTACAAAGCCTCTACCCGTTCAATCGCTCACAATTGAGTTTATAAAACACTCGATACAAATTTTGTTACAAAAATGTAACTACACTCACTATTCTAATTGCTTCTTAAAAAACTAATTGGTGAGTTGTTGATGATGATCGAGCTTGAATCTCTTTCTCGTTGATTTCCTTCTTTCTCGAATATATTCACCAAAATGGTGATTTTTAGGGTTTTTATGAGAGAGGTTGAAGGATGATGTTATGTATGATAATTGGTCATTTGGGAGAGAGATTGGGTTGGTTTTTATATCAGCAAAGTCTGTTTGTGCTGGATATGACCGTTGGAAGTTTTAAGCAACTTTCCAGAATAAGCTGAAAAGCTGTTTTCGAAATCTTGTAGAAAACGATCGGTCGTTTTCTACAGTCGATCGGTCGTTTTCCAGAAAACGATCGGTCGTTTTCTGAAAACGATCGGTCGTTTTTATACTGGACTCACTGGAAGAAATTGGACCAAAAACGATCGGTCGTTTTTGTCCAGTCGATCGGTCGACTGTTCTTCTGACAGTTTCTCGGTCTTCTCGCTATTCTTCGAAAGCTCATAACTCCTTCGTTTTAGCTCCGATTTTGGTTCCGTCTGAACCTGTGGCTTCGTTTTTCTGTGCTCTATCTTTCTAGCGCTGAAATTTTCATTTACTTCTTTTGGAAAACGATCGATCGTTTCATAAAACGATCGGTCGACTTTTCGACCTGCTCACTGGAAGAATTTGGACCAAAAACGATCGGTCGTTTTTTACAGTCGATCGGTCGTTTTTGTCCTGGTCTCGTTAACCTTTGAATGCTTGTATCTTCTACGTTTTAGCTCCGAATTTGGTTCCGCTTGAACCGTTGGCTTCGTTTTCGAATGCTCTTTCTTTTTAAAGACCTGAAATATACATTTACTCTTTTTGGAAAAGATCAAGCATTATTTCATTGAAATATAAAATCATTAATTTATAATCATACTTATAATCAAAATCAATTATTGAACCCATGTTCAACAATCTCCCCCATTTTGATTATGACAAAATAATAATGATTTTACAAGAAAAATATCTCCTTCATTTTAACAAAACGCATTTCCTCGAAATATATCATTTTTCTCCCCCTTTGGCATTATCAAAATGCAATCAATAATAAAAAATATGGGGTTATGTGAAGGGTTTTCAAAGAAAAAACCAAAACATGAAAAATGTTATTATTATGCATATACCCACCTAATCACATATATGTAGACATAAATGAGTAGAGCATACCGAATATGTGATGGTGAGTCCGCTCGCTAATGGCATTTGCATTGAGCGTTGCCGATTCCAAATAGGTGGTACCATTTGTTGGTATGCCTCCCACCTTTGTCGATCAACGGCACTTCATTCTTGATAGTGGAGTCGATCTTCTTGACTTCCACGGTTTTTTCCGGTGTTGCCAACCACTTGTTGATTTTCTCCTTTTGAATGGAGATACCTACAACACAAGATTTGCCATTTGGTACCCAATTTCTTTTGGGTCCGACATTGTTAGTGGCTCGGGTCTTTACTACCCATTTCAAATCGCTTCTACTAACACGGAAACGATAAGGGCATCTAGAAGAAATATGCTCATTTCTACTACAATGCACACAATGCTTAGACTTTTTAGTATAACGAGAGTTATACGAAGTTTTGGAAAGGGTTTTTGGAGTATCCAATTTGGTTTTAAAACCTATACCTTTCCTATCATTAAAAGATTTTTGAGAAATCTTGGAAGTACTCCCTTTTGTAAAAACAACCTCTTGTTTAGGTGGAATAGGAGTTGTAGAAAAATTAGAGGCTTTAACGAAGCGGGTTTTGTTTGAAGTAGAACCAATGAAATCAAAACCTAAGCCACTCTTATCATTGAAATCTTTTTGACAACTCAAAATGTTATCTAAAACGGTTTTACCCTTAGAAAACTTTGAAATTGTTAACTCAAGTTTTTCAATGGAAATGACAAGCTCGTTGTTTTTAGTTTTCAAGGATTCATTCTCGGTTTCTAAAACCTTGACCTTGCCATTTAAGTTAAAAGCATGAGAACTCAAAACCTTGTTTTTGCTTTTAACTTTATAGAAAGCATCCTTTAACTCTTCAAAATTTTCTAATAAATCACAATCTAAAGAAGATGGTTTTGAAAGAGTTTTTGTAAGTCTAGAGACTTCATTTTTAAGAAAATTGATCTCGGTTTGTAAAGACTTATTATGAATGACGAGATCATTGTTTTTGTCTTTCAAGTCTTCCTTTTCATCATTTATATCATGTAAAGAGAATGACGATGTTGGAATAGACTCATATTCATTTTTATCTCTTTTCAAGGATCTTATTTCTTCATTGAGGGAAGAATTTATCCTTTTAAGAGATTTGACCTTCTCTACAAGCTTAGGAACTTTTTCGGAATAAATTCCACACATATGCATTAATTCATCATGAGATAAAGCTTTTACCTCATCGTTGTCACTTTCGCTTGAGTGGTCACTTTCGGTTGAAGACGATTGGTTAGGCTCATTGTTGTCTTCCATGGCCATATAGCAACCAAGGTGAGCGACTTCATCTTGGTCGGAGCTATCGCTAGAGCTTGAAGTGGATATTTTCTTCTTGCCTTTGCTCTTGCGATTCATGACGCAATCTCTCGCCATGTGTCCTTCCTTGCCACATGTATAGCAAACAAAATCGTTAGAATAAATTGAATTATTTGACGATTTACCTTTATGTTTGCGTTGGCCTTTAAGCTTTAGTATTTCCTTGACGATTCGAATGATTTGCATTGAATTTTCGTCGTCATTGGATAGCTCATTACTTTCGTCACAAGTCGTTCCTTTGAAAGCTATCTCCCTCCTTTTTGAGATTGGCTTGTGACTATTGAGGGTGATCTCGTGAGTAATGAGTGAACCCGTCAATGCATCAAGAGTGTAGGTGTTCATGTCGTGCGCCTCTTGAATTGCGGTGACCTTTGGTTCCCATTCCTTCGGCAAGCTCCGAATCACCTTTGAGACCATTTCCTTACAAGACAAGCACTTACCAAGAGATATTAATCCATTAGTAATAGTTGTAAACCTAGCAAGCATATCGGAAATAGTTTCACCCTCGCTCATTTTAAAAAGTTCGTAGTCATGAACTAAAAGTTGGAGTTTGCAATCCTTAACTTGGTTAGTTCCCTCGTGCATAACTACTAACTTATCCCACATAGCCTTAGCGGTTTTACAAGTGGAAATTTTGTTGTACTCGTTAGGAGAAACGGCACAAACAATAGCGTACATCGCTTTGGCGTTGGTATAGTAGGCTTCTAGTTGAGCATTATCTAGGTCCTCTACGGGGATTTGGTTCTCGCTATTTTCGGATGTAGGTGCGGAATATCCTACTTTAATGGTCATCCAAAGTTTAACATTAAAGCTTTGTAAAAACATGCTCATCCTATCCTTCCAATATGAAAAATTTATTCCATCAAAATATGGAGGTGTATTGGGTGATGAAGCCATGCCGGATGCGAAATTAAGTATATTAGCCATCGGGATCTTAACTCTTAAATCGTTAGATTTCTATAATCAAGAGCCTCGGCTCTGATACCAATTGTTGGCCCCGGTGCGGCTAATCCTTAGAGGGGGGGTGAATAAGGATTTGGCGATTTTCGCCTAATTAAAATTCTATGCAACTAACCACCCAACTTATGCAATTCTAAGCTTAAGCGTTTTAACAAGAGTTAATAAATTGCTAAAATAACTAAACGCAAGCAATAAATATGCAAGAATATAAGTTGCGGAAAGTAAAAGCAAGAGAAGAAAATGACACCGTGATTTATAGAGGTTCGGCAAACGCGCCTACGTCCTCTTCTCGGTACTACCAAGTATTTCACTAAAATGTTTCTTCCGGATTTTACAAAACCTATCGAGCTCAATTGACCGATTGGCTCACCCTCTACCCGAGGTTCCTACTCTTGATACAAGTGCAAGAGAACACGACTACGAGTCTACGACTCCCCCTCAATTTATGAGTACCCGAATGAAAAACCTAGAGCTTTTAAGCTTCACTTGCTTACAAAGCCTCTACCCGTTCAATCGCTCACAATTGAGTTTATAAAACACTCGATACAAAAATGTAACTACACTCACTATTCTAATTGCTTCTTAAAAAGCTAATTGGTGAGTTGTTGATGATGATCGAGCTTGAATCTCTTTCTCATTGATTTCCTTCTTTCTCGAATATATTCACCAAAATGGTGATTTTTAGGGTTTTTATGAGAGAGGTTGAAGGATGATGTTATGTATGATAATTGGTCATTTGGGAGAGAGATTGGGTTGGTTTTTATATCAGCAAAGTCTGTTTGTGCTGGATATGACCGTTGGAAGTTTTAAGCAACTTTCCAGAATAAGCTGAAAAGCTGTTTTCGAAATCTTGTAGAAAACGATCGGTCGTTTTCTACAGTCGATCGGTCGTTTTCCAGAAAACGATCGGTCGTTTTCTGAAAACGATCGGTCATTTTTATACTGGACTCACTGGAAGAAATTGGACCAAAAACGATCGGTCGTTTTTGTCCAGTCGATTGGTCGACTGTTCTTCTGGCAGTTTCTCGGTCTTCTCGCTATTCTTCGAAAGCTCATAACTCCTTCATTTTAGCTCCGATTTTGGTTCCGTCTGAACCTGTGGCTTCGTTTTTCTGTGCTCTATCTTTCTAGCGCTGAAATTTTCATTTACTTCTTTTGGAAAACGATCGATCGTTTCATAAAACGATCGGTCGACTTTTCGACCTGCTCACTGGAAGAATTTGGACCAAAAACGATCGGTCGTTTTTGTACAGTCGATCGGTCGTTTTTGTCCTGGTCTCGTTAACCTTCGAATGCTTGTATCTTCTACGTTTTAGCTCCGAATTTGGTTCCGCTTGAACCGTTGGCTTCGTTTTCGAATGCTCTTTCTTTTTAAAGACCTGAAATATACATTTACTCTTTTTGGAAAAGATCAAGCATTATTTCATTGAAATATAAAATCATTAATTCATAATCATACTTATAATCAAAATCAATTATTGAACCCATGTTCAACAAGTAGCCTTATAACGTGTTCGATTAAGCACCAAAAGAGACTGCAAAACATACGAAAATCAGCCCTAAAACGCTCCCGTTTCAGCCCAAAACAGAGCCCCGTTTTAGCACCAAAACAACCAAACTCAAAACATTTATCAACGTATACACTAAAATAAAAAGATTAGCAAATACTCATCCATCAACACACGCAATATACAGGTACATAAGTATCATAATAACCCCACAAAAGTAATGATTGATTGTTGACACTTAATCAATAACTTTACTTGCCTGGTCGTGTAGCTAGGAATAGGCACGCTTTTTGGTCCGACTCCTAACCAAATCCCCACAAACTCTCGTCGAGTCGAGTATAGTTTGACGTCCCCCACCGTCTCGATCGTCGTTGACAGATCCATAACCGAAAACCCTGCCAACACCATCTTGTTCACCACACTCTTCACCTTTAAACTATAACCATCCACGTCATCACCTCCATCGACGAGAACGACGGCGAAGAAGACGGCGAGGAGTTTGTGGTTGTCAAAGCCATCAGATCTTTGCTGCAATCTAAGGTTTATGCGGTGGTGATGGATAGAGAGATCAGAGATGATCAGAGAGGAATTGCGAATAGGGTTTTGGTGAAATTGGGGGTACAGAGGAGAGAGATAGCATGAGAATTATAAAAGTGAATAACGTTAAAAAAAAAATAAAAAATTAAGAGGTATTTATATTATAAAAACGTGATAACTAAAAGAAATGCAACTTATTATAGATACCTACTAGAAATTAAAGTTCAAGAGTGCCCACCTATGAGTCATTATTTGATAATTAAAAACACAGAGGTAAGGAGTGAAGGAAAACAATAAAATTTCATATTTTCATAAAATAAGTTAAATAAAACTACTTTTACAATTCCGGAGCCTTAAAAAATAAGAAAATCATAAATTCAAACATTAGGGGCACTGGGCCCACTACCACCTTCATAGCCTTTTCTCTAGGCATAAAACACCTTCATAGCATCTTTTTAAATCTTCTTCGATGCCTTATGCCTATCTCGGGATGCCTTGAATCTCAGAGCACAACCAATCGCCCACTCTAGGTCATGATGAGCAATGCTCAAGTGCTCTCCAGAAACGCCACTCGCCTTTCAAGAGAGGAAACCGTCCTAGATTCAGCATCAATTTAAGCCTGCTACATGGCAAAGTTATCATCAGAACCTTCATTGGGATGAGCCATTATTATGTTAAAATGAGTAAATACACAGGAGAATAGAGAAACAATGAAAGAGAAAAGAAGGGTAAAGAATACATGTTATAGTGTATGCAGAAAGGGGAATTCCAAGAAGAAAGAATGCTTGAGACGATTGGGATCCCCAAGAAATTCAAATATCAAAGACTAGGTTTAAATAAATTACACTGCAAATGAGAATACGCACCAGCCACCAGAAGAGCAAACTAAAGAGACCGCATCATCTGAAAATAATAAATCAAAGTCATCGACGATAAGAGCAAATGAATAAGAAAACAAAGACCGAGCATAGTGACTCTCCCGTTCTAGAAACCCCAATGAGAAAATCAGGGAGCACTTGATACGACATAAAAAATGTACCGAATAATGCTCATTCGGTAAATATCCGACCCATATGAGAAAAAGGGTTATCCAATGCTTGAATGACAAGTGTACTTATTCACTATAGAGGACATAAAGGCCTATTTCACCCATTAATTAGAAGATATTTATGGCCATTTGGACTAATCCTAGATAATAGGAGCCCACTAACCAAAAATTCCATGGATAGTACGCGTAATTTACCACATGTCAACATCCTACGGTGCAGACTTCCCTATAAATAAAGTCAATTAATAGTATAAAGCTCACCTCATATCACATACATCATACCTGACAAATACAGATACTTTTCAGAGTTTCTATCTCTAAGAAGTCCACTGAAGTGCATCTATTTCATACGTGCAACCGAGAAGAGCGAGACTTAAAGAACGAGGATGAAGCTACTGATCATCTAGATCAACATTGTAAATGTAATCTATTTGAACGATCAATAAAGAGCAGCAATTCGTCCTCTATTATCTTTATTCATATTAATTATTAGTGTTGATAAGCATAACACGATGACCAAAGTTTTATGCTTTATCATAATAGTTAAATTGATACTCTTCGTTGCTTTGATGTTTGTCTAATGTTGGGGTCTTTGATCGGAGATTCTGAGCTCAACTTACTGCTGTTTTCTATTTAAGTTGTCATACAATATAGTTAAATAGCTTGTAAGCTGAATTTTTTCAGCCTTCTGGATTACCAAGCTAAGAATTCATTAGGTTGACATATGCAACAATTTACGATTAGTGGCTTAATTATTGGTTACTGTTGCATGATAGTTTACATCTTCAACAGTAGACTAGTGTATTATGGTTGAAACTTGAAAGAATAAATGTGATAACTGGTGTTCATACTACTAGCAAGATTAACCTTTTCACGAAATAACAACAATTGTAGAGCTTCAATACCCCAATTGGTTGTACTATTATTACTCACCTTCCATATGCAGATGATATCATTGTTTTCTCAGCTGCAGCAGAAAAAATTGTTTAATGAAGTTAAAAACGTTATCAAGCCTTATTAGAGAGAATCACATCAAAAAGTAAATTTTGAGATCATTTTTCTTTATTGCTCCAAAAAAGTCAATGTGGTGCAAGGAAAAGCTATGGAGCAAAATGTAGGCATCACTATAAAGAAAATTCCAAATTGTGTTCAGTTAGAAGAAAATGCATTTACTTCCACTCTATCCAGCAAAATGTAGGCATCACACATAGTCAAAAATGAGAGAGAAACCTAATTTGATGAATATCAAACTTGATGGTCAATTTTTTTAATCAAACTGATAAAGCATAGACTTTGGTCGGTCAAGTCGTGCTTCTTAACAATAATATTTTAGATGATCGACAGTGATAAATTGGACGAAATGTTATCTTTCTTTATTGATTGAACAAGTTACAATAGGATTTTATTACAATAGTTTATATTAGTCAAATACTCGGTATAGATCTTCGATTTTCGACTTGACTTTTATGATATGGCCTGTACTTTTTAGTGAGATAAGCTGTGAAAAGTCTGTGTACTGATATATCTTTTCCTGCTTCAAAGTCAGATGATCTCATTGTACTGCTATTTGACTCTATTTATAGGGGTACATGCACCACAAGATGTTGACAAGTGGTGCTTTCATCTGTCAGATTGTGGGCTTTTCACATAATGGGCTTTGTTAATTGGAGTTAGTCCAGTGGGTAATTACCTTTCCTACTTCATAAAGGAAAAGACCATCATGTTCTTATACCAATTGTGTCTCCCATGTTTGAGTTGATGGATACCCATTAAAAATGTATGGGTCGGATCGTTGCCGAATGTTGCTTATCGGGTAATATTTTCATGTCGTATCAAGTGCTCCATAACTTTTTCGTTGTGGTTTCCACGACGAGAGAGTCACATTGTTCAGTCCTCATAGATCTCATCTCGACCTTGGCATTCCAAATGTTTTCTTGATAAGCGCTATCGTTATAAACTCCTGACCAACTTCAAAAGTTAGCTGTGCAGAACACTTATAGACCTTCGTGTCTTTGTTTGCTTTGCAGTAATTTATGGTGTTGGGAAGCCCAGACATGCTACCATCTTTCGATGAGACCCTTGGCGTTCCCATACCTCATTATAAAATGGACTCCTTGCTGTTTTTATTTCCATACCTCATTATTACAGCTTTCTATACGCTACTATGGCTCATTCTAGTGGATCTAGCAGGGACAACTTCCCAGAATATCACGCTTACTTGGAGGACGAGGTCAGGAAGACTCGTGCCTTAAAGAGAAGGTATGCCTTTCGGGTGAGGGAGGCAGTCATGGTGCCAGCCCTAGAGGGAAGGGTGGCTGCTTTGGAGGTTGCCCTAACTTTGGCTCGATCCGACCTGTATCAGGCCATTGACCGGGCCAAAAGGCTCAAGGCTTCTCGGGACAAGCACAAGGCATCCAAGAAGGCTTACAAACTTTCCTTGAAAGACCTGCACGCTCGTTCTAAAAAGGAAGACGATGATGGTGAGGCGTGTCATGTTGCTGAGTAGTTTATTTCTTGCAATTTTCTCTTTTTATTCGAAAGATGTAACGTCTCTATGTAATCGACCTTTTGATTTAAATAATATTTTCCATTATCCTTGTCACATTTGCTTATTAATTTTTGCAAAGAGTTAATTCTTTTTCGATTGTCTTCTTGATGATGCATTCTTTATTTTTGCCACATGTCTTGATATGATTGAACGGACTTATGAACCATGCGCGTGTATTTTATTCGAATTTTGAAAAGACTGTTTGAGTTTTTAGCACGCGTTGTCTTCCACATATCTCTAAACTGTTGCGCTTCCCCAAGGTGACACGTGTACAAAAATTTCTTTCCAACGGTTACGTTTCTCTAAATGGCATGAATCCAAGAGTCTTCTTGAACAGTTGTGTCTCTTCAATAGATACGTATCCAAATATTCTTCTGCGAACAGTTACGATTCCCCAATTCATCTCTGAATTCTTATATAAATACCCCCTTATGGCACACTTTTCTCTTTATTATTTTCTCAACCATTCTCTTTCTCTCTTCCTGCATATTTTCTTCTTTAGAAATTTGCTACCTTCCTTTACAATGTCTGACCCCCACTCCAAAAGTGCTCTTTCCATATAGGTGGAGGCCTTTGAGGCTTCTTATAATAACGTGAAGAGGATGCGCAGGGTGCTGAAGTGGAACTGCAGGTCATGCGATATCACCATACTGATATGGTGAGGGAGCTGACTTGGCTGAGGGCCATTGTAGGTATGCCCGTCAGACTTTGGTCGAGGAGAATGATATTTTTCATGAAAATCCCAACTGTCGGGAAAGTGGTTATGGGGATGGACCATCTCATCGGTTTCTCTCTACCTCGGTCGACCCTTAGTTTTCTTTTCGCTTTTCGTTGTTGTTTTTCTTTTTCGATGTAATAATTTTCAATGTAAACCATCTTTATTAATGAAATAGTTATTTATCTATTCATCTGCTTTTCTGTACTTGCTGTTTTTTCATTCAATTGGTTGTGACACGGACTATCGAATATTTTTCTTGCTTTTTCCTCTTTTTACGTGCCCACGTGATGTCTATACCATGCCTGACGATTTATCAGTCAAAGATGCTCGTACCTTTACTTTTTTGTCAGTGCTTTTCAGCTACTTTTTGCGTTCTATGCTCTATAAATACCTTGCCCCAACCCACTTACTTCTCATCTCTCCTTCTTGTTACATGAATTCCTCTTAGTGTTGAAGGAATATATTAAATTATTCAGTGGGTCTACAAATGGCTGATCTTCGGATGATAAATCAAGCCCGGATAAGGGATTTAGATGAGTTGTTGTTTCAGACTCGTCACCGAATGCTTAGGGCTGAGAGGGAGTTCGGGGTTTTGACCCTTAGGCGTTCTGCTTACCCCAACGATGATTCATGGGGGGGAAAGAGGGCCGAGTGTGATGCTTTGGGTCATCGGTTAGACGAGCAATTACTTGAGAGAGAGCGTCAGATGAACGTTTGGTATGTGGCAGAGGAAATGTGGGATTATGCCCAAGATGAGTTTGATAATGGTCCTTAGGGGTCAGCAAGTTTGATGGTTGAAAATGCTCGGCTTAGGGATGACATTGCTGCTCTTAGCTCGGCGAACGACGCTCTTGCCGATGAAAACTCCTCTTATCGAGCTCGGATTATGGCCAGTAGGTCTTCAAGTCGCCAATGATCTTGATCCCATGTAGGAGGCTCGGTTTTTCCCCATAGTAACCCTTAGCCTTTTGGGTTTTTTGCTATTATTAATCATTAATTATATTTTCTCTTTTATTATTGTTGGTGTCTTATTTATTTACTTTTGAATCGGTACACGTGTATGGTTGTAATTCGTGCTTTCTTTTGAATTTGGACCGTTGTGTCGCTTAGTTTTTAGGGCCCATTGACTTTCTATAAATGGTCCCTTGTGTTACTCTTATTTTTTATATAATTTCCCTGCATCTTTTTCTTCTCTCTTAACACTTTTTCTTCTCTTAGCCTTTTCTTCTTTTACTCTGAGATGGCTCCACTTACCAGATCTGCTACCAAAAGGAACACTTCTCTTGAAATTGAGCCCACTTATATGTTTCTTGTTCCTCCTATTGAGGAGGATTTAACTCAGACTGAGTTATATGAAATTGACATAAAAATATTAAAAGGTGAAACTTCGATGTTCTGAGACCGAGTGTAGGAGGTTTAAGCAATATTGGGAGCGTGAGAAAGATGATCATTATGAAGCCGAGAAGAAGTGTAGATCACTCACATATTCTTTGCAGCAAGCAGAGATTGGTATCTCTCACATACTGAGGGAGAAAGAACGTCTTGAAGAGCTTTTAGGTAAGAAGACTATGGATGTGGGGGGTAGTTCTAAAGTTTCCAAATAGGGGGGTTGTTCCTTTAATTTCATGTTTTTGTGGGATTTTAGTCAGTTGTAATGTGTGTTGCGCCCTTGGATGAAAAAAATAATTACTGCCTACTTTTCTCTTTATTATTCGCTTGTTGCTATTCTATTGCTTTTTCTTTATTGCTCTTCTCGACGTGATGAGTATGTTGATGCCGGGCACTTGTAATTTTTGGATGTTTGGATAAGATGTTCGCTCCTTGATTTTGCTAAAGTATTGATCTTTATCCTCAACTGGTTGTTCCTCGATATGGTTCACCGGGGTTATCCTCCCGTAGACCGTGGCTAGAGAATGTGCTTCTTTCGAGGTTTTCCTAGGGACGGTATGCGCCGTTCTGGTACGGTGACCCTTATTGTTTGTGGGTTTGTGTTCGTCTTCCTTGCATTATTGTTGATGACGTATGTGTTCCATTTTTCAAGGTAGGGTCTACCGGCCGTTTATATCGGTTCTAAGATGTGACCTTCATGGAGTAGTGGGATGTACCATTCCACGTGACATGATCTGGAGCGTTGTTTTTGAAAAGAAGCGGCGATTATTGACTTTCTTGTGGATGAAAAAAGAGGGAAACTTCTGTCATACGAAATGAGGGTTATTATTTTATTCCTATTTATGCGCTTCCACTCCTTTATCTTCTCTGAGTAATTATTTTTGTTCTTATCTCTCTTAACACATATATATTCTTTAGTGACACTGTTATTATCTTATAGCCTTCATAATACTTTCAAGATCTTTTCTCTCTCTAGTGTTTGTCTCTCTCTCTAAAATTTCCACCGCCGCAATACTTATTTTTCTCTCCTCCCTACGATCGTAATGGGCGTAAGTATTTTTATGACTTCTACAACTTCCGGGTATATGTTTTTGCTGATCTTCTTTGATTTATGTGTCTTATGTATGCATATATATGTATATATTTTTCGCGTTGATGGTGTTTATTATTGTTATTCTGTGATTTGTTTGCTGAGTTTGATCGCATTCGCTCTATTGTATACTTTTATTTCATCTTATCATTGGTGGATTTTGTTTATTTTATTGGGTTTTTGAATTGTTTAGGCTATTTCTTGATTTGTATTCATGTGTGTTGAAAGTGTTTTCCCCATTTGTTACTCTATTAGGATTGCCCTTGTTTTACTGCTTACTCTAGTCCTCTGCTTTGATGTGTTTGGATTATGTTTGTAGTATATTTATATTGATTTGTAGTGGTTTGTGTTTTTATTTTTTGTTATTCTTTATTCATTTTATTATACTTATGTTGTGTATTTTGGTGTTATTACGAGTATTTACGACAATGCCTGGCCCAACTGGGGCAATTTTCTGAGGATGATTTTCGAGGCCGGACAAACATTCCCGCCGATGTACAAGTGCGGCTGCCGGTCTCTCATGATGAGGTTTTGGGTGTGGTTGGAGAAGGGTAGGTGGCTATTTGGGCATCTACTCTTTTGACGAAAGATCTCACACTTCCGTTCTCTGATTGGGTGGCCTCGTTCTTTGAGGCCTTTCAAATTGCACCTTGTCAGCTTGTCTTAAATAGTTACTGTATTCTAAACAGTGTGAAGAGGCTTTTTGACCTGGCCAAGGTAAAGTTGGAGCTGAAGGATGTGTTCGGCGTCTATAGCTTTCATTTCGAAACCCGTAGCTGCTATCTGAAGTCGTTGCGGACCTTTACCCGACTTGTGCTTGATATTCCTTACATAAATAAGGAGCACAAATAGTGTCAGGTAATTGGTGCCCCCCTGGTCGTCTCATTCCTTGCCCGGCCATAGTTTCTCCCCCTGTTCCCACTCTCAGTGTTCCCAATGCCGATAAGCTTCTGACTTTGTGGAATTGGTGGGGCCCGACTAGGCAAACTGATAGTCGTGATGCTCCCAAACTGCTTGGGTACGTGGCTGAGCTGGGGAACATATGTTCTCACGCACCTATTATCCCTCCTGAGACTGATCAGGACTTCATAAGTGGCCTCAGGTCTAGGGTTTTGGATCTTAGCAGGAAGAGATCTTCTCGTTCTAGGCCTACTGCTAGTGGGGTTGAGCTGGTGGTTCCCACCGAACACCGGAAGAGGACAAGGGTAGTTGGTGTCGAGCCAATGGACGTGATAGGTGCGGGGGTCAGAGACGAGGTTGTGGATGATTTTGGAAAGGATGAGATGCATTTCCCTTTGGAAGATCTTTCTACTCTTCCCAACCCTGATTATGGTGGGGTCCTTACCAAGCCTCCGGTATATATATATATTTTTTATTTTGATATTTAGTCTTTCTGTATATTAGAATTCTCTTGGCTTACTGGTTACCTTTGCCCTTGCTCGGTCTATGGGAATTATTTTGTTTCAGGGGGAATATCCTGGCCTGTTTGCACATGTAAACTACCAACTGATGGGCGAGAATCTTCTGGATCTCCCTTATGTGTCTCCTCTTCGGGTGGAAGAGCGTTCTATGGAGCTATTGGTTCCTAAGACCGGGGTTGGGATTGAAACCAAGGATGGGGTGGTTGAGGAACACCTTGGCTTGGAAACCCCTACTGGTGGTGTCGAGGGTTGTCTTACAGAAGGAGTTGAAGTGGGTGTGGATCTTTACCAGATGAACCGTTATATTGCCCGGTGTTATGGCAAGTTACTCAAGACTACCCGCTCAACTGCCATGGCTTGCTCCGCCCTTATGCCGCTTGCTCATAAGGATATGGCGGCGTTATCTAGCCGTTCTGACAAGGAGGCTGCCCTAGAGATCCCTGACCTTCTTCTTCATGTAAGTATATATATATATTTTTTATTTTTATTTAATTTTTTTTTTGAATATTCCTTACCAATTTCTTTGTTGTAGGCCTTCCTCATTGCCGTTGATATACGGGACCGCCTAATGATTAATCTTAGGCAAGCTGAGGGTGCTTCCCAACTCGAGTCTGCAAAGGATGCTGAAATTTCCCTTTTGAAGGCGCAAAATGTGGCATTAGAAGCAGACAAGTTGAAACTTATCGAGGAAAGGCAGGCTGTGGAGGCGGAGAAAGAAGGTTTGAAGGAGGTCATCGTGAAGCTGGAGGGCGATAAGGAGGCTGTTGAAACAGCCCATAATTTGCGATTGGCCGAGGTTGAAGCCAAGCATGCAGTTGAATAGAGGGCTCGCGATGTTACAAGTGCCAAATTTGTTAGCTATCATACTTTTCATACTCATGTGTGGGCGGGTCCTTCTTCGCATGTGGCATGGGCAAATTTTGTTTATCCCGCGCCTAGCATCGCTCCCTGTCTTCCTATGGATTGGGCCCGTATTCAGGTGTCAGAACGACCTTCGTTACCTGTTCCCTCGGTTCCTTCTACTCCTCAACCAAGCTCTGGCTCGGAGTCTTCTGGTCAAGGATCTCGCCCTCAAGTTAACCCTTGAAGTTTTGTTGTGTTGTAACTTCTTTTGCTAAACAATAGATTTGTTTTGAGCCCGACTTGTGGGTCTTTTTTGTGGATATTTTAGTAATATTTATATATTTCATTTACTATTCATGCATCGTCGTTTCTCTTTCTTGGTTAATTGGTATGTTTCTGCGTATGTTTGAGGGTAATAGTGTTATGTCAGGTAGTGGTTAATCCTCTGTCAGATGAGATCTTGTCCTGGCCTACTTGTAGGTTAGGTGATGAGCCTGTTTGTGATACAGTTAAGGCTGAGGAGCCCAGTTCATCTCATGCGCATGAATTAATCCTTGCTCGTCGTAAAATCCATGATCTTAACATCCATATTTCAAACTTATCGACTCGTTTATGCGACTTGGGTGAGGAGTTTAGTAGAAATACGACCCATTATACTACGAATAAGGGAAAGGCGAAGGGGATTTCAAGTGAACTTCGTCGATATCACGATGATGCTCGGGGTCAAGTTACTAATTTACATTTATTTCTGGAGGCTGTTTTTGAGGATGTCGATCTACTTCTCTCCTTTCTTAGGGCTCATTGGGCCTGTACTATGGTGCTAGAACATAACGAGTATGTAAAGGATACCCGTGGTGTAACCCGAGCATAGCGCATGGTGAATGCCATGTCTCGTGTTGATGAGACCACCGCTGCTCTTCATAGTCTCGATGCTGAGATAAAGAGGCGTGTGGGGGCACAAGTTACGCCGTTAAGAGAGGTTCATTTTGCCGACACTGGTGCAACCTCAGCGTCTCCCGACGATCCTATTGCTCCTCTCTCCGACTAACCTAGATTAGGATTAACTTGTATTTGAACTGAATTTTTCCGAGATGTAATTTGTATAAATGTCGACGTTTCTGATTGCACTTGTTGGTTTCACGACTTTTATTAATTTGTTTTTCTTTATCTTTATAGGCACCTCCTACTTTGTTGCATCAGACTAGTTATCCAGCCCTTGTTAATCCTGGGTAGGGATCTACTGGTGCTGCCCACGTTGGGCCCTTGCCTGGTGTGGCGAATGAAGCTCATGCCAGTTGGCTTTTTGTTGAATTGATGGGGAAGAATGATACCCTTCTTGCCGAGTGCGCCCATTTTAAGGAAAAAATAAAGGTCCAATCGGTCTCTTTTAGGGATTATGTGAAGCGCACCGAGTATGTTTTTGTGGTTCAGGAGCGTCGTTTAGATCGGTATTGGTGGTTGAAGGACAAGTGGCTTAACAAACTGAAGGCGTTGGTACCTCATGCCAATGCTTTAGTGAAGTATTTCCGCACTTCTTGTGCTTAGCATGATGCATTGGCATCCTTAGGCCAAGTCCGATTACTACCCATTAACAATCCTTGATGCGTTACTGCTACCGATTTTCATAACAGGACCAAAGCTGCTGAGTTTACCGCTCGATTGTCGGTGGCTGGTCTTATGGGATCTCATACCACAAGTTTTGATTCTCTCCTTCCCTATGAGATTTTGGAAGGTGATGACACTGATGAGGATACCTCAATGGATGATGAGGTGATCGATCTTGGTCAGGTCCCCTCCTATTTGTCGTCTACTTAGGCCATTTTATTTTCCTTTGCTTGTTTTTGATATCTATCTTGACCATTGTGTTATTGCCTCCGTAATGCGGGCTCTCACTAAATATTTTTGTCTTTGTTTATATGAATTGATATTCTTTCTTGTGTTTATTGTTCTTTCTTACGGAATTGTGCTTATTGTTCTTACGTATCTTGTGACTTTATTTCAATTGTTCTCTCATTTCTCCTTTCAACATGTTTCATTACGATACATACTTTAGAAAAGTAATACAAGTGCTTTCCGTTCGTTGAAGGTCACTTTAAACCTAGTGCCTTAAATTTGTCAAAGATCTTTTGTTTAGACAAGGATTTTACCCCTAAGTGACTTCGGTTCGTCGAAGATCTTTTAAAGGAATAAACCCAAGTGCCTTCGGTTCGTTGAAGGTATTTTAATGCCTTCGGTTCGTTAAAGGTCTTTGTGAGGGACTTTAACCCAAATGCCTTTGGTTCGTTGAAGGTCTTTTGTGCCTTCGGTTCGTTGAAAGTCTTTTGTCCCTTCGGTTCGTTGAAAGTCTTTTGTCCCTTCGGTTCGTTGAAGGTCTTTTTGTTAGGGACTTTAACCCAAATGCCTTCAGTTCGTTGAAGGTCTTTTATGCCTTTGGTTTGTTGAAGGTCTTTTTGTTAGGGACTTTAACCCAAATGCCTTCAGTTCGTTGAAGGTTTTTTATGCCTTCGGTTCGTTGAAGTTCTTTTTGTTAGGGACTTTAACTCAAATGCCTTCGATTCGTTGAAGGTATTTTTGTTAGGGACTTTAACCTAAATTCCTTCGGTTCGTTGAAGGTTTTTTTATGCATTCGGTTCGTTGAAGGTCTTTTAATGCCATCGGTTCGTTGAAGGTCTTTGTTAGGGACTTTAACCCAAATGCCTTCGGTTTATTAAAGGTCTTTTGTGCCTTCTGTTCCTTAAAGGTCTTTTTGTTAGAGACTTTAACCCAAATGTCTTCGGTTCATTGAAGGTCTTTTTGTTATAAAGAAATTTTAATCGAAGCGCCTTCGGTTTGTCGAAGGTCTTTTAGGGGACATGTTAATAATAGAACTTGTTTCATTTCTAGGACAATTGCGAAAGATACCATATGTCTGTAGCCTTTGTCTATTTTACACGTATTTTTTGAGGTTAACTACGTTCCACGAATTTTTTTCTCCTTGGCTATTTTCCAATTGGACACTTTTGATTTTGTACGTCATTGGCTTGTTTTCTTTGTAATTTCATACGGTCCTTCCCAATTTGGGCTCAGCTTGCTGTGTATCTCGTTTTTTGTGTAAGCAGTGACTCGTCGTAATATCAGCTTGCCAATTTCAAATTATTTGGATCCTTTTACCCTTTTATCGTAGATTTGCTTTACGCTTTCTAGTACTTAGCTAGGGTTAAGGCGGCTATCTCAAGTTTTTCCTCTAGCATGTCAAACTCTTCCCTCATTCGATCTTCGTTTAGTCCTTGCTCGACTAACGTGGTTCGAAACGTGGGGAGTCCGACTTCTATTGGGATGACGGCCTCGATGCCATAGGCTAGGATAAATGGAGTTTCTTTTGTGCCCATATTGGATGTCGTTCGGCACGACCATAACACATTGAGGAGCCTTTCCGGCCATTTACATTTTGCTTTTTCTAGACTTGTTTTGATACCATCGAGGATGGTTCGGTTTGATACCTCAGCCTGACCGTTACTCTGTGGGTATGTCGGAGTTGAGTAGAATTTCTGAATGCCTAATTCCTCATACCAAAGTTGCAACTTAGCGTCTTTAAATTGAGTTCCGTTGTCTGCGACAATGGCGTAAGGTAGGTTATGATGTGCTCCCAGATGAATTGTTTGACGTTCTGGGATTTGATTTGTCGAAATGGTTTAGCTTCCACCCACTTTGTGAAAAGTTTGTTGCCACGATTAGGTATTTGACGTTTCCTGGCGCTTTTGGTAATTTCCCGACTAAGTCGATTGCCCATTGTGCGAAAGGTCATGGTGCCGATACCGGGGTCATCATGGATGACGGGAGCCGAGGTATTTTGGCGAATCTTTGGCACTTGTCGCACCTCTATACGTACACGTCGGCATCCCTTTTGATGTATGGCCACCAATACCCTTGAGTGATCGTTTTGTTGGCTAATGACCTTCTCTTTATGTGTGCTCAGCATGAACCTTCATGGATTTCCTCTAGGACTTTCTGTTGGAGTTTTGTTTGGGTGCACAACATGTGAGGACCTCGGTAACTTGATTTCTACATTTCTTCTTCTTCGGATAGCCAGAACTTTGGAGCTTTTCTTGTGACCTTGAGGGGTTTTATTTTGTTTGTCGGGAGGGTCCCATTTTTCAAGTACTCGACAATCTTTTCCATCCACCCTAGCTCGTATTGCATTGACATTATCCTATCTACTCTTTCGGTTATACTCAGTTTCTCAAGTGTTTTCACTGTGATTGTTCGGGTGTCTGTCATTGCTAGTGTTTAAGCTAGGGTTGCTAGTGCGTCGGCATGGGCATTCTCAGTGCGGTTAATTCCTATAAACTCGCATTTGTCGAACTTTACCATCATGTTTTGGACCTGCTTTTGGTAGAGGATCATTCGATTGTCTTTGGCTTGGTATTTGCCGGTGGCTTGGTTGACTACCAGCATAGAATCTGAGTTAGCAATCAGGTGGGTGAATCTGAGCTTTCGTGCAATAAGCATGCCATTTATAATAACTTCATATTCGGCCTCACTGTTGGTAGCTCAGAATCCCAACTTGATGCTTTTTTTGATAATTGCTCCTTCTCTAGACTGGAGGACGATTCCTGCCCCTGACCCATCTTTGGTAGATGACCCGTCGACATGTATTTCCCAGTGTGATTGTTTCGATATTGCCGTTGGTTCGTTGTACCCTTCGGTAAATTCTACAACAAAGTCTACCAAAACTTGTCCCTTTATCGCATGTCTGGGTATGAACTCGATATGAAATTGGGAGAGCTCGACCCCCCATGCGGCCAACCGGCCACTGATATCGGTTCTCCGCAATGACTCTTTGATATGAATTTTTGTGTAAACTTGGACTTGGTGAGCGATGAAGTAGTACGACAGCTTCCTTGTTGCTATTACCAATGCTAGGCATAGTTTTTCCAATGGCAAATATCTTGTTTCCGCTTCGACAGGGTTTTTTTTTACAAAGTAGATTGGGAATTGTTCTCGGCCTTCCTCCCTTAAGATGATCGCGCTTACCGCTGTTGCTGACACTGACACTGACAAGTAGCATGCCAATATGTCTTCTTTGTTTGGTTTTACTAATAAAGGCAGTGTCTTAAAGTATTACTTTAAGCTGTGAAAACAAGCTTCGCATTCGGGGTTCCATACAAATTTCTTATCTTTCCTGAGCGTTTTGAAGAACGGGCGTCCTTTATCCGCTGACTGCCTGATGAATCTTCTTAGTGTGGCCATCATTCCTGTGAGCTTCTTAATTTGCTTTTTGCTTTTTGGTGCGACTAGGTTTCTTAAGGCGGTTATTTGGTCGGGGTTGGCTTCGATTCCTCTTTGGCTCATGATGTGCCCTAAGAATTTACCCTTGCTTATGCCGAATGCGCACTTTGTTGCATTAAGCTTTAGCTTATATTCGCCCAATGTTTGAAATACGTCTTTTATGTCTTGCAAATCGGATTTGGCCTTTTCACTTTTGAAGACCATGTCATCTATATAGACCTCCATTGTCTTCCCGATATGCGTTTGACAGACGTTTGTTATCATTCTTTGGTATGTAGCTCCTACAATTCGCAACCCGAACGGCATAACCTTGTAGCAGTAGTTTCCCAAGGGTGAGATAAATGAGGTCTTCTACTAATACTTTTGGGCGAGTGGAATTTGATGGTATCATGAGTATGCATGTAGAAAAGTCATCCTTTTTGTTCCTACCATTGCATCAACTAGTTGATCTATTCTCGGCAGTGGGTACGGATCCCTTGGGCAAGCTTTGTTCAGACTAGTAAAGTCTATACATACCCTCAGTTTTCCATTTTTTTTGGGGACCACCACCGGGTTGGACAACCACCTAGGGTACATCACTTCTCTTATAGCCCCAGCCTCTATTAGCTTTTGAACCTCCGCTATAATTGCCTCTCTACGCTCGACTGATATTCATCTACTTTTCTGAGGAATTGGCTTATACTCGGTGTTCACACTCAGTTTATGACATGCTATCTTGGGGTCTAAACCAGGCATGTCGATGGGGCTCCAAGCGAATTTGTCGATGTTTTCGAACAAGAAACTCTCCATTTCTTTTGCTTCTTCCTCGAGAAGGTTTTCTCCTAATAGTAAGTAGTGTTCTTCATCCATTCTCATGATTCTTAACTTCCTTAGCTTCTCCCCCACTTGTTCCTCAACAACCCTCTCATCCCTGGCAATTTTATCAACCAACTTCCTCAGGCTAGTTGGTTCTTCCACGATGACCAACTGTTTCCTTAGGGCTGTCATTATATCCTCATAGTGCCTTGAGTCCTCCTGACATCCTAGAACTATTTCGATCTCTCCTTTGCCGTTTGGGTATTTGACCTTCTTATGGTAAGTCGAGGGTATGGCTCGCATAGCGTGTAGCCATGGTCGTCCTAAAATCGTATTGTGTCCTGAGTTGTCGTTTACCACCAAAAACTCTACCGGTACCGACATTGTTCCCGTTGTGACATTAAGGACTATTTTGCCAAGTGGCTTTGTTGTTTCCAAGATAAAGCCTATCATGGTTACATCGGTTGGTTGTAAGTCTTGTAGACTCAGTTCCATCTTGTCAAAGAATCCTTATACATGATGTCGCACGACGCGCCTTGGTCGATTAGGACTTTGCTGACTGTGTCAATCCCGATTTTAACGCAGAGGTTGACAGGATCAATGTGAGGTTAGATGACCCCTTCTTTTTCGTGGTCAGATAAAGATATGGGCGGATGTCTTTGTTGTATGCATTGTCTCTTGGTGGAGGAGGATGCCTGGGATGCTTTTTCAACCTGGCCAAAATGCGCTAGTTGCCTTTGTTGAGCACACTCCCCCCTACGGTTTTGGGCCTCGACAAGTGGACGACGTTGATTGTCTTTTCTCTTCTGTTTTCAGGTTCTTCAAGGGCGGGTTGTTTGTCTTTGTTCATGCCACCCTTGATGAACTTATTTAGATAGCCAGCGTCACCCCTTGGTTCATCTTCCATTGAAGATTTCTACAGTATTTGGTGAGGTGGCCGTGATCTTCGTGATAAGCGCAGAAGAGTTTGGTGTCTTTTTTGTGGGATGGTGATAGGAATGGTTCTGGTCTTAAATACCAGCTTTCTCTGCAGATGTCTTTGAGCATGTCCTCTGCAGATTGGTTGAAATTATATTTGAGTATGACCGGTTCGAAATTCCTTCTGTGCTCTCTTTCGTCAATGGGTTCTTCGTGGGGTGGCCTATTCGGTGCCTGGTATGTCAGCTGATACGGCCTCCGATCAGCTTCTATAGGGCCTTCTGTACACATTGTCCCTCTTAGCCGGTTTGATTGGTTCTCCTTGGTTTCCCTTGGCTTTCTTGAATTCTACCTATGCCTCTCTAACTGATTCTCTTCTGGGTAAAGACCCGTTAAGTTTTCTCATTTCCTTGTTTTTGTCCGTTAGGTGAGTGTAGTAAGCGAGGAGTGCATCGATGGTCGACAAGCTCTTGCCGAAAAACTTTCTTCTAGCCCAGTACCCGCTTGGGATGGAGTTGATAAAGTTTTGGATGGCGATGTTGCTGGCATACTGAGGTATTTGATTTGCTACATCAATGAAACGTATATAGTAATTGTTTAGTCTCTCATTTGGCAACATGGCCATTTTCAGCAATGTTTCAATGGTGACCTTCTTCTTCATGTGGGCAGCATATCGGTTTGAATAAGCCCTGAGTAGTTCAGTCCAGCTTCCTATAAATCCCCTCGGTAAGTTGTGATACCATGTTGAGGCTTCTTGACCCAGTATGTTTTTGAATAATTTGCACATCAAGGTGAAGTCTTCGCTCCACAATTCCATCGTGGTCTTGTAGTGCCTCAGGTGGTCTATCAAGTAGCTTTTCCCATCATACAGCTTGAATTCTGGGATATCAAAGCCTGTCGGGTTTTGATACCGCGTTATTTTTTCCGTGCACGGTGTCTCCTGGCAGATATCCCATGCTTGCTGGAACACTTCGTCTTGTGTTTGGTATTGCAGTGTGTATCCTCCCCTATCAAAATTTGTATGAGTGGGGGCCTATTACTCGTAAACCCCCCCTGCTCTGTTCTCGTCGTATCCCCCTCTTTCTGGGGCTATGCCATATGCTTGCCCAGCCTAGGTGCCTTGGAAACCTGCCATTGGTGCAAACAGTTGTGGTTGCATCATCATCGGTGGAAGTTCCCCTTGTTGGAACCTTCTTACCTCCATTGTCGTCCTGCCACTTCCATGGCTGCCCTATAAGTGGCGTATTCCACTTGTTTACTCCTTGGGAGCTCTTTTTGAGGGTCAACTGTTTGACCTGTCGGCATCCTTATCCCCGCAGCTGCCATGGCTGACATGTAAGCTGCTAGCTAGTCTTGAATTTGGACGTGATAGCTCTCATTAGTCCTTGATATCACAGGTGCATTTCCTATCGGTTGAAATTCCACCGTGGATGGTGTAATTATTTGTGGAGAAATGATAGGTTGTCGAGCTGTTTGTTCCTAAGTGTCGGTAGGTGGCATTCCGTATTGGAATGCCATTGGGTTTACTGGGCCTTGTTGGGTTCTTCTTGTTTCCTCGACGTAGTTGTCTTTCGATTGGAATTCCTTGACTTCTTCGTCGTGGAGTCGGAAACGCATGACCCTTTCTTGATGCGAGCTTGAGTTGGCCGACATGGTCGGCAGATGGGGCCTGGATCTTGGCCTTGTGGTGTTTGTTGTGGGCGCTATACTGTCTAGTTGTCGGGTCCTTGCTTGATGTCTTCTTGTCCGTCTTTCCGCGGACATGGCTTGCTCTTCCTCAGAGTATGACGGGTTTTCATCTATAATCCCGTCGATCATTAGAGGTTGGTCTTAGAGTTGTGAGTGTTCGTTAGGGAGATTGGAGGTAGCTGGTCGGCTTTTAGCTGTGAGTGTCTGGTATCTTTGTTTGATGGCTATGAGGGCTTCTAACTCGTCTTGGTGAATGCGTATATCGTTGTTGTTGTTCGGAGTGGTTCCTACCTCCTCTAGATGACTTTCTTCTATGGTAGTAACTATTTCGCTCGTCTGGTAAGTTGTGTGTTCAACTTCGAAACTTGTTAGTACTAGATGAAGCATAGAGACGGCGCCATTTGACAAAGCATAGACTTTGGTCGGTTAAGTCGTACTTCTCAACAATAATATTTTAGATGATCGACAGTGATAAATTGGATGAAATGTTATATTTCTTTATTGATTGAACAAGTTACAATAAGCTTTTATTACAATAGTTTCTATTAGTCAAATGCTCGGTATAGATCTTCGGTTTTTTATTTGACTTTTATGATATGGTCTGTACTTTTTAGTGAGATAAGCTCTGAAAAGTCTCTGTACTGATATATCTTTTTCTACTTCGAAGTCAGATGATCTCATTGTACTGTTATTTGACTCTATTTATAGGGGTACGTGCACCACAAGATGTTAACAAGTGGCGCTTTCATCTGTCAGATTGAGGCCTTTTACATAATGGGATTTGTTAAGTGAAGTTAGTCTAATGGGTAATTAACTTTCCTACTTCATAAAGTAAAAGAACATCATGTCCTTATACCAATTGTGTCTCGCATGTTTGAGTTGATGGATACCCATTAAAAATGTATGGGTCGGGTCGTTGTCGAATGTCGCTTATCGGGTAATATTTTCATGTCGTATCACAAACATATGTTACAGTGTGTTCTGTATACTCTTTAGAGCATCTACAATGGTATACAAATTTTTCGTTAACTATAAGTGCCACATAAGCAATAAAGTGACATGTTTACTTACACGCTTTACATGTTTCTTGATGCTACATTGGTCAATTTTAGCCTTCGCTATAAGACCATACTTTATACTATTATATTTGGTATAATTTGCAAGGTGTTGTTATACTTATAATTTTTATTTAATTTATATAGTTTTTGATATAATCTTGCAATGTTTTGTTAAGTTCATCTTTTTTGTCATTTTTTATATTATTATAAAAAAAAATTATTGAATATATTTTTGTCATTTTACTGTCTACACCAGATGAATGAAAAAAGTGAATTTGAACTACCAACAATGTAACGTATAAAAAGTTATTGAGTGACAAAATCATTGAAGAATTGAATAAAAAAATTTATCAACATTTTTTATGCTACATAAAAAATTCTTGAATGAATAATGAATCAATGATACACCACATAATTCCAGAATTTTGATAGTAGTATCATTCACTGTGACCTTTAAACGTTTGAAATACTAAAAAGTGGTAACATATTGATATAGTATACCACATAAATACTATTAAATGGTATAAATGACACGTTGCTTGTTATGTTTTGTGCTACGGTTAGTGAAGAAACTAACTTTTGACACTGAAACGTTGCCTAGTTGGCAACTTAAAAGGAAACAATTGTGAAGCTAAAATAACAGATTCACTATAGACTGACACTAGCAATAAACATAAAAAGAGCATTGGAGATGCTCTTAGAGCATGTTTATCAGGGATGGCTTGCGGTAGGTGGAGCCGCACCGCACCACACCACATGCTCCAGCCAATTTTAACGGACAAAGTGGTTGTTGGCTGCGGAGTGGGTATTGGCTGCCCCTTTCTCTTTTTTCTTTTTTGACTTCGCTAACAATACAGGATTGGGTCCCTGTAATTTACAGAAACTTACAAATCAGTTTAAAAATTATATATATGCACAAATATTAATTAAAAGTCTGGTCCTTGTCATTTCAATTTACTTGCAATCCAGTCCTTTTATCAGTTTTTTTTAAAAAAAATTGTGAATATTTTTTTTATTTCATAATAGAGATACATATATAAACAAAAATAAATTTATGTAACAATTTTTTATTATTATTATTTAATATTTTACATAAGTTAAACCAACAGCATAAACCAACACATCAATAAACTTGACCCGAGCGCCCCATGAACCAATATACTAAAGTTAAGTTAAACCAACACGTTAAGCCAAAATACCGTTAAACATGCTTTTACTAGCTATCCTATCTCCCAAAAAGTTGTATGGTAAATATTGAAAATGTATTTGCAAACTTTATGTGGGGACCTGATGAGGAAAACATTAAATTTTATTGAGTTTTTTGTCCAAAATTGCTACACCAATTGAAGAAGTTTATTTTAGGATTGAGAGGTTTACAAGATTGTTGAATGTCTTTCAAATGTATTTTTACCACGCATAGAGTTCTCGCTGGTGCACTTGAATCTTTGCAGTACTATCCTCGAAATTCAGGCTCAATTCCCACGAGAAACACTAATTTTTACTTAGATTCGATCTTTTGAAGGCTTTACACTTTTAACTAAAAATATGCGCACGAAAGGTATTAGTGGCCGGAGTTTTTACCTCCAACAACATGATTCTTCCCTACGATATATGAAAGCGTTTAGTGGTAGTTGTAAGATTTTAAATACGAAAACTTCTAAGTTACTAGGATCTTAATCATATATGCTACTATTCGTTTAAAAGAGATACTTTTACGTTTTTAACCTATAATTATGAAACGGATTCAAATGTTAGAAACAACGAAAGAAAGCAGTAAAATCGAGCAATAAGTAAGAGAAAATGACCAAAAACGAGTGATCTTATCAAATTGGGAGCAAAAGCAAGGCGTACAACAATATACTAGGATGGCAAGTTTTGTTTCGTGAGCACTTATCCAAACGTTATCCACAACAGTCTTAGTCTAAACTCCAAAGTTTTATATGAAAAATAGGTTTTCTTAAATAATGCTTAAACGATTAATACACAACATTTAAGATCGGCGATTAAACTAATCGAACAAATTAAAATACGAGAATTAATTTCAATCCCGCCCTTATTCTTGAACCAAGTCTACTACTTATCATTTATCAAGCATATAAGGATATACTCTCATTTGAACAGATCCGCCCCACCACTCAGTCACTAAAAACCTCTATTTCGGCTTCTTAATGTTTGGCGGGGGTAATTTGGGTAAATTAAGTCTACTCATGCCTTCACTAAGCTTTTAATGGTCAACACTTCTATACTTATAAAGTATCGGAGGCTGATGTGGGAAGTGTGAGATCTAATATGCAGTTCCTAGTACACAATAATAAAATCCCCCCACCCCCACAGGTAGATACTCAAATACATGTGTGAAAAAAAGAATCACGTCTTATAAATTGTGCTCGTCGTGTACAACGATCTCAAGTTAAATTAATACAAAATAATGGAAACAAAGAATTCACACTAATGTAAAATTAACGACTTAGCCTCATAAATCATAAATATCGTTGGGCTCAAAAGTCACTTCGTTATATTGTTTTCCTTTTCTAACGTATTTTTTTCTTGAGATGGGGTATTTTTCCTTTTTACCTTTTCTTTTCATCATTTCTTATAATATTATTCTCTTTTTGGTTTCTGGTATTATCTTTTTGGGAAAAAAATGATTTAGTACGATGGTACTTCTTTTATATAAGAAAACACAAAAAACAAACTCTTGAATAAAATTAAATACAATTTAAACTTGATATTACTATAATACCCTTTAATTACTAATCTATGTAGGTGTTATGGTTGGCCCTTACTTCACTCACTTTCAAAATTTTATTTTTATCCGTATTCTCACAACAGTTATCTGTCGAGTAATCGATGCTACACAAGTCTGTCACAAAATTTGATCATTAAAATTACATGGGTATATTAATTTTAATTCAATTACTGTTGCTATGTGATGCTACCAAATTTAGTGTGATATCATTATAGGATCATAACTGATGTGGCAGTAGTATTGGAAAAATGAATCAATATTTCTAGCAACTATCGATACCAATATAACATTTTATTAATATATTACAAGTGTTTTGTACTTATTTGTTTAAGTAGTTTAAATACAGGGACGTACGAGTAAATAATTACTTGTAATAAATCTAACACTTTGTGGACATTTGGGGTTATTTTGTAACTTTGCTAAACTCATGGTGTCCTGTAGAAATACCAACTGCTGAGATATTTTGGATTATTATTTTTCATTAATAAAATCATTTTTTTTTCTCTCTCTCTCTATCTCTCTATACTGCGATTATACACACACACACACACATATATATATATATATATATATATACATACATACATATATATATATATATATATATATATATATATATATATATATATATCTTGTATATCAGATCGATCTGAAGTCAATATCCTCACCAGAATGTGAGATTTCACATGGTATCAGAGCAAAATCTCTCTCTTTCGCTGCGATCGTCTTAATTGGTTTGATCTTTAAAACCCTATTTTTATAATTTTTCGTCTTGAAAAATTAGGGTTTTTATCTGAAATTGGTTAATTAGGGTTTTATTGCTCTTCTCTTAGAAATAGTTCGATTTGGTTTTCGTTCGGATCTATATTGGTAATTTGATATTCGGTTTAATTAGTTCTGCTATTATAGTACTCTTGGTTTGGTATTCTTGACTGGATCTGGGGTTCAAATCCTAAGATTAATTCTTCTTTAAATTGGGAATTTCATTAACTGAGTTTTATTCAGAAATTATTGAATAGTTTGGTTATTTCTTGATAATCAACATGGGAGATTTAGGGAATATTAGTGGTAAAAAAAAAATGATTTTCACAATGAATAATTATTACATAGGTAGTAATGAAAACACTGTTTCTAGCCTAGTAAATCTTGTATTAACTGGACCCAATTATCACTCATGGAAAAGGGCTATGGAGATCTCTGTTGGTGCAAAAACAAAATTAGGGTTTCTTAATGGTAATTTACCATGTCCTCTTGATTCTGATTAGTGGTTTGGGGCTTGGATTCACTGTAACCTCATAGTGATGTCATGGATTATAAATTTTGTTAGCACAGAGATAGGTCAATCTATTCTATATATTGATACTGCTGCTATGATGCGGAAAGAACTTAGTGAGAGGTTTTTTCAAGGCAATGATGCCAAGATCTATGAAATAAATCAAAAAATTCACTCTACAATACAGAGTCAGAAGTCTATTTTTGAGTATTTTACAAAATTAGAGATATTATGGAATTTCCTTAACATTGTTAATCCTTTACCAAGATGTAGTTGTGGTATACTAGGGAGTGTACTTGTAATTTCATGGCCTCTGTCATAGCTAGAGAGAATAGGATGTTCAAGATGGTTTTTCTGATAGGTTTGAGTAATAAGTTTGCTCATGCTAGGAGCCAAATTCTTTTAATGAAGCCCATGCCTAGCCTTAATGACATGTATACCATGCTCATCTCAGATGAAAAAAAAACATTGTTGCTAACCTAGGGCATAATTTAGGACAAAATATGGCTTTAGCATCTTAGACTGGTGGTTTTCTACTATCAATAGCCAATGCCAATAACAGATTTAGTTATCCTAATCCTAACAGAGGGGCAATGAAGTGCTCACATTGTGGTCCAAACAGACATACAAAGGATAAATGCTATAAGTAGCATGGTTATCCACCAGGCTGGAGACCAAAGTTTAGAGGTTTTAATAATAGAAATCAGAATTTTGGTGGGTTTAATGGTGGTAATCAAGATTTCAGAGGGGTTAATGGTGGAAGCCGGAATTTTGGTGGAACTAATCACCCTAGGGCTCATCAGGTTTCTGGTCAGTATGTGGATTTGGGTATGCAATGTGATGTGAGTGGTGTTTTATTGCCAAGCTTCTTTGATAATCAGATTGGGTAAAATGCACTAGGAGCTCCTCAAGTTCATTCTCCATATCCAGTTGGTACTCAATTTCAGCAAGTTCCACTTGGCCAACAAGATTCAATAGCTACTTCTCAGCCTGCTACTCAACAAAGTTCTCAACTGGCTACACCTTTTTCAAACCTCACCTATACAGGTATGAGAGGTATAACCTCACCTACACCTTATTATCCTACGAAATATTCTTTTTTGGTTGCAAATATTTCTTTAAAACAACATGTAAATACTAAAGATATTTGGATAATAGACAGTGGGACAAGTGAGCATATGGTTAATAATTCTTCATATTTTTCTGAAATAAGAAAGACTTTTTTTACTTTTATCAACTTACCTGATGGTCAAACTAGTGGTGTTACACATATAGGAACTATAGTTTTTACCTCAGGTTTAAAGTTGTATAATGTTCTCTGTGTATCATCATTTAGTTTCAATCTAATTTCTATTAGTAAACTTACTCAAGATTCCTCCTATATTTTATATTTTAATTCTAAATTGTGTGTAATTCGGGACCTGGGTACCTTGAGGATAATTGATAGTGCAGAAGAAAATCAAGGCCTTTATGTTTTGCAAAATCCTTCAATAGCCTTTGTAAACAAGTCAGTTTCTGTTTCTAATAATGTTATTGTTCAGAATAAGCCACATATTTGGCATTGTAGGTTAGGTCACCCATCTGAGAGGGTTTTAAAAGTGTTGTCTGGTGATTTGAATTTTTCTAAATGTAGTTCTTCTGTGTATTTCCTTGTGATATATGCCATTATGCTAAACATCATATATTGCCATTTCCTATTAGTACTACTAAATCTTTGTTTCCTTTTCAACTTATTCATTGTGATCTTTGGTGACCTTATACTTTACCTACTAAAATGTGGCATAGGTTTTTCTTAACCATAGTTGATGATTACAATACAATTACTTGGATTTTTTTTTCTTAAATATAAATCTGAAACTAGTAGCATAATACCTATTTTTTCTCAAATGGTTAATACTCAGTTCAAGACCAATATACAGGTTCTTAGGAGTGACACCGGTACATAATTTAATCTTGTAGATTTTTATAATAAGAATGGAACAATACATCAAACTAGTTGTGTTGATACACCACAGCAAAATGGAATTGTAGAAAGAAAACACAAGCAGCTTTTAAATGTAGCTAGAGCTCTTTGATTCCAAAGTAATGTTCCACTTTCTTTTTGGGTGATTGTATTTTGACTGCTGCATATATTATAAACAGAATTCCTAGTGTTTTGTTGTCTAATAAGAGTACTTATGAGCTTTTATATTCTAGAAAACCTGTTTATAATCATTTAAAAGTGTTTGGTTGTCTTTGCTTTGCTAGTACTTTATCTAGAGGTAGAACTAAATTTGATTCTATAGGAAGCAAGTGTTTATTTTTGGGTTATGAAACAAATACTAAAGGTTATAAACTTTATGATTTAAAAACACATGATTATTTTCTTTCAAGAGATGTTGTTTTTTATGAGAATGTTTTTACTTATCAAGCCTCGGAACAGCCAAACTTAAGTAATACTGTACTTAATACTTACAATATTACTGATAATTTCTCATCTTTATTTGATATTAATGATAAATCTTCTTCTTTATCTATTTTTAATGATGTTCAAGAAATTGATACTTCTACAGATAATATAGAAAGTGGGGTAAGAAAGTTCACTAGAATTCATAAAACTCCAAAAAATTTAAAAGATTATCACGGTTCTGTAACTAATGTTATTAGTTCTAATAAGTCTGATTACCCTTTATGTGGTTATGTTACTTATGATAATATTTCTTCAAATTATAAAACTTATTGTATGGCCATTTCTTCTAATATAGAACCTAAAACTTTTAAGAAAGCACATGGTAATCCTTTGTGGCAAGAAGTTATGAAAGCTGAAATTAAGGCCTTATAAGCTAATAAAACATGGATTTTGACTACTTTTCCTGAAAATAAAGAGCAAATAGGTTGTAAATGGGTATATAAAATAAAATATAAGTCTGATGGTTCTATAAAAATATATAAAAGCTAGGTTAGTTGCAAAGGGGTATACTCAACTTGAAGGTATTGATTATGAATTTACTTTTTCACCTATAGCAAAAATGACCACTGTTTGATGTTTTGTAGCTGTTGCTGCTGCACAAAATTGGTTTTTAAGTCAATTAGATGTAAATAATGTTTTTTTACATGGTGAATTAAATGAAGTGTATATATGACACCATCACCTGGTTTTGTGATAAAAATAGTTCTTTAGTTTGTAAATTACAGAAGTCTTTGTATGAGCTTAAACAAACTTCTAGGCAATGATTTTCAAAGTTAAGTAATGCTCTTATTGAATATGGTTTTGTTAAGTCTAATGCTGATCACTCTCTTTTTACTTATCATACTGCTGACAAATTCTTGGTTTTATTAGTATATGTGGATGATATTTTGATTGGTTGTTGTGATTCTATTCTTATTAGTGATGTTAAAAAATTTCTTAATACAAAATTTCAGTTAAAAGATTTGGAAAATTTAAAATATTTTTTAGGACTAGAGGTTGCTAGAAATAGAGATGGTATTCACTTTTGTCAAAGAAAGTATGCTTTAGAGCTTTTAGAAGAAATATGTTATTTGTCTGTTAAAGCAATCGATTTCCCAATAGACACAAAAACAAAGTTCACTATATCTGATAATGATGTTTTTTCTAATATTACTTCTTATAGAAAGATTATTGGTAAGTTGCTATATTTGACCATTACAAGACCTGATATCAGCTATTCAGTTCATGTTTTGAGTCAGTTTTTTGTCAGCTCCTAGCAAAAGGCATTATGCAGCTGCTCTAAGGGTACTCAGGTATGTCAACAATGACCTTATTCAAGGCATTTTCTTCCCTTCATCTTCTAATTTCAAACTAAAAGGTTTCACTTATTCTGATTGGGCTGCATGCATTAATACCAGAAGGTCTGTTACAGGTTTTTGTATATATCTAGGAGATGCATTAATATCATTGAAAAGTAAGAAACAAGAAGTTGTATCTATGAGTTCTTCTGAAGCTGAATATAGAGCTATGTCTATGACCAATTGTGAAATTATTTGGTTATTAGAATTATTGAAAGATTTAGGTGTTAATCATGATAAAACTAGGGGTAACTTTGGTACGGTACCGACTTTTTTGACCATATACCAATATCGAACCGAACATGCTTGGTTTGAAACAAATTATACCATAACCAAACTGAAAAAGTCGGTATACGAAAGTTCGGTATACTGACTTTTTTGGTTGGTACGGTTCGGTTTTCCGTTTTATACCGAAACATTATTATTATTAAAAGACAGTTCTTGATAACAATAAAATGGCAAAATAGTTTGTAAAAAGTAAAATGTGTACAACTATTCTTATATTTGCTACATTTATTGTGAACTTAATTAAAATAGTAAACACTTATAAAATAGGAATTCTTTTAAAACATTAGACAAGAAAATGGACAAACACAAAATTATTGCATTTGACTTCGTAAATAAAAAAATAAGACGTAAGCAAAATTAAACTACAATATAAGACAATGTATTTGTAAGTTATGACTGTGTAAATTTCTATATATTTTAGTCAGCAAAATTAAACCTTAACGATCTTAGTCAGCAAACTCATGACTTTGAATTAAATTTTCAAACCATAAAAGAAAAAAAATGTAAATCTTATCTAAGTCTGAAACTAATATTGCAATTATACAATATCATAAAAAAAAATGAGTAGTTAAAAATTTTGTTGGTAAAAGAAAAACAAATAAACACAACTCCAAAACTCTATCCAAAATCAATTACAAATCCCTTAATTAATAAAAGGTGGATCTTTTTTTAAAATCAAATTCAATACCCACATAAAATCTGAGTGGTAATTCTCCAAAGATAAAATCCACACCAAAGTATTTACTCATCTTTTCTGGTTTTATAATCTCATAATCACCGGTAATATAATTCACACATTTGATACATCACAACCATATATATATACATATAGAGAGATATATATATACATATAGAGAGAGAAGATGATACCTGAGAAGCCCTTACGGTGACGTGTTGGGTCAGGTGGGATCGGTTTGGGAGGCGACGTCGGGTTGAGAAGGAGCCGGACGGTGGTGGTGAAGAGGTGGGGTTTTGGTGGTGATGAGTGTGAGAAGAGCAGAGAGGTTTTAATTTAATTGATGCGTGGTATTTTCTATGTATTAATTAAAACTAATCTGGACCATTGAATGTTAAATTAGATGGAGGGCTGTGATCATATGTGTAAACTTAGTGTGTTTTTATATGTGTCTACTGATGCTGCCCCATATATAAATCTTGTATATCAGATCGATCAAGTCAATATCCTCACCAGAGTGTGAGATTTCACACATCTTGTGATATTACACTATGGACTATGTTTATGGTCTAAAATACATACACTTATCATAGCACCATATAACATCAAGCCAACAAAAAAGAGCAATAAAAGAAAAAGAAAAAAAAAACTGGATATCTAAAGCACCGGGAAAAAAACCATACAGTGTCAAAGAGCACCCGACGTGAAAATAGAGAAGATCAAACAAATTTGAAAGATAAGAGAGCATCTAAGACGCATCAAACAAAAAATTATTAAGAACACCTGGCAAGAAAACATAAAAGATCAAACAAAATAAATAAATAAAACATCCAATAACAAAAATCGAAAAAAGAAAACTAGTAACTGAGCATATAATGCATACTCATATAACATCCGGGCATAGAGAAAAGGGGGAATTTATGTTTAATACGATGCTATTGTCTTAATATTGAAAAACACAAAGGATTTTTTATAGACCGGAATAGCTTTCCTAAAATCTCTCTCTTAAATTATATTTGACTTTTCTTTTTCCCACTAAAATATCTCAACTTTCAAATTTAAAGGCAACAAAAAAGAAAAAACTACTCAAGTGAAATAATTAAATGAAATATAAATAATAATAATAATAATAGTATCTTTTAAGATATAAAATATAAATACATCGCACCATGGAAGCATCAAACAATAGCTTTTTAAAAATTACAAAAAAAATTAAAAAAATAATAAGAACAATGAGCATAAAGAATTAGGGAGCATCACACAACATCAATGAAAACGAAATTAGAATTTATAGCATCGCGTAGAATCCAAAAAAAATATTTAAATAATAATAAAAATAATATCCTTTAAGATACAAAATATAAATGCATATCACCATGGAGCATCAAACAAAAACTTTTTAAAAATTACAAAAAATAAATAAAATAAGAACAAAGAGCATAAAGAATGAGTGAGCATCATATAGCATCAAAAGAGTAGAATATCACATAGCATCAATGAAAACGGAATTAGAATTTATAGCATCACGTAGAATCTAAAAAAATTACGAAACACCGTGGAGCAACATAAGATACTACTACAGGGGAAAAAAATATCCCTAAAGAAATGATAATCGACAAAAACATGTAGCATCAAGAAACATCAAATCTCATAAAGGAGAAAAAACAAAAAGAATCTTTGAGCATCAAAAATTGTAAACGCGGAACAAATGACAATTAAAGATAAACAAAATCTAAATAAACTAATAATTAGCTTTAAATGTAACCAATCAAAATAGCAAAAAGTTAAAACCGGAATTACCTAAAAACAAAAAAGTGGCTTTCAATTAGCATAGCCAAATAGATGATTTTTTTTTACTTCGAAAACATTGAAAAATAAAATATTTGTGTGAGATAAAAGAGAATAAAACACAAAAAATATTATTAAATGTTTAGAATTAGTATACAAGCAACGACGTTTCTACTTTCTTATGGAAGTAAGTTTTGGAAGAGAGAGAGAGTAAAAGAGGGAGATGGGCAGCAACTCTTGTTTTGGTTGAATGGAGATTGATAAATATGTGTAAAATATGAGGAGAGAAAGGGGGAATAGGTTATTACCAATTTAATTTTGATCAAATCATGTAGGCGAATATAAGTGTATTATGTGGATAATTAATGCTTTTTTATTTTAAGGATTGGTCCATGAAACTGAAACTAATTAAGGATCGGTCCATTTACCCTAACTAACCAATAAAAATGTAAAAAATCAGAAAAAATGAAAAAATTCCAGAAAATAAAAATGCAAAAGTAAAAAAATAAAAAAAATATGAAAAAATCCAAAATAAAATAAAAGAGGCAAAACCCCGAAAAAATACGATTTTTTTAAAAAAAATCCCAAAAAACCAAAAAAAAATCAACAAAAATCTAAAATCAACAAAAATCCAAAAACGCAAAAAAGAAAAAAACAGTCTGAAAAAAACAGTCTGAAAAAAAACAGTTTTAAAAAAACAGTCTGAAAAAAAACAGTCTGAAAAAAAACAGTCTGAAAAAAACAGTCTTAAAAAAACAGTCTGAAAAAAAAACAGTCTGAAAAAACAGTCTAAAAAAAACAGTCTGAAAAAAAAAACAGTCTGAAAAAAACAGCCTGGAAAAAAACAGTGAAAAAAACAGTCTGAAAACCTTAAGGGCACGCTTGTCTTTCCCAACTTTGAGAAGCTCAGTGATCCTCTTCTCATATGGAGCAAAACCAGCAACTTCCCTGAGCAGTGACCTCACGAAGAGGGTCCTCTTGCTAGTTTTCCCTTTCCTAGCAGAAGGTTTTGGAGCTAACTCCTTCTTTGTCACAATATGACCATTTGTTTACTCATAGATATATATATATACATATATATAGATAGATATACATATACATATACATATATATGTATATATATAGAGAGAGAGAGTGGGAGAGATATAAGAGATGTGGCGGTGGAGACAGCGTCCGGAGACGACGGAAGAGGGAGGCGGCAGCGGCGGAGGTGAAGGCGGAGGTATGTATGTATGTGGGTATGTATGTAGAGAGAGAGATTTGGGGGAGAAAATATTTTATCTGAAAGCTGTTTTTTTTTTTTTTTTTTTAGAGAGAGAATGATTAATTAGATAAATAGAATTGGAAGAGCTTTTATAGTGGACCAATCCTTAATTAGTTTCAGAAATAATGGACCAATCCTTAAATAAATTTTATAGCCGGACCAATCCTTAAATACTTTTGTTTTCGTGGACCAATCCTTAATTTTCTCGTTTTATGTTTTATTGTGGAGTTTATTGTTTTCGTGTTTGGGTATTCGGAGTCTTTTATATTTATTTTAGGGATTGCAGTACCAAGTGTTAAGGCGGAGCTGTGTCAGCTTACGGTGAGATCCCGGAAACTTGCGCAAGGATTAGGTATATCGGTACCATAGGGTTAGTCCCCTTAAAGCCGGCCCCATATCTTTTGGTCAGTGTCAGAATATGGGTGAGGGAACCATTGCACTTTGGGTCCTAGAGCAGAGTGGCTCTAAAAGTGGGTACATGTGAGGCAATCCCGACTTTGTGTTTTGTTGAGTCTTGTTTTATTTTGTTTTGTTTTATTTTATTTTGTTTTATTATTAATTCAGTTGATCTTGATTATATGTTCATTTACTTGTGTTGCGAGTTATATTTGTTGATGTGTTTTTCGTGCAATTACCTTTATCATTATTTGCCATATATCATATTTGCCATGTTAGGATTGTGTGTGCGTGCTTAGTAGCACGCGCCGTTTTTAATGCGAGATTGTTTTCTTACCTCCTTTCTTTGTTTTCTGTACATATTGTTCACGATCGATGTACAGGTGCTGACGGAGACGGTGGCGAGGTGTAGAGCTCTTGTCTGAGGATCATTATCATATTACACCTTATCGCGTGCACGCTACTATTTTGTTTACTCTTTTTGGCGTTTTCTTATTTTGAACTTTGTTCGCCTAGTAAGCGTTTGAAACGTGTATGCTTTTCTTTTGGTTAGAGTAACCTATCATGTACATTTGTATATGTTAGATTGCGTTATTGTATATAATGTCAGCTGGGTTGAATTTGACTTGATCATGTTGAATTAGTGATAATCGCTTTGCGATTTTGTTATATGTTTTGTTGTCAAACAGGTCTAATTTATTGGAAACAAATAGATATGCGAAGCTCATGCCGAAATTTTCTAAAACGTGTTGTTTTGTTCGTTTGTCACATTTGAGCCCCGTTGGCTACCCTTATGCCAACTCAGGGAATCATATGTGATTATCGGCATGTCTTGAATTATTTATTTGGGTCTATTGATTAGCGTGTTATCGAATGTCATTTTGCATGTTTCGTTGTTTAAACTTTTTCCTTTTTATTTTAATTTATATTCACGACTCGAGTTTACCCAAATCCGGGGCATGACAGTTTGGTATCAGAGCTAACCGGGTTCCGATTACCTTGGTTGCCTGTTGGGTAGGATAAGCACACACAGACGGGTCGTAGAATAAGATAGGAATACATTCTTTCATGAAAATCTGCAATTGTTAGTAATTGTGCATACTTTCTTTGTGATATTTCTGTTCTATACTTTTACTTGAGTGACTTATAGAGCGTAACATATGTGTGATGACATTGTGTGGTAAACAAAAATCTTTTTATTTACGTTTTAGTGGGATAGCCTTTTAATTTCAATTTTCTTTTCGCTATGGTTATGTGTAGTATTGATGGCTCCTAAGCGAAAACCAACTCGCGGTACGGGTGGTAAGAGTTTAGGTCCAATACCTACTCGTGCTCGTACTTTTAGGGGTCGGAATCCTGCTCCTAAAGAGGCATCCGGGAGTGGTCGTATGGCAAGTCGAAATCGTGGTGGTGGTCGTAGTGGTGGTCGAGAAAGAACCGGTCGTGAGGTTCCACCTGAAGACGTTCGTAATAATGCCCCACATGAGGTTCATAAATTGGAGGATGAAGGGGATGGAAATCCGAATGGAGATGGGAATGGTAATATCAACAACCCTATGATGACCCAGTTTATGAGGGCTTTGGCAGAGACTATGCGACACATGGGTTCAAGTTCTCAAGGTGGGTTAATTGGTGGGGAAACAGAAGCTTCAGCTGCTCAAAAGCATTTTCAGCGTATGGAACCTCCTATCTTTTATGGGGGTGTCGACCCTGAAGTTGCCGAGACTTGGCTATCGGATGTGGAGAATATTTTTGAGTCGCTTCAAATCACGGAAGATAAATTAAAGGTGGTTTGTTCTGTCCGCTATTTGAGGGGCGATACGGGAGTGTGGTGGAAGAGTCGAAAGGAGTTGTTCGGGCTTCGGGATATTAGTTGGAAAGGGTTCAGGGAGATGTTTCTCAAGGAGTATTTTCCTCAGCCTATGCGAGATGCGAAGAAAACTGAATTCCTAAAGCTTATTCAGGGTAATATGAGTGTGCGTGACTATCAGCTAAAGTTCCAAAAGTTATCGACGTATTATCCAGAAAGTGTAAGCATTGAGGAGCTTCGTTGTCAGCAATTTGAGCAGGGATTACGTCCTAAGATTCTCAGCAGTCTAGCATCGCATGTGTTTACTTCTTTTGATGTCCTTGTAGAACGCGCGTTGAAAGTCGAGGCGGCGGATGTTGAGGAAAAGCGTATTCTGGCAACTAAGCTACATAAGCCCCCTTTTCCTTCTTCGGATCATGTTTCTAGTTCTCGGTTTCAGTCGGGAGGGACTAACCGTAAGTTGGATAATAGCGGGGGTGATCGTAAGAGGCCGAGGGAGGCCGACTATTTTCCTGGTTTTCGAGGACATTTCCATCCTAGGAGTCATTCGAGTACGGGTTCTGTGTCTTCTGTTCCTCAAGCGAATTATGGATGCTATAGTTGTGGTTCTCAGGCTCATAGGGTTCGAGACTGTCCTAGGGCCAAGTGTCATAAGTGTGGTGGTTGAGGACATCTTCAGAGTCGGTGCATGTCTAGGGGAACTAGTGCCATTTCCTCAGCTCCTATTCGTACTACTACAACTACTCAGAACTATTCGATTGCGCCTTCTTATTCCGGTTCTAAGGCTCCTATTCCTCGTAATTCTATGGCAACTCGCGATGGTTTTCAGAGTTCCAGTCGTGGTGGTTATCAGCAGCACCAGTCTTCTCAATCTTCTCAGGATACTCAAGCTCGTGTGTTCGCCCTGCCTCAAGTTAATACTGACAGGGGTGAACCTTCAGTTATTCGAGGTACCTTACTTGTTTGCTCTTCTTGGGCTAATGTATTATTTGATACTGGCGCTTCTCGTTCATTTATTTCTTCTCGTTTTGCTTCATCTATGGATTTATTATTCAGTATTCAAGATCCTGCTATTTTGGTTGAAACTCCTATTCATGGTAGTGTTCCGCTTAATCGAATATGTCGTGACTGTGTGATTTATATTTCTGAACACCCTTTTGTGTTCGACTTTCTTGTGCTTGATATAACTAGCTTTGATGTTATTCTTGGCATGGACTGGTTATCTTTCTTCCATGCCATTATCGATTGTGAGCCTCGACGTGTATCTTTTATTACCCCTTCTGGTGATCGTATTATTTTCTCTGGGAACCGATGTATTCGTTTTTCCCCGTCATGGAACGTGGTTGATGATTTGGGTGGTTTGTTAGCTAGCTTATCGGTTAGTGATGAAGTGTCTACTGACGTCGAGCTACCTCCGGTGGGGTGTGAGTTTCCTGAGGTGTTTCCTAATGATCTTATCGAACTTCCTTCTCAGCGTGAGGTGGAGTTTTCCATAGATTTAGCACATGGGACTGCTCCAATTGCTATGGCTCCTTATCGTTTAGCGCCAGCTGAGTTGAAAGAGTTAAAAGAACAGTTGGATGATCTGTTAGGTAAGGGTTTTATACGTCCTAGTGTGTCTCCGTGGGGTGCGCCAACATTATTTGTCCAGAAGAAGGATGGTGGTATGCGTATGTGTATTGATTATCGTAGGCTGAATCGAGTTACGATAAAGAATAAGTATCCCCTGCCACGAATCGATGATCTCTTCGATCAGCTGAAAGGGTCGAAGTGTTTTTCAAAGATTGATCTTCGCTCAGGGTACCATCAACTTCAGGTTCGTGAGGTGGATATTCCTAAGACTGCGTTTCGTACTCGGTATGGTCACTATGAGTTTCTAGTGATGCCATTCGGGTTAACAAATGCACCTGCTGCTTTTATGTACTTGATGAACCGAGTCTTTAGAGATTTTCTGGACAAGTTTGTCGTGGTGTTTGTGGATGACATTCTGGTGTACTCTTTATCGGAGGAAGAACACATCGAGCACCTTCGTGTCGTGCTTAATCTTTTAAGAAAGCATAAACTGTATGCTAAGTTCTCCAAGTGCGAGTTTTGGATGTCAGAAGTGAAGTTTCTGGGCCACGTAGTGTCTGCGGATGGAGTGTCGGTTGATCTTTCTAAGATTGAGGTGGTGACTGATTGGGCTCAACCAAAAAGTGTGTTCGAGATCCGTAGCTTCTTGGGACTAGCAGGTTACTATCGAAGGTTCGTGCAAAATTTTTCTCGTCTGGCGGCTCCCCTAACTCGGCTTACGAAGAAAGGTATTAAATTGGAATGGAACGAGAAATGTGAGCTTTATTTCCAAGAATTGAAGCGTCGCTTGACATCTGCTCCTATTCTCATTATCCCAGAGAGAGGTGTGGAGTATTGTGTTTATTGTGATGCCTCGAAAGAAGGTCTGGCGCTGTGTTAATGCAAGAGGGCAAGGTGGTGGCTTATGCTTCTCGGCAATTAAAGGTCCATGAGAAGAATTATCCCACTCATGATCTTGAGTTGGCTGCGGTTGTATTTTCTTTGAAGTGTTGGCGGCACTACTTGTTTGGAGAGAGATTCAACGTGTTTTCGGATCACAAGAGTCTCAAGTATATTTTCACACAGCGTGATCTAAACTTACGACAAATGAGGTGGATGGAGTATCTTGAGCAATACGACTTCGACTTGCAGTATTATCCTGGTAAAGCAAATATGGTGGTAGACGCCTTGAGTCGCCAGACTAGGTGTTCTTTGGCATGCGTCGCTATTCGTGAATGGGGAATGCTAAATGTTCTTAACGAGTTCGTCTTGGAGATGGGGGAAGAAGAAAATTCAGCTGTGTTGTTCTCGGTGAAGGTGCAACTGTCATTAGTCTCGGGAGTAATTAAGGCCCAACAAGGGGACAAGGAATCTAGGGAAGTACGCGTTAAAATCTCGTGAGATGGGACTCGACAGATGGAAGGTGGGCTCAGATGGCGGGGTGAGATTTATGGAACGTCTGTTTGTACCTTTAAGTATGCGTGTGGATGTCATGAGAGAATTCCACCACTCTCGATTGGCATTTCATCCTGGTGGTACAAAGATGTACCATGACTTAGCTCGACAGTTTTATTGGAGTGGAATGAAAAAGGATGTGGCGGACTTTGTTAATAAATGTCTTACTTGTCAGCAAGTGAAGATAGAACATCAGAAGCCGGGAGGGTTGCTTAAACCTTTACCTATACCAGAGTGGAAGTGGGAACGTATAACTATGGACTTTGTAGTGGGGTTGCCGAGATCTAGTAGGGGGAAAGATGCGATATGGGTCATAGTGGACCGATTGACGAAATCGGCTCACTTTCTTTCGATGCGTGTTAGCGACAAAGTCGAGCAGCTATGCGAGATTTATGTTCGTGAGATTGTTCGCTTACATGGTGTCCCAGTTTCTATTGTGTCTGATCGTGATCCTCGCTTTGTGTCTCGTTTCTGGCAGAGTTTTCAGAAGGCGTTAGGGACGAAACTAGATTTGAGTACGGCATATCACCCTCAGACCGATGGGCAGTCGGAGAGGACTATCCAAACCTTGGAGGATATGCTTCGTGCGTGTGTACTTGATTTTGGTGGGGGTTGAGAGAAACATGTGGCGTTGATTGAGTTCGCTTATAATAATAGTTATCATTCGAGCATTGAGATGGCCCCTTATGAGGCCCTATATGGACGACCATGTAGATCTCCGGTGTGTTGGACGGAGGCCGGTGAATCATCGTTGCTAGGACCCCAAATGTGGTTCAAGTGACTACAGAGAAGATTCTTTTGATTAAGCAAAGGTTGGAGACAGCGAGAAGCCGTCAAAAGAGTTATGCAGATAGACGAAGACGGCCGTTGGAGTTTGGGGTGGGTGATCATGTGTTTCTTAAGATATCGCCGCATAAAGGCATTATGCGTTTTGGGAGGCGTGGGAAGTTGTCACCGCGGTTTATTGGACCTTTCTTGATTTTGGAGAGAGTTGGTGATCTGGCCTATCAGTTAGCTTTGCCACCACAATTGGTGAACGTACACCCCGTGTTCCATGTTTCGATGCTCCAGAAGTACGAACCGGACCCGTCACATATTTTGGATTTTTCCGATCTTCAAGTACATGAGGATGTTTCCTATGTGGTTCGCCCGATCCGTATACTGGACAGGCGTGAACATGTATTACGAAGGCGCGTTATTCCTTTGGTGAAAGTATTGTGGAGTCACCATGGGACCGAAGAGGCAACATGGGAACGTGAGCTGGAGATTCGTGCTAAGTATCCAGACTTATTTATTGATTCGGGTATGTGTTTAATTTCGGGACGAAATTCTTTCAAGTTGGGGAGAATGTAACGTCTCGGAAATTTTGTACTTTATTATTAATTTTAGTAATAAGATAGTGATATTTAGTTTTGTGGGTGATTACATATTTGTGTGAAATATACTTGTGTGATATGAAATTGGGTGTATATAATAGTTGTGGGGGTGATTGGTATCGTGTAATAAGTAAGTGGACTAATTAGTAAATTAGTAAAACCTAAATATCTACATATACATATATACATATACATATTACATATATACATAGATACATATATACATATATACGGAAAGAGATAAGAGGAGAGAGAGAGACCAGCGGAGTTGACTTAGAAAGAGAGAGACGAACGCCGGAGAAGGGGTTTAGGTCGTCGGAAAGGGGCTGGTCAGGTCTGATCGACGAGTTTGGGCAGCGGTGCGTGGGTTTTTCTCGGGTTTCGGGCATCCGGGGTTTGATTCTGTTTCGGGTGCGTTCGGACTCCGTTTTTCATGATTAAATACAATATTTTGATTTACTCTTCGAGTCCTATCTATCCGTGTAAGCCGTTTCATCTGATTTTGACTTTTATAAAAACCCATTTTTAGGGTTTCATTAATAATCCGAATTTACATCAATTTTATTGATCCGTAGCTCGTTCTAATTACGTTTAGGGACTACTTGAGGGCGATTAGTGGGCTGTCCATATCTAGCTTTGATTGTTCGGTGGGTTTTCGGTTCGAGATTGGATATTTTTTTACAAACGAGCTCTCGTTTGTATAGGTAAGGGGGAAGAATATAATTTCGCTTTAAATGCGGTTTTTATGTGTTGTTTGTTGTATGCTAGGCTATGTAAATGGTTAGTTGGTTGGTTAGTGTGTATTGCATCATGTTATTGTATTGTGTATGTGTAACATGCTTCCATGGTTTTATTTATGCTAATCATATTTTTATGGTGATTATATTGTGTATGGCGATATTACTATTTTTATTATAAAATGAATTGTGGAGAATAAAATGATTTAAATGTGTTATTTAATTAAATCTTTTAAAATCGTGAAAGTGGTGAAAGTGTGTTAGTGGTGATATCGTGTATACTCTTGTGGTGATACCGTGTATATTTTTGTGGTAATATGTTTATCTAATTACATCGAATATTATAGTGTGTTTTATGTTTTATTGTGGAGTTTATTGTTTTCGTGTTTGGGTATTCGGAGTCTTTTATATTTATTTTAGGGATTGCAGTACCAAGTGTTAAGGCGGAGCTGTGTCAGCTTACGATGAGATCCCGGAAACTTGAGCAAGGATTAGGTATATCGGTACCATAGGGTTAGTCCCCTTAAAGCCGGCCCCATATCTTTTGGTCACATGTTAGTGTCAGAATATGGGTGAGGGAACCATTGCACTTTGGGTCCTAGAGCAGAGTGGCTCTAAAAGTGGGTACATGTGAGGTAATCCCGACTTTGTGTTTTGTTGAGTCTTGTTTTATTTTGTTTTGTTTTATTTTATTTTGTTTTATTATTAATTCAGTTGATCTTGATTATATGTTCATTTACTTGTGTTGCGAGTTATATTTGTTGATGTCTTTTTCGTGCAATTATCTTTATCATTATTTGCCAGATATCATATTTGCCATGTTAGGATTGTGTGTGCGTGCTTAGTAGCACGCGCCGTTTTTAATGCGAGATTGTTTTCTTACCTCCTTTCTTTGTTTTCTGTACATATTGTTCACGATCGATGTACAGGTGCTGACGGAGACGGTGGCGAGGTGTAGAGCTCTTGTCTGAGGATCATTGTCATATTACACCTTATCGCGTGCACGCTACTCTTTTGTTTACTATTTTTGGCGTTTTCTTATTTTGAACTTTGTTCGCCTAGTAAGCGTTTGAAACGTGTATGTTTTTCTTTTGGTTAGAGTAACCTATCATGTACATTTGTATATGTTAGATTGCGTTATTGTATATAATGTCAGCTGGGTTGAATTTGACTTGATCATGTTGAATTAGTGATAATCGCTTTGCGATTTTGTTATATGTTTTGTTGTCAAACAGGTCTAATTTATTGGAAACAAATAGATATGCGAAGCTCATGCCGAAATTTTCTAAAACGTGTTGTTTTGTTCGTTTGTCACATTTGAGCCCCGTTGGCTACCCTTAGGCCAACTCAGGGAATCATATGTGATTATCGGCATGTCTTGAAGTATTTATTTGGGTCTATTGATTAGCGTGTTATCGAATGTCATTTTGCATGTTTCGTTATTTAAACTTTTTTCCTTTTTATTTTAATTTATATTCACGACTCGGGTTTACCCAAATCCGGGGCGTGACATCGCATGCTAGGATTTAGTCGCCTCTGCATTTGCCTCACATGTCTCGCATCCTCTTCCATGAAAATGCAATGACTACACATGTCAGGTGAAATTCCTTTTAGATCGGAAATTATCCAGCCTATTGCCTTTCTATGTTTTTTCAAAACGTCGACAAGCTTCTTTCCTAATCCTTGTCTAATATTGACGAAATCACCACTAGGTACGACTCTCCTATTACCAGAAAGACATCACCACTTGGTCAAAAATGTTCTCATATGGAGTTCCTAGTGCTGAAAAACTTTCACGTTCTCACTTTCCAAATCTCTAATGCTTTGTATAGGGGTAAATTAGTTTTTAGTGACCTGGGTTTTGGCCTATTTTAGGATAAGTGACCTAAGTTTTTTTAATTTCGGTTTTGTGACCTAAGTTTAACTTTGTTAGCATTTAGTGACCTGCCATCCTATTTTTAAAAAAAAAAAACATATTTCTTACTAAAATGACTAAAATACCCTCAGATTTTGGAGGAAAATTTCAGTTTAATGAGGGTATTTTAGTCCTTTTAGCAAGAAATATGTTTTTTTTTTTTTTGAAAAATAGGATGCCAGGTCACTAAATGCTAACAAAGTTAAACTTAGGTCACAAAACCGAAATTAAAAAAACTTAGGTCACTTATCCTAAAATAGGCCAAAATCCAGGTCACTAAAAACTAATTTACTCCTTTGTATAGCATGAGTCTCCTATTTTTTTAGCGTCTCCTACATCAAGCTACCAAGAGTGCCACCTCTAAATGGTCAGGTTGTATTAACGTATGCGCAACCTTACCAATCATTTCTTCGAATTCCTCTACTTCATAAAGGTCATCCTCATCAAATGAGGGTTTTTTTTGGTGGTGAACAAGTTTAATTCTGCTACCAAATCTACATGATCAATTTTTACTATCCCTGTTTCACAATTAATAATGGCGTTAGCTGTCATGAGAAAAGGGGATCCTAACAGTATTGGTGTTGTACAACTTGAATTCTTTCCTTTCTGACTTGCCAGATCAATGAAATCTACCAGAAAATCCATGTTTTGTATGGTCACAGTAGCATCCAAGATCTTTCCCTTGGGGTAACAAATTGATCTGTCATCCAGCTGTAGAACCATTTGCATGTTCTCGAGTTCTCCTAATTTCAGCCTCTTATAGATATCGTAAGGCATAATCCGAATATCCAATTGGTTCCAATTGTCAAACATGTTCATTATGTCCCCACGTAAAGATTAATAAGATACTCATTTATTAAATTAAATCACTGACTGGTTTCTTATTTAATAAACGTATTATCCCTAAGCCTGTCCGCTTAACTTATTTGTCGTGTCGGATTATAAATCCACCTGCAGGGTTTACACGAACAAAACTTATAAGCTTCATCAAGCAAGAATCATCAATCCCTTACGGGACGTGGATTTTTTTTATTATTAATAAACACTGATACGAATAATGCTGCCATCCAACTCATTAAGTTTATTGACTCGTGACGAATCTCACCATGTATGAATCAAAATGACAAACACATCCATACATGTCTAAATAGAAATATAGGAATTAAGAGCATAAACAATAACCATGATCACGAGTTATAAAATCATTTTGTCTAGTCAGTCACCAAATGATTATTTCATAACAGTCCTGTTTAATACACACAAAGTGCACTAGTAAATGGAGTTGGAATTTATCCGTTTCATGTAGTCAAGACATACCTACTAAAACCACGTACTACAACTCTACTGATGGTGTGTTCATTTCCATTTAAAGTTGTAAACATATAACTTATATTCTATTAGAACCGACAGTCTAATCTTCCGTGTGTAAGTTGTACTCTACACACTAGACCGTCTACTAAATAGGATAATAGACACTTATTTAGTCATTTAAACAATAATGATAAATAACAATTGCTCATATTATTCTCATTAAATAGATCAATTCAAAACATTGTCAAATATAAATCCAAAAACAAGCATGTCTTTTAGTATATTTCTAACAGTTGGCATTGCTCATTTTGGGGCGGCAATAGGCTTGACCAAAAGCTTCCCACTTTTGAGATTCACTGCCATAACTTGGCTAGGTTCTCCTTTGCCCTTGTTGAGCTTCCCTTTATTCTTTCTTAGTTCCTTGGGCCATGGAATATTACTGTGAAGTTATCTCATGTAGGATTCAGGATGTTTCCTGGAGTAAAAGATGAGTTGTTCATGTCTTGAAAATTTGTCTATGCAGTATCTCTGGGGCTTCTAAGAAAAAAAATCCTACAAGAATTGTTTTCTCCCCATCGAGGTGAATGCCTTTGGCGAGGGATAGGTGTTTCCATATTCCCCTAGACTTCTCGTGGTTTGTAATTTGGCCTAAGCTCTATTTGATCTATTTGGATTTTAACTAGAGGGACATTAGGTTGAACAGTGGGTTGTATGAATGGTGGTAGTTCGAGATGTACAACTTGATGAACAAGTACACGGAGTTCCTCTTTTAGTGGATCCTCTGGCTTTTTAGATACTTCCCACCTCGGGGTCATCTGTCCAATCAAGCTTAGTAACTCTACTCTATCAGCACGACTCAGTGAAGAAAACTGTCATTGGGTGATCGTACCCACGATTTGTTTTCACCCTGGTCGAAGCGAGGTTTAAAAGATACGGATCATCATTCCCAAGGAGAATTTATGGGATGGACATCCTCTAAGGAGTTTGTTAAACCGATACCATGCTTCATGATAGGCTTTGAATGCTTCTAGGAGGAAGTTTTGGATTTGGTTTCTATCTTTAGCTAAATGAGAGGGAGGGTAGTAATGCTTAAGCGATCTACCATGGCTTGCAAAGTTCAAATCGAATATCTAGGTAGGTTTTTATACATAGCGAGATTTTTCAAAAAGAATCGAAACATTTTGAGTTGAATCTGATCAAGAAGTATTTTACCGTTATATTGCAAACGACACAAATCAGTGAAATCCTCTAGATAAGAATAAGGGTTGTCATTGATCTGAATATAAAACTTTGGAAGGATTGAGATTAGTTGCAAATCATGATGGACAAATTTTTCCTGGCCAGAGTCAAACAAAATGCATGACAATCCTATTGGAACATTAGGAATATTCAAGCATTGTTCGATTGTTGTTTTTGCGGTTGTTTGGCCTTTACTCCATTAAGTTATCAAGGGTTGGCGTTCAATACTAAATATAATTGAATCTATTATTATTATATATAAAGTAATAATTAAAATAGTTAAATAAACAGTTACTAATCAAATTAAAATGAATCAAGTGCAGTTGACCTAACCGAATAGGATGACCGGTTAGGTCTAACCGGTTAGGGTAACCGAATTTATCCGAGCTCTGGCAGAAATGCCAATGTTCTCTAAATAAATAACTATAATGTCCTAAAATTTAATTTCCGAGTTTGTTTGGAACCGACAACAACCTAAAAGTTAATTCTCTGGATCAGAGCCAAAATATTGACTACCCTTCGTGCGTGTAATTTTTACACACAAGAGGGCCTCGCAAGAGCATGAGGGTTATTGAATATAATACCATAAGTACAGGTTTGTTCCATAGTGAATTACTTAGATTGACTACGGTAGTGAAAAGTTATGGAAAAGTTTGTTTAGAAGGAAGGTACTAATCGCTTTATCTCCCACACTCATTATGCATACCTTTTACTAACTTAATAATTAGCCCAAAATTGATCATAACAAGGATTGTCAATCCTTTGTACTAAAAATTCAAAATATTGATTAAGCTTTCACCTTGAGTGTTTCTAAGATTATTTATTAGGCAAATAAAGAGTCGTCAATTCTTATAATCGCAAGAATAAATAATAACAAACGTATAATGATGATTACACACCAAAATAAGTAGACAAGTAATACTTAAATCACAAGAAAACTTAGCTTGCGCAAGCCTCGGAGATGCAAAACATCAATATTGAATGAAACTTGAATGAAATGTGTATATAAAATGAGAAAAACGAAATTAAATTGAGTTTTTAGATAGATGGCCTCCCTGGACTGTTTTTAATATATATTGTATACGAAATACTAATAAAAATACATTATATAGGTCAAGGAAAGTCAACAAAACCCTAGCCTAAAGTTGTTGAATTTTGTTGACCTGACCGGTTAGGCTTAACCGGTTAGGTCTCTTCTAGAAAGATCTCTTGCTTTGTGTTGAACCTCTTCGTAACTTACAAAAGTTTGTAGACCAATTTGTAATTAACGAAAGTTTTGATGAATAACAAAACACATATAATTTAACTTAATGAAAGTTCGTTAGTCGTACTAATATTTACACTTAGGATTTTTCAGATTGAAGAGTACGATAAAATTATGAGAAAGGAAAGGGAAAAGTCCAAACTCAAATGACTAAATTGAATTAAGGAATAATTCAATTACAGACTAATCCAACCGATTAGACTGTAAACCAACCGATTACGTTGTGTATATATGAAAAGGTCAGCAACGTTTTTTTGAAGACTTGGACGAGAACGAAGATAAATTCAAAAAACATTCTGGAATGTTGGAGATTATTCTACGAGATTAGAGAAGTTTGATGGTGAAGATTATACAATATTCGGACCATTAACACACGAGATATTCATAGTTCAAATGGAGAACGTTTTTAACATAGAAAGTAAATCTACTTCTAAACCACCATAATTTGATGGCTTCGAAAATTTCTATTGGAAAGACCGCATGCAAATATTTTTCATCCCTTTTGATCTCGTTGCTTGGAAGAGTATTCGTAATGAATATACCACTCCCACGGTTGATAGAACAACAAGCAAAAAAGATTTGAACAAATACACAAAAGATGAAAATGAGCTTTGTAAGTCAAACGCCTAAGCGAGGAATGCCATCATCCGTTCTCTATCTCTAAACGAGTACGATACGATCTCTTCTTGTCCGACTGCTAAATAGATGTGGGATAAATTAGCCTTATTACTTGAAGGCTCAACACAAGTGAAAGGAACCAAGATCAACATGTTTTTGCATGATTATTAAATGTTTTACATGAACGATGGCGAAAGTATTACTGATATGATGGGTCGCTTCACCAAGATCACAAATTCCTTAAGATCACTTGGAAAAATTTTCAAAGATAAGGAAATGATCATAAAGATCTTGAGAATCTTATCTCAACATTGGGAATCCAAGGTGATTGGTGTCCTTCAAAGTAAAGACTTGGACAAGTAGACTTTGAACGAACTTCAAGGATCTCTCTCAACTCATCAGAAAAGTCTTGATTTCTTTAGTCAAACGGAAGATGATCTACTCGACTATGAAAATGTTTCTCTCTTCGCCAAATGATGGAATAAGACGATGCAACATTGGAAGAATAAAGGTCGATACAATTAAAAAAAAAAGTTTGAAGCAAGATCCAAAAACTTCGACAATGACAACTCATAAGGACAACTCGAAGAGCGAAAAGGAATCTAATGATATCATATGCTATGAGTGTCACAAAGCTGGTCACATACGCAATGAATTTCCAATTTACAAAAAAAAATTGAAAGGAAAAGGAGTAAAACCCTTTCAAGCTTTTTCCGCATGGGACGATAGCGAGTACAAAGAAAGTAACGATGAAAAGGATGACACCACCTTTATGGGAATAGACCATCTATCGTAAAATGAGGTAAGTGACTGTTCATTTAATGTTGAAGAATTTAATTAAATAGATGAACATAATAAGTTACTTGAATCGTTTAAAAGACTTGCGTTAAAATACAAGAACTTAAATGTTGAAACTAAAATGCTTAGAAACCAACTAGAATCCCAACCTATGCCGAACAAAGTTTCAAGATTCGTAGATAGTCCATACGTTGATGATGAGTGTAGGATTGCCTATGAAACACTCTATAATGACCATGAAAAGGTTAAAACTATCAAACACGATCTAGAAACAATGTTAGAATCTACACTTAAGGAAGTCTTTGAACTTAGATCTACAAATGAGAAACTAGCCTCTAGACACTCATCTCTTAACTTAGATATTAAGAAGAGCAATGATAGACTAACATAATTATTAGAACACTATAGACGTTATGTTGTTAAGAAACATTATAAACGTTATGTTGTTAAGAAACAAAACAAATCATTTTAGAGCATTACATCCATGCATGCACTGTAATAGAAACGAACATTATTCGATTGCATGTCCCTATCACTTTATAGTAGATAGAAAGGATCTAAAATGGGTACCTAAGCTATGAAAAACTAACATTGAAGGACCCAAAATATACAAAGGGTACCAATGACTTAATTTTGTTTTGTTGATCTGCCTGACGTACAAGACTGACGATAGATGGTATCTAGAACGTGGATGTTCAAGGCACATGATTGGAGACAAGAGCAAATTCAACTCTCTCCGACCTAGCAATGTAAAACTCACACTTGGAGACAATACCAAAAAGAACATTGTTGGTATAGGTAACATTGGCAATTCTCCAAATCTTATTCTTAAAAATGTACTTTACGTAGATGGTTTGCAACATAGTCCGCCTAGCATTAGCCAATTTTGTGATAGGAACTATAGAGTCACATTTAAAGAGTCACACTGCATAATAGAAAGTATTGTTTCAAATAGGACCATATGACTGCCCCTCTAACGTGTAATTTTTACATACACGAGGGTCTCACAATAGCATGATGTTTATTGCAATATAAATCCTGTAAGTACAGGTTCGTTCCACAGAGAATCAACCAATTTAAATATTAATTGTTTTCTATCCTAAAATTCGGGTTTTGATCTCTTCTTCTCTAATAATCGACCAATATATTTCTACTAACTAAAACAATTTACTTAATTATATGAAAGGGTCGTCATTCCTAACAAGTTTATATCTAGTAAATTACAGTTGTTTTCGATTAAGGGAGTTTTCCTAAAATTCATATTATGCAATTTGAGAGTCGTCAATTCCTAAATATGCAAATAAATATAAACAAGTACTAACTAAAACAATATCAAATGGATGGATAAAAACCAGCAACAATGAATATAAATGATAGAAAAGAGTATAAAAACAGCTTAGCTTTCATGCGGTAATTATCGGATTTGACAAAGTATCCTAAAATATATTACAAATGGGAGATTTTTTTGAGAGAAAGGAGAGTCTCTTTGAGACTAAGGAGGCTCTGGAAAAATGTTTACAGAATGATATGAAAAATGTCGAAAGAATGTATTTATATATAACCTACAAAATTTAACCCTAATTATAAGTTAGTCGCAGCCTGATCGGTAAATGTAACCGGTAAGTGTAACCGGTTAAGTCTGTTTCCAGAATCTTCTTTTGAGTTGACTCTTTGGTCTTTGTTTGGGTCAACTTTGGTCTTCTCTTGGTGGTCTTTGGTCTTCTGATTTCTTCACTTTTGGTCCACCAATTGGTCTCCTTGCGTCCTTGTCTTATTTTTTTGTGCTAATTCCATGCAATTTCCCACAAAAATATAGAAATGTGTAAATAAACCGGGAAAAGGCAAAAAAACACTAAATATAGCCTAAACAATCTGAAATAGGAATGAAACAATACTAATTATTATCATTTTAACCTATAAAAACTATCATTTTGTGGTCTAATCATACCACCAACTAGCTCAATGCTCGTCCCAAGCGTTGGGAGCGATAAAAGATTAAGGATAAATTCGTACGTTTTTTTTTCTTTTAAGTGCGAAAGAGTTTTGTGCACTAATAGCCTAAAACTAAATACCATAAAAATAAAGATAAACCACTGTAATCAAAAACCCGATTGCATTTAGCATATACAACATGCCGTTAAATATTTAAACAATAAAAGGATGAGTTTTGTCTCATGATGTTTTACTACAACGATACCCACAAACTGATTACAATTAAATCTACTAATTAAGTTCCCCACTTTTACGAGATCATGCGGATGCAACTAGGTGAAAAGTACTTAATAGCTATATTAAGATCTCTCAAGATAGCTAAGGTTTGTGGCTAAAAATGTCTCTCGCCCCAAAATAATTTGATTTAATATTGAACATGCCATATGCTTAGTGTATAATTGTTAGATCGAAATTCGACAGTTTATCAAGAAAAACACCTTGCAATTCATCATTTTTATTGAACTTAACTATAAAGAGAAAAGTTTATACACTATGAAAATAATAGATATACTATTGCATAATCTCCATGCTAGCTTACTCACAGTTTCATCTATCATTTTGTCTCACCTACTTGTCGAAAGATGGCTAATCACCACCACATCATACTCCAAGTAACGCTCCCTTAAAAGTGGTCTCGATTAATTCTCCACTAAATGTGCCTGTCTAATAAAGCAGTAAACAAAGTATAAAATGGAATTGCGTAAGAAAATCTCCAATTACAATAAATAACTCCATAAAAAACTCTCTCAAGTGAGATAAAATCAAAAACTCAAATATTTTTTATTTTTTCAGTTTTGCATTTTTTCTTTTGATTTTGGGATTTTTATATAATGAAAAACAAATTGGGGTTTTAACTAAATAAAAACATATATATTAACATTTTTTTTTTTGAAAATTCTCCTCATTTTCATAAGTACCCAACGAAGATGTATCCCCTCCCCCAACTAAAACAGACAATGTCCTCACTGTTAAAATGAGAAGAAAAACATCAGAGTTGGATACCCACGGAAACTCCATGCAAAAAAAACTTATGCAATATTTACAAAATATTTCTTTTTTTTTATGTGGTCTTTTTCACATGAAGTCGAGTTTATAGATATTTTTTAATATGTTTGTGTCTCCCTCGACGCTTCCCTCTACAATAACACCTCTTACTTCACTTTCTCCATGAACCATTTGTTTGAACTTTAAGTTCACTCGTTCGCCTCTCTTTAGAAGGAATTTATTGCTCGGTATTAGGAGTTTGATACTCATCAGAAGATAATGATGGTTTTGAGCCTATTCCTATTGCTTGGCGATATCTAAGGAATTTAGTGCATGGGTGATCATAGTTTACAAGATTATGCTTTTGTATATAAGTTCCTACCCTTCTAGTGACATCAAGGATGAATTGGAGGAAGCTCCACTTGTTCCAACTCAACGTTCGATTAATCGAACATGGAAGGATTTGTATGCCAATCCCATCATCAAAATCAACTAGAAATGGCTCGTGATAAACTCCTACATCGGGATTTACAGGCGTAAGTTCTCTTTCATCGAAACGTTCGTGTAACTCAATATTCTTTGGTACCTCCTCAAAATTCTTGCTTTGGTCCACTAATCTCTTTAAATTAATTATCTCGCAAGCTTTGCTTCCAGACTTTGTGACAATCACCTCCTCCATTTCATTTTTACCAATGTCACAATCCTCATTTTCATTTAAGTTCAATATAGTATATATTACTAGTTCATTAGGTTCATTTTTAGGTTGTGCGATCATCACCTCCTCTAATTTATGTTAACCAATATCACACACCTTAATTTTAGGTTGTGTGACCATCACCTCCTCCATTTTTTCCTTACCAATGTCACTAACCTTAGTTTTATTACCACCCATTCTCTCATTTAATTTTGATTCATCAACTCTTTTATGAGGTGGAGTATAGGGATTTGTTGCTCTATGCAGAGCGATTACTGATGGTTTAGGCACTAAGTTTGGCTGAGAAATGGGCTTTACCCTAAGTGACGTTATCCTATAGGCTACCTCTTTGTCTTTTGAATCACTATCGGCCTCTGACGATGATTAACTAGTTTCTACGATGTTTTGATTCGAGATACCAATACGCTCAGCTAAGAATGTGTTTTTTATGGAATTTGGTTCATCTGGGTTGAGAAAATAAGTCTTAAAATATTTCGCAACCAAAGAAATTTCCTTAATGGCTTCTTCTAGTGGGATTGGGAGAGTCAATTCCTCTTCTCTTGCCTTAATTAACTCTTGTTGAGTTTGATTTTTACGTAAGAGATGTGGGTACGGAGTTGAGACTATTATTTTAGGATCATAGTCTTTTTGAGCATTAGCATTCTCTCCCTCTCTCATAACCTCAATAGGGTTAGCAATCATTGGCTCCTTAGTTTGTTGCGGTTTCTCTTTAGTGGCTGATTGAGTCATTTGGTTTTTCAGGTTTCTTTGACTGCTCCCAACTTGGACTCATTTGACGGATTAAACTTAACTTTTCAATTCTTTCACTTAGACTTAGAGAGATAAATTGACCTAAGGTAAAGGCATCTATCATTTGTTTCCATTTCGGTTTAAGAGATGTATAGGAGATTCTAATCTTCATCGCTAAAGGAATTCCATTGGATGGACAATCTCTAAGAAGTTTGTTGAATCTATACCATGCTTCATGGTATGCTTCAGAAGGTTCAGGAAGGAAGTTTTGAATTTTTTTACGAGCATCGGCTAGGCAAGTAGCTAGGTAGAAGTACTTAAGAAAGCAGGCTAGCATAGCACTCCAAGTTTTAATCGAATTCCTTGGTAGATTTTTATACCATTCTAAGGCATTTTCTTTCAGGGAAAAGTGGAACAACTTGAGTTGTATTCGATCAAGTAGGATTCGATCATTATACACTAGGCGACATGTATCGACGAAATCCTTGAGGTGTGAGTAAGGGCTCTCACTATTAAACCAGAGAAGTTTGGAAGAATTCTTATAAGGTGAGAATCGTGCAAAACGAATTGCTCCTGGTGAGGGTCAAAAACAATGCAAGTCAACCCGACTAGTGCAAAAGGATTTAAACATTGTTCGATTGTTTTTTTCATTTTCGGCTGCACGGTTCCATTTAGAACAAGCGGGTAGAAGTGTTTGGCTGTTGTCGGATTTTTTTTTGTATATATATATTTTTTTTCAATAATTAATTAATATTTAATATAAATATCAACTAAGTTAATTAATTAATTTTTTATTTACCAAACTGATTCTATAAATCAATAAATTATTTTGAATTTTTTATTAATTAACAATTAATAATTAATTCAAATTAATTAATAATAATTTTTTATTTTTAGAACCTTGTTCTTCAAACCATTTTTTTTTCTGATTTTTTTTTTTTAAAATAATCGACCTGAATCTTTAAATCGGAAAAAAAAATAAAGTTTTGATTTTTTTTTTGAGATTTTGTTTATTAAAATGAATTAATTTCGAATTATCTATTAATATTGATTAAAAAAATTTAATTCCGAAATTTAATTAAATTTTTTATATTCTGAAATTTTATCTTTTCTTTTGAGATTTGTTTAGTTGGCAAGATAAGATTTTGTGATTTTGTTGGATCTTTTTATATCTAAATTAGTTTGAAAAGGATTATGTTGAAGATTTGGTGATCAAATCTAATATTTAAAAATATCTTTAACAACATTAACATCTTTTTATATATTTTCGGAATTTATATTAATAAATCCAATTTTTTTTTTTGCTGATTCTCTAAATCAGGAATTAATACTTTTTTATTTTTAATTAATTAGGATCTTAACAAAAATAACAATACCAATATTAAAAATACTATGAGATTAAAATTTATGGGCAGAATTGGGCAAAATAAAGAACTGTATTTAATTATATTCAGGCTTAAATCTACATAGGTAAAACCATTGGTGGACAAACGCATTACGTTTGGCAAATTGTTCTCTCGTACGAGATACATATTACTTTTTTTAATTTTAAGGGTGTGACTGGTTATGGTAACCATCAAGCCTAACCGGTTATGGTGACGGGTTAGGTCTGAGATCAATTTTTTTTTTTAAAAACAGATTAAATGCTTTTGGTTGGCTTTGTAACCCAATTTTCAGGTTCGTTTTGGGAACTAATATCAACATGAAATTAACATCCCGACAACGGTGCCAAAATATTGAGTGCCCATCTAACGTGTATTTTTTACACACAAGAGGGTCTCGCAAGAGCACGAGTGTTATTGCAATATAAATCCCGTAAGTACAGCTTCATTCAACAGAGAATTAACCAAGTTAAATATTAGTTGTTTCATATCCTAGAATTTGAGTTTTTAATCTCTTCTTCTCCAATAATCTATCAATATATTTCTACTAACTAAACCAATTTACTAAATAATATGAAAGAGCCGTCAATCCTAACAAGTTTATATCTAGTAAATTACGGCTATGTTTTCGATTAAGCGAGTTTTTCTAAAATTTATATTATGCAATTTAAGAGCCGTTAATTCCTAAATATGCAAATAAATATAAACAAGTACTAACTAAAACAATATCAAATGGATAAATAAAAACCAACAACAATGAATATAAATGATACCAAAGAGTATAAAAAAAAAAACAAGTCTATCTTCTTTGGTCTCCGTTTTGGTCAACTCTTGACCTCTCTTGGGGGTCATTTGACTTCTGATTTCTTCACTTTTGGTCCTTTGATTGGTCTCCTTACATGCTTGTTTCATTTTTTTTGCTAATTCCATGCAATTTCCTACAAAAATATAGAAATGTGCAAATAAACCGGGAAAAAGCAGAAAAACACTAAATATGGCCTAAAGAAGCTGAAATAGCAATGAAACAAGGCTAATTATTATCATTTTAACCTATAAAAACTATCATTTAGTGGTCTAATCACTATACTCATTGGTCATCGAAAAAACAATGTTTATCTAGTCGACTTAATTGAGGATGTTAACAAAGTTGTGAAATGCATGTTGTCTACTAACAATAGTTGTTGGTTATGGAATAGACAACTAAGTATGGGAGGTTGATCATATGCATTAGCGGTTGTTGATGATTATAGTTGTTTCACATGGGTTAAATTCTTAACTACTAAGGATGAAACATTCAATAATTTTACTACTCTTTGTAAACGTCTACAAAGACAAATGGGTTTAATGATCGTAAAAGTTTGTACTGATCATGGTACTGAATTTAAGAACCAACAATTTGAGGAATAATGTAATGGACTTGGTATTGATCATAACGTTTATGCTGTTAGGCCTCCACTAAAAAATGGGGTAGTAGAAAGGAAAAATAGAACCCTAGAAGAATTGGCAAGGTCCATGCTTTCCGAAAATAATTTGCCAAAGTATTTATTGGTTGAAGTAGTACAAAAGTGCATGTTATATTATTAATCGTGCTATGTTACACCCTATCTTAAAAAAATGCCTTATGAGCTATATTATAAGAGAAAACCTAACATTACTCATTTACATAGATTTCGTTGCAAATGTTATGTGTTGAATAATAGAAAGAAAAATTTGGGAAATCTTGATACAAAATCCGACAAATGTATATTCCTTGGATGTTTGCTCTCTAGTAAAGCTTATAGAGTTTTCAATAAGACTGCATTTAAAATAGAAGAGTCTGTGCATATTAGATTTGATGAGTCATTTGTTAGAATTCGTAAACCTTTGCATGTGGACGTTGACGTTGAAGAAGTTCAAAATGATTTACCTATTTTTAATATCGATCCTATCACTACTGTGAATGATAATGAGGTAACTCATGAACAATTTCAACAAGATTTGCAAAAATGACACTACCATTCATAGTGATTTACCTAAAGAATGGAGATTTGCAAATCGTCATCCTCAAGATTTAATTATTGGTAGTCTCGCTAATAATATTAGAACACGCTCTACATTCAATTATATTAGCTTTTCTGCATTTCTTCCTCAAGTAGAACCTAATACTAGTGATGAAGTATTATTAGACGACGACTGGACTAATGCTATTGACTGCCCCTCGAACGTGTTATTTTTAACGTGCAAGGGACTCGCAGGAGCATGATGATAGTAGTAGTATTTCTAGGTTAGGACACCCAAGTTATCGTCCAAGGAACTATGTGGTCGCTAGATCTAGTCTTTTTCTAGGTGTTTAATATATTAAATAGTATAAAAACTAACAAGGAGAGCGTTAGTGGTTGGGTTGTCAATCCAACGGCTCGATTCCTCAAACTAAAATGCTTTAAATTCGGTTTATATGTGATTCTTAAATGTTATATTTCAGTTTAAACCAACCCAAATACGCTAAGCATGTAAGATCTACGATTAATAACTAGCTTATATGACATTATTAATAAGTTAAAGTTTTAACGATTAAACATGCAAAGATGGTGAGATTAATGCTATATATGATATAAACTGATGTAAACATGCAAAATAAAGAAATAAGATGTGAGATTAATTGATGATATCGAAAGAACGTATACGAACTTACAAAACACGAAGAAAACACAAGGATTTTTACAAAAAAATTGTGTTTCTCTCTTTCTCTTGGGTTTTTGATTGAATACTGAAAAACTGGTGTAAAATATGCTAAAAACACTATTTACAAATGAAAGACTTTGTTATTTATAGGTCTTACAAACTTAACCTAATTTTAATTAATCAGCCGTAACCTGACCGGTAAGTGTGACCGGTCAGTTCTTCTTTCAGAATGTTCTTCAAGTCTATCTTCTTTGATCTCCGTTTTGGTCAACTCTTGACTTCTCTTGGGGGTCATTTGACTTCTGATTTCTTCACTTTTGGTCCTTCGATTGGTCTTCTTGCGTCCTTGTCTCATTTTTGTGCTAATTCCATATGATTTCCTACAAAAATATAGAAATGCGGAAATAAACTGGAAAACAGCTGAAAAGCACTAAATATGGCATAAATAGGCTGAAATAGCAATGAAACAATCTAATTAATAGTACATTAACGAATAAAAACTACCATTTCATGGTCTTATCATACCCTCCAACTAGCTCAATGATCGTCCCGAGAGTTGGAAGCGATAAAAGATAAGGTTAAATTCGTAAGACTTCTTCTTTTTAAAGCGCGAAAGAGTTTTGTGCACTAACTAGCCTAAAACTAAGTAAGATAAAAATAAAGATAAACCATTGTCGTAGAAAACACGATTGTATTTAGCGTATGCAACAAGCCGTTAAACCTTTAAAGCGTAAAAGGACGAGTTTTGTCTTGTGAGGGTTTACTACAACGATACCCACAAACTAATTATGTTTTAAATCTACCAATTAAGTCCCACACTCTTACGAGATCACACGGATGCAACTACATGAAATGTATTTATAGTCATATTAAAACAAGGTAAGACTGCTAAAGATACTTTAAGTTTGTCACTAAAAATGTCCTTCTCCCCAAAAGAGCTTGATTTAATATTGTACATACCTTACGATAAGTGTATACCTGTTAGGTCAAGTTTGACAGTTACATTGTATACCTTGGTCGTAATGGAATCACCTAGAGTTCCAAGAAGCAATGAGCTCTAGCTCGTTCTTCAACTGAGGAGGAGTTTTGAGGTGCTGATGCCACTACTGCTGAATTATTATGGCTAAAGTCTTTACTATCTGAGCTTGATTACTCTTCCATGCTACTTCCGACTATATATTTTGACAACTTGGGAGCGACTAACTTCTTAGCAAACCCGGTTTTCCGCAGTCGAATGAAGCACCTAGCACTAGCCTTTCACTTTGTCCGAGAGTAGGTTCACAAGGGTGCATTGCGTGTCAGTCGTATATCGGGAGATGATCAGCTAGCGGATGTTCTTACAAAACCACTACTCAAGTCACGGCTTCATCACTTGCTGTCCAATATCAGACTTGTCCCTCGCTCGTCCATCTTGAGGGGGCATGTTAAGGATAATAATCCTCCATAAATCAAGATGATTCAGAATAAAGTCAAAGATAATATGTTCTATTATAGTTGTTCTTGTATATTCATAATATCTATAGTTTTGGAAACAATTGTTTAGACTTATTCTTAGCATTATTATCTTCCTCAATCATGGGATTGTAACAACTGTATTATTCTCTCTGTAATTGTATTTAAACTCAAACACTCAATGAGAAAAACACAATTCCTCTTCACTTACATATGTGTGTGTATAAATATAGTTTACGGGGTAATATGTATGTATGTATATAGATAGTTGTGGGTGGGGTCATAGGGGGAAAGTGGTGACGTGGGGTGGTGGTGGTGTTGGGGGGTGGGGGGTTGTATGTATTTTAGAGCATCCGCATTTGTTACCTTATGATCTCCTCTAAATTTAAGAAAATATCATCACTTTATTAGTTTTACATATTCCTATTACAATTACACAAAATTGCAGCTTACTTATCCTCAACCCTATATAAATCATTAAAAAATAATATTATATCATTTTTATTATTTCTCCTCTCCTATTTTCACACATCAAGTAGAAAAAATATGTTCTAGATGGACGGAGCCCATAATTGTACTTGTTCAGACTTTGCACCTTAATGATCTATGTTTTGGAATTTGTAAAAAAGACTAATAGTAGTAAAACTGAAATATAAACATAAAATTACATTAAATAAAAAAGAGATACATTTATTTTAAAACACTAATCAATGCAGTACACATCACTACATAAAAAGTTGACAACGATTCCGGCAAAATTTTGAAATCAAATAAGCATACAAGATTTAATACATACGGAATACGTTATGTTGAATTTTTTAAGTTAGGTTACGTGGGATTGTGAATATCTGCAGAAATAAAGAAAGAAAAAGTGAAAGATTGAACAAATAAGTTTATTTTGGAGGGTTTTTTAGACTGAGAAAAGAGAAGATATTAAAAATGAAAAGGGTTAAAATAATGTATTTGTTTTATAAGGAGACATGAGTTTCCCGTATTTATGAAGAGAATTTTTGATTCCTTAAATTTAGAGGTATGGATAGGGTAAATGATGCACCATAATATCGTGTTTTCTCAAGATCCTTCATCTCAAAGGCAAATCTAAAAATGGATTGCGTAGTAAATACGCAGGGGCACAAACCTTTTCCAAGTATCCCAAGCAGATCAAGTACTCACTTCAGCGGGATACCACCTCCATTCAGATTATTTTTATTCATGTAGTGAATGTCTCAGTTAATGAGAACATGTTTCGTGGTCAGGAACTACTTGATTCAAACTTATGAAGTCCGACAGGGACCTTCGTCAACATCTCTCTGTTTAAATCCTCATAGAGATAAACATGACCACATTCATGGCTACATAGTCAGCTTTTCGAAAACTATTAAACTAGTAAAGTATGGGACCGTTATAACGTCCATTACGAGGAAATAACCATATCGTAATCAATTCGAAGGTGTGTAAGAAATAACCATCTCGTAATCAATCAGTATGGGACCGCTACTAGGCAAGCACTGATACAGTCTCATTATTTTCAACACACTTCATTGAAATACCTGAATAAACAAACTCGTTTAGACATTGGGTGGTGTTGGAATGACAGGTCCACACACACTTTGTTTCGCTAAGGAATTTGCCTTGGAATGTAAGTTGCCATTTGGTTAGCCTGATCTTCATATATTCCAGGCAACGGTACGTGGTTCTTTATCATCATTTGCTCATATTATCAGTCATCACCGAATATATGATCAAGTAATCGATGACAGGCTCGTTTTGCATCAATATCTTCTAAGCTAGCATGATCGACTGATATTTCGATATTCTTCGGATGAGGAGGAAATCACACATCTCCTTGATTCTTTATAATCTAGTGTGACAAACGATTTTTAGTTCACCACTTCTGGAGTTGAACGAATTAAGAACCGGTCAACTTCCTCAATACTTTGGGAAGGACGATAGACCGACGGAGCATCATTTTCTTGGCGGGTTTGACCAAAGCAACGTGTTACGACATGAATACGGCGTCCGACAGTGACAACCATCCTTACAAGCTATTCGTAGCACGTATATATGATCTCGTGACATTTCATAATTTTGTCAAGTGCGTCTTGCACTTATTTAGACTTGGGAGAGTCTCTACACTTACTTATCACTAAGTATAGTCTGGGGATCAAACTAAAACTGAGTGGGAATGCCATGTTATTTCATGTCGTTCCTTATCATGTATATCTCCTCCTAACGACGGGGAGAACAGTCATAGGGATGTCACTTCTGCATATCATGCAGTAAAGAGATAGCTTGCTTCAAATTGATAGGCGGGGGATTCATAATCGACTTATGTCCCCCTCAGAGGCCCATATTTTGAACGTTTTAGCGGCTCAATCAAAATACGAATTAAGCACTCAACAAGCGTTAATATGAGACTTCTAACTCATAACCAATAACCAGCTGGTATGCATAAGGTGTTTTGAGTGACTATGGGCCTCCGACGGACCAATACCGTAGTATGCAATGTATCGTGACCCCACACGGAAATATAAATTTTGGTGCACAAAACCAAAAAGCGCATGCAATCATTTGCAATCGCCTGATCAAACTTTCTGTGAGTCCATTTGGGTCTGAAAATAATCAACAGTATGTTCAATTTCAATTCCCAAAGTCAAGTATATCGAAAATTCAATTTTAACTCTTCGGCATTATCAAGTCGACAAGACTTTTCAGGATAATTCGGATCATAAGCCATCATCTTAATGAGTAGTCTTAGAGTTTGGGAAGTTTTGCATTTCTGTGGACAACAATAAACATGTGACCATATATCGATGCATGTTAACCATAAATTTTTATTGGTCCGTCTTATGGTTGAATCAGTCCACAATAACTCCTTCAATTCTTTCCAAGAATTCTACGCGCCCTGTTTCGTGATCTTTAGACATACCATTCTTTCAAATAGAGAGCATTAGCGGCATGGATTTCGGACTAATCACGAAATTATCTCCTTAAAGAGAATCCGATGCGATTGTAAATCAAGCATTGTTTTTTGACTCAGGAATATCTCATCCGGTCAATTCCAGAATATCAAAATGCTCTTATCAATCGACGACATGCGAAATGATAAGGTAACTTTTAATGCTTTAAAACCGTGGTAGCAACCAATTGAAAGACATTTCAACTCCTCAAGAATACACTTTTGGTTGTATTAAGTGGAGGTTGTGTAAAGAAATTTTAGTTCTTTCATGAACTCTTTCCAAATAACATTAGTTTTCTCGAATATCCTACTACTCAACAAGGTACAACATGACCTAGAATATAAGGCCTCCTTTTAGACCAATCAATTTGGTTTTACCAAATATTTTGATTTTGGAACGACATGTGCAGAATCATTGTCATAGAGGGTTCTTTAGGCAATTAGTTGGTGAAATACTTAATAGTACGAGTGTTCCATTGTTACCCATTGTAGTCAGGAAAACCAACTACCCCACAGGTATTGCCATAAAGTTTGATAATTTAAAGTTTGCTCACATTTTAAAAGGAATTTTCTCAAACTCGCTTTTAATTATTTCGAGAAATTTCATAAACAAGCAAACCATTATCCAAAAATATGGTCCAAATAGAAAAAAAAATATTCCAAATTGGAAAAACCCTAATCTAGATGAGCTACAATCTGGCTCAATGATTTATCAAAATATATACTGAAAGGTACCAAACCTCCATTAAGCCACATAATCATGGGATTCAAGAGTTTTCTTTCAGTTAGCTTTAACTACATTGGCTTCGGCTTTTTCATCGTTCAAATAGTGCCGAAATATTTAAGGAGTAGTTGGGCATGACATTTGTCATATATAGCAGAGAAATTGCTCATTTAGCATTGTCTCTTGCTTTGGGACAACGAGCCCAATTGTTCCTTTCAAGTACTGTCTTTGAGTCATAGGCCTTCGATTTTGACGATTGTCTAAACTTCACTTGGCTAGGCGAGTGCTTGTGACAGTTTGAGACAAATAACCCTTGTCTTGGTTCTCCATTCGAGGACGATGTCCACGAAGAGCATTAGCATTAGGCATAAAAATTTCCATAAACCCAATAGAATGAGTAATCTCTCATCCAATAGTAGATGGGTGATGCGATACGGTACACGGTGAATATAAATTCACGATACTACTTATGGAATATATTTTTCAAGCTAGTATTTTGGTGAATGATCACTCCAATATGTCAATTTCAAACATTTGTTCACCATAGACGTCATCACTTCTTTAATGTGGCGGCGGAATAACATCAACACCTTAGCTTTCATCTTGCGAGTAACAACAAACTCGTGTTTTACTCATCAAAGATGGCATCCACACAAAAAATTGGGCATCACATGCTCACACATCAGGGTGACTAACATGTGGTAGCGGAAAATAACTTGCCTAAACATTCATTTCGCAAGTATGCTTTGCGATTTACTCATCATAGATGGCATCCAACACATGTTGGGATTTCTGGATTAGTTATCATATAAAATGACTGGTTTATATGTTTATGTTTAGTACAGACACAAACTTTGTTTCGAAAAGATAGGTTCGAAAACAATTGTTTTGCTTTACAAGTGAATAGGTACTCGTTGATCGATCGACGGGTCGATCCGATGTACCAATTCAGTGAACCATACATCACTATATAATCACACTCGGGGAAATTATCATTTACTCAAACCCTTTCGGTAGCTCTAATTGAACACAATCAGGAAAGACGGTGAGGGTAGAGGATACAAAGGTCACTAGCCCGAGCTCATTAGGATATCGACTTCCACCTATATATTTCCTAGACATCGTATCCAAATAGGTGAGCCTAGTTGGGGAAAATTCATAATATTTTCAATTTAAATATGAAAATATATGATTTCGCAAATTTACATACATATGTATATGTACACATAGCAATAATAAAATATTACATGGTAGTGATTATTAACATAGCAATTCATAAATTAATTCAATTAACATGCAATTTATATTCACTTGCCTTTTAATTAATTTACATGCATGTGGGTTGGTGTATATTTCCCGGATATTGCTTTTATCAAACATAGATACTGTTATTCATACAAGTAATACTACATGGACCATGTGCGTGATTTCAATAAACTAATTATTGCTTTTTACAGCGTTATTACATGTTCAGTCCAGAATTTCAGCTGAGTTGCAGTTTATTACTTGAGTAATTAATAGATCAGTCCATATGTTGCACGTGTAATAGTTTCTAATATAGTCTTAACATGTACTGGAGTACTACAAATTAATTTGTTCGCATGCATTATCTGTATGTCACTTGTGATTTAATTATACAGGGGTTTGATATCTCAAAACAGTAAAGGTATATAACATGAAATAATTATATAAGTTGCTGATACAAATATTTTTATATGCAGTACAAATAAAAACCGAGCATGCAGTTCTTGGTGATAGTATCTTAGCTAGTAGTACTAGTATTGTTGGTATTTAATCAATCTATACACATAGCAGATTAACAATATAATAACAACGCATGCAATTGCTATTTTATTTGCAAGAGGGGGAAACTTGTAGCATAAGCCTCGTATTTTGGGAATACCGGCAAAATAAATAAAAAACTTTAAAGTTTGGCGAATGTTTATAACCTAATTTTTTAGCGTATACCATCATCGAAATTTTTTTATATTACCCAATATCTGTGTGTTTTCCTAAAATCTCCTTGCAAATACTCCAATTTCCTCGAAAAAAGTGTTGATAACGTTTTGTGAGTTTTATTAGGCCATTATAGATATAAGAGAGATATATAGAGATAAGTATAGAGAGAAAACAAATGAACACTTTTCATATTATATGTGTCATAAATAATGAATCTAAACCTATTTATATATTAGATGTTAGGGTGATTACAAGAAACCCTAATTTGGAACCCAAGTAAAGCTCACCAAGACAAACATAAATAGTTTACAACAATATATATAATACTCACTCCGTCCCCAAATAAATGTCCACCATTCCATATTTGGCTGTGCCAAAATAAGTGTCCGCTTTTCTAATTTATCAATAAAAAAATAATAAAAGTACTATAATATTCTCAAATAATGCAATGAATACATTCCAAAAATTGGCAATAATAATTATTTAATTTAAATTAGGGTTAAATTTGTAACTTTCCAATGCAATTAATAATAACTCTTAATATTTACCGAAATACAAGGAGTGCACTTAAAAAGGAACGGAGTGAGTATAATAATTCTTTTATAGGTATAAATGGTATTTATGTAGTTTCATTAAAGTCTCACGGGTAATATAGTAAAATCAAAAAAAATATTTATGACTTCACGGCCACGTCATATCTACATCCAGTAATTGACGACAGGGTAGCGGACAGTGACAGTGTAAGTATAGGGTACCAAACGATACAAATATAAGTAGAAGATAACAAATAAAAAACAGTATATAAATTCAGACTATGAAAACATATAAAACCCGTATTCTCTGGGAAAAACATAGACTCATGAGTGAGTTTTTTGGTACAAAGCACCAATCTTTGTATCTAAATGGAATTTACCCAAAAAATAATTGACACATTTAGGCACTAATTATTGTTCCTAATGATTAATGATGTCGAGGGAACATATTTTTGGTTAAAATATTGATTTATAAAATGAGTAGAAAATAAATTCATTAGAAACTACTCCATATATCCCTAAATGAGTGTATTCTATAAAAACAGGTGCAATTTTGACTTACAAAAATTTCATATTTAAGTTGTCGGGTTTTTTTTCAAAAGTTAGTCACATAGTTAAATGATTAGAATTATATGAGGAAATTGTTAGATTTTCTATTTCGACAATTTAAATATTAAAAATTCTATGACAAAAGTTGCACTTAGTTTCATAAGCGACATATATGTAAAGACGAAGGGAGTGTATAATATTGTTTACATTGTGAATCAATTACTAAATAAAATATATGGATACGTAAGTAGATATAGAAATAGTCAGAAGAGAGATTATTTATGTACAATGAAGGCCTCAACCGGAGAGGTTAATAAGTCTACACAAGAGTTATATATCACGTATAGGTAGTAAGTAGTCTAAATATTACAAGACTATAGGATATCTACATATACTAGAATGCTAAGACATTCTCAATATCCTAAAACACTCGCTCTTTGATGTATGTACATGTATTTATCATATTTGAGTCATTTCGTCTTCATGTAGCACGTAGAAAAGTTATGCTTAATCGATATTTTTTTAAAATGCCTAAACAAAAAAACCGTGAGTTCAAAAAACCAATGTGGGACAAAAATTGAAACTATTTGGTAAAATGGTGTTGTTAGATGATGAAAGTCGAAATACTACGCAATAGAAGTGCTAAAAAATCTGACTACAAAACTTGTTTCTCGTTAAAATCTTGCCAAGAAAACTCTATGAAAAAAACTTTTTTGCCAAACGATTAAAAAGTACACGATCGTCCATACACTAGCAGGTGAACTAACCATAGGATAAATGTTTCATCAAAACTTTGTTAGTATCAATGGGAAAAACCTCTCATAGAAGGATAAAATAGTCCATGATAGTTAGAAGTATACAACTAGATACACTCTTTGATTTCGGCCGCCCTTGATGAAGACCTTGTCAGTACCAGTAGGAAAAACCTTTGATAAAAGGATAAAATAGTGCATTATAGTTAGAAGTATATAACTAGATACACTACCTGATTTTGACAATACTTGGTGAACAAAAGACAATAAATGTATCTCATAAAAAACTTTGTCAAGGTAAAACATTTGGAACAAAGCTTGAAATAAGAAAAAAAAGAGTACACAAGTGTTTCTCAGTATGCTCTCCATAGTTACACACAACATGGTGTCGGGTATTAGCATTTCTCAGTATGCTCTCCATAGTTACACAGAACATGGTGTCGGAATACCGTACATGTTGTTTTCATTTAGCAGCTTCACGATTGCAAGCTCTTTAGAATCGTCCATTTTGAGTACAAATGCAGTGGATAGATGATATATCATTCTATTATAATAAGTCAACAGAAGATAAATAATTCTACCCAATTTTACCTAATTTTTCCAAAAATACCCTCACTATGTTTTAATTTACCAATATACCTAATCTAATTAATTAACAAATTGTCCTCACTATATTTTTCTAATTACGTATGTAGCCTAAATTAATTAACAATTCGTTTTAACTTGCATAACTACAATAAATAATACCAAATTTGAATATTATGTTCAAAATAAAATATATTACGATATTTATGTCATTACGCGTATCACGCGTGGGTAACTTTTACTAGTATATATATATATATATTAGATATATGCGAATCTATGTAAATATATATGATATGTGTCTCACACTTTATATGAGGTGGAATAATATTTGCGACGGGTTTGTGAGGAAAATTACGCAAAAAATCAATTAAACTTTGAACTTTCACTACACATGAACAATTTGTTACTCTAACGCTGGAAAATCAAGTTAATTCGGTCAATTTAGCATTGAATGAACATACAAGTTTCCGGAGCTATCGCAAAACAGTTGTAAATTCGTAAACTTTTCGTGAATGTCCATCATATCATGTCTGTATTCACATTTTTTTATCATTTCTAACTTGTTCCCACAATAAAAAAAAAAAAAAAAACACACACACACACACACATATATATATATATATAATTTATTAATATATCAATTTTTTTAATCCTGCAACCCCGAAATAAACATGGATGCATGATCGCATGTGGCTCTGTATTTTTAAAAATCCTCAGGCAGGAAAAGTGTACCTATGTTGATTTCTGTATTTATGTAATTATTAATTAATATAATTTTTGTATAATTTTTAGATTTGGTTTTTTTAGGATTTGTCCTTCCATCAACAAATGGCTTCCGTAAATTTTCAAAATCAAACAACAAAACGATAGTAGGGATTGTAACAAAACTCCATTGATCTTTTACTATTTTGGTTTGAACAATTTAAGGTATTATAAACTTATGTATAAATGTTATCTACGTGTTAGTATTACACTTTGAAAAGAGTTTCATGGCTATTTTTTTTTTCCAACAAAATAACTTTTACATGGCGTCCGGAGATCGATGACGATGTGTATATAGATCATTTTTGGCATCTTGTAAGAGTTGTTACCCTGGTTGGGTAAAACTTATAATGGAAAGAACCATGAGCAGCATAGGCATCGGGTCACATGTCCCTCAAAAATTTTCACCAAATGTAATTACGAAAATGCAGTTGAAATTTATATTAATCCATAATATCTCTCTTTTTTGGTACATATAATATACTTATAATTAAATTTTATTCATTTGGTAAAATGACTTTCTTTTGTACAAGGTTACAACAATACTCGTATTTTAAACAAGAATTTTCGTACAAGTTTACAACAATACTAGTATTTTAAACAAGAATTTTCGTACAAGTTTACAACAATACTAGTATCATAAACAAAAAACAAGAGAATAAATTCATCTAGTATAAAAGACATTAAAAGTTTTTCCAGAACAAATTAATTTGTTTATTGAAAGTGATTGTGATAATTTACCCCAGAACATACTTATAACTGATATATAATTTAGATGTACTTGAATAGTAAACTGCACTGGTTATAATTAACGTTTATTCATTTGATAAGATGGTTTGGATCCATCGAAGGTTTTTCCTAAACAATTTAATCTGTTTATTCTATCGTTTGATAAGATTTTATATTTTGTTTTGTTTTTTTATTTTCTATTATATCATGACGGTTTTTATTGTACTTTTATAACATTCAATGTTCGTTCTGACTATTTTGTTTGTAAGCAAATTGACCAAACTGGACAAACCGAACAACAAACGTCGAATGAATTATTAATTAGTTTGTTTTTTGGGGAAACCAGCTATGTAAACGAATTACATTAGTTTTTTTTTCAATTTAAATCAAACCAAATCGATTATTCTAATTTAATACAAATTTTATATGCTTATATAATGATTTAAAAAAGTTTACCAGAACTTACTTATTCGAATATTAGAGCACATGATTCTATCTTCACATGAACTTATAAATTTTTCGACACTAGTCACTGCTACTAATATAAAAAATCGTGTCCCCGAATCTAAAATTCTGTATCCGCATGTTAATTTCATGTATTTTCCTACAAAAATATATAAATGTGCAATTAAACTGGAAAAAGGGAAAAACACTAAATATGTCTCAAACAAGTTGAAATAGCAATAAAACAACGCTAATTATTATGATTTTAACCAATAAAATATATCATTTCGTAGTCTAATTATTAATCTTGATTGCATGTTAGTTTAGGACAACAACCACTTCAAAGAAAATATAGCACGAGATTAATCGACATAAATTATAAAATAGTACTGTTTAAATATAGTTTTACTATTTTACGTGATCTTTGCGGACGATCTAGTTCTTACCAAACTAGTTTATAAATTTTATTACTTTATCAGCTCTCGTAAAAAGAGTTTTCATTAAAAACGCATACTTTTAACCCCAACACTTACTCACATGAGACTACACCAATGCAGACGGTACTAAACTGCCTTTTACAGCCAAGTGTTTACCATCTTTGTTGATGAGTATTGCTGTACATCTGTTGTGATTCAGTGGGAACGCTTTCTTTAGATTATACTCTATTTACTTTATTACAATTATTTTAGTTTTCAGAAGGTAAATTCTTATTAGAAATATTTTATTACTAGAATTTCATTATAATTATAACTAAAATCTAGATTGCACATGTACAAATAGCAAAAATTATGGTGTTCTTGGAGTACTCCTCCAAAACACTCCACCCCCTACATTGCACATATACGGATACGAGTATCGTACCCAAAATGATAGTTTACGACGATACGGGATTTAAAAAAAAATAGGGTATGATACGTTTGTAGTACTTCTAATAATTTAATATGTTTTTAATATATATATATATCCTTAAACATCAACTTAGACATTTTTTTGCAAAAATGCTCCAAATCAATATTTTATTAATGCAAATCTCCACGGTTTCACGACGGGAACACAAATATGCGTCTTGTTTTTTTTTTTTTCGAGATGTACAATGACATGTTTTGAATTTTTAGATTTTACATTAATTTTCAAAACATGTCATTATACATCTCGGAAAAAAAAAACAATACGCATATTTGTGTTCCTGCCGTGAAACCGTTGAGATTTGCATTAATAAAATATTGATTTGGAGCGTTTTTATAAAAAAAAATATACAAGTTGATGTACATATAACCTCTCCATATATATATACTACTCCACGACAAACTCCCCACGCCACTACCAACAAAGTACTCCACGGTGGCGTCACCAGAGAAAAATATGTGACGTACTGACGTGTTTATCTTTCTTACTTGTTTTTAGTTTCGATTTAGGGTTTTTCTTATTTCTGATTTTCCAACAAACTTTTCAATTCGGGATTGTTTCGAGTTAAAAATTTGGGGCTTTTGTTAGTACATTGTCAAGGCCTAAACTAAGTGTTTGGGGAAAAAATACATTTAGTGTACTGTACTACCTGTTGTTAACGATTTAGATAACAGACTAACAAAGTTAACAATTGACGTATTGAACTATCATAATTCACAATTCAACTACCGCCATTAAATTAGTTGGATGAAATTTAGCTTGTTTCACTTTTTATTTTTGTCATATTTTTTGTAACTTGTATAAATTTAACTCTTAATTTTCTGAAATGTCTCATTTTAGTATAAATTCAAAAATATATAATTATATCATATATATCTATGTATATAATACACACACACACATATATATATATGTTATATTAATATATGTATAAAAATATATATATATATAATATAATGCATGTATACATATTATGCAAATAATGTAAATTCTAGATGATGTTTGTGTATAAAAATAAATTATAAATACTGAACAAATATATTCTATTTATAAAAAATGAATATTTTTTTGAAAAAAATAACAATTTTGTTGCTGTTTTTTCATGAGTATTCAAATAGTAATGTGGCCTCAAATAATTTTTGCTCGAATGCCATAAATTTAAAACTTACTTTATTTTCGTTTTAGAGAAAGTGTAAAAAACAATTATAATTTTTTTTATTTTAGGAAATAAAATTAAAGAAAATCTAGTCCAAATAATATTTTTTAAAACTGAGATACTTATTATGTATGTATATGTATGTGTTTTAGTAGAACCATTGTAAATTGTAATGTTTCGAAAAGATAGGATTAAATTTATACAAATTACAAATAATATGAGCAAAATGAAAAGTGAAACTAACTTTCATCCAACTAAATTAACGACAGTATTTGAATTGTGAATATTATGATAGTTCAGTACGTCAATTGTTAATTTTGGTAGTCTGGTATCTAAATCGTTAAAACGAGATAGTACAATACACTAAATGTCTTTTTTTTTTCCAAGTGTGTGAGTAGGGGTTGTTTGGTAGTATTTATTAATTTTGGCTTTTCTTTAAATATTTGTATAGTTTTTATATAATAGGAAGAAAAAGAAGTGTGAAAAGGATTATAAAATTTTAGCTACAAAAAAAAGAGGCAAAAAAAATTTGGTTATTTTTTTAATAAAGTAAAAGAGGTTGGATTTTTATACTACACTTTTTTTGAAAAAACGCACAAACCGTAGAAAAAATCTACGGTTTACAGTGTTTCTGTGTAAACCGTAGATTTAATCTACGGTTTATAGTGATTCACTACAAACCGTAGATTAAATCTACGGTTTACACAGAAACACTGTAAACCGTATATTTAATCTACGGTTTATAGTGAATTTCTGTAAACCATAGATTAAATCAACGGTTTACAGCAATTTTCAGAATTTTTACATAAAATAATTTTAACAATTAAAATACTGAATATTTTTATCAAATTAAACATGATTTTTTTAATAACTAAATGCCTTATTCTTAAAATTTTACATAAAATAAATTTGGTAAATTCTAACAATCTCTCAAAATAAACACAAAATTTACACAAATTTACACAAAAAAAGTTGATTTGATAAATTTTATGTTTTTGGTTCATGTTATATTTTTGTCAAGTGTATAAGTTGACATTTATTGAATCATTAACTAAATCGTCAATTTTTGTGAAGTTTTTTTGGTTTGTTTTTAACACTTGTATAACGCAATATAAAACATTAACTAAGTCGTCAATTTTCTTGAATGAAACAATCATAAATTATATAAATTTCATAAAACATATTTATTAAACATTTGTTTACATCATATAAATTTACAACAACTTACAAAAAAGAGTAATTTACATAAAATTAAAAATAAAAAACTGATTATGGACTTGAGAGGTCTATAGCTTCTTCTTCATTTGCAATTTGCTTTCCCGATTGCTTTTCGAGCGCCGTATATAACTTGAAATTTGGTCGAAAAAATTCCTTCCATGGCGCAGCTGCCTCAGTGCGTGTTTGTTTCCACCGTGCTATAATTCTTGGCATTGGGAAAATCCCTTCTTTAGGAATAATCTGAGCATAGTGACAACTGTTGACGAACGCTATTACAGTCGGGATGTAATATGTCGTTCCCTGAGACGGACCAGTATAAAGAGGTAAAAAAGTGGCGTTCCATACTTGTACCCCTCCATTTTTATTTGGTCATAAGGACAACAATACAATTGGCATATTATAATGAGAAGCAATTAAAAAACCATAAGATGAAAATCTCATCCATTTGTCTGAAGGGGCGGGATTTGTAGGATGAAAAAAAATTAAACTTGATAAAATATAATCATATCGGTAACCTTCAAAATCAAGACCCTCAAACAGCTCATAATAAACACTTTTCATTTGCTGCAGCTCTTGAAACAACTCACATCTTACCGCATACCAATCATGTTCCCCATGCTCTTTACCCGTCCCATTTGCAAATACCCGGAACCCACAGTTACCATCCCCACGCACATCATAAACCGTTTCGATGTAACTATGTAACATGACCCATATTTGGTCACTGTACAGGAAGGTTGGCCTATTGGGGGTGGGTTTAGGGTTCTGGTTTCTCGGCCTCCAAGTTGGGTTTACCCTTACCTCCGGTGTTTCATCCGCCTTACCTTTGCCCTTGTCTCTACTAGCACTAGCACTCTGTTCCTCCACATACTCCCATCCCGACTTATCTCTCTTACTAGAATTGTCTCCTTTTCTAGGTCTTCCCCTATTTTGTCTCACTTCGGGGTCATTCATGGATGTTCTAGATGGTACGGTTATCTCTCGGAGTTGTGTTTTTATACGCCGTTTTTCAACATTAGTTTTGCTAGAATAAACACTTTTAAACTCTTCTAGATCACCCTCTACCCCATAATCATCGGTGTTCCCATTATCATCAATTACGTCTAATTTTTTCCAGAATGGATGAATATATTCTAGAGGAAGAGGCTTCCCGAATAAAATATGTTCACTCATAATATGATGACAAGGTAACCCATGAGACAATTTGAAACTGCAAGAACAATTCTCATCAGCCTGGCCACTACATTTTTTGTGTTCTTGAAATAATAAATCAAAGGCATAGTGTGTGATATACGACCTAAGATTTATAAATAGAGGTGTTCATTCAGAATGTGGAAAATAAGACTTGCATTTATCCAACTTCATCTTAATATCCTCAAACTGTTTTTCTAGAATTCTATTCACCTCTACCCAAACATTTTCAAGCATGCCAGTATTTGTGGAAAGGGATCTTTTTAGCTTTACATGTTGTTGTGAGGCTCGATTGCTAGTTCTGTTACCTAGATGTGTTGTATGGTTGGTATAGCATGCAACAAACTTTTCAGCATAATCATTTAAAAGCTTGTCTACATACTTAATCACAGCAGGGTATGATTTGTAAGAGGAATTGAAAGAAGCTCGGTTATGATTGTACTCCTCTATCGACTCAGAATCAACCAATAAACCCCAATCATCTAGAAACGTTTGCCACTCCTCGTTTGGGATTTTTTTACGGCAGTTTTTCAAAACATTTTTGCAATATGAAAAGTGCACAAAATATGATGAGAATCGGGAAAAACAACGGATAAAGCATTTATCAAGTCCATTTCCCTGTCGGTTACAAGCACCCTAGGTAGTATACAACCCTCCAATGTATCTTTAAATTTTTCCAATGCCCATATATAACTTTCCTTTGTCTCATCACTCATGAAAACAAAACCTAAACAATATGTTTGGTTCGTTGATGTCATTCCTACCACTTCTAGAAATGACATATTAAAACGGTTTGTCCTATATGTACAATCCATTAACAAGACATCAGGAAAAGCTTTGAACATCCTTATAGAATTGGGGTGTGCAAAAAACAAGTTCTCAAGGCAATGAGTTGTTGGGTTCATATTATAGTAGAAGGTGTAGCGATGTCTATCCAACAAATTAAACAGTTCCTGTATCGGGTTTCTACCATCTCGTTCTTTAAATTTCAGTCCAGCCAAAAAATTATGTATCGTTTTAGTGTTTGATACATATTCAGGATTTCGATTTTTTATGGCCTCTAATATTGCACTAACTTTAAAACTATTTTGCCTTAAAGTTGTAACCATTTCTTTTTCATCTTGGGTTAAACGAGCACGTCGTGCTTGCCCTTGGAGGTAAGTTGTAGGTGGGTGGTTATGTTGTCCATTTTCTACTTGACACATCCATTCACCATTAACTATGTAACCCTTAATGAAAAATGGACAATCTTTTTTCTTTGTACCTGAATTTACGGAAGATGGTTTCTTTTTTTCGTAAACCCGCAATTTATCACACACAATATCAACATACAGTGTTCTTCTCCAATCACCCCCTCCAGACCTACGAATCGTAAGAATGAAACCCCAATTTCCAGCCACATCAGCAAGATCAGCAAGCATTTCATCCCTTGTATCCCAAGTCAATTCATAAACTTCAAAGTGCTCTGTATAATCAGTCAGCTCAACATTTGAACCACTGGATGAATTCACATTTTTGTTATTCCATTGGTTGTTTTCATAACCATAGTCGTAATTCATTTTCGAAAAGGGTTTGTTTATATTTTTTTGGGGGAGAAAGGAGTATTTTTTTAAGAGATTTTTGAAAAGTGTTTGTGTTTGATTTTAGGGTTTGTTAGAATTGGCAAAAATGAGCCATATTTATAGTGTTAATTTCAGAAACCCCACAAGGTGGTGTAATTTCCAAACTTTAATAATGCATTGAGTAGTCATTTTCGGATAGGTTTGTCAACTCATAATAATTCAAAAGTGATAAGGTGTTGTCGGATTTATTTTGATAGATATGGTATCCAATGTCATTTACACTACAAACCGTAGATTACTTTTACGGTTTGTAGTGTTTTTTTTTTTAAACATTGGTTACATTTCAGAAACCCCACAAAGTGTAGTCATTTCAAACTTTAATAATGCATTGAGTAGTCATTTTCGGATAGAGTTGTCATCTCATAATAATTCAAAAGTGGGAAAGTGTTGTCGGATGCATTTGATGGATATGGTATCCAATGTCATTTACACTACAAACCGTAGATTACTTTTACGTTATTAACCGTGATTCAGTGCAAAAACTACATTTGTAAAATGACCACTGCTTAAATCAAGGGTACAAACCGTACATTTAATGTACGGTTTGCACAGATTTCATACAAACCGTACATTTAATGTACGGTTTGCATGAATTCTGTGCAAACCGTACATTAAATGTACGGTTTGTATGTATATTTCAAAAAATTGCAAATCAGTCCCTGCATTTCGTAAAAACTCAATATTGGTCCTATCAATTAAAATACAGAATATTTTTTACAAACATACAAATCAAACATACGAATCAAATTAAACTTACGAATTTATAACGTACAAATCAAACATATAAATCAAATTAAACTTACGAATTTATAATATTCCAACTCAGCTAAGAATAAAACTTACAAATCAAACATAGAAATCAAATACAAAAAACACAAATGTGCATTTATTTATTTTTGTAACGACTAAATCCTTTAAAGTTGGACGTAGGGAGCATCTTTCCCGCCGATGTTAATCTATCCGATGACGGCTCAGTAGACTCTTCGATTTCGTTTAGCTCCAGACGGCGTCTCTGTCGATGCTGCGATTCTGGATACGGAGCACGCTCGTGGGATGTAAGTGTCAATCCTCCACTCCAACTGTCGGTTGAATGCTGACTAGGATGATGCTCGTATGACCCAAATGATTGTCTATGATGATCGAACGGAACATCGTCCTGAACGTAGTCCGACCCAACAAAAGAAGCACGACGACGATGACCGCTTGAACTCCCACCCTGATCTATAGTCCAGGGTCGACCTCCACTCGTTCTTCTACCCCCGCTACGCCCGCCGCTACTAGATTCGCCTTCCCCTCTGCCTCTTTTGTCAGGACGCCGATAACTTGAAGCCCTAGTGTAAGTTCTTGGGTCGTAACGTAGGTCGTTATCACCATCGTCGTTGTCGTCATCGTCGTCATCCTCCTCATCCGACTGTTCATCAGCTGACCCATACGGATTCATTCCCATTTCAGCGAACTCCGCACGTAGTAAGTCCACTTCCGATTTAGCTTTTAGCCGTTTGAACGATTTGAAATTGCGGCACAACATCGCTTTCTGGAAAAAAAAAACCAATAAAAAACGATTTATAAGTATTGAAATATACAAACAAAAAAATAACAATCAAATATTAATGAACTTTAATTAGTTGTTACCATTTTATTGAACAACCCTGTATGCTCCCGAAAACCGTGAGATGGCCAGACAAGTTCAGGTGGGTTTATAAAGATGCGGGTCCTCTCTCTATACCATCTCATATAATCCGGTGACGTCCCCGTGCCAAATTCGCCGTTAATAAGCCGGTTGTGGCGGTCATTCCACAGGGTTATAAACTCTGCAAAAAGTGCAGGCCAATCGTATTTTTGCCCAATCCCATATCTTCTATCCTTGCCGTGACCCTGTCTGGGTTTCCAAATATATGTAGGGACCCGCTGAACAAACCAAACTGTCTCATGAACTTGTCCGCGGGGTGGAACTCAATCTTCTCATTACAAATGAGAGGCACAGAACAATGCCACATATCACGGCCCCGCGTGCAGTATTCCGGATAGTCATCGAGGTTCCCGTAAGGTTGCCAGACTATCTGTAATCAGCAAAATTATTATTAGAATATGTAAACATATACAACATATAATACGTAAGTTGCATGTAGGAAATAAGAAAGTTAAAATTTACCTGTTCATGCGACATATGGTCAAACTGGTCCCGTATGTGGACCACATTATGTCCGTAGACATATGGCTTATCATTAATAAGCCTCCAAATCTTCCATCTGTAATATACAAACAAAACCCAATAAACAATAAATATAAATAAGATAAGTAAATGATAGATGACAAATCCAATACAAAAACTAAATAATATCATACTTGTAACCGAGGGGGAACCTAGGCAAGCCCTCAGGTTGCTCGATATCTTCCGGCAGCTCTTCACATGGTCTAACCGGCAGTAGTCTGGTCATCGCCCACATATCGAGAAACATCACCGCCCCGCTTACTCCGTTTGCCTTACCACGTACCAACTTGCATAGATTAGCGTCTAACCAGGCCAGAAGAGCTGATCCCCAACTATACTCTGCACATGTGTCAAAATCCTCCAGAAATGGCAGAGGCCAGAGTGGAATCTAATCACTGCTCTTATCTGAAAACACATGTGCCCCCAGTAATAATAACATGGCAGCCCTAGACTGATATAGCAAACGCTCCTCACTAGGGTTGGGGGGGTAATTCACCAAAGGTGTGTAACATCCAATCAAGTCTAACTGTCAAACAGTTTGTATCCACTTGATTGTCAGCCGGTCTAACACCCAACAAACTCTCTATCATATCTAACCTGCTCGCCCTGTTATCATTCCGCTCCGATCGGGTAACAGCAAGACCTTCCACCCTGAGACCAAGCATAATCTCTACATCCTGTAAAGATATCCCCAACTCTCCACTGACAAAATGAAACGAGTGCATCTCATCACGCCACCTATCAACTAAGGCTGTAAGCACGCCTCGGTCTACGCTATAATTACCTATAGTGTGAATACCATAAAAACCAGCCCTAATCATATTTTCAACTACTCTGTTAGGCGTCGGTATCTGCCAACTATAATTATAAACCATAATCTTATGGGCATCTCCTCTACCCGCTTCTCTTCCAGCATCCCAAGTCTGATTAGAAATATTACCGGTCTGTCGTAAAATGCCCAACCTGCCTTTAATCTGTGGACTTGGCTCTGCCATCCTAACTATTTTTATTTTTAACAATAAAAACAACATAAGAAACATACACATTTAATGATAACCAAACAATTATTTTAATTATCTAATTAAACAATGATAACCAATTAATGATAACCAAACAATGATAACTCAATGATAACCAATTAATGATAACTAAATAATGATAACTCAATGATAACCAATTAATAATAACCAAACAATGATAACTCAATTATAACCAAACAATGATAACTCAATTTTTTAATCATAACCAAACAATGATAACTCAATTTTTTAATCATAACCAAACACATTTAATGATAACCAAACAATGATAACTCAATTTTTTTATAAAACGGATAAAATATCAACAACCCCAATTTTTATTGGTGATTTGGGCAAACAAACTAATTAAAAAGCATAATTTTATAAAACCCCTAATTTTCAAAACGGGTAAATATTAATAAAGCGTAAAATTTTTTATTTTTCTCAATCAAAACAAATAACCATCATAAACATGTAACATCATAACCAAACCATTAGTAATAAATATCTAAATAAACGAATTTGAATAAAAACCCTAATTTTTTTATTAAATGGGACAAATATCAACAATTATTATAATTTTTATAATTAATATAAACAAACAACAAACAATTATATATAGCTAAGTGAATTATGGATTTGCATATTTTATATATTTTTTCCTATTTTACAAATTGAAATTACACAAAAAAAAAATAATGTAAAAATGGGACAAATATCAACAATTATTATAATTTCTATAATTAATATAAACAAACAATAAACAATTATATATAGCTAAGTGAATAATCAATTTTCATATTTTATATATTTTTTCCTATTTTACAAATTGAAATTATACAAAATAAATAATAAATTAAAGAATAAAAGAAATATCTTGAATTAGGGATAAATTTGATTGATGATTTGAGGTTTCTTGTTAAGAAATTTGATAGTTATTGTGGTTGATTGATTTGAGTTATTTTTGATGAAAAATTTGGGTTTTTGAGAGAAAGTGATAGAACATAAAAATTAGACCCGAGTATTCTATTCGGATCTTAATCAGCCCATATATCATAACTGGGTATCCAACGCTTAATGGGTTATCACTCCCTTTGCAAAAAGCCCAAGCCCACTTAACTAGGGACCCATATCTGAAAAAACCCATGAGATGGAGACATTTGTCAACATCCTAGGAGGCATAATAGCCTATAAATAGCCAAGTATCCCCCTAAGAAAGGGACCAGAAAATCTATCCAAAAAATATAAAGAGAAGTAGAGAAAAGAGAGAAACTAGCCAAAAGGTTGTCACATCAAGACATAAACCGAACAGAGAAAGAACCGAGTACCGAAGAAGAAGGAGAAAGATCAAGATGAGAGATCAAATAGTTAAAGTCGAGCATGATTGTTACAAGGAAATCGTAATCCGATCAACGGCGATTGCCGAATAATAATAAAAATCCCGAAGTGTTCACCATTTATTATATATTTAATATTATATCATTGTTGAAAAACCTAACGCCACCGACGAAAGTTATGGTTTTATCAAATGGCGCCGTCTCCGGGAATCATCTAGTTCCCAACTAGTTTAGAATTCGAATACCAATACTCTACCAGACGAGCGACAATGGTGACTAATGTAGAAGAAACCCATCCCGAGATAGTAGAAACCAATAACCAACACGTGCAGATTAGCCAACAAGACCTCGACGATCTACTCGCCATCCGCGATATATACGAAGCTATCCAGTCCGGAAACCAACCAACAACCTCCAGTGTCCACCAAGAACAACCGATCCAACAACCCCAACAGCTTGAAGGGATCGTCGAAGAATACCAAATGTCCTCGGAAGACGAACAAGCCTTGCCCGTACTAAGGCGCGCAAGAAGACGCATACCCGGATCCCAGGCAGGACCGAGCTCAAGAGTCCCTTTGCCAACAGCCTCGGTCAACTATGGTGCTCATTTACAAACAAACGAAGCTCACCGGCTTGGCATGCCCGAGGATCATGTACTCGAACAGTTGTCCCGACTACCGACTCACCCACCAAGGATGATTACACCACCCACGGTGGAAGTACAACATATTGTTCCGTTAGCCGATGAAAGGAACAACGCCCAACTGCAAGTTCAGTTGGCATCGTGTATGACGGCCATGGCAGCAGCCCGCATCATATTGCCGAATAGCCAACCTGCCAATGCAGACAAAGACCCACGTAGTGAAGCGGAAGATTCCGCTTATAGGGCCGCCTTGGAAGCGGCGGGCCGACGACCAGATACAGGAGTGCCCCATCAAGGGGGCAACGTCCCGATAACGATCCCTCCAACCTTCGTCCACCCAAACGCTCATACGGAACATGTCCTCGACAGAAACCCGAAGGACGGTAGGTATCCCGAACACATGATCGGGGGAGGATACGGCCCACCACCACATCAGGGGGGATACACCCCCCCTACCAAGCCACGGATGAAGCGTTCCAACAGGCTTGGAACGTATGCCAAGAAACCCCATGTGCCGAACAGATCACGCGGTACCGCAATCCTGTGGGGTTCGTCATCCCCGAGTTCAGGCTCTATGATGGAAGGAGTTGTCCCATTGACCATCTGAGGCACTACAAGACGAAGATGGAGCTGTGGAGTGATGACCATGCACTGATGTGCAAGTTTTTCAAAAACAGTTTGGGCCAAGAGGCTTCGTCGTGGTACCATAACTTACCACGGGGCTCTATAAGAGACTGGGCGGAGCTGCTAAGAGCGTACTCCACCCGATACGCTGCTCATCGGAAGAAGAAGGTTAGCATTGAAACCCTTCTGAAAATGATGATGATGCCAAATGAAAGGCTCAATGACTACTGCATACGTTTCATCGACGTAGCAAACCAGATTCCACAGTACGCCAATAATATAGCCATCCAGAACTTTATCAATTCCATCCCTAATGGCTATTGGGCGAGAAGGAAGTTCATAGGCAAAAACTTTCTGACCACTGATTCCCTGCTAGCCTATTGTACCCACCTCACCGATAAAAACGACGAACTGCGTATCCTCAACCGAACTCTACCAAGAAGAGAATCGGTCCGAGAGGCACAGGTGGGTCGCAAAAGAGTTAGAAATAACCAGGGAGAAACATTCCAACCGACCAAAAAGGACAAAGGTCCCGAGGTCCATAGCAGGGTAGAGCGACCACGAGAACCTGAGCCCAAACCGCTCCAGATCGCATACCCAACACCGATCAACGAACATAAACCACTCCAGCTCACCTACCCTATACCAGCAAAGCAGTCACAACAAGGCCGATTCCAGGGAAGGGAAAAGCAAAAGAGCTTCGAACCGGTCGAATTGAGATACTCTTTCAACCTGTCTGCTGAAGATATCCTTAAGAATATCCGCAGAGAAAGCTGGTATTCACGATCAGAGCCGCTCGCTACCCCCCCTGAGCATAGAGACCCCAAGCTTTTCTGCGCCTATCACGAGGACTACGGACACCTCACCGAGCACTGCCGTAACCTGCGGTGGAAAATGAACCTGTGGGGCGATGCGGGATACCTGGCCAAGTTCCTCAAAGGTGCCGGAAATAAAGGCAAACAACTGGCCATTGAGGGAGCCGACATCCGGCAAGGCAAAACAATCAACGTCGTTCATATTTCTCGACCCAAGGGCACGGGTGGGGAACGATCGTGACAACGACAACTGGCGCACTTTGGCCAGGTAGCCAAGGCGTTACAGGCGTCGACCTCCAAATGACAATGCACAACACGACGACATCCGCCCATCTCCTTCTCGGATCTGGACGAAGAAGGGGTGATTTACCCCCACGGGGACGCCATCAACCTCCGTGTTCAAATCGGCCTTGACACGGTCAGCAGGGTGCTTGTCGACCAAGGAGCCTCTTGTGAAATCATGTACAGAGAGCTTTTCGACAAGATGGAACTCAAGATGCAAGATCTACAGCCTACCGATGTCACACTGATCGGGTTCATCTCCGAGACGACTAAACCGTTGGGAAAGATCGTCCTCAGTGTCACAACTGGATCCGTGTCAGTTCCCGTGGAGTTCTTAGTGGTCAACGACAACTCTGGCCACAACGCAATCTTGGGACGACCCTGGCTGCACGCCATGAAGGCCATACCCTCGACCTACCACCAAAAAGTCAAATACCCAAATGATAGGGGAGAGATCGAGACAGCCAGAGGATGTCAAAAAGATTCAAGACGCTGTGAGGACATTACCGCGGCTCTTCAAAAACAGCTTAGCGTTGTCAAACAACCCACCAGCACAAAGAAGCTGATTAACCAAATAGCCAAAACCGAGAGGGTTGTTGAAGAACAAGTAGGAGAAACACTTAGGAAGGTGTATATCCCGGATACTGACAAGGAGCACTACTTCCTCATCGGCGACAACCTTCCAAAAAAGGAATCCGAAGAGTTAGAAGCATTCCTTTTCAACAACATTGATAAATTCGCCTGGAGTCCCAAAGACATGCCAGGCCTAGATCCTATAACGGCATGTCACCATCTAAGTGTTGACGCCGAGTATAAGCCGATAGCTCAGAGGAGCAGAAAAGTATCTGTGCAGCACAGATCCGCTATAATTGCTGAAGTCCAAAAGCTATTGGAGGCCGAAGCCATAAGGGAGGTCTTCTATCCAAAATGGTTATCCAATCCCGTCGTCGTCCCTAAGAAGAACGGAAAGGAGAGGGTCTGTATAGACTTCACCAATCTCAACAAAGCCTGCCCGAGGGACCACTTTCCCCTTCCAAGGATTGATCAATTGGTGGACGCGACTGCGGGAGCAGAATGGATGACCTTCCTTGACACATATTCAGGGTACCACCAAATTCCCCTCGCCCACGAAGATCAAGAAAAGACGTCGTTTATATCGCCTTTAGGAAACTATTGCTATACGGTAATGCCGTTCGGCCTACGCAACGCGGGAGCAACATACCAAAGGATGATAACGAAGGTATGCCGAGAGCACATAGGGAAGACCATGGAGGTATACATAGACGACATGGTCGTCAAAAGCGAAAAGGCCACATCCCACATTCAAGATATCAGAGACGTCTTCCAAACTTTGGGCGAGCACAAACTCAAACTCAATGCGAGCAAGTGTGCATTTGGCATCAGCAAAGGGAAGTTCCTGGGGCACATGGTCAGCCGACGAGGAATAGAGGCTAATCCCGATCAGATCACAGCTCTTCGGAATCTCGCAGCGCCGAAAAACAAGAAACAGGTACAAGAGCTCACGGGAATGATGGCCGCATTGAACAGGTTCATCAGCCGATCCGCAGACAAGGGACGGCCATTTTTTGAATCACTCAAGAAGGATAGAAAATTCGTGTGGGACCCGGAATGTGAAGCTTCTTTCAACAACCTCAAAGAGTACTTAAGGACGCTGCCACTGTTTAGTCAGGCCGAACAAATGAGATATTCTGGCATGCTACCTAGCAGTTTCCGCTACCGCTGTGAGCGCGGTTATCCTAAGAGAAGAAGGTCGCGAACAATTCCCTATCTACTTCGTCAGCAAAACTCTGGTCGAAGCCGAAACACGTTACCTACCCTTGGAAAAGCTGTGCTTGGCATTGGTCGTCGCGACCAGAAAGTTGCCGCACTATTTCATAGCTCATCAGGTCCAAGTATACATGAAATTCCATATTAAAGAATCGCTTCGACGGACCGACATTAGTGGCAGAGTGGCCGCATGGGGGGTCGAGTTATCCCAATTTCATATCGAGTTCGCACCCCGACATGCCATAAAGGGACAAGTCTTGGCCGATTTCGTCGCGGAATTCACCGAAGGGTATGACGAGCCCATGGCTATATCGCCCCAATCACACTGGCAGATACATGTCGATGGATCAGCCACCAAGGACGAATCAGGTGCAGGGATCATCCTCAAGTCTAGAGAGGGAGCGATCATAGAGAAGAGCATTAAACTAGGTTTCCGAGCTACCAACAATGAGGCAAAGTACGAAGCCATGATAAACGGCATGCTCATTGCCCGGTCCCTCGGATGCTCCCACCTAACTGCAAGTTCCGACTCAATGCTGATCGTAAACCAGTCCAACGGCGAATACCAAGCCAAAGATGACAGAATGATCCTCTACCAAGAGAAGGTTCAAAGCTTGATGGCCACCTTCGAACAGTGCGAGTTGATAAGAATCAATCGCACCGAAAACGCACATGCCGATGCCCTGGCCACCCTAGCCTCGACATTAACATTAACCGACACTCGGTCGATTACAGTGGAATTACTACCGACCCCAAGCATAACCAAAAGAATAGACCGAGTAGTGTCAGTACAATACGAACTAGGTTGGATGGACGACATGATTCACTATCTGCGCAACGGAACCCTCCCGGCAGATAAGATAAAGGCATTGAAAATTACGAGAAAGGCTCCTCGTTTCTGGTGGTCCAATGACGACAAACTGTACAAATCCAGCTACCGAGGACCCCATCTTCTGTGTGTCCGGCCCGAAATGCAGCTACCGGTCCTGGAGGAAATCCATGAAGGATCCTGCGGAGCACACATCAAAGGGCGGTCCCTTGCCAACAAAGCAATCACACAAGGATATTGGTGGCCATATATCAAGCGAGACGCCGATGTATACGTCCAACGTTGCGACAAGTGCCAACGATTCGCCAAAATACCTCGGCTCCCATCATCTATGATGACCCCGGTATCGGCACCATGGCCATTCGCACAATGGGCGATTGATATAGTCAGAAAGCTTCCTAGAGCACCCGGCAGCGTCGAATATCTGATCGTGGCGATGGACTACTTCACCAAATGGGTTGAGGCTAAACCTCTCCGCGAAATTAAAGCCAATAATGTCAAACAGTTCATCTGGGAGCACATCATCACAATGTTCGGTATACCATACGCCATCGTCGCAGACAATGGCACCCAGTTCAAAGAAGCCAACTTGCAGCTTTGGTACGAAGAACTCGGTATCCGAAAGTTCTATTCGACACCAACATACCCACAGGGAAACGGACAAGCAGAGGTATCAAACCGAACCGTCCTAGATGGCATCAAGACAACCCTCGAACAAACAAAGGGGAGATGGCCCGAGCAGCTACTCAACGTCTTATGGTCGTGCCGAACTACACCAAAGACGGGCACCAAAGAAACCCCGTTCAGCTTAGCATACGGCGTCGAGGCCGTCATACCAACAGAAATCGGGCTACCCACACTACTAACAACTTTAGTCGAGCAAGCAAACAATGAACAAAGAATGAGGGAGGAACTCGACATGCTAGACGAGAAACGAGAGATAGCAGCTCTTACACTAGCGAAGTATCAACAAGGCGTTAAGCAAACGTATGACAAGAGGATGAAAGGGACCAAAGAGTTTGTGGTCGGAGAATTGGTGCTGCGATGAGTAACGGTCTATACCCGCAATGAAATACATGGCAAATTAAGCCCCACCTGGGAGGGACCATACGAGATCGTCAAGAGAACAAGCCCGGTTACCTACAAACTCAAAAGCGTTCTGTTCGAAAACAGCAGAGGGGAGAAAAATTCCTGGAATGTGGCTGACCTAAAGAAGTACTACATATAGGCCATCTCATCAGTACAAATACAGGTGCCACCTTACCCCTCCTGCTTAATGACATTGTCTTGAATAAATAAAACATTTTATCATGTTGTCTAACGAGTTCAGCTGAAATTCCCAAACGGCATGCCTAAGGGTAGGCCTAGGAATACTATGAAATTCCCAAACGGCCCTTGTGCCTAGGAATACTATGAAATTCCCAAACGGCCCTTGTGCCTAGGAATACTATGAAATTCCCAAACGGCCTTTGTGCCCAGGAATACTGTGAAATTCCCAACATGACATGTCTAAAAGAGTGCCTAGGAATACCCAAGATTTCTAACATACGCAGGTATATAAAAAAAAAAAAGAGGCCAATATGCATCAAACAAAATTGAAAGAAGGTTCTGGCCCATATTACAGAGACAATAAAGTACCAAACGAAGAAATCAGCAAAGAAAAATCAATCCAATCAATGAAATATCAATACGACAATGAGAAGATCCGAAAAACAGGAAGAAAGTAATAAAACGAATAGTCCTCGCCCGCATTACGGAGGCAACAAGATACAACCAACCACAACGAGAGTAATTTAAGAACTACTACATGAGGAGCACGACGGCAATTGACCGAGCTCTACCTCTTCGTCATCCGTCGCCGTATCCCCATCGGTCTCCTCGCCATCAAAACGCTCCTCAGAAATGAGGGCATCAAAGTTGGTCGTGTGAGCACCAACGCATGCCAGCGTCTTAAGCCGCGCGGAGAACTCGGCTACTTTAGCGATCTCGTGAACATCCGAGGCCGCTTTACGGCGAGCATCGTCGAAAGGAAGCTTACGAGCTTCGATCGTAGCCGTAGAAGCATCGAATCTGGATCGAGACAGGCGGAAATACTTCACTAAAATATTGGCTTGGGTTACCAGCGACTTTAGTTTACCGAGGTACTTTTCCTTTACACGCCAATACCGATCTAAACGACGCTCCTGAACCTCAACAACATGCTCGGCACGACGAACATATTCACGAAAAGAGGACGCCTGGATTTTCAACTTGGCCCTAAGTCGGGCGCACTGATCGACCAACTTGACGTTTTTGCCCATTAAAACGATGTAAGGCCACTTGGCATGCCCCTCACTAGCCACACCAGATGAGACCTCGTCCCGGGCAACACCAGTAGGTCCTAGCCCCGGACTAATTAGGCATGGAGAACCAGCCTGGTGCGACATAGTAGCATGTGCCTAAAACAAAAAACAAAAAAATGGGGAAGAAAGGAAGAGATGAATATTCAGCCGCAAATATAGAAGAGACAGGGATATCTTATCGAACAAAGAAAAGAAAAGACACGAAAGTAGGAAAATGAAGATTTTTTATATTCAAGCTACAAATAAAATGACAAAACAAGCTACACAATCATCAATCCGATAACCCATCAACAGACGCTGAGGTCTCTACGGCGTCAGCCAAATGGATATCTCGCAATGAGACAATTTGAGTCCCCAAACGTTCCTGTACGACCGCATCACTTGGTTCAAGGCAGACGTGGTCTCAGTTACCCCGGCCATAGCATCACCCATGCGCTCTGCCCGGGCAACACCACGCATCCCTTCTACATGATCGAGCACCTCTAATGCGTGACTTCGGGCCCAATACGCTCTGGCAAATGATAGCAACAGGTCCGCGTCTTCGAAAACGGCCCCTAGAACCAAGTTCAAGCTCGTCACCCGGCCCCGGGCTTCATCACGAGAGCGCCGAAGCGCACCAAGAAGCTCTTTAGCCTTTCCCTTATTTGCCGTATAGTATGCGGTCTTCTTACTGAACCTCTCTCCCAAGTCACGTAATCGAATCGACAAATTTGAAATATGAAATTCAAACCATCGATTTCGCGCCGAGCAGAATTCAGTTCAGAAGTTAGGGACACGTTAGCTTTTTCAAGACCGTTTATAACATCGCCTACGCTACGACTAGGTGAGGTCCCGACCACCATGGCAAGGGGATTAGCGGGTACCTGACAAGATGTTTTTACATCCTTTAAAAGACGATGACCCACAAACAGGGGAATTAACAAGGAAAGCCAAACAGAAAGAAAACATAGCACCTATATTATCACTTCCCAAAAGAATATCTTTCTAATTACAAAAGAGACCCATAATTCGGGTCACCTCCTCAGTACGGATGGGCGAGCCAACAGGCAGATCTATCGGATCCTCAATACGGGCAGGCGAGACGACAGGCAGGGTCATCGTATCCTTGCCCATGCTCACCAGGAGGTTCATATGTTCGAATATGTTGTCGAACGACCCCTGAAACACCATAATACCCATAGACCGGGCAAGAGCAAGGGTAACCAATGAAGAAGTCAATAACTGAAACAAGATAGCATATAAAGCAGGGAATAACAGAGTCAAAAGGCAACTATTAACAAAAACATATACACTTACATCGAGATTCGCAACAGCCTCCTCGGTGGTATCACCTTGGGACGATGCGACCACCTCTACACCCCTGCCAACATCCGCAACCTCCACATTACCTGAGGTCTCAACCCCTCTAGCCCTCTTCGGGGTGCCAACAGCGGGGTCCGATGCTCGGCACTTAGAACGAGTGGGCTTTTTCCCTCCCCGAGCAGCACTTCGAGCCCTGACAACTTGTACGAATTCCTCCTCGGGCTCTTTAGGGATCTCGGGCGTAGGATTCCCCTTGGTCACTGGCCCCGCAGGGTTACCAAGTAGCAGGGGAGCAAAACGGCTTACCGGATCCTTGGTAGGCCCAGGCCCCCACCATTTCCAAAGCGCTAAGAGAGCATCAACATTGGGAGCGCCGAGGTCTGGAATAGCAGGAGTTGTGGTCACAGGTCCAGGGATCTGGTGTCCTGCACAGCCCCATTCCCCGGACGCAATCACAACACCAAGGTTATGTTCTTTGTTGATGTCCGGCAACCCAATTACCAGCCGGGAGAATGCGCGCAATGTCTTCAAATACGAACTGCGGTGCTCGAAACTCAAACTGTAGACCCCGAAGACATCTTTCAGTTCAATGTCTATCCCCGATACTTCCGACAACCTTTGAATATCGATCAAGGTTCGGTAACCATTCAGAGCGAGTTGGGCCGGAGCTATCTGGACGGCCTCAAAGAACGAAGCCACCCACTCCGTAAACGAAAGTCTAAGACCCCCAGTGAAGAAGGCTGAGGAACGCACAGCTACCTTGCCGGCAGGGACATATCCCAACCCCTCCTCATCAGAGACAGGCAGCCGAATGTGTATGTTATCCGGTATTCCGGCGAGCCTCTTAAAATCCTCTTCCACAAATGTGCCAACTTGGGCCAGACATTGGGTCAAAATTTCCTATTCAAACATCATCACAAATCCATCAAAATATTAACCCAAAAACACATGACACGACAAATCCCCCCCCCCCCCAAGTGATAGAAACCCTAAAAAGTTTTCCATCAACCCAACAAATATCCTATATAGGAAGAAAAACCACTACTCAACAACCTAGATAGACAAATATAGACAACTAAGACCAAATATGACCACAACCACAAATTAAATACGAATCCTAATCACATAAGTATCCAAACAAACAAACCACACAATACGAAGCTACTTACAGTCATGATCACGAGCAAGCGAGGGAGAATAGCAGTAAATCTCTCAACCGTCATGACAAACCCTAGATAGAGAGGTAGAAAATTTTTGGCGGGAAAAACAAACCCTAGAGAGAAAAGATAAGAGATATTTTTCTTCAGCAATTTATGAGGTAAAAAACTAAAGGGATTACTTAGCACAGTTAAAAGGAGTGGAGCCACATAAAGAATAAAATAATAACCGTCCTTTCGTGTGACAGAGGTTTACCTTTTTTCCAACCATAGAAAAGTCCACAACCGCTGCTGTTTTCGACAAGTAAACGCTCCAGATCTTGCCACGTCAGATAGTATATCCCACTAACCAAGGCAGTTCACATCATTACACCTAAATAAACGGCCAGTGGACCCTACCACGAAATGCTTCCTGCATACGCTACCAATATTACCAAACCGAAGATGTTCTCCGATTAAGTTCCTCGACGCCAAACCGTGTCTTACCCGAAATACACACCGAACAAGGTGGACAGAGACCGTTCCTAGCTCGACGGCATTTGAGCATCAAGTCTAACAATGCTCTCCGGGGGGATAACCACGGTGCACCATGCTCGGTGTCCGATACTAAGACATCGAAATATATCAGCATAAAGGCAAAGCAAATAAAATAGACAGGATCGAATTGCAAAACACAAGTTTTATTCATCCACAAAGGGGAAAACAACCAGTTACAACGGGAAAAATAAAAATTACAACTTCAACACTAGAATACTTCTCTAATTCTGAGCCCTAGAACTACCACCTTCCTCGGCATTCCTCTTAGCCAAAAGCTCCTGGAGATGATCCCTCTCCTTAATCAAACGAGAAATCGCCATCTCAGCCTGTTGCAAAGCATAGGACTGAGATTTGCATTTTTGCTCGGCTTTAAAACGAGCAGTGCCTTCCTCATCCCAATATTGCTTAAACCTCCTCACTTCAGTCTGAGCACACATGAGATCATGTTTCAACCATGACATCTCAATCTCTTTTAGCTGAAGAGGAGTCAAATCCTCTTCCCCGAAACCAGGGGGACGAGGTAGCAAGAAAGTAGGCTCCTCTTCCATAAGGGCTTTCTTTTTGGAGGCAGATCTAGTGATGGGAGCCATCTCAAACAAAAGCAAATTATAGAACAAGAGAGAGAAAGGAAGAATTGGTAATGAAATACAGACAATATGGAGCATTTATAAAGATTCAAAGGGCACGAAGAACGAGGCGTTGCAACGGTTCATAAGACAAAGGCACGAGATACGAAAAGATACATCTGATTCAAATACAAAATAAAATACAAGTTCCAAAACGGGAAATACATCATAAAACCAGCCCAGCCTAACTAAGGATCAATGGGTGGAAAAATCGAACTGCCAGACCGAGAGAAAGCAAAACGAGCAGAGCAGTTCAACCGAGCTTGGTAGGAATCATTTATGGCAACCAAATTTTCATTTTCCGTGGAGAGTTCAGAGTTCTCCGTGGTAAGAACCCTGACGCGCTCCTCGAGCCGAGCATTCCTTACCATTATGCTAGCTAGGCCTTGAGGAGAGTTATCAAACTCATCTTGAGCACGGTCCCAAATCTCCTCGGCATCGTACCAGGAGTGGGCCAGATGATTTCTCTGTAACAACAAATGATCGAGCTGGCGACTCAGGGCCGAAATCTCGGTCCACTTCACTGTCTCTTCGGGATGAGAGCCGAACAAACTCAAGGCCAAAATACCATATTCCTTCTCAAGCCTCGCCATTCGACGACGGACCCGAGATATCTCAGTATCCAAGCCCTTCATCTGAGCATGATATCTCACCACAGGTTCAGACATTCTGGGAAATTGTTATAGTGCATGATAAAATAAGGGGATGAGGGAAAAGCAAACAATAAGAGTTGATGAAAGAGGGTAACTACTAAAGAAAAGAAGAGGAGTATTTATAGAGAAGATAGTGTGATATTTTCTGACAAATAATTGAAAACATGCATATTATCTAACAAGTGCTTGGGAGCAGGCACCTATATTCGATAGTGCAGGGGACATGTCTACAGTCATCTGATATTACGGTACAGCAAGAAATAAAAAGAAAAGATATTCAAAGGTCCACGTTCCAGAAAAACGACAAACCACAAGCGCAACATAAAAAGAAGTGCAATATAAAGGGGCAAAGGAAATTTTCATTAATAAGATGAGATACATCACTGTTCATTACATCATAAGACATCAAAGGAAATCTATTACATCGAGGTCTATTACATCCGAGAATAACATCAAAAGAAAAATCTATTACAGAAGATCAACTATGTCGGCAAACCCATCGAACAGGATGCATGAAGGAAGGAGGCGATGGGGAAGAGGAAGAAGAGAATTAAGAGGAACATAAAAAAGAAGTGAAAAGCAAGAAGAGGAAAATGAAAAATGACAAAAACCCTAGAAGTAACACAAAACCCTTAGGATCACAGGGTTGATTGTTACATCGTAGTGGTGCAGAAGAAGAGAAAAAGGGAAAAAAGAAAAAGAAGAGAACAAAGCATAAAACAGAAAAGAAGAAGAGTGCAAGAAGAGGAAGAGGAAGAAATGAAGGAAACTGAGAAAAATAAAAAGAAAGTAAAAGGAACAAAACAAAAAAAAAAAGAGAAAGAAAAAGAGTGATGGGAGAGAAGATGAAGGAAATAAAAAGGGCGAGGCTAGGGGGAAGTCGATCGGTATCGATGAGATGGCCCGGCAGAGACATCCCTGTCTCTAAGTGTCGGATTCCCCCTCAACACCTCATTCTCTTCGACTAGAGCCCGACGAGCATGTCGACAATAATCCAGCTCGGATCTTAGCCAAGTCAATTCCCGAACCATCTCGGTATGGTGATAACGCATCACCTTTAATTCCTCCTCAGCATCCTTCAACAGCTTTAGTGCATGGCCATATGAAGCTTCAAAAGCCTCCACTTGCAAGACCAATGCAGATTTGGTTGAAGAACCTTCCATTTTTAGGAAGTTGTAAGACAAAATTCTGTATATAATGAAGAGAGATAAGGGGGTGGTTGTGAAGAAATCCATATCTTAAGTAGGTATTTATAGAAAAATTAAGGAAGGATTAGTGTGGGGAAGTGCAACCGTTCGCCAAGAGATTTGGGAAAACGAGGGTAATTAAAAGATGCGCCTGTTGAGAAATTAAAAGTGGGGAGTTGCAACCATTCATTATAAAAAGAGGCATCTGTTGAGAAGAAACGCTTGGATTCATGCCAGTATTTAAAGAGGGTAAAATTCGAAAAGCCTCTACACGTGTCAATCTGGAAAAAGTGCAACAATATTAAGATATAAAGGATAAGATTTGTGCACAGGGCTCGAGAAATCCCCTAAGTCCCTAGATACAAAGATTCAGAAGGTTCAATGGATAAGGTCAAACGCAAGGCCCAAGAAAAAGCATTAATGAATCCACAAGCGTGCACAGTCAAATTAATTGCATTGGGAGAATAATTCAGATAAAAGCAAGAAAAAGAAAATTTTCCATTAATCAAGGGGAAATTTATTACAAGATGCTACTCGACAAAATTACATTACAAAAAAGAAAGGAAAAGAGTTATTTTGTAGGACCAGCTTCATCCTCGGTCCTCTTCTTGGACCGAGCATACACTTCCTTGAGGGCCAATTTATAAGCCCTCTTGGAAGCAATATGCCTCTCTCTAGAAGCCTCCAGCTCTTTGATCCGAGCACGAGCCCAAATATTGTCGATCAGAGACCTCTGATATTCACTCTCCATTGCCTCCAAGCGCTCATCCATCTCAGCAGCTCGGCGAGCCTCCACGGTTAAAGAGGCAACCCTCCTTTCGAGGATACGAGTCCTCCTAACCTCCTCCTCGAGATGGGCAACATATTCAGGAAGGTTGTCACCACTATTTTCACAAGGAGAAGCCATTTGTTTGTTAATAAAGAATGAGTTGCACAAAGAAAATAGGGACAGTCCCTTTTTATAGGAAGAAACAATGGGGTAGATCAAAGGTCATCTCGAAGAAAGACAACCTCTTGAGCTTCCCAAGAGCATTTATGGCTAACTACAACAGTTCAAATCCAATTAAGTCATCTAATAAGGTACCAAGAAGATAAACAGACAAGAGCGATAATAAAGAAATATTTTATTAATATTTTCAATAGTTCAGTTACAACTTGGAGATAATATCCAATACAAAAGAAATCATAAACGACTAATTATTCCGAGGAAGAGCCTCCTTCATCGTCATCCGAACTCGGTTTAGACCGAGCATGCAACTCCTTAAAAGCAAGCTTATAGGCCCTTTTTGCTGCCTTTTGCTTAGCCAGAGAAGCCTCGAGCCTCTTTATACGTTCAAAGGCCCAATCAAGGTCAGCCATCGTCAAGTGATGAGCTGCGTCCATATCAGATAGCCTTTTTGTCACGTCTGCCAATTTCTTTTTCATAACGCGAGCCTTCTTGACTTCATTCTCCAAGTAAGCGACATAATCTGAAGAATTGTCTCCAGTAGAACCATTGGGAGAAGACATTAAGTCACAAGCAAGGTGGTGATGGAATAAGTAATTGTAGGAAGGGTATTCCCTTTTTATAGTAAGGTGATTTTTAGAAAGGTCAAGGGTTGCTTCGAAGAAAGATACCAAGGGTTTTATCAAAGTCAAATAGCAAATTCGCAAGTTCCCAAGACAGTAAATGGGTCCCAAGGAGCATTTATAAATAGGGGCATTTGCCGAATGAAACATAGGGAACAGCTAAACCGAAGTAATCTCTTCGGCAGACCAATCATGACTCCCTCGACGTGGAAACCACACCGAGGAAGTCAGGGAGCACTTGATAGAACATAAAAATTAGACCCGAGTATTCTATTCGGATCTTAATCAGCCCATATATCATAACTGGGTATCCAACGCTTAATGGGTTATCAACCCCTTTACAAAAAGCCCAAGCTCACTTAACTAGGGACTCATATCTGAAAAAACCCATGAGATGGAGACATTTGTCAACATCCTAGGAGGCATAATAGCCTATAAATAGCCAAGAATCCCCCTAAGAAAGGGACCAGAAAATCTATCCAAAAAATATAGAGAGAAGTAGAGAAAAGAGAGAAACTAGCCAAAAGCTTGTCACATCAAGACATAAACCGAACAGAGAAAGAACCGAGTACCGAAGAAGAAGGAGAAAGATCAAGATGAGAGATCAAATAGTTAAAGTCGAGCATGATTGTTACAAGAAAATTGTAATCCGATCAACGGCGATTGCCGAATAATAATAAAAATCCCGAAATGTTCACCATTTATTATATATTTAATATTATATCATTGTTGAAAAACCTAACGCCACCGACGAAAGTTATGGTTTTATCAGAAAGAGAGAGAGTGTGTAGTATAAAAATTGTTTTTTTTAAAAAAAAAAAAACATAAGTTTCTGTTTTTCAGGGACTGTCTATGTAATTTTTGACACAGGGACTGACTGTGTAATTTCTGAAAAGTAGGGACTGACTGTGTAATTTCTACAGAATTGATCCAGACCGTAGATTTAATCTACGGTTTACAGTGGTTGACTGTAAACCGTAGATTAAATCTACGGTCTGGATCAATCCACTGTAAACCGTAGATTTAATCTACGGTTTGCAGTGAATCACTGTAAACCGTAGATTAAATCTACGGTTTACACAGAAACACTGTAAACCGTAGATTTTTACTACGGTTTATACGTTTTTACAGAATTTTTATAGTATAAAAATCTAACCTGAAAGTAAAATAGCTGAGGAAATTTTGAGGGGATTAGGTACTAAATTCTTAGGGTCGCCCCTGACGAGTAAGTACGTATTTGCACAGCTGTTACACACCTACATTCACTTCTTATGGGACAAGTGAAAAAAATAGTTTTGTACTATACCTAGCGTTTTTATCTATATATATAAATCAAATCGTGTGCACAAGTTTGGTCCCTGCTCCCACATATACTAAACTTTGTATGCGACTTCTTTTGCTATTGATTTTAGGGGCGGTATCGGTTGGTTACCAAACTTTTTGACTACACACCGATAACATACCAAGCTAGTTTGTTTTAAGAATTTTTATACCATTACCGAACCAAAGTATACCAAACTATTCGGTTGGTTTGGTTCGGTTTCGTTTTTTTACCAAAATTTAGAGTTTACAAGTGATGATAGAAAAATGGTGCGTATTGAAAAAAAAAACATAGTATAACGTTTTAAAAGTAGTATATTAAAAATATATATTTATTTATATTATTGTTACATTTCTAATTTATTTGCATAAAAAATTAAACACTACTAGACATTTCTAGTAAATACTATAAATAAAAGAAAATGTTATAAGTATTAATTAGAAAAAATAATATAAGTATTGTTGGAAAAACATGTTTTTACATGGGTGTTTTCGAATGGTCACATGACCAACTTCGAGTTGATATTACATGTGACAACGCTGAGTTGTTGATACCGTACTCAACGCGTTTGAGTAACTCGTGTGACGAGTTTCGTAACGGTATATCACATGACCTATTCGGAGAATGGGTGTGAATACTAATCGGCTTCAAAGTTGGGTTCTCGAAAGAGGAGAAAACCTCAATGTTGGAAAATGGAATTAATAAATGGAAAATCAATGAGAGTTATCCCATATTAGAAAATTAAGAGTTAATTTTACAATATATATACAAGTCCAGCCCATTTAGTTGTTAAACTAACATGTCCACATACACGTAAGTGTATTAGTGTGTACCACACACGCGCGCTCGCTCGGGTCTCGGGCACGGGCTTGGGGAATGTCTCGGATCTTGGGTCTTGGGTCAAATCTAAAAAGGGAGTTTTGTATAAAATACAAAAGTAGTCCCTAGAGTTTCCAGCAAATCGAAACGCCAGCATTCAATGAGAATAAATTGCAGATTAAGTGCTGCAGTTTCAGAAATTGAACGGACGGATTCTGGGGGTGTAACTCTCAGAATTGAATGACCATGGCTGCGGTTTCAAGAAAGCCTATAAAAGGCAACCCTCCCCCTCTCATTCAGACACAACAACAAGCACACACAACATAGCATCATATTAGAGAGAGAATCGCACTACCAACAGCTCGACCTGTGGTTCGGTGCCGGTTTCCACGCGAACCACTCTGAGACAGAAGTTGTACCTTGGGAACAAAGTCCCAATAACCAGAAACCTTTAAGATGGTTCGGAAAATATTGTTTAAGGAAAAATGCCCAGCAGTTACCTCTTCTTTTAATTTATGTTTATTTTACTTCAGTCCTTTTATCTTCTGTCCATTTCATTTCAGTACTATTTAAGTTCTGTAATTTACTTTTCAGTCCTTTTAATTCTGTAATTTACATTTCCAGTACTGTTTACTTTTCTGTATTTACTTTTTAGTCTTTTCTATTCTGTAATTTATATTTCAGTTCTGCAATTTCTTTTATTTACAGAAACAGTCCAGACATTTAGTAATCATACTATTCTGTCTGGCAGTTTCTTTTAATTGACAAACAGTTCAGCAGTTAGTGTTTATACTATTCTGTTAGATAGTTTCGTATAATTACAAATCAGTGCAGCAGTTTAATAATTTATATTAAATCTGTCTGAAATTTAATTATTGCAATTTAAATTCTATACGAGTCAGGAATTTTGTAATCGAGTAATATTCCTTTTAAAGTGAAATAAAATTGTTTATTTCCATTTCAGTCCTTGTTATTTAAATTATTGCTTTTCGATATAGTACAAAACCAACAAGTATATTATAACAATGTTAATAATTAAGTTTATATAAGTATTTTACTTTATTTGTCTATATAGTATATTTTAATATTTCGGTTTGAATCGGTACCATACCGAACTCACAAAACTAATACCGAAATCGAACCGACTTTCAAAGATTGGTTCGGTTGTACCGTACCATAATGTCGGTATACAAAACTTTTGGCACCGACTTGATCGATTTGATTCGAAAAGCGGTCGGTTGCTACAAGTCGGTAAAAAAAGTCACCCCTAATTGATTTGATAATATTAAAACTGGTATGTGACTTTAAAAATGGTATTCATTCTTTCATTTGATGGTTCAAAAACCGATGATTTCGTAGTGATCAATTATTTAAGTACGGACGGAGTATATATATTTTTATAAGCATGTTATAAATTAGGGTTAATTCATGTTTTCTGTACCAAACTATCGCATTTTAACAATTTGCATAATCAACTACTATTTTTAACAATTTACATACTAAATTAACAGCAATTTGATCAATAACCATACTCTGGGTGACATGTCAGCAATTAAACAAACAGTTGGTAAAAAAACTGCTTATGTGTGCTTATCAATATTACACACAACAATTAAACAAACAGGTGTCTCTCTATACGTATAACTCTCTCTATACATTTTTTTTAATATAATTTCTCTATATTCTTGTCTTGGTCTTCGTGATCATCTGAAATATATATATAGGTGAAATCTCACCAGGTAATATACATACATACTTACATATATATATATATATATATATACATAAATACTTAGAGCATTCTCAACAGCTCTCTAAATTCACTCTTTATGTATAAGTGTATACAGTATTATGAAAAATCGTTACTCATCAGTCAGTGTATAGCAAGAAATATTATCTACAAGATATATTTCGCTACATTTTTCTCTAGATGTAGAGAGGAATGGTAAAAAAAATATACACATTCTAAGTGGGCCCATCATCCATTAACAAAATCTTTTTCATTATTTTATTCTTCTCATTTTTCATTTTTAATTCTCTCTCTACTCTGTTGTATCTAGAACTCATCATCTCTTCTTACACATTATTTGTTGGCCTCCTCCCTTCCTCTAAATCACTACACCTCCGTCAATCATCTTTCTCGTCCGTTTTTCATCCGCTTCTATCCGATCTGCCAAAACAGTGAGTTAAAGATTTTAATTTTAAATGACAATAAAGTTTTGTTGGGACCCTTGATCGATCTTATGGCCCTAAAGTTCGATTGTCTATTATGACAATCCGACGACCTCCGTTAAGATTCATCACTCTGTGGTCGTCGGGGTGAGGGGGAACATACTGCGGGCTTGATTTGCAGGAAATGGATGTGGCCATTGACATTAGAAGGAAATCAATTAAACAAAAAATAAAAGTACTATTATTTTATTGGGTTAAATTGTGTGTTTGTACTGTACTATTGTGTAACATTTTAACATTTATAAATATAGACCCAATAAAACTAAATAAGTGTATAGATAAAGAGAAAAGTTGCATAAAGCTGTTGAGAATGCTCTTATATATATATATATATATATATATATATATATAGTAGTAGTAGTAGTATTAAATTACTTCAAACACTCTTAACTATAATTTTAATTGTCTTTTTTATAAAAGAAAAAAAAAAAAACCCACCTCTATTTCAGCGGCTTATATACGCAATTAAGTTAATTTGCGAAAAATAAATATAGGGTTTGTCCAATCAGGTTAGATTTCTACTTATTGGGTATTTTTTATTTTTGTTTATGGTTTTGTGTTTGGATGATTTATTGGGATAAAGATCTGTTTTTTATTCTCTTTGGGTTCCTAAAGTGATTTTGTTTACTTCATATGTATTTTTTTTTTTTTTTATGGACAAGTTTAGGGGGTTTTTTAGTTAATTTTTTATTTACTTTTGGCCAAGATGGTTTTTTTGTTTTGTTTGTATCTAGGCTTAATTATGAAGTTGTTTGGCTGTTTGCTTATTAATTACTAATTAGCAGTACTGTTTTTTAATTATGGGTAATTGTTTCCTAGTGCTGAATTGATTTGTTTTAACCAGCAGATAATTTGGTTCAGCTAGTGTGTGCTGATTTGATTGATTTAGAAGTGATATATTTGAACCTGTGTGAAAAATCTTTCGTAAATTTTAGAAGTGATATATTTGAAGCTGTGTTAAAAATCTTTCCTGGTAAATTTTAAATTTGTGGTGCTTGCACACGTAAGCAGTTTTTTGCCAACTGTTTGTTTAATTGCTGACATGTCATCCAGAGTATGGTTATTGATCAATTGCTGTTAATTTAGTATGTAAATTGTTAAAAATAGTAGTTAAGTATGCAAATTGTTAAAATACGATAGTTTGATACAGAAAACATGAATTATGAGATAATCTTCATATCACCGAAAGATTGATTTTAATTATGTTAGTAGCTTCATACCTTCTGTCTATATAAATCTTCACTTTTGCATATTAGTTTCTTTGAGGTCCGAAAATATCAATTAATCACGTGCTTAAGTTAAAAAGGTGAATTTTGCCCAACATAAGATAATGAAAAGATATGTATTTTAGTACTTTTGCCACTTTAAATGAATAAAAGTCATATCACTACAAAAAAAATGTTATCAATTGGAAACGGCCAATTCTGTTACTAAACGACAAAATCTGTTGTCAGTCAAACGGAAATCCGTTGTCATGTCGTCTCCGAATAGGACGTTGAAAAGCAAAATTTGTCATTATTTTCGTCTGCGATCTGACATTTTTTGTAATGTATGCATCGCAAAATTTTCACCAAAACCTCTAAATTGATGTGCTGATGTACTCTTTTCGTCCGTAAAACAAATACAATGTAACATTTTGCGGTGGACCGTGCATTGGCGTGGGCCTCCTTGCTAGTCTTCACTATATAAAAAGTCCGGATGTGCCCAGACCAAGAGTTGCCCGATCTTTTTGCTACTCCCTCCGTTTCTATTTAATTGTCCATTACGAAACTACGTGCAATTTTGACCGGCCAAGAACTTGTATCAAAATTGTCGGAATGAAAATTTTCAAAAGTTGATAATATAGTTCAAATGTTAAATTTTATGATTACATTTTAAAAAAATTCATTTCGACAATTTTGATATAAGTTATAAGCCGGTCAAAATTACACGTAGTTTCGTGATGAACAATTAAATGGAAACGGAGGGAGTACTTGTACTTTTTGTCGAAATAACATTCTTAGTCCTCATAGTTGTAGCTATTTTACTTTTGAAGTCCTAATGTCTTAGTTCTTTATTGTTTTCTATTTAAAGTTTCAAATACATCAATTGTAGTGGTCAGAGTTCTAAGGAGTATAAATTATTATTTTACATTTGTGTTATTTTGTTTATTTCAGACTAGCCTTACTTTAAACATACTTGTACAATTCTTATTCTAAACATATGTTTTCATTAAGGAAGGTATTTGATTAAGAAATCGGTATAAGTATATTCGCATCTATTTGAATGGTGATACACAATGATTTATTAACAAACAAATTAAGATATTATTTCATATAACTTAATATCTAAATAAATTTATACAACGGTCCCAATTCCTTCTGTCATTAGGTCACCCTTACGACCTTTGATTTTACATAAAACCCTTACTATTACCAAATAATAGTGGTAGTATTTCATAGCTTTTTTCTTATCTCATAGGTATGTTGCCCTACATTTTTTCAATCAAGAAAATAAGTTAGAAATATGGAGAAATGGTATATCTAAAGAAATAATTGAACTATAATAAAAATATTGAGTGAATTGGAGTTTGGTACATTTTTAAACTACTGATTTAAGAGTTAGTAATATTTTTAAAATATTTATTGCAAATTAGTATATACATAAGTACAACACATTTAAGCCCAACACATTTGGCCCAATAAAAATTTGACCAAGACCAAGATCATTGACACCGGACGTTGGCCGAAAAACTCAAAAAAAATAAAATAAAAATAAAAAAATCCAGAAATTTTTTTTAAAAAATCCAGAAAAATTATAAAATTATAAAATTCGGGAAAGAAATTAAAATTGAGAAAAAATTGAAAAAATTCCAAAAAAAAAAATCTAAAAAAATCAAAAAAAAAATACAGAATTATCTATAAAAAAAAAAGTTTTAAAAAAAACTTGAAAGTTTGAAAAAAATCTACAAAAATCCAAAAAAATATTTTTTTTTAGAAAAATTTCCAAAAATAAAATAAAATTCAATATTTTTGACAATTTAATACAAATTTTCAACAATCTAATACATTTTTTGACAATCTAATACAATTTTTTAACAATCTAAAACAATTTTTGTGATAATATAATACAAAATTTTGACAATCTAATGTAATTTTGTGACAATCTAATATAAAAAATTTGACAATTTAATACAAAATTTTGACAATTTAATAGACAATCTAATACAATTTTTGTGACAATATCTAATACAATTTTTTTGACAATCTAATACAATTTTTTTGAAAATCTAATATAATTTATTCGACAATCTAATAAACTATTTTATATAATTTTTTTGACAATCTAATACGATTTTTTTGACGACCTAATAGACAATCTAATATAATTTTTTTGGCAATTTAATATAATTTTAAATCTAATACAATGTTTTTTGACAAGCTACTACATATATTTTGACAATCTAATATAATTCAATTTTTTCAGCAATCTAATACAAAATTTTGACAATCTAATACAATTTTTTGGGAAATATATATATATATATATATATATATATATATATATATATATATATATTTTAGAATCTATTATAAATTTCTTGACAGTATAATACGAAATATTTTACAATCTAATACAATTTTTTTGACATCTAATACAATTTTTTTGACAACAAAAAGATAATTCATCTTATTTATATTATGGTTAATTTGTATACAATTACAACTTAAAATTCTATTTGAGATAACTAGATAACTATAAGAACCCAACTGCAAATAAACCTAAATTATGAAAATTCTCAGTTTTGGCCCCTGTATATCAACAATCACCTAGGGTTTTGACCAAAACCACCGCCGCTGCCGATGGGACCGGTGAGAGGAGACAGTTGATATATATATATATATATATATATATATATATATATATATATATATATATATATATATATGTTTATACATATATGTATATATATACACAACGAGGAGATACAGAGGAGAGAGAGAGGGAGAGAACTCCGATCACGACGGCGACACGACAGCAACTGTGGTGGGCTGCGATGACGTTTTGTCCTGGCAGTTGTGGTGGTGGTGGGTCGCGCAGGTAGTTTGTAGAGAGAGAAAGGGTTTTGGGTTAATGTGTAGCAACAGAATTTGGAATATTTTTATATTTATGGTAGAGCCCTAAGTATCAAAACCAAATTAAAATGTTTAAATATGATATATTATGCTAATAAAAAATAGAAGAGCTATTAAAACCTAATAATTATTTTTAAAGGATATCGGCCTCCAATTATTTCAAAAATATTGTGCAGACTTTGTTAACAAACATGATTTCGGGATCCTTTCATCACGAAATAGTTTATATAGGGTATAATTACTAAACGTCAATAATTTTTACATTCATATAACCGAATCCCGAAATTGATAATATTTCACTAATTTATACTTTCATGACTCTAGTCTCGTGATTAAGAATAACCATATATACTACTTTTTGGAAAAAGATTAAAAAATAGAACTCTGACATGTAATAAAATTTTGATGAAATTATAGGGAGTTTTATGATCATCAGTCTTCTAAGTTTGTACCAAGTATTTTCAACTACATACAAAAATTATACTTTATTTTACACTCAAATGATTACTCGTTTTCTTTTAATTTGCATTTCGTTTCAGCAATTTGAGTGCGTAGTATGCTGCTTGTCGACACACAGTTTGCCCATTGACAGGGTTTTTGGGTTTCTCGAGTTGTCTTTTTTGCCCATCTCTTTGATATCCTAGGAAGAATTGATATTATTTATTGACCCGGCTAAAAAGACATTTATTTACTATTCCACTAAAATACATTTGTAGATTTTAAATAACAACAAAAAAATTTGAATTCTTTATTAAAATAGTTGTAACAGTACAGTAAGATTTCTACAGATGCTTTATAAATAGTAAAAAAACCGTACATTGTTATTTAAAAATTGTATCCAAATCATTGATAAAATACAATAAGAGGCCTCTGCCTTGCCGCTAAGATGCACGGACACGAGTTTGCTTGTCTGATACGACACGACACGGATACGCCAAAAGGGTAAAATTCTAAAATTTAGGTAACGACTCGGAAAGGACACGACAGTTAATAGAGTGTATAATTATATATTTCATATATGTGACATCTTTTTCTATTTAAACAAATAAACCACAATAGTATTATTTTGATCTAAGTGTTATCAAATATGTCAATTGACATATTTATGTTAAATCTGCATTTTTATTACTCACTTTAGTTTCATGTTAAAAAAATTACAAATTAAACTTATTTTTATTGTTGAACTGTATCTGACACACGTGTCCAAATGATCCGACATTCGTGTCAAAGTAGGTAAAAAACAAATTATAACGGACACCCATCGGACACGTGATTCACAGTGTCTCATGCGTGTCCGTGTCTGACGCTTCAAAAAATAAATTTTGTACGGATCCGTGTATTTAGCTTGCAGGGGATGTTTTACTAGTATTATTGAAAACCACTACAATCTACCCTGCATAATCCAACCGAGTATGTAGCATAACTTGCAAATCAGTTCCACCTATATGTCATTAATTTTACAGCTGTAACCTGCACGCTTTAAAAGATGAGGACCATATGCCATTTTAAACAAAGCAACCTGTAAAGTCTGCGACCATTCATCTTCATGAAATAAGAGACTGAGACAAAAGTTTATCGATAAAAAAGTCTTCTATACCATAAATTAAACTCAAAGAACAACTTCACTTCAAATATTAATCACATTTTAAAAATAAGCACTGTGCTATTTAGCACCAAAATGGAACTGAATGTTTGTCAAAATCTCAATAGAAAAGTTCTAACACAATTCAAACAGATTTTTATTTTGTAAATACTTGTATGATCAAACAGACTTTACAGATTCACATGATCATTCAGATCCGAAAAGAGCTTACATAATCGACTCTATTTGTGCAACTCTTACATGTAATGAATGCTAGATAATACTAGTACGAACTATGAAGTACGTTACTTACCGGAAAAAAAAACTTTGAATCACGATAGATTGGGGCTCTTGAAATAAACACAATATTCACACCCACAAAATTGTCAGTCGAGGGAGGTCCAAACTTATAGAGCATATGTCCGAAAACATCACTCAATTCAGAGGTGTTATAGCGAGTAAAAATATTTTCACTCGTATTACAGTTTTTGTGAGAGGAATTAGGACAGAATTACAGTTTTGTCCTCTTATTCATCCTCACTCCTCTCACAAAGACTGTATGGAGAAGTGAAAGAGTCGTGAACATAACATTACTCGTGTTACAACATTGTTATGATTTTGTTCAATCAGGAGATCCAGTCTAACACCGCTTGTAGAACCTAAGACTTTCTTTTTTCTGGGGTGGTAAAGCGCAGCACAACAAATTACCCAATACAAGTTCAAAACATGTAATCGTGTTGATTTTGGTTGCCTAGCATTGAGTAAGACGGTAGATTTTACAAAGTAATCCGTGTCATCATATCCTTACAGCTCTTCCATGTCATGATAATCAGAACAGCAAATGCTCCTCGTACCCTCACATGCCTTCTTAGCACTATCTTTTCATAAAGCTACTTTTAAAGTGTGAAGAGAAGGCTTGGAAACAAATGCTCCTGTGAAAAATAATGAAGCTTTACAGATACTGCTACTTGCAAGTACAAAATATTTATGCAAAACAAATGAAAGTTGAAAAAGTGTAGATGCAAAGCAAAAGCATAAGCTAAAGCCGATGTAATAATTACAGCAACCACACTCCACTAAAGAAGAACAAATTAAACAGGCATTGCCTCTCAGTCCTCACTGTACCAATACCAAGAGTTCAGAAGACAAAAATATAATAAATAAAAATACACTACAATGTCAAGAAAATAGTTAAACCTTGAAACAATTAGATAAAATTTAACACCCAGATTTTCAAACAACAACATCATCAACATACTCATCTCCCTCAATCCTCTTCATTTACCCGATCCGGCAATGGATGGTCCCGATCATTCTCGATAAAGCTCGAAGAGCGACAGATGTCCTCTATCCGTGCCGTAACCTCAGCCATTGTTGGCCGGTTATCGGGATGCTGAGTGGCACAGTCCATTGCGAGTTGCAAGAGCTGAACCATCTCCTCCTCCGCATTCTGATACGTCAAAAGTTCCATATCAAAAACTTCTGAAGTCCACTCCTCTTTCACCACACTCTGGACCCACCTAGGCAAATCAACTCCTTCTTCGTTCAACAACGCGTGAGTTGGAGCTTTTCCAGTTAAAAGCTCGAGTAAAAGAACGCCGAAGCTGTAAACATCTGCTTTATGAGACACTTTACGAGGATCTGTAACTTCTGGGGCCCGGTACCCGGTTGATACTCGGTTTGGGGTGGAAGAAGATGGGCCGACTAGGTGGGCCAAACCGAAGTCCGAGACCCGTGCTTCATGGGATTTGGTGAGGAGGACGTTGGATGATTTGATGTTTCCATGGGAAATGGCAGGGCCTTGCGAGTGGAGATATTGGATGCCTCGAGCGGCTCCGAGGGCTATGCCGGATCTTAGTTCCCAATTCAGTGGAGTTCTTCCTGCACCCTTGTTTCCTGTGATACATATAAACATAGTACTTGGTTCAAGCGAAAGAAATGAAGGAAAGTGCAGAGCTCTCTTGTTCAACAATGTTAATGTTGTGATAAATCCAACAAACTGTATATCATAAGATGAGATCAATGCATGTCCTGAGTAGGTACAATTACAAACATACTAATAAATAAGCAAGACAGGACATTATAAAACAGGGGGCCTATTAATAATTTAAAACTACTATACAGAGACATGGGATTAGCAATGTAGTACAACCATCTTGAGGGGGGACATAGACTATCATGTTGGGTCAATAATAGGATACAGAATAGCTGGACAACTGTACCATAGAGATTATCATACACTTCCATGGGTCATATTTATTATCCCTATTATTTTCATTGAGAAATTAAATTAACCCAGCTTTATTTAAACATTTGCAACATTTATCATTAATTCAATAATCCAGTACGGGAGAGATGTAATCACCACAAAAGACAGAGATAGAGATGCAGAATAATGATGTTTCATACTGAGGGAATATTTAGACTTAACAAAACTTTCCAGCAAATTGTAAAATACTGCAGTGTCTTAAGAAATGTCTGAAGGAATTAAATAAAGCGTGTTACTTATTCTTAAGGAAATATAAAGAGTTAACAAGCTAACATTCGAGTTAGCAAAAAAAAAAAAAAAAGAACACCTCACTTGATCTAAAAGGAAACAAAAGCAACTAATTCTGAAAATTATCAAGCAAAATATAAAACAGTAGAATAACAGCTGCATTCAACCTAATTTTAATTATTAGGTTGGATTTCTGAATTTGGTTTGTAACTTTGTATACTGTATGAGAAACTATATGTATATATAATCATATTCACATACTTCCCCTACCGAATCACTTACACTGTTTATCAAAACAAGCAGTATTAATTTACTGAAAATCCGAAATCCTTAAATCGAGATGCCACAATCGAAAACTGCAATCCGAAGCTTTAAGCAAACTTAAAATTTGCACAGTTGGTTTTTGGCACAACAAAACTGGAACTTATGCTGAAAGCTGTTTTTTTGATGCCTCGAATGAGAATTTAAATTGCTACAAACAATGCCACAGACTAAAGATTCTCTAAGAAAACCCCGATTTTCCAATCTCTAAGGCACAAGTCATTGCATACATAAGAATGAACTGGTGATGAAGCAAAATACAGAAAATGTGCACACACATAAACACTCATGTGAATATACAAAAAGAAAGATAGATAGAGTTGACGAAGTTACCGTGCAAAAGAGCAGACAAGCTTCCCATGGGCATGTAGTCAAACACTAACAGCTTTTCCTCCCGACTGTAATAGTAAGCCCTGAGAGGCACAAGGTTCTGATGATCCGTAATCCCACCGACAAATTCAATCTTCTCTCTAAACTCTCTCTCTGGGATACTCACATCTTTTAGCCTCTTGACAGCAACCACCGTCCCCATTTCCAACACCGCCTTGTAAGCCGTCCCGAACGTCCCCTTTCCTAGAACCTCCGCTGAAGCCCTAAGCAAATCCTCAAGATCGAAAACTCTACCCGAAGAGGAGTTGCCAAAAAACACCAGCTTCTTCCCACCTCCACCCCCTACCGTCCCGACCTCGCTCCCTCCTCCTCCTCCTTTCCCCATTGCTGACGCAGCTACTGCCGCCACCGAGAACCCGTTGTTTCTCTCTCCTCCCTCCCCCACCTTCCCGGGCCCCACCTGAAACTCTCTCTCTAGTTGTTTCAGCGCCGCTGCATCCACCGAGCTGCTCCTCTCTGCTTTCCTCTTCCTCCCCCGGCACAACAACATCAAAACCACTATAATCAACAGAAACCCTGCCACCGACCCTATCACAATACCAGCAATTGCTCCACCTGATAGTTTTCCTTTCTTTTTCGGCAGTATTCCACCACCGATCCCAAATCCGGCAATCGGTTCGGTGGTGGTGTTGCTGCAGGGAGAGAGCGGAGGGCCGCAGAGCCCATTACCTGAAAATGCAGACACTGGCATCGACTCCAAAGAATCCGGTACAGACCCATTAAGCTGATTGTTGGACACATTGAACTGGACGAGGTTGGATAGCTTCTTAAGATCAGGCAAGGGGCCTGTAAACTGATTGTTTTCGAGGTACAAAGTCCGTAATCTAACAAGAGAGGCTAGTTGAGAAGGGATCTCACCGGAAAAGGAGTTGTTGGCGAGGTTGAGCCTAACGAGGCTGTGGTGTAGGGACTTAGGAATCTCGCCGGAGAACTGGTTACCTACAATAGCGAGAATCATTGATTTAGTACATAAAAGCATACTTAAAATCCAAAAAACCACAATATCAACTCACATTTGTTACATATCAACGTAGCATTTAGTAATTCTCTATAAATTTAATTGTTTTGTTATCTTTCCTTTTTTTAATTGATGAATCGAAAACTCTAAAATATCTCTTTACATAATTAAGTCGAATCAGCGAACATCAAATATCTTTTCTTTCCTATTTAGTTTTATCTGTTAGATTATAAATACAAAATAAAAGAGATAAGTTTCTATTTAAACATTTAATTGGAATCAGCAAGGAAGGAAGGAACAGGCTAAAACGGGGTACAACCCATAGTGAGAAAAGTTCAAATCTTTCCATATATTTTGCTGAAAAGTTGAGATTATACCTATACTTAAATAAAAATATATATATAAACATGCAATTCACCCCACCGACATTCAAATCCTGGTTCCACCACCGGGAATCAGTGAACTTAAAATGTAAAAACAAATAGTAAAATGGAGTAACTGATAATTAAGTTTCAAACTACCTTGTAGATAGAGGTTGCGGAGCTCGGGGCAGGAGGAGAGGTCGGACGGAAGAGCCCCAGACAGTGCATTGATACGAAGACTAAGTGTATGGAGCTTAACAAGAGATCCAAGAATACCCGAAGGAATCTCTCCGACGAGTGACCACGCCGGCAGCCGTAGGTGGATGACGTGGTCACCATCGCAAGTCACGCCTGCCCACTTACACACACTGCTTTTGTTTCCTTCTGTTGCATTCCATAGTAATAATGTGCGGCCTTTTACGGAGGAACTAAGGGAGACAAGGGCCTGAGTTTCGGAAACTAGATCTGAGTTAATACCTCGAATGAGGATGAGGAGGAGAGAGAAGAGAGTTAAGACCAATCTAGCATACATGTTGTATCAATGTAGGTGTTTTATGTGTGTAATGTGGGTTTGTGTTTGTTTGATCTGTCTCTTCTTCACTTTTTGTTTGGGTTTCAGTGAGAGAGAGAGAGAGAGAGAACCCTAAGTGGTGTGTATAGTGGTGGTGTGTGTGTGTGGTCAACTGTTTTTCTACTTTTCAATTTTCTTTTTCCTTTCCCATTTATTTCTTTCATGTTTCCTAACTGTTTTTCTTTCCTTCTCTTTAATTTTCTTCCTTTTATTTTGTTACCGGATGGATCCCCACAATTTATGAAAGTGCAATTACAGTCACGTTACTGCAGATGAATAAGGGCTAGGTTTTCACCCGTTACAGCAACCGCCTCCGTATCACTTGTAGTTGCCGGGATTTTCGTTTCCACTTTCATAAATTATGTTTTTCTGTTATTCGCTTTCCGTTTCTCGTTTTTCGCTTCTTATTATTTCATGAGTAAACATAAGAAAGAAATAATAAATTGATATTTTCAGGGAGAGTTTTATATTTTTGATCTGAATGATTTGTATGTATTAAATTTTTTACAAGTTTTGTCATCATCAAATACGAGGAGATTGTTGAACCAATCTTTCAATTAAACATAATTGAATTATGTTTTGATGATTACAAACTAGAATTTTATATACAACAAATATCGGTGTATTAATATTTTCAATTAGTTTGTTTCAGATCATTACAGGTGATAGTAATACTTAGAGTGAACTACTAGAGTCACGAAAAATAGAAGAAGAACCTAAACAGAAATTTACCAGAAGATTTCAACCGGTTGAAAGAAATCTTAACCGGTTGGAAGAAATCTTAACCGGTTAGAGTTCGAAAGATGGAAAGTGCAGAATCAGTGAGATACGATTTTTGGAGCCATAGAAATATTGAAAAAGTTTCTAAAATGGCAACAAATATTCAAAAGGTTTCTAAAATGGCAAGTAAACGTTGGAGTACTTAATACTACATCGGTATATGATCATAGAATATTCCAATCATAATTATAGAAATTAAATGGATAAGATATTGGATTGACAAAGTGGCACCTCGTTATACTGATGTGTCAAAACAGTGCAAGTGACCATAATCAACCGATCATGTCTCACCCAACCGATCATGAAATTAGGTAATTCAAAGATATGAAGATTCCTTGTTTACATGATTAAATATGGGAAAAAGAATCAACTGAATCAGACAAATAATGAATGAGATATTCGACATGCATGATCTGCCACACTAGCAGAAATGATCAACTGCCTATACTGCAACGGCCATAACGACTTCAATTGTTTATGGAAATGGGAAATTCAAAATAGATATGATTCTATGTGTTGAACCATGAATTTAATAATTGATTTTGATTATACGTGTGATTATGTATTAATGATTTTACGATTTCTCTATTCGATGGTATAATACTTTGTCTTTTCCAAAAATAGAAAATATATATTTCAGCACTTTAAAATGATAGAGCATTGGATAACGAAGCAAACGGTTCAAACGGAAGTAAATTTGAAGTCCGAACAAGCAAGTTACGAGCATTTCAAAGTCGAAAGTTCAACACATAAATCTCCTGGTGCACCCACCTGTGGATAATACAGAACCCACCGGTGAGTCAAGTGGACAGAACAATGAGGATTTTCTCAGGTACTACCCACCGGTGGGTATACAGAACCCACCAGTGGGATAATGTTACAGAACCAGCAAATATTTCACCCACCAATGGGTCAGAAGACATCCACCAGTGGGTCAAAGTGCAGATCACAAAAAATAGCTTTTTAGTTTTTTCAAAAAGTGGATTTAACCATTGGCTAAAACTCTTAACCACTCCAAACGGTCATGAGAAATCCAATAGACATATTTGGTCTACAACCCCCAAATACCTCTCATAAACACACCAATCACCACCCCTCAACCTCTCTCTATCTAAAACACTTAAAATCATCATTGTTGAGAAAAAGCTCAAAAAGAGGAGAATTGAGGAGAAAGCGATTCAATCTCAAATCAAGATCAAACATCGTCAAATCTCGCAAATTAGCTTATTTAGAAGCAATCAAATTGTGGGTGTTGTTTTATTTTCAATAAATTTGTAAAGAGCAAATTATAAGCTCATTTGTGAGTGAGTATTTCGGTAGAAACTTTTAAGTCAAAGTGTTGGTTAAAAGTTCTAGGTTAAATAATTGGTTACTCATAGATTGAGGGGGAGTCATTGACTCGTAGACGTGTACGCTTGCACTTGTATCAAAAGTAGAAAACTCGGGTAGAGGGTGAACAAATCGATTGATTAGCTCGGTAGGATTTGTAATATTGGGAAGAAGATTATAGTGAAATACTCGTTAGCGTGAATACCGAGAAGAGGACTAGGCGGGTTTAGCGAACCTCTATATATCGTGGTGTCAATCTCTTTCCCTACTCTTTACTTTACGTATTCCTCATTATTGCTTATTTGCTTGCTAGCGTATAGTGTTTCTAACGTTTCATTGACTTTGGTTAAACGTTTAACGTTAGAATTGCGATAGCTGGGTTGTTAGTTGCACATAAATTTAATTCCGTAAAAAACGCTTAAAACCTTATTCATCCCCCTCCAACGTTTAGCTGCACGGGCCAACACTATGTATAAAAATTCAAATATCGCAAAAACAATCGCATTAAAAGGATAAATATCGAAGGAGATATTCGACATTCAATACAACAGTCTGCCCATTTCTTTTCATATTCGACAAGGTTTCATCATCCCTACAAGCCTGTACACTCTAAATATCATATCAAACACCATTTTATATTTGAGTTAGACAATTGTTTAGTTGGAAGAATTATTGTAAACATTTCTATTCAATTTGTGTGAGTAAAACAACATTGTTTATACCATCGATCACATCGATCAACTGATTTTAACAAGTTTGTTTTTTAAGCTTTTTAATTGTACAACTTGTGTACAAGTACGAGTAGAAAAACTTGTTTGGATTGTAGATCCAAAGTCTCTCTTTGAAACTAGAGTTTTTGATCGCTTTATCCGTCAAGAAAAATTTATTGTTTTGTGCAGCTTTGCACTTAAGGACAAGCGAGATCGTGGATAAATCTGCCCCTAAATAGAGTGTTGGAAAGGGTAGATCTGCCCTAAAGGAAGAGCGGTTGTAAATGGTACACTGCCTTAAAGGAAGTACGTGCGCTAATATAAATAGCTCAACCTCCGATTGGACTTGGAGACTAGACGTAGTCTAAAATTGAGGCAAAACAGGATAAATCTTCATGTCAAGTACTTTATTTCCTTGCTCTTTATTTATTAATTAAGTTTACCATATTTTTATATCATTCGAATAACTTGATATTTAGAGTAATTGTTATTACTTACTTACCTTTTTATTTATATTCAAGTATTTTGTATAGTAGTAATAATATATTCATACATATATATACATATCCATACATATATATATATATATATATATATATATATAATACTTTATTGTCTATACTTAGAGCTAACTCACATCCGAAGCAAACAAATAAAATCAGACTCCCGGTGACGCAATCTATTTGTCGATAGCTGGATAGTCCGAATCAAGCAGGTTGAATTAACTCTTGAGTTAACATATTCACTTGTCGACAGCCGGACAAATTAGTGCACATCTAAAATTAACAATATTGTCAATTAAATATTCATATACTTGATTGCGTGACTGTTGGTTGAGCATGTGCCCTAATTGATAGTTTTATATACTCGTATTCTTATCTTCGCATATTTCCATATATAGCTCTATATACAACATATATTCTATAACTGTTGCATAATATTTTCAAATATATATTTGTATATTGTTAAAGTTTGTATTGTGTTTAAACTAGTAAATCTTTTACTTATTTTAAACTAGAAGGAATTTTTTAAAACTAGACAAACCTATTCAACCCTTATTCTAGGTTTTCCCTAAGGACCAACACATTTGAACTTCTTTATGGTGAGAAAAATGTAGATGCTCTTTCTAAAAATCTGGTGGTGGGATAAGGTCAGGAAATGACCCGTGAATCCCGACCTGATTTTTTTGGGAGTGGAAAATAAATCTGATCCCGACCTAACAAAAGTCGGGGCCCTTTTTGGACCCAATTTTTTGGGATCCTGTAAGATCAGGATGAGTTTATCCAGACATTTTTTTTTTTAAAAAGGTTAGTTTTTAGATTAAACTTTTACATTGAAAGAAGTCTGAATTTTATTCATTCATGATTGTCTAAATATTAACAAGAATCGCAATCTTAAATTTGAGAATGACAATACTAATCAATGTAAAAAAATCACAATTTTGTCAAAATAGAGGGGTGAAATTAAAATATGAATATATTATCAATTGCATAGTTTTTTTTTTTTTTGAAGTGAGGTTTTATATTATTTAAGTAAAATTAAAGTTACAAAAAGAACAATTAATAAAACTATTTGGATATCTAGATCATTTAACTCATCAAGAAATTCTCAATATATTATTATACCGAATCGAGACTCTCATCAGGATTCATCCATATCCTGAATATACTCGAGTCCGGACAAATCTGAATTTTTTGGGACGTGACAATTTCAGATCGGAAAAATTCGAGTCAAAAGCAGGTCAGGAATTGATCAGGTCGGGATTTTCAGGTATAGTCCCCACCCTAAAGCAAATCCATTACACCCTAGATGGGTTGGGAGTAGTGATATGTTAACATTCTGTAACATTTTTGTTCAGATTTTATCCTACATAACAATATGAAAATAAAGTAAAATTGAACTTATGAACATTTAGAAGAATTTTTCTATTATACTTTGAATCCTAATGATGACGTGTGACGTCTAAAAGTTGTTGACTGCTCTCCGAACGCGTTTTTATAACGCACAAGAGCTCACAGTTGCACTATAAATCAGGTAACCAACCACGAACCAAACCAAGGAAATCAATGCCTTTACATGCAGATTTGGCTTTGACAGTTTTTAAAATAAGAGCTTTTAAATTCAACTCATCTTATAAACGCAGAAAAGAGTTAGTGACTAGTTGGTCAATCTAAAGACTCGATTATTCCCTTACTTATTTAGATTTTAAAGTTTTAAGTGGTTTTTCAGATTTTAATACTAAATCAGGTACAATTACGAGAATTGTCAATTTTATAACCAATTTGATAAAGCATAGACTTTGGTTGGTTAAGTCATGCTGGTCAACGATCATAATTTATATGCATATCGATACTAAATAGACAAACATACACTATTTATTGATTATTAATCAGTTATCGATTACAAAGCTCTTCGATAACAGTGTAAACCTAACTATCTAATACCCGGTGGATATGTCTTTGTCTTCTTCAAAGGTCTTTCTCCTCGGGTGTCAGGTTAACTTGGTACACTTGAATATACCTTTTAGAGAGAGAAACTCTGAAGGGTACCTGCACTTGTCAGTTCTTAGTTAGATAAAATATGAAATGATATTGTACTATTATTTGACTTTATTTATAGGGATATGTACACCGCAGGATGTTAACCTGTGGCAAATTACGTGTACTATTCATGGGCATTTAGGTTAGTGGGCTCCTATTATTTAGGATTAGTCCAATTGGTTACTATATCTCTTATTTAAAGGTGAAAAGACCTCCATGTCCTCGTCTTTTGATTGGTACATTTAGGATTAGTCCAATTGGATAACCCTTTTTCTTAGATGGATCGGATATATACCAAATAGATAATATTTTGGTACACTTTTTATGTCATATCAAATGTTCTCTGACTTTCTTATTGTGGTTTCCACGACAGGAAAGTCACTCTGCTCGGTCCATGCAGGCCTTTCTTCAATACCGATCGTCTCAATTTATTGCTTACAAGTGAGTTTTAATTCTTTATTAAGTTTATGGCATGTCTCTTCTGGCATGTCGCTTCGTTTCTTGGCTAGCTTCAAGCTGCATAGTTACAGATTCAAAAAATCGAGAAATTTCGTATTTTTATTATTTTTTATTCAAATCCCGTTGTTAAAAAGAAAGGAGTAAAAAAAGCTCATTTGATCTAGTGTGGGTAAAGTGACATCCGGATCAAGTTGTTACCTGATTGTGGATATAACAATAAGGTAATTCCGGATCATAACAAAAACAACCCACTGTGCAATTTTACAAAGATATTTTCCTTAATCCTAATTTGGAGCTTAACCCCGACCATATCAGTATTATAAATGATGAAGATCTAGTAGATGATATTATTTACCTCGATTGATGCAATCGGCTTTTTATGGAGCAGATTGGAGTAAGCGGATCACTAAGTTTAACTATCTCTATTTTCCTCAATTAAAACCATAAATCACTCTCAAAGTGCACAACAATTGCTTGATTGATTTCTTCAGTGGTAAATTCGGTTAAAATCAAGGTTAAGGGTAGGAGAAGAGAAGAGAAAGTGCACATCTATTTCTATAAAAGTTTTGTCTCGTTGTAATATGTTAAGCGGTGATGATAAAGAAGGAGAAGAGGAGAGAACACTTAAAAAGTCAACTCACATCTATATCACTTAAATGGGGCTTGTATTTTATTATTTATCTTTTCGGTCCTTATTAGTTATTATTAGTTATTATGCTTTTGTTATCGATCCATGTAACACTACTCTATGTTGTAACAAGGTCGTAGGATCATTTAAAACTCAATATTAATGAAAACGGTGGGCTATCCCCACTTTTAACTTTTAAAAAATTACAACAACTTTGTTTAATAGCAAGATCGATGTGATCTATGGCTTAAACAAAATTCGGACACATCCAAATATGATAATAGTGTTTACAAGAAGTCTCCCTAATATAAACTCTCTTTTTAAACTCAATAAAATATGATTTATAATCTGATCTTTGAGAGGTATTAAACTTGGATCGAAGGTACGCGAAGTCGATGAGTATTTAATTTGGCAAGGCTTCACTGTCGAATAAAAATAAAAGTTAAGCTTTTTTGTAGAGAGAGAAACGGGTGTGGTGTGTCTGATTTTCGAACTATGCAGACCTTTTTATAGTGTTGAGGTATAGGTAACCGCTGCTTGAGCTCCAACTTTGAAATTCAAATTTCAAAGGTTTCTAACCGGTTGGAATATATTCTAATCGGTTGGATTACTCAGATTTCGTCTATTGAGTTGGTATTTATAATGACGAATATCTTGAGATTTAATAGCTCTAATTCCATTTGATTTCTTCTGAAATATTCTTCATATACTAGGTAATACCCTTTAACGTTCATTTCCCATTTTGGTATGTTTTTTAATTGCTTTCCAAGTCTTCACAAGAATTGATATACCTTTCCATTTCTACACGATCTAATCGGTTGGAACTCTCTAATTTCCCATAATGACTAGAATATCCTTCATTAATCCTCCTTTATTATTTCCCCTGTTACTTGATCTCCATAAATTTTCATAATCAGAAATATACTTCTGGAATTTCCTCCTTTATTGTGGTAAATAAATCTTCTTTGATTTATTTATTTATATCACATTTCTGCATCATCTAACCAGTTGGGTTTATATTCAACCGGTTGGAATTGTTAAATCTGTTTTAACAATTTATTTCCAAATGTAGTTATTTATCCCAATCGAATATTTGGTCCATTCTTGGTTCTTCTCTGATAATGCATTCCTTTGAACTTGATTACACTACTTTAGTTTACTCTTTATCAATGTAGTTGTTTATATGTGATGATCTGAAATAACTTAATGGAAATGTTAGTACAACGAAACTTGTTGTATATAAATTTCTTATTTGTTATCATCAAAACATAATTCAATTATGTTTAATTGAAGATTGGTTCAACACATGTCAAATAAATGTGTTCGCTCATGAACTTATTGTCGAAATCTATGCATGAATATGCTTGATTGCCTATGCATGAAATATATTTTTGTTAATGCATATAAAGGCAATGATCACTGTTGAGAGAATAATCCCTTATCATTATTATATTATATGGCCAACCAGTGGTACCTGTTAATTGTTACTTTGCACCCATCAAAATTGTTGAACCAATACGTTCATGTTTATATATATATATATATATACATTTTGTATTGGGAAATCATCTAAGTGCAGGTACACTTTCTATCCCACCCCCAACCTATTTTTCTCTATCCATGTTCATTTTTTGATGATGTCAAAAAGAGGGAAAGAGAGGTGTAAGAATTTAGGAGGAGAGAAAGAATGAGAATACCCTTACATTCTCAAAGAAGAGGGGGGGGGGGGGGGGGGGGGGGGGATTATAAATGTTATATATTATTAATCTGGACGATCTTTTGTGTATTAAATTCTTAAGAGTTTTGTCATCATAAAAAATGGGGAGATTGTTGAACCAATATTCAGTTATGCTTTATTGAATAATGCTTTGACGATAACAAACAAGAATTTATATACACAATAAGTATCGTTGTATGAATACTTTCAACTAGTTTATTTCAGATCAATACAGGTTCATAATCGATAAATACAAAGATTAAATTATCAAGAAAATCGATCAATGGACTAAATTGTTATATTCTTGAAGTATAAGGATATAACTGTGTTGGCCCGTAAGTGGCTAAACCTTAGAGGGGGGGTGAATAAGGTTTACGTACGATTTTCGCGGAATAAAATATTTGAGCATTTATCCACGCAAATAGTGGAATTTATAACCAAACGAAATGTGACAACACTATAAAGCTAGTTCAAGCTACGCAAGCAATCAAATAAGAAATAATATAAGTGCGAAAAATAAGAGTTAAGGGAAAAGAAATAACACAAGATGTATAGAGGTTCGGCAAACCCGCCTAGTCCTCTCCTCGGTATTCACGCTACCGAGTATTTCACTATAATCTTCCTCCCAAAATTACAACCTAACAAGCTAATCCATGGATTAAGCTCCCCCTTACTCTATGAGTATCCCGAATGAAAAGACCTAGAGCTTTTAAGCAACACTCGCTTATAAAGCCTCTACCCGATCACTCGCTAACAAATGAGTTTATAATTCACTCTACAATTTGAATCGAAATGTATCACTCACTAACAAATAGTATCTTGGTGTTTATATGATTACAATATGATTACACACAAGAATATTTATGAATATAAGTGAGAAAAATGAAGTATAAGCTTGATTATTGATCTTGATTGAATTGCTTATTGTGTGTGAAAATTGGGGGTTATTTCTTCAAAGATTTTGGGGGTATTTGAAGGCTAAAAATCTCCCAATTGGTCTTGTTACCGTTGTATGATGGTTTATCTCTTTAACCATTGGTTTTTACCAATTTCCCATTTATCCAAAATAAATCAAAAAGGCAATATTTGAATTCTGCAGAAAACGATCGGTCGTTTTCTGCATTTCGACCGGTCGTTCTTATACGACCTCTCTGCTAATTTTTTGACCAAAACGATCGGTCGTTTTGTTCAAGATGATCGGTCGTTTTCTAGCAATTTTACGGTTTTCTCGCTATACTTCGAATACTCGTAACTTCATCGTTTTTACTCCGATTATGGTTCCGCTTGAACCCTTGGCTTCGTATTTAAGAACTCTATCATTTTCAACCTTAACAAGCTAGATAAAATGATTAGTACACAAAATGAGCTTTTATCATGTTTTACATATTTTGTTATCATTAAAACAATTGATTAGAATAACATCATTCAACAATCTCTCCCTTTTTGATGATGACAAAATATTGATATTAAACATATTATAACCTCTTTTTGCTAAAACAGAAATATAACCGAGATGTGTATGAGACGTCTACTAGGATAAAAGGTTTTGGTGAAAAACGAGTAAATGTCACAACATCCGATAGACGAAGTTTTTTTTTAACGCTTAAAGTTTTTTTAAAAAATAAGGATAAATGCAAGCGAAAAATCGGCCATAGTTTTGCCTAAAAACGTTCAATCGTCACAAATGAAAAACCAATAAATAACAACCCAATTGACAAAAAATTGTTGCGCACACATTTCAACAACATATTATATGGTAATAACGCATTCACATACAAATTAATAAAAATTTGCATTTCGTCAATCTCACAAAGTATTAGAATTAAAGACGCACCATAACACATATGTAAAGACACACCATGACACAAATGCTAGCAAGAGGTTTGCTACTTATTACATAATAAAACTTTGTTCGAAAATTAAAGCATAAAATAAATACAATTGCAAAAACAAAATGAATGGGTATTTCTCCCCCTTTGTCATCATCAAAAAAATAATAATAACCGCCTAATCGTGGTGGGAAGTCGCATCGTCGTCCTCGTCCTCGTCATCGTCCTCGATGTCATCATCATTGGCATTCGGACCGGCAAGCTCGGGAAAGTAAGCTGAGAACTTCGCCCTTTACTCGGCGCTTAGACGATCAAGTTCATCAAGTTTCTATTGACCCGGATTCAGGAAGCGATACATGCTTCGTGTCACTTGCGCATTCCGATAGTTGTCGATGTATAAGTCATTATAGAATTGGTCGGAGCGCGGGAGCGGGATGGAAGAGACAACTTTCGCTTTGCCTTTAATCCGAGATGGACGAAAAGAAGTAGGAATGTCGGTCGGAGGAATGGAATCGGAGGAAATAGGTAAGTCCTCCCGAGGGGCGACTCTCGGTGCGGGCTTGGGACCGACATACTCTTCCTCCTCAAGAGGGGCGTAGTTGTGACCGGACACTTTCCTACCCGACCAAGTGATGGTTCTTTTTTGAGTATCAAATTTGATATACATTTGGGCAAGATAGGAGATGTCCCAAATGTATTTATCTTTGTTTTTAAAAGGAGTGCCACCGGGAGCAATGTGGAAGTCCTTTAGGATGGCGGAAATTAGAGCACCGTAAGGTAGTCCATTTTTGGATTTGTTTTTGAGAGAATCCATTTTAAAAAAGATAAGCGTTGCCAAGTCGAGTTTGACTTGATGATGGATGAAACCTAAGAGAAAAATGTACTTATTTGTGACATCGGTAAAGTTTGAAGAATAAGTGAGCACGATATGCGAGAGAATATGATAAGCCATTTTATTGTGAAAAAGTAGGCCGTGAGCCTTGTTTGAGCGATTGTTGTCATGCGGATGAAAAAGCTCATCTTTAAGATCATTAAAGATATGAATCTCAAGCATTTGACAAAGTTCGTCTCTTTGCTCATACACACCATCGTCATCTAAGTTTAAGAGATTTTGCAAACGGTCTATACCCTAAGCAAAAGGTTGGCTATACATGGTGGAGCGTAGGCGAAGCGCATTACCTCTACCCCTATCAACTACCAAATTTGCATAGAATTTGTAAACATTTTCGTAAAAAAATGGCTCTTTCAAAGTAAGAATGGTGTCCAAATTTTGAAAATGAAGACGATCCATTAGGAAAGGAAAACACTCAAGAAATAGAGGCATGTCGATAGTGAAATTGGACAAAATACCTCTTTTAGTAATGGACGGGGAATAATTAGGAGGGATGGAGCCAGAGGAAGGAACCGAGGCCGAAGGGGCACCGGAGCCCGAACGAGGAGCAGCGTCGGTTGGAGGAGCGGTGTTCGAGACGACGACTCGAGGAGCGCAGGACACACGCGGACGGCGAGAGGATTGAGGCACGTACTCGTCTTCACTCTCATTGACAAGGGTTGGTTGAGCTTTCTTAGAATGACCCATTTGATGAACAATTAGGGTTTGAAAAAAAATAGGGTTCTTGAAAAAAAATTGGGGTTTGAAAAAAAATTAGGGTTCTTGAGAAAAATTTCAATGGAGTTGGGATTAATCAATTTATTTGGGTATGATTATATAGATAATAAGGGAATTAGGGGAAATAGTATTGAGATTGAAATATTTGTTGGGGAATTTTGGAAGATTTTAAAAGGAGTGGGCGAAATTTGGGAGAGAGAGGGGATTGAATTTATTGTTGAATGAAGGATTTTAGGGTTCAAGTATTTTAAATATAGTAAAACAGAAAAACGATCGGTCGTTATAGGGATTTCGACCGGTCGTTTTTGGTAAAAAAATTACCCGAGGCCATGTTAAAAAAACGATTGCTCGTTTGGAAGTTCGATCAATCGTTTTATTACAGTCGACCGGTCGACTGTAAACTGATACAGAATGAGAATTTTTGCACTTTTTGACGCTGATTTGGCAAAAAAATATAAAGTGTTGTAAGATTATTAGACTCTTGGGCTTTTACTTATTGGGCCCAGGTGGACTTATAACCCTACCCCTTTATCTATATAAAGAGGGATAGGGGTCTTGTATTTCATCATCCATTCATATTCATTCATTAATAAAGACGATACTGTTCCCCCCCCTCTCTACTTCTGTCTCCCTAAATACCTAGCTAATAGTTGTATTACAACACGTTATCAGCACTGCTCCCGGAGATTGGAGTACGGATTCTGGGTTCAATAAACCTTGAGGTTTATCCGGATTTTTTTAGGATTTTGCTATATCGACCTTCACCAACATACCGTGCGTAAGGTACCGATTTTTCAAAACTCATATAACTAGCCTCGTATGTTTGTGTTACTACGGCTGCATGCTATATTTCGTTTAGATTAATTTGTATTAATCACTGTTGTATGTGATTTAATTCTGTTAATTAAGATATATAGTGCATGTGATGGTCTGTGTATGCTTTATATATGTCATGTACGTAATATGACTAATGGATTATACTGTAATCAATCAAGCATGTAAAGTTGTTGTAGCATGATCACGTGAATGTTACTATAGCATGTTTGTATGCTACTGCCATGTTACAAAAATTTGTAAATTGAAATTGAAACTTCATGCTACTGCTACTGCCATCATCAAGGTACTGAGTAGATTCCTGCGTAGGCTTTTAAAAAAATAAAAAATTAAAAAAAATTAAAAAAAAATCTTATGCTACTGGTACTGAGTACATACATACATAATCAAAGTTCTTAAACTATTAATGATCTAATTGTAAAACATGTATTAATCTCTTGGATTAAATCTGAAAAAAACTGAAACGTATGTACTGAATTGTAATTCTCTGAAAGCTGTAAAATTACTCAAGGACTAAACTGAAACTTGTCTGAAATTCTGGACTGTATATGTAATAATGCTGTAAATAGATATATAGTTTGCTGTAATTACACGCATGGTCCTGTAGTATAATACTTATACAAAAACAGTACATATGGTTGATAAAGATACAATATTTGGTAAATATACACACACATGCATATAATTTTTTTTATTAAAAGGCAAACGAATAAAAAAAAATTGCATATAAATTGATTTGATTTGTTAGAATCTTCATGGATTGATTGATAATCTTAAATTTATTTGATTTGATATGTTAGAATCTTCATGGATTGATTGATAATCTTAAATTGATTTGATTTGATATATTAGAATCTTCATGGATTGATTGATAATCTTAAATTGATTTGATTTGATATGTTAGAATCTTCATGGATTGATTGATAATCTTAAATTGATTTGATTTGATATGTTAGAATCTTTATGGATTGATTGATAATCTTAAATTGATTTGATTTGATATATTAGAATATTCATGGATTGATTGATAATCTTAAATTGATTTGATTTGATATGTTAGAATTTTCATGGATTGATTGATAATCTTAAATTGATTTGATTTGATATGTTAGAATCTTTATGGATTGATTGATAATCTTAAATTGATTTGATTATAACACCAAATCTACTGCATGATTAGATAGATTCTAAAATATATTTACTGCCTGTTTATATATGTGTGGTTAATCTAAATAGATATTCTCTATGCTGTTTAATATTATTGCCATATATAAAATGCGAAAATCGTATATATTCACATTTAAGTTGGAAAAATTATGAATCTTCCCCAAATAGGCTCACCTATTTGGATACGATGTCTAGGAAAGATAAAGGCGGAAGTCGTTCTCCTAATGAGGTCGGTTTTTAAGAGGCATTCGTGCCCACCCCCCTCACCGTCTTTCCTGGTCGTGTTCAAATAGAGCTACCGAAAGGGGTTGAGTAAATAATAACTTCCCCGAATGTGTCTATATAGATATGTATTCGCCGAATTGGTGTCTCAGTATCGACCTGTCGTTCGATCAAAGAGAACCACTTCACTTAAAAGCAAAACTTGTTTTTCGAACCTGTCGTTTCGAAATAAAGTTTGTGCTTATACAAACCATAAACATATAAACCCGTTATTTTATATGATGACTAATCCAGTCTTTATTTTCTTTTTTCCTGTTGTAGAAAAATGTCAATCAAGCTTGACTTTCCAATTTTGGATGCTGCCGGCAAGAACTACTTTAATTGGAGTCAGGATATCCAAAACCATTTAGATGCCCAAGGCTTATTGGATGTCATATATGATGAGGAGGAGCGTGAAATGGAAGTAACGCGTGAAATGAGTGCTCGGGCGATGATTCTATTTCGCCGCCACTTATCAAACGCCATGAAATCTGAGTTCATAGCGACCACCTCACCAAAGACATTGTGGGACTCTATGAAAGAGCATTTCGACCACCAAAAGACCATTTCGCTTCCTGAAGCCCGCCGTGATTGGCTGAATCTGCGATTTCAGGACTTTGAAAGCGTTGAAAAATATAATGCTGAAGTATGCAGAATTCGTGCTACTCTCCAATACTGTGGTGAAACGCTCACCGACAGTGACTTATTGGAGAAAACGTACACCACATTTCCTAGTTCTGACATCTTGCTCCAAAAGCAATATCGTCAGTCTAAATTCACCAAATTTCCCGAGCTCATCACCCAGTTGTTATTGGACGAGAAGAATAGTCTCATTTTAATGATGAACAGTAATTCTCGTCCTGCTGGTTCAAAGGCAATTCCAATGCCTGATGCTAATGTTGTTCGTGGACCTCGTCCACGATATGGGAAACGAGAAAAGGGACTGTCGTCCCGTCAACCAAGGAACAGGGGTGAGCGTAATGCTCGTCCAGCCAAGTGAGGTTTGGACAATCGTCCGAACCGAGGACCTGTGGCTCCTCCTAGGCAGTCTCGTGGTGGTAGAAACAAATGGGCCAGTCGTCCCAAAGCAAGAGAACCGGCCGATATGCCAACTCTGTGCTATAAATGTGGTGGAAATGGTCATATGCAAAGGACTTGTAGGGCAACTCCCCAAGAAGTCGAAAACTACCACAAGGGTAGAAGGGTTGAAACAAACATGATAGAAGCTAGTGCAAAAGAAACTCTTCAGACCCCTGACTTTGAGGCTCACATGGAAGAATAAAGTTTTTTTTCTTCGTTTCTTTTAATAATTGAGCTATTTTGCTCCTGGATTATGTTATTTCAATTCCATTTCGGATTATGTTTTTTCCTTTGGATATTCTTCATTTCTTTTGGATTATGGTTTGTTTTATGGATAATGTTTTGAACATTTCTCGTATAATTTAAAGTTATTTCATTGAGCAATTCCTTTTATTCGTGTGACCGACTTTAAATTATTTTACTTTTAGGCATGTATTGTGGGGCAGTTGATTGTCTGGTTGATAGTGGCACTACACACACTATCTTAAAAGATAAATGGTTTTTATCAACTTTACGCCTAAAGTAACCTCAGTGACAACAATTTCGGGCCCGTCGACCCTTGTTGAAGGCTTTGGTAAAGCTAAATTCACGTTGTCAAATGGTACTCCTGTTGAAGTATCTGAGGCCTTATATTCTCCGAGGTCCAGTCGTACCTTGTTGAGCTTTAAGGATATCCGAGAAAATAAGTTTCATCTTGAAACTGCTCGTGAAAATAGTATTGAATACCTTCACATTACCTCCAGTCAATACGACCAAAAGCGTATTTTGGAGAAATTGAGATGTCTTTCAAGTGGTTTGTATGTTACTACAATCCAAAACTTTGAAAGCAATCTAATCATTCGGCGGGCGCCGATTGATGAGAGCACTTTTATGCTATGGCATGACCGGCTGGGACACCCGGGTCAAAATACGATGCTTCGAACGATGAATGCATCTCATGGGCATCCTCTTGGAGGAAAGAATTTCGTGATTAATCCGAAAAGCCTATGTCAAGCATGCTCGATTGAAAAGACTAATCTCAAACCAATTCGTGTGAAACCTACGAAATTGGTTTCCCAATTCCTTGAAAGAATTCAAGGAGATATTTGTGGACCTATCCAACCAACATGCGGACCATTTAAATATTTCATGGTTTTGGTTGATGCATCGACAAGATGGTCACACGTAGCTTTGTTGTCCACAAGAAACGCAGCGTTTCCAAAACTCCTAGCCCAGATCATTAAATTGAGGGCTCATCATCCGGATTATCCGATAAAGTCTATTAGACTTGATAATGCCGTGGAGTTTACATCGAAAACTTTCGATGACTATTGCATGACTTTGGGAATTAATCTTGAACACCCAGTTGCGTATGTTTATACCCAAAACGGCCTTGCAGAAGCTTTCATTAAGCGATTGCAAATGATTGCTAGGACTTTGGTTATGCGCACCAAACTTCCTATTTCTTCGTGGGGCTATGCCATTTTGCATGCTGCTGCGTTAGTCCGTCTGAGGCCCATGGCCACCCAACCACTATCTGCGTACCAGTTGGTAACTGGATATGAGCCCGATGTCTCACATTTACGCGTGTTTGGGTGTTTAGTCAATGTTCCAATTGAGCCGCCTAAGCGTTCCAAATTTGGACCTCAGAAACGACGGGGCATATATGTCGGTTATGAGTCCCCGTCCATAATACGCTATTTAGAGCCCTTGACAGACGATCTCTTTACCGCTAGACATGCGGATTGTGACTTTGATGAGACACTCTTCCCGTCGTTAGGGGGAGAAATGCACGTTAACCTTGACAAGGAATGGCGTGAATTAACGTGGCATGTACCCACTATGTCTCATCTAGATCCCCCAACTGCACATAGTGATAAGGAAGTGCAGAGAATCCTAGGTCTGCAAAATGTTGCAAATCAAATGCCAGACGCATTTAATGACCTAGCGAATGTCACGAGATCACATATACCTGCTGCAAATGTGCCTGCAAGGATAGACGTCCCAGTGAGACGCCGTGTTCCGGTTGAACACGTTGCTCCGGTTGTACCCACCGAGCAAAGAACGCTACCGTCGTCCGTTCAGTCCGCCGCCCTTCCGAAAAAAAAGGAAGGCTGTCCGGTTCCAAGGATGTTCTGCCTCGAAAGAGGAGAAATCCTGTCGCATCTGTTTTGCCACACGAGATCATTAAGGATCACGGTGATGTATTAGAGGAGCGTGTTCCAGATGAAACACTAGTTCCTAATCATCACGATAACCTCGAAATATCTGTCAATTATACTAGTTTAGACGATATTTTGAAGCGAAACGAGACTGTCATCGATGATGTGTTCATATACGCAGTGGCCACTGACATTATGAACAATGATGACATGGAACCTCGTACCGTTGTTGAGTGTCAGCGAAGAACGGACTGGCCTCAATGGAAACAAGCAATCCAGGCTGAATTGGATTCCTTAACGAAACGAAGCGTGTTTGGACCTGTCGCTCCAACACCGCCCAATGTTAGACCAGTTGGTCATAAATGGGTTTTCGTAAGAAAGCGTGATGAGAATAATGAGATTGTTAGATACAAAGCTCGCCTTGTGGCGCAAGGTTTCTCTCAACGCCCTGGAATTGATTACGATGAGACGTATTCTCCCGTAATGGACGTTATAAAGTTCCGCTACTTAATCAGTTTAGTAGTTTCCGAAAAACTGAATATTCAGCTCATGGATGTGGTCACAGCGTATCTCTACGGGGATCTGGACACAGAGATTTACATGAGAGTCCCTGATGGACTTAAGTTGCCTAAATCAAGTAGTTCCCGTCCACGGAACACGTTCTCGATTAGACTGAGACTATCACTATATGGATTGAAACAATCCGGACGGATGTGGTATAACCGTCTAAGTGAATACTTGATCGGCATGGGATATGTTAATAATGAACTATGCCCATGCGTGTTCATAAAGAAATCCACTTCAGGATATGTGATTATCGCAGTCTATGTAGATGATATGAATCTCATAGGAACCTCGAAAGAGTTGTTCGAAACTGCTGAAATCCTGAAGAAGGAATTCGAGATGAAAGATCTTGGGAAGACACGGTATTGCCTCGGCCTGCAGATCGAGCACCGTACAGATGGAATTTTAGTCCATCAAGAAAACTACACCCAAAAGGTGTTGAGGCGCTTTAGTTATAGTGATACTAAGCCGTCCTCTACTCCCATGGTCGTCCGCTCTCTAGACATTAATAAGGACCCCTTCCGTCCATAGAAGGACGATGAAGAGATATTGAGCCCTGAGTGTTCATATCTGGGTGCAATAGGCGCACTATTGTACTTGGCCCAATGTACTAGACCGAACATCTCGTTTGCTGTGAATTGTCTAGCTCGACACAGCACCGCGCCAACACGCCACCACTGGACTGGCATAAAAGACATTTTCCGTTACCTTAGAGGTACTACGGACATGGGCTTATTCTATCCCTTTGCGTCGAGTAGATCTAGCTCCATTGATCCTCGAAATAACGCAACCCTTGTCGGCTATGCCGATGCTGGTTTCTTATCAGACCCGCACAAGGGACGTTCCCAATCTGGTTATGTCTTTACCAATGGCAACACGGCGATATCCTGGAGGTCTCGTAAACAGACTCTAGTGGCCACTTTGACTAACCACTCTGAGCTACTCGCGCTCTATGAGGCGACTAGAGAGTGTGTCTGGCTTCGAGCAGTTATTGGCCATATTCGAAGCACCTGTGATCTAGCTTACGATCATGATGAACCAGTTGTTATTTATGAGGACAACACCGCTGTGATTGATCAAGCGAAGCATGGTTACATCAAAGGTGATGCCACTAAGCATATCTCGCCAAAGTTGTTCTTTACACATGAACAACAAACGCTTCAAAAGATTGAAGTGAAGCATATTGGTTCAGAGAATAACCACGCTGACTTGTTCACCAAGTCACTGCCAAAGCATTCTTTTCATAAGCACGTACGGGCGATTGGCCTACGTAGGCTATCTGAGCTACCTTAGAGCGACATTTTATGTCGGAGTCGAAATCCTTGCACCCTGTCGTGTGCAAGTGAGGGGGAGCATCTTGTTGTATGCATGTGTACTCTTTTTGTCCTTAGTACAAGGTTTTTTCCCACTGGGTTTTCCTTGACAAGGTTTTTAGCGAGACACGTTCCCTGTTATATCACTAAGGATTGCCGAAATCAGGGGGAGTATCCTGTCGTATACTTCTTACCACTGTGTACTCTTTTGTCCTTCGACCAGAGTTTTTTCCCACTGGGTTTACTCTGGCAAGGTTTTGATGAGGCACCTGTTTTGTGGTTGATCCCCTACTACTACCACTATTGCACTCTTTTTCCTTCGATCAGAGACTTTCCCATTGGGTTTGCTCTGGCAAGGTTTTGATGAGGCACACTGTTTTGTGGTTAGTTACTTACATGATATTTCGGCCTATATCATTCGGCTACACAGTTTCTCCTAGGTACCGGTTTTGTCCCACACTGGGTTTTCCGGCCCTAAGGTTTTTATGTGTTAGCACTGCGAATGAACTCGACTCAGATCGACTGCATGAAGACGAAGAATTCAAGACGTCCAAAGGGGGAGTGTTGTAAGATTATTGGACTCTTGGGCTTTTACTTATTGGGCCCAGGTGGGCTTATAACCCTACCCCTCTATCTATATAAAGAGGGCTAGGGGTCTTGTATTTCATCATCCATTCATATTCATTCATTAATAAAGACGATATTGTTCCCCCCTCTCTCTACTTCTGTCTCCCTAAATACCTAGCTAATAGTTGTATTACAACATAAAGAAAAATTTTACCAGATGGCCATATAAAGTCAAAAAAAAATAAAAAATATATATATATATATATATGTATATATATATATATATATATGTATGTATATATATATATATGTAAGAACAAGTCACACATCAAACATACCTAACTCTCGTCGAATTAAACAAAATTGTTCCTCGTTAAGGGGTTTTGTAAAAATATCGGCTAATTGCCTATCGATACTTATATATTCAAGTATAATATCACCTTTTTGAACATGATCCCTTAGAAAGTGATGTCGCAAATTTATATGTTTAGTGCGAGAGTGTTGGATCGGATTTTTCGATAGATTTATTGCACTAGTATTATCACACAAAATAGGCACACTATCAAAGGATAATTCAAAATCATTCAATTGTTGACGCATCCAAAGAATTTGTGCACAACAACTACCCGCGGTAATGTATTCCGCCTCCGCCGTAGAAAGTGCAACCGCATTTTTTGTTTCTTGCTATGCCAAGAGACTAAAGCATTTCCTAAAAAATGGCAAGTGCCACTAGTACTTTTTCTATCTAAACGACAACCGGCAAAGTCGGCGTCGGAATAGCCAAGAAAATCAAAAGTAGTATCATGTGGATAAAACAATCCTAAATTACATGTACCTACAATATATCTAAATATGCGCTTAACGGCTATCACATGCGATTCCTTAGAAAAAGATTGATACCTAGCACACAAGAAAACACTAAACATGATATCGGGTCTACTTGCGGTTAAATATAAGAGAGATCCAATCATACCTCTATATAGCCTTTGGTCCACGCTTTTACCCGATTCATCCTTCTCTAGTTTTGTAGCCGGACTCATTGGAGTTCCGAGCGACTTTGCATCGCTCATGTTGAACCGTTTGAGCAAGTCCCTTGTGTATTTGGCTTGATTTACGAAGATTCTGTCCTTAGTTTGTTTGATTTGCAATCCAAGAAAGTAAGTTCACCCATCATGCTCATCTCGAATTCGCCATGCATACATTTAGAAAACTCCTCGCACATGCGAGCATTAGTAGCACCGAAAATGATATCATCAACATAAATTTGGATTAAAAGCATGTCTTTTCCATCCTTTTTGATAAAAAAACGTGGTGTCCAAGGTACCATGACAAAAACCATTTTCGACCAAAAACTTGCCAAGTTTTTCATACCAAGCCCGGGGTGCTTGTTTTAAACAATAAAGTGCTTTTTGGAGTTTGTAAACATGATCGGGAAAAGCGTGATTTTTAAAACCGGGTGGTTGCTTTACATAAACTTCCTCGTTTATAAAACCATTTAGAAAAGCGTTTTTAACATCCATTTGAAACAATTTAAAGCGTTTAAAAGAAGCATAAGCGAGTAACATATGAATGGTTTCTAGTCTAGCTACGGGTGCGTAAGTTTCATCGAAATTGATGCCTTCTTCTTGGTTATACCCTTGAGCGACTAGTCTAGCTTTGTTCCTAATAACTACTCCAGATTCATCTATCTTATTACGAAAAATCCATTTTGTACCTATGATGGTTTTCTCACGCGGTCTAGGAACTAAAGTCCATACGTTACTATGCTCGAATTGATTTAATTTGTCATGCATAGCTAATACCCAACTCTCATCGAGTTCCACTTCATGAATATTCTTAGGCTCTAATTGAGACAACAATGCAAGATGATTAACTAAATTTCACAATGAGGAACCTGTATGCACTCTTTCTCCCAGGTTACCCAAGATTAATTCTTACGGATGGTGATTGGCAATCCTCCATTCTTGAGGCAAATCGTCATGAATATGCATACTAGATTCTAGGTCCGTTTGAAGTTTCTCTATAGAGACTTCTTCAACAACGGGTTCAACCTCTAAATTAGGTGTAACCTCTAAACTCGATGTAACATGATTAGAAGAAGATGCAATATGAAAAATATCATCATCAATATTATGAACAATTGATGGCTTATCAATCGTCGGTAAATTCTCATCAAAAGAGACATGTACCGATTCTTCCACCAATAAAGTTCTTTTATTAAAAACTCTATACGCTTTACTCGATACAGCATATCCGATGAAAATTCCTTCATCAGACTTAGCATTGAATTTTCCTAAATTATCATTACCATTATTATGAACATAGCATTTGCAACCAAATGCACGTAAATGAGAAATATTGGACTTTTCCTCATTCCATAATTCGTAAGGTGTCTTTTTCAATATGGACCTAATTAAGGCTCTATTTAAAATGTAGCAAGTAGAATTTACGGCTTCGGCCCAAAAATAATTTGGCAAATTATTTTCACAAAGCATGGTCCGTGCCATTTCCTCTAGGGTTCTATTCTTCCTCTCTAATACCCCATTTTGTTGAGGCATACGAGGGGCCAAAAAATTATGATCAATACCATTTTCATCATAATAAGTTTGAAATGGTGTATTTTCAAATTCCTTACCATAATCGGTTCGGATACTTTTAATCATATAACCCTTTCGTGTTTGGAGCTTTTTACAAATAATAGAGAATTCTCTAAATGCTTCATGCTTATGAGTTAAAAACAAAACCCAAGTAAAACGACTAAAGTCGTCAACCATGACGAATGCATATGCACGCCCTCCAAGACTAAGCATCCGGGAGGGACCAACTAAGTCCATATGAATGAGCTCTAAACAACCAGTAGTAGAAATAATATTTTTAGACTTAAAAGAAATCTTTGTTTGTTTGCCTAATTGGCAAGCGTGGCAAAGTTTGTCCTTTTTATAAGTAACTTTTGGTAAACCTGTTACCAAATATTTTCTAGGAAGCTTAGCGAGTAAATCGAGACTAGCATGACCAAGTCTTCTATGACAGAACCAACCATTGTCATTGATAGTAACAAGACAGTTGACTTCATTGTCCACCGATCTATTCAAATTAATCATATAGACATTAATTTATCTTTGACCAATGAGAATAGTTTTATTATCGAAAATGCAATGAATAATGTAATGCGATTTTTCAAAAATAACTTTATGACCCAAGTTGCAAAGTTGACTAATACTAAGCAAGTTATGTTTAAGACCATCAACGAGCAACACATTATCAATAATAACATTAGGAGTTTTATAAATACTACCGATACCGATGATTTTACCCTTGCTATTATCCCCGAAAGTAGCAAAGACTTCGTCTTTAGGTGTAAGAGTAGTAAATTTTATTTTGTCTCCCGTCATATGCCTTGAGCATCCACTATCCAAAAACCACTTGTCCTCATTAATTTTTGACTTCATGCATACCTATAAAACAAAACGATCGTTGGTATCCTAATCCACTTTTGGATCCTTGAGGGTTAGTGTCTCGACCATTTGAAAACCAAACCAAGTCATTTATATCTATAAGGGCAATAGACATAATCTTCAAAATGATCACAACGGTTGAAAATAAGACATTTAACATGCACACTTGGTTTTACAAACCGATTATAAACTAAGTCATTTTTATGCAACTTATTTTTACGAAAGTAACTAGGTTGGCTATTTCCATTTTTAGTCGTTGGTTTGGTTAATAGATTTTTATGATTTGCCATTAGGAGTGGATTATAGGCTACGCCGTTTTTATCATAAGCGCCTTGTTGAGAAGGTAGTATATTACTTAACATTTTACTTCCTTTAGCGAACTTAGCAAGATTAAGTTCGGCGCTATCCGCCTTAATTTTACATGAACTAAAGTCATTTACTAACTTATCATTTTTCATGGCAAGTTCGGCATTTATAGAGGTGAGTGAATCATTTTTAAATCTAAGTTTTCAAGTTCGTCTTGTAAAATAGTTAGCATTTTTCTAAACAATTTGGTTTTACCTCTAGCTTTTTCTAAACAAACTAACACATCATCAATATCAATGCAATCATTGCTTGATAAAGACGAGTTAGAGGAGTGAAAGCTTACATCCTCGGTTTCGTCATCTCTAGCCATGAGACAAAGGTTTGCGACTTCATTGTCGCTATCAGAGCTATCATCATCGCTCCCCATGTGGCCATGAATGAGTTCTTGAATTCTTTCCTTCTTTCGAACTTGTCCTTTTTCTTCAAGTGACATTTGTTTTGCATGTGGCCGGATTTGTGACACCTATAGCAAATGATTTCATCCTTTTTGTTCGATTTATTGGATGGCTCTCTTTTATATTACTTTTTTCGAAATCGTTGTCCGTCCTTCTTTTCCTAACTTAGAAACTTGTCTTAGCGTTTGGTGAATAGAGCCATTTCCTCCTCCTCACTAGAAGAATTGTCAGTACTTTTGAAAGTGATGTCTTTCTTCTTTTTCGAGTCATTATCTTGTTTTCGAGTCGTCATGTCTAATTCGTGGGTACTTAAGAATCCTATGAGGTTGTCGAGAGAGAGGGCGTTCATGTTCTTGGCCTCTTGTATTGCCGTCAGTTTTGATTCCCACTTTCTCGGAAGGCTCCTTAGAATCTTCGTCACCATTTCCTTCCTAGAATAAACTTTTTCAAGTCTTTTAAGATCATTAGTAATTTTAGTAAAACGAGTATACATAGATACAATAGACTCATCATCATCAACTTTAAAAAATTCGTAATCATGAATAAGCATGCTAATTTTAGAGTCCTTAACTTGACTAGTTCCCTCATGCATAATAGCTAGCTTATCCCACATTTGCTTAGCGGTATCACAACCGGAAATCTTATCATACTCACTAGGCGAGAGCGCACAAGTTAAGGAAGTCATAGCTCTACAATTTAGAGAGAAAGAGTTGCGTTCATCCGTATCGAGTTCTTCTACCAGTTTATCTAAACCATTTCTCCTTGGCGTTTTATAGCCTTTGCTAATGCTAATCCATTGGTCTATCTCGTAACTGCATAGAAAATTTTTCATAAGATCTCGCCAATAAGGATAGTTTGTTCCGTCAAAGAACGGGGGCCTAGTAATGGACTTAGAGTCTCCGTACGTAGACATAGCGGATCTTTAAACTCAAAAACAGTAGATACAAAAAGAGCTAGGCTCTGATACCAATTGTTGGCCCGTAAGTGGCTAAACCTTAAAGGGGGGGTGAATAAGGTTTACGTACGATTTTCGCGTAATAAAAGATTTGATCAATTATCAACGCAAATAGTGGAATTTATAACCAAACGAAATGTGACAACACTATAAAGCTAGTTCAAGCTACGCAAGCAATCAAACAAGCAATAATATAAGTGCGGAAAATAAGAGTTAAGGGAAAAGAAATAACACAAGATGTATAGAGGTTCGGCAAACCCGCCTAGTCCTCTCCTCGGTATTCACGCTACCGAGTATTTCACTATAATCTTCCTCCCAAAATTACAACCTAACAAGCTAATCCATGGATTAAGCTCCCCCTTACTCTATGAGTATCCTGAATGAAAAGACCTAGAGCTTTTAAGCAACACTCGCTTATAAAGCCTCTACTAGATCACTCGCTCACAAATGAGTTTATAATTCACTCTACAATTTGAATCGAAATGTATCACTCACTAACAAATAGTATCTTGGTGTTTATATGATTACAATATGATTACACACAAGAATATTTATGAATATAAATGAGAAAAATGAAGTATAAGCTTGATTATTGATCTTGATTGAATTGCTTATTGTGTGTGAAAATTGGGGGATATTTCCTCAAAGATTTAGGGGGTATTTGAAGGCTAAAAATCTCCCAATTGGTCTTGTTACCGTTGCATGATGGTTTATCTCTTTAACCATTGGTTTTTACCAATTTCCCATTTATCCAAAATAAATCAAAAAGGCAATATTTGAATTCTGCAGAAAATGATCGGTCGTTTTCTGCATTTCGACCGGTCGTTCTTATATGACCTCTCTGGTAATTTTTTGACCAAAACGATCGGTCGTTTTGTTCAAGACGATAGGTTGTTTTGTTCAAGAAGATCGGTCGTTTTCTGGTAATTTTACGGTTTTCTCGCTATAATTCGAATACTCGTAACTTCTTCATTTTTACTCCGATTATGGTTCCGCTTGAACCCTTGGCTTCGTATTTAAGAACTCTATCATTTTGAACCTTAACAAGCTAGATAAAATGATTAGTACGCAAAATAAGCTTTTATCATGTTTTACATATTTTTTTATCATTAAAACAATTGATTAGAAGAACATCGTTCAACAAACTGGATTAATTGGAAATCAACCCATCGAAGAAGCTAGAAGAAACCAACCAATTGGATGAACTCCTAACCGGTTAGGTGTTTAGTTATGGAAAGTGCGAATGCCATTTTTGAAGACTTAAAAATGTATTAAAAAAAAGTTCCAACTTGAGATCCAACCGATTGGGGATTTAATACAGCACCAAAAGAGTATTATTGTGGAGATCATTCGAAATTATAGTCATTAACACGTGAGATATTTGAAATTCAAATGGCTGGCCGTTAGACCAAATCTACATAAATCAACGGATGAGAATATAAACCAACCAGCTAGAATATGCTGTTTTTGAAATCCAAATGGAAGATCTTCTACAACGGCCATCTACTCCTCCCACAATATAAATAGATCCCCTAACCTCAGAATAAACACACCACACTGCCACAAACTCAAATACAAAGGTCTTGGTACCTCATTTTAATCGACGGCGAAGCCCTGCCAGTTTATAGATTCACCGATAATGTCAATTCTTCAACAAAATCCTTACAACTCTCCAAGATCAGTACCTAAATCATATATTACTGTGAGATTTTATAGTTTGTGAGATTCATTTGTAAACATTTTTTTTGTTTAGAGTGTGTCTGATCCAACATGTCTATACCATCGATCATATCGATAGATTGGTTTTAAACAAGTTTGTTTTTACTCTTGTTGATTGTATAAATTGTGTACAACTTGTAGTTTGGATCTCAGATCCAAAATCTCCCTTTGAGACTAAAGTTTTTGATCGCTCTATCCATCAAGGAAAAGTAATAGTTTTGGGTAGCTTTGCCCTTTTAAGGAGAAGCGAGATCATGGGTAGATCTGTTTCTAAGGAGGAGTGTTGTAAAGAGTTTCTTTGGACTCAAGGAGAAGCCTTTATAAAGGGTAGCTCTGCCCTAAAGGAGGAGTGATTTAATATAAAAATCTCAAGGTTCGAGTTTGGACTTGGGGACAAGACGTAGTCTAACCTTCAGGCGAGCCTGTACAAATGTGCGTGTCAGGTAACTTCTATCTTTACTTTATTTACTCGCACTTTTATATTCACACAATCGTACTTCATTTGTTATATTATCTTGTTGCGTACAATAAATTGCGAGCGTACTTATAAATTGTGTTATCGTATACTTGTTCATATTGTTTGACTTGGAGCTAACTTATCCGAAGCAAACAAATAGATCATACTCTTAGTGATGAGAGTTATTTGTCGATAGTTGGAAATAGTTGGTGTCCATCCATAATAAAAAATTCTTGGTAATATATATTTGTGTGTAATTGTTTGTTGGCTGGGCATGGCTCGTATCTGTTAGTTTATATACGTGTGTTAATATATATAATTATTATCCGATGCATATTAGCTTAGTTTATATATATAACATTATTTAAATAATGTATTTTATATTGATTAAAACTCACCCAAACCACTACTTGTTTGAACTAAGGAAAATTTAAAAAAGTAGTCAAACCTATTATCTCCCTCTAGGTTTGCCTTTAGCTCCAACAAATGGCTAAAAAGTATACTCCAAAGTGACCAAAAGGGCTCTAAAATTGCTAAAATGGCTCCAAAGTGCCTCTAGAGTAAACTCCAAAGTGACCAAATTGGCTCTAAAGTGACAAAAGTTGACTCCAAAGTGTCCAAAGTGGCTCCAAATTTCCCAAAGTGGACCCAAAAGTGCCCAAAGTGCCTCGGACTCCAAAGTGAACAAAGTGACTTCAAAGTGTCAAAAGTTTCTCCAAAGTGAACAAATTGGCTCCAAAGTAAACTCCAAACTGACCAAAGTAGCTCCAAAGTGCTCTAAGTACAAAGTGCCAAAAGTGGCTTAAAAGTTCCCAAACTGGCTCGAAAGTGAACTCTAAAGTGAAAAAGTGGCTCCAAAGTGACCAAAATTGCTATGAAGTGACTAAAGTGGCTTCAAAATGACCAAAGTGGCTCCAAAGTGCTCAAACTTAGAGAGAGAGGGGGGTGGGGGTGAATATGTTTGACTAACTTTTCAAGCTTTTATTTAGTTCCAACAAGTAGCGACTTAGGGTATGTTATATATTCAATATAAACTATAACAACAAAACAATATAATATATATCAAAGAATAATAGACAGCAGATAAGGTATATATTATATGTTGTTATATATATATGAATATACACTTATGTAAGCACACACATATATATACCAATCGAGCCAAGCTTAGCCAACAATCAATTCGCACAATTGTCTATCAACAATCATTAACGTTGGATGCACACCAACTTGTTCATGTATCGACGAGTGGATCTAATCAACTAAGAGTTGATCGAAACGTTTGTTTCGTACTATCTAGCTATTGACAAATATATCTCTTCACCGAGAGTACGATCTAATTGTTTGCTTCGGATATTATTAGTACGCTCCAAGTCAAAAAATATGAATAATATAGTATATTATACTATTTATATATAACTATAAATATATATCTATATTAGAATAAATATATTAAAGACTTAAATATAAATAGTAAGGAAAATAGAGTACTTGACACGTGTGATTTATCCTAGTTCGCCTCGATGTGAGACTATGTCCAGTCGCCAAGTCCAAACAGTATCTTGAGCTTTTTATATTAACCCACTCCTCCTTTAGGGCAGAGCTACTCTTTACAAAATCTACTCATTTAGGGAAGAGCAACCTTTTACAACAGCTTCATCTTAAGGGTCAAAGCGACCCACAAGCCACTCTTTCTTAACGGGCAGAGCTAACCACATCTATGTTTTTCATTAGGGGCAAAGCTACCCACAAATGATATGGATCTACGATACAATCAAATAGAACACTTGATGTTGTACACAAGTCATACAATAAATCAAGTTTATTAACCTTGTTCAAAACAAACAATCGATGTGATCGAATGTATGAACAACGTTAATCACACACTCAAATATATATGATTTTTTACACTATTTTCTCTAAAATAAAAACTCTCTTCTCTCAATATGATAAGGTGTATAAAATGATATTGAAGATTAGGCTTGGATTGAATATACAATGACGTCGATGAGTAATCAAATGAACAGGGCTTCACCGTCGAATGAAAATAAAAGACAAGCCTTTTTGTAGAGAGATAGTATGGTGTGGTGGTCTGATTTTCAAGCTATGGAGACCTATTTATAATGTTGAGGTATAGATGGTTGTTGCTTAAGCTCTAATATTTTATCTCAAATAAAAACTCTCTTCTCTCAATATGATAAGGTGTATAAATTGATCTTGAAGAGATATTAGGCTTGGATCGAACATACGACGATGTCGATGAGTAATCAAATGGACAGGCCTTCGCCGTCAAATGAAAATAAAAGACAAACCTTTTTGTAGAGACATAGTATGGTCTAGTGGTCTGATTTTCGAGCTATGGAGACCTATTTACTGCCAGGGGATGCTGGTGGATGAGCTGAGCAAGCTATGTAACGATCATCTGGAGCTGAAGAGGGCCTATGCCCAGCTTACCAATGAATTGACTAACCTCCGTGCCTTGACGGTGTGTAAAGAAACTCAGCTGAAAACCGTTTTTGCTCGTGCCTACCCTTCTGGATGAGAGGGATCGCACGATGGCGGAGCATGATGAGCTGATAAATGACTTGGGTAGGATGGAGGCTAAGAGGAATCAGTACCATTCCGAGCATACGAAGTTGGCAAACTCTATCGTGAAGGCTCGATTGTCATGTAGGGCTTCTGGCCCTTCCGCCTGATTCCGACCTTTCGATCATGTTTCCACTAGGCCGAGGCACTTTTGGCCCGGCCTTGTCTGTTTTGAAACATCTTTCTGATCTGTTTAAGAGACCTTTGGATAAATTTTTGGCTCGCATTTTGTTAAAGTGATTGGGTTGTTTGAATGCACATTGCTTTAATGTCTCTCTTGTAGCTTTTCGAATTTCGGTTGCTTTTTGATATTCTTGTCAGGTGCTTCTTTTTCTATGAGTTCGTCAATTTTGAGTTTTCAAATATGAGACGTCCCCCTTCATCTTATATATAGGGGTCCTTGGTTTTATCCACGTCATTGTTCCCCATTTTTTAGGGGTCCTTGAAATATGAGGACGACATCAGGCACAACGAAAACTCTAGAGAGAGAGAAATTGATGCTGACCATGGATCATGATCAGGCTCGTCAGGAAAGAGACGAGCTTCATGCGGATCTGTAGATTAACCAGAGGCAGTGGGGAGAGGCTCTTACGAGGAATGCTCGGATCGATCCTTCAGCCAAATGAGGCTGTTTGTCCTCTGATTTTTGTTTAAGTATGTAGGTTTCGTTGCCCTTCGGCCCTGCGTGGTCATTTTGATAAAGGGGATTTTATTTCTGTTTTCGTTAAGTCTTTTGTCATGGCCCCGGGACTCGGTAAACACCGTTTTGGGATTGTTGTGTGCGGTCTTAATGCCTAGTTTTGTAAATGAAATGAACTATGGGGATGCTTTTTTGCCTTTTCAAATTCTTCTCCAATTTTTGCGCATGGCGGTTACTTATGCGGATCCCCTATATATAGAGGTTTCCTGTCACTTTTTTTTTACTTCTGCCTTCCTATTCCACTCTTTCTCTCTCTAGGATTTTTCCCGACCCTAGTCTTTTCTATTCCTTTTCTTATCCCCTTTTTTCAACTTCAACTATTAGTCTGGAGATGGGTCTCTTGAAGAACGACGTTGAACTCTACAAGAAGAGGGCTGCGGAGAAGTTGGTGGCCCAGTTTCTCCCGATGGAAGAGGCGCGCGATGTGTTTGAGTTTCTAAAGGATCTCAAACAACTGCCCGAGGGTCTTTTCGGATGTCGATCTCCAAAGAACGGCGAGGAGGTGCGCGGCCACTTGAAGGACGATGACGACGACTCGGTTTCCATAAGGGCAGCTGTTTTCCGAGATGGGGGCAAGACCTTACCGATATCAAGTTGGATCAGTCAATTTCTTCATTGGTAACGGTTGGCTGATATCGAGCTGGGAGTTGACGGTTATAGGTTTTTGATAGGTGCTAAGGCAGTTTTTGACTTGGTAGGCGCAAATCTTGAGTTGAAGGATCTTATGGGTCTATATTCCCTGTCGGAGCATGAGAAAGGGGCGTATTTCTCTGTTTCGACGAAGCTGCCTCTTGCGTCTGGGTTTCCCGAAACAATAAGGGTTTTAATGATGACACTTTGATTTTCAGGGGAAAGTGGCATCCGTCTGACCCTACTCAGGGCGTTTCTCGGGTGCCTCGGGGCGACGATAGACCAACCCCAAGGATCTTGGTGCCCCTGATTGGGGTAAGATTGTGAAGGTGCTCAACTATTGGGGGCTTGAATGGAATGATCTTCATGCTCGGGATGCCCATGTTCTCTTGGATTACAACCTTCCTATTAGGGCCGACCTAAAGAATTTGTTTCGTGAGGTCGTTACTTTTACTGAGGAGATCTTAAAGGAGAATCTTAAGGGCAAAGCGAAGAGCTCGGATGGTGTGGCCAAGGCGCCTTCAAAGAAGCGCTCGGCTCTAGCCGACGAGGGAGGTCTGAGTAAGAAGAGAAATACCAAGAAGAAGAGGGGATCCCCCGAGCCCGAGCTAGTCAAGTTTGTTGATTATCCTTCTAACCTTCTAAAGAGGTATTCCCCTTTAATTTTTATCAAATCTCTTTTATTTATTTTTTGAAGTCATTTCCTTCTTGTGCATGAAGCGCCAAGTGGTCGAGGAGGAACGCGTTCCTACTCCGGTTTCTGAGGCTAATATGGATATAGAGAGTCTGTCGAGGGCTGAGTATCTTTCTCCTTTGCGGGAGTTGAGTACTCAATTGGCAGAGTCTCCAAAGGATGGAATGGAGCGATTTGCGGGGATATCTGAGGAAGAGGATGCCTACCGAGATGGGTCTTCCTCTTCTAGCTCAGAGGGAGACTCTTCGTCCTCCGGTGATTCCGACAAAGTGACAGACCAGGAGGTGGACACTGAAGATAACGATGAGGGGACCTCATCGAAAGTACCATCGGGAGGGGAGGAGGAGGTTGACTATGTGGAGTCTGCGGCTGGGCTAAAATAATCGATATATAATCATATATGTATATAAATTATATGCTTATGTAGCGATATAGAGAAATTGATACGAGATCGAATGGGGTGGATCTATCTAATCAGGTTTATAACGACCAAACTAAATACTGCAACTTGTCCCCTATATATAGGTGGGAACCTTGGTATGATTAGTTGATATTCCAATACTAAAGATCGTGACCCGTCACCTATAAAGAGGTGGAAACCATGGTATGATTAGTTTGGTATGGAATCGCGACCCGTCACCTATAAATAGGTGAGAACCTTGGTATGTGAAGACGCCACAAACGGTTATGGACTACCGAATGATAAGTCGGGGGGAACGCCACAAGGTAGAACCTTGATAAGTTCGAAAAGTTCAATGAAGAACCCAAGAGAAAACTCTCAATATATTTTATCCAAATCTGATCTACAATGCCACGAAATGGCTCTTATTTATACTTGGAACAAGCCTTTAAGCATTTGAAAAGTCTTAGAAAAACATTAAATAACATAGGTTCAAAGTATGATTGACCTATGACCTTCTAACTTACTTTAACTACTTCAAATTCAACAATATAATAGTAAATACAATGCATTTGAGTTGAACAACTCAAGAATGAGTTTAAAGTTTCAATTAATTTGTGCCCCTTGAGTTGTAGTTCATGAATCCATGTAATAGATGTGAAAAATCTGCCACCATACATTATTATCTTTGAAGATTTAGCCCCTTTATAATCAAGCACTAATAACCACGAAATTATCCTTAGAGTAGTGTCTTGAATAGCCCCAATCTGATTCACCAAGTGTTGGCATTCGTTTGAGCTTGTCTTAAGCTTCGATTTCCCATAATTAGCTCATATGTCATGTATTAACCAGTTTAGCGCTTCTTGGAATCTTTTAGCTTTTGATCCTTTTATTGGTCTGATAGGAACTTGCAATGAATTTCTAGGTATAGGAACCATGATCACATCAGACTCTATCTCTTGAAAAAAAATTGTCCTCAAATCGGAACCTGCGAAAAAACAAGATAAGTTAGAATCATCAAAGTTTTCACTAACATCATGCTTACCTTGGTACTTCGTTTTGCCTTCGATCTCTTTAAACATTAAAATTTTCTTTTCTTTTATTAGTAGAAAGCTGGCCATTGTTGGGGGTATACCATCCTTACATCAAACCCATATCTCCTGGCTTGAACACAACTTTCTTAAACTCATTTTTAAATTTTTGAAAATCAAAATGTTGATTTTTTTACGTTAAAGTTCTTTTGATCCTTTTCATGAATCTATTGCTTTATAGACTCAACACTTGTTTTGACAAGAAATCTACCATAATCAACCATAGAAAATATACTTAACTCCAATGAAGCTGAAGGATTCAAACCACACACAAACCTACAAGGATGGTACCTATCACATGAAAATTTAACATGTTCCAAATACTCTTTCCACGTACTCAAATTGTTTTGAATTATAGCATGCGACAAGCTAGTTAAATTCACATTAACTAAATTTGTTGGATCATCAGTTTGGAGATAACAAGTGATAGAAAACGATAACTTACGTATTAACTTGCACCAAAAATAATAACAAAAGTAGCTTAATAACTTTGTGGTTTTGTTCAAAGAAATATTTTTCGACTTATAATGCATTCTTAAAATTTCTTTAAAAAGTAAAATAGCATCACAAGTGGCTTTATTTCAAGATATAGCATAAACAGCCCTAAAAAGTCTATCAAGCATCCGAAAAGAAAATTCCACATGGCGTGCTTCAAGCACAATATTACTTTTAGATTTAGTTAAGCCTAACAAATGAACCATATAAATAACAAGCAAAGCCTTTAGCAATGAATATGCAACCTGAGGTTTCATTTAAAATTTGGCATTCTTATAGGTAACAATTTTCCTACCAACTTTGTTCAAAATATTTCCTTTAATACGGTAGAGTAAAACCAGCTTATAGTCACAATAAGTAAAGTTCTTGAGATAAGAACACAAATTTTCAAATATCAAAAACTCAAAAATCATATTTGAATGCTCAATATCATATTTTAAGCGTTTGTTGTAGAACAGATTCTTTTCAAAGTATGCAAACACAACGATAATCCTAATGACTTTTATCTCCTGAATAACCAATCGTCTCAAATAATTAGGAACATTAGTTAACTCAAATGGTCTAGCAAACATATATACATGTAAAGCAACTAGTGTCTTAGGAACACCAAAGTGTCCTATTACATCACAACCATGAGCTAGTCTAACAAACAAATAAGATAATAAACAACTAAGCTCATTCAATTCATGAGTTTTGAACAATAATGAGTCTTCCCTATTAAGGTGTTCAATTGCTACTTTGTCAAAAGAACCGAGTACACTTGCGAAATATGAATCATCAATATATATATCCTTAATGTATCGAAAACCATGTAATTATGCAACTAAAGTTGAATGCAACGTATAACTTTTCGAGAGCACATCAACCACTACATTCTCCTTACCTCTCTCTCTTATACGTGATTACAAAAGAAAATGTATCGATGAACTTCACCCATCTGACATGTCTTTTGTCCAGTTTTTGTTTACCTCATATGTGTTTTAGTGGGTCATAACCATTGTGAATCACGAACTTCTTAGGCCAAAAATAGTGTTGCCAAGTCTCCGATGCCCTCGCCAATGCATATAACTTCTCGTCATATGTTGGATAATTTAAAGCTTCCCTGGTTAGATTTTCACTAAAGTATGCAATGGGACATCCTCCTCGCATTAGAACAGCTCCAACACCTTGTTCGTAGGTTACGTAAAGACCCATTTCAATGAAGTACTCCAGCTGGATATGCGTCTTACCCTCCTTGCATTGACAAGTCTGAATTTCAATTTCCTCTTTCGCCTTAACAAGGTGTTCGATTCCCTTAAATTGTTGCAGCCCAATAGCAATCTCTCGGGGAATTAAGTTTTTACCACCTTGTAATAGATGAAGAAAAACACTAGAAAAACAAAATTTATTAGAGTTAGCATTTAAACAAGGCTCACTTTGTCTCACATAAATGCTCACTTTTGTTCTCTCTTTTTTTTCCTCTCCAAGGAACTCTTTTTCTTCTCTCTCTCATTTCTTTCTATTTTCATCTCAGGTTTTTTTAAGCTATCACTCTCATTCTTTTCACTCTTGTTTTTCTTTTCGCTCTCATTTTTTTCTTTACTTTCTTGGTTCTTTTCATTTTCTTTTAATCTCACTTGATCGTCGTACACCTGATTTGGGCTTAAAGGAACAAGACTAAGATGTTTTTCTTTGAATACGAATGAGTAGTTATTGGTTGAATCGTCATGTTTCACCCTTTGATCAAACAACAATGGTTTTCCCAAGAGAATATGCGCCACCTGCATTGGGGCCACATCACATGAAACGTCATCCTTATATCTCCCTATTGAACACACCAAAACCCATATATCGATCATAACTTTGTCACAATCGTTTGTCAATTGTAACATGTAAGGATTAGGGTGTTTCGAAATTTGTAAATTTAGTTTTTCGACCATAATACTACTAGCCACTTTAGTACAACTCTCGCCTTCGATTATCATGCTATACACCTTAGCATTAACATAGCATCTAGTATTAAATTAGTTTTCAACTTGTAATTCCAGATCTCTCTTAATCGTTCCATCTAGCTCGTTGGTTATAACATTAATCTCCACCTCAACCACACCATCTTCAACATGCTTAGCAAGCTCATGATCAGATTCACTTTTAGTAACATCATTATTTGGGCATATAATATCATCAAGCTTTCTTCCAAAATCTTTGAAACATTCATCAAATATTTTTTCATAATCTCGAGTTTTAGTTTTACCTTCGTTTGAAGTGACTCGCTCCGTTCTGTACTTTGATATCTGAACCTTAGGCTTCGAATTATATTTATGAAACCCTTCATTTCTAGTTTTCCCTTTCTTTGGTTGGACTCTTCGCCTTTCATGCATGTTAGGGACCTTTTGTCGCTGTTTTGTAGGTGTGTTTCATAGCCCATCTATTTCTTTGTTTAATCACTCGAAATCAATCCTAATCATTTTTCACATCTCACCCATCATGGCCTTCATTTGTAATTTCATTTCAGCCTCTTCCGAATCCATTCGAACTTGTTTTCGCTGTAAAAAATATGTTAGAATAAAAAAAAAATGGACCTCACATGCTCGCTCACGTGTTTACACTTAGAAATGTGCACTCGTCACTCGTGTATCACTCAAATTGGCTTTTACCCTCTAGTGACCTCACACGCTCTGCCTTTTTCTGCTCAAATATAAACTCACTCACTCAGTCTTACCCACTCTTAGTTTCCTCTATAGGTTCTCTATGAACTTAATAAACCACAAGATTCTCCTCGTAGCGTTTATATAAGCAAAATGGTTAGTGATAAGATTTGTTTTCTTTTGAAGTATGAGGATTTTTAAAACACTTGATGGACGGAATATTTGGAGATGGATATTATAATGACTCGAATAAAGAAACTTAACAATTCTTTTTTTTTTTTGGCACTTTTATTTTTTTTGTGCTCTTTTAGAATCTGATTGTTTTTTTCTTTTGATCCTTCTTCTATTTTTTTTTATCACTTCTTTTTGTATCTTTTTTTTTCAATGAGAATAACAAGACTCAACACCGAAATATAAATGACTCTTTTTTTTAAGACAACTTATTAAAACTCAACAAAGCAGTATTTTATTTTTTCAATACTTTTTTTATTTTTTTACGATAACAATAATAAAAATGATAGATAAAACCTGAATAAAGCCAAAGCTCTGATACCAAATGATACGAGATCGAACATGGTGGATCCATCTAATCAGGTTTATAACGATCAAACTAAAGACCGCGACCCGTCACCTATAAAGAGGTGGGAACCTTGGTATGATTAGTTTGGTATGGAACCGCGACCCGTCACCTATAAAGAGGTGAGAACCTTGGTATGTGAAGGCACCACAAACGGTTATGGACCACCGAATGATAAGTCGGGATGAACATCACAAGGTAGAACCTTGATAAGTTCGAAAAGTTCAATGAAAAACCCAAGAGAAAACTCTCAATATATTTTATCCAAATCTGATCTGCAATGCCACGAAATGGCTCTTATTTATACTTGAAACAAGCCTCCAAGCATTTGAAAAGTTTTAGAAAAACTTTAAATAACATAGGTTCAAAGTATGATTGACCTATGACCTTCTAACTTACTTAACTACTTCAAATTCAGCAATATAATAGTAAATACAATACATTTGAGTTGAACAACTCAAGAATGAGTTTAAAGTTTCAATTAATTTGTGCCCCTTGAGTTGTAGTTCATGAATCCATATAATAGATGTGAAAAATCTGCCACCAGCATTAATATCTTTGAATATTCAACCCCTTTATAATCAAGCACTACTAACCACGAAATTATCCTTAGAGTGGTGTCTTGAATAGCCCCAATCTGATTCGCCAAGTGTTGGCCTTCGTTTGAGCTTGTCTTAAGCTTCGATTTCCCATAATCAACTCATATGTCATGTATTAACCTGTTTAGCACTTCTTGGAATCTTTTAGCTTTTGATCTTGTTATTGGTCCGATAGGAACTTGCAATGAATTTCTAGGTATAGAAATCATGATCACATCAGAAATTGATGGGTTTTTGACGATGAGGGAGAGAATTATAGAGAGAGAAAGTGATCGTACCTCTAGATCTTCTCGCAAGTGGAGGAAGATGATCGTTGTTTATGAGGATTCTAGAGAGAGAAAGTGGTCTGATTTTAGTAGTCTTATTAAATGAATTTTATGTTTATATATTTTTAAGAAGTGTGACTAAATTGGGATGATACTTTTGTAGTGTGACTAAAATGGGAATAAGATGGTAAAGTGTAACTAAACGCTAATTCCCCCAATTTTCTTATAGAAACTAGTTGTTTATCAGCAATTTTCTTTCATGCTGACACATAAAAAAGCTAAAATTAGAAAACAATAGTAAACATTAAAAATAATAGTAAATAAAAGATAAGAGAGAATGTATGTTTGGTCAAAACACAAAGTCGCAGGTTCTTTTACAATACTTAAAACGAGTGCTGGTAGTACAATTATACTTGCTTCAAGAGCTTAATTATGTAGTAGCTAATACTAATCGGGCAAAAGCCATTCACATACACTTCCATACAATGTGTCTTCAATAACTGCCGAAGATGTGACCTCTATACCAAACAAATCTATAAAAGAGGTAAACCTCAGATTAAATTTTGCAAATTCAGCAGAGGATTCAGTTGAGTGAAAAGCTGAAAATCAAATTGGAAGGCCTAGGTCAGAGAGCTTCATTATTTTTTTGTTCACATCAATCCTTTGTTGTCGAACAAGGGATGCCATAGAAGCAACCTAACCACAGGGAGAGAACAATGAGATTATTAGTAAATTGGGAATTATTACAATTTCAAGCATCTCAAATGGCTAGGAAGGGCTTTAGTTTATCAAAATTCAAAACAGGTATGAAAACCAAGAAACAAAAGAGTTCTTTAAAAACTGGCAATATATGCAAAAATATAACAAAACAGGGTTTAAGATCACCGCAATCAAACATACCTCTGCTCGAAGTTTCAGAGCCTCCCTGCCAGAAATTTCTCGTAATCCATTCATCAAATCTACAAAATCATAGTCAAGATAAACAGAATCCCAAGGGAAAAAGCAAAATGAAACATCATAAGACCAATAATTTAAGTAAGTAGGGGAGGAAAACCAATTCAAGCATGCGAACTACATGAGTAAATCAAAAGAGTCGAGGACTAAATAAATTACAGATCGTTTACAGTACCAACTCCAAATATCAGCACAAGCATATTGCAGCAAGAGATTACGGACTAATCTCTTTCCCAACAACTGTAGTTTGTTGACAGGCGGTCTCTGGGGATTTTGAGACTCGAGACATAGCTCGTAAAACTAAGCCTTTCTGTATTAGCATGCCATGAAAAAGTATGAGATGATTTTTTGTGTGATAATTTTTCCCATGTTAAATACAAAACTCTAATATTTCTCAAGAAAAAAAAACAGGGTCCATAGTTTAATTCACTTAGATAACACATGGGAGACTCGAAGTGTGTTCCATTTCCCTTCTCTCTCCTTTTTCATCCCGTTTGAACTATCCCTAAAGAAATATTATCGTCATCATCAAACAATGCATTTATTCCAATTAATAACTTGGAGTTGACTATATGAAACCATATGATACACCATTCGTTTTCGCAACAATAAATTTTCCTCCACCATACATGTCTCACGCTCAAGATATTATGAATCACCTGCCATCCAAGTTTTTATCGATCTTTCAATAGCTTTCTTTTGGTTTTCTACACTAATATCTTCACTCTTTCTAATCGCCGCATCCATAGGTCTGCTTATTAAATGCCCAAATCATCTTAATACATTCTCTTCTCATTGTGTCCGAGATTAAGTCACTTTTGTACCCTGTGTTTGTAACAAAAAAGCAATTACTACCCCATGTTTCCAAAAACTCGATTTAGTACCCCAAGTTTGTACAATTGACTTGATTTAGTGACCAGGTCGCGATTCAGACCAAAAAACACACCGGAGACAGGGAAAATACCATTTTACCATTACTTTTGGAGGGAAAATTCTCCTTCTCTTTATTAAACATAACTCCCTGTATCTATATCTATATCTAGATATATATATATATATATATATATATATATATATATATATATATAATCTCTATCTCTATATATATATATATAATATCTTTCTCCCATCACCTCCTCTCCCCCATCTCCCCGTATATCTATATTTATTGGAGTGTATGTATGTATATCAAACATTCAGACCTTGTTGACTAGATCACCAAAAAACATTAAAAGCTAGCTTTTAGGGCTTGTTTCGCATCAGCTGTTCAATGGAGTATTTGGCATATAAACTAGCATTTTTCCAATCACTGTTACAACTTACAAAACTTTGGGTTTCGTGGTAAAATAAGCACACAGGTCAGAAATACAAAACCATTACACAAGCGTAACAAAGATAAACAAAAATCTTCTGGAACTGAAAAGCTACAACCAAACAAGCTCTAAGTTTTAACCTTGATCTGAGAGCACAACACAATTAGCATTAAGTCTCAACATTATCAACCCTTTCAAAAGCCATTCAATAAACACCCCCCTAATTAAGCAAGATAGATGACCTGGCAATTTAAATGCAGCTTATAAGCATCTTATATAAAAGCCGTTTCCATGGAGCTTAATTCTCTTCTTCCTCTCTCTCTTCCGAGGACTTCATTGGGGGGTTAATTGGAGGATAATTTCGGGGTTTTGATCTCGGTTCGTTTATATCCGTCTGTAAATAAGGTTTTGGGTGGTTTTGATCTCGGTTCGTTTATATCCGTCTAGGAATAAGGTTTTGGGTGGGTTTTGGTCCGAACGGGAGATGATTGAACGGCGGCGACAGATCGTAGCGGTCAGGTTATATATATGTGTATTTATAGGTTAAATATATATATATATATATATGTATAGATATATATATATATATGTGTGTGTGTGTGTATGCATGTATATGTATCTATTCTGGTGGAGGGAGAGAGAGAGAGAGAGTTGTTTATATCAGAGTGTTAAATAACTGTTTTACCCTTCGGGTACAGTCACGTGATGTGTCAATTTCCGGCGTTTTTTTTGTCTGAATCGCGAACATGTCAAGTCAATTGTACAAATTTGGGGTACTAAATCAAATTTTTGCAAACACATGGTACTAATTGCTTTTTTGCAACAAACACAGGGTACAAAAGTAACTTAATCTCCATTTTGTCCCCAATCGAAGCCACACATAACCTAAATCGGATATTCTCATTCTTTCCACAAATCCATCTCCACATCCACATCTCTGCTATCCCCATTTAATTTTCATCTATCTTCTTAATCGCACAACATCACTACCATGTAATAAAGCTCGTCTTATAGACTTAAAGGAAATTACTATGACAAAAAAAACCTGAAGCACTTTTCAACCTCATCCACCTTGCTTGAATTCTATGATTAATATCACTTCCTATTCAGCATTATTTTGAACAATTGAACCAGGATAATGAAACCTATCACTTTTTTGGTATTATCTCACCACCTAACTGAACTACAAATGGACCTACCATACTTATACCACTAAAAATACACTACATGTATTCATTTTTTTATCTGGTTAACCTAAAACTTTGAGCATCTAAAGTATGTCTCCATAATTTTAACTTACTGTTTACACCTGTCCTAGTCTCATTCACTAAAACTATATCGTCTACAAACAACATGCAACAAGATACTTCATTATGAATATGCATAATTAGTTCATCCATGACTATAACGAACAATAAAGGGCTTAAAGCTGATCATGGATGTAATCCTATTGTAACATGAAACATATCTGTAATGCCACCAGTAGTTCTAACATTCGTAACTACTTCTCTTACATGTCCTCAAATATCTTTATGTATTTAAGAAACACAAAATCTTTTTTTCAACACCCACCTAAACACGTCTCCGGGAACTTTATCGTATACTTTTTCTCCAAATTAATAAAAACCATATGTAAATCTTTTGCCCTCCCTATATTCTACATCATTTGACTGAGAAAATGTACTTCTTTTCTAGTCGATCGTCTCGGTATAAATCCAAACTGATTTTCAAAAAAATCAACAATACGCTTAAACCTAGACTTGGTTATCATCTCCCATAATTTCATTGTATGATACATAAGCTTTATTTTTTTATTCTCCAGTATAATGGTACCAATGTACAGTTTCTCCATTCATCATGCATACTTCTGTTTGCCAAATCTTGTTAAAAAAATTTGTTACCTATCTTATCGCAACATCCCCTGCATTTTCAAACAACAATAGGAATACCATTAGGGACTCGTGCTTTCTTTACTCTCATTTTCTTTAATGCATCATTAACACCTACCTTAATCATACACATAAAATCACGATTAATCTCTTCTGGACTTTTTTACCAAAATAGTGTTATTTGGAAAACTAATTCCCAAACTAGTGTTGGGAAACTAAATTCTCATATAGTGCTATATTGGCCACATCATTGTACAGGTAGGAGAGAAAAACTACACTCAAATGACACACCACCCCACTATCACTTAAACATATAAGTTAGCATTACCCAAATTTCAATTCTCACGCAATGGTTGTGTAAATTACAGAAATAGTCCATCTACTCTTTAAGAAATTCTAAATTGATCCCTAAATTTTTATTTGGAAATAATTGATCCCAAGTATTTGTACAAGGTTCACTATTTGTCATATTTGTTTCAGTTAAAACAAATGTTCAAATTTGAATATATTTTATCCAGACATAAATGTACTATATATGTATTCAGCATTAAGAGGGCTACATCCTTCTAATTGCAACTATAAGAACCAAGTCGAATTCCTCTCAAAATAACAGGACCATGTATTTTGCAACTATTATGGGTACCAACAAAATTTATTGGTACAAAATATTGTTCATAGTGTAATATAAATTTGCAATATCAGTAAAAAGAATCCAAAAGATCTCAAACCAAGCTCACACAGTTGCAAGTACGTATTATATTCCCCAAATTGAACCCTCGAATTTCAATGCTTAAGTTTCATTCTGATAAACCATCAAAGGAAAAAAGAACAAAAAAGAAATCTACTAAAAAAACCAGCCCATGTCGAAGAGTCACAATTACAACTCGCAATTGAAAAAAAATCCCCAAACTATATTCAGCAATTGTTACTCAGATATTATTTAACAAAAAAAATGAAAAAAAGTACCAGCTAGAAAATAAATTTTGGAGAAAACCATTTGAGTAAGTGTGGTTTTGCTCGATTCCGTTACCATTTTTTCGGAATGACAACTCCAGGCAGAAATGTGATTTTATTTATAAATTTATTAATTATTATGTATGTTTTGGTCACCTTTTCTCCTTTTCAAAACATTTGAAGTTAGCCTAACTTGTTTTTCTCTCCCCTATGTGGTAAATGAGGTGGCGAAATCAACTCTAGATTCGTAAATATTTTCAACAACACTAGGTTGGTAATTAGTTTCACCAACAACACCATATAGGTAAAAAAACTCTCTCCTCTGCTGGAACTGCAACATCACCTATGCTACTAGTTTTATCTTCCCTACAAAACTTATCGAAATAATAATGTCATAATTCTTTACCAACACCTTATTGTCTCTGTCCTTTATTCATCTTACACCATCTAGATCTTTGACCTTCCTTTTCCTCATTGTTGCAATTTAAAAAAAACTCCTTCTCCCTAACTTATATTGCTTGGGTAGGTTGGCTGGGACTGTTTGTAGAACTGTTTTAAGTTTAATCTCTTAATACATTTAAACGACCTAATGTTCCATAATCTGTCTTTCTCATTGATGAAAAGTTGAAAATCGCTTATTACACCACCTAATCGGTAGTCATATAGGCTACAGAACTTAATATAGATTGTATTTATTCTTTCAACTATATCGAATGGAATACATACCATTCGCTTGTGTTTCAACCTTGTATGCAGATTTTGCAAGATTGCGGATTTCAGCCCCGGCATTCCTATTGATATCACCAAAATTAATTCAATGATGACAACTATGAAATTAACCACATAAAATAAAATAAAATTACATTAGCTTAGAGTGACCGTCGTTCATTTCTTTTTCAGCAAGACCAGCCCTTTCAAGAAGTTTTACACTTTCATTCTTCATCAAGTCCACAGAAAGTTTCAATTGATTAACATTCTTCTCAGCGCTAACAAACTGTGCCTGCAAAGTATCACAGCCATAAAACCCGAAGGTGGTGTTAATATAGATTGTAATAACCCAAACTTAAATCTATAGATACAAAAAGCACTCTCAAATTTTGAAGTTAATGTACAAGTGTAATACCTCCTCACTTTGAAAACGCCCCAATGTCTGACGAAATAGAAATCTCCTAGGCCCTGTGATAATACGATCAAAAATATCGTAGATAAAGTTAAATATTAAACAGAGAGAATTAATGTGGTGTTGTACCCAAATGATACACCCACATGAACTATATTAGAGTATAGTCAAAATTATAAAATTACATCTTAGGTCCAAAAGTAAATAGTAAATAACTTAAAAGGACAAATAATAAATATGACTATATTCCAACACCCCCACTCAAGCTGGAGCATACAAATCAAATATGCCCAGCTTGGAACACAGAGATCGAAACAAAGGTCCAGATAGAGGTTTGGTCAAAATATCGCCTAACTGAGAACCGGACACATATGGGGTGCGGTGCAAATTTCCTTCATGATGATCAACTTCAATATGCTCCGTTCTCTCATTAAAAACCGGATTATCAGCTATAAATATAGCATATTGGTTATCGCAAAACATAGGCATTGGATCATTGATGACCACACCAAAAACACGAAGAAGAGAGCGAACCCATATCATTTCTGAAGCAGTATGACCATAGCACGATACTCGGCTTCAGCACTTGAGCGAGCAACAACGTTTTGTTTTTTACTACGCCATGTAACAAGATTAGAACCAATAACGAGGAGCATGCATGATTTTACTGACCACCCCCACTGCGTAAGTGATATCGGGGTGAGTCACCTTAAGATAAATAAGCTTCCCAACAAGGCGACGATATCGAGCAACGTCGGAAAATAACGCACCAGTTTCTGTATCAAGTTTTACCGAAGAATCCATAGGCGTATCATCAATATAAACAATAAGAACAATAATACCCGAAGAAGTTTGTCGAGTGAAGACTGAATGGTCCGAGTGAAAACGAATAAAACCATAATCAATAACGACACTACTAAATCGATCAAACCAAGCACGAGGCGATTGTTTTAACCCATATATAGAACGACGAAGGCAACAAACAAGTTGCTCACTCCCAGATATAACGTAACCAGGCGGCTGATCCATATACACCTCTTCCTGAAGTTCACCGTGTAAGAATGCATTTTTAATATCAAGATGATACAAAGGCCAATTGCGACTTACCGCGACCGAAAGAAGTATCCGAACTGAATTTACACGAGCAACAGGAGAGAAAGTCTCTATAGTCAACACCATAAGTTTGAGTATATCATTTAGCCATGAGACGGGCTTTCAACCGCTCAATAGAACCATCGGGCTGATATTTGACCGTATATACCGAACGATACCCAACTGTATTTTTTTCAGGTGGCAAGGCTGTAAACTCCCATGTGTGATTTTGATGAAGAGCACTCATTTCCTCATCCATAGCGAGCTTCCAACCAAAAATAGAATTTGCCTCTCTAAATGATTTCGGAACACAAATAGAAGACAATGCACACGTAAAAGAATGCATACACGAAGAAGTACGATGATAAGAAACGAAATTGGCAATGGGATGTCGAGTACAAACACGCTTAGCCTTTCGTAAAGCAATAGGTAAATCATCAGGGTTAGGAGATGGTGAAATAACAGGTATCGGAGATGATATAGGAGGCGAAGGTGCAACAGGAAGGGAAGATGTCGAGGTCGGGTCAAGTGATAAAACTTTCCAATTTTAGACCGCTTATAAACCTTTAAAACCGGAGGAGAAGAATTATCAATAAAAGCAGAAGGCACTGGAAAAGGAATGGGCTCAACCTCACAAGAAGGACGAACAGCTGACTCAATATCAGAGCTCGATATAATATCCGAAAAGAGTTGAGCACCATTAGAAGTAAAGAATGAAGTAGACTCAAAAAAATGTAATATCGGCACTCACAATGTAGCGACGAGAGTCGGGATAATAACAACGTAACCTTTTTGACTTCGAGAGTAGCCAACAAAGACGCATTTCCTGGCACGAGGAGAAAGCCTATCCTGTCCTGGATCAAGAATATGAACAAACGCAACACATCCAAAAATACGAGTAACGGAAAATGGATCAATATCAGGATATACGAGCGAAAAAGGAGATCGATTAGACAAAACCACATAAGGCATACAGTTTATAAGATGACACGCAGACAGAACAGCATCTCCCCAAAAATGCTTAGGAACCTTCATATTAAAGAGCAAAGTACGAGCAACATCTAATAAATGTCTATGTTTGCGTTCAGCAACGCCGTTTTGTTGGGATGTATGTGCACAACTAGTCTGATGAATGGTCCCACGATCAACACAAAAAAATTCCATAACAGACTGAACATACTCTAATGCATTATCAGCACGAAATATCTTAATCTTCATATCGAATTGAGTGAGAATTTCATTATAAAAAACAAGTCACAATAAATGGTAATTCAGTCCGATTTTCATTAAAAACAACCAAGTCATACGAGAAAAATCATTAACAAAAATGACAATATCGAAAACCATTATGAGCCGAAGTACGGGAAGGACCCCATATATCATATTGAACCAGATCAAATGGTTTAGCCTGCCTATTTACACCACGACTGGGAAATGATCTACGATGATGTTTTCCGAGTTAGCAAGCCTCACACTCTAGAATGGAAACACGGCTTAAGGCAGGAATGACTTGTTTAAGTTTAGCAAGAGATGGATGACCAAGACGAAAATGCCACTGGAGTGGTGAAACACTAGCGCTCAATACTGATGAATATGAAGAAATAAAACTATTATGATCCAAATAATACAAAACATCCTTCTCATATCCTAAGCAAATCGTCCGATTTGTTTTGAGATCCCGAAAAATACAAGACTTGGGAGTAAAAGTTACAGCACAATGTAGAGATTGAGCCATCTTACTAACAGAGAGCAAGTTGAACGGAAAATCAGGCACATAAAGACTATCAGATAATGCTAAAGCAGGATGAGGGCAAAGAACACCTATTCCAGAAACCGGGCGAGAAGAACCATCAGCTAAAATGATATGATGACAAATAGATTTCAGATTAGAAAACGAGTTACTCGACATATGTGAACTGGAACCCGAGTCTATGAGCCATGAAGTAGACGAGGAGGCCACAAAGGCAACACTATCCGAGTTAGCTAATGTAACAATGGGATTAGAAAACGAGGAGGTTTGTAATGTCCGTAAAAGCTCACTAAGTTGAGTAATAAGTGCATCATAAGTAATATCAACCTTTTTACCGGATCCACACATGATTTTGATCAAACAATCGCTAATAATGACTTAAAAAGTCTCAACATATACGTCAAATATAACCCAAATAACCAAAAAGAAGCCTCAAATAAAAATATATATATATATAACCACCAAACAATCTGGACCCAAACACGGTTCCAAATAGCATCCAACTTTCTATTTCAGACCATAGACTAAATAAAGCATTTTAAAAGAAACCCAGATACATGTAAACACGAGCCGAGAAACTTGCTCTTCTCCCAGTCTTCAATTGAACATCGGATCAACAAATTAAATACAAACCCAGCTTACATTGCTGTAGACGAGTAGATTTATATAAAAAATTTGGCCAGAAAATATCCCACGCGCCGATAACAGCGGCGACAGTCGCCGGAGCTCAGCCACGCATGGCGGCGCGTCTGACGACCAACGGGTCTGTAACTTTCAGACCTAGGTCGACTGAGCAAGGGAAGAAGTAATATGGGGTCAGTTTACTGTTTCGATGTTGGGACAGTGATGGCAGCGGCGGAATTAGGGTTTTGAAAGAGGTGGCTCTGGTACCAAGTTAAATATTAAACAGAGAGAATAAATGTGGTGTTGTACCCAAATGATACACCCACATGAACTATATTAGAATATAGTCACAATTATAGAATTACATCTTAGGTCCAAAAGTAAATAGTAAATAACTCAAAAGGACAAATACTAAATATGACTATATTCTAACAGATAATTAAGACAGATAAAATGGCAAAAGCGCCTCTGATGATGCAAAAGACATTACTTGTAGCAGTAAGAACTAGGACAGCTATTAGATGTTTTAGTGTTAACAGCAAAAACCCCAAATCCTTTATTTTGCCAGGAAAGACTGCACTGCTTTGGCCATAGAAGCGAAGTATCCGTATCCGTGCAAAATAGATCTTAACTAAATCTTGGTCACTCACACTCAAGGTAGTAGACAAAATAATTACAACCGCAAACAATCAACTATTTTCCATAAGCAATGAAACCTTAATTTTTTTTCTCAAATACAATATAGAAGAAATAAGAAATTTGATTGCTGTAGTTAATTTAGAAAATTTGAAGTAAATCAGCCAGTGGATTTGAAAAGAACTCCTTTATGGGAATCCAAAGCCTGTCTAAGAAGCATTGGCGAAACCAGGACTTGAATATGGGAGGGCTAAATTACATATGTGGAATTTTATTCTTGTTATACAGCGTCTAAAATGATATAATAGCAGTATCTAATCAAAATACACGGTAAAAATTCACAATTTCCTGAAAAAACAATAAAGACATGGTAAAGCTTTATTCTGTTGTTAAGAAGAATGCTTAATCTTTGTAATGGATGGTTCAAAAGTTTTTTTTCATTTGTATGGCAAGAATGCCACCTTCTAGATATTTTTCATCTGCTTTATGATAAAGAAAGCTATTATGTTCTGTGGTCTTTTAATTTAGGAGTTGAAGGCACTTCGACCCTCCTCTGTTCATTTGAAAAGTAAAACTGTATGTGTATCCACAATGATCCCAACCAAGACGGACTAGCCAGATATGCTTATAAATTGGCTTCTACCGGGTCATAAGCTGGTTAACAACCTTCTACATAATTGTTCTTCGTCAGTGTTAAAAAAACAAGGACAAATTATGTATATTCAAAACTACTCTCGCTAGTGGCATGCTATGTAATGTCTTGTACTCGATATATTGGAAAATGAGACAAGCAGGTTTCACAATCTTCTTCACATAATGAGTCCACACACAAAATTCATATCCCTAAGGGTTCACTAGCTTTTCCTGTTCCACATGGGACCAGTATACCATTCTTTACCAAATGAATCTATATTGATGGGTTTAGCTACTTAGCCCGGTTTTATAGGCTTTTACTCTCATCATATGTACTAATGTTTCGTACATATAGCCACACAAAAAAATATAAAACATCAAAGACAATAAATAGAACTCAAATATAACAGTTATTCTTCTAGATAAATACAGATCAAATTTCTTTCTACCTCGCATTAGAAGCATTGCAGAAGTTACTGCCAATCCTCCTGTCAGAAAGGGGTGTTCCCTTGCAACCATCAACTCATCTAAAAAACAGAAGTTCATAAACGTGAGATGATCTAGTTAATCAAGTTCACAATAAAAGTAATCTACAAAATCAACAGTCATTTAACGCCTAAATATCTAGCAAATCAAAACGGAAAAATGTATCAGCCATATATTTTTCTTGGTGAAAGCAAATGATCACAATTTTTCGAAATAGTACATAGCCAATAAGACACTTAAGAAATTAAGGATGGAATAGCTAATAAGACATTTAGGAAATTAAGGATCAAATGGTTCTAGTGAAAAGTAATGAAAGGAGGGAAAATGGAAGTCTGCAGCGAAAATATGTTGCAATATTAGCAGAGGAAAACAATTTTATCAGTCACATATGAAAGAGCTGCTACTGAAATTTTCTGAGTTATGTGTTATTGTGGAAAACATGATTTAAACATTTTACACATGTTCATTTAGTTATTTTAGGAAATAGGTGTGACAACTTATATTCACAGAATTTTGTCAATCCCAGGAATTACAGGATCTGATATAAATCTAGCATAATTAACTCCTATTCTGGAGCTAGCCATTTGTATATAAACCACATATGTATGTACTGTATAATCATCATCAAATAATAATACTCTAAATATTCTTCTTCATACTTGCTGTCCTACATTGTATCAGAGTTATAGGCTCTTTTCTGGATTTATTTTTTTTTCCAACGGCCTTCATTGCTGTTTCATTTTCTTTCAGCCTTTATCGCTGTTCTGTTTTATTTCAGCCTTCATTGCTGCATATATATATATACATTTATATATTTTTCTCTCAGTATTTTGTCTCGACGACGAGCACATATTTTTTTTGTTTCTCGTGCCGACCTTCATTGTTGGTGATTCTGTCAGCCTTTATTGCTGAAACTGAGATTTGAAGAATGACAAAATCTACGGAGACAAACGTGGTAAGCGCTGGAACGCAATCAGAGGAAATTGTTCGACCCCAACAAGCCGGAGAGTTGCATAATATCCAGAGCTCATATAGACTGGATGGAAAAAACTTTCTGAAATGGTCCCAGATTATTCAGACCACTTAAAGGAAAAGGGAAAATGAGTCATCTCAACGGTACAGGGTCAAAATCAGGTGATCCTCGATTTGAAACATGGGATGAAGAAGATGCGATGATTATGGCATGGTTGTGGAATTCGATGATTCCTGATATTAGTGATACTTGCATGTTTTTGAGTACCGCAAGGATATTTGGGATGCAATCCAACAGGCTTATTCTAAAGGCAAAGATGCAGCTCATATATATGATGTGAAGGTGAAAATTCTTGCTGCAAAACAAGGCAATAAATATGTTACCGAATACGCCAACCAACTGAAATCCCTATGGCAATAACTTGACCAGTATAGGGTAGTAAAAATGAAGTTCTCCGAAAACGCTACTGTTTTGAAAAAGTTCATCGAGCAAGATTGAATTTATGATTTTCTTGTTGGACTCAACATGGAACTTGACCAAGTGAGAATTCAAATACTGGGCAAGCAAGAACTCCCTTGCTTCAATGAAGTGGAGGCATTGGTTCGTAGCGAGGAAAGCAGAAGAGGATTTATGCTCAAACCACAGAGCTTGGAAAGTTCTGCTATGTTGGCAAATGATAACAAGAACTCAGTAATGAAGGCGGAACATGCGATGATTGTTGAGAGAACTGATCAACTGAGAAGTCACAACCGCGACAATAAGGATAACTTGTATTGCACTTTTTGTAAGAAAGCACGCCATACTAAAGAGCGATGTTGGAAACTCCATGGCAAACCTCCAAGTCGAGAATGGGGACAGAAAGGGGGGCATACAAGGAACAATGGCATGGCACATTTAGTAGCAATTAATGAAAACAATACACCGTTAGTTGAGCCGGTTAGTCTGAATCATGAAGAGGTAGAGAAGTTGAGGTCTTTCATAGGCCGTCTTGACAACAAATCTTCAGGTACTTGTTCATTGGCATATGTAGGTGAGTTTCCCATCTCATTTGGATTAAGTATCTCGGACAAAGTACTTCCTGACTCTTGGATCTTAGATTCAGGAGCTACTAACCATATGACCCACTCATCAAACCTTTTTTGCACATATTCACCATGCCTGAGCAGTAGAAAAATAGCCACTGTTAATGGTTCTTTGACTACTGTAGCGGGTGTGGGGATATAACTAAGTCCGTCAATTGTTCTGAAAAATGTTCTCCATGTTCCTAAACTATCTGCTAATCTACTTTCTGTTCAAAAGTTCACTCGAGATTTATTTTGTAATGTGGTGTTTTATGATAATCATTGTGTATTTCAAGAAAAGGATTCGGGGAAGACGATTGGACATGCTAGAGAACGGGATGGCATTTACTTCCTCGAAACACTTGGCAGTTCAAGCATCATTAAAAACACTTTATCTCATTCCTTCGCTTCTGAATGTCTTTCGTCTAATAAATAAAAAGTTTGGCTTCACCATTGTCGACTTGGACATCCATCTTTTAGAACTATTTAAATTTTGTTTCCTTCTCTATTCAAAGATTTAAAAGTCAAGAATTTTCATTGTGAATTTGCTAAACACAAACGTGTTCCATTTCCTATTCGTAATAAAAAAAAGTTCAGTTCCTTTTTACCTTGTTCATAGTGATATTTGGGGTCCTAGTAATCCTAATGTTTCTGGAGCGCGATGGTTTGTGTCATTTATTGATGATTCTCTTCGTGTAACTTGGATTTTTCTGCTTAAAAACAAATCTTATGTTAGTAATGTTCTACCAAATTTTTACTATATGGTCAAAAACCAATTTGGAATTAAAATCAAAAAGTTTCGATCTGATAATGCTAGAGATTATTTTAATCAGGTCTTGACTCCTTTTTTTCAAATAGTACATAAGTCATCTTGCGTAAATACCCCCAACAAAATGGGGTAGCGGAAAGAAAAAATCGTCATATTTTTGAGTCAGCTCGAGCTTTTATGTTCCAAAATAGTGTACCGGAACAATTTTGGAGAGAAGCAGTACTTACAGCTATACATCTTATAAATCGTTTGCCCTCTAAAATTCTAGGTTTCAAAAGTCCAATGGAAATAATATCTTCTTTTTATTCTGACCTAAACATACCAAATGAACTTGTCCCTAGAATATTCGGATGCATCTCTTTTGTGCATGTGCATAGTCAAAATAGGGGAAAGTTGGATCCGAGGGCTTTAAAATGTGTCTTTGTGGGCTACTTTTCAACTCAAAAAGGGTATGTGTTATCATCCTCCATCCAAAAAAAATTTGGTTTCAATTGATGTTACTTTTAATGAAAAAGAGTCTTATTTCTCAACACCTCATCTTTAGGGGGAGAATTCTGTAAATGAAGATAAGGGTCAAGATTTTTTTCTTGATTTAGCTCCGTCCTCATTTCCATCCTCAAACTCTAATCCCAACCCAGCCTCGGAATCGTTTCCACTTCCAAGCCCAAGTATCCAACCAGTTTCCTCTCCTTCATTGACATGTCCTGTGCAAGAAAACACTTCAGAAAATAATAATTCTTTAGAATATCAAACTCCAGCTCCTGATGATGTGGGATATGCCAAAGTGTATTCAAGAAAGAAGAAAGTTGTTCCCAACTCTGTGCAGACCCATGAGTTCAATCTGAATCTTGAAAATGAGGTAACAATTGACAAACCTTTGTTACAACCTGAGATTGAATCTTTTGTTAATAATGATGACCGGGTCATTTGCACTAACGAACAAAATATTCCCATTGTCAAAAGAAAAGGAACTAGAGAATGCACAAAGCGACCTTTGTATCCTCTTTCATATTTTATGTCATTCATAAAAATTTCAAAATCTCATAAAACTGTTCTTGTTAGCATAAGTGCAATTACTATCTCTCCTACTTTATCCGAAGCTTTATCAAATGAGAAATGGAAACAAGCCATGAATATAGAAATGGAAGCATTGGAGAAAAACAAGAATTGGGAATTGGTTAAGTTGCCAATAGAAAAAAATGCAGTGGGTTGTAGATGGGTTTATACAGTAAAATATAGAGCGAATGGATCAATTGAGAGAGATAAAGCGAGATTAGTTGCCAAGGGTTATACACAACCCTACGGGATCGATTACTTGGAGACCTTTGCACCGGTTGCAAAAATGAATACGGTCAGAATCTTGTTATCTTTAGCAGCTAACTTTGGTTGGGACTTGCAACAGAATGCATTTTTGCATGGAGAACTAGAGGAAGAAATTTATATGGAAGTTCCACCAGGGTATGGGAATAAACTTGCCACTCATACTGTGTGTAAGTTAAAAAAAGCCTTGTATGGTCTAAAGCAGTCTCCACGAGCATGGTTTGGGTGATTTGCGAGAGTTATGATAACAATGGGTTATAGACAGTCAGGGAGATCACACCTTGTTTATTAAGCATTCTCCTTCAGGGGGAGTCACGGCTCTATTAGTGTACGTTGACGATATTATAGTGACCGGAAATTATGATAATGAGAGAGAGTCTATAGGCAAATGCTTGGCCAAGGAGTTCGAGATCAAGGCGCTAGAGAAATTGAAATATTTTCTTGGAATTGAAGTGGGTCACTCTAGTCACGGTATATTTATCTCTTAACAAAAGTATGTTACCGATATTTTAAAAGCAACAGGCAAGCTAGCTTGCAAGCCTATAAGCACTCCGATAGATCCCAATCATCGACTAGGAGATGCTGAAGAAGATGCTCCAGTAAATAGAGAAATGTACCAACGCTTGGTGGGAAATCTCATTTATTTGTCTCATACACGACCAGACATAGCCTATGTTGTGAGTGTGATTAGTCAATTTATGCACGATCCAAAGGAGGTTCATATGCAGTCAGCTAACCGAGTATTGCAATATCTTAAACGCACACCAGAAAAAGGAATTTTGTTCAAAAGAAGTGGGGGTTTATTACTCGAGGCATATACAGATGCAGACTATGCTGGTTCGGTTGTAGACAGGAGGTCAACTTCATGCTATTGTACCTTTCTTGGTGGGAATCTCGTAACATGGAGAAGTAAGAAGTAAAGTGTAGTAGCACGGTCTAGTACAGAAGTAGAATTTCGCGCAATGGCTCAGGGTGTGTGAGCTGCTTTGGCTGAGGATCATTTTAAGCGACTTGAAGATTAAGTGGGATGGTCCAATGAGATTGTACTATGACAAGAAGTAAGCAATCAGCACAACACACAATCTTGTACAACATGATCGAACAAAACACATCGATATTGACAGACACTTCATTAAAGAAAAGTTGAATAGCGGTTTGATATGTACACCTTATGTGTCTACACACGAGCAACTCGCAGATGTGCTTACCAAGGGCTTAAGCAGTCCATTGTTTCATAATTCAATTTCCACGCTGGGAATAGAAAATACATATTCGACAGCTTGAGGGAGAGGGTGGAAAACATGATTTAAACATTTTACACATGTTCATTTAGTTATTTTAGGAAATAGGTGTGACAACTTATATTCACAGAATTATGTCAATCTCAGGAATTATGAGATCTGATATAAAGCTAGCATAATTAACTCCTATTCTGAAGTGAGCCATTTGTATATAAACCACATAAGTATGTACTGTATAATCATCATCAAATAATAATACTCTAAATATTCTTGTTCATACTTGCTTTCCTTATGTGTTATGAATCTAATAGAGCTTAGACTCAAACAAACGCAAATACGAGGCAACCAAAATGAACACAGCAACTCAAGACTATTTTTTAGGGTAAATTTTCTGATATATTGAGTAAATAAAAGTGCAGAATAAACAAGAATTAAGATAACAATACTTGAAAACGAAATCGAAATTAAAGATAGCTAGAAATAAGATTCATCTTCTCTTTTTCCCTAATGAGCACAAGAGTAGTACTTATACTGCTATTACTTGAGTGTTTTTATGGGAATTACAAAAAGGACCCTCATACATAAATAAGTAACACTTAAAACCCCCTGCATTCTTAATTGTTTATAACTCGGCCCGCATTTATTATCTTCGATAACTGCCCGTATCCCTCTCCTTTTCTCTCATTTGTCGATTGTCCTGGCTCATTACATTCCACGCCGCTTAAAATACACCTTGCCCTCAAGGTGTGGGTTGAATTATTCCCAAATCGATGCATGTCTACGATACATGTATAGGAGCCAGAGTTGAAGGTGAGCCATGGAGCTTGATCTAAGGGGTGCAAGGCTACCTGTGCTACCCCATTCAATAATTTCCTTTGAAAATTTAGTCCCCCAAAAAAGGTTGGTACCAGTGAGACCATTAACTTCCAATAGCACTTTGCATCCCAAAAAATACGTTGCTCGTTGACGTGTAATTGCAATAAACCCATTTTGGTGCTTTGTGATACTTCCTCTATGTTAAGCAACTCGTCTTCAAGGTAGAAGTAAGGCCTCGGCTCTATTGTGGCCTTTTTTGAACTTTCCAATTCCCCGCTCACAACTGAGCTATTAACTTTGTCCTTTAAAATAAGCTCACTTTCACCCTTTTTCAGCTCATGTTCCTTCTTTATATCTTTCTCAGCCCTACCTACCAGAAAAGCACCACTCAGCTTAAAATTGTTACCACCCGGATCAAATAGTGAAGGATATTCAATCTTTTGTTTCATGACAACACCATTATACCCTTTGTATTCATTTTGCAAGAAACTGACATGATTTTTGAGTATAATAAGACCACCCGAGTTTTGGTGGTAAGTGTCATTTTGTGCAACACTAAATGCTTAAGGTTCCACACACAGTACGATTGGACTAAAGGTTTTAGATCAAGTGGCATATCACGGAGCAACTGGGGTGTGTTATTTGCAACCGGATTCTGTTCAGAATATGAATCTGGCAACTCAACGAACGGTTGGCGTGATTTATGTGCAAGTGAATTCCGGTGAACTACTTTAACCCCCGAGAATTCTTCACCACTTACAAGCTCTGTGATTGCACTTGATTTTTTGGCTTTCTTCTTCCATAATAAGTGATATCCGTCCCCTTTTCTAATTGCCTTTCTTTTAACATTTTATATATAGGGAGGGTTAGACACGACTATTTGGTAACTCCTGATGCAAATAAAGAGCTCGTGACTTGTAATAACCCGAGTTAATATATATATATACTTATTCAAAGTACAAATATAGAAAGGTAGTATTCCAATAAATAAATAAATAAAAAAAGAAAAAAACATTTATTATAAAGAGGTATTTGTAGCAAATATAATATATGTATATATATATAAAGACATCTTCACAGCTAAGTTAAAAAGGTGGGGTCCATTATTTTTGTCAGCACACCTCTTCCTAAAAATAATATATATGAAACAGTTTTGTATGAGAAAAAAAAGAAACATACAGATAAACTTGTTCGAAATAAACAGAGAGGAGAGAGAGGGTTTGTGAATAAAAGAAAAACTATGTATACTTCTTTTCCTTTAATCTTCCATAACTTTTAACTCGGTGATCCGTTTTTCAAACGGGTTTTGCCAACGCGTAGCTGATAAAGCGTAGATTAGTTTGAGGTAAGGTTTGTCTTTTAAATCTCCTTTCTGTTAGGTTAAAATTAGCTTGCAAAAATCTGTCCTCTACCTATAGTAAAATTTGTACTTGGTTATTTTTTTTAGACGATTCCTTGCGGGTTTGACCTCAATTTTAAGGCGTAAATCCACCTTTACTCAGCTGCTGTACCTCCAGCCAGTATTGAGCTTCATAAAGGTACCATTTTGGTACTTAAAGGGAGGTCTTTTGTGTTGTATTATCGTAGGAATCGGTTTCCTACTTCTTGTTGATATTTGTGGGTTATCGAAGTAATAACTTGTATTTCTAGGTGTGCAACTGAATCTGGTTGTCTAATGACTTCCTTAAGGTACCATTTTTGGTACTAGAAGGGGGACTTCTTTATTGGTTATGCAGGAATCGCTTTCTTGCTTGGGTTTGCCTTTTTATTGTTTATAGTAGATATATTTCTTGTGGTAGTAGTTGCGGACTCGAGGTTTGCAAGTTCTTCTCAGTACCGTCGTCGTACTTAAAAACGAGAGTTGATTATTTGTTTGTCTTTCTTAGAGTATGGTAGCTACAGTTTAGCGGAATTCAATTGATTGGCTTCTTTGTGTTGTAGCGGAATTTGATGAGGTATTGTTGTGGTACACAAAGGGGGGTGTAGTACAGCGGGAATCGCTTCCCTGTGTTCTTTTGGTTTTATACAATAACATCATGGCTTGTAGTTGTAATTGCATAGCCGAATCGGGTTGTTTACATGCTTTATCGAGTAACCGTTATTGTATTTAACAGGAGAGTTTCCCTTGAGGCGGGGATCAGCTTCTTTTGCTGGTGTTAATTATAGTAGTACTAATACGTGCAACTTTAAGTTACAACAGAACTGTCACGGTACCGTTTCAGTACCAAACGTTCAAGTTTAAGTTTTACATGGGATGGAAAACGGGAACCAGTTTATAGTTGGGATGGTTTACTTATTCTAATAAAGTTTTTAGTAGTTAAATTACTTGTTCTGGGATGTGAAATCTTTAAAATCATTTACAGGATATTCATCGAGCTTTTGACCTAAGCTCAGGACACTTTTGAACCAAATGTTGCAGTTCATTCCATAGTAACTTGTCAGAGTATATGTTAGCTAATTGCAAATGATGTGTATGATAATGGTTAAGATTTCAGTTTCAGTAGTTGTACATTGCATATATATAAATGTTTTATCATATAACTCATGAGTAAATTTTAGTGAGATTAAGTAATCGAGGGGAGGTGGGGTGTCGTCATCAGTCGTTCTTGGCAGTCTTTTTATTGGTTTAGGATTCACGTGCCACAGGGGTTTCGGCGGGCCTGGTGCTCACGGAAAATACGGCAATAGCCGACGTATGGTTTCATGAGGAGTTGACTCCATATGTGGATCTGAGGAGTGATCCGGCACTATATTTGTGAATCCGACTTTATACACATTTGAGTCGTTTATCGAGTCACGCCACTTGGCGTAAGTAGTTAAGGGAGAGGAGTTTAGCGGAGAAGAAATAAAGACGAAACACTGATATAAAGGATCAAAATATATATTCATTGCATTATTATTCTTTTCAGTTTGTTGACGTAGATATATAATGAATAGTTGACTCACTCTTTTCCTTCGTTTTCTCGTCTTTGTTTATTTTATTATTTTAGGCGGAGGTTCAGATGTACGGAGTTCTAGAACAGGTTGAGCTCTTGAGCGGGGATGTTGAGCGGGCTAGATTTTGGGTTGCGCGTGTAGCATACACACTCATGGCCGATTTTAGTACCTTGTAAATGATGTACATTAGGTGTAGTTGTGTAGAAAACGTACTAATGTAATATATAATTTTTGGTGTAATATATGTCGGAGTGTGTTTAGAAAACTGTAATTTCTTCTAGTGTATTTTCTTTACTTATCAAATTCAGGTCTCAGGTTTATCTGAAATTCGGGGCTCGACATGACTGAAATTCGGGGCTCGACATGACTGAATTTTCTGCTCCTGCTTCTTCTTTTTCATTGGACTCAATTTCCTCTTCTGGTAATTTCTCAATAATTCTCTTAATAGTGACATCCATTTTCTTGGCATGATCCTGAAATAGGATGTCCATTTCCTTTCTTTGCTCCATGAAAATCTCATCTATTTTCTTCATACACATTGTTGCATTTACTGAAATGGTAGTTTCTAATGGGTAATTTGCAGCCGAAGTGTTGAGGGTTGTAATTGAGCATTGTGTATCATATTGCATAAGTGGTTGCTATGTAGCAGAGTGGTTAGAGTATGTTTGTGCATAGGTGGAAATAGGATAGTTTGTAGGTGGTGTGAGGTCTGGTGGTGGATTTAGTTGTGCAGTTTGGTACGAAAAGGTGGTATGAGATGAAGTATGAAGTGTTGTTTTGGTGTGATGAGTGTAGTGTGGTTGCTAGGACTGTGGAAAGATGTAATGTTGGTCAGAATGTGAGGTGAAAGGTGGCATGTTAGTATGACAGAATTGGCTATACTCTTGTTGCAAGTTGGGTTGGTTTGACATATGATCAAAGTTGAGAGCACTTGAAGGTTGAAATTGAGCTTCAAAGTCTGGCGAGACGGACTGAACATAAGGATTGGTTTGGTTTGATTGCGGTACAACTGGCTGCTGCAGGTAGTTAGTTTCAAATTGCGTAGTGGAATGATAAGGAGAATTCTGGTATAGTGGTTAAGGATTAAATGGGGTCTGAAATGTCAGTGGCGTTGTGTTGCACGTCGTGGTGGTCTGGGATGTATAACTGGTTAGGTTGTTCTATGTAGGGTGGTGGTATTTGCGTAGAAAAATGGGTCTGCAATGGTGACAAATAAGGCGGGTTTGGGTAACAATTTGGTGGAGGACTGTGTTGTAGTTGCCACGGTGGTTCGTCAGGAGGTCGTACTCGTGCTGGTGGCGAGAGACCAAATGAAGGCATGAAGGAGTACAGGGGAATATGGTGGCATTTGAATTCTGGAAGGTACTTGGTATGGAAGTGGTAGAGGAATTTCATCGAACACCTGATGTTCGAAGTTTTTCTCATAATAATAGCTGTTTTGAAACTCCATTCTCCCGTCAAATCTGCGAAACGATGTTTAAATGCAGCGAAAACAATGTGTCCGGAGTAGAATCGTTGGCTCTGGTACCACTTGTTATCAATCTAATAGAGCTTAGACTCAAACAAACACAAATACGAGGCAACCGAAATGAACAGCAACTCAAGACTATTTTTTAGGGTAAATTTTCTGATATATTGAGTAAATAAAAGTGCAGAATAAACAAGAATTAAGATAACAATACTTGAATTAAAGATACCTAGAAATAAGATTCATCTTCTCTTTTTCCCTAATGAGCTCACAAGAGTACTACTTTATACTGCTATTACTTGAGTGTTTTTATGGGAATTACAAAAGGGACCCTCATACTTAAATAAGTAACACTTAAAACCCCCTGCATTCTTAATTGTTTATAACTCGGCCCCGCATTTATTATCTTCGATAAATGCCCTTATCCCTCTCCTTTGCACTCATTTGTCGATTGTCCTGGCTCATTACATTATGTATGTAAGAAAAGGGAGACCCATGCTTTGTAGAGCCCTTGAGTTTAGTGTAAACAACGTTATGTCGAGCTTATCGAAAAGTATGATAAAGAGTTCACACAAGACAGCCCAAAAAAGTTTTAATCGTTGCGTATTTCACAGGGATTAGACAATGCATGTAAAATAAAGGATAAGAAGAATAACACATTACGCTGGTAGTCGTGTTCAAGAAGGATGGTATTTACCTCTAATCTTGTTGAAAAAAGCATTTTCTAGAGCTTGACCTTGAGATATCAGTTGTGGAACTAAATCCTACAAGAAAATTATGCGTAAAAAACTTAAGAACATAGGAGAAAAGAAAAGAAAAAAAAAAGTTAATGGAATAAACTGATCTAGGAAAGATAAATATGCAATGGTATGGTCTTAAAAAAGCAAAAGAACAGGTCTGATAGCCAATTAAAAGCAAAACACATGAAATTGGTTTGGAGTTGCATAAAAACGGATGCTTAAATGCTTTTGTTGTATGAATTTAAGCTAAAGTATCTTGTTTGGCACAATTGCGATAACCAAGTCACTATTGAATGCAGAGACTAAAACGTTCCAGTTCTAGAATCAGTTATTCTACTAACAAATTTCAAAAACAGCACGACAATGAAACATAATACATAGAACAGGATTTCTTAAGCTACGTCTGGCAACAATTTTTTTGGCCAAATTCAGATTTTAAAAGTCTGTTCCAAAAATCAATTGAAAATCCAGATTTTTTATTTGTAAATTATTTAGGTTTTGTAGCCCAAAAATCTGACTTATAAAAGCTAAATAATGTGAGTGTCCAAACACCGCCAGATTCAAAAAAAAAAATCCAAAAATCATCAAAAGAAATCGGTTACCAAACAGACCCTTAATGTCAAGCTTAAATATTAAAAATAGTAGTCGTACAAAAGAGCAGTGTTTCAAAAGTCCCCGCCTTGCTCCGCCTAGGCGCTAGGCCCCTGACTGCCGTCGCGATTAATAGTATGTGCTTTTATATGAGTTAAATCCAGGTTGATCCGGGTCAACCAGGTCAATCCGGTCAAAATAGGTAAAATTTTATTATTAATTAAAAAACTCACAAAAGATTAATAAAAATACATATTGAACAATCAGATTTACACTTCAAAATTTTCTTTCAATACATCATTATGTTTATTTATTTAGTTTATACTCGACTGTTCAAATATTATTATAGCTTTTTTTGAATTACTGATAGTATATTGATAAATTAATAGTGTATAAATACTTAATTTAGATTATTAATTATATTTACAACATAAATATCAAATGAAAATCCAAAAAAAAACAAAAATATGTTAAAATATGGTTTTTCTGCCTATGCGTTGTTTAGGCTCACCTATTCACCTAGACGCCCAGCCCCACCTCCCGTCTTTAGTCCGTTTAACCATTTTTGAAACCTTGACTCGTACAATTATTGGGTTGTAATAGTATAACTATGGGCTAATAGGCTTGAAATGTTCAATTTAACTTGGTAATCTTATTTATAACATGTGTATTGTACAAATGTATAAAAAAATGAATAAAAATGTGAAAATATGGTCCTGCCGCCTAAACACCGCCTAGCGCCTAGACCCCCAGGCCCCACCTCACCGCCTAGATCTCGCCTAGTGCTATTTGAAACCTTGCAAAATAATAGTATAGGCAAAAACAAAGATAGATATACGGTCCGTTTGGCATCAACCTTTTTGGTCAAAAAACTGCTTTTAAAAAGCAATTGTAAAAATTCTTGATTATAAAAGTTGGTTGGTACGTTTGGTAAAAATTTCTTAAAAGTTTGATTTATAAAGATTTGCATTTTGTTTTAGATTTTAGCTTTTTAGAAGTTTAAATGACCAAATTTATTTCGTACCAATTGCTATTTTGCATAAACTAGAGTTGTACTATCAAAAATTTGTTCATTCATTCTTTTTTCTTAAAATGCGAAATTAGTGCCGGAAAAGCTAAAAATTCCACCAAAAACATAGATTTTTTCTTTTCAAGCTTTTCTAGCCAAAATCTAGCTTTTTAAAAGCCATAAAAGCTAACATACCAAACACCCAATGTTGTATATATATATATAGAGAGAGAGAGAGAGCGCTCTACCTGAAGGGTACGGAAGTGAGTGGAAGAGTTATGGAAATATATAAGGTGGGTCGCACGTTATTATTGATACAATACCTCCCCTTATCCCGCAAACAAACATGGCATCTATAGATAGATAGATAGATAGATATTCATATATATACAGAGAGTCACAGAGAGATGCGAATTTAAGCTAAACTCACTATTGAATGTAGACACTGGAAATTCTACAATCAGTAACAAATTCCAAAAACAGGATGAAAATGAAACATAATACTAGAAAAACAGTAGTCGTACAAAAGTATAGTGTAGGCAGTGCACAAGCAAAGATAGATATAGATATATATATATATAAAGAGAGAATGACGTGAAAGGTACGGAAATGGGTGGAAGATAAAGTCACTATTGAATGCAGACACTAAAAAAAAATCCAATTCTACAATCGGTTATTTTGGACAGTGGCGGAACTAGATATGGGTGGGGCTGAATTATATGTATATACTATTTTGTAATTATGGGGATGTTGAAAGACTATAATTGTCAAATTTTCACTAAAATACATGGAAAAACTTTGTTTTTTTCGTAATATGGGGATGTTGTAGCCCTTTTTAGCATGTATCTAGTTCCTCCACTGATTTTCAACTAACAAATTCCAAAAACTAATACTATAAAAATAGTAGTTGTACGGATACCCAGTAACGGGCGTGCTTTCTGTTTCTCTCGCTACCTGTACGTGGTTTCGCTATCGCTAAAAACTACCTCTCTTTCTCTCTAACGAAGCAACTAAAACCCCCTTAATCACCAAAACAATGCTAAACAGGTGATTTTGAGTTCTTTTTTCATTCGGATAATCAATAATAGCTTAAATTATATCTGGGTTTATATTTATTACGACAAAAAGTTGCGGCCTAAAATGAATAGCGAGAGACAGAAAATAGTTAATAGAGCCAGAAAAATTAGTCCAACAAAAAAGTAGTGTAGGCAGAAACAAAGATAGATAGATGCAGACACTAAAACGATCCAATTCTACAATCAGTTACTTGTACTAACAAATTTAAAAAACAGGACGAGACAATGAAACATAATAGTAGAAAAACAATAGTGGTACAAAAGAGTAAGTGTAGGAACAAACAAAGATATATATATTTCTTATATAAATTGGTGGGTAAAAACTGAGTATTTCATTTTATTAATAATGAATGGTCATAAAGATAAAGATGAAGAAACTAAACAATAAAAACTAATACAAATATAGATAGATAAAGGGAGAGAGAGAGGTATACGTGGAAGTGGGTTTCGGAGTTTTGATGGAGGAAACGGGCGGAGAGAAGGGCAGAGTGAGCAGATTCAGAAACTGTCTTAGGAAGCTCTTCAGAAATATACACATGCCATGGCACTACTACTTTCTCCTTTGTTTCTTCTTCTTCTTCTTTAACCTTCTCTCTTTCTCCTTCCATTCTCTCTCTCTCTCTCTCTCTCTCTCTCTCGGATCCAACCGCACTACTTAATCAAACAGATGCTGGCACAAACCCTTTTAGAGCAACGGGGGTGTTTGCAAGCGCTTTCCAAAAATTAAAATTACGACTGTTTGGTAAATAAAATGAACCACTCTCCGTAAGTTTGAGCATTTGGATCGAATCGTTTTTTTTTACACTTCTGAAAAGTCTGATAGAATTTCTCATAAAGTCTGATAGAATTTCTTTTTATCTTGTCTTAATTTTTAATCTATTCTTCAAATTTTCTCCTCTATCTTTATAAATCAATAGTTATGTTATCACACAAAGTTATCGTGTCTTTTTCGGCGTGGTGTTGAATTTCGCAGATCTTATCAAGAGGAGATGACCTCCATCAGATTCTTTTTCACCGCTGCAATTGCAAATTCTATTCTTGCATCCTATAACAATTGTTAAAAATGTTTTTTAAAATAAAATTATTGTTCGCAATAGGTTGTTTTTGCATATTTATTTAGCAATAATGCTTTTATTGATGTTTTTTTATTTTTGTAATTGTTTATAAATATTTGGTTTTTAAAGTGATACAAAATTTATTAGTATATTTTTATGTGTGTTTTCGTAGTATATGAATTATTGTGGTATTAAGTCATTTCGAACTTATACATATCAAACGCAGACAAAACTTATAAAAATCAAAATCACTTTTCCACCAGACGCTAATTTTTTCTAAAGTACTTTTTATATAAGTCACTTTTCAATAGCACTTTTTCAGACAACACTTTTTAGGGAAGCACTTGATTTCCTAATCACAACAATTTACAGTTTTTTTTACTACCTCCTTTTTACTATGTAAGTCGATTACTGTTTTCGCCTGTTTCACGTTCACTTTTTAATTAATAAATAAATTTAGCTTTACATGTTTGCCCTTTCTCATATTAAACTGAATAAAAAATGTGGGTAAATTTGGAAATTAGGTGTAAAATTAGTGCAAGGATTATGTAGCCATAGGTTTGAGAGTTAAAAGGAAAAAATGCAAAATAAAATAGGAACCACATGGCTAATGGGGCTTGCTTAATAACTTATTCATTTCTATCTAATTTTTTATTATATCTAATTTTGATCGTTTTATAACTTGTATCAAAATTATTAAAATTAATTTTTTTTTAAATCTAATTATAAAATTTAACATTTGAACTATATGTTCAACCTTTGAAAATTTTCATTACAACAATTTTGATACAAGTTCTTACCCGTTCAAAATTGCACGTAATTTCGTATTGGACAATTAAATAAGAACGAGAGACTAATATTTAATTTTGGACGATTTCTCGTTTAGTATCACAAATTAACACTTCTTTTTTAGTACCCTCAACTTTTGGTTTTTTATTTTCTTTTACTACGATTTCGTCAACTCTAACCAGATCTTGGATGGAATCTATTAAAATGAATATTTTGGTCATTTCCTTACAGATGGCAAATGACTTGCACATAATATTATTTCATCCATTAAATAGACAGAATGGTACAAAACAGTAACGTTTTAATAGTTTAGGTTACTAAAAGTTTGTGGTACTAAGCAAGAAATCGTCCATAAATAAAGATACTAAAGTATAATAATCATATTTAGTTTAGACCAATTGTGCACTGGGCGTAGTCATAATAATTTAGAGTTTTTGTAATTTATATAAGTTATGGGTTGCCCATTTGGTTCTTTTTTTCTTTGACCTTTTAATTGCTTGTTTCACCATTTTAATACTACTAAAGTTGATTAATGTACGACTTACTCTAAATGTTGGACTAAAAATATAATAGGGTATCTTCGGTGTCACATGTATTCGGTTCAAACGATTGTCTAAACCTCACTTGGCTAACCGAGCGTCAGGCGAGCGGAAGTTCGAGATAAAAAATCATTGTCTCGGTTCTCGATTCAAGAACAAGGTTCAGGAAGAACAACAACATTAGGCATAAAAACTGCTATAAACCCAATACGATTAAAAATTGTTCATTAAATGAGGCTATTTTCTCATTTAGTAACAAATGTGAGCTAAACGAACATAGTGAATATCAATTCACAATACTTCTTATGGAATTCGTTTTCCAATATAGTATTTTGGTGAAAATTCGATCCAATATGTCAATTTCAGACATTTGTTCACCATCAACGTCATCACGTCTGACATGTGGCGTGAAATAAAATCATCACATTAGCCTTCATCTCGTGAGTAACAACAAACTTGTGTTTTACTCATTAAAGATGGCATCTAAAAATTTTGGGCATCACATATTTATTGCATGCGGCGGCGGAATAACACATCGGCTAAACATATCGCAATTAATACCAAGTTCACGATTTTTCTCATCATAAATGGCATCTAACAAGTGATATGAGTTCTGAATTAATTAACATATAAAACGATAGTTTTATATGTTTTGCAGAAGCATAAACTTTGTTTCGAAACGACAGGTTTGAAAAGACTTGTTTTGTTTTACGAGTGAATTAGTTCTTATTTATGGAAATCGACAAATTGATATTGAGACACTAATTTGACAAAAAAAGTTTTTACATAAACACATTCGGGGAAATTATTATTTACTAAAACCATTTCGATAGCTCTATTTGAACACAGCCAGGAAAGATGATGAGGGTGGTGGCCATAAATGCTCCTTAAAAACCGACCTCGTTAGAAGAGCAACTTCCGCCTTAATCTTTTCTAGATATCGTATCCAAATAGGTGAGCCTAATTGGACAAGATTCATAATTTTTTCAATTTAATTGTGAATATATACGGTTTCGCAAATTTACATATCATATAGATATACTTATATATAATTACCAATTTAACATATCACATGGAGAGATACATAAACACATGCAATGTCATCACATACCAATTACATATAAACACATCAATTAGTTCACTAGTCTCATGCTTGTTTTAGAGTAGTACTACAAGTTTATATGTAATGTCAAGTAACAAACTACTACATGCAATTATATATCATGTGATTTAGTCGTACAACAATTCAAATACTATTATCCATATGTATATTCAACGATTTCATATAGCATATGCTTCTAAATATTAAGTGGAATATACATACAAAGTCATCACATGGTAGTAATTTGTATTAGTACTAAATTATATAATGCATGGCAGTGACAAATAAGCACTTATACATGAGTTTGGATTTTTCTATTATATTTTTTCTGAAAAAAACGTACAAACCGTACATTTTTTTTACGAACTGTACATTTCAAGTGTACGGTTTGGGTTTCAGTCAAAATCGTAGATTAAATGTACATACCGTACATATTTTCTACGGTTTACACTCAGAAATTACCAAAATACCCCTGCGTCATATTAAATTGAAAAACACACTTTCTCTCTTTCACAGTTACAGATTATATATAAAAAACAAAAACAAATCAACAATCAACCAAAATAAAAACCATAACTACCAAATTCCGTCCCTTAATCCATTTGTTACCCCGATTAAACCACATTTAGCTTTAATTCACCGAATTAGATACCCTAATTCAAGTTATTTCTTTATTCCCTAATTTATTATATATTTTATATAGTTTCAATTTGTAAAATACGGAAAAAAATATATAATATGTCAATTGATTAATTGATTATTCACTTGGCGATTATAATTGCTTGTTATTTATTTATATTAATTAAAAAAACTTAGACTTGTTGATATTTTTCCCGTTTTATAAAAATATAGGGTTTTTATGCAAATTTGTTTATTTAAACGTTTATTACCGATTGTTTGGTTGCCATTAATTGTGTATGTTCCTTATATTGTTTGGATTGGAAAAATAAAAATAGTTAGACTTTATTAATATTTACCCGTTTGGAAAATTAAGGTTTTTTATAAAATTTGTTGATTTATATGTTAATTACTTTGATTGCATAAATATTAGTTGTAACTTTTATGTGGAATTATAGCTAATCTAACACTTTAGAAAAGCGAGCATAGTTTGTTGGCCTAATTACTGTCTAGATGAATATATTTACCCAACTATATTTGTTAGGCTAACATTTTTTTGATAAATTGTTTAATTTTATATCCATTTTTTATACAGTTTCTTCATGACTCAGCCAGGTGCACAGATTAAAAGTAAGATGAGTATTTTACGTCAGACCGATCATATATCAAATAAGACTTGGAAGACTGAGAGAGAAGCGTGAAGAGGGGATGCGAACAAGATGCGGCTATACAATTATAGTTAAGAGATATCGATGCCTCCAACGGTGGTACATAATATGATTAGAGCGGCTTTTTATAGTATTTACATAATAGGTAATTATACTGTAGATCAAGGTTTGATTACAACATTAGTGCACATGTGGCGTGATGAGAGCCACACGTTCCATTTTTGCGGTGGAGGGTTAGGGATATCTCTATAAGATGTAGAGATCATGTGGCGTTAAAAAATATTAATTCAATTCAATTCAATTAACGAATGGGAATTTAATTTTTTTTTATCAAACTTCGTCAATTCAATTAACGAAGTTCTATTTAATTTTTTTTAATCAAATTCGTCAATTTAATTAACGAAGTAATATTTAATTATTTTTATGAACTTCGTCAATTCAATTAACGAACATAAAGAAGTAGGCCACATTGAGAATTTAAAATAGAGTTAGACCATTATGGTATTTTTGAGTACAAATAAGACCATTTTGGAAAAAAACTCCTAATAAGCATGCATGCAGTTGTTTATAGAATAAGTATGCGGCTACAGTAGCCCTAAAAAATATTACAGGTCTATAAGATGAGAATTTATACATGTATCTTCAAGTATATCCAATATTTATAAAAGATTATACAACTTGTATCATAACATGCAGGGGGATATCATGCGATTTACAAGACTTCAGTAGCAATTTAATACATGACATGGTATATACATATAAATCATGCAAGCATGTTTACGTCACTATATGAGGAAGCATGCAATTCGTTGTAGCCTGGGACAGTAGAAAATAATATTCTTTTGAGTAATTGTATTCCTGTTACACGATACGTTGGAAAAATCGATACAACAATAAAACCCCTATCGAACTTTTATAAGCAATAAACCTCAACCTTTATACCCAATTTCCTAATTTTTACTCCAATCTTCACGAGCAAGTGGTCGTAACATATTGTAAGTCAACTATTAGCGATATAATATGGAGATAAGTAAAATAGAAAGGCTTAATGTATTAAGGATAAATTAACAAAATATGCTACTTTTGAAACTAAATTAACAAAAATATATCTAAAAATTTCTAATTAACAAAAATATATCCAAAATTTCATACCATAATTTGTATATTTCATAACCTTATTTCAAAAGTTCATACCCTTATTTCAAAAGTTCATACCCTAATTTGTATTTTTCATACCCTTATTTCAAAAGTTCATACCTTAATTTGTATTTTTCATACGCTTATTCCAAAAGTTCATACCCTTATTTCAAAAATTCATACACTAATTTGTATTTTTCATATCCTTATCAAAAGTTCATACCCTTATTTCAAAAGTTCATACCCTAATTTGTATTTTTTATACTCTTATTCCAAAAGTTCATACCCTTATTTCAAAAGTTCATATACTGATTCATAGAGTTCACATTTATTTTCAAATTTCATACTCCAAATTACATAATTCATACACATAATTTTCAACTCCATATCATTAATTCACCTAATTCATACACTTATTTTTTAACATTATACACTAATTAACAAATCCAACTCTTACCCGTCCTCCGATCTCGAACTATCACGTCGTCGTCGTGGGACTCTACTTCGATGACATCATCTCCGTCGACATCAATCTCGAGTTTCGACCTCGTTGTACACACTCGTCGTCCATTCCGATATATGTGTCCGTCTCAATCTCCATGGAAGAAAGAGATCGGAGAGAGAGAGAGTAAGGAGAAAAAAAAATCAAAAAAATAGATGGAGGATGATGAGAGAGATCGGAAAGGGAGAGAAATGATGAGAGATCGGTAAGAGTGGGAAGGAGAAGGAGAGAGATCGGAGAGAGAGAAGGAGGAGAGAGAAATCGGAGAGAATGTGAGAGGAGGAGGGAGGGAGTAAAGAGATTGAGAGGGATAAATCAGATTTTTTGTTTTTTATTAATTATTAATTGAAAGTATGTTTTTGATAATTTAACTTTTGAGGATTTGATTTTGTTAATATAATAACTGTAGGGTATGTTTATGTTAATTGCCTCATGTATTAATGGTATTATACAATGAAAATCTCAAAAAAAAAAAATTATATACGAGAGGTTAAAGTAAACTACATGAGAGTTTTATACAAAGTATAATCAGGAATTTAAAGATTACAATACGATACTAATAATTACACATATAGTGGGACACACAACATATATAATAACCTACAACACGTCCAACATCATTTATAAATATAATTTTTTTATATAAAATGAGTTTGGAAAGTAAAAGAATAATAAGAGTTTATTATACTTTATTAATTACCTTTAAGTATGATAACTTTTTTGTTTAGTATCACAAACTATGAATTTTTTTTATGTATTAATGTGAACTTTGGTTTTTATTGGCTTAGTACAATTTTGTCAATTCTAACTACATTAAATGAAATCCGGTAAAATAAATGGTATTTTGGTAATTTGATTATATAAATAATAAGTCCTTGATATTTTATATATATTCAGTTTGGTTATTTTGGTAAATACATAAGTATTAGAACTTAGAAGAGTATTTTAGTAAAAACAATTTTAAAATTAGCATGTCTGTTAATGTTAATTTGTGAGATATAATAAGTAAAACAAACAAACATTCAATAGTTAGTTTATGAAACTAAACTAAAAAAACATATTTATTTACTAAAATATAATAAACCCTTACGTAGTAATTAAATGTGGTAAATAGAGAAAATAAACAAAAAAAGTGGGGATGCTTGGAGAGCGTGGTTACTGGGTCAGGCATTCAAAAAATGAACAGCAAGAGACAGAAAATAATAATAATAATAATAATTCAATTATAGGAAGAAATTCCTAACATATCATCATAGCCAGAGCTAAATCGCTTGGTTGTTTCTAAACGGTTTCATATGATCGAATAGGTGGCTGTATTATTATTATTATTATTATTATTATTATAGGAGGGGGATTCGTATTAATAGTAATTAAATAAAAAAAAGGGATGCTTTGTTGTGGATGGAAGAGCAAGATTGAGTCATGGACACGTGATTATGATCTCATTCAGTCCTTTGCCACATTCTTCATCTATCTCCAAGTAAATATTTACTCCTTACAATTGTTTTTTTATTTTTTTATTTTTTTATTTTTATGTTTTGTTAATTAATTTAACCCCACTATGTTATTATACTCCTTACTTGTTTGGGTTTTGGATTTTCGCAAAATTTGGGTTTTCTTTTTTATATTTATTGAATTGGTATTTAGTGCCTGTCTGGCAACTGCTTTTCTTCTTACCTTTCTACTGGTGTTTGGCTTTTTAGCTTTTCAACCGAAAAGATGATAATTCTCTAATACAACTCACTTATAAGTTAACACTTATTATCAGTAAAACTAAATTATACGTCACTTATAAGTGAAAAAGCTAAGGTCGTGCGAAACTTTTTTAAAGCAAGTTTTGTTCTCATTACTTTTCATAATAAGCATATTTTTGCCTCAAAACCCGATGGTAAACGCGCCCTTAATTGTTCTTTATGAGGTGACCGAATAAATGGTGCCAGAAAGATGTCAATTGTCCTAAATATAAACTATAAAACACCATTATATATACATGTTACAGGTATAGTACAGTACGGGTACAAGAATACACTTATTATAGAAATTTTAATGGTACTGGTTCGACGGATAGTCAGTGTATTAAATGGAAAGAAAATAGGGAGTGAAAAGAACTCAAAACACACTCAAATATTCTCCGGCACACTTCCTTTTATCTCATTGTTTGACCATACTCAAACTGTACCTAATAAGCTATTCTAATTAGTTTTTATGTTTTTTTTAAAATTTTGTAAGGAGTATGTACCCATACGTACTGGCACGTGGTAGGGTGCGTCACAATTTCGAAGTACCCATGCTTCTTAGTTTATAAAGAATCATCAATGTCACAAGCAACTCTAGCGTGAATTTTAAAATTTGAGCATTTTTCCCACCCGTAAGTAAGTGGAAAAATATATATCTAACTATGAATCTTAACACCCTGCGGGCCAAGTCCTGTTTAGGTCACTGGTCTTGGTAAAGCTTTCTTTCTTTTCTTTCAGCTTATTAAGCTACAAGCATATTCACCTTGTTTTACTATATGATTTTTGCTTTTGCAAAGAGTACACTTTATTAAGGGGACAGTTTTGTAATGCTATATAATTTTTGCTTTGAAAAGAGTACAACTTCTTAACAAATAGTTTAATAAAACGTATCAGTCTAAACTGCTTAAATTTGTCCATTTAAGCAGTGAAAACACATCATCCATTGTTGTAGTCCAACGCGATCTTGATAGGGAAACAGAAAGTAGAAAATAAACTTGTACGTAAAGGCGGGATGCATTGCTGGAATTCATTGACAATCTTCTTTTAAAATATTGATTCGAGAGTAGGGGCTTTTGGTTTCGGAATTTTTGTGTGAGAGTTTCAATTGGTGTTTTTAGTTTATTCACGTTTTATATACTTTTTTGATACACTTTTAAGTTTGCTTGAGTAGTTTCTTATAATATTCAGTTACATTTAAGTAAGTTTGTCATTTCTTTACTCTTTCAGTTTCATTTAGTTTTCTATTGCGTGCTGACTCAATAGCATTGGGTCATTGTATTTGCTTTCCTCCTTAACTTTTGATTCCAAACACGAGAATCAAATTGACTCTGGGTGATACGAGATCGAACGTGGTGGATCTATCTAATCAGGTTTATAACGATCAAACTAAATACCGCAACCCGTCACCTATAAAGAGGTGGGAACCTTGGTATGATTAGTTGATATTCCAATACTAAATACCGCAACCCGTCACCTATAAAGAGGTGTGAACCTTGGTATGATTAGTTGATATTCCAATACTAAAGACCGTGACCCGTCACCTATAAAGAGGTGTGAACCTTGGTATGATTAGTTTGGTATGGAACCGCGACCCGTCATCTATAAAGAGGTGGGAACCTTGGTATGTGAAGACGCCACAAACGGTTATGGACTACCGAATGATAAGTCGGGGTGAACGCCACAAGGTAGAACCTTGATAAGTTCGAAAAGTTCAATGAAGAACCCAAGAGAAAACTCTCAATATATTTTATCCAAATATGATCTTTACAAGCATGGAATGCCCCTTATTTATACTTGGAACAAGTCTCCAAGAATGGGAAAAGACATAGAAAAGCTTTAATTAAAAATAGGTTCATAGTGCATAAGACCTATGACCTTCCAATTTATGTAACTCCTAGAAAAGATCAAAATAAAACCAAATACATTGTAATTCAGCATAACCACTCAGTAATGAGTTCATCCCCTTTATAAATTCGTGGCTCTTTGAATAATGGACTTTAACACCTCCAAATGCATTGAATCTCAGCAAAGATGCATTAATCTTTTGATAACTTAAGCCCCTCGAAGTCCCAACCTTAATGACCACCAAATTAACTTGATTAGAAGCTTATTTAATTACTCCAATCTGATTAACAAAGTCTTGGACATTAATTGAGCTCATATTCAGCTTCGTATTCGGCTTCGGTTTCCCTTTAGTCTTCATATCCTTGTAATCTGTCCGAATATCATGTCTAAGTCCATAACATGTCGCCTTAAACTCTTTAGCCGTTATATTTGTAATTGTCGAAATAAGAGCTTGTGAATAACACTTCGTTAGCGCGATCAAGATCACATCACTGGGCTCTTTGCTTATTGATCCAAAACTAGGGGTTTGGTTTTATGGGATATTCTTGAAAATGTTATAAATACAGAAGAGTTACACAATTACGTGACAGTGACTCATTGATTGCTATACTGGGTTTATGTGAACACAAGATTTTCCCTTTTCGCTTAGAGACAGGGTGCACTTTGGGAGCGACGATGCAGTAACTATTAATTGCAGCAGTTGCAACGGAAATTTTTACTGATCATTTCATATGCAACCATTTTGATTAAATGGATTTTTTTTATGTAGGTGGCAACTATTTTTTGAAGCCCAAAATTTTCTAGTCCGTTGGTTTGAAAAACGGAAAGTTGTGATTCCTAATTACAGCTACTGCAACTAATCTATAATTGAATCAACCTCAAGTCCATTCTCATGTGCACATTTTTTCCATAAATTCTGTGAAAGCATCCCTTTCTTCTAATTGTTACACTTCGTCAATTTATTTTGGTCTTTTCCGTGCATTATTCTTTTTAAATTGGTACATTTATAGATGATGTTTTTCTAGGTTGGCTGTGCGCTGGTGGGATCCCTTGGAGCACTGTACACAGGCGTTCTTTTGATTAATTTAGCTATTTCACTTTTTGCATTAGTTGCGATCGAGAGTAGCAGCCAAAGCCTTGCCCGGACATATGCTGTTCTTCTCTTTGGTGCGATTTTGATTGATATGGCTTGGTTCGTTCTCTTCACTCATGAAATTTGGTATGTTCACTTATTCAAAGATATTCGATACAACCTAAAAGCTGTGAAAATCTGACAGAGGAGATAAGATTAAGTACTTCCAGCCAAATATTTGGGTTTTATATATCTGAATTAATTATTAGAGGGACAAAAGAAAGCCGGTTAAATGCAGGTAAATTAAGAAAAAGGAAGAAAAGTAACCCTATAAAACATAATGGCAGAAAGGTAAATTATTTAACTTAAGATGTTGTCAAAATTCGGAAGGGTTACGGAAGAGAGACTAGAGTCTAGTTTGCTATTTTAACATGGCCGTGTGTTTAAGGGACATTTTTTACTTTTGTATGAATGGTTTTCTTGTTATTAGATACAACTGAGACCTTTTTCCCATCATGCCGAATGAAATAACAATAATCCCGGGGCTTATATTTATAGAAACATTCTGCTACATCTTTATATCTAATTCCTATATTGGTCCATGTTTATGGAAGCTTCAAAACTGTAAACATACTTAGGCAAGGTTCATCTTTCAATGCCAGCATGTATCTTTTTAGTGTTGTTACTTGTACAAAATGGAACTGTGGTTAACTATGAAATGATTCCTTCCAATATCACTAGTTCATTTTGGAACTAAGAGAATGTATCATATCGATGGCTACACCACTGTCAGTTTTGTAAAAAAAAAAATTATATATGTGCAGGAACATATCTTCTGAGACCTATGGGGCCTTTGTCATATTTTCTGTGCAACTCACGTTTTGGATGCAAGTTATTGGGTTTTGCATGAGATTATTATCGTCATTTTTATGGGTTCAGATGTACAGATTGGGTGTGTCGTTTATAGACGGTTCAGCTACACGAGAAGCAGATTACGATTTAAGAAATAGTTTTTTAAGTCCTGCACATCCTGCTATAACCAGACGTACTTCTGGTTGTGACCAAGCATTAGGTGGTTCAATTTACGACCCAAGATATTACTCTTCTCTCTTTGAAGATGGTCAAGAAAATGGTCACTCATATGGGGTATGATATGATTGGTGTATCTGCTTTACTGATATTGTTTCGATTTACAAACATTCTTCCTCTTGGTATTTATTTTCTCTATTTACAAAAGTCATGTGATCTTGCATAGCTTTATATTTGAAACCAGCTGAAACATGAACTTGCTACATTTCCTACGTTGACATGCCATCTTAAGTCGAATTTTCCAATTTTCTTTGTTATCCATTTTGCATTAATAGTTGACACCAGTAAATGAACTTTCTCAACACTCGAATAACAATGGTTTTGTACACACGGTTTTAAGCCCTGTAGAGATCTATCTTAACAATGTTTTTAAAGTTCTCTGTTCTCTATGTTTTTCTTATTGTGTCTTTTGTCAAGCACTCATTCATGAGAAACAATAGTTTAAGCCCGGTCCACTATATTTTAGGGTGTGCCAACCAATCTGTTTTTTTAGTTTTTAGTTTTTAGTTTTAATTAATTTAAGGGTAGTTATTCTTGGAATCCCCAATATGTGTTGGATTTTTATTTGTTGGCACACCCTAAAAAATTTAGTAGACCCGGTTCATGGTAGTGTTCCTCCAATGTCCAAATATTTGCAGGATTTAAATAATAATTCTTATCTATCTTGTTTTCCTTGATACACGTTCGTTCGGGATTCTCAACTTCTTTTCCTGAAACTGGCTTCATACTTTCGTTGTTTTCTGACCGTCTGGGTGGTATACATTTCCTAAGTTTTCGAAATAATTCTAGTTCTTCACAGCATAAGTACTAGAACGTCATGATGGAAATAGCATGAAGGGGTTCTTGTATAGTATGTCTTGTTGTGCAATTAATGGAAGTTCTTGTCCTTTGGTTGTCCTGGTGCTTATGTTAAGCTTTTAATTGTGAAAACCTATAATATTAAGCTTTTTTCTCCCCTCTTTGTTTTTTTGTGGAACAAATTTTTTATACCTAGCCCGTTTTACTTATAAAAAACAAAGCAAAGATCAATTTGATACACTTGGATGTCAAATGGCTTATAAACGTACTCAATGTGGTGGTAATGGAGTCATGTGTCTTGTTCCTCATGTTAGATTGATTAGTTGATACATGTTTCCTCCTCTTTACCTATTTGCAGGGCAATCATCTAATTTGCCATAGTGAATCTGCATCCAAGGCTGAAGCTTCGAAAGTAATGCTGGTAAGTCTAGTGTTTACTTTTACAGATTGTTTTCATAGTTTAAACAAAATAATGTGACAACTATTAACTTATCCTAATAAAATGTCTTGACTTCATTGTCCTTAGTTTGATGAGAATTTTTTTGCAGAGATTTTTAATTAAAATATTCTTTTGTTCTCCATGTTCTACTTGTTGGTTACTTAAGAAAAATCCTGAAAAAAAAGAATTGTAAAAAAATCTCTTGATTTTTGTTGTTTACATATTTGTCATCTGACGTAAAATAGTTTTTAACCTTGTAGCTTTACTAGTTTACTTGATCTTACAGTATTCGTAGTTTTTTTGGGCAAATTTGCCTTACATTTCTGTTATTGTCTAAGGTGATAAAGTCGCATTGCCCAAGTGTTGGAACTTGGAAGCACATCCTGTTTCTAGATGTATAAGTGCTCTCCTTAATATGGGTTTTGAGTGTGTTATCTTTATTTTTGTTGTTCACAATTTTTCATATGTAAAAAATAAAAACTAGTTGCTTTAGGTTGTATTGTTTCCTTGATCATACTAATTCCTAGTTATTTGTCAATTTGCCTTAAGTATTTGTTTTTGTCTTAGGCTATATAGTTACAATCTAGTGCTGGTAGCATGTTCAGTTCCAACAAAATAATTGCTTTCCTTAAACATGGTTTTATCGAAAATTATTTTGATTTTTGTTGTTAACAACTATTCATATATATGCAGGACGTAAACGTAGATTTTTTTAAGTTTGTATTGCTTCCTTGATCATACTTAATTCTATATGGTTGTCAAATTGCCTTGCGTTTTCATTTTTGTCAAAGGTGATACAGATACAGCCCATTGCTCAAGTATTTGAAGCACGTCTTCTTCTCAACATTCTAAGTACCAAAAGATAATTCAACGTTATGGAAACAACATTAGGGGAGGGTTTTAGCTGCAAAACAAATATGTTACTTTTACAGTTTTACTTTGCAAAACATTGCTATTTATAATACAGTTTTTTTTTATAAAACAACATGGTAGTTGAATCAAATACTGGCGGTTTGGTTGCATTTAGAATTCCTGGTGACATGGTTTAGCTTTTACTTGAGAACTTTTAACCCAGATCACTGTTTGGGAGATCCTATGGATGAAATGAAGGTGAACTTCTATAAATAAATAAAAGGGGTAAATGTAGATAGTTATATATAAAATTTCTTCTTCTCTCATCTTTACTTTTTGTGGAAACTGTTATGCATCTTTAGCTGAATTACTTGCTAACAAAAAGAAAAAAATTGATTTACTAGGGTATATAAAATTTCTTCTTCTCTCATCCTTACTTTTGTGGAAATAGTTATGCTTTAGCTGAAGTACTTACTAGCAAAAAGAAAAAAATTGATTCACTAGGGTCTGTAATGGTATAGTCATTCAACTCTCTTGCTTCTTATCGTACTTTAGTATAACTGATTTATGTTTCGTTACACCATCTTACCTATTTGTAGGGCCAGAATCATGAAATCCATCATTGTGGATCTTCATCTAAAGCTGAACCTTCGCAATTCGTATTGGTGAGTTTGTTTTCTAATAATTAGTTCACGAGTTGATATCATAGTTAAAGCAAAAATAAAATTTAACTATTGGTTCCATGATTGCAGAAGAAACTGTAGCATATCCTTGTAGAAAGCATGCTACAAAACACTATTATCTATCTTTGTGAAAAATAAGACACAATTCAGATGCTATGCATTGGACTATTTTGCAGCCGGAGTACCCAACTTCTTAGAGCACATAGTGAGTATTATGGTACTTTAGAAAGCCCAGTTCGGCAAAAACGTGGATAATTTGAAAGACGTTCACTTTTAGTGCTAGCTTAAGTTAATGTTTAACTAGTAATATTTTAATATGCACAATGTAGTTCCCTTCTTAAAAGATATTATATTGTGGTAAAATATATGGTTAGGAAGAGTACTAGTTTTGACACTATTGCCAGTTATGTTACGAGACACTCAAACTTTATAAATATTTTACTAAATTGCTAATTGAGGGACATGTTGCCTTGTCTGATCTCGTTATTAGGGGTTATATAAAATATACCAACTAATAGGTCTATTTGTTAGAGTTAGTTAAGTTCTATAAATGATGAAGTGATTTGTTCTATAAGACTTGCTGTTTACTTCCAAACAACACCGGGTTCAGAATGAATTTGTCACCTCTTTGATTAGAGGAGTAACATACAGCAAAAACGTCTTACCTCCAAGTCGTACCTGACTCTCCTTCTTAAAGATTAACAGATTTATAAGGAAACACTTTTTTTACCCGGGGGGTGGGTGGGCGGGTTGGTTGGATTTTGGAGAAACTGGAAAAAAAGAAATACTTAGAGAAGAGCCAAAATTATACTTTTAGGAAACAAAAACATTTTAAAGACGATCCTCAAGTAAATTTTAGGGGTAAGCTTGACGAATATATGGCAATTCATCCGATTAGTTCCAATAGGTTAACCAATAATCTGTACTATTATTAATCATTACAATTTTCTAATATCTACCATTCAGCGATTCACTTTGTTGTGGAATACTTAAAAAAAAATTAACTCTCACTTTGGAGGCGCTAGGAATCGAACCCTGGTGGTGAGTGGGATATACGAAGGTTATAAATGTATTGGACCGACCATTTTGCTCAGGAACACTTGATAATGGAAGCAGTTTTGTTTGTTTTTCCCTTAAACTCTATGAACTTCAAATGGTACCCATGTTTTCCTGTTTCCTCTTATAATTTGAGTCCTTAATTCCCCATTCCAAATTCCACCACTATTTAACTGAGTCTTACAACATTAAGGACATAAAGATTGATTTAGGTCATATTACAAATGTTCATCAAGTGGCATCTTCCACGATCCATACAAACAACTAATTCAAGAGACTGCCTTTGTACCATGTAATTGCTCATTTTGATCACCAAGAAAAAATATGTTCTCTATGTCAACTTGAGGAGGTACCAACATAAGATGTGACGTGAATGTCAATATCCATCCTTTTTTGGAGGAAGAGTGAGACTTTAGCTTTCTTATCGTCATAATGTAAATAAAATACCAAAATGACCATCGGTCAGTTTCTTGATCAATGTTAAAAGATAATATATATAGGTGACACGGATTATATGTAATATTTTGGGGTTCATGCTTTCAGTTATGTTTAATTTTATTGAGCTTTAATTAGTGGCCTCTCTTGTTTTTTTACTTAAAACGGGTTTATGTCTGTTGCCACTAAGCAGCATAAGCTGTCCTTGTTTCGGTTGTTTCCCAGTGGTGGATCCAGAAATCTGATTCATGGGGGGACTATCATTGGTCACCAGGGGCCGTTATAAAGAAGAAAACAAAATTCTTCAAAATTTTCTATAAATAAAAATCCGTTTTTAAATTTTTCAGAAAGGCTGCGGCCCACGCTGGCCCTCCCTTAGACCCGTCCAATGTTTTCCCTTGTTTTTTTACGAGTCCTTGAGCTATTAACCAAAAAGAATAGCTTGAACTGAAGAAATTGAAGCTGGTATTGTACTAGGATTCCTTTCTCTACATGAATCGGTTTACATTGTTGCTAGTAGCGTAACCCTCGTTTTAGTTTTCCTGTGAACACCGAACCAAGTGACATCTTTCTATCAAAAGTCAAATGAATGCACCCTATTAGCACTTCAGTTGACTGGGTTATAATTTTTAGCTCTTCTGTTTACTGAGTTATTTTTGCTTCTTCTTGACATTATACTGATAACGTTTGAATAGTCTCAGGATGAGAACGCTTTAATCAAGTCGACGAGTATTTGAATGGAGATATGGTATCCTTCGAGCCTCTTTGAACTGAATGAACGACTTTATTCATGTTTTGGCTTTTGGTTTTTCCAAAGGTTAATGATTCTCCAAGTTGAGACATTTTGTATAGATGTCCAACTATAGCATTCTTTCCAGAAAGTTGAGGCGTTTCTTCGATCTTGGACCCGGAACCAGCTGTGTTCTTTTACATCGTTACATGTGAGATACATAGATAGGAAGCTATTTTATTTTATATTCATAACTCGAATCTGAAGTGTGTTGTTACACGATCATCCTGGGAAGATATTTTGCAACGCCATTTAGTTCAATGTAACCCGATAATAGTGAATATAGAAATATATGCCATCGGCTTTTCAAGTTGTTTCCTAAATACACATCTTCTTCTTGTGGTTTCTTTTTATTTGTTACTATTTTCTATCTCTAGTTTGTATTAAGGGATCCGAACATGAGATATATGTATTTAAAAAAATTATTTAGGTGAAGGTCCATGTAGATATTACAGGAAAGTTGAATCCAACTTGAGTGAATCAAGATTCTTATTTGTTAGTCAAGTTGAAGTATGAATTTTTCTAGACTCAGTTTCGCCCCGTATAGTACATGAGAAATGTTAATGATGTTAATATCATTTTTAATAGTTATGGCTGGTTGTTTTTTCTGATACATTATTGTGGTTGTTTGAAAATAATGGTAGCCCATAAAGTGCAGGAATAGTAGGTGAATTGGCTGTGTCTGGCTATGTATTTGGATGTCCAAAAAAATTAAGGCAATGTGCACATGCTAGGTAAACATTTAGAAATGGTGTAAAAACACTACTGATAGAACATAAAAATTAGATCCGAATATTCTATTCGGGTAATAATCAACCCACTTTATAAATGGGTATCCAACGCTTAAATGGGTCATCTCATACTTTTTATAGGAAATAAGGTGTTACTATCAAAAGCCCAAACCCAATCAAATGGAGACCCATGTCTGAAAAACCTCTGGGATGAATACATTTGTCAACATCCTAGAAGGCATAGTTGCCTATAAATAGCCAACTACCCCTCATAGAAAAGGACCAGAAAATCTATCCAAAAAATATAGAGAGAAGTTGAGAAAAGAGAGAAAATAGTCAAGGCTTATTACACCAAGAAATAAATCGAGCAGAGATAAAGCCGAGCACCGAATAAAAGGGGAGAAAGACCAAGAAGATAGATTAAATAGTCAAATCGAGCACAATTGTAAAATAGAGATACTAATCCGAGCAAGTGTAATAATCCGAATAAGGATAGTAATCCGAGCAATAATAAAGATCAGGAAGTGTCCATTATATACATTTGATTTACTATTATATTATTGTTGAAAAGCCTAGCGCAACCGACCAAAGTTATGACTTTATCAAATGGCGCCGTCTCCGGGAATCATCTAGTTCCCAACTAGTTTAGAATTCGAATACCAATACTCTGCCAGACGAGCGACAATGGTGACCAATGTAGAGGAAACACATCCCGAGATAACAGAAACCAATAACCAAAACGCGCAAATTAGCCAACGAGACCTCGACAATCTACTCGCCGTCCGCGACAGATATGAAGCTATCCAATCCGGAAACCAACCAACAACCTCCTACGTCAACCAAGAACCACCGGTCGAACCACCCCAACATTTCATTGAAGGGATTGTTGACGAACACCCTTCGTCCTCGGAGGACGAACAAGACGTGCCCGTATTAAGGCGTGCACGAAGACGCTTACCCAGGTCCCAGGCAGGGCCGAGCTCAAGAGTCCCTTTGCCTACAGCCTCGGTCAACTCCGGTGCTCATCTACAAACGGACGAAGCTCATCAGTTTGGCATGCCCAAGGATCATGTACTCGGACAGTTACCCCGAATACCAACTAATCCTCAGAGGATGATTACACCACCCACGGTGGAGGTACAACACGTTGTTCCGTTAGCCGATGAAAGGAACTACGCCCAGCTACAAGCTCAGCTGGCGGCATGCATGACGGCCATGACAGCGGCCGGCATCGTAGTGCCAGTTATCCAAACTGACAAAGACCCACGCCATGAAGTGGAAGATTCTGCCTACAGGGCCACCCTGGAGGCAGCGGGTCGATGACCCGATACAAGAGTGCCCCACCAAGGGGGCAATGTCCCAATAACTATCGTCCATCCGAACACTCATATGGAACATGTCCACACAAACACGAAGGACAGTAGATATCCCGAATACAGGATCGGGGAAGGATATGGCCCACCACCACATCAGGGAGGATACCCTCCCCCCTACCAAGTCACGGATGACGCGTTCCAACAGGCTTGGAACGTATGCCAAGAAACCCCATGTACCGAACAGATCACGCGGTACCGCAATCCTATGGGGTTCGTCATTCCCGAATTCAGGCTCTATGATGGAATGAGTTGCCCTATCGACCATCTGAGGCACTACAAGACGAAGATGGAACTGTGGAGTGATGACCATGCACTGATGTGCAAATTTTTCAAAAACAGCTTGGGTCAAGAGGCTTCGTCATGGTATCACAACTTACCACGGGGCTCCATTAGAGACTGGGCAGAACTGCTAAGAGCGTACTCCACCCGATACCCTGCTCATCGGAAAAAGAAGGTTAGCATCGAAACCCTTCTTAAAATGACGATGATGCCAAATGAAAGGCTCAACGATTACTGCATACGTTTTATTGACGTAGCAAACCAGATTCCACAATATGCCAACAATATAGCCATCCAAAACTTTATCAACTCCATCCCTAATGGCTATTGGGCGAGAAGGAAGTTCATAGGCAAAAACTTCCCGACCACTGATTCCCTGCTAGCCTATTGTACCCACCTCACCGATAAGAACAACGAACTGCGTTTCCTCAACCGAACTCTACCAAGAAGAGAGTCGGTCCGTGAGGCACAGGTGGGTCGCAAAAGAGTTAGGAATAACCAGGGAGAGGCATTCCCACCGACCAGAAAGGGCAAAGATCCCGAGGTCCATAGCAGGGTAGGGCGACCACGAGCACTAGAGCCCAAACCGCTCCAGATCGCGTACCCAACACCGACCAACGAACATAAACCTCTCCAGCTCACCTACCCGATGCCACCCAAGCCGTTTCAACAAGGTCGGCCCCAAGAGAGGGAACACCGAAACACTTCCGGACCGGTCGAGCTGCGATACACTTTCAACCTATCTGCTGAAGATATCTTCAAGGATATATGCAGGGAAAGTTGGTATTCCCGACCACAACCGATCATTTCTCCCCCCAATCAGAGAGATTCCAAGCTCTTCTGCGCATATCATGAGGATCACGGCCATCTCACTGAGCATTGCCGTAACCTGCGATGGAGAATGAATCAGTGGGGCGATGCAGGGTACCTAGCCAAGTACATCAACGGAACTGGGAATAAAGGCAAGCAATTGGCCATCGAGGGATCCGACAACCGGCAAGGCAAAGCGATCAACGTCGTTCATATGTCGCGACCCAAGGGCCCAGGCGGGGAACGATCGCGACAACGGCAGCTGGCCCACTTTGGCCAAGTAGCCAAGGCATCACATGCGTCAACCTCTAAACGACAATGCACACCACGATGACATCCCCCCATTTCTTTCTCGGATCTTGACGAAGAAGGAGTGATTTACCCCCACGGAGACGCCATTAACCTCCGTGTTCAAATCGGCCTAGACACGGTCAGCAGGGTACTTGTCGACCAAGGAGCCTCTTGTGATATCATGTACAAGGAGCTTTTCGACAAGATGGAACTCAAGCTGCAAGATCTACAGCCTACCGATGTCACACTGATCGGATTCATCTCCGAAACGACTAAACCGTTGGGTAAGATCGTCCTCAGTGTCACAACCGGGTCCGTGTCGGTTCCCGTGGAATTTTTAGTGGTCAACGACCACTCCGGTCACAACGCGATATTAGGCCGACCTTGGTTACATGCCATGAAGGCCATACCCTCGACCTATCACCAAAAGGTCAAATACCCAAATGAGAGGGGAGAGATCGAGACAGCCAGAGGATGTCAAGAAGATTCAAGATGCTGCGAAGACATCACCGCGACTCTCCAAAAACAACGAAGCATTGTGGAACAACCCACCAGCACAAAGAAGCTGATCAACCAAATATCCAAAACCGAAAGGGTGGTCGAAGAACAAGTAGGAGAGACACTTAGGAAGGTGTATATTCCTGATATGGACGAGGAGCACTACTTCCTCCTCGGCGATAACCTTCCAAAACAGGAATCCGAGGAGTTAAGGGCATTCCTTCTCAGTAACAATGATAAATTCGCCTGGAGTCCTAAAGACATGCCGGGCCTAGATCCCAATACAGCATGCCACCACCTAAGTGTAAACGCCGAGTACAAGCCAATAGCACAGAGGAGTAGGAAAGTCTCTGTACAGCACAGAGCAGCTATAATCGCTGAAGTACAAAAGCTATTAGAGGCTGAAGCCATAAGGGAGGTTTACTATCCAAAATGGTTGTCCAACCCGGTTGTCGTCCCTAAGAAGAACGGGAAGGAGAGAGTCTGTATAGACTTCACCAATCTCAACAAAGCCTGCCCGAGGGACCACTTTCCCCTTCCAAGGATCGATCAACTGGTGGACGCAACTGCGGGAGCAGAACGGATGACCTTCCTTGACGCGTACTCAGGATACCATCAAATTCCCCTCGCCCGCAAAGATCAAGAAAAGACTTCATTTATATCGCCTTTGGGAAATTATTGCTATACGGTAATGCCGTTCGGTCTACGCAATGCGGGGGCAACATACCAAAGGATGATAACACGAGTATGTCGAGATCATATAGGGAAAACAATGGAGGTATACATTGACGACATGGTCGTCAAGAGCGAAAAGGCCACATCCCACCTCCAAGACATTAAAGACGTCTTCCAAACGTTGGGCGAGCACAAACTAAAGCTCAACGCAAGCAAGTGTGCATTTGGCATCAGCAAAGGGAAATTCTTGGGGCATATGGTTAGCCGACGAGGAATAGAGGCTAATCCAGATCAAATAACGGCTTTACGGAACCTAGCAGCGCCTAAGAATAAGAAACAGGTACAAGAGCTCACAGGAATGATGGCCGCGTTGAGCAGGTTCATTAGCCGATCCGCAGACAAGGGACGGCCATTTTTTGAATCACTCAAGAAGGATAGAAAATCCGTCTGGGACCCGGAATGTGAGGCTTCATTCAACAATCTCAAAGAGTACTTGAGGACACTGCCACTACTAGTAAGGCCGAACAAAGGAGACGTTCTGGCATGCTACCTAGCAGTTTCCACTACAGCTGTGAGTGCAGTTATCCTAAGAGAAGAAGGTCGCGAACAATTTCCGATCTACTTCGTCAGCAAGACTCTGGTCGAAGCCGAAACACGTTACCTACCATTGGAAAAGCTGTGTCTGGCATTGGTCGTCGCTACCAGGAAGTTGCCGCACTATTTCATAGCTCATCAGGTCCGGGTATACACGAAGTTTCATATCAAAGAGTCACTTCGACGGACGGACATTAGCGGTCGAGTTGCCGCCTGGAGGGTCGAACTATCCCAATTTCATATCGAGTTCGCACCCCGTCACGCCATAAAGGGACAAGTCCTGGCCGATTTCGTCGCTGAATTCACCGAAGGCTATGATGAGCCTTTGGCACTCTCTCCATAATCACACTGGCAGATACATGTCGACGGATCAGCCACCAAGGACGGATCAGGAGCAGGGATCGTCTTGAAGTCTAGAGAGGGAGCAATCATCGAAAAAAAGCATAAAACTGGGCTTCCGAGCTACCAACAATGAGGCAGAATACGAGGCCATGATAAACGGCATGCTCATTGCCCGGTCCCTCGGATGCTCCCACTTAATTGCAAGCTCAGACTCCATGCTCATCGTCAATCAAGCCATCGGCGAGTACCAAGCTAAAGATGACAGAATGATCATCTACCAAGAGAAAGTCCAAAGCTTGATGGCAACCTTCGAACAGTGCGAGTTAATAAGAATCAATCGCACCGACAATGCACATGCCGATGCTTTGGCCACCCTAACCTCGACATTAACATTGACCGACACCCGGTCGATCACAGTGGAACTACTGCCGACCCTGAGCATAATTAAAAGGGTAGACCGGGTGACGTCAATACCGTACGAACTAGGTTGGAGGGAGGACATGACTCGTTATCTGCGAAATGGAACGCTTCCGGCCGACAAGATAAAAGCGCTGAAAATTACAAGAAAAGCTCCTCGTTTCTGGCTATCCGAGGACGATAAACTATACAAATCCAGTTACCGGGGACCCCATCGACTGTGCGTCCCAACCGAGCTACAACTGCCGGTCTTGGAAGAACTCCACGAAGGATCTTGCGGAGCACACATCAAGGGGCGATCCCTTGCAAACAAGGCAATGACCCAAGGATATTGGTGGCCCTATATCAAGCGAGACGCCGATGCATACGTCCAACGTTGCGACAAGTGCCAACGATTCGCCAAGATACCCCGGCTCCCATCATCTATGATGACCCCGGTATCGGCACCATGGCCGTTCGCTCAATGGTCAATTGATTTAGTCGGTAAACTCCCAAGGGCACCTGGGAGTGTGGAATATCTGATCGTCGTGACGGATTATTTCACCAAATGGGTCGAAGCTAAACCCCTCCGAGAAATCAAAGCCAGCAACGTCAAACAATTCATTTGGGAATACATCATCACTAGGTTCGGTATACCGTACGCTATCGTCGCCGACAACGGAACCCAGTTCAAAGATGCCAATTTACAGCTGTGGTACGAGGAACTAGGTATCCGAAAATTCTATTCGACGCCGACATACCCACAAGGAAACGGGCAAGCCGAAGTGTCAAACCGAACAATATTAGACGGCATCAAGACCACCCTTGAACAAGCAAAGGGGAGGTGGCCCGAGCGGCTACTCAACGTTTTATGGTCGTGTCGAACTACACCAAAGACGGGTACCAAGGAAACCCCGTTCAGCTTAGCATACGGAGTCGAGGCCATCATACCGACAGAAATCGGGCTACCCACGCTCCGAACGACTTTAGTCGAGCAAGGAAACAATGAACAAAGAATGAGAGAAGAGCTAGACATGATAGACGAGAAACGAGAGATAGCAGCCCTTACCCTAGTCAAATATCAACAAAGCGTGAAGCAAATTTATGATAAGAGAGAAAGGATCCAAAGAATTCATGGTAGGAGAACTGGTGCTGCGACGAGTGACGGTTTATACCCGCAACGAAATACATGGCAAACTAAGCCCTACCTGGGAAGGCCCATACGAAATCGTCAAGCAAACGAGTCCAGTCTCTTACAAAATCAAAAGCGTACTGTTCGCTAATAGCCGAGGGGAAAAGAATTCTTGGAATGTGGCTAACCTAAAGAAGTACTACGTGTAGGCAATCTTCCGAGTACAGGTTCCACCTTACCCCTCCTGTTTAATGGCATTATCTTTCGTCTTTTTGAATGAATAAAATATATTATCATACTGTCTAGCGAAGGCAAATGAAAATTCCCAACATGGCCGAAGTGCCTAGGAATGCTATGAAATTCCCTAAATGGCGTGTTCTCAAAGGAACGCCTAGGAATACTATGAAAGTTTCCAACATGGCCGAAGTGCCTAGGAATGCTATGAAATTCCCTAAATGGCGTGTTCTCAAAGGAACGCCTAGGAATACTATGAAAATTCCCAACATGGCCGAAGTGCCTAGGAATGCTATGAAATTCCCTAAATGGCGTATTCTCAAAGGAACGCCTAGGAATACTATGAAATTCCCTAAATGGCGTGTTCTCAAAGGAACGCCTAGGAATACTATGAAATTCCCTAAATGGCGTGTTTTCAAAGGAACGCCTAGGAATACTATGAAAATTCCCAACATGGCCGAAGTGCCTAGGAGTGCTATGAAATTCCCTAAATGGCGTGTTCTCAAAGGAACGCCTAGGAATACTATGAAATTCCCTAAATGGCGTGTTCTCAAAGGAACGCCTAGAAATACTATGAAAATTCCCAACATGGCCGAAGTGCCTAGGAATGCTATGAAATTCCCTAAATGGCGTGTTCTCAAAGGAACGCCTAGGAATACTATGAAATTCCCTAAATGGCGTGTTCTCAAAGGAACGCCTAGAAATACTATGAAATTCATGTGCAGGTACAATGCAAGAAATAATTCAGGTCCACGTTACGACGGCGATACAATACAAAATAGCTGACACAATGAAGGAGAATCAAACTAAACGATGAAATATCAACAAGCATATCAAAAACAGGAATAACGAAAATGACAAATGAATCAGCAAGGAAAAATCGATCCAATCAATCAAATAGCAATACGACAATGGAAAGGTACACAGGAATAACGAAAATGACAAATGAATCAGCAAGGAAAAATCGATCCAATCAATCAAATAGCAATACGACAATGGAAAGGTACAAAACAGGAATAAGGAAATAACACAAATAGTCATCGCCCACATTACGGAGGAAATAAGAAGATCATTGACACTAAAGAAACTCATTTAAGAAGAGCTACTACAGGAGGAGCACGACGGTAATTGACCGAGCTCAATCTCTTCGTCATCCGTCGTCGTATCCCCATCGGACTCATCACCATCAAAACGCTCCTCAGAAATTAGGGCATCAAAATTGGTCGTATGAGCTCCAACGCAAGTCAGCGTCTAAAGCCTCGCGTTGAACTCGGCTTCTTTAGCGAGCTCGTGAGCATCCGAGGCCGCTTTACGGCAATCATCGTCGAAGGAGAGATTACGGCGAGCTTTGATCATAGCCGCGGAAGCATCGTATCTGGTTCGGGACAAACGGAAATACTTCACCAGCACGTTGGCTTTGGTTACCAACAACTTTAATTTGCCGAAGTATTTGTCCTTTGCATGCCAATATCGATCCAAACGACGCTCCTGAACCTCAACAGCATGCTCGGCACGACGAACGTATTCACGAAAAGAGGCCGCCTGAGTTTTTAGCTTGGACCGAAGTCGAGCACATTGGTCGGTCAACTTGACATTTTTGCCCATCAAAACGATGTAAGGCCACTTGTCAGGCACCTCGCTAGCCGCACCAGATGAGATCTCGTCCCGGGCAGCACCAGTAGGCCCTAACCCCGGGTTAACTAGGCATGGAGAACCAGCCTGGTGCGACGTAGTAGCGCGTGCCTATAAAAACAAAACAAACAAAAAATGGGGAGGAACGAGACGAGATGAATATACAACCGCAAGAAACGAAAAGACGAAAATAGAAAAAACGAATATTTCCATACAAGCTACAAATAAAACGACGAAACAACCTACTCGATTATCAATCCGATAACCCCTCAACAGACGCCGAGGTCTCTGCTACATCGGCGAAATGAATATCTCGCAATGAAGCAATTTGCGTCCCCAAACGCTCACGAACGACCGCGTCGACTCGGTTCAAGGCAGTAGTGGTCTCGGTTACCCCGGCCGTCGCATCAACCATGCGCTCTGCCCGGGACACACCACTCATTCCTTTTACATGCTCCAGCACCTCTAAAGCGCGAACTCGGGCCCAATACGCTTTGGCAAAGGATAGCAGCAGGTCCGCGTCCTCGAAAACGGCCTCTAGGACCAAATTCAAGCTCGTCACACGACCTCGGGCTTCATCACGAGATCGTCGTAGGGCACCGAGAAGTTCCCTCGCTTTACCCTTATTTGCCATATAATGAGCGGTCTTTTTGCTGAATTTCTCTCCCAAATCACGTAACCGAATCGACATGTTTGAAATATGAATATTCAGATCCTCGACTTTATGATGAGCAGAATTCAGTTCCGCAGTTAGGGCAGCCTTAGATCTTTCCAGATTATCTATAACGTCACCTACACTACGACTAGGCGAGGTCCAGACCACCACAGCAAGGGGGTTATTTGGTACCTGACAATATTTTGTTTTCACATCCTTCAAAATATGACGACCCTCAAAAGAAAGTAATCCGAGAAGGCCCAACAGAAAGAAAACACAGCACCTATATTATCACTTCCCCAAAAGAATATGTTTCTAGATACAAAAGAGACCCACAATTCTAATACCAAAAGACTACACAAAAACAACAAAAATATATATATATACTGTCAGAAAAATGGTCAAGGTTCCACCTGAGGAGATGCAGGTGGGGGAGTAACAGTAGCATCAGGTCGAGGAGTGGACGTGGCTGACGTAAAATTAGGACGGAGCGCTGTTGAAATTGTCTGTCCCGGCAGTCGGGGAAGCTCCTCTTCTCGAAGATTCGCCCAGTCTAAGGGTTTCGGCAGGGCACCCTGCGGACAGGGATACACCAACTCCGACCACGCCCTATCCGACACAGGAACCTTCGCGAAATTGAGCGCCCGCACATGAGCGCAATAGACGGAGAAATTAGCCATCATTGCTAACCTTGTCCGCTCCTCCGCCTGTGCCGTTTTCAGAGCGGCCACCTTAGCCTTTTCGGCTTCCACATCCTCCGCCAGCAGCAAGTTCTCCTCCCCTAGTTGGTCATACTTAACGACCAGGCTCTCTTTTTCAGCCATCAATTTACCAACATCCTCGGTCACGTGCAGAAAGTCTGCAGACAGCTTGTCATAATTATCGCCCAGGGTTTTATTCTCGGCGACCAGTTTCTCTTTCTCGACCTCGAAAGCCGCAAGCAGATCCTTTATCTTCTGATCGTTCTCCTCGACTATGGATTTCTTTTCGGTCAGCAGCTCCTCTTTCTCAGCCTCGAGCGCCTTTCACTGATCACTTAGAACAATGGAACCCAAGAAAGCCTGTCATCAAACACAAAAATAGACATGCAACATCAGACAAAAAAAAAAAAAAAAAAATTTTTTTTACCCGAAGCGCATCACTGCCGGCTTGCTCCATTAACGACGATAGCGGACGAGTAGCAATTTCCTCGGCATCCTTGAAGACTAGGGGCTTCAGAGCCGTATAACCCATCCTTAAAGCTTGGGGCTGCTCCAGCAATTTCCCTTTACACCGACCAATGTAACGGGTCATCGCGACCTCGTCCACCAACACCTTCTCGGGTCCGTCGAGAGCCTCATCCTCGACACCCGTCACAACATCCACGGCACTCTCCTTGCCGACCTCCATTTCCACCCCCACGTCCTCCTCCAAATGATCAATCTCAGGGGCCCTATGCTCGATCTCTTCCTCAGTACGGATGGGCGAGCAAACGGGCAGATCTATCGGATCCTCGCTAGGGATAGGCGAGATGACAGGCAAGGTCATCGTACCCTCTCCCATGTTGGTCAAGAGGTTCATATGTCCGAATACATCGTCGATCGACCCCTGAAACACAATAATGCCCATAGACCGGGCAAGAGCGAGGGTAACCAATGGAGAAGTCAGTAGCTAAAATCAGATGACTAATAAAACAAAGCACTAGAAAACAAAACGACAACAATCAAAAGACAAGAAAATCAAAATACATATACACATACATCGCCCGGCGCAGAGACATCCTCGGAGGTATCCCCTTGGGAAGCAGCACACACCCCCTCGCCCGAGCCAACGTTAGCATCTTCCTCGGTAACCGATGTATCGGTTCCCCTAGCCCTCTTCGTCGTTTCAACGACAGGGTCAGATGCACGACGCTTAGAACGAACGGCTTTTTTCCCAAGCCGAGCAGCACTTCGAGCCCGGACCACCTTCAAGAATTCCTCCTCGGGCTCTTTGGTGATCTCGGGTGCAGGATTCCCCTTGGTCACCGACCCCATAGGGTAACCGAGCAGCACGGGAGCAGTACGACTCGCAGGATCCGGCACAGGTCCAGGCCCCCACCATTTCCAAAGAGCTAACAGAGCCTCTACATTGGGAGCGCCGATGTCTGGCATAGTGGGAGCATTGGTAGCCGGTCCAGGAATCTGGTGTCCCGCACAACCCCAGGCACCGGATGCAATTACAATACCAAGATTACGCTCTTTGTTGGTATCCGACAAACCGATAACGAGCCGGCAAAAGGCACGCAGAGTCTTCAAATACGAGCTGCGACGCTCAAAGCTCAAACTATAGACTCCAAAGACGTCCTTCAGTTCAATCGGTATTCCGGACAACTCCGATAGCCTTTGGATACCATTCAGAGTACGGTAACCATTTAGGGCCAGTTGGGCCGGAGCAATCTGCACGGCCTCAAAGAACGAAGCCACCCAGTTTGTAAAAGGCAGTCGAAGACCCCCAGTGAAGAATGCCGAAGAGCGCACAGCTACCTCGCCGGCAGGAACAAATCCCAGCACCTCCTCGTCAGAAATAGGAAGCCGAATGTGTATGTTGTCAGGTATTCCGGCAAACTCCTTAAAATCCTTTTCTACGAATGTGCCAACTTGGGCCACACTTTGGGTCAGAATTTCCTATCCAAACATCATCAAAAGTCCATTAATATACTAACCAAATACACAAACAAGAACCACATCAATATAACGAGCGCCACCCCCCCCCCCCCCACTCACATTAACCAGATACATAAAAATCATCCGACATATATAGACAACCTGAACCATATACCAACGCCACATCTATGACCACAACGACAAATCAAATACAACTCCTAAAAAAGGGAAGGGGAGAGAACGAAAAATCACTTACAGTAATCATTATGAACAAGCAAGCGAGAACAGCAGCCCTAGATCGAGTGGCCGAACGCTTTTTCTTTTGGCGGGAAGAATATACTTTAGAGAGAGAGACAGATATTTTCTTTAGCGAATTTTGTGATACAAACAACAGGGCTCACTTGGCACAATAAAAAGGAGTGGAGTTACAAAAATAATAAAATAATAACCGTCCTTTCGTGTAACAGAGGTTTACCTTTTTTTTCCAACCATACAAAAGTCAACAACCACTGCTATTTGTGACATATAAACGCTCCAGATTTTGCCACGTCGAAGCATATCCCACTACCCAAGGCAGTTCACATCATTACACCTAAATAAACGGCCAGTGGACCCTACCACGAAAAGCTTCCCACGTACGCTACCAATATTATCACACCGAGAATGTCCCCCGATAACGTTCCTCGACTCCCAACCATTTCTTACTCAAAGGGCCTACCGAACAAGGTCGACGAAGACCGTTCCTAGCCTGACGGCATGACGCGTCAAGTCTAACAACGTTCTCCGGGGGGATAACCGGGCACATTGTTCGGTATATACTAGAAAAACATCAAATAAAATAGAATAGACAGAATCAAGTGCAAGACAGAGTTTTATTCTTCCACAAAGGGGGAAAACACAAACAATACAACAGAAAAAGAAAAATTTTACAAGAAAATACACCCATCCTATTTTTTCGAACTATCCCCCATATCGACACCCTTCTTCGCCAAAAGTTCCTCCAGACGCTCTTTCTCCCTAATCAAACGAGAAATCGCCATCTCAGCCTGTTTTAAGGCGTAAGACTGAGACGCGCATTTTTGCTCGGTCTTGAAATAAGCAGTGCCATCTTCGTCCCAATATTGTTTAAACCTCCTCACTTCAGTCCGAGCACACATGAGATCATGTTTCAGCCATGACATCTCAATTTCTTTTAGTTGAAGAGGAGTCAAATCCTCCTTCCCAAAACCAGGGGGACGAGGTAGCAAAAAAGTAGGCTCCTCTTCCATAAGGGCTTTCTTTTTGGAGGCGGACCTAGTGATGGGAGCCATCTCAAACAAAAGTAAGATAGAAGAAACAAATTATAAAACAAGAGAGAGAGGTAGAAATTGGCAATGAGATACAGGCAATAGCGAGCATTTATAGAGAATCAAAAGGCACAAAGTACGAAGCGTTACAATGGTTCACAAGACAGGCACGAGATACGAGAAGATACAACTGATTCATCAAATACAGAAAACAAAACACAAATTGAAAAAGGGGAAATACATAAGAAAACCAGCCCAATCTAAGGATCAATGGGTGGAAAAATCGAACTGCCAGACCGAGAGAAGGCAGAACGAGCTGAACAACTCAACTGAGCTTGGTAGGAGTCATTCATGGCGACCAAATTGTCATTCTCCGAGGAGAGCTCGCTGTTCTCCGTGGTAAGAGCCCTGACGCGTTCCTCAAGCCGAGAATTCCTTACCATTATGTTAGCAAGGCCTTGAGGAGAGTTATCAAAATCATCTTGAGCATGGTCCCAAATCTCCTCGGCATCATACCAGGAGTTGGCCATATGATTTCTCTGTGACAACAAGTGATCGAGCTGACGACTCAGTGCCGAAATCTCGGTCCATTTCACCGTCTCTTCGGGATGAGAGCCGAACAAGCTCAAGGCCAAAACGCCATACTCTTTCTCAAGCCTTGCCATCCGACTGCGGACCCGAGATACCTCAGAATCTAGGCCCTTCATCTGAGCATGATATCTCGCCACAGGTCCAGACATTCTGGGAAATTGTTATAGTACGGAAGAAAATGAGGGGCTGAGGGAGAAATAAGCAATAGAAGAAAAATGAGAGATGATAAACTACTAAAGAAAAGAGAAGTACTTATAGAGCGAAGACAGCACGATCTTTCCTGACATGCTTGGGAGCATGCATATTCCTGACCTACTAGGGAGCATGCACCTATATTCGACAGTGATGGGGACATCTATTGACCTCTGATACAACAGTACAGAAGGAAATAAAGACCAGATATTCAAAGATCTAGCTTCCCGACAAACAACAAACCACAGGTGCAATATAAAAAGAAGTGCAAAAATAAAGGGGCAAAAATACTTTTCATTAATAAAGATGGGATATATCATTGTTCATTACATCCGAAAAGAAATCTATTACATCCGAAAAGAAATCTATTACATCCGAAAAGGAGATCTGTTACATCCGAGAAGAGCTAGTACAGAAGATCAGGCAAAGGATCAACTATATCAGCTGACCAAGTGAGCAGGAGACGCCAAAAAGAAAAAGTAAGCAGAAAGAGAAAGGAAAAGCAGAGAAAAATAAAAAAAAGAAGGCGGAAGGTTAGGGGGAAGTCGATCGGTATCGGTGAGAGGGCCCGGCAGAGACATCCCTGTCCCTCAGTGTCGGGTTCCCCCTTAGCATCTCATTCTCTTCGACTAGAGCCTGACGAGCACGTCGGCAGTAAGCCAGTTCGGATCTTAGCCAAGTTAATTCCCGAACCATCTCAGTATGGTGATAACGCATCACCTTCAATTCCTCCTCGGCAACCCTCAACAGCCTTTGTACATGGTTATAGGAGGCTTCAAAGGCCTCCACTTGCAAAGCTAATGCTGATTGGGTGAAAGGACCAGACATCTTAGGGAAATTATAAGATGAGGGTCTATATATGGGGGAAAATAATATGATAAGAATTGTGAATGTAACCATGCTCTAAGCAAGTATTTATAGATCAATTAGATGAGGGCTGGGATTGAGAGTCGCAACCGTTCGCCAATGGGTATTCAGAAGCGACGGCAATTAAAAGATGTGCCTGTTCAAGAAAAAAACGTTTGGATTCCCAAAAGGTTCTAAAAAAGCGTGAGTAATTAAAAGCCACTCTTGTTCGCAAAATGCTTGGATTCTTACCAATATTTAAAGAGGGTAAGTAATGATGGCATCGTAACACGCGTCATTTTGGGGAAAGGCAACGGTTCAAATAAATATCCCAGATCTTTTGCACAGAGCTCAAGAAAACTCTAGTGAATAAGATTTTTTATGCACAAGGCTCAAGAAATCCTATTGGTCCCCAGATATAAAGATTAAGGAGGTCCAATGGATAAGGTCAAACGCAAGGCCTAAGAAAAAGCATTGATGAGGCCACAAGCATGCGCAGTCAAAATAAATTGCATTGGAAAAGTAATTCAGATATAAACAAGAGAAAGATGTCTTTATTGATTGATTGGTACTTCGTTACAGAAGAAGTCATTATGTCACGAGCAAATTAGTAGTAAAATGCCTAATTATGGAGGGAGCACACCCCTTTATAGGAGTTTTCCTCGAAGAAAGATATTAGGATATGAAACATTAAATGTGCCCCCCAGGGAACCGTCATGAGTCTATTGCGTTTCTCGATGAAGCATTGGAAAAGACAAGACCGAAGTAACGTTCTCGACAGACCGAACATGACTCCCCCGACATGGAAACCACGCCGAGTAAGTCAGGGAACACTTGATAGAACATAAAAATTAGACCCGAATATTCTATTCGGGTAATAATCAACCCACTTTATAAATGGGTATCCAACGCTTAAATGGGTCATCTCATACTTTTTATAGGAAATAAGGTGTTACTATCAAAAGTCCAAGCCCAATCAAATGGGGACCCATGTCTGAAAAACCCCTGGAATGAAGACATTTGTCAACATGCTAGAAGGCATAGTTGCCTATAAATAGCCAACTACCTCTCCTAGAAAAGGACAAGAAAATCTATCCAAAAAATATAGAGAGAATTTGAGAAAAAAGAGAAACTAGTCAAGGCTTATTACACCAAGAAATAAATCGAGCAGAGATAAAGCCGAGCACCGAATAAAAGGGGAGAAAGACCAAGAAGATAGATTAAATAGTCAAATCGAGCACAATTGTAAAATAGAGATAGTAATCCGAGCAAGTGTAATAATCCGAATAAGGATAGTAATCCGAGCAATAATAAAGATCAGGAAGTGTCCATTATATACATTTGATTTACTATTATATTATTGTTGAAAAGCCTAGCGCAACCGACCAAAGTTATGGCTTTATCAACTACAATCTCAAAATCACACAATGAAAGGGTGTGAACTAGCTAGTAGCCGATTAAGGGAGGCATCCCTCTCTATGGTTGTATGTTTTGAACTAAATGTCAACAAGTACTTTTGTTTTTTCCCATTTGTTTCGAGTACAAAACAACGTTTAGAGAGATGTCACATCAAAGACACTGGATTAGTAGGTCTAAAGTGATCTTCATTGCTATTTCCGTGGTTGGATATGGTGTAAACTTAGACACGAGTTATGAGAGGGAGATGGTAATTGTTACTATTTTATCAGAAGAGATTAAAGAACAAAAGGTATAATCAGGCGACCCAAAATAAAGGGTCGATTAGGCTGAGGCCAGTCCTCTTTACGATATTTAGTTATGTACCAAATGATACTTTAGTTTACCGCTCGATATCCTTGGCAAAAATGGTAGTAAATATTTTCTTATGCTCAACTCTGGATCATGGGAATATGCGCTTTTCTTTCAATAACTCATTGTTAGGGAATTTAGCCAGTCCAGAAACTAGAAATTGATCACCAAATAAGAGGTTCACGAAACAGAATTAGCATTGGTCCAATTTAAGATAAAATATCAAAATGCTTTCTACCCCCATCCCCGGACCTCCCTATTTTCCCATGACTTGTCGACTTCTCTCTCCCACCCAACCTTTGTCACAGAAGATGACGTCTTCTCTGGCATGCATCCGCGAGATTAATTTGGTACTTCAGTTTCGTTTGTTTATGTCTGCTATTGGTCAAATGATTGGACTTGATTGATGTTATCTCCGTGACCGTGACTGTAAATTTTGTTGATCGACAAGTCGTGTATGGTTAAATTACATATCCAATCTATGTATAGTTCAAAGGAAGAGGGTACAAACACCCCCAAATTGGGTGTCATTACATTAGTTTTTATATCATTATTTTGGCTACTAAAAATTGTCTAAACCACAACTAAATACCACATAATTGTACGAACATTAATTTTTCCAACCTAAAAATAGTGAGGAGTTACTAGAGGGTTTAGTTCAGTGTAGTGATATTTTAACAGGGATAAGTCGTACAAATTTTTTTAGAAAAATGATCATTTAGTACAAAGTTGGAGACTTAATTATCAAAAAACCTTATTGTTAAAACCTCTTCAAACATTAGTTGCAGACGTTCAGCGCCTAATTTTACTATTTATGTTTAACTTTGATTCTGTCTGCTAATTCTACATTAATATGGACATATCCTTTAACATAAATAAAAGTTTAGATTTTTGATGGTTGAATATTAAATTATGTACCAACCATTAATTTTTCCTAAAACCAGTAACGAAACCTTACCTTAAAAAATTGTCACGAAAATTCGAGGAAAAATAGTATAATCAATGATGTTTTATTTTGCCTTGCATAGGAGTTCAATCAAAGCAAATGGTGGAATTGATACGCATTTTAACTAGAACAGTCCAAGCACGAGGCTTGACTAACAACACTGATAAATAACCAAACAGAACAAATTACGAAGGAAAACCCACAAAAGAATAAGAAAGTCCTATTACAATGAAAGGCAAATAACAAAAATCAGACAAATGCTATTAAGTAATGCTAAAATTAGTGTCCACTTAAATAGATGAAGAAATAATCGACAATATCATTGAAATGAGTTGTTGCCTAATGGACAGGGACGGATTTAGGAGGAGGGGTAATCCTAACTAAAATTAAACAAGAGATCATCATTGATTCGATTATTTACTATCGCAACTTATTATTTTTTATTTCTTTCATGTTTATTTAGTTACATAAGTAACAGTTCATTGCTCATTATTTTCAATAACAACCCTATATTTCTATATTTTTTTTTAAAATCTACAAATACTATTCGAATACCTCAGTTTGATATTAGGAAACAAAAAAATATATTTATAATTTTAAATTTACTGTGTTTTTTACAATTACCAACTCGATTTTTTTAACACTTCAGAATAGACTTTTAAACTCGACTTTCGATTATTTTAAACGTTGTTTTTCTTAAAATTCTAATAGCAATTTTTTTTCTACGGCCCCCAACGATATCATTTAAGTTCCGCCCCTACTAATGGATGTCAGAGACTCTACAAGTATCACCATCTGGCTAACACCAACTCGACAACAATTCTGTTAAACATCACATCCGTATGCCTACCAAAACCTCTAAACGAATCAAGAATAGGGTCATTGACAGCATAGTGACTTTCATGTGTAGTCATTTTTCCTTGTTCAGCTTTTCACAGCTCTAGCAAAAGATGAAAAGGTAAAACAAGGAATACATCCTAGCATATATGCGAGTTTTAGAGAGTCACTGTCCAAGCGAGCCGCCTCCCGCACGAATAGAAGATCTTATCGCTGATAAGGTTATGTCTTCGAATTAGATATTCAACACTGACAACAAGTGTCATGATTCTTACCAATGGCGGAAGCTCGGTGCTTACAAGCCCAGCCCAAATGCCAAAATCATAAAGTCTGGCCGAGCCCATGAAGTCTAATGAGCCCAACAAAGCCCATCCGCAAAAAAAAACTTAACCGATTAACTTCATAGGTCAAGTTTAACCATTCAGTTAAGTCAAACAGATTTTCAAATTTTGAGAATTGATCAGGTAAAGTTTGTTACATTGTATTATCTATATATCTCTAATTAGTCGGAATATTTGAAACTAATTCATGAAGCTTTTTTCGTTTCCATAAGAGAAAGAGAGCAAGTACGAGTTTGTTCCAAACATCCGAAAATCCGGCAATTTTTGGTGAAGTATTTATTCCTTTACTTAGTTATTGTCGCGTTCTCTTCATTATTCCGTTAATTGTTTCTTGAATACGTTGCTTAGTAATAACAACGTTAATAAATATTCTCTAACTTCGTAGCTAGGTATTTAAAAGTTGGTAGCTTAGCTAGCGCTAGTAAAAAAAAGAGAAAAACTAAACCGATAATCAAATCTAATTAACTTGTAGTTGCATGTTAGGATTGATCACCCTTTCTAAATCGTTATTTTATTCATCACAACTCTGCACGTAGTAGCATTTTTAGGACTGACACAACTAAAATTTAAAACGTCAACATTTTTAGTAAAAGTCAAAATATATATATATATCCCATAGGATTAGAACGATTCGCCAAATATGCCAGGTTTGGCCACTAACAAATCCCCCTGCATAGATTTAAGCCTTAGCATCTTTAAAGCATTCGAAAACACTAATTTAATCACACCCTTAACCCGTCTCCGCATTCGATATTCCGGGTACTGTACCCGATATTTACTGCAACTGATGTCGTGCTCTTGCGACACTTTCGTTTGTGGAAAAAACATGTTTGGAAGTTAGTTAGATACATCATTTGAAATCTTACTAGATGTAATTGATAGTATCATGTGTATTCAGAATAAACCCCAACTCCTCTGCCTATAGAGAAAGCATTCATCAAGAAGAAAGATAATCAAATAGACAATATTGGTATTCCTAACCCTACTCATTAAATACGTATTTATAATATAGATAGATGACCCATCGTACAGATCCGTTACTTAGGTATCGCAGGGTGATATGTAGCCAAACCTACCGGTCCCTCTGGCTTAGAGTTTTTACGTGTGTAGATTACACGGAGAAGTAGTAGCGGAAGAAGTAGAGGAAACTCTACAAATGGATTTTCCCATTGGTTTTTTAAGCGAGAATCAATGACGCATTGTATCTCATTTTTCAGGTTTATCAGTATGCTTAAACTCTACAATATTATGTGAAAAGAGATGAAACCTATAACCTACTTTTTTCCAACTTATTGTCCACAAGGACACACTTCAAATTTATATTTCTCACAAGATCACTTTTTCATTAATGTTCATACTCTCTATAGAACAACATTTATATCCGGCCTAAAACACACTTTCTCTCCCTAGAAAAAAAATGAATACATATAAAAAAAAACATGAAAATAAATTGAAGATTCAAAATAAAGCAACCAAAAAATATCGAAAATAATTATATATAAAATGAAAAAAAAAGAGATTAAAAAAAATAAAAATTTAAAACAACAAAAAATATCAGAAATTTAGAAAAATAAGAATTTTTTTAAATATCATAAAATAACCAAAATTGAAAATTGTTTTTTTTTTTAATTTGGGATTTTTGAAGTATATATATCAATTGATATATACATTATGCACGGGCGTACGGCGTACCGCCATGTATACAAGGGTATACCGCATATCACTAGTTATTCAAGAGCATACGACATACAACAAGTTATCCAGGGACATACATGTTAAATTAAAAAAAGTGCACATATATGACCGTAAAATGCATATAGTTCAATAAAATAGCTTATACATTGATAAAAGTGCATATGATTCAATTTAAAAGTGCAAATGGTGCACATAAAGAGCATAAAGTTCAATTTATAGCCTTTCAAAATACACAAAAGTCTATTAAAGTTTCTAAATCTCCCTAAAACTCACTTTTGACTTAAAAGTTACAACCATATACATAAATTCCAAAAATATAATCATGGTAAAAAGAGCCTTTTGCAAAATGTTATTGTGTGAAACCTAGTCATTTATAGTTTAAAGGGATAGATTGCATTTTTTTCCATAATATTATTCCCCAATTTTTGATATAGATAATTTATAAAGTTTACAAAGTTGGTCTCTGAATCAAACATGCCACGAACCAATCAGGCTGGCGGGAGATGAGTGTTACGTCGACTTGAACATCTGGCGTAGTTGTGATGATGGAGATGAACGGGAGAGGTAACGAGTGATGTCGACAGAGAGAAGTCACATAGAGTTGATTAAAATAATTAAATATTATTTCGTTAATCGAATTGACGAAGTTGATTAAAAAAAAATTAAATAGAATTTCGTTAATTGAATTAACGAAGTTCATAAAAATAATTAAATACTACTTCGTTAATTAAATTGACGAAGTTCATAAAAAATTAAATAGAATTTCGTTAATTGAATTGACGAAGTTCATAAAAATAATTAAATATTACTTTGTTAATTGAATTGACGAAGTTGATTAAAAAAAATAAAATAGAATTTCGTTAATTGAATTGACGAAGTTCGATATAAAAAATTAAATTCCCATTTGTTAAAAAATATTAATTCAATTCAATTCAATTAACGAACGGGATTTTTTTTTTATCGAACTTCGTCAATTCAATTAACGAAATAGTATTTAATTTTTTTTTTTATGAATCTCGTCAATTCAATTAACGAAGTAGTATTTAATTTTTTTTATGAACTTCGTCTATTCAATTAACGAAGTTCTATTTAATTTTTGTGAACTTCGTCAATTCAATTAACGAACATAAAGAGCTAGACCATATTAGGAATTTAAAAAAGAGATAGACAATTCTGGATTTTTAAGTACAAATCAGACCATTTTGGAAAAAAAAAACTCTAAAATAATAGTTCAGTTTCAAATTTTAATAAATAGTTTCCTTAAATTCCTCTAATTAAATAAGCATTGTTTTTAGCAAATCACAAAAATCATTACTATTTAAGGGTAAATTTGAAAATCAGTATACATATTTATTAATTTAACTAACTTTAACGAACTATTTTTTAATAGTATTTGTGAAAAACATAAATGGATTATTTACATAAGACAGATGAAGTAATTAATTTTATTTTTGGTTTTATATAGTGGTGATGAGTTGTTAGTCGGAAATTATATTTCTTGAATTGTAGCTGCAGACAATAAATTTAAAAACTGGTATGCATTAGACATTTTTGTTTTATAAAGAAATTAGAATTATATAGGAAGTAATTATCTAGTGTTGGTATTTTAGAAAAAAGATGAACTTTTGTATAACGTGTCAAAGTTTAAAAAGTGGTCACCGGGACCTTTCGAAATTTTATAAAATAATGATGTGCCGACGACTATAAAGAAAGAAAATATGGTAAGAGTTTCAAATATTCTGAAATTATTCTTCCGAAGAGGGCTCAACAAAGGTAGGTATTTATTTATTTATTTTTCACTATTGGGTTTTTTTTTTTATTATTATTTGAACATACATATTACAAGGTTAATAACTCTGATTGCGTTTCAATTACCTCCTCTTTCTTTTTCTTTATTTTAATTTGTAAATGATAAATACATCTCTATTTACGCCTTCTATGTGTTGAATTCTTTGTTTACTTGTTTATTTATTGTTTGAAAAAAGTTAACGGAAATTAAGTCAATGCTTTTTTATTTTTTTTTATTTTACTATGAGGTTTTTTTTTTCCTTTATATTTCTTCATCGATTGAAATATCTAGAGGATTCTGATGTCTGTTATATATTTTTCAATTAGATCAGATCTGTTTTTTGTGTGTGTGTATGATTACATCGTAGTTATTATTATTTTCCAATTGAGTTAACAGTTTTATGTAGTTTTTGTAACAATTAAATTGCCGCAAGTTTGAGAAAATATTAAAACGTGCTTCAGCTTTTTATACGACTATACATAATGCATATATATATATATGAATAATACTATATTCTTGGGACCTCTTCGTTTCCTTTAGAGGTTTTTTTTTTTTTTTAATAAAACCTCATAATTAAGGTGAACATTATAAATTAAGAAACAAGGCAGTGGCCTATCGGTTCGATTAATCATCCATGTGTATATGTCATGTTTAACGGGTTGGATGTAACGAATGAAACAAATAAGAAGATTTTGTTCAGTTTCGTTTTAATGTATTTGTATTTTTTTGATAAAATTCGAAGGTGAGTCCTGTTTTAATCTTCATGTTAACAATGTTCGCAGGTTGGATTTGTGAGAAATGAGAAGATTGACTCTTTATGTAATTATACCTTAACTACATAAACGAAACAAATGAAAAGATTTTGCTTCAGTGAAGATCAATTTGCCTGACTGCCTCAGTTAATATAATTGCGAACATGCCATTTAACTATTAGAATCTATAATCATTTCGTAGGATATTGTGTGTTGTAATATTTAGAATCTGTTTTGGTTGGAGATTTGGTTGTCGAACTGCCTTTCTTTATGTCTTATTTCAGTTGATGTGATTAGGCTAAACCTTGAATAATGATCTTATATATAGAGCACTTTCCGTTGGATAATTTTCTACAAATACAAATTTATTCCTAAATCCCAGTACATCTCAACTTCTATTTTCTTTGAGAAAATAATCTGTTTATTTGTCTCCTGTATATGTCCATTTTATATGTTTGTAGAACTTTACTTTCTTTTAATCAGTTATTTATCATGTTTTCTTTTCTTCTATAATCATTTTTCTTTGTCCAAGCCGTACGTTTTACCTTATTAGTTGCATATATGGTGTTCTGGGCCTATAAGTTCCTTTGTTGCTCAGATTCTAAGGACAAGCGACTAGAAAATAAATTTTGTACGACTAAGACAACCAAGACCCAAAAAACTGAAATAATACTTATTGGTGCCACATGTGCATCAATTTTTTGAGTAAGTCCTCTTCCAGTACATATATTCTCTTGGTCCTAGTCCTTTCTTACAAGTTTCATATCTGTTTGTTTAGAAAGTGGTCTGTTTTGCTAGGTTTACTCATTTAGCGTCTCTCTATGAATGACTATTTGTTTGTGGGTGTGTATATCTAGCTTTACTAAGCTTCGAATCAGTCAATTTTCTGTTTTACTCTTTTCTCCTTTTTCCTTCAACCTTTTCTGTAATACCTTATTAACTTCCATCTATGTTTCTTACTGGTCTGATAAGTTTATTTCTTGCTCAGAATCTAAAAACAATTGACTAAAGAAAGGATTTCGGTGATGGACGAGACACAATCAGCTGCCGTAACCATGTACTGGTGCCACATGTGCAACCGAAGGGTAGAACCCGTCATAGAAGTAGAAACAATTGAATGCCCATTGTGCCAGAGCGGATTTATTGAACAAATGAACCCCACCATCTCCTCCTCCACGGAGCATCTTCAAATCCCCGACGGCTTTTTTCTCCATCGAGAGAGAGAAATGGGGCCAGACTCGGACAGCGCTCTTTCGTTGTGGGCCCCAGTATTGCTTGGCATGATGAGCAATCCACGTAGGCGTAGAAGGTTCCAAAGAAGGTTAGAATTAGAATATGAAGATAACGATGATATCTTAAACAATTTTGAAGAGGGGGGTGAGACCGAGTTGGACCGCGAACTTCAATCGTTTGTCCGTACTAGGAGAAGAAATTCAGCTCAAATTCTCCAGTTCCTTCAAGGAATTCGATCAGGGGAAATATCTCAATCGATTTATAATCCGGAAATTGAACATGAGCATTCGGGAAGAGATACAACCGAAATTAGAGATAGAAACAGAAACCGTGTGATTTTAATCAATCCTTTGAATCAAGCTATTGTTCTTCAAAGTGGTAATTTACAAAACCGTAATATAAATTATTTGGGTGATTATTTTGTGGGTCCCGGTCTTGATTTACTGTTGCAGCATTTGGCAGAAAATGATCCGAATAGGTACGGGACACCACCTGCTGAAAAAGAGGCTGTTGAGGCAATGCCCACAGTTAAAATAAATGAAAATATGCAGTGTTCGGTTTGTTTAGAGGATCTAGAAATGGGGACGGAGGCTAAGGAAATGCCATGTCAACATAAGTTTCATAGCGGGTGTATATTTCCATGGTTGAAGCTTCATAGTTCGTGCCCAGTTTGCAGGTATCAATTGCCTTCTGATGGTTGCAAGATTAATGGTGATAATAATATGGGTAGTCATCACAATGATAATAGTAGCAGCAGCAATGGTCGTGGTGCTTTTCTTGAAGAGGGGGGAATGAGCGAAAGTAGGAGAGGTTTTTCTATTCCATGGCCTTTTAGTAATTTGTTTTCCTCTTCGGGGAATAGAGGTTCCTCTTCGTCATCATCGAATAATGCAATGGGGAATACTTCTTCAACAGATGAGAATTGAGCGTATTTTTTCAGATTAATTGTTTGTTGATGCTGCTTCTGTACTTTGGTTGGATTGATCTTTTTCTTTCTTATTTACTTATGTATATACAAAGTTGTACATTTTGTTCTTTTGAATCCGCTCTCGTTTCTCTCTGAAAAGATGGTGTTGTTTCCATTGTTTCGTGACTTGTATAAAGGGAAAAAAGAACTGCAAAGTCATTTTCAGTTGCGATTTGCTGTATTTATTTGTGCTGATTTCTTTTCTCCTACACATTTAGTTACTGGATGCTGCCTATCGAAGTGACATTCATTGTGACCACTTCAGAATCCTGCAAATGTAACAATTTTTCAAGTTAGTCGGACTTGTTCTGGTTTGTTTATAGGCACTAGTTTTCATTTTCACCATGTTTACTGACGCATACAGACCCAAAACCTTATTTTCAACTTAATTTGCCTTATTCTGGCTTGTGTATAATTTAGTTTTCATTTCAATCATTGTCAACTTCTCACCCATGCTTTCTGAGCGAAAATCATCAGAATAGAACCATGTCCACACTAATTGGAGCCTACAAATAAATTAACCCAAACTTTCTAAACTGGGAGCTATCGAACAAGATATTTGAAAGGAACTTTTTTTTTTTAATTGAAAATGGGGATACCCACTAATTTCATTAATTTTATAGTTTAGTTGGCTAAAAAGTCTTATTACAACAAGAAAATACATGGACTAACACCAAAGTTCTTGAAATAAAGGGATTCTGTGTTGGTGACGAAATCCCTTTGAATTCTTCTAATACTTTACCATTTTAGAGATTCAGATCTTGACAATTCTCTTTTTATTCTCCCGTTTTCTTTTTTAGTCTCCACGATCGAAGGAACACTAAAATGAACTAATTAACCAACTACAACACTCATAAAGATTCTTGCCTCAACCTATGTAGCATATCTCATACCCAGTCTCACAATCCATACAATCTCAATAATAATAATGATATGACCATGTCCACTCTAATCCGAAACTACAACAACAAGGTTTCATTCCCTGTACAATCAATTGTATGAACGCCCAAAAACTAAAAGTGACCATCATACAAGTTATTCAACCCAGGAACTATAAATCCCGAACAAGTCCTTGATCAAACCTTCTCAAAACAGGCATCTACAATCAAAAGACCATAATGGCGAGCCTCTTTTTCTTCCTAGGCTCGGCTTATTCTACAGCTCGCGTCGGCTCCGAGGTCGTTAAGCGGTCCGGTAAAAATGTGGTCTGCTTCGGCGACGGATTCTTGTCGTACCTGCACAAGCAACGAACAGGGGGACCAGGTTGATCCCAGACTTTTCCTCTCCGACGGTCAAGCCAGTACGGTGAAAAAGAGCGCAAGTAACTAAATGCGAATGTTTAGCTAAAGAGAGAGAGGGATCGGACCGGTTACGAAGCGTTGTATCAGGTTCGACGGGGTAGAATTAAGTAGGCCGGGTTCTTTTAGTTTTATCTCTCTTCCTTCCGTTTTTCTCCCCCCCTTTAAAGTAGTGTTGGTGGGAGTATTTATAGTATCATTCAAGACCTATCAGCACTTGGATCACTGTATCGTCAAATACTAATCTAACGGCGTTAGGGCTATTTAAGACTCTGACAAGTGTACAGTCTTTGAACAGGACTCACAGTTGGTGACCTGTGATTGGACCACGTCGATGAACACTAAAATGAACTAATTAATTCAAGAAGCGTACTCGATACGCTTCTCTAGGCCGGCATAGACACGGCTCGGCCTGTTAAGGTCCGGGGTGACACGTCAATCATGACTGTCAGAGGCCCGGTCATACTATTTTTGGGGGTGATAGGGGCCCGGACAAGTGAATACCGACATTCCCTCGCCACATAATACAAAATGAGACGCGAAGAGCATATCCTGTAACTTTAATTATTATTATGTTATACACGTAATTAACATAATTATCTAGGGTTTTTTTCATACAAGATGATCATACATTATAAACTATAATTGGTATGCCAAAACACATACCTTGAGTCATACGGAAGTACGGTGTGTTTTGGACTTGAGAACGGAACTTGAAAGCTGAGTTCGGATGACGTAGGTAGATCGTCGGGGTAGAGACTTGTATTTCTCCCTCTTCCCTATTCTTATATTATATGAGATGATGATCAACTTGATGGAACTTGAATTTTTATATATGTAGGGGAAGACCCAAACTCTTTGACATTCTTACGATCTCTACCGTCCATCAAGATAATCCATCTTAACCTTTTATTGTCATAGAAGATGTAAAGCTTGTAACTCACTAATTAATTTCCATTAGGTCATTTACATGGATAACTTATGACTTGTTAGTGGACCACTTTATGAGAATTATTTAATTGTGTAACTCATGTTTTTAGTAATGGAATGAGTTATCATCTTTTAAAGAATTATAAATGAAATAATTCTAACATTCCTTCATATAACATAACAGTCACTAAGTAAACATAAGTGCGCAATTAAATTATGACATGCTTTACCAAACAAATTGTCAATAACAGTCATGGTGGTTCCATACCACAAGAATATGGTTCATTCCATGTACTACTATACTAACAACTTATCTAGCAACGCCTTTAACGTGAGTTATCGTAATGGTCCAATAATGTCTTAAGAAAAGACAGTTTCAGTAAAGGTTCATAACTTTTCATTATTGTACATACTTAATTGGACAACAAGAACAATAGAAACAATAACTAATGAGATCTTTACTTATTAAATAAACAACTATCATTATGTAATACCACATTATTATCTACAATCAAGACACATGATGTTAACAAAATCTTAATTGTCTTGTGTAGATATCGTTAAGATATATACGATTATTATGTGTTTATTGATAGTATTTTTTCTGAAATTAGTCTTGAAAACTTAACATTCACATTATGTGAACTCAACTCCATTTAAATGCTAGTTGTCAAGAATAATTGCAACATTTATTTTCAGCGACTCAACCATAAGTTCGACATAATCTAAGTGCTGAAATTAATTTGCAATTATTATCATGAGTTTTTTACTCAAAGTCTTATATAACTTTTCTTCGTAATACATGTGATAATACCTTTATTCACTTCTGTCATAAAATTGTTCCAATCTTATATTGCAATAAGACATAAAATTGCATATTGAGAAATGTAACTTATAATTTCTTTATAACTTTACTGAGCAATAAGACATAAAATTGATCATAACTTTTATTGATCATAATAGCATATATTAGCGTAATATATGAGACTCATAATTTAATGAGCAATGAGCCATTGTGAAATATTTAGTTATCACATTTTCTTTCTTTGTATCACATCAATGATACATGAGCATAAAATGTTTATATTCTTGAAAACATAAAACATAGTTAGACATCTTTAACAGTATGCAAAAAGTAATCCACCATGAATAATGATTATTTTTGCGTTGCCTATAATAATAAGTGTTTCAAGTACAACTAATAGTTCCAACACATAAGAAACAGTTTGCAATCCAACTAATGAGTCATAACTCTTTTTTTTTTTAAATTACAATTTAGAAACACTCTTTAAAACCTTTTACCATTAACAATGGTCTAGTAACTTACTTACATGTATATAACCATTAGTAAAATAACAACTTACAAAAACAAAAATGATAGTGGGTATAACAAAAACGTTTACTCCCACTATTCTTGTGGTTACTTCAAAATAATATGTTATGAAGACAAAAAATTAGTTAACGGTTTTATTTGAAGTCAAAGAAAATGGTATTTTAAGCAAATCTCAATCATGAGTTTATTTTAAAATTATTAATTACTCTCACTGATCTTGCTTACTATAAAAGTATATGATTAAATAATACATAACAGTGAAACGGGTAATTATCTCTCACTTGTTTAATCATTACTCTAAAACTTATAGTAAGTAACATAAAACTTGATAGTTGGTGTAATTATACATTTATTATTTAATATGAGTGAGGAAAAACTTATATAGTGGATGTACTGAATAATATAATTCTCCCACTAATGTTACCGTAACTTTATCGATAAGCAAAACTCTTTTATTTAATAAAATTTAAATCATTACTATAATTATTAAAAGTATCAATCTACCTGCAAGATTCAAAAACGTTAATTTTTTATTAGATCTAACAAAATAAAATTAGTTTCAACTAAAAACTTTTGTTTACTATCAAACTAATATACGACCTATAAAGAAAATATGAACAATATGGTAAGAATTTAGTAAAAGCTCACGAATTTGTACTTTGAGATTTAATGAGCTTAATAATATTAAAAGAATCTATCAACTAGTGTTACCATATTTCTCCTTTCAAACAATTATTGTTTTCTTACGAAGAAATTATCATGTGTATGTAACATTTTCATTCTTTTCTACATTTATTTAGTAAGTTAATTGAAGGTATACTTTCATCAAGTAAATTTGTTACCCGTGGGTATCCAAATTCAATTTGACTAATAATACACATCAATAACCATATTAGATTGGTAAAACTTAAAACCAACAACTTGTATTTTAACAACACGTTTAAATCGAGCAAAACATTTTGCAAGACAACTTATAACTAATGGAATAAGTCAATCAAATGGACCATTTTGAAAATTTAACTATAAAAATATGACATCTTTATTTGAGATTTATTTTAATTTTTAATTTTTAATTTAAGTTTGTCCATAATATTTGTTTAACTAGGAAAAATATGGTACATGTGGATATCCCATATTTTCCATCTTAATGTTAAACCCTAACAAATCATTCATAATGTTTAATTAGTCAAAATAACCAGATCTGTGGGCAACCAGGTTATAAATAATAATTAAGCAATGAGAAAAATCCAATAGTTATTTGTAAGGGTGGAATCGGGACGGGATTCGACCCGAAAAGCTTAAACCCGTGTCCCAATCCGATAGTTTTTGGATGTCATTTAAAAGTTCCGATCCCGACCCGAAAATGGTCGGGTCCCGATAATATGGATTGCCGATAATTCGGGATCCCAAAAGGTCGGGATGCGATTTTCCAATACTTCATACTCTTAACAAAAATTGTTAAAAAGTTACAACATAACTAGCAATTTTGTTAAAAAGTTCGTTAGATTTAAACAAAATCAAAAAGTGGGACAATACTATGTTGATATTGTATTCGTTTATAAGATTGATTTTCAAACAAGAGAACTAATTATAATTATTTTTTTTAAAAAATAAACAATAACATAATTCAAATTAAAAGCAGAAGCCAAATATTATAATTTTAGCTATTCAATATTAAGATGAATACACAACATATGCAACAAGAAACTCATACAAAAATAAAAGTGTGTTATTTAGTAAATAGAGTAGATGTGAGAGTAAGTTCATTTTTTTTAAAATAAATATAAATTGTTACTATTCATAATAAGTTTTTTTTTAATGTATAATAATTCTATCGGGCCAGGTCGGGAAATCCATCGGGATTGGAAATAAAAATCCGATCCCGAACCGAATTACTTCGGGACATGACAAAAATCCGATCTTTCGGATCGGGACAACATCGAGTTGGGAAAAAATCGGGTCGGGACCGGATTGGGTCGAGATTTTGTCATGTGTGAAATTGTGGAAAACGTTTTTCTAGAATGACATATTTTTATGTAAAATTGTCAAATTAGGCTCTCAAATTAACGTTTGTCAAATGTCACGTGACATGATTCCGTGATTAATTTAGACGGTGGTACCTAAATTGGAAAGTTATTATAGTGTGGTATCCAAATTGAAAAATTTAAAAGGTGGGTATTCAAATCGTTAAAAACGGATAGTTTGGTATACTAAACGTATAAAACCCCTGTATATATATGTGTGTGTGTGTAAAGCTCAATTCATGAAGTTATAACCATATGCCCAGCGGAAATCATGATACTATAATCACACAAACAATTCTGTAACTTTTCTACGCATCACTGTTATATATCTTTACAAGATGATCATACATTATAAACTATAATTGGTATGTCGAAACCTTGAGTCATGCGGAAATACGGTATGCTTTGGACTTGAGAACGGAACTTCACGGTTGAGTTTGGATGACGTACGTAGATTGTCGGGGTAGAGACTTGAGTTTCTCCCTATTCCCTATTCTTATATTATATGAGATGATGATCAAGATGATGGAACTTTCATCCTTTATATAGGTAGAGGGAGGAACCAAACTGTTTAATATTCTTATGATCTTTACCGTCCATCAAAGTAGCATTCATCTTAACCGTTTATTACCATAGAAGATGTAAAGATTGTAACTCACTAATTAATTTCCATTAAGTCATTTACATGGATAACTTATGACTTGTTAGTGGACCAGTTTATGAGAATTATTTAATTGTTTAACTCATGTTTTTAGTAATGCAATGAGTTATCATCTTGTAAAGAATTATAAATGAAATAATTCTAACATATCCTTAGACTGAAAAGCCATCCTGAGATGAGAAAGGAAAGGCGGAAGGGTGAAAGAGGAGAGAGGCAGATTAGGTAGGATCAGAATAGAACAAGCGATACAGAAGAAAGGGGTTGAGACGCAGGAGTGGTGGTGATTGAAGAGAAGTACTTGCATGGGTGTGTGTGCGCGTGCGCGTGTGAAGGCAGCGACGAGATTGACGGAGATGAGAGGCGGCGCAATCTAGGGATTTAAAAAAGGTATTTATGTAGGAACAGTAGAAGTGAGTTTGGTTAGTGAAGGTTCTGCGGGGAAGAGCTCAGGGGCATGTGGTTCTGAGCTGGGCACACCCCATGCTGCGGTTTTAACTTTCTCTCTTTTCTCCCTTTCTCTCGCTATAATTCTACTGTGTATAGGTACATACTTCTAACCTCATAAATTTACGATGCCGGAGATTAATCTAATGTGAAAAGTTGTAGGAGAATTAGGTCCAGTTAAAAATATATATAGAAAATATGTTCCATCCCTTAAAACTCGAGACAGAAATCAGTAAGATTTTAATTTGCAATATTTTTACCCTGTTGTTCAATGTTAACCTGAAATTGTATAAACTGAAATGAACAAGATTAATCCCAATGAACGACCGATCCCGACCTGAATTTATCCCTTTCAGAAACAATCACTGAAACACAAGCGAGCAGTCTACAGAATCAGTTAATGAATATTTGTCATTGTTCGCTTTCACTTCTTTTCCATTTGGGTACCTTGAGAACGAGTATGTAATCTCAGGAGGCAGGTTCAATTCCAAATTGGTAGGGGTTAAAACGGTTTTACATCTTCCAAGCCCCTGCTCTTTTACATGGTCCTCATATAGAACTTTGGTATGGAACCAGAAATGCAGATAGCAATGGATTGAGCTGCGCGAAAGCCGTTGCGCGTTAGCGCATCCGCTCGTTAGCGCTTTCTATTTAAATAAGGGGCGGAGTTTGAAGAAGCAAACCTAGAGTAGGAGCCTATTAAGTTTTTCAGGCCCCTTGATATTAGTCAAGCGCTAGCGCCCCTATAGAGGTTGGCTTTTCTGCTATCAAAGAAAACGAAAGCAAAAAAACCAGTGCGTTTCGTATAGATCGAGACTTGTGGTTTTATTTTTTACTTATTCCATACTGGGAATACCAATTTGGATTTACATATTGCATCCCGGAGAGTCTGCTTTTAGGATATAGGAATCCAAATCACACCATAATTCAATTTCGAAATCAACAATATAAAAAAAACTGAATCATCAATTTCCCTGGGAAAACAAAATCAAAAAGAAATACAAAACCATCATATGAGCCAAAAATACTAATAAGCAAATAATATCATTCCAAACACCCATGGTATGCTAGCAGCATACAATAGGAATATGATTCGAGTTATACGTCCAAAAAATTGGCCATTAAGACAGATTAATAAGTTAAAATTCAGGACTTATGAGCCAACAATAATGATGCACAAAGTTTTCATGAATAACCGTAAAGAAAAAGGTAAACAATCGAACTCTTGTTACCAAGAGTCAAAAGTGTACGTATCACAAATAGGATAATCTCTCTACTACTTAACATTAACAATCTTGATCACTGAAGCAGTCCCGACACGGTGAAGCGCCACTACAGCATCCCCATTTTTGCAGAGCCCCTTAGACTTGGCATGCAAAATAGCAAACTCAAGTGCCTCTTCGGTGGACTCAGCATGAGAAGCTCTTGCAGAACCAGCACACAGAACAGGGACCAATCCCCTGAAAATTAAACTATGCCTAGCTGGTGACTCATCACTACAAGACCAGTCAAACGAGTCGGTCTGAATCTCAGGTACCACCACAGACAATATCGGCATTCCTGGCCTGTGACTCAGAAAGTGGAAAAAGAAGGAAAATAAAGATCAGTTTATAATATATATATAAATATATTTATATATAATTTTTCTATTATTATTAGCAGTTTTGTAGTATTAATATTTAGATAATCCATAAAATAGACTAATAGAGTATTACATGACGTAATATTTACAATTTGAAGAAGTGAAAATCTTGTTGCAAAGACTTACTGTTTTTTCAGCCGGAATAGAGCTTTTCTGGATGAACCTAGAAATATTTTCTTTTTTTAATGCAGGTCAACGCCTAAGTGAAAGTTGCGGCCACGTTTGATTGCAGATTATATGCTTGGTTAGTTACTTGTTTGCATTTTTTACTGGAAAGCTAGACTGCATTAAGTTGAGAAGCTTAAAAACTGAGCTTTTCTAAATTTTTGGGCTGAAAAGTCTCGAAGCTCTAATAATTCACTAGTGTATGTTGTAAAAAATCAAGTTTTGAATTGATGAATAAAATTATCCCGTTTACCGAATCCTTTCTCCCTCTATTTTCTACATTACCTGTACTTGGCCACCAGCTTCGCAGTGCTCCCACCACGGGTAAGAACCAAAATAAGAGCCGCTTTTGCCGAATTAGCCATCCTCACAGCCGAAGAAGCCAGACTCTCTAGTGGGCTCATTGGCACAGGAGCATTTAACATAATTCTTTTGAATACATCTCCATAATCGAGGGTGCTCTCGGCCTCAACACAAATCTTAGCCATGGTGCGAACTGCAAGCTCCGGGTAGGCCCCGGCGGCAGTTTCCCCACTAAGCATGACACAGTCAGTGCCGTCGAGGACCGCGTTAGCAACATCTGTCGCCTCAGCTCGGGTCGGGCGAGGAGATTTGATCATCGATTCGAGCATTTGCGTGGCGGTAACGACAGGTTTTCCTTGGATATTGCATTTATAAATCATCACTTTTTGTGCTAGGAAGATTTTCTCGATTGGAATTTCCATTCCGAGGTCACCTCTAGCGACCATGAAAGCGTCTGAGTTGGCAAGGATTTCATCAAAGTTTGCCACACCTTCTTGGTTCTCAACCTGGTGAATTTGCAAGAGAAAGATATTAAACAAAAGCTAATCAAGAAAATACCATATACGCAAGGATATAACTTCCATCAAGAAAATATTACCTGTGCGAAGAGATAGAAAGAGCAAATGGAAACCCAAATTTCGAAAACCGAACAAAACGTATATGCAACCTTAAAACTATCAGGAGTTATTAGCCATTTCCACATGATTTTGCTCAAGTTACAAATAGAACCTTAAACAAAAAAAGTGATTATAGCAACTTCTTCACATTTGCAATTCCTAAAAGACATAAAAGTAAAATGACTAAAATATAATAAGCCGAGGGTACTTCAAGCCCTGCATTTGATCAAACTGGTGTTCCAGTGCCGAGGGTATTTCACCTCCTATTAAACCACCTAAAATATTCATCTTAAAATGTACTACAGTGAAAACAGTAGCTGAGACCAACTTTGATCAAAATTTCAACAGCAAGCAATTTGCACTCATAAAATCTCCTAGAGCACCCTGTTAGGGTGCTACATAAATTTTAAGGCACTGGAACACTAGTTCAGTCCACAAGTAAGTCATATCTACCAATGTTTAAAAAGCAAAAGCGTTGTTACAACAATTTACAAGAGAGTTTTTTCTGCATAATGATTTTTTGCCGGCAAGAGTAAAAATCAGCTTTAAACCGGGTTATTCCATAACTTAAACTATACCCATTGAAAAACTTGCCTTGGACATAAGAAGGATAGTCTTGGCATGCTCTCCCAGCAATTTCCTAACTTCCACCAAGTCAGAACCTTTACGGACAAAAGAGAGTGCAATCATATCAATCTTATTAGGAACACCCCACTCCATGATATCAACTTTATCTTTCTCTGTTAAAGTTGGGAGGTCCACAATAACCCCTGGAAGATTCACATTCTTTCTCTCACCAAGCACAGCTGTATTTTCACAACGACACCTCACAGTACCATTTTCCTTGTCGCAAGAGAGGACAGTAAAAGAGATTGTTCCATCAGCACATAGTATGACACTCTGAGGTTTAACATCTTCGGCCAGCTTTTTGTAGCTCATGCAGATCGTGTTCTCATCACCTTGGAGGTCATAATCAGTGGATATAGTGATCTCTTGTCCCTGTTTCAACTGAACTGGCTTTGCATCTTTTAGAAAACCTGTACGAATCTCTGGACCCTGTTTCACAAACAAAGAAAGATAAGGGAATGCAATAAGGATCAACTCTCTCTCTCTCTCTCACACACACACACATCAAGAACTGATCATGGTGCAAACTTTATTGTGGGATCAAGCAAACTCAAACAAAGTTTCATGAAAGTAAAGGTACTTTTAAAAAAATTAGTGTTTTATCCACTCTACAACAAAGCTTTATAAAATATAAGAGAAGGTGATGGATCTGTTATTTACATTATTAGGAAGGCAATGTTACAAGACTTTCTCAAAATTAAATGGTCTACTTAAATCTCATATCCATTCTACAATGGGTACAATGGGTCATTCCTCAATACCCGTGTCTATCTATCTATCTATCTATCTATCTATTATGTATATATATATATATATATATATATATATATATATCGATTTCAAACAAGTTATCATGGTCTCGAGTTTCCTCTTGTTTTAAATTGAATTAGGATATTTCGGATTCATGGATTAGAAATGGTTCACCGTTGCACATAACCAAACCGTTTTCATGGCATTTTCCTATTCTTTGCTCCAAGGAAAACAAACAACACTAAGTTCAAATAGTAAATCATAGGCAGAGATCAATGATACTTTCCTAATGCTACATCTAGTAACTTAACTGATCCAATCTTCCCAGTCATGTTTTATACTTAGTTTACCATATCAATATTTATTGCAAAAGAATTACTTAGGTATTTCCCCAGAAGAAATTTTCTTTCGGATGTCTGTAACACTGCAGATATTCATCCTCAATCTTTAGTATGTTTTTCCTCATGATAGAAACGTTTATCTATAAAGTCATGAGAGAAATACTCAGCAAATCCAAGATATTTGGTCAACTATCATCAATCATTACCATTGCCATACATCTAACTATCCAAGTGCAACTTCAGTGTACTTAAGAAAAAGAATCGTAACCTTCTTTCTATTTGTTCAATAATGGTTCTGTCATAAACAATTTTATTATTATAATTTTTATTTTCTTTCGAGACCAGTGTTTGATCCGGTCCCAGGATAGCATAAAAAAAATAGACCAACTTCTGATTTCTGTGTTTAGCAAATTTAGTCATCACAAAATGCTAACTCTATGAACCTAACGGAAACACTTTCAAATACTATAAACCATATCAGAATCTCACTTAAACTCGGTACCCTTTTAAGAGTCCTCTTTAATTTTTACTGGTAAACAGCTTTTATATTACCTTCAAATATTAGATTAAAGGCCTTTGGATGTCCCATAAACTTATCACCCAGCGATATATTTTAAAAACATATATTCAAAATGTATGGTATGTCTTTAAATTACCATAAGGTGATCCCAAAAAAATTTCTTTAGAAAAAGTGCATTTAGATCAAGTCCCACAAAATTGCCCTCCGTTCTAAAACAAAAGACTAATTTTATGGGACTTGCTCTTTATTCGTTCTCACTCTCTCCCTAGTCCCCCTTATCAATAATTCCTGGCTACAATTTTTTTGTATAATCAGGTTCCCAATTGTATTTTGTTTTACAAACAGAGAGAAAAAACTAGAACATACTGATAATGAGGAGGGAAATAGGAGATAACCCTCGTCAATCACGATTTCATAATTTTATTTTACAAAATTCACAATTATGTGAGAAAATTGACCAAATCACAATTCGTTTCGTTAATAATTTAACAACCGGTGGTTGCAGGACAAAAGATAACACCAAGTACCCCGAGATGTTTGGAGCGACAGCTAGATCAAAAACATTTCTCTCATGACAATTAAAGAACCTCCATAAAATCTACTTTCCTCAATATATCAAAAAGTACTTCCATTAAATCCAAGTCTTAGAATAAAAGACATGGTGTAGATAGCAAACAATTGCTCCATTTATATCTCGCTAATCACAAGTCACAACAGCCGATATATGAAATTAGTACATGCTGGTAGAAAACTTCACATAAAATTAGATTAATGTTAAACATGCTCAGGGCATCTGGAATTTGGTCAGTGATCTATGCAAAACTTACCAGGTAAACAGATTAGAGAAGAAAATGCAGCCTTTAACTATGCATAATACCTACACATCTGAAGTCGAGTTAGCTGATTCCCTAATCATTAAAAAGAAGAAGATGAATAGTAAAATAGAGTATCTTCTGGATGATGAAAAGTTAATTTCGTTCAGTTGAAACTCTAAGAAATCAGATATTATTACTTATTAATTGACAACTTCTCAGCTTCTGCTTGTTTGCCTGCACCTTTTGAGAAAACATGCCAACTTACATAAGGCTGAAAAAAAAATTGGGTCATTCAAATTTCAAGTCTTAAAAACAAATTATTTTGAGTTGGGCAAACAAAAAGCTGGGCTTAATATTTCTGCAACCCAAACAAGCCTTTGTATTCCAACACTTGTTTTATACAGAAAAAATCGGAACTCTATGTTCCCCTTTTAATTTCAACAGATCCTGCACATTTTCTAAGAAAATTACAACACCCAAATAAAAACAAAAAAGGTCCAAATCCCCAAGAAACAAACAAAAGAATAAACAAATTCAACCAAACGAAGATCCGATCCGACAACTCACATAACAGTTAATTAAATCTAACAACAACAAAAATAAGTGTCTATATAAAAACTAAAGAAGAAAGCACCGAGAAAGTACATCATGGAGAGGGGAAGTAGGAGCAGGCTAAAATACCACAGGCATAGTAATAAACAATGATTTTAGTAACAAAATAAGATAGATTTGAACCATAAAGAACCCAGCAAGCATAATAATAATAAATAAATAAAAATTAGATGAAGAACAAGGTAAAGAGAGTCTTGGGAGAGAGTAAAGGTTAATGTAATAAATAAGAGTCAATTCATATTTAATATACCAAACTACCGACTGTTAACAAACTACATACCAACCTACAAGTTTTAACAATTTCAAATACCAAATAACGAGAAATTGAACAATCAATATACCGAAGTCAAATTAATAAAGTAAATGGTAAAAATTAGATGATCAAACACTCTCAATTCCAGTCGGAGATGAAAAGTGATGCATTCATAAATCAAAACCGGTCAAGTTTGAGTTCAAAAGTGATATATTCATTCACAGTACGAAAATTGTCAGATTGAACAAAAGTATGTTTATTGTTCAAATTTTGAGTATTTGGTTGTACTTTGTAGTACAGAATATGGGTCTGTTTGGTAACAGATTTTATTAGCTGGACAGTCAGATTATATAGCTTTTAAAAAGCAGATTATTAGCTCAAAAAGCTACAAAATCCAAAAAGCAAAATCTGGATTCTGGTTGGATTTTTAAAACAAATTTTTGACCAAACCAAATAATCACTTAGCTTTTAAAAAGCAGCTTATTAGCCTAAAAAAGATTTAAAAAAATCCAATAATAAAAAATCTAGATTTTGGTTGGATTTTTAAAACATAATTTTGACCAAGTCGCTGTTTCCAAACAGCACCGGGGTGTTAGGACAATAGGATTATTGAGTTTTTAAAGAGAAGCTTATTAGCTAAAAAAGCTCAAAATTTCCAAAATATGGATTTTAGTTCGATTTCTCTCTCAATCTCCAAAAAGCAGCTTAAATCTGATTTTTTACCAAAAAATCTGTTGCGCAGAGGTGTTTGGACAATCAGATTATTTAGCTTTTTTAAAAAAAATCTAAATCTTGGTTGGATTTTTAAAACAGATTTTGGACCAAATAGCTGTTGCCGAACGAGGCCGGGTGTTTGGACAGTCAGTTTATTTAGCCTTAAAAAAATCCAAAAATAAAAAATCTGGAGTTAGGTTGCCAAACAGAGCCTATATATATATATATGTATAAAAGTTGTAGGTTGGTATATATATTGTTATAAATGATAATAGGGGTAAACATAAATAAAGAAAAAAAAGAATGAAAAATGAAAATAAAAATAGTTGAAAAAGGGTAAATATAAATAAGGTATGAATAGACGACCTTGGTGTCGAGCATGACAGCGCATAGGATACCGGTATTATCCATGGCTTGACGGAGGTTATCGAGAGTCTCCTGATGATACTCATGTGATCCATGTGAGAAGTTGAATCTCGCCACATTCATTCCTGCTTTCAACAGTTTCTCCACCATCTTCACCGATCGAGATGCCGGCCCCAACGTACATACTATCTTCGTCTTCGCCCTTGTTTCCTCCATCACCATCCCTACCATCTTCTTTTTATTTATTATTTATTATTTATATTACCCCCTTCCCCTCACTTGATACCCCTTTTTGTAGGTCAAATCTCAATCAGAGAGAGAGAGATTTTGTATGATTTTGGTGCCTAGATGCCGACGTATATTTATATATATATTCTATTTAGAAAAAATAGAGAGAGGTCAAATAAATAGTCGAAAAGGGAAGGGCTAAGTCGGTAATTATTTTGTTTGGCCGCACACTTTATTTATTAGTATGTTAAATCCGACTCCAAATCTTCTTTTTATCTTTTCTGTATCTCTTTTAGTAAATGTTATAATTAGACATATATCAATATATTAAAAAAAAAAAAATTTAAAGAAAAAGTCAAATATCTTAATCGGAGAGCGATTTGATATGGTGCCTAGATCCCGACCTATTTATATAAGGCCAATTTTCTGTCCGTTCTAGTTTTTTATCTTTTATTAAGTGTAGGTCAAAAAATAGGTACAATTTATTTCAGTTTTAAATCCAAAATATAAATACATATGAAAACATAAAAGAGATGAAATATTGAAATTTGTATTTATATCAGTCAATACGAATCAATAATCTATATTTTAAATGTAGAAGTTTATTTAAACGTGAAATTTTAATTTTAGACGTAAAATTTGTTAATATAAGTCAATAATTTGTTTAAAAAATATATGAACATATAAAAATAGATGAAAATTATGAGTTTTGTATTAAGAATGAACTAAAATTTAAACAAGTCCAATTTTTTGGACTTACCAACAATTAACAATATTCTCTATATAGACATAAAGGAAAGGACTAAATGGGTAATTATTTCATTATTACTTTATTTTATCTGTTTGCGGTGCCCACTGTATATTTTTATTTCTTGAGTAACAAGTCAAATCCACACTTATGCTGCTTCTTCAATACACATGAGCATAAAGGTATGTGATATTCGCATTTTTCTAGAAGGAAAATATTATTTCAACTTTCCTTTTCTTCCCTTGCATTTATTAAATTTTGTTCTGCTTTCGGTCAAATATATATCGTAGTTGCCTTTTTTAACTTTTATTTTATTTACTTCAAAACTAAAACTATAAAATAAAAACAATCCCCAACCGACTGTTCAGAACTTGATAAACCAAAAACACCCTCAATTGGTAAATTAAGCATTGCTCTTAAAAATAAAAATAAAAAAGTATTTAATGATTGGTCTTACTCTTAAAGTTAATTAAAGATTGGTCTTCTTTTATAAAAATAAATTAAGTATTGGTCCACTATATAATCCGCTTAAAATCTAATTTGATTTAAATCACAAAAATACTTCCTCTCTCTAAAATACTAAACCAACCATCCGCCGCCGCATTCGTGGACCACCGTTGATGTCATACATTCTATATACTGACTCAACATACATATAAATATGTATATGTATATATTTATATATAATATATATATAAAACCAAGACCAGATCTGATCTCACTCCTGAACCACTAGTGGAGGCCACGACGACGTGAGTGAGGTGGAACCGTTTTTTCTCTCTCTAAGTTAGGTTATGAGATTGTGTGATGGGTGAGAAAGCTGATGACTAAACTGTAATTTGGTTTAGTTTCGATAAACTCTAGAACCGGTCCATTAGCTTTATAACTTTAAACTTTAAGTCCTTTGGTTAAAACTAGCGACTAAAATGCTTCAAAATAATTTAGACTATTTTAAAAAGTATAAATTAATAAATCATACTACTTTTGAAACTAAATTAACAAAAATATACCCAAAAAATGTAATTAACAAAAACATACTCAAAAGTTCATAGCCTAATTTGTATATTCTATACCCTTATTTCAAAAGTTCATACCCTAATTTGTATATTTTCATACATTTATTTCAAAAGTTTATACACTTATTTTAAAAGTTTATATCCTAATTCGTAGAGTTCACCATTATTTTCAAAGTTCATACCCCAATTTACAGAATTCATATAATTACTTACATAATTCATATCCATAATTTTTAACTCCATACCCTTAATTCACGGAATTTATACACTTATTTTTCAAGTTTATATATTAGTTAACGAATCCATCTTTTGCCCGTTCTCCGATCTCGAACTAGCACGCCGTCGTCGTGAGCCTCTATTTCGACGATCACATATCCGTCGACATCAATCTCGTGTTTTCAACCTCGCTCTACACACTCGCTTCCCACTCCGATGAATGTCTCCGTCTCAATATTCATCGAAAAGAGAGATCGGAGAGAGATGGGAAGGATGAGAAAAATATCGGAAAAATAGAGCGAGAAGGAGAGAGAGATCGAAAACAGAGAGAAATGAGGATAGATCGGATAGATAGAGAATGAGGATGAGAGAGATCGGAATGGGTGAGAAGGAGGAGAGATAGATTGGAGAGATGGAGACGAGGAGAGAGAGATAGAGTAAATAGATTGGGAGAGATCTTTTTTATTTTTTATTAATTATTAATTGAATGTATATTTTTGATAATTTAACTTTAGAGGATATATTTTTATTAATATAATAGTTGTAGAGTATGCTTATGTTAATTCACTCTTTTAAAAATTAATCAAACTGTTTTTTTTTAAACTAAAAAAGACTCAGTCTGTTTCAAAAATTGCGCAGCCTCTTTTTTTTAAAAACTCAAAATGACCCACACTTTTTTTAAAATGACTCAGACTCTTTTTAAAATGCATAAAAACGACTCAGACTGTTTTAAAATTACTCATACCGTTTTAAAATTACTTAAACTGTTTTAAAAATGACTTAAAACAACTCAGACAGTTTTAAAATGACTTAAAACGATCCAAACTGTTTTTAAAATTACTGAGACTGTTTTTAAAATGATTTAAAACGACTCAGATTGTTATTTAAAATGACTTTAAACGACTCAGATTTTTTTTAAAATGACTGATACTGTTTTTAAAACAACTCTGGCTATTTTTAAATGACTTAAAACAAATTAGACTGTTTTTTAAAATAACTTTAAACGACTTAGCCTGTTTTTTAAATTACTCAAATTGTTTTTTAAATAAGTTAAAATGACTTAGATTGTTTTTAAAGTAACTCAGACTGTTTTTTAAAATGAATTAAAACGACTCAGACTATTTTTAAAACGACTAAGACTGTTTTTAAAATAATTTAGACTTTTTTTAAACGAGTTAAAGCAACTCGGATTTTTTTTAAAATGACTTAAAATGAATTAAACTGTTTTTACAATTACTTAGACTGTTTTTAAAATAAAACAATTAAGAATTTTTTTTAAAATGACTTAAAACGACTTAAACTGTGTTTGAAATTACTCAGAGTATTTTTAAAATGACTAAAATGACTCAGACTATATTTGAAATTACTTAGACTGTTTTCAAAATGACTTAAAACGACTCTGAATGTTTTTAAAACGACTTAAAACGACTCAGAATGTTTTTAAATGACTTAAAACAACTCAGACTGTTTTTGAAATTACTCAAACTGTTTTTAAAATGACTTAAAACGACTCAGACTATTTTTAAAATGAATTAAAACGACTCAGACTATATTTGAAATTACTTAAAACGACTCTGAATGTTTTTAAAATGACTTAAAACGACTCTGAATGTTTTTAAAATGAGTTAAAACGACTCAGACTATTTTTTAAAAGATTTAAACCAACTCAAACTGTATTTTTAAATGACTTAAAACGACTCAGACTGTTTTTGAAATTACTCAGACTGTTTTTAAAATGACTTAAAACGACTCAAACTGTTTTAAAATGACTTAAAACGACTCATACTGTATTTAAAATGACTTAAAATGACCCAGACTGTTTTTAAAAGTACTAAAACTATTTTTATAACGACTTAGACTGTTTTTAAAATGACTTAAAATGACTCAGACTTTTTACAATGACTTAAAACAACTCAGATTGTTTTTAAAATGACTTAAAACATCTCAGAATGTTTTTAAAATTACTCAAAATATTTTTAAAATAATTTAGACAGTTTTTTAAATTACTCAGATTGTTTTTAAATTTTTTGCTTTTTTTGATTTTTGTTTATTTAGATTTTTTGGGATTTTTTTTTGTATTTTTGGGGATTTTTTAAATTGTATTCTTGTTGTTTATGTGTTTTGCTTTTTTTAAGCTTTATTGGATATTTTGTTTTTTCCAGATTTTTTAGTTTTTTTTCCTGAAATTTTCCTACTTTTTCTTATTTTTATATAACTTTTTGGATTTAATGTATCAAATAATTAGATTTGAACTACAGGGACTGGAATGATAATATTTTAAACTATTGGGCAACGCTAAAATTTCAGGAAATACATCGACGGAATCCAATGGATCGCGCACACTGCGAGGCCTGACACGTGTCACACTATGATTGGTTTTCGCTGAAACGGATCAATTCTTAATTAATTTCAGTTTTATGGAACAATCATTAAATAAGTTATAGATAAGCTATCAATACAAAATTTACCCCTCCCAATTTCCATGAACTTGAACTATGGAAACTTGGAGTTGACCCCATTAACTATCTTTATTTTGTAAATAAATAATTCCATTGACAATTTTAAACGGACATACGAGATGTAACTTGGTAATATAATAAAAACGGTTTTGTCCAATTTTGTGAATAGATTTGAAGGAATTGAAAATTCACTAAACTGTTTCTGCTTGGTTCTGAATCGAAGTACAAGGTTAGGGCTTCGAAACGGTATAAAGTTTCTCCAAAACTGATGAACAGTTTAATTATAAAGATATCACCAAGAGGTTTAATTATAAAGTTTATTTCCCACGTCGATGGGAAAGAATGAATTGTCTTCAAGAACAAGAGGATGGGATTTCGAGTTTTCGCAGGCGATAAAGGTGAGAATTTAACAATTCTTGTCTTCGTCTTGTCCGTTCATATGAGGTGCCGCGGTTCTTGATGCGTGGTTCCGGGTTGCAGTTTTTGTATGATGTGTACACATCCCCGTGTATGAACATGCCAAGTGGCGTCCTCTAGTTCCTCTATTATTTTTATCGCCTAAACTAACTACTTTCACCCAACATATGCAACCTTTTATAGAGAGTTCCCTGCAACTTTGAAAAGTTATAATTCACAGCAATTAGTGTGAACACTTGCAACTCTTACGCACTCGTTAGTTTTCTATATACCATGCTGCTACCATTTAATTCATCACATTTTCCATGAACATATCAAAATACTCTAGTATTTCGTTCATATGTTGTGTTTGGATTTTAGAGAGAGAAACTCACTATTAAAAGTTCGTGCGGGTGGATTATTGTGTCCGTACTCAAATTATAATATTCGATTTATTTAGAAAGATAGCATATGTAAGCCTAGAAGCAAACGAAAGGGGACATATAAGGTCGTACGTATGGCTGTAAATGAATCGAAACAAACCGAACATGACTCTATTAATATTCATGTTCATGAACTAAAACATTTGTTTATGTTCAGTTCATGTTTATTTAAATACGAACGAAAATTTGACGAACATGAACCGAACGTTTGACGAGCCGATCACGAGTTTGTTCGTGAACATCTAATTTCATTCAAAACATTCAATATTTTTAAAAATATAGTATTATTTTTCTTTTTGTTAAAATATATTTTAATTTTATCATTTATTATTATATTGTTTACTATCATTTAAAATATATTGTTTACTATGATAAACTTCTCTACACATAAATAAATCATTAGTTAATTAATTTATTTGACATTATAACACATATTTGTCTTTAACTTTTAAGTTTATATATTCTAATAAAGTATAATTTTTTTTTACATACGTGTAATTGATTACTTTCACAAGTCGAGGAATTAACAGTAAAATCGATAACTGTATTTATAGTACAATGATATAAATTATATTAACAAGTTTGAAATAACACAAACATATCATTAATATTATTATACAATAAATAAGTTTATTAATTTGTAGTGATACTGGTTTTGTTAAATCATTAATAGTTTTAGTTTTTTTATTTTATCAAACTTTATATATAGTTACACCGATCTTAGACGAACCGAACATAGTCCTGTTCATGTTCAGTTTCTTTAATATACGAAGATTATATTCTTGTTTATTATCATGTTCGTTTATAAATATATAAACAAACGAACATGAACCAAATATTAACCGAGACGAACATGAACGATTCCACGAATCTCATTTACGGCCCTAATCGTACCGACAAATTTCCTAGTAATCGACATGTTTTTGTTTCTAGACCAACTGATCAAACGACTGTTAGGTCTCGTTTAATTTGGAGATTTATCCCATGGGATTAAACATGTACTGCAAATGACCGTTTCATTTCTAATATTACTAAATAATTATAATTACGTTTGTTATGATGGGATTAACGGTAGATAGTATTTCTTGTCATATGCCACGTTTGGTCATATGTTTATACAGCGGAGAGGACTAGTTCTTAATAAATTACACAATTGTGTCCTCTTTAACATTTTCTAATTATATATGGTAAGAAAAACTTACCAATGTAATAACAAAACACAGTTGTATGCTCAAAGGCGAAATTAATCACTATTTCACTTGCAATGATAATCAAATTCAAAGGAACACACCTTTTTTTACAGGTCTAAGCGACTCGGGTAGTTCAAAAAATGAGTAAATATTGATAACTTTTTAATATAGAAACCATTTAAAGTTCTATATGAAATGTAGGATTAATGACATAAAATTGTTAGTTGACACTGTTTTACAACACTTGTATCAAATTAATACAATTATAAAATTTATACCATTATCGATTCAGTGTCACGATTCTCAACATAACACAGAAAACTCTCACATATATGTTAAATTATTGTTGTTAGATTAAAAAGAAAATATGTCACAAATATAAAAAAAAAAACATATATTAAATGCCGTGTCCCATGTCTTATTTTTTTTTAAAATTTGCCATCATTGTGTGTCGTGTCGGGCACCCACACTCATCTTTGTGTATGATAAGTTGTCACATACTCTGACTCAATACACCCCGGCAACAGAAACATTTTAAATTTATTCAGTCAAAAGCCAGAACGCCTTTTATAAATGTATTAATCCAATTATCAGAAAAAATTTGAGACGCCCCTATCAAGTGATCAACCTTTTCAAATTGCCACTTTAAAATAAAGCAGGTACTGAAAGAGGGCACCAATACATGTAAGTGACGTAACCCACTTTTCCATGACGAGCCCAATTTACCATGATACAATTTTTATCTAATTAACATCCAATTAGTGCCCCCTTCAATGCAAGTAGGTTTATATCTTTTGAGTATCTCTATAAGTCGTGCGAGCTATAGAACTAATAACATTAGTATAATGTATTCTCTATATACGACTGAAATGAAGTAAAAGCATGAAAACTGAAGGATTGATGTTATGATGCATGGACATAAGTTCTGTGTGTCCAACACCACATGATAAGTACACGTCGAAAAGATAAATTTTTATAAATTTTAGACACCACTTGGTAAGTACACGACAATTAATATAGATATATAATTATATTTTTCATATATGTGGTAATTTTTCTAACTTAACCAAACAACAATAATTTCTATATATGTGAAAATATAGTTTTTAATGAAGTTAAAAATCGTGATATTGTAAGGACAAGTTCTGTAACAGTATTATTTTGATCCAAGTATTATCAAATATTTCAATTGCCAAATTTATGCTAAACCTACATTTATATAGAGCAATTTAGATGGTTCTTGTGTTAAAAAAATTCCAAAATTATACTCATTATTTTTTAGCCAGACGCGTATGAGTCATGTGTCCAAGCGGTTAAACCGTGTTCGAGTCCCGTGTCCAAATGGTTAACATAAATACCATAACGGATACGCCGATTTGCCATGCCGGACCCTTCATTTGCCGTGTCCGACTCTTCAGATTTCTCTTTTCCTCGTGTCGTGCATCATGGGATGGATGAAAAGGAGTAACCAAAACACTTGCACGGAAATTGTTTTGGAAAAAAATGATTAATATCAAACTAATGTTATTAGATACATTTCAAAACTAGCGTGATAACCGGGTGTCTAAGTTTTGGTAGATCAAGTGTGAGCCAATAAAAACTAATGAGAAGCAATGTGTGCGAGCCACCCTAAAATTAATTGTATATTGCAAATAGAACAGTTTAATTGGTTACACATGAAAATTTGGTACATGAAAACTGAAGCAATCTCATTATAAATCCTAACCAATTGATATATAAAAGAATAGGAAATAAACGCCCAAACAATATAGTTAAGAAAAGGAAGACAAATGTACTATAAATCTCATTAACCAAATTATTAACTTCAACTGAACCGAAGTTATAAGGAGGATAAGTGTTTAAAAAGCCAACATATCTCTATATTTCTCTGAAAATCCTCAATTGTCATTTTTGGAATATTGAATTCAGTACTATCTAGGCGCTTCGAACAAAATTGTTAAGCAACTCAAGTTCATTCATACAACATTTTGATGCTTCCTCTCAAGTAACAATAGGAGCTACTAATTTTAGCCAATATCATGAATCATTTCAGCAACCCAGTATACTAAAAAAGGGCTTAAACAAAGGGCTTAAAGTTCATCATGACCCTGTGGTTGCTGCTTGTTCATCAACTCTAATTTACCTTCTAGTTCCTGTCACAGGTATACAACAATGTGTCATACATGCAGAATAACTACAATCAGGAACTCCTTTTAAGCTTTATAATTGAAAAGAAACAGAGTACCTTAAGCTTTTCTTCGGCGCAAAGAGCTGGCGTAGCTAAGAGCGCTACATATCTGAAACAACCATGGGATCATTAAACATTAGCAAGAGGAAATAAGATAGAAGCCAGAAAGAGGGATAGAGAAGAGAGAGAGAGGCGGGGGGGGGGGAGAAATAATCGTACTCGCAACGACTTGGTTCATCCACATCAGTGACCTCATTGTTCAGACCGCATCTCAACCTGACCTGCATAATTAGAAAGTACGAAATGATCAAAACCAGGCAGCTTAACCAATAACTGCACAAAGATTTTGAAAATTGAAATTTGCATGTACACTGAGCAAGGACCAGAAAATTGGTAAAGTGTACCTTTAGACTTCTATCTGGTCCGTTCCAGCATTTATCTCCGCTCGAAAATACCATGACTCTGTATGATTCTTCAAATTTATCCCAGTTCCTATAAGAGGAAGAGTAGGATCGTAAAATTAGCAAGCTGATACAGACAAACTAACAATAGGACATAGGTGGGGAGTGTTGCTAAAACTTCCACCCTCTAAAACTCCATTTAACTAAAAGAAAAAATCAGTTGCCAGTTGCCACTCAAGAAAGAATAATAACTCTAATTGAGTTATAAGCATCAATGTGAGTCTGTATGAAAAGATTATTAGCATCTGATTATCAACAACATTTGTGCATGCAATTTGTACAAAAATACTGATCCAGGATGATATTCAAAAAATTCAAGGAGTCCTTCAATTTTTTTCTCAATCTGAATGTATAAGAATGGGGAACAGATAAACCACCAGGCTAGCATAAATGCAGTAATACCTCAGCCTAAGATAAACTTTTAATTGAACTTAAAAACACCCAAATCCATAATATACATCATACCCTAATCGGGTACTGCTGTAACCTTCTTCCTGGCTAGCTTGTTTGAATGGGCAAACCTTGTAGGTGTACCTGAAAAGTTTTTCCAAAAGCTACTAATAAGTGAGAGACTAACTTGAGTGGGAATGAAGAGAAAGGGGAAAGGAGTGCAACTTGTTCTGCTTCATTTCAAAGCACTTCTTGTAGAATGAGAAGAATTCTTTCTCTGGACCTGAAATAAAAAAATTTGGGTTCCATTACAAATATTATATTGAAAGCAACATGAGGCCTTGTTACAATTATAATCTTTCGAAATTCACTTACCAAAATCTTTTTCAAGCTTTTTTGTCAGACTAGATATTCTTGATTGTATCTTACTCAACTTGGCACTGGACTCGTCATATTCCTTGCGTACACGAGCAGCCTCTAGAGAAGCGACATCCAACAGATAATTTGTTAATACGCACACAATTAACCCAAATAAAAAATACAAACAATCTATTTCCACCTGATATATTCACACGAGGCTGGAACAGATTCACAACTTGTAAAATGCTGCGCACACTTTGTTGTATCTTCTCCAACCAAGATAAGTCACTTGCTGTTGATACGTCTAAATCTGAAGCAAGTTCAAAGCAAGTATAAGAATATCAAGTTACACTTCAATAATAGCTCCCAAAGAATCTATGACTTAGAGCTCGTCTGGTTGCAGCTTAAACGCTCAGCATATTAGGTTGTCCAGCTTTTAAACTGGATAATCTTTGGATGACTAGCTTTAAAGCTAACTTATTATCATTTATAACACCAATAAGCTCTAAGCTCCACCAACCTAGCTTCCTGAACACGGAACTACGGTGCTGTTTTTCAATTCAAAACACCATCTTCTAATGTAAAAAAATCACAACTAACTCTCTCCATTTCTCTCATATCTCTCTCTCTCTAGAACGCAGATGTACAAAGCTTTACGGATCTTCATCATTCATGAATGCATTTTGACTCTCTGTATCTTACTTTCTTTTTTTTAAGTACACATACCGCGACATTTGCAGATTCCGGTTCTCTCCTCTTCAGTATCATCTAACGTAAATCAGCTTTGCACGTAGATCCAACATAGGTTTTTGTGTTTTCCTTTTTTTTTTTTCTTTTTCAGGTAGATGCTCGGTATAGGATTGCCCTCTAGACTAGGGCTAGGTTTCAGTGGATTGGATTTCCTCATCTTTGATTTTATTTTCTTTATTTTATGTTGGAATTATAACCTGATGAGTCTACAGGAGCTTTTAAGGCGGAGGGGTGCGGGGCCAAGTTGAGGCGGGATGGTGGGAAGCCGTATGTCAAGTAATAAATCTTTGGATACCAGATATGTCATCCTCTGTTACACCTTAAATTTATTCAGAAGAAGCTACACTTTCTACCACTTCAAAATTACAGCTTATTAACAAAAAAACGCTGCCCTAAATTTACAAAGAATGGGAAAAGTATATACCTGATGAATCTTCGTCATCCTCTGTTACAGGTGGATATGAGGAACTAGAATCATCAGAATTCTCCTCTCCCAAAGTATCCACATGATCATCAACATCATCTTCATCTTCTTCGTCATCGTATCTATGGCTATCGTCATCTGTTTCTGAATCATATCCTTCATTTTGCTCAGAAAGTGCATCTTTAGAGGACACATCAGCATCTACATGGTCCTCGTTCTTATCAAAGTCAGCAGCTTCTGTGGCTTGTTTACTGTCCTCCCTGATCCACTGAGATGCAACCCGGCGACCCAACTCCTCCTTTGATAGTGAGCTTGTCTCTTCAGATAAATCATTTTTCTAGAAAATTATCTTATTTAGTTAAATAAAAGCAGCAAGGTCGACATTATCAGGAAACGGATGCCGACGAGCTACAACCAATAATTAGTATCATAATTGTAAAGATAAAAAGTTTTCTTCAAGGATTTCCTCATACCCTAGGTTGGAATTATAATAAAAGTGGATTTATGAAAGGAAAGGCTTTAGAAGGAAACAAAATTAACTGAGTTTAAAAAGTTGAAAGGGAGAATTATTCGAACTTTGACTACAAAAAATGCACAATCGACCCGTAAACACTCAACCCGTATCCCGACCCGATTACTTTTGGAAGTGAAAAAAAAATCCCGACCCCGACCCGACAAAAGCCGGGACCCAACTTTTTCGGGATCCCGTAGAGTCGGATAGGTTTATTCCGAATCTCCCGACATATTTTTTTATTTTACAACAACATCATTTTTTATTAACAATCTTCATTTGAGAAGTCTAAACATGTTATTAACACGAAACATAATCCTATTTTAAAAATAACATTCATAATAAATGAAAAAAAAAATTAACATTTAGTAGAAAAAATAGTGTGAAACTACAAATAATGGAGTAGATAAAAAAATTGATACGTATTTTTATTAGATTCTTTTAGTATTTAGTTTTATTCACACAAGCAACAATTATCATACTAAATGAGATACATTATCATTATAATTTTTATAATCGGAAAATAATGATCATTTATCTTTTTTTAAGTAACAATATAACTTTTTAATTTAATTATGTTTTTTATTTTAATAGTTTCATATATTCAAAACTATAAATCTATATTATACTATGTAATTATAACTAATATATGAAACAAAAAGGATTGTAGCTCATATGGTAGCGTGCTTATATTGTATGCTAGAGGTATAAGGTTCGATTCTCATCACTTGCATTTGATATAAATTAATTTATATTTTAGTATTGAAATAAAAAAAAACATGTTATATAATATAAAATATAAATTAATTAAAAAATCGGGTCGGGTCAGGACACCTGACGAAATCAAAATTGTCACCCGATCCCGATCCCGAAGTTTGTCGGGTCGGGAAATTTCAGGTCGGGTGCGGGTCGGGATTTCGGGAATTTTTCCCAGCCCTACAATCTACCCTCAAAGGCTCTCCATTGCCGTCTCTTCAAAATGTTCCCAGGACAAAGGACAAATTAGTTTCCTAGATATATGTGCATGCCGAAACTCTTTTCCAATACAACAAGTCCGGATATTTGGACGGCCAACGAATATGAAAAGCAGCTCAAATACCATACATCCTTTGCAACATGGAAGAAGATGCTCACATAATTTAGTCTCAGAATTAATTTTACCTAAGGGTTCTTAGCATACAGTTGTGTAACATAATGACAATTACAATTTCCATAATTTGATAATAATGGAAACCAACGAACTTGTTAAAGAGTTCAAACTAGGTTCGTGTCTTTTGAGGAGGTACCTTGTTTAGATTATCAATATCAGCTTCATGTGAACCCGGAGAAGCTGGCTCTTTTGTCAGAACATCCTGTAAAGAGAGAAATAATTTAATATGACAACCCTATAACGAGTCTACTGAAAAAAAAATAAAACTACACGCAACAACTATTCAGTCCTAGTTTACCTCTTGTACTTCAATCTCGGGAAGTCCTTTCTTTTCAATATTATCTCCATGTTCAACTGCATCCGGAGAGTCATGGGCTTGTTCGGCAGTATCCTATCACAAGCTAAAAAATATGAGAACTACAGAAGGATCAAAATCTTGTTTGCAAGGAGATTAGTTACAAAATTTATACAAACATTATAAACAACGAATCATGTCTAACCGAAACAGGTTCCTTTCGAGCAGATAACTTTTTGAGAATCGGAACCCATGTATATTTTCTTTACAAAAACTCACAAGCAATCATGCAACAATCCTGTTAATTTAAAAGGTTTTCCCACTTCGGTCACATACACAATGAAATGATTGGCACCTAGGTTTTTGTTTTGAGTTTCCATTTGAGTAAATGGTAATAAGTAATAACACTTGTATAACATAGGCATCAAGGGATACCACCATGAACAATAAGGAAGCCATAATAACAGTGCTTTTTAATCATAAATTTGAGTCCCAGGAACGCATCTCTCCGTCTCAAAGAACATTTATCACTATTTAGTTTTGAGATGCCCAAAATAGAAGAAATTTTCCTAAATTACTAAGTAAAATATAAAATCAAATTAGTTTATAGACCTTCACTTAAAGTGATTTCAATTGAATAAGCCAAAACTAATGGGAGTAATAAAGTGAAAACATTTTTAATATACTTAAGTCGTATAATAATAACACATGCTTGTAAAGGTTGGATGTCTAAAACTTGAAAGTGGTTTTTGGGAAAGGAGTATTATTTAAGATTTCAATACATAACTTAAAACCACGGGTCCACGAGGAGAGTAGAACTTTGTCTTGCTGTCAGGGTTTTGTGTTACTACCATAATTATAACATGGACAAGCTGCACTACTCCTCGTGAATGGTCCACGATAAAATAAAAAAAGTACACAACAAATAACAAAATGTAGCTATTTTCAGTGATCAATAAACAAATGCTGGATTAACCTGGCCTAAAGGAAGGTCCTCCAGTATGCCAATTTTTTCATCAGCTGCTTTTTCTAAGGGTTTTTCTTTGCTTTCGGCTTCTTTCACATTACCACTTTTCGCTTTTTCAGCCTCTTCGGCTTCTTTCTTTTCCTTTTCTTCTTTTTCCTTCTGCATACGCTCTTTCTCTTCTGCTTTCTCTATCAGCTCCGTGTGCTCTACATGGGGAACAATAAATGTCAATTACACAAAATTTAATTACTTGGAAGAAGGGAGAATCTTAAACAAAAAGATAAAATAATGAACAGAAGTAAAAGTCAGATAAAATAATGAACAGAAGTAAAAGTCAGATAAAATAATAGATCGAAAGCAGAGAAAATAATTATTTCAAATGTCACAGTCCCATCCGATTGCACAAGTTGGCTATATACCTAAACCTTGTCATCTTTTAACAAAATTCAGTTAGCCTGGTCCTGCAGCAAAGGATCACTTCTTAATAGCGCCTTTTAATCACAAAATCTATAAGAATTATTAGCAACAAAACAGGCGTACATTACAAACACACTCCGTGAAAAGCTTTCGTTTAATTATCATATATATGGTCTCACCCAGTACAATTTACGAGGCAAGACGCACAATCTGCCCATTCTTTTGGAACAATGAAACTAAACCTGGGAATGTGACATTTAAACTTCCCTTCGCACCAGCATAAAAAAAAAATGGATGTTCAACAATTTTGTGCGGCGAATTATGTCAAAGAGGAAATGGGAAACCATCTTTTCAATAAAAGTTCATTCAATAGTATCCAAGCAAAGGACACATCCATCTCAAAGTATGTATTCTAGAACAAACTACAAAAGCGCAAAGCCATCTTTACAGTTTACACTACTACATCTCAGTTTTAACTTTTATGACATTATCCTACAGTGGATAAACTTCTACTAGTACTACTCAGTTGCAGATATGAAACCCTCTCACAGCTATGCTATGTCGCAAAAGTTCAAACTTCAAAGAGAAAAATTATGGACCAAAAAATCCAAAGAATGAAAAATGCATACACAACAGGAATTTGATGCTATACAATTGTTGGATTTTTTTTAACTAACAAACAAGGAAAAAAACCTATGTAGTATAATATTAAGCACTTAAAAGTAACCCAGGGGTCACATCATACTAGTTTACTAACATCAAAGAAGAAAATTTCTTATGAGTGGTTTAAAGGTGTTGAATCCATGACGTGATTGATGTGCAATAATCGATGTTGGAAGAGACAATATGAATCAAACAGCTCAATGGAGTTATGGATCTCATACAACAATGATGCATAGATTCAACAGAAACCAGTTTATGGTTCCTACAACATAACGTGAGTTACAAAAATTGTATCAACATGGTTTTATTTCAGTATGCATGTCATATTAGGCAACTCATTGATAAAGGCACAGAAGAGAACTCAGTCAAACATCCAAATATGAAGGAATGGAGAGGTTAGATAAACAAGGGTAGAAGGAAAAGGAAAATACTAGGTAAGAAGGTAAAAAGAAAATGCCATAAAAAACAAATGTAACCTTAAGGGTGTGTTTCGAACCCGGAAAAGAAAAGCAAAAGAAAATAAAGTTTAGAAATTAAAAGTAACATGAAATCATATTCCGCTCATGTGTTTGGAAGGTTGGGAAAACAAGCGAAAATGAAAATCAATATGAGAGGGGGAGAGAGAGAGGGTTAGTCCAACATTTCTCATTTGTTTTCCTTTTCCTCCCACTTTTGGAAGGGAAGTGTTTTCCCTCATTTTACACAGTTTTCTCACACTTTCTTTTGTTTTCTTTTCCACTAGTTTTCTTATGGAGCCAAACACAAAAAAATGTTTCCTGGAGAAATCATTTTCATTTTCCCATGAGTTTTCCGGATTCCAAACACCCCCTAAATTTCTTAGAAAATGAATATACCTTTGAGCTGCTGAACGAGCCCTTTGAGTATTTTCTCCTCACCCTTCAACTTAATCAATTCTGCCTCATCTTTTTCAATACCTACTTTCGCCTGTTCAACTTCCTTTTTCCGTACAATAACCCCTTCCTTAAAAGTAGCAATCTTTCGCTTCAACTTATCTCTAGCAGCTTTTCCGGCCTCCCAACAAGTGTTTGAACATTTTGATTTACCATCATACTCGTCACTGCCATCACAGCAGTCTGTTTACAATTCAAAATTCAAATCAGCAAGCTGAAATCTTCTTTTTCCCATAATTGGAGTAAAATTAAGAACTTTCTTGCTAATGCTACTAAAAAGGTTCTCCAGATGGACAGATTTCAGTAATCCTCTAGTTCATCACATAGCATATCTCATATTAAGAGGTGCTTAGGCCTGTTTTAACGAGATGTGAACATTTTGAAGACAGTAAACATAACCAGGGTTTGCTGTAAACTTCAAGATGGCAAATTCACAAGGGATACTGATAGTTGTATTTGATTTAAAGGTAGTCAGTCCATGAATATCAACAAAGTGTAGTGCACTACGATTGTAGCATCAGCATCAGGTATTTGAGATGGCTAGTTATCTTGATTTAAATTTTAAACAATCATGTCGTATGTGTCTCAAATAACATATTGGGTCTAATGGTGTCATAAGAACTTGATCTTCCTCAATGGAAGATAGTTTTCGTATTTACCCCAATAACCAAGATCATTTTTTTGGGTAAAATCAATCTGAAATCTCCCTTTATTATAAATCCTTAAATACAGAGTTGAAAACGCATATTTAATAAGTTGAAATTCATACCTGGTTTCCCCATTTTTAGGATTTTGACAACATTTCATTTAATTTCCTAGCCTTGACAGAGTTTTTAAATAATGATTTCAGGGCGTAATAAACATAGGGGGGAAATGGAGGTACAATTTTTTTCTTACATACGGTAATATAGTGTGAATGAGGGCGCTTATCATTATCTTGTAGCTTATTCCATATTTAAGTGTGTGCCTAAAACCTTACACAGTAACATAACTATTAAATCCTACACTTAACAAAACTACAGAGAATTATCAGGTTATGGACAGATAGCAAATCTGCTGCAAAAAGCGAGGTTCGATTTTCCATATGCTAGTATCTGCAAGGTCAGGGGTAAACTAAGTAATTTGAATGCCATATTTGCAACTGAGAAGGATTTCTTACCACAAATACCATCATTGACTCGAGAAGAATATATTGTAAGTGGAAAATGGCCTGCATTGAGACAATAGAATTTACCCTTGAGGCATGCAGAGGTTCCTGCAAGACAATGTGACAACTTGTCAGACAACAAGATCTTGTAAGACATTATTTGATGTGAGATAAACCAACAAGAAGCATCTTCCAATAATAAATAAATAAATAAGGAGTCACATAAAGAAAATATGTATATGACGTCGAAAAAGGAACCGTATTTCTTAGTGAGGCCAAGTGTCACATGGAGCGTGCAACCTAAGAAGACATTGTAACGGTATACACGTCCAGCTAGTGGAGGATGGAGAACATCAAACTTTTTCAAAATTAGCATATTACACCTAAAGACCATGCCATACTAGTAACAATCTGATTTAAGATCTTCAAATTACTAGTAACGAGCTCAATAAATGTCATTTTGAACATAACATTACACTCAGACAATGGTGAGTATGACAAGTTGTCGGGGTTCCCAACTGAAGGGTTTCTCTTAAGGCAACTCGGCCCAATCCCATACTCCCCTCAGTTACGCATTAAAAGCAAAAAAAAAAAAAACAGAAAGTCCATTATCTCCATAGATAAACAAAAAAAATGAAGGCTTGTTTATCTGAAACTTCTAAGAAAATAAGCTAAAAGCTTATTTGAGGCTGAATAAAGTTGTGTTCCTCCATCTTACAATCTCTTTAGCTTAGTTGGCCAACCAAATATAAGTACGACTTAAGTACAGAAATACAAGCAAAACCAAAAAATAAAAGAAATATCATTTAAGACAAAGATTAAGTTATTAATACGAGAGTGATGGGGGTAGCTAAGACAATTTTGGGTCTATTCTTTCGAAGTTTTATTAGCAGGCCTTAAAACGGATGTATAACTATAGTTGCAAGTAACAGTCTTAGACTTAATCTTGTAGTTGTTTGTCTATAAGGGTTTGTACCCTTCGAGGTGTTCTTGCTGCAAGTATTTGTAAATACAACAACCGCTGTAACTGAGTTTGGTCCCAATTTTATGTTAATATAATATTAATTGATTTGAAAATTTAAAAAATTAGGCCAACCATGTATACTGCAGCTAAAAACACAATCAGATAAAGCTTAAAAGCTACACAGCAAACAAGTCCCAAGATAACCCAACCCAGGCTGGATCAACCCTAAAATAAAACTGTAAGAATTAAAAAATAAATATCGAGAAAAGGACAGTCGGTGCAGCTTAAAACACAATCAGAATAAAAGAAATATAATTTAAGACAAAGACTATGCTATTAATGTGGCTAACCATATATATACTGCAACTTAAAACACAATCAGAACAAGCTTCAAATAAAAGAACTAAGCACAACCACAAAATAAAAGAAATAGGGTTAATTGACGACACTTTAGGATTGGTGACCTGAGTTTTTAAAAAAAAACTTGATTTAGTGACCTAATTTACTAACTTTATATTTTTAGTGACAAAATGGAAATCGTTTGAAAGTTATAATTCAGTCCGTAGGGTTTAAAATTTTATGACAGTTGAAAAATGTAAAAATTACACACCTATTTAAACTACACAATGAGGTTAAGCTTAAAAGATACAAAACAAACAAACACTAAAATAAAACTGTAAGAATAAAAAATAAAAATGAGAAAAGAAGAGATAGTTACAATACCCGGTTCATCGGTGCCATCAGGACAGTCGCAGAAATCGTCGTTGAGCTGACATTTGGTGAATTTATTTGATCCGTCTTTGCATTTAATAGTCGCCAAAGATGACGAAAACAATGGCTTGTAATAATCCTCATCTGTTCCACATTTTTCCAAATCATGAAATCTAAATATATAATCTCTGATTTTTTTTTTTTTTAAATCTAAATGGTGGGAAAAACCCCACAAAAAAAAAGGAGTAACAAAGGTCTGGAAAAGTTCAAAATCAAAACAACAATCTAAAAAAGGGAAACAAAAGAAACTTAATGGACCAAAAAAGAAAAAACATCTGTTTCGCCTCTTTAGTTCTCAAATCTCTGATGAAATCTGAATATATAATATGTAATAAAATATAAAAATAAAAAAAATAAAGAAAGATGGTTTTTTAAATACCGTGTGGGGAAATGCCGAGTAGTTTATTAGAAAGAGAAGAATCTGATCTTGCGATTAAAGAAACTATTACGATACAGAATAAGCACAAGGGCGTCCTTGTTCCCATTTTCTCTAAGAGAGAGAGAGAGATAATTTTTTTTTAAAGAAACTAGAAATTGAATAGAACATAATATCATTAAGATTAATTGACACTAAATATTGAACCATTCTTTATCTTTATTATTGCCTTTTGCTTATAATTACTCGGTTTACAATTTCCTATTGCACTTGTGCTCGGATTAGCAATTTAGTCTAGATCTTGATATTTCTTCTTATCTTTGGTGATCGGTTTTTAGTCTTGCTCGGTTTGCTCTTAGACGTGATAAGCTCTGATGAGTTTTTCTCTTTACTCTCCTTCTCTCTATATTTTTTGGATAGATTTTTCGGTCCTTTTTAAGTGAGGGAACATGACTATTTATAGGCAATTATGCCTTCTAGGATGTTGACAAATGTCTCCATCTCATGGGATTTTTCAGACATGGGTCCCTGGTTAAATGGGCTTGGGCTTTTAGCTATATCCACCCTTATTCTCAAAGAAAGGCATGCTGTAACCCAATATATATCGTTTTAAGCATTAGATACCCCTTAACAATGTATGGGGTGATTCATACCCGAATAGAAATATTCGGGTATAATTTTTATGTTCTATCAAGTGCTCCCTGACTTCCTCGGTGTGGTCTCCACGTCGAGTGAGTCATGCTCTGTCGATGACGTTACTTCTGTCTTGTTGTTCCCAATTCTTCATCGAAAAATGCAACATATCTATGACTGTTCCCTGGGACCCATTTAATGTCTTGGAAATTTGCAAACCTGCTATCCAACCTTTATGCGACCCTTGATATTCACCCATTTGTCTATAAAATGGGATTGCTCCCTCATAAATATTCCATTGCTTATTATCACTAAGAGCGTCATGGCCTCTCCTAATGGTGCTACTGATGACAACTCTCCCGAATACATTGCTCACTTAGAAAACGAGGTCAAGAAAGCTCGTGCTGTAAAAAGGAAGTTGGCCGTTATGGCGAAGAAGTTGTCTGATATGGATGCGGCCCATCACGTGACGATGGCTGATCGGGATTGGGTTTTTGAACGTATAAAAAGGCTCGAGGCTTTGCTGGCTAAGCAAAAGGCAGCAAAAAGGGCCTATAAGCTTGCCTTCAAGGAGTTGCATGCTCGGTCCAAATCGGGGTCGGATGATGTTGAAGAAAGCTCTCCCTCGGAATAATTAGCTTTTGTAATTTCTTTGTATTGGGTGTCATCACCAAGTTGTAATCGAATTATTGAAAAATATTAATAAAATATTTCCTGTTTTCATTCTGGTCTGTTTATTTCCTTAATACCTCGTTGGATGACTTAATTGGACTTGAACTGTCGTTAGTTAGCCATAAATGTTCTTGGGAAGTTCAAGAGGTTTAGTCTCTCTTCGAGATGACCTTTGATCTATCCCTTGTTTCTTCCTATAAAAGGAGGCTGTTCCTGTATTCTTTGTGCAATTCATTCTTTATTAACGAACAAATGGCTTCTCCTCGTGAAAATAGTGGTGACAACCTTCCTGAGTATGTTGCTCATCTAGAGGAGGAAGTTAGGAAGGTGCGTACTCTTGAGAGGAGGGTTGCCTTACTGTCAGTGGAAGCTCGTCAGGCTGTCGAAATGGACGAGCGATTGGACGCCCTGGAGAGGGAATACCAGAGGTCTTTGATCGACAACATTTGGGCGCGTGCTCGGATCAAAGAGCTCGAGGCCTCTAGAGACAGGCATATTGCTTCCAAGAGGGCTTATAAATTGGCCCTCAAGGAAGTGTATGCTCGGTCTAAAAAGAGGCCTGATGATGAAGCTGGCCCTTCTACAAAATAATTTTCTTGTCCTTTCTTTTTGTAATGTCCTTTTGTTGAGTAGTATCTTGTAATAAAGTTCCCATTAATTAATGAAAATTCTTCTTTTTCTTGTTCTTATATGATTTATTTTCCCAATGCAATTTCTCTTTACTGTGCACGCATGTGGCTTCATTAATGGGTTTTCTTGAGCCTTGTGCTTGATCTTATCCATTGAATCTTCTTAATCTGTATCCAGGAATTAATGGGATTTCTTGAGCCCTGTGCACAAATCTTATCCTTTATCTTTTAGCACTGTTGCACTTCCCTAGAATGACACGTGTAGAAGCTTTTTGAAATTTACCCTCTTTAAATACTGGCATGAACCCAAGCGTTTCTTCTCAACAGACGTGTCTTTCAATTATCCACGTTTTCCAGCGTCCTTTGACGAACGGTTGCAATTCCCCACATTAAACCTTGCTTAATTTATCTATAAATACCTTCTCAAAATATGGGTTTCTTCATAATCTCTCCCCTATTTCTCTTTGCCATATATAGAATTTTATCCTGTAACTTCCTTAAAATGGCTAGTTCTTTTACCAAATCTGCCTTGGCTTTGCAAGTGGAGGATTTTGAAGCCTCTTATGGCAATGCACTAAAGCTGTTGAAGGATGCTGAGGCGGAGTTAAAGGTGATGCGTTATCACCATACCGAGATGGTTCGGAATTAACTTGGCTAAGGACCGAGCTGGATTATTGCCGACGTGCTCGTCAGGATCTGGTCGAAGAGAACGAAGTGTTGAGGGAGAACCCGACGCTTCGAGATAGGGATATCTCTGCCGGGCCCTCTCATCGATACCGATCGACCTCCCCCTAGCCTCACCATTTCTCTTTTTTTATTTTCTTTTTCAATTTTCTTCATTTCTTCATCTTTTCTCATCTCTTTTCTTTTTCTTCTGTGCCTCCTTTTTCTTTTTCTTCATCTTCTGTCTCACCAATTTTTCTTTTTTATATTTTGTTCTCTCTAGTTTTTCTTCTTCGTTTTCTTCCAGTCTTCTTCTTTTCTGTTTTATACTTTGTTCTCTCTATTTGAGTAGGACTCTTTTCTTTTTTTTCCTTTTTCTCTTTCTTATGTTTCTTTTCTTCGTATTTCTCTTTTCTTCTTTATGTTCCTCTTCCTCCTTTTCCTTTTTATGCTTCTTTCCTTCGCCTCCTTTTTCGTGTCTCTTGCTCGCTGGGCTCGTCAATACAATCGATCTTCTTTTGTCGTTATCCTCTGATGTAATAGATTTTCTTTTGATGTTGTCATCTGATGTAATAGATTTTCTTTTGATGTTGTCCACTGATGTAATAAATTTTCTTTCGATGTTGTCTTCTGATGTAATGAACAGCGATGTATCCCATCTTTATTAATGAAAATTATCTATCCCTTTATATTGCACTTCTTCTTATGTTGCATTTGTGGTTTGTCGTTTATCTGGAATGTGGATATTTGAATATCTTGTATCTTTATTTCTTGCCGTACTGTAGCCGAGTGACATCTGAGGCGTGGCAAGTTGGTCAAAGATGCAAGTTCTCAAGCATTTGTCAGACAACGTCATACCATTTTTGCTCTATAAATACCCTTCCCTCTCTTTTCAAGTTGCATCATTATCTCATATAAATTTCTCCTTTACTTCTTATCCCTTCTTCCTTCTCTGTTGGTATAACAGCCTTAGAAGAATGTCTGAGCCAGTGGTGAGATATCATGCTCAAATGAAGGACTTAGATGCTGAAATATCTCGGGTCCATCATCATATGGTCGAGCTTGAGAAGGAGTTTGGGAATCTGGCCTTGGGGCTGTTCGACTCCTATCTTGAGGAAACCCTTAAATGGACCGAGATCTCAGCCCTGAGTCGACAGCTTGACCAGTTGCTGTCGAGGAGGAATCAGTTGGCTAACTCTTAGTATCAGGCCGAGGAAATTTGGGACCAGGCTCAAAATGAGTTTGATAACGGTCCTCACGGCCTTGCTAGTATGGCCTGTGAGAATGCTCGGCTCAGAGGTCAAATCACCGCCCTCTCTAGGAAAAATGAGTGCTTGACCATCCTCAACTCCTCATTAGGAGCTCGGTCATCTGGCTTTGGTCGGGCTGTTCCCCGGGATCATTTTTCTCGGTCTGGCAGGTCGGTTTTCCCGCCCATTGATCCTTGATTAGATTTGGCTAGTTTTCTGATGTATTTCCCATTTTGTAACTTGTATTTCCTTTTTCCTTTTCTGTATCTGAGTAGTTGTGCCTTTTCGTATTTTGTGCCTTCGTTCTGTGAACTATTGCAACGCTTCGTACTTTGTGGCTTTTCGTATTTTGTGCCCTTTGATTCCTTATAAATGCTCCCTATTGTTTCTACTTCATTACCAATTCTTCCTTTCTCTCTCCTATTTTATAATTACTGTGTTCCCCCTTTGACTTGCCTTCATCTAAGATGGCTCCCATCACTAGGTCTGCTGCAAAAAAGAAAACCCTTCTCAAGGATGAGCCTACTTTTATGTTGCCTCGTCCCCCTGGTTTCGGGGAAGAGGAATTGACTCCTCTTCAGTTGAAAGAAATCGAGATGTCGTGGCTGAAAGCCGATCTCAAGTGTGCTCAGACTAAAGTCAGGAGGTTTAAACAATATTGGGATGAGGAGGGTACTACTCGTTTTGAAACCGAGCAAAAATGCAAGTCTCAGTCTTACGCCTTGCAACAGGCTGAGATGGGTATTTCCCGCTTGATCAAGGAGATGGATCATCTCAAAGAGCTCTTGGCAAAGAGGGAGGCCGAGGAAGGGGGTAGTTCTAGGGTTCAGAAATAACGAAGTATTTTATTGTTGACGTCTTTGTAGTTTTTATTTTTCCCGTTGTAACTGGTTGTTTTCCCCCTTGTGGATGAATAAAAATTCTATTCTCTTTTCGCAATTCGTTTACTGCTTATTTCTATTTGCTTTGCCTTCGTGTTGAAACCATACTATGCATCTCGGTAGTGGATACCGAGCAAAATGCACCGGGGATATCCCTCCGGAGAGCGTTACTAGACTTGATGCTAAAAAGCCATCGAGCTAGGAACGGTCTTCGTCTACCTTGTTCGGTGTTCTTATGGTAATAAACTGTTTGGCGTCGAGGAAATTAATCGGGATGCATCATCGGTGGTAATTATTGATAGCGTATGCTGTAAGCTTTTTTGTGGTGGGGTCCACTGACCGTTTATATAGGTGTAATGATGTGAACTGCCTTGGTTAGTGGGATACACAATCTGATGTGGCAAGATCTGAAGCGTCGATTTGTTGAAAATAGCAGCGGTTGTGGACTTTTCTGTGGCCAAAAAAGTAAACCTCTGTCACACGAAAGGACGGTTATTATTTTATTCTTTCTGTGGCTCCACTCCTTTTAACCATGCTAAGTAATTCTTTTTGTTTTTATCTCATAAACTGCTGAAAAAAGATCTCTTATTTTCTCTCTCTAGGGTTTGTTCTTCCCGCCAAAAGATTTTCTGCCTTTTTACCTAGGGTTTCTCCTGATTGACTTATATATTTGCTGCTGTTCTCTCCTACTTGCCATTAATCATGACTGTAAGTGTTTTCGTATTTTGTGGGGTTTTCTGTATACCTCTGTGCTTGGGGTATGTATTTGATTGGTTGTTGTGGTCATGCCTGTGGGGTTGATATATGGTCTTGTTTGCCTATATATGTCTATCTAGGTTGGTGATTGGTGGTTTTTCTTGATGTATAGGATTTTCGTTTGTTGGGTTGGTGGAAAAGTTTAGGGTTTCTGGTAATTTGGGGGGGGGGGGGGGGGGTCTCGTTGTATGATTTGTGTTTGGTTAGTATATTGATGAAGTTTTTACGATGTTTGGACAAGAAATTCTGACCCAATGTTTGGCTCAAGTTGGCCCATTTGTGGAAGCGGATTTTAAGAAGCTGGCCGGGATACCCGCCGACATACATATTCGGCTGCCTGTCTCCGAGGAGGAGGTCATGGGGGTTGTACCTGTCGGCGAGGTAGCTGTGCGTTCCTCGGCATTCTTTACTGGGGGTCTTAGATTTCCTTTTACTGAGTGGATGGCTTCGTTCTTTGAGGCCTTCCAGATTGCTCTGGCCCAATTGGCACTGAATGGCTACCGTACCCTGAACGGTATTCAACGGTTGTCGGAGTTGTCGAGGATAAATGTCGAACTGAAAGATGTCTTCGGGGTCTACAGTTTGAGTTTTGATCACCGTAACTCTTATTTGAAGACATTGTGCTCCTTCTCTCGGCTCGTCATCGGTCTTCCGGATACCAACAAGAAGCATAACCTTGGTATCGTGATTGCTTCTGGAGATTGGGGTTGTGCGGGACACCAGATTCCTGGACCTGCTACCACCGCCCCTGATATTCCAGACCTCGGTGCTCCCAATGTCGAAGCTCTCCTAGCCCTTTGGAAGTGGTGGGGGCCTGGACCGACGAAGGATCCGACAAGCCGTGCTGCTCCCACTCTGTTAGGTTATCCGGCGGGGCCAGTGACGAAGGGTAATCCTGCGCCTGAGATTCCCATAGAGCCTGAGGAGGAATTCCTCAAAATCGTCAAGGCTCGAAGCGCTTCCCGTGGAGGGAGAAGGCCTGTTCGCCCTAAGCGCCGAGCATCAGACCCCGTTCCTGGGACCCCAAAGAGGGCTAGGGTGTCGGAGACATCGGTTAGTGAGGATGATCTTGATGTCATCACGGATGCGGTGTTGGTTGCCTCTCCCCAGGGTGATTCTACCGAGGAGGCTTCTGCGCATGTCGATGTACGTGTATTAGTTTTTTGAATTGTCTTTTAATTCCCTTTTTCCCTTATTTATTTGTTATCGTGTTTCAGCTATTGACTTCTTCATTGGTTACCCTTGCCCTTGCCCGGTCAATGGGTATTGTTGTGTTTCAGGGGTCGTTCGATAATATATTCGGACATCTCAACCTCATGGTGAACATGGGTGTGGACCCAATGAGCCTGCCTGTCATCTCGCCCATCCGAACTGAGGATGTGAGTGAGCGCAGGACCCCTGAGACTGTTCCTATGGAAAATGAGGTGAGGGAGGAAGTGGAGGTGGTATCCGGTAAAGATATTACCGGGGAAGTTGTGAGGGGAGGCGAGGATGAGGTTCCCACGAGCCCGGAAAAGGTGGTGGTGGACGAGGTCTCGATGACCCGTTACATTGATCGGTGTGGGGGAAAATTGCTGGGTTAACCCCGAGCCTTAAGGATGGGATATACTGCTCTGAAGCCCCTTATCTTCAAGGATGCAGAGGAAATGGCTGCTCGTCCTATAGTGTCGGTCATTGAGCAGGCCAATAATGACGTGCTTCGGGTATGTTTTGCATGTCTTTTGTTATGTAGTTCGTTATGCCCTTAGTCGGACGGTGTCTAATGTTTCTGATTACAGGCTTTCGTGGGTACCGTGGTGCTGAGGGATCAGCTGACGGCGCTCGAGGCTGAGAAAGAGAGGCTAATTGCCGAGAATAAAGCAATGGCTGAGGAGAAAGCTGAGATGGTGAAGTTGGCCGCCGATTATGACAAATTGGTGGGAGATAACTTATGTCTGACCGAGGAGGTTGAAAAGTTGGAGGTTGAAAAGGAGAGTATGGTCGAGAAGTACGACCTATTAGAGGCCGATAATGTGCTCATGGCGGAGGACGTGGAGGCTGGAAAATCCGAGGTTGCTTCTTTGAAAGCGGCACAAGCGGAGGAGCGGGAAAAGTTTATAATGATTGCCAACTTTTCCATCTTTTGCGCTCATGTTCGTGCTCTGAATTTTGCGAAGGTACCTCTGTCGAACCGGGCATGGTCGGAATTGGTTTATCCCTGTCCTCAAGGTGCACTGCCTAAGCCTCTGGATTGGGCCAATATTCGAGACGAGGAGCTCCCACGGCTGCCGGGACACATGACTTCGACAGCGCTCCGACCCCATTCCGGGTCGGCTCCGTCTACTCCTCGGTCTGCTACTGCTGCTACTCCCCCACCCGCATCCTCTCAGGTGGAGCATTGACTATATACTTGTAATATTTTTGTGTAGCTTAGTGTAGGGTCTTTTGGTACCCGGATTGTGGGCCTCTTTTGTATCTATAAGGATATTCTTTTGGGAAGTGATAGTACATGTGCTCTGTTTTCATCCTGTTTGGCTTTCCTAGTTAATTTCGTTATCTGTTGGTTGTCGTCACCGTTTGAAGGACATATATATATATATATAAATCTTGCCAGATACCTGTTAATCCCCTCACCATGGTGGTCTGTACCTCTCCTAGTGGTAGTGTAGATGATACTATTACAGGTGGTCCAGAAAGGCCTAAGGCGTCCCTAATTTCTGAATTGAATTCTGCCCGTCGTGAGATCGTGGATCTGAATATACATATTGCAAACTTGTCGACTCGGTTACGCGATTTGGGTGAGGATTTCAGTAAGAAGACCGCCCGTTATTCTGTGAATAAGGGGAAGGCCAAAGAACTATTAGATGAACTTCATCGGTCGCGGGATGATGCCCGGGGCCGGGTGACGAGCTTGAACTTGGTTTTGGGGGCCGTTTTCGAAGACACGGACCTGTTATTATCCTTCGTCAAAGCATATTGGGCCCGAGGTCGCTCTCTAGAGGTGTACGAGCATGCGAAAGGGAGGCGTGGTGTTGCCCGAGCAGAGCGTATGGTTGATGCTATGGCTGGGGTAACTGAGACCACGACTGCCTTGAACCGATTGGATGCGACCGTGAAGGATCGCTTGGGGACGCAAATAGTCTCGCTACAAGATATTCATTTTGCTGATGCAGTAGAGACCTCGGCTTCTATCGAGGGCTTATCTGACTGAGTTTTGAGAGTAGCTTGTATTTTGAGTTTCTTCAGGCTTGTATAAAAATATTATTTATTTGGATTCCATGTTGTTGGTTCTGTAGTTGTATTGATATTGTTGTCTTTTTTTCTCCTTTCTTTATAGGCCTTTGCTACTTTGGTGCATCAGACTGGCTCTCCGCCGCCTGTTAATCTGGGGCAAGGACTGACTGATGCTGCCTGGGTTGGGGTTTCTTCTGATGCGGTAGATGAAGCTCGTGCCCGTCTACCTCATATCCTGATGGGAAAGAACGAGAAGCTTCAAGTCCAGTGTGCTCGGCTTAAGAAAAAATTGCGAGCTCAATCTGCGTCATTCCGGGCTTATGTGGGACGGGCCGATCATGTATATGAGGTGCAAGAGCGTCGTCTAGACCGGTATTGGCGTTTAAAGGATAAGTGGTTTGGTAAGTTAAAGCTGTTAATATCCCAGGCCAATGTCTTGGTGAAATTCTTTCGGGCGTCTACACGTCGGCATGATGCTTCCGCCGAACTGTACGAAGCTCGTCAGCACCCTCTGGACGAAGCGCGTCTTAAGGGTGCGTCTGTCGCCCATGAGAACGCGAGGGGGTCAGAGTTCGCCGCCCGGCTCGAGGTAGGGCAACATGTGGGTGTTTACACGACCAACTTCGATTTCCTTGTTTCTGATGAGCGTTTTGAGGGTCAAGATACCGATGAAGACACGACGACAGATGACGAAGAGGTTAGGCTGGGTCATGTACCGTCGTGTTCGTCATGTAGTAGCTCTTCTTAATTGATTTTTTATTTTATTTTTTCGTCGTACAGTATGGCCTCCGTAATGCGGGCGTGGACTATTTGTTTTATTCCTTTATTCCTGTATTGGATCTTCTCATTGTTGTTTTCGCCGTTGGGTACTTTGTCTCCTCCGTAATGCGGGCTGGAACTATTCAACAATCTTGTTTGATTCTTGCTCATTAGTATCTGCATATTTGCCTCTTTGTTTGGCTTTTCTTTGCTTGACTTTTGCTTATTGGTACCTGCACATTTGCCTCTTTCTTTCGCTTTTCTTTGCTTGACTTTTGCTTATAGGTATCTGCATGTGCCTCCGGTACATTGGAGGACTTGAATATTCCTAGGCACTTTCTTAGACATGCCATGCTGGGAATTAGTAACATTATTCCTAGGCACTTTCTTAGACATGCCATGTTGGGAATTTCACAGTATTCCTAGGCACTTTCTGAGACATGCCATGTTGGAAATTTCATTTCAGTATTCCTAGGCAAACCCGTAGGCATGCCATTTGAGAATTTCATATGCCTCCGGTTCGTCAGAGGACTTTAGTATTCCTAGGCACTCTCTTCCATGCCATGTAGGAATTTCATTTCAGTATTCCTAGGCATACCCGTAGGCATGCCGTTTGAGAATTTCATATGCCTCCGGTTCGTCGGAGGACTTTAGTATTCCTAGGCACTCTCTTCCATGCCATGTAGGAATTTCATTTCAGTATTCCTAGGCATACTCGTAGGCATGCCGTTTGAGAATTTCATATGCCTCCGGTTCGTCGGAGGACTTTAGTATTCCTAGGCACTCTCTTCCATGCCATGTAGGAATTTTATTTCAGTATTCCTAGGCATACCCGTAGGCATGCCGTTTGAGAATTTTATATGCCTCCGGTTCGTCGGAGGACTTTAGCCAGTATATCAAAACATCATATAATCAGGGAAAACATTATTCGCAAAGGAAGGGGTAAAGTATCACCTGGAGGGTTGAGAGGGATTTACACGTAGTATTTCTTAAGATTAGCCACGTTCCAAGAATTCTTTTCTCCTCGGCTATTGTCGAACAGAACGCTTTTGATCTTGTAGGACACCGTGCTTGTTCTTTTAACGATTTCGTATGGGCCTTCCCAGGTGGGGCTCAGTTTGCCGTGTATTTCGTTTCTGGTATAGACCGTTACTCGCCGTAGCACCAATTCCCCTATCGTGAATTCTTTGGATCCCTTCACTCTTTTGTCGTACGTTTGCTTTATGCTTTGTTGGTACTTTGCTAGGGTTAGGGCCGCTATCTCGCGTTTTTCGTCCAACATGTCGATTTCTTCCCTCATTCTTTGTTCGTTGTTTCCCTGCTCGACTAAAACTGTTCGGAGCGTGGGCAGGCCAATCTCCGTTGGTATGACGGCCTCCACACCATATGCTAGGCTGAACGGGGTTTCCTTTGTTCCTGTCTTAGGCGTTGTTCGGCAGGACCAGAGGACGTTGAGTAGTCGCTCAGGCCATTTCCCCTTTGCTTGTTCCAGGGTTGTCTTTATGCCATCTAGGATAGTTCGGTTTGATACCTCTGCTTGGCCGTTACCCTGGGGGTATGTCGGAGTCGAATAGAACTTGCGGATACCGAGTTCTTCGTACCAAAGTTGTAGCTTGGCGTCCTTGAACTGGGTGCCGTTGTCTGCAACGATGGCGTATGGTATGCCGAACCTTGTGATGATATGCTCCCAGATGAATTGTTTAACGTTGCTGGCTTTGATTTCCCGAAGAGGTTTGGCCTCGACCCACTTGGTGAAGTAATCCGTTGCTACAATTAAATATTCTACAATACCGGGTGCTTTGGGAAGCTTGCCGACCAAATCAATAGCCCATTGCGTGAAGGGCCATAGTGCCGATACCGGGGTCATCATAGACGATGGGAGCCGAGGTATTTTGGCAAATTGTTGGCACTTATCGCATCTTTGGACGTAAACATCTGCATCTCGTTTGATATAGGGCCACCAATATTCTTGGGTGACAGTCTTGTTGGCGAGGGACCGCCCTTTGATGTGTGCTTCGCAGGATCTTTCATGGATCTCTTCCAAGACTGGCTGTTGCAGTTCGGGCCGGATATACAGAAGGTGGGGTCCTCGGTAGCTGGACTTGTACAGTTTGTCATCCTCGGATAGCCAGAACTGAGGGGCCTTTCTTGTAATTTTCAACGCCTTTATCTTGTCTGCCGGGAGCGTCCCGTTTCGCAGATAGTGAATCATGTCATCCATCCACCCTAGCTCGTATTGTATTGACGTTACTCGGTCTATTCTTTTGGTTATGCTCGGGGTTTCCAGAAGTTCCACTGTGATTAACCGAGTGTTGGTTAATGTTAATGTCGAGGCTAGGGTTGCCAAGGCGTCGGCATGTGCATTTTCGGTGCGATTGATTCTTATTAATTCGCACTGTTCGAAGGTGACCATTATGCTCTGGACTTTCTCTTGGTAGAGGATCATTCGGTCGTCCTTGGCTTGGTATTCACCAATGGCCTGGTTGACGATTAGCATGGAGTCGGAGCTAGCAATTAAGTGGGAGCATCCGAAGGACCGTGCAATGAACATACCGTTTATCATGGCTTTGTATTCTGCCTCATTGTTAGTAGCTCGGAAGCCCAGCTTGATGCTTTTCTCGATGATTGCGCCTTCGCTGGACTTAAGGAGGATGCCTGTTCCCGATCCGTCTTTGGTTGCTGATCCATCGACATGTATTCACCAGTGTGACTGGGGGGATATGGCCAAGGGCTCGTCATATCCTTCGGTGAACTCTGCGATGAAGTCGGCCAACACCTGTCCCTTTATGGCATGTCGGGGCGCGAATTCGATATGAAATTGGGATAGCTCGACTCCCCATGCAGCGACCCAACCGCTGATATCCGTTCATCGAAGGGACTCCTTGATGTGGAACTTCGTGTATACTTGGACCTGATGAGCTATGAAGTAGTGTGGCAACTTTCTGGTCGCAACGACCAATGCCAAGTATAGCTTTTCCAATGGTAGGTAGCGTGTTTCGGCCTCGACCAGAGTTTTGCTGACGAAGTAGATCGGGAATTGTTCTCGACCTTCTTCTCTTAGGATAACTGCGCTCACAGCTGTAGTGGAAACTGCTAGGTAGCATGCCAAAATATCTCCTTTGTTCGACCTTACTAGCAGTGGCAGCGTCCTTAGGTACTCTTTGAGGTTGTTAAATGAAGCTTCACATTCCGGGTCCCATACGAACTTTCTATCCTTCTTGAGTGATTCAAAAAATGGTCGTCCCTTGTCCGCGGATCGACTGATGAACCTGCTTAGTGCGGCCATCATTCCCGTGAGCTCTTGTACCTGCTTCTTGTTCTTGGGTGCTGCTAGGTTCCGTAGAGCTGTGATCTGATCGGGATTAGCCTCTATTCCTCGTCGGCTGACCATATGCCCCAAAAATTTTCCCTTGCTGATGCCGAAGGCGCATTTGCTTGCGTTGAGTTTTAGTTTGTGCTCGCCCAACGTTCGGAAGACGTCTCTATTGTCTTGGAGGTGGGATGTGGCCCTTTCGCTTTTGACGACCATGTCGTCTATGTACACCTCCATTGTCTTCCCTATATGCTCTCGGCATACCCTCGTTATCATCCTTTGGTATGTTGCTCCCGCGTTGCGTAGGCCGAACGACATTACCGTATAGCAATAGTTTCCCAAAAGCGATATAAAAGATGTCTTTTCTTGATCCTCATAGGCGAGGGGGATTTGGTGGTACCCCGAGTATGTGTCAAGGAAGGTCATTCGTTCTGCCCCCGCTGTTGCATCCACCAGCTGATCAATCCTTGGAAGGGGAAAGGGGTCCCTTGGACAGGCTTTGTTAAGATTGGTGAAGTCTATACAGACTCTTTCCTTCTCGTTCTTCTTTGGAACGACGACCGGATTGGATAACCACTTCGAATAGAACACTTCCCTTATAGCTCCAGCTTCCAATAGTTTTCGGACTTTAGCAACTATAGCCGCTCTGTGCTGGACAGATACTTTCCTGCTCCTCTGAGCTATTGGCTTATACTCGTCGTTAACACTTAGGTGGTGACATGCCGTATTAGGGTCTAGGCCTGGCATGTCTTTGGGGCTCCAGGCGAATTTATCGATGTTATTGAAGAGGAACGCTTCTAGCTCCTCGGATTCCTCTTTAGGAAGGTTATCGCCGAGGAGGAAGTAATGCTCCTCGTCCATATCCGGGATATACACCTTCCGGAGCGTTTCTCCTTCTTGCTCCTCAACAACCCTCTCAGCTCGGGCTATTTGGTTGAGCAATTTTCTTATGCCCGTGGGTTGTTCGACAATGACCAGCTGTCTTTTTAGGGCAGCGGTGATGTCCTCACAGCGTCGTATTCTTGACAGCCTCAGGCTGTTTCGATCTCCTCTCTACCGTTAGGGTACTTCACTTTCTGGTGGTATGTCGAGGAGATGGCGCGCATGGCGTGTAGCCATGGTCGGCTGAGGATCGCGTTGTGGCCTGAATTATCATTGACCACCAAGAATTCTATGGGAATGGATACTGTTCCTGTTGTAACGCTCAAGACGATCTTTCCCAACGGTTTAGTCGTCTCGGAGATAAACCCTATCAAGGTTACGTCAGTGGGTTGTAGATCTTCAGCTTGAGCTCTAACTTGTCGAAGAGCTCTTTATACATGATATCACAAGAGGCTCCTTGGTCGACGAGCACTCTGCTAACCGTGTCAATGCCTATTTTGACCCGGAGATTAATGGCGTCCCCGTGGGGGTATATCATGCCTTCTTCATCAAGATCCGAGAAAGAAATGGGCGGGTGTCGCTACGGCATGCATTGTCGCTTGGAGGTCGAGGCCTGTGACGCCTTGGCTACTTGCCCGAAGTGCGCCAGTTGCCGTTGTTGGGACCGATCCCCCCCGGTGGTCTTAGGCCTTGATAGGTGGACGACGTTGATCGTTTTGCCTTGTCGGTTGCCAGTTCCCTCGATGGCTAGTTGCTTGCCCTTGTTCCTAGCACCTTTAATGAATTTATCGAGGTATCCCGCATCACCCCACGCGTTCATCTTCCACCGCAGATTTCGGCAGTGCTCGGTGAGATGGCCGTGATCCTCGTGATAGGCGCATAACAGCTTGGTGTCTCTGGACTCGGGGGAGGAATGGAACGGTTCGGGTCGTGTATACCAGCTTTCTCTGCATATATCCTTTAGAATATCTTTGGCAGACAGGTTGAAGGTGTATCTCAACTCGACCGGTTCGTAGTTCTTCCTACGTTCCCTTTCTTGGACACGACCTTGCTGAGGTGGTTTAGGCGGCATCGGGTAGGCGATTTGGAGTGGCTTAGGCTCGGGTTCTCAGGGTCGGTATTCCCGTCGCTGGACCTCGGGACCCTTGTCCCATGTGGTTGGGTTGACCGGTTCCCCTTGATTGTTCTTGGCTCTCTTGCGGTCCACATGCGATTCCCGGACCGTCTCTCTTCTTGGTGGAGCTCGGTTGAGGAGTCGCATCTCCTCATTTTTATCAGTGAGGTGTGTGCAATAGGCAAGCAGAGCTTCAGTAGTTGGCAAGCTCTTTCCGATGAACTTCCTTCTCGCCCAATAGCCGTTGGGGATAGAATTGACGAAGTTCTGTATGGCGATGTTATTGGCGTACTGCGGAATCTTCTTCTTCCTATGAGCAGCATATCGATTGGAGTACGCACGGAGGAGCTCCGTCCAGCTTCGTATGGATCCTCGTGGTAGGTTATGATACCACGACGATGCTTCTTGACCCAAGATGTTCTTGAAGAATTTGCACATCAGTGCGCTGTCGTCGCTCCACAGATCCATCCTTGTTTTATAGTGCCGTAGGTGATCGATGGGGCAGCTCCTTCCATCATAGAGCCTGAATTCGGGGATGAGAAAGCCCACAGGGTTGCGGTACTGAGTTATCTGCTCGGTACATGGGGTCTCTTGGCATACGTCCCAAGCCTGTTGGAACGCTTCATCCGGTGCTGGGTAGTGGATGGGGTATTCCCCGTATTGAGGTTGTGGGTAGTATCCTATAATGACCATGTGATCAGGGTTTCTACCGTCGTTCGGGTTTTTGTTGGGGACAGGTCCCCGAGGAGCGCCCTCGTGAACAAAGACTATTGGGGTCGTCTTTGGGATATGCTCCCCTTGCCGGGGTATCCCTGTATCAGGTGGCCGTTCTACCACTGCCATTGCTGCCCGGTAAGCAGATTCTTCTGCATCGTGTCGGGGATCGGTATGTGCGTTAGCAGGTTGGGTGGGCGGTATTGTGATGTCTGCCGCTGCCATGGCTGACATACAGGCTGCCGGCTGAACTTGAAGCTGGGCATTGCAACGTTCGGCGGCCCTCGCCAGTGCCTCCGAAGTCCTGTCTTGGTGAATAGTGGTCTGTACTTCCATCATGGATGGTGTTATTATCCTCGGTGGGAGTATAGGCGGGTGGACTATCTGTTCGAGTATGAGGTCGTCGGGCATGCTATACCGGTGGGCTTCGTTCGTTTGAAAACGAACCCGATGGGAGCTGGAGTTGGCCGATGCTGCTAGCCGAGGTGTCCTTGAGCTGGGCCCTGCGACTGTGGCTAGCGTTTCATCATTGATGCGGCGGCTGGATTCTGTGGGGTTCTCGTCGACCAGGCCGTCGACTTGTATGGGCTGGTTGGTTTGGATATTAGAGATGGTCGGTCTGTCGCCGACCATGAGTGCCTCGTAGCGGTCTTGGATGTCGATGAGATATGCTAGCTCGTCTTGGCGGATCGAGACTTCCTGATTAGTCGTTGTGCCTACTTCGTCTGGGCGGGCTTCTTCATTGGTGTTTGTCATTTGTTGCTCGTCTGATAGAGTGTTGGTGTTCGATTTCGAAGCTAGTTGGGAACTAGATGATTCCCAGAGACGGTACCATTTGATAAAGCCGTAACTTTGTTCGGTGGCGTTAGGCTTTCCAACGATAATATAACGATTAATTAACAGTAAATATTGAACACTTCTTGATCTTTATTATTGCCTTTTGCTTATAATTGCTCGGTTTACAATTTCCTATTGCACTTATGCTCGGATTAGCAATTTAGTCTAGATCTTGATCTTTCTCCTTATCTTCGGTGATCGGTCTTTAGTCTTGCTCGGTTTGCTCTTAGACGTGATAAGCTCTGATGAGTTTTTCTCTTTACTCTCCTTCTCTCTATATTTTTTGGATAGATTTTCCGGTCCTTTTTAAGTGAGGGAACATGGCTATTTATAGGCAATTATGCCTTCTAGGATGTTGACAAATGTCTCAATCTCATGGGATTTTTCAGACATGGGTCCCTGGTTAAGTGGGCTTGGGCTTTTAGCTATATCCACCCTTATTCTCAAAGAAAGGCATGCTGTAACCCAATATCTACCGTTTTAAGCAATGGATACCCCTTAACAATGTATGGGGTGATTCATACCCGAATAGAAATATTCGGGTCTAATTTTTATGTTCTATCAGAATGTTTTCTTATTGAGGTTGCATTTTTCCGGTACAATCTATCATCTATCTGTTTCATGCTCAAACCTTTGGAATTTTTTTCAAACTATAACTTTGACTTACCAGCCTGTCCAAACCGTAACTTTTGACTTATGGTTCATAATTCAGTTTTACGGTTTATCTGTGAAATTATCAAATTGTCGCTGTATTGAAATTTTCAAATTTTACAGAGCATTCTGTAATATTTTACAGTGGACCGATCGATCGGCTGTCAGCTCCAATCGATCGCTTTGTGTACAATCTCTGAAAAATTTCAGAGAGATTGACCGATCAATCGGCCAATACAAATTGCACTGCGTATACATACATACATACATACACCAAAAAATTCGCCCATTTCATCAAAAATCATCAAATCTTCAGCAAAATCTCTTTTTTTTTTTTTTATAAATCTCTATTTTCATCACCCTAATACATATATTTCAAATCAATTCAACCTAAAATCCATTGATTTGCCCCAAATCAATTCGTATTTTATTTTGAAAAAAACCCTAATTTCTCAAAAACCCTAATTTTTCAAATTCAATAAAATGGTTCGAGAGAAAAGCTCTTCAAAGGCGACTTCTAAAGATATCGAATCCTCCACTTCTCATTTGGGTAAGTCTTCGAAAGCCGATAATTGTATCTCGAATAGGACAATTGTCAATTGTCAATTGTGTATCTTTAGATTATGCACGTTTCCTTCGTAAATTTCCGCTTCTTGAAGAGAACATCGGTTTCCAAAATTGGAAAAACTTGATTTCTTTATCTAAAGATATATATTGATGAAACTTATCAATTTTATCAAAATCTTATTATTTATAAGAATGACAATAATGAGCTCGAACTTTCAACCAATGCCAATAAAAAGAAAATAGTTTTTTCCGCTTCTCAACTACACGACCTCTTAGATTTAGAGTGTAGTGGCATATCAAAAGCCGAGGAAGTCTTGAATATGTGTAATTTGTCAAACATGTTTGAACTTCGTCAATCCGTGTTTCACCCCGATCATCGTGGAGAGCCAAAAGTTAATGGTCTCCACTTTCAAAATAAAATCGCCTTTTTTGTTATCTCTAAAATTATATTCCCTCATAGCTCAAATTTTACGATGTTACGAAAGATAACATTGTTATTCTAGCTTGTATTTAAAACAAAATTAAATTGGATACCGCTACCTTAATTCTTAAAACAATGAGAGAAGCTAAAGATTCCACAAATCACTCTCTTTCGTATGGCTCTCTTATTACCGAAATTCTCAATTCTTTTAATATCAAGTGCAAAGGCAATAAATCGAGTTGATTAGTGTTCTTGAGTCAAAAAAATTTTCGCAAATGAAAATTCGTGTCATCGGTAATAATATTCTAACTTGGTATGACCGAATAGTTACCGGTGAATTTTTTCCACCTCTCTCTCTCTTCATCTAGAGCCCTATGTAGGCCCTACAACAATCCCTATCAAACCTGTTTTGGAACCCCATGATCCTTCTCTAGGTCCTAATACGGAACCCGAGGGTTCTTCTTCCAACACCATTCCCTCATCATTGCGTCGACGAAAGGGGAAATGAATAGCGGCATCCTCCTCTCTTCCTCCTATTGAAGCCTCTCCTCCTCATAATACTACAAATGCTCGATTCTCCTTTCCTCATAACCCTCCTTGGGCGCTCATGATCGGAAATTTTTATGCGGACAAAATGATGATGGATTACGAATTTCATCGTCATTTTCGTCAACAATACCGTGAGTATAGAATGGATAAGGGTGAGGATTACGGAGAAATCGATGCCTATAGTGAAGAGGAGTATAAGTATTATCGTGCATATTTTCTGAACTATCGTTGTCCGCTCTATGATGATACCGACGATGATGGTACTTCCAAACATGACTAGCATTGTAATTGTTCTATGTTTCGATGTAATTTTTCTATTTTTCGAACAATGTGTAATTTTATTTTATTTATTTTGTTAAACCGTGACTATTTTGGGACTCGTTGCATTATAAATGTTAATCGTTTTTGCGATTGGGTATGTTAATGTGCGATTGGTTATTTTTATCTTTTGTTATCATTTTATCGTATGTTTCCATTTGTGCGATTGGTTATTGTGGTGTTGTATTATTTATTTGATATATTGGGTTGATGATTGTATTTTTTTTATTTGTGGCGATGATCCATTTTTAAGCAAAACTATGGCGAATTTTTCGCTCGACATTTACTTACCAATCTCTTGTATCTTGATTTATACTCTTGTCGGTGTTGTTTGTTGGTATTAGATGTAAATTATTGGGTTGATCATTTTGTTAATCTTATTTGTGGTGATACAACTAATAGTACGACATATAAAAACAAAAACAAAAATAAAGCAAATAAATTATAGTTCAATAATATACAATCATTATATGAACTCATTTTCTTCGTTTTGAATGACTAAATTCTTTAAAGTACGACATAAGAAGTTGCTTTTCCGCCGATGTTAATTTGTCAGATGACGGCTCCCTCGACTCTTCTATATCATTAAGGTCCCGACGACGTCTATATCTGACATGTGATTCTGGTGGCGGAGCACGCTCGTATGAAAGTGGTGGCACTCCTCTTAACCAAGGGTTGTTTATGGAATTCTGACTAAGAAGATACTAATAAGAACCAACCGACTCTCTATGCCGGTAAGGGGTCTGGTAAGTGCTCTCCATATCCATTTGAATATTATCAAAACCTTCGGAAGCAGCATGACGATGACCACCGGTCTCTGTATCAATATCATCATATTTATTCGTACGTCCTACTCCACTTGTATGTCTACTCCCACTACGACCACCGCTGCTAGAGTCACCTTCACCTCTACCTCTATCTGTATGACTACCCCCACTACGACCACCGCTACTAGATTCACCTGGCCCATGATAAATGTAATCGTTATAATCAGCCTGATCGCAATCTTTGTTATTGTAATCCCTGTTATCGTAATATGTTTATCGTAATCCTAATTGTCGTTATCCTCCTCCAACTGTTCATCAGTCGACCCTTTTGGATCAATGCCCAATTCAGCCATACCAGTAGCTAAATATTGCACATCCTGTTTAATTTTGTGTTGTTAAAACTTTTATAACTATCGCGTAACAAATGTTTCTGTAAAAATATAAAAATTAAATAAAATTTAGTAACCAAAATTAGTTTACTAAATTAAATTAAATTTATGAAATAAAAGACATTATTAGTTTACTAAATTAGTTTTCTACCATTTTAGAAATAAAATCCGCAGTCGTACGAACACCGTGTTCCGACACTTGGAGAAGAGGTGGGTTTATGAGAAGACGTGTCCGAGGTATGTACCATTATAGGTAACCCGGTACCGTTCCCGTACCTATTTCGCCGTTAATAAGTCGATGGTGGCGATCATTCCACTGGCTTATAAACCCAGAGAATATTTGAGGCCAGTCATATTTTGGTTGTTTTCCAGATCTCCTATCCTTTCCGTGGTCTTGTGTGGGATTCCAAATATTCGTAGGCACAACCTGAATAAACCCAAACTGCCTCATAATTCTCCACGTGGGATGCCACTCAATCTTCTCGTTGCATATGAGCGGAACAGACGAATGCCACATATCACGATCCCGTGTACAATATTCAGGGAGAGCATTTATGTCCCCGTATGACTGCCAGTCTATCTGTAATTAAAAAAAAATCATTATGAATGCAAAACATATACAACATATAGGTAACAATAATACGTAGTAAACAAAAATTAGAATTTTACCTGTTCAGGCGTTAACTGGTCAAACAGGTCACGTATAAAAACCACATTATGTCTGACCACATGCTGATCAGAATGCCTCAATTTTTTCCACCTGTAATAATACATGTACAGTAGATAAACAAAAATAAATAGTCGCTAAGTATTCATAATTTAATAGTAATCGAATATAAACATCAAATAATATCATACCTATTACCGAGGGAAAATCTAGGCAATCCCGAAGGAGGGGGAATATAAGGAAGCAATGCTGGACATGGTCTAACAGGTCGTAGCCTTGTCATCGCCCACATCTCAAGGAACATCACCGCACCACTTATTCCATGAGCTTGCCCCCTAAAAAACTTGCACATGTTGGACTTCAACCAAGCGAGTAGAGCTCATCCCCAACTATACTCTCCACAAGTATCGAAATTTTCAAGAAAAGGTAGAAGCCAAAGTGCAATCTGATCACAGCTCTTATCAGAAAAAATGTGAGCACTTAGCAACAATAATATGGCAGCCCTAGACTGATATAACAATCTCTCCTCACTAGGGTTGGCAGGTAATATCGCAAACTCTTATCGCAACCATCTAAGTTTAACTGTTAAACAATTTTTATTAATCATATTGTCATCGGGTCTACTACCCAACATGCTCTCCATCAAATCTAACCTGCTAGTTCTAGTATCATTTCTCTCCGACCGGGTTACAGGCATACCATCCACCCTCAATCCCAACGTAATCTCTACATCTTGTAGAGATAGCCTCAACTCGCCGCCGGAAAAATGAAACGTGTGGGTCTCATCACGCCACCTGTCCAGTAATACTGTAAGCAAATCTCGATCTACGTTGTAACTCTTTATGACATAGACACCGTAGAAGCCTGCTCTAATAATATTGTGCATTACTGTTGGGTGTGAAACTATCTCCCAACTATAATTATACAACCGCAGCTTATTCTCATCCGCTCTCCCTGTCTCTCTACCATGCGCCCATATCTTTTCTGATATATGATCGGACTGTCGTAAAATCCCCCGATTGCCTCTAAGAATGGGACATGGATCAGTTGTATCACCCATAGAGAGAGAACCTATATGAAAAATGGATATCAAATTAAATAATTTGTCCACTAATTCAAATATATATAGATAAAATATATCGTATATTTTTTTTATTTATACAATGATCACATATTATAATATGTATGTATACACACAAGCATATGCTCATCCACCCAAAAAATATAAACTCAGCGACTAATTAAAAAAACAGCTACTAATTATCATACAAAACAAATGAATCTCAATTAATGAGAACTAAACAATTATTATAAATCAATAAAATATATGAAAAAACATAACTTAGTCAAATTTATCATAGTTAAAACAAGATAAACAATATACATAATCAAATACAACTAAACAATTAGTGATAATTATCTAAATCTAAAAATTTGCATAAACCCTCTAATTTTAATGAAAATGAACAATGTGTGTAAAATTGGTGTAATTTCTATGATTTTTTCATAAATTAAAGATTTAAACTATATAATATAGAGAATCGAGAATTAAGAAATGAATAAATAAATACATTTAACCGATCTATGTGATTTGGAGTTAATCGGATTTAAAACGAATTTGATAAGTATGTTGATTTGGGGTTTTTTTTTTAAGTAAGAGAGTGGGAGAGTGAGAGTGATAAGAAGAGTGAAAGATTAGAACTATATATGTGCAAATTTGCACTGGCCGATCGGTTGGCCAACCTCTCTGAAATTTTTCAGAGATTGTACACAGAGCGATCGATCGGAGCTGACAGCCGATCGATCGAATCGATCGGCTGTGATCGCTGATCGATCGGTCCACTGTAAAATTTGAAAATTTCAACGTAGGGGAAATTTGGTAATTTCACAGATAAACCGTAAAATTGACTTACGAACCGTAAGTCAAAGTTACGGTTTTGACCAAAAGTCAAACTGTAAGTTTGACTTACGCTTCGTAAGTCAATTTTACGGTTTGGAAAAAAATTTCACGATTTGAGTGTGAAAACAGATAAATTGCAGTGGAAAAATCCTGCCATACTCTATATTTATAATTAATGTAACCATATACTCTATTTTCTATTTTATAGGGAGAGGTAAGAGCTGTCTTGGAGAAATTATTTGGTCCTCCAAAAAGGTTTATGACCACACATTCAGTGGGTCCCACAGCCTTACATAATTAAATATATTAAGTGTGTGGTTATAAACCTTAGTGGAGGAGTCCTCCAAGAGGACCAAATAATTTCTCGCTGTCTTGACGTATCTCTCTATCTTTGTTTCTCTCTCTATACTTTTCTTTCTCCGGGTAATAAGATTCAAAACAGGCTATCAACACTTTGGTTAAAAATATTGAGTATTTGCTTAGAGATTTTTGGTAAACGCATGAATATTAGTATAAATAAACCTTGAGATTTATCTAGATTTTATTGTATTATTACTATATCGACCTTTATCAACATAACGTGTGAAAGGTAGAACGTTTATTTTTTTTAATGTACAGCCGCATGTTACGTTGCCCATACAACCCTTTTTTTTTTGTACGAGTTTTGATGTTGAGTTGCATGCTAATAATAATAGTCATCCGCTCCATACTCAACTATAGTTAATAGAATTATTCTACTACACTATATGTGTCAACTGAGAACATATTGTTAGAACTAAATCTATAAACATGAGTACATCTTTTATGTCAAACTATTAAGATTACATGGGAACCAATACAAAGACATAACTGATTCCATGGTGTTGGACACGATGATGGATTATGGGCTATTGGTCTTCCATGGAGTAATCCTCCCTCTCTATGGATCTGTCTCTATTGATGGAAATGGAGGATGAGAGTTGTTCGAGATTAGTATTGGGGACCTAAACCTATATTCTATATATAATAATACTAATTAGAATCTCGTAAACCCTAATTAGTTTACTATTGGGTAATACACATTGCAAAGCACATACCAAACCACATATTTTATTGGGCTCTTCTTATTAGATCACTTAATTAGCCCATTCAAGAATATTAGCACAAATATAATTATTTTAATTGATTAGCTCACACAAATTACCTAACACATATTTGTTTGAACATGAGTAGTATGACTTAATATTTGTACCATGTAAAAGGTAGACTGCCTAACATATTTCATAGTAATAATTATTATATATGTTGATGTATCGGTATGTTGCACGTATAGGTTTATGATAATAACTACGGGTCTTCGATTAGAAATTCTACTTAACCACTGTATATGCATGCTAAAAACTATATGAAATTACATATATTGTGTCACTTGTACACATGGGTGGCATCGGTTCGATACCAAACGTTTTGACTAAATACCGGTACCATACCAAAGTAGTTTGGTTTAAGAATTTTTATACCATTACCGAACCAAAAAATTCGGTATACCGAACTTTCGGTACACCAAACTATTCGGATGGTTCGGTTCGGTTTCGTTTTCATACTAAACTTTAAAGTTTACAAGTGATGATAGAAAAATGGTGCGTATTGGGAAAAAAACATAGTATAAAGTTTTAAAAGTAATAGATTAAAAATATATATTTATTTATATTATTGTTGCATTTTTTTTTGTTGCATAAAAGAGTAAACACTACTAGAGCTTTTTAGTAAATGTTATAAATAAAAGGAAATGTTATAAGTATTCAGTAGAAAAAGTAATATAATTATATTATAACAATGTTAATAATTAAGTGTATATAAGTCTTTTGGTTTATTTGTCTATATAGTATATTTTAATATTTCGGTTTGAATCGGTACCATACCGAACTCACTAAACGAATAATGAAACCAAACCGACTTTCAAAGATCGGTTCGGTTGTAACATACCGTAAGGTCGGTATACCAAACTTTTGGTACCAACTTGATTGGTTCGGTTCGAAAAGAGGTCGGTTGGTACAAGTCGGTACAAAAGGCCACCCCTATTTGTACATCCCAGGATATGACGTTGATGATATTAAATCCTATATTGGTAGTTATATAAACCTGTAGAAGCATATATGTTTACTTTCGAAACAGTAGGGACCAGATTGCATATCTTTGATACTTATGTACTGTTTATGTAAAAATTGAATATAATTTTATTTAAATTATAGTAGTGACCCCCCTAGTAAATAACTTGTATGCCTATGAGTTTGTTTGTTTGATTTGCCTAATATTCAGTCCATATAATCATATACACATGCATGATAAGTAATTGAAAGACAAGTGAATAAAACTTATAAGTCAACTCAACAAATTGATGTGTTTCTATATAAATTTAGTCCATCATATTGCATGTTGTAATTAACATGAATAAAATCTTCACATATGACAGTTTAATAATAATAATTAGATCTTACTAGTATAAATTGTGATATATTATGTGCTGATTGATGATAATTAGTAAATCTCAGAAGTAACAACATCTATACATGTAATCTTAGATGAGCCATAAAGTATAATATGCCCAAATCCATGTAAAAATGCCATTATTCGTTAAACATAGTGTATCAGACTAAAATATCGAGAACATAACTAAGTAGGAACCTAACAGGCCTGAAATCCGTCTGACCTAGGCAAGGGATGAACCCACACGGTCTAAAATCCGTCCAGCCTGGTGAAGGATTGGCCCACACGTCCCAAACACCGTCCGGCCAATACAAGGAAGGCCCAAAAGTAGAACGGCTCATAAGTAACCCGTCCGGCCAATACAAGGAAGGCACAAAAGTCGAACGACTCATAAGCAACCCGTTCGGCCAATACAACCCGTCTGGCAAGTCCACCCCGTCCGGCCCGTTCAACCCATTTGGCCTAGGTGAATAATGGGCTCACACAATCTAAAACTCATCCGGCCTATAGAAGAAAGGTCCAAAAGTCGAACGGCTCATAAGCAACCCGTCTGGCTCATCCAGTCCATTCAACCCGTCCAGCCCGTCTAACCCGTCCGGCCCGTCTGGCAAGTGGAAGACAATATTGTCTTTAAAAGAACGTGCAAGAACGAAAGAAAGAGGGAGGAAAGAGAATAGATGAACAACACTAAACTAGCTTATATACTTGTATCAAAAGATTGTTTAGAAGGCTTTCTTATCCAGCCAAAAGTTATTCAATTAGTATAAATTTTTGAGTTAATTTTACACTCATCAAATGGCGCCGTCTGTGGAAAACGACTAAAAATAGTTGTTTCCGTAGTAAGCTGCATAAGAAGCCTTGTTACAATCCCTAAGGAAGTATCGAGATTTCGTCCGGAAATTACGCTGGACAATTCAGCCCACAACCAACCGGTAAAGTGGTACCACAACCGAAAAGGTTCGGACCTAAGCCCCACTGGACGACTTGTAACATCCCGGATTTTTATAAATGGTTTTATATATGATTTAATCTATCCAAAAATGTTTTATACTAATTTTTTAGCGAAAAACCGAAACACTTCCGAAAAACTTTATTTTTAAAACCCGTTACTAATTTTATAAATAAAAAGGACCCAATAGATTTTTCTAAACATTTGTTATTTTTGAGTAGTAAAATAATAGTTTTGATCATGAGTTAACTTTTAGAACTTTGGGGACCAAATAGTTTGCTTCCCCAAACTCTCTCAAAAAAGTTACACGTAAACCACTTTTCAGCCCACTTTCAAAACAGAAAACCAAAAACAAAGAGAGAAAAGAGAGATTCCAAAGCTTAGGAAGAACAAGAAGAAACCACTTTAGAGGATTTTTACCGGAAGCATCTCCTCTACGAACTAAGGTAACGGGGGTTATCCATTGCGACTGGACGGGGTGTATGTTAGGGTTAGATCTTGCGTTTTATAAAATTTGGGGGTTTTTCTTTTGTCTCAATTATATTCTATTAAATTGTTAATTGGGTTTTATGTGTTGCTCTTTTAATTCACTTATTTGAATTTGAGAATTGGGAATTAATGAGAATATAGATGGGTTTGTGTGTTTTTATGAGTTGTTATGTGTTATTATAGTTGTTGATGAAATTGGGTAAATTTTATGTTGAATAAATATGAGCTGTAGTTTACGCATACAAGGTGTTTGTTAAAATGTCTGAATGAGATTTTATATTGTTGAACTTGTTTGGCTTATGTGATTTTATTGGGAATTGTGATAATTGTATAGTATAATATTATTGGCCGAGGCCTGGTGATTTATTTATTGGCAATGGTCTATGTCTCTCCCTATACCGGGGGCATAAGACGAGCCGAGGGGTATAGGGAATGACTCATCTTACGAACTGGGGCGAGTGGCGTGAAGAGGTCCAAGTGCGCACTTTAAATATTTATATGTTGGCAATGGTATATGTCTCTCCCTATACCGGGGGCATAAGACGAGCCGAGGGGTATAGGGAATGACCTACCTTACGGACTGGGGTAGGTGGCGTGAGAGGTCCATATGTGTAATAGATATATTTATATGTTGGCAATGGTTTATGTCTCTCCCTATACCGGGGGCATAAGACGAGCCGAGGGGTATAGGGAATGACCTACCTTAGGGACTGGGGTAGGTGGCGTGAGAGGTCCATGTGCATTATAGATGTGTGTTGGAGTTACTTAATTTATTTCGTTATATGATGCTATTACATCTCTTTTCATACGTTGCTATTGTAGTTGTTGTTTGTGAGTTCTTGCATTTATTGGATGGAGTGACGATATCCTGTGTAGTGCCGCCCCGTCTATGTATGTGCATGGGACTCACCATTACAGTTTTGTCTTTCAGGTACAACTTAGGTTGAGGCATTTGGATAGGAGCATTAGCGATGTATCGCATGGGTTCGGGGCTTCTGACAGTCATTTTCTTTTTACATAGACTATTTTGAGGTTGTAGCCTACGGGCAAATTACAATCGTTGGTATCTTTTTATATAAATCAGTTAAAACCATTTTGTCTTGTAGCCGCGTTTGGCAAATATTTCTATTTATTCGTATAACTGTTCCTTTAGCTCGCAAGTTGTTTTCCTTTAAAAGTTAAATTTTGTACCAACAGGTTCTTTTTCCTTTTATTCAATAGGTCACGCCTTGATGTCTATTTTTCGGATTTCGGGGCATGACAAGTTGGTATCAGAGCTAACCAGATTCTTGTATACTTTGGGACGACGGGAAGATGGGTAACCATTGGATCAAGATCCATCGTATCATTTTCACAAAACTTTTCCAAAAACTCAAACTTTTCTAAAACGGGGGGTTGCATTTAGCTTAGGATATGTAGTTAGAATTTAGTAGTAGTTGATGAAAGGAAAGTCCACATGTGAGGCAAGTTGTGGACAATGAGGACGCTTGTTGATCCCGGCTCACCAAACTAGTGGGTGGACCTCTCGTCGGTAGGTGTGAAGGAATACCTTAGCAATGTGGAGTTCTAGAGTATGCGAGGACGCTCGTGTGCTTTAGGATAACGTATCGTGAAGGGTTATCCCTTGCACTTTTGTGTTCTTTGCATGTGTGTGAAGATTGATAAAGTGTGTACGAAGTATAAGTTTGTAATGGCAAGTAGTAGCGAAGTATTAGAGTGTGAGAGTTGTGAAGTTGATGGTTTATGTAATGTGTTTTCAAATTATTAACTTGTGTGGGAATGAACATTATATGCGAATGGATGTTTATCATAAAAATGTTGTGGACTAAAATGATGAAGTTGTGTGATATGTGCCATGTAAGGAATTTACAAATGTTGAGGAATTTTACGTTTTTGTAGCATTATTTTTCTGGAGAAAAACGATTGGTCGTTTTTTTTAATTTTTATTTCGACCGGTCGTCTTTTTCTGACCTCTCGGGTCAGATTTGGACCAAAACGATTGGTCGCTTTTCTTATTTCTACCGGTCGTCTTTTTCTGATCTCTCGGGTCAGATTTGGACCAAAACGACCGGTCGTTTTGTCCAAAACGATTGGTCATTTTCTGGCAAATTTTGCGGTTTTCTCGCTAAACTTCAAACGCTCGTAACTCCTTCGTTTTTACTCCGAATTTGGTTCCAGTCGAACCGTTGGCTTCGTATTTCAGTACTCTATAATTTTGAACCTTAGAAAGCTTGATAAAATGATTAGCACGCAAAAAGAGCTTTTATCATGTTTTACATATTTTGTTGTTATCAAAACAATCGACTAGAAGGACCTCGTTCAACAAAGTAGATTGAAATGTTATATGCATGTTGTGTGTCAAAAAATGAAGGTATTATTATTCATGATGTAAGGCGGTAATTCATGTTGACTTGTGGCGTGTGAAATAACGTAAGTCTAAGAGTTAGTAGGAATTGAGAATTTAAATTTTATCGAATTACGACTAAAGAGATTTAGTGGAATGTGAAATTGCGATTGTGAACTTTGTAATGTGTGGAATGTTGTATTGTATGATTAGCGGAATTTGAAACTTTTGGTGGGATGTGGATTTTGTTAAGTGTTGGGAGACAAGACGAACAATTAGAGTATTCATGTAGGAGTAGTAGTGTCGAGTGAGGGAACTAAAGTGTCGGTTTAAAATGTTTGTAGTCATGGCTATTACCACAAGGACTGGTGGACGAGGAATAGCTACACGGGGGGGCACACCACCATCAAGGGGTGCGGTTGCCCGAGGTGGGGCAAATGGGAGAGGAAGAGGAGCTCCAAGGGGGAGGGGAGCAACTAGAGAAAAAAGGGCTGCTAGAGGTCGTGGGGGGAGGGGTTACGCTAGGGCCCCACCACCTGAGCAACCCGAGGAAGAGGAAGAGGTTGAGAATGTGTATGAGGAGGTGAATGAGGAAGAAGAAGAGACTTACGTACCTGAACCGGAACCGGTAAATGCCAGCCAAGTGATGACCGACCTTCAGAAGGTGGTGCAAATGAGTGTGCAGAATGCACAAGCTGGGAGTTCAAGTAACAATGGATTGCTTAACTTCACCCGATTGGGGGCTCCAACTTTCGATGGGATAGGTGAACCATCCATAGTTGAGGGATGGGTGGATGAAATAGAGAAATACTTATCGGCAGTGGGAATAGTAGATGGGGAACAACGGATGAATATGGCTCAGTTTCACCTAAAGGGTGAAGCACGGAAGTGGTGGCTGGGGATCGTGGATACTTACGACTTAAGCGACTTTGAATAGAACGAGTTCATCGAATTGTTTAATCGGCAGTTTCTTCTAGATTCTTATAAGGATGAAATGAGGAGGCGTTTCGAGGAACTATATCAAGGAGGTATGACCGTTCAAGCATACCAACTAAAGTTTACCTCACTCTCGAGGTATGCTCCAGACTCGGTTCTAGGGGGTACAGAAAAATGTAGGAGATTCATGAAGGGGTTGAATCTGACCATCTCATTGCAATTGGCATCAGCCCGCTATGTTAACTACAATGAGTTGGTAAAATCAGCTCAAGCTATGGAGGGAGCTCTACTCCATAGCAAGAGAATCTTAGAGAAGTCAAAAACCGGAAATGCTTCGAGGGAAGAGAAGAAGCAGACTTGGGATATGACGAATAATTCACGGTTTCAACAACAGGGAAGATGACAGAGGGGTTTTAATCCACTACCGACAAGCGCCGTAGTGAGGAGAGCTTGTTACAACTGTGGAGATGTGAACCATCGACAATTCGAGTGCCCTAGAACCCAATGTAGGACATGCAACCGATTTGAAGATACGGAAAGGGTTTGTACCAGGGGACAAGGAAGAATCGACACCAACCGGACTTTTAACCAACCTAGGTTGCCACCACCACCACCAAGAGGACCGGAATTTGTACCACCACACCAATTGCCTGGGAACCAAGGGGGAGGGTTCCGAGGTAACCACCAAGGAGGGGGAAACCATGGGAACTACCGAGGAGGCCATCAAGGCATGGGGAACCGAGGAAATAATAGGGGAAATCGAGGACCTCAAGGAAACCCACCAGCTCAAGCTCATCTATATCCCTTGCCACAGTTGCAAAACTAAGCAGACCCGACAAATGTACAAGGTAGGGTTCTTCTGTGCTCATCCTGGGCACATGTTCTTTTCGATACAGGGTCTTCGGATTCTTTTATAGCTAGGCATCTAGTTGAGTCTTTGTCATTAGAAATTCGGGTTCTAGAGAACCCGATTGTTGTAGAGACTCCTGTTGTGGGTCGAGTTGTGTTGGACCGAGTGTGTCGGTCTTGTGAGATGGTGGTCGTGGACCACGTGTTTATGTTTGATTTAGTTGTTATAGAGATGTCGGGATTCCAGATGATACTTGGAATGGACTGGTTGGTTCATTTCAACTCTTTCATCGATTGTGTTCGACAAAAAGTTTTCCTTACAACCTCATCCGGAGATGAGGTGTTTTTTCGTGGGGAAAGGGACGCTACCCTTTCTTCTATTCCTTATTATTCCAAGCGGGTTGTGGGCAACCTGTCTTGTCTTTTGGATAGTCTCTCGATAGTGGATAACGACGAGGAAGTGGAAATGTGGCCAAACGTAGTGGACAATTTTAGAGATGTGTTTCCGAAGGATCTATCGGGGTTACCGCCGAAGAGAGGGTTACATTTTTCTATCGACTTGGTGCTAGGAACGGCACACATAGCCATTTCTCTGTACCATTTGACACCGGCAGAGTTAAAAGAGTTAAGTAAGTAGTTAGAGGAACTATTGGAGAAGGGGTTTATTAGGTGGAGTACGTCACCATGGGCGGCACCGGCCTTATTCGTGCAAAAGAAGGATGGATCGATGAGGATGTGCATCGACTATCGGAAGCTAAATAGGGTGACTATTAAAAATAAGTACCCACTATCTCGAATTGATGATTTGTTTGACCAACTGAAGGGAGCAACGTTCTTTTCAAAAATCGACTTGCTACTCACAGTTGGTGATAGCCTGATCGCAAGTCGATTTTTGAAAAGAACGTCGCTCCATTCAGTTGGTCAAACAAATCATCAATTTGAGGTAGTGGGTACTTATTTTTAATAGTCACCCTATTTAGCTTCCGATAGTCGATGCAAGTGGAAGGCAATATTGTCTATAAAAGAACGTGCAGGAACGAAAGAAAGAGGGAGGAAAGAGAATAGATGAAAAACACTAAACTAGCTTATATACTTGTATATAAAGATTGTTTAGATGGCTTTTTTTATGTAGCAAAAAGTTATTCAGCTAGTATAAATAATCCTTTTGTCTCGGTTCTTTATTCGTTGATGCTCGCCTAGCCAAGCGAGATTTAGACAATCGTGAAAACCGAAGACATGTCGATCCAAGATAGTCCTTGAAAGGAACAATAGGGTCTGTTGTCCCAAAGCAAGAGATAATGCTCAATGAGCCAACTCTATGCTATAAAGACAAAGGTCATGTACTGTTACTCCTTAAATAGTTCAAAACTATTATAAAAGTGGAAAATCCGATGCTAATGTGGTTTAAGATAACTGAAAGAAAACTCTTGAGACCCCCGATTTTGTGGCTCAAATGAGTTTGGTACATTTCTTTATTAATTTTGATAAATCATTGAGCCGGTTTTTTGCTCATGTGGATTATATTTTTTCCATTTGGATTATGATTTTTCCATTTGGACCATACTTTTGGATTATTGTTTGCATGTTTACGAAATTTCTCAAAATAATTTAAAGTGTTTGGAGCAAATTGCTTTCAAAATATGACCAAACTTTAAATTATCAATCTTTATGGAAATACATGTGGGGTAGTTGGTTGTCTAGAAATAGTGGATAACAGTGTACCACATAATTTCACCAACTATTTGCCTAAGAGTCATTTGTGACAATGATTATGGACCTATTGTTCCAAATCGAAATCTTTGGTAAAACCAAATTGATTTGTTAAATATGAGGCCTTATACTCCTGTAGATCATGTCGTACCTTGTTGAGTTATAAAATATTCGAGAAAACTAGTGTTATGTGGTAATAGCTCATGAAGGAATTGAAATTTCTTTACATCGCCTCCACTCAATACGACCAAAATCGTATTTTAGAGGAGTTAGTCTTTTAAGTGGTTGCTACCACATTTTTTAAAGCATTTAAAGTTACATTATCATTTCGCCTGTCGTTGATTGATAAATGGTTTGGGTGCTAAGACATGATTGTCTGTACTATTATTCGTCTGTCGTCGATTGATAAGAGCATTTTTATATTGTAGTATTTTGATATTGTGGCATTGACCGGATGAGATATTCCCAGGCCAAAAGACGATGCTTGATTTATAATCGCATCACATTTAGATTCTCTTCGAGGATATATTTCATGATTGATCTGAAATTCATGTCACTAATGCTCTCTTTGAAAGACTAGTATGTGTAAAGATCACGAAATGGACTCATAGAATTCTTGTAAATAATTGAAGGAGTTGTTGTGGACTTATCCAACCATAAGACGGACCATTAAAAATTTATGGTTATGGCTGATGCATCGACAATATGGTCACATGATTATTATTGTCCACAGAAATGCAGCATTTCTCAAGCTTTTTGCCATATCATTAAGTTGATGGCTCATGATCCGGATTATCCTAAAAACTGTAGTCGAATTGATAATGCCGAAGAGTAAGAATCGAAAATTTGATTTGAATTACTTTAGTTTGGGAATTAAAATTGAACATCCTATCGATTATGTTCAGACCCAAATGGACTAACGAAAAGTTTAATGATGCAACTGCAAATGATTGCATGCACTTCTTGGTCTTGCGCACCAAGATTTATATTTTTGTATGGGGTTATGCTATTTTGCTGCATTGGTCCATTATGAGGCCCATAAACACTCAAACACCATATGCGTACCAGCTGGTTACTGGTTATGAGCCAGAAGTCTCATATTAACGCGTGTTTGGAGTGCTTGATTAATATTTTGATTGAGCCATTATAGCATTCAAAATATGGACCTCTGAAGGGGACATAAGTCGATTATGAATCATTTGCCTATCATTTGATAGAGTAATCTTTGCAAGCGATCTCTTTACCACATGATATGCGAAAGTGGATTTGCTAAGACTGTTCTCCCCGTCGTTAGGGGGAGATTTATACGTTACCGTTGATAAGGAACGACGTGAAGTAACATGGCATAACCCACTCAGTAATAGCGTGATCCCCAAAACTGCACTTAGTGATAAGTATCTGCATAGACTCCTCCATGTCTAACTAAATGCCAGATGCATTTAATGATTTTATGAGATATCACGAGATCATTTATACCTGCTAAAAAATGGTTACAAGGATAGACGTCCCTATTGGACACCGTGTTCTTGTCGTAACACGTTGCTTTGGCCGAACCCGCCAAGTAAAGGACGTTGCCGTCGGTTGTCAGTCTGTCGTCCTTCCCAAGATACGAGGAAGTTGACCGGTTCTTAATTCGTTCAGCCCCAGAGGTGTTGAACTGAAACTTGTTTGTCGCACGAGATTATAAAGGATCAAGGAGATGTGTGATTCCTCTTCATCTTGAGAGTCTCGAAATATCTGTCAACCATGATATCTTAGACGATATTGAAGCTGAACGAGAATGTCGTTGATTACTTCTTCATATATTCGGTGATGAATGATAATATGAGAAAATGATGACAAAAAACCATCTATCGTTGCTAGAAGCCAACGAAGATCAGACTGGATTATATGGAAACTTACGTTCCAAGTCAAATTCCTTAGTGAACGAAGCGTGTGTGGACAAGTTGTTCCAACACCACCCAATTTTAAACCAATTTATTTATTTGGATATTCATAAGGAAGCGTGATGAGAATTATGAGACTCTATAAGTGTTCGCCTACTAGCGCAAGGCTTCTTTCACAACTTAGAATTGATTACGAGATGGTTTACTTCCTCATAATGGACTTTATAATGGACCCCTACTTTACCAGTTTAGTAGTTTCCAAAAAACTAAGTATGGAGCCATGAATGTGGTCATGTTTTATCTCCGTGGGGATTTAGACAAGAGATGTAGATGAAGGTCCATGTGGGACGTCATGTGCTTGAATCAAGTATTTCCTGACCATAGAACACGATCTCAATTGACCGAAACATTCACTGTATGGATTAATATAATCCGAGCGGACGTGGTATACCCACCTAAGTGAGTACTTGATCAGTTTGGGATATTTGAACAAGTATTATGCCCTCGCGTGTTATGAAACAATCCATATTTTGGATTTTCCCTTCGAAATGAAGGATCTTGGGAAGACACGGTAGTGACTCGGCTTGATAATCGAGTTCCATAAAGATTGAATCTAAGTCCATGATTTAGACTACACCCAAAAGGTGTTATGACGCTTTAGTTATTATGACGCTAAGTCGTCGGATTCTCTCATGATCGTTCGATCACTAGACATTGATATAGACCCGACTCATCCCTGATGAGACGATGAAGAGATATTGAATCATGATGTTCATATCTAAGTATAATAAGCACATCATTGTACTTGGTCTAATGTGCTAGGATGAACATGTTGTCTGCTGTAATGGTATAGCTCGACACAACATCGCGCTAACACGTTGCCACCAAAATGGCACTAAAGACATATTCCCTTACCTTATGGTAATTTTGGAAGTTGGCTTGTTTATCCCATTTGCATCGTTGAGTATACCTACCCCTTTCGGTACTCGAATTAACGCAACCCTTTTTCGGTTATTCCAATGCCGGTTACTTAACAGACCCGCATAAGAGACTTTTCCTAGATGGTTACGTCTTTACCATTAGGAATAAGGCAAGATCTTGGAGGTCTTAGGAAGACTCCATACATATCACTCTTATCTACTCGTGTTATATGAGACGACTAGAGAGTGCATATGGTTTTGAGCTGGTATTAGCCATATGAAGTACATGTGTTATGTCTCACAATCTAGATGAAGCCTTGTCTTAGAATAACATACTGATATCGATCAAGAGATACACAATTAGGTTATGATATTTGGCATATCTCGCTAAAAACAAATATTCACATATGAAGTACAAGAGCATCCCGTCACATGCTCATTCTATTCCATGTTTGAATTTTACTACACTCAGTCGTGTGCAAGTAAAACTGAAGTATCCAATCGAATGTTAGTACTCTTTCTTGGAATATGAAATCCTTACACCCAGTTGTGTGCAAGTGAGGGAGAACATCCAGGAGAATGCTTATTACACTAATTACTACTTAGTCTAAATCCCCGCACCCTGTCGTGTGCAAGTGAGAGGGAGCATCTAGTCGCATGCTCGTGTACTCTTTTTGTCCTTAGACCAAGGTTTTTTTCCCACTGGGTTTTCCTTGGAAAGATTTTTAGTGAGACACGTCCCCATTATCTCACTTAGGATTACCAAAATAAGGGGGAGAATCATGTCGTATACTTCTTACCACTGTGTACTCTTTTTACTTCGACTAGAGGTTTTTCCTACTGGGTTGACTCTAGCAAGGTTTTGATGAGTCACCTATTTTGTGGTTGATCCCCTACTACTACCATTGTTGCACTTTATTTCCTTCGATCAGAGAATTTCCCATTGGGTTTGCTCTGGCAAGGTTTTGATGGAGTACACTGTTTTGTGGTTAGCTACTTACATGGAATTTCGGCCTATATCATTCAGCTACACATTTGTCATATGTACCGATTTTGTCCCACACCGGGTTTTCCAGCCCTAAGGTTTTATGTGTTTAGCATTGCAAATGAACTTGACTCAGATCGACTGCATAAACACGAAGAAATCAAGACGTCCAAATGGGGGAGTGTTGTAGGATATTATTGGTCATCTTGGGCCTTACTCTATGGGCATTTACTTGAACCTATGTTGGGCTTTCCTACCATATGTAGCCCTACATTCTATTATATAAAGATGGTTAGGGGGTGTCTTGATGTATATGTCTACACTGATCAATGAATAAGAGTTTCGTTTCTTTCTCTCTATACTTCTCTCTCTATATCTATACTGAGTTAATAGGACTCACAACATATAGAACATTATTTTTTTCATATTTTCTGCTTGTTTGGAAGAATTATGAAAACTTTTGCGGAAAATTTTTTAATCACAAAAATTGTTAATATTTAGTAATACTTACAAGCTACTTTTATATATTAAATAATTTATAGTCCGAAGTTATTTTATATATATTAAAAGTTACGTTTTACATATTAGTTTTTTTTTTCTATATATTAAGTTAACTTTTACATAATTTTATTTATTGCTTTTATCTTATGCTTAAAAAAGTTGGTTTCAACATAAAAGTTATTCTTAATGTAAACTTGTAATTTTTGTTTAACTTATTAATTTTATGTTTTTTTTCAAGAGTACTAAATTGTAAATAAGTTACTTTCAGCTTATTAGAATTAATATGCAATAAGTTGTTTTTATTTATTATGAGCTAATGTCTTGTAATAATTTTAAATGACAAGTAATATTTGATATACAAGTGTTATTTATACATTTTTTGATGGTCGGCAAGACATTTAAATGTCATTATGAATACGATGAACGAGACTAAATATAAATCGTCATTTAGACATTTAAGTTACTTTGTTTCAGAAATATATATATAAGTAAATATTTTATGCTAGTTATTGTGTGTGATTTGATATTTATTTTAAATAAGTTAACTTACTACTAGCAAAAAAGTTATTTTTTACTTTTTTTTAACTATGTTTTCATTTATAAGTTACTTTTTAAGTTATAAGCGTTGGGTAATTTTTTTTTTTTTAAGTTAGTTTTTCTTAACTTATGTACTACTTTAAAAAAAATTTAACTTGTAAATTATTTAAGATATTATTTGTTAAATATAGCTTTGTTTATCATTTTTTAACCATAAATTACCTTTTGTTATGGTCAAGCTATAATTCCGGAAAATATTTTCTTGATAATTTTAAAAGAAAATATTTTTCTTACTTTTTCTTCAATTCTGGAAAATATTTTCCTGAAAAACATATTTTTCCCCGAAACTCGAAACAAACACAAAGAAAACTATATTTTCCAGGAAAATATTTCCTAGCCTCTGTTTCCCCCCAAAACAAACAGAGTCTTAGTGTTTTTTTTACGATCAAATTACGAGCCACCCCACTTATACAGTCAAGTAGATCCAACCTTAGCCAAGTACCAAATTGGTCAAGTAGGAATTTTCATGCGACATCGACTTAGATATAGTTCGATAGCATGAGACCGTTATACCAATTTTGACACTGATTGTTCCTTAAATTGAGAGATTTTCATGAGAGGACCGTTTTATTTCCATTTCATGGATTAGGCCCATGTTACCATCATGTTTTTTTTGGAAGATTTACAAATACCTACATGCGTATCAATTTAATTACAAAAAACCCACATATGTGTATTTTTTTTACAATTAGATGCACATATTTATTTACAATTAAATACATATGTCATAAAAAATAACAAAAAATCAAAATAACAAAATAAAAGTAAAAAAATTGAAAAAATTGAAAAAAAATATTTAAAAAAATCAAAAAATGTGTACATAGTATCAAACATGATTAAACGTGATTGGATATGATTAGATAAGATTAAACATGATTAGATATATTATAAGATTGGACAGCATTTGACAGAATTAGACAGGATCAAACATGATTAAACATACATGATTGAAAATGATTAGACAGGATCACACATATTTTTTGTATAAAAAATGAAAATTTTAAAATTTTGGTTTTTAATTTTTAAATATTTTTTTGGATTTTTTAAAGACATATGTATCTATTTGTAAATAAGTTCACAAAATATGTATTTTTTTGTAAAAGAGTTATCAAGTTCAAAACAATCGGGTTTTTATAAATAAGTTTCTAAATATATACTAAATTGTTATTTTCCCTATTTTTTTATTTGGTACATTCAAATGTACTACAATTTTGGAAATCAAGGCATTTTCTCGATGGATATACGTTTGATGTACACTGCTCATAGGCCAATTAAACCTTTGTCACAATTTAAAAAGAAAACCTTTTTTTTTTTTTACAAAAACAAATAGTGAGAAAAGAGAATTAATTGGAGCCCAGTACCATTTTAAGAGAATTATTAGGTTTTAGTACCGTTGAGTTATTGGTGTCTTTTTATAATTTCGAGATGTTGTCTTTTCATGCGACGAATATCTTCGAGTCCGGGTCTGTAATGAAAATTAGAAAGTTTTATTTAATGATTGATAAAATACAAAAAAAAAAGTTTTTTTATAAAATTATTTGATTTGACTATAAATAATAAAATCTCTGATTTGACGGTATCAAGATTTTTTTTTATTTGATTTGACGATTCATCGAGAAAAACTCTATAAAATACGAACGTTATTCGTTTAAAATATCAAAATAAAACTTGAATTCATTTTATCATATTAGTATCTCCCTACCTGTTTCTATAATTTGTGTTATCAAACATGTATAACAATTATAATATTTGGGGAATCCATCTTAATTTATCTCCTCCGGATAATACTCACCAAAACACCCAATTTTCGATTGATTCTTAATGACCGTTGTTTGTTTTGGGAGTTAATGGCTATATAAGATGTGGGATTAAGAAACTCGGGTTATATGTGCCTATTTATAATTCGCTTGATTATTTGACAAATTTTAAAATTGCAGAAAAACAAATCCACATAGTACGTGAGATTGGCAATACCGGGTCCCTTATATTCATCGGTAAAATAAGAAAGTAAAAAAGAACTCTCCCACATATATGTTCTTATGGGAAAAGGGACATCTGACTGTGTTTTACACAGTCAGAAAAACTGTGTTTAGTTCTGGACCGTCTGATTAAAGTATCAGGCGGTCCAGACACATACACAGTTTCTCTGAACACAGTCAGGGACACCTCTTCCATTCTTATGTCAACTCTCTCTCTCTCTATATGTATACATACATATATGATCTCCGGCTAGATCTGCCGCCGCCACCATCGCTACCTCCGCCGCCATGTCATCTGATCTCCGCCACAATCTAGATAGCACTGGATCCAATATGGGAAATCTGTACCCGGTACATGAATACATACCACTAATATTTTTTGGGGTTTTGAGCACCTTGGTACGGCGATGGTAGGGGATTGGGTGTGCCACCGGTAGGGAGGAAGGTGAAATAAACCTTTTTGGGGTAGAAAAAAGGTTAAACAAATCTGTATTCTCAAAACAAAAAATACAACAAAAATGTAAAAGAAGAGTAAAGAGAAGATGAGGGAAGGACTATAAGGAAGCAGGGGTGATTTGATTTCGATTTTACTTTTAAAACAGCGGCAAACTTTTTTAACTTTTAATATTGATGGATTTTTACACTACATTTTTTCTGATAAAACGCACAAACCGTAAATTTTTTGTAACAACCGTACATTTTAAGTGCAAACCGTAGATTAAATATACGGTTTGCAACTCAGAAAATTTCAGTGCAAACCGTAGATTTTTTCTACAGACTGTAGATTAAATCTACGGTTTTGCTGAAGTTTTCAGAAATTGCAGAACAGTTCCTGCATTTCATAAAAACTGCATATTGGTCCTATCAATAAAAATACTGAATATTTTTTTTAAAATTAAACATGAATTTTTTTATAAAAAACTAAACGGCATATTCTTAAAAATATACATAAAATAAAAATATTTTTTTAATAAAATACTAAATCTTTTAAACATGAATATTTTATAATTAGTTGAAATATTGGTTATATCAATAAAAATACTCCAATTTTAGACATGAATGTTTTATAATTAGTTGATAGTTTTTTTAGTTTATTAGAGTTGTAATATTATTTTTATCAATAAAAATACTCCAATTTTAAAAACTAAACATGATTATTTTTTAATTAAAGATGAATTTTTTTATAAAAAACTAAATGACCTATTCTTAAAAATATACATAAAATAAAAATATTTTTTTATAAAATACTTAATCTTTTAGACATAATTTTTTATATATATAAATTTGGTCAATTCTAACAATCTCTCAAAATAAACACAAAATTTAGACAAATTTACCCCAAAAAAGTTGATTTTACAAATTTTACGTGTTGGTTCATCATTTTACCTTTTTGTGAAGTGTATAAGTTGAGATTTATTGATCCTTTTAATTTCACTCTTTTTGCAAGTTTTAGTAGGTAAAGTAAGAAATACGAAACAGTTGAAATCATACGGGATAGTTTTTAGAGCTCCAATATGATAATATTGGTTTGTTTTTCAACACTTGGATAACTCAATATGAAAGATTAACCAAATCGTCAATTTGGTGCCGATCGTCAATATGCAAACATTAACTAAATTTCATAAAACATATTAGTTAAACATGATACATCACATAATTTTATTTGATTCTCATCAAAACCAATTTACAACAACTTGGAAAAAAGAGTACTCTACATAAAAGTAATAATAAAAAAACTAATTATGGACTTGATACGTTTATAGCATCTTCTTCATTTAGGATTTGCTTTCTCGATTGCCTTTCTAGCGCTATGTATAAGTTGAAATTTGCTCGAAAAAGTTTCTTTCATGGCTCAGCAGCCTCAGTGCGTGTTTGTTCCCACCGTGCTATAATTTTTGGCATTGGAAAGATCCCTTCTTTAGGAGTAACTTCAGCATAATGACAACTGTTGACGTACACCATTACAGTAGGGATGTAATATGTCGTTCCAGGATGCGGACCAGTATAAAGAGGTAAAAAAGTGGCATTCCATACTTGTACCCCTCCATTTTTGTTCGGCCATAATGACAGCAATACAATTGGTATATTATAATGAGATGCAATTAAAAAACCATAAGCTGGAAATCTCATCCATTTGTCAAAAGGGGCAGTATTTGTAGGATGATGAAAATTCAAACTGGATAGAATATAATCATAATGATAACCTTCAAAATCGAGATTCTCAAACAGATCATAATAAACACCTTTCATTTGCTGCAGCTCTTGAAACAACTCACATCTAATTGCGTACCAATCATTTTCCCCATGTTCTTTATCCATGACCTTTGCAATTACTCGGAACTCACAGTTACCATCCTTACGCATATTATAAACCGTATCGATATAATTATGTAACATGACCCATATTTGGTCACTGTACAGGAAGTTTTGCCTAGTGGTGGTGGGCTTATTTGTTTGGTTTTGCGGCCTCCTAGTTGGGTTTACCTTTACCTCCGGTGTTTCTTCCGCTTTATCTTATCTCTACTAGCACTAGCACTCTGTTCCTCCACATACTCCCATCCCGACTTATCTCTCTTACTAGAATTGTCTCCTTTTCTAGGTCTTCCCCTAGTTTGTTTCACTTCAGGATCATTCATGGATGTTCTAGATGGTAAAGTTATCTATCGGAGTTGTGTTTTCATACGCCGTTTTTCAACATTAGTTTTGGTAGAATAAACACTTTTAAACTCTCCTAGATCACCATCTACCCCATAATCATCATTTTTCCCATTATCATCAATTATATCTATTTTTTTCCAGAATGTATGGATATATTCTAGTGGAAGAGGCTTGCTGAATAAAATATGTTCACTCATAATATGATGACAAGGTAACCCGTGAGACAAGTTTATACCGCAAGAACAATTCTCATCATACTGACCACTGCATTTTTTGTGTTCTTCAAATAATAAATCAAAGGCATGGTGTGTGATATACGACCTAAGATTTTTAAATAGAGGTGTCCGTTCTGAATGTGGAAAATAAGACTTGAATTTATCCAACTTCATCTTAATATCTTCAAAGTATTTATTCAGAATTTTATTCACTTCTACCCAAACATTTTCAAGTGTGCCAGTATTTGTGGAAATAGGTCTTTTTAGTTTTCTGTGTTGTTGTTCGGCCCGATTACTAGTTCTGTTACCTAAATGTGTTGTATGGTTGGTATAACATGCAACAAACTTATCGGTATAATCATTTAACAGCTTGTCTACATACTTAAGCACATCAGGATATGATTTGTATGAGGAATTGAAAGAAGATCGGTTATAATTGTACTACTCTATCATCTCAGCATCAACCAATAAACCCCAATTATCTAGAAACGTTTGCCACTCCTCATACGGGACTTTTTTTTTTTACAATTTCTCAAAACTTTTTTGGTAATACGAAAAGTGCACAATATATGATAAGAATCGGGAAAAACAACGGATAAAGCATTTAGGAAGGCCATTTCTCTGTCGGTCACAAACACCCTATGTAGCGTACAACCCTCCAATGTTTCTTTAAATTTTTCCAAAGCCCAGGTATAACTTTCCTGAGTCTCATCCCTCATGAAAACAAAACTTAAACAATATGTTTGGTTCGTTGATGTCATCCTTACGACCTCTAGAAATGACATATTAAAATGGTTTGTCCTATATGTACAGTCCATTAACAATACATCAGAATAAGCTTTGAACATCCTTATAGAATCGGGGTGGGCAAAAAACAAGTTCTCTAGGCTATAAGTTGTTGGGTTCATATTATAGAAGAAAGTATACCGATGTCTATTCAATAAATTAAACAGTTCTTGTATCGGGTTTCAATTTTAGTGTATCGTTTCACTGTCAGGATTTTGATTTTTTATGACCTCTAATATTGCACTAACTTTAAAATTACTTTGCCTTAAAGTTTTAACCATTTTTTGTTCTCTTGTGTTAAACGAGCACATCGTGCTTGCCCTTGAAGGTAAGTGGGAGGTGGGTGGTTATGATGTCCATTTTCTACACGACACATCCATTCATCATTAACTACGTAACCCTTAATGAAAAATGAACAATCTTTTTTTTAAGTACCTGAATTTGTGGAAGACAGCTTCTTCTTTTCGTAGACCCCTGATTTGTCTCACACAATATCAACATACGGTGCTCTTCTCCCATCACCCCCCCCCCCCCCCCCCTCTCTCTCTCTCTCTCACAGACCTACTGATCGTAAGAATAAAACCCCAATTTCTAACCACGTCACTAAGATCAGCAAGCATTTCATCCCTTGTATCCCAAGTCAAATCATCAACTTCAAAATGTTCTGTATAGTCAGTTTGTTCCTCGTTTGAGCTACTGGAGGAATCAACATAGTTGTAGCTCCATTGGTTGTTGTCATAACTATAATCGTAATTCATTTTGGAAGAGTGTTTGTGTATGTTTTTGTTTGGAGAAATGAGTATTTTTGAAGAGATTCAAATGAGTGTTTGTGTTTAATTTGAGAGATGGTTAGGATTGGCAAAAATATACCATATTTATATTCAATTTCAAAAAAAATAAAAATAATGTCTAGTCATTTTAAAGCTTTAATCATGGATTGAGAAGTAATTTTCGGATATGGTTGTGATTTCATAATAAAGATGAACTTATTTGTTGTCAAATCAATCAAATTTTTTTAAAAGTGAGTAAGTGTTGTTGGATGATTTTTATGGATAGGGGTATCCAATGGCGTTTACACTACAAACCGTAGATTTAACTTACAGTTTGTATTTTTTTTTTACAGTTCGTTATTAAAAAAATTAAAAAAATCATGTTTAATTTATAAAAAAAAAAACATGTCTAGAAGATTTAGTATTTTATAAAAAAAAATAATTTTTATTTTATCTATATTTTTAAGAATAGGGTATTTAGTTTTTATTAAAAAAATCATCTTTAATTTTTTTTTTAAAATAATGTCTAGTCATTTTCAAGCTTTAATCATGCATTGAGAAGTTATTTTCGGATAGGGTTGTCATTTCATAATAAAGACGAACTTGTGTGTTGTCAAATCAATCAAAAAATTTCAAAAGTGAGTAAGTGTTGTTGGATGATTTTTATGGATAGGGTATCCAATGACATTTACACTACAAACCGTAGATTTAACTTACGGTTTGTATTTTGTTTTTACGGTTCGTTATTAAAAAAATAAAAAAATCATGTTTAATTTTAAAAAAAAACATGGTAGAAGATTTAGTATTTTATAATTTTTTTTTTATTTTATCTATATTTTTAAGAATAGTGTATTTACTTTTTTAATTAAAAAAATTCATGTTTAATTTTTAAAATTGGAGTATTTTTATTGATATAACCAATATTGCAACTCTAATAAACTAAAAATTTTATCAAATCAACTAATTATAAAATATTCATGTCTAAAAAATAATGATTAAAAGATTTAGTATTTTATAAAAAAATTGTTTTTATTTTATGTATATTTTTAAGAATATGCCATTTAGCTTTTTATAAAAAAAATCATGTTTAATTTGAAAAAAATATTCAGTATTTTTATTGCTAGGACCAATATGCAGTTTTTACGAAATGCAGGGACTAATATGCAATTTCTGAAAACTTCAGCAAAACCGTAGATTTAATCTACGGTCTGTAGAAAAAATCTACGGTTTGCACTAAATCAGTGCAAACCGTAGATTTTGTCTACGGTTTGTGTGTTTTTCAGAAAAAGTGTAGTATAAAATCTAGCCTCTACAGTAAAACCGAGTAATTGAAAAGATTTAGATTATAGGAAATTACACAATCACATAAAGTTTCAAGTATTTTCAAAACAGGCTTAAATGTTTACAAACTAATAAATTAAAACCACTAGTACTTTAAAACATTACTTTAACCATCACAATGCTCATTAAAGTTTCACTATTTTTTTTTTAAACCAGTAATACTTTAAAACATTACTTTGTACATTAGTGTATTAGACTATATTAGCTTGTTCAAACCCTTTGTATTAGATTGTCAAAACTCTTGTATTAGATTGTCAAAAATATAGTATTAGATTGTCAAAAGTTTTGTGTTAGATTGTCATTTTCTTTGTATTACATTGCCAAAAAAATTGTATTAAATTTTCAAATTTTTTGTATTAGATTATCAATTTTTTTGTATTAGACTGTCACAAAAATTGAATTAGATTGTCAGAAAAATTGTATTATATTGTCAAAATTTTGTATTAGACTGTCACAAAAATTGCATTAGATTGTCTATTGGATTGTCAAAAAATGTTGTATTAGATTGTTAGAAAATTAAATTAGATTTTCAAAAATAAATAATTACATTGTCAACATAATTGTATTAGATTATCAAAAAATGTTGTATTACATTATTATAAATTTTGTATTTGATTGTCAAAAAAATTGTATTAGATTGTCAAAAATATTGTATTACATCAAAAAAATTGTCAACTTTTGTATTAGTTTGTCAACTTTTTGTATTTGTTTGTCAAAATTGTTATATTAGATTGGCAAAAAACTTGTATTAGATTGTTAAATAATGTGTATAAGATTATAAAAAAAATTGAATTAGATTGTCAAAAAAATTATATTAGATTGTCAAAAGTTGTATTAGATTGTCACAAAAATTGCATTAATTGCCAAAAATTTGTATTAGATTATCAAAAAAAATGTTTTTGATTTTTTTTTTGTATTTTTCTAAGAAGTTTTATTTTTTTTCCAAAATTTCAAATTCTTTTAATTTTTTTTCCAAATTTTCTAATTTTCTATTTTTTTATGGATTTGTTTTGAGTTTTTTTTTCTTTTTTTACATTTTATTATTTTTTGGTCAACACCGGTCAACGCCGGAATCCTCTAGTCAACGCCTAAGACCAGCGGTCAACGATGAAGACCGACCGTCAACGCCGATGACTGGTCAATGGTTTTGGTTAAATTTTTATTGGGCCAAATATATTGTGCTTATGTGTATTAGCAAAATGGTACTAATTTGCAATAAATAGTTTGAAATAAGTAACAACTCTTACATAGGTACTTTAAAATGATAACACCACAAATTCACCCGAGAAAAGATAGGGAAAACTATCAAAAGATACAAATTTCAAATAATTATTTCTAAAAAACCCACTTTTAAAATCTTATTTAATAATCAACGCATATCATATTTTGTATTCCCCTAATACCCTTAGAACATTCTCAAAAGTGTATTTAAATTGACTCTTTATCTCTACGTATAGATAGCTGAAGATATTTAGCTACCTATTAGCCTATTTTAAAGTCCTCTTTATATTCAAAAATTTTAAAAATTTAGATATATTCAGATTTGCTATTCAGATATAGAGAGTCAATCTACATATATCTATTTTTTTTATTGGCTCAACTAGCAAATCAAAAAGAAGTTCCCGTTCTTTTTTCTCTCACTTTTTTATTTTTCTTTCTCTCTCTAGACGGATAGTATCTTTTTCTCCTGTAAAAACTTTTTTCTCTCTCCGTGTGATCTCCTCCTTCTCTCCATTAAAGATAAAAATTCTCATCAGGCCTACATGTCCTTACTACAAACAATCATATCATGTGCTAGTAGGTTTTTAAAACCCTAGTTTGATCACAGATATTTTGACCCTTTGTCTTTATATAATCAAAACGTAAATCCTTGTTAGAAGTTACTAATCTGTGGAGTTTTATATGTTTTCATCTTTAAAATCATGGTTTTATTTTTTGCGTTATATTTTTTTACTATATTTTGATGATAAGTTTAAAATAAAACACTTTTTTTTATCATAAAGTTAAGGTTATAAATGAATCTAACATGTATAAAGTTGTTATTTGAATGATTGATTAGAGGAAAAATGTTTAAGATAGAAAAAAGCAAAAAAAAAAAGTTATTTCTTTTATATGTATATATCAAATTTATATAACATTGTTGTGCGCCATATGAAAAAATATATATACAGAGTTAATAAAATTTGTATATAGTCATATCTGGAAAAAAAATTAAAAGAGACTGTTGAGAATGCTCTGAACTAACTAATCTCCTATTCTCCTATTTTATAGCTCACCACCCCCATAATTCCCTATACGCACGAACATATATATCAACTCAAAATAATTGATAGATCAAATTACACGGAATTACTAGGAACAGTCAGGCTATATGACTGATTTACAAACCGTTTACATAAAAATGTGTCAAATAGATACAAAGAAATTAAATTTTGATTGATATTTAAGTTTAGGGTAGGCCACCATAGGGTTCTATATTTTTATTTGGATTTTTAGTGTGTTGTACAATTTGTTTTTAATTTATCAAATTCTAATTGTTGAAAATAGAAAAAATAAATTATTTATTGAAAAATATTATCTAACCATTCATTTTCTAATCTAACGGTGGTTAAACTGACCGTATCATAAACAGTCCAATAAGCTCACTGTTCTAAAGAAGCACTCTAAATTACATACATCCTTGGTGCTCCCTCGTTTTCTTATGTTCTCTTTCTTATTTTCTTTTCTACGGGAAATGATCATTAACTACACTTTTAGAAATTTAATTACAAAAAAAAAAACAGCATAAAATTCTTATTAAATATTCAACACACTATAATATTCGATGTAATTAGATAAACATATCACCACAAAAATATACACGGTATCACCATAAGAGTATACACGATATCACCACTAACACACTTTCACCACTTTCACGATTTTAAAAGATTTAATTAAATAACACATTTAAATCATTTTATTCTCCACAATTCATTTTATAATAAAAATAGTAATATCGCCATACACAATATAATCACCATAAAAATATGATTAGCATAAATAAAACCATGGAAGCATGTTACACATACACAATACAATAACATGATGCAATACACACTAACCAACCAACTAACCATTTACATAGCCTAGTATACAACAAACAACACATAAAAACCGCATTTAAAGCGAAATTATATTCTTCCCCCTTACCTATACAAACGAGAGCTCGTTTGTAAAAAAATATCCAATCTCGAACCGAAAACCCACCGAACAATCAAAGCTAGATATGGACAGCCCACTAATCGCCCTCAAGTAGTCCCTAAACGTAATTAGAACGAGCTACGGATCAATAAAATTGATGTAAATTCGGATTATTAATGAAACCCTAAAAATGGGTTTTTATAAAAGTCAAAATCAGATGAAACGGCTTACACGGATAGATAGGACTCGAAGAGTAGATCAAAATATTGTATTTAATCATGAAAAACGGAGTCCGAACGCACCCGAAACGGAATCAAATCCCGGATGCCCGAAACCCGAGAAAAACCCACGCACCGCTGCCCAAACTCGTCGATCAGACCTGACCAGCCCCTTTCCGACGACCTAAACCCCTTCTCCGGCGTTCGTCTCTCTCTTTCTAAGTCAACTCCGCTGGTCTCTCTCTCTCCTCTTATCTCTTTCCGTATATATGTATATATGTATCTATGTATATATGTAATATGTATATGTATATATGTATATGTATATGTAGATATTTAGGTTTTACTAATTTACTAATTAGTCCACTTACTTATTACACGATACCAATCACCCCCACAACTATTATATACACCCAATTTCATATCACACAAGTATATTTCACACAAATACGTAATCACCCACAAAACTAAATATCACTATCTTATTACTAAAATTAATAATAAAGTACAAAATTTCCGAGACGTTACATGCGAGAAGTAGTGAAAAGAGAAGTACTCAAGCTTTTGGGAGCAGGAATAATCTACCCAATTTCAGACTCAAAATGGGTAAGCCCCACGCAAGTGGTGCCAAAAAAATCAGGAGTTACCGTTGTTGAAAATGAGAAGAACGAGCTAGTGCCAACCCATATTCAGATAGGTTGGAGGGTATGTATTGATTATCGCAGATTAAATACGGTGACCATTACCCACTACCTTTTCTCGATCAGGTCTCGGAAAGAGTTACAGGGCATGAATATTATTGTTTGGCACGTTTGTCTATAAGCAAATGCCATTTGGCCTGTGCAACGCACCATCAACGTTCCAAAGATTCATGGTTTCACTATTATGCGGCATGATTGAAAAATGTGTGGAAGTATTCATTGATGAATTTGCAAGTTTATGGGGACACATATAACCAATGCTTACATCACTTGGAGAAAAGGTAATAACTCGTTGTGAAGAAAACAATTTGGTATTGAATTGGAATATATGTCATTTTATAGTTACGAAAGGGATAGTATTAGGGCATGTAGTTTCTCCTTAAGGAATTGAAGTCGACAAAGTGAAGGTTCGACTAATTGAAAAACTACCAACGCCCAAAAATGTGCGTGACATAAGATCATTTTTGGGACACGCAAGTTTTTACCGACGATTCATTCCGTTTTTCAGCACCTTAGCCAAACCAATGAGTGCACTCTTGCACTACGATACTTTCTGAGAACGGACACCCCTTTGCGAATCTTTTCAACAACTAAAAGAAGCTTTAATTTCAGCTCCAATAATGCAGCCTCTAGATTGGTTAGTACCATTCCAATTGATGTGTGAAGAGAGTGATGTGGCAATAAGAGCTGTGTTGGGACAGAGAAAACACAATAAGCTGCATGCAGTTATTACGCGAGTAGAACATTAAATGATGCTCAGAAGAACTAAAAAACTACAAAAAAAGAATTTTTACAAGTAGTATGGACATTGGATAAATTCATATCATACTTGGTAGGGTCACCAGGATTGCTTATACTAATCATGCAGCCTTACGACACCTTATGGCCATAGCCGACGCTAAGCCACATCTGAACAGATGGATACTCCATCTACAAGAATTTAATTTAAAATGAGACTTAAGAAGGGGGTGGAAAATGTTGTGGCAGATCACTTGTCAAGATTGCTAGTATTAGAACCAGTTCCAGATGACTTGCTGATAAATGAGAATTTTCCTGACGAGCAACTATTTCAAATAGCCTGCCTAGAGGTACAAAAACTTCCATGGTTCGCAAATATTGCGAATTATCTAACGTCAGGAAAGTTACCATGGAGTTGGTCAAATTTGAATAAAGGGAATTTAATTAAGGTTTCATGAAATTTCTTTTGCGATGAACCTTATTTGTTTAAATATTGTCCTGATCAAATTATACGTCGTTGCGTCAATGATAAAAAAATTCCGAAGATAATTCCAGGTGTCACTCTTCAGCTTGTGTAGGTAATTTCTATGCAAGAAAAACAGCAGCAAAGGTACTGCAGTGTGGATTCTATTGGCCCTCATCTTCAAGAATGCCTATGATTTTGGGCTGACATGTGATAGATGCCAACTCTTAGGAGCAATCACTAAAAGAAACATGATGCATATGGTACCAATGCTGGTTTTATAAGTCTTTCACTATTGGGGAATGGATTTCATGGGACCATTTCCACCATAATTTGGGTGTTAATATATTCTAGTGGCTGTAGACTACGTCTCCAAATGAGTTGAGGCTGTAGCTACAAGAACTACTGACCACACAGCAGTTCTAGATTTTCTTCAGGAGATTAGTTTTTGCAAGATTTGTCATGCCACGAGCAGTTATTAGTGATGGCGGAACTCATTTTTGTAATAGACTAGTCTATAACCTCGTGAGGAGATATGAATTGTTTCACAAATTGAGTACTACATACCACCGACAAACCAACGGTCGGGCGAAGTTAGCGAGTCAGGAAATTTGTTGAACCAATCATCAATTATACTTAATTAAATAATGTTTTGATGATAACAAACACGAATTTATATACATCAAGTATCGTTGTACTAATTCTTTCAGTTAGTTTATTTCAGATTAATACACGTTCAAATCGTACATACAAATAGTTTATCTATCAATGAAATCGACAAATGAACTAAAGAATTATATTGTTGAAGAATAACAATGTAACAGGTTAATCAGAAATTAACCAGGGAAAGTGTATAGTCAGTTAATCACTGCGAAATTAAAGAAATGAACTACAATGCTTAAAGAAGAACAAGCAAATAGTTAACTAGGATAATTAACTACACTTGGAGAGAAATTGGTAAATCTGAAAACAGCACATTTCAACCGATTAGATCATAAACCAACCGATTAGATTGTATATACATAGAAGGTCCATATGCAATATTTGAAGCTATGTAAATTATTCAAAAAGGTTTCCAAATATATAAGAGAGCGTTGGAAGATATTCAGCAACATAATGACAAGATTGACAAGTCTTTGCAATGACGATATCAACATTAAAACACAATATATTCGTCATTCAAACTGCCTAGTTGTTGGACCAAAGCTGAAGAATCCAACCGATTAGGTTGTAATCCAACCGATTGGAATCCAACCAGCATCCAACCAATTAGACAAAAACCCAACCGATTGGAAATAAGGCCAAACCCATAACCTACATTATATAAAGACTCCCAACCTCTCGTTTCAATACACTACACCATCCCCTCTCTCTCTTGAAAAAAAGGCTTAAGCTTTCATTTCTTTATACGACAAAGCCCTACCCGATTTAATTCATACCTACGAGGTTACGCCGTCATATCTAGCCTATATACTCTCAAAGATCAGATCTTACATCATATATTATTCAGTGAAAAAAGAGAGTTTTTTATTGAGAGATTTCTCGTAAACATTTTATTTGTTTAAAGGGTGTGCGTGATCCAACTTTTGTTTAAACTGATTGATTGTACGACCTATGTACATCAAGTGTTCTATTTGATTGGATCGTAGATCTATATAATTTGTACGTAGCTTTGTTGGTTTCGTAAACCATTTAGTGCAGCGGAAGGGGCGTTAAACTAAAAAAAATTCATAAAACTTTTATTCAGAGCCGTAGATAATATTAAACAATACTTTTAATTAAATATATAAAAGAATAAGAATTATACCTTCCGGACGAAGGAAAAATTAAAACGAATGGTTATCATCGAAACCTCGAATACCATAAACTTTCTTGCTAAACTCCGTATTAATTTGATTGCGTGCGGCGCCTAAAATTTATCATACAGAAACAAACTCTTTTGTTCTTTTAACTAATGTCACGGCTGTACCAGGAAAACTCTTTCCTTTTACTTTGTCAACCAAATATGTGTGTATTTACACTGGCCTAAAACTTTCAAAGAAACAAATTTTCCTTTGACAGGTCTTTAGCCTAATATTGTGTAATTGTGTATATATATATTTTTTTGTAACTTTTTCGTCTATCTTCTTTTGAGAGTTCTTTTATTATTTATAACAGCAGTAGCATATCCACCATACAACTCTTGAAGGTGACAACTTCTATTTCAACTCTATTTGAAATATTATATAACAAATATCTTTTACTTCAATTTGAAAACACGTGATAACATTTATCTTGTTAGTTACTAGTATATATGACCAAATTAATCTTTAAAGTCAAAACTTGAATGTTAAATTCACTATTAGTTCAGCACTTGTGACAAATAATTTATAATCCAATTATAAATCTTTATTAATTCCATATGTCAAATTGATATGATGAATTAGTTATTATAGGAGTGGATTACATCTGGTAATATTAGAATTACTGGCTACTCAATTATTTTATTACCAAAGTACCAGAGTTCAGATTTAGTAATATCAAATCCATTCTTATAAATCAGGATTAAGGTTATATTATATATGACCAACAGTGATATAATAAGTCATTTCGATATTCAACGGAAATTAACATAAACGAAATTATATCGCGTCCTTGTTCTACGTAATCTCATAATGCATAGTACTTTCAATTACTGTCACTCTACATAAATGATCAGAATAAGACCATTTCATTGTTAATGAGAAAGATCAGTGCTAGTAATAATAATTAAAGAATCCGTAACTTTAATTTATTTGTTGGTCACTACCAACAACTATTACGAACTCATTTTGATTATTATCCTTAAATATTATTCTCTAGTATATAACACTTATATACAATGTTTAAAGTCACATCTATAGTCAATGAATTTTTCATGATATTAATAATATGTTCACAACATATTCATATAAAAATTAATTGTTAATTTCAAAAATTAATTATTCCGAATAATAAAAACATGCTGTTACATAAATCCCAACAATCTCTCACTTGCCCTAAAGCATGCGAGACATGTCTTTCAATCATAATCCTCCTAGATCCCTATCAAAAACCTTCGATGGCAAGGTAATGAATGGATCTCCTAGATTGTGCTTTGATCTCATCATAAGCACATACATATCTAATAAGCATCTTATCAATATAAGACGCTTGATATAGAGCTAGCCATTTGTCTTTTGATCTCATAAGATCCCAAGAAAATAGCTTGCTTTTTCCAAATCTACCATTTGTAATTGATTTGCTAAACAACTCATAATTCTTAATATCTTTACATCATTCCGAATGAGTAAAATATCGTCAACATAGAGAAATATCGTCAACTCATAATTAGTACTTAATAGTTTTATGCTCGGTGTAACTCCTCGGGTTTTGACTTTGACTTGTAGACGGAATGTACTTCTTAGTGAGATAAACTCTGAAAAGTCTCTGTACTAATCTATCTTTTTCTGTTTGGAAGTCATATGATCTCATTGTACTGCTATTTGACTCTATTTATAGGGGTACGTGCTCTCTAAGATGTTGACAAATGGCGTTTTCCTTTGTCAGATCATAGACTTTCTATGCCATGAGTTTCGTTAACGGGAGTTCAACCCACTGAGTAATTATCTTTTCTAATTTATGAAGGAAATGACCTTTTTATCCTTACTCCAAGTTTTATATGAGTCGGGTATATATGGGTTGGGTTACTATCGAATATCGTTTGACGGATATTATTTTCATGTTGTATCACTCATATTAATAAATAAATAATTTATATATTGTCTCTTTCTATTCTCTGTGTATATATATATACTAGCGGACGTGCCCACACGATACGTGGTGTAACGTATGAGTTATTGATAATCGTTTATAAAATCAACATTTAAAAAACTCATAATTAATACAGATAAAAATTTACATAATACTAAAAAAATCAGAATACCTGTGATCAATCTTCACTAAAAATAAATAAAGGAGTAAAACTGTAAAAGATATATATATATAGAGAGGATAATATTACTCTGCGAAAAGTGGTTAGAAAGTGGAATTGGGAAGAAATAAGAGGGAGCAGTTTCTAAAGTGGGATTGAGAAGAAATAAGAGGGAGCAGTTATTATACGGTTTATATTGCTTGACAGTTTTTTCTTTTTAAATTAAAGGTATTTTAATAAATAAATTAATTAGAAAGACTTTTTTTACAAATATTTGTTTCAAGCCTGATAAGACCTCTGCACATAAAATAATATTATAAATAGATGATATATATACATGCCACATAACAAAATATTGATAAAAAGACATGTTGAGACCAGTATATAGAAAAGATTAGAATTTGTGCGGGCCGTTTTAGCAAACTAGAGGGGTTAACACTAAATTTCACCAAAAACTTCTCCACTTGTTTCTCTCTCTCTCTCTCTCTCTCTCTATCTATCTATAGCTACAGTGGGTAAACTGATTCAACACAAATTCAATGGAGTTGTTAGAATAAATAAAAATAGATAAATATCGGGGATGGTGTTCAAAGGAAGATTCTTCTCATCGAAGAAATCGGAGGCCACGTCATCACCAGAGGGATCAAACAGTAGTCCTAGATCATGGGGCTCTAATTCACCACCAGTCAGATCCTCTTCTTCCTCTAAATTGAAAAAAAAGAGTATAGTAGTCAACAACAACAAATCTCTCCCTCACCCTCCTAAACAACCACAAGAACAAGATGATGAAGAACACCTCTCTTTTACTAACAAAGACTCTTCTTCTTCTTCTTCTTTATTCCGCTCTCCTTCTCTCCCCCAGGTTGGTTTCACTCTCTCTCTCTCTCTCTCTCTCTGAAGACCATACTTATCATATTGGAGTGACAACATGTTAGGTTTGGTACCAAATTAGAAACAAAAACTTTTTAAGTGTTACCATATCGCTAAAAGCTTATAGGTTTTAGCATTTTTCCACTTTTAAGAGCATACACATTAATTTCTCTATTAATTGCATCCACATCGATTCCCTAAATAAATTTCTTCATTTTGAAGAGAAAATGTCACTTTATTAGATTTGAGGTATTAATTACAAATTATACAAGTATCAATCTCCTTAACATCCAACCCTATTTACTACTGTTTATAATATTTAATGTTTTTCTTAAGAGGATTGAGATAGAATGTTTTATACCAGGACATGAATGAGAGAGAGAGAAACAAAATTACTAATACTTTGATTTTGAGGGAAGAGGCTGCTCTCCTTTTTATTTAAAGGTGAAAGGTAAGGGAAATTTGTTTTGAGGGTGAGCCCAAGGATATTGATGCATAGAGTTTCTTATCTTTATAATTTGAGGAGAATCAAGTTACTGATGTAATTGATACAAATGTTTTTTTAATCTTTCTTAAAGTTAGGGTGAAAATGCCCCTTTATTAGTTTATAGGGACTATTTGCATATTTACACAAAATATCTCTGTTTCCCTATACATCTTCCCTATTTTAAATTTGGACTGTTTTTCTGAATATTTCATTTTATTGCTCTCTCCCCACAACAAACCGTACAACCAAATTACTAAAACTCAATTATATCTACCCGTATTTAAAGACTAGTAACAATCGCACACGCTTTGCATGCGCAACATGTAATGACATAACTCTTGTAAAATCTTTTGTTATGAACACCATATTAGCATTTGGTATCATTTGTTGAAATTATGCCGGTTAAATCGAATTGTTAATTTAATTGAGGTACATCCGTAATTAGGAAAATATAGTGAGGACTAATTGTTAATTAGATTAGTGTAAATTGGTAATTATTAAAATAAAGTGAGGGCGCTTTAGGAAAAAATGGCAAAATTTGGCAGCCTCAACTTTTCTACATTTCTACAGTTTGCTTATTATAATAGTATGCAACGCATATATTCGCCAAAAAATCTCAAACCTGTATATGTGTAACATGTAGATCAGACCCAAAAATTGTTAAATAAAAGTATAGATTAGCAACAACTGTGAAAAAGCTTGGGAATGGATGTAATTGTTGACCGTGAGAAAGATTTGTATTTGTTGAAAAAAATAAGGATATTTCTCAAATGTACCCTTAAAATATGAATGGTATTCATGATTTGCAAACTTTCATGCTCATTAATTAGAGGGGCATTTGAGGAAACTTTTTTGTAAAAAGTCAAACTGGACTATTATTTTGGGACAGAGTCAAAAACCTAACTATACTATTATTATGGGATGGAGGGAGTATTACTCTACTACCAGAAATACTTTTACGAGGGTGTCCACTATAATTAAGGGGTGCATGCTAAAAGGGGATACAACACCCCCATATTGTGAAAATTCCGAAATTTTTCCTGAAAAGTTGACGATTATATCCTTTAAGCACCTCCATACTTGCAAAGAAATATAAACTTGCTATTCAGCCCCACCTACCTTCAAAATCCTAGTTCCGCCACTGATTAAGGGTGTGCACTGCCGACCAATCAATTTGTTAAGTTTTAAATTTTGCATTAATTAGGTAGTTATTTTTGAGTTCCCTAATATGTGTTGGATTTTTAGTAGTTCACACATCGTAAAAAGTAATGCACCCGGTTCACTATAGTTGTTATGTCTCTTGTTTTGTAAGGAAACTTCTTTTACTGCTGTCCTGCGTATCGCTGCTACCTACTTTGATTTTCTTCTAGATTAGCCATGTCCTTTGCAATTGGACATGTTAACAGTGTTTTTTTAATTCTTTTTAAATGGCATTTATTGTACGCCCAATGCTTAATTCTGCCCATTGTCTTATGGTTGCTTTTCACAAACAACCCTCGTTAACTCTTTTTTTGTTTAAAACAATTACTATATACGTTTTGTGATGAAAAAACTGCTAATTAGATGAAAATACCCCCTTCCGATTGGAAAAAATATGTGAAAAGGCCGCTTTTTGTGGAAATTTCGTATTTTTTATAGTTAAGAAAACTGTTTTTTGTATAAAAGGACAATTTTTTGCTGGAAACAAACGTTTTCTCTGTGCAAAACTGTTTTTTTTGTGAGAAAATGGGGTTTTTCCTATGTTGCACGGATACGAGATCGTATCCGATACAGATACGTGGATGCGGATTTTTTGAAAATTTAGGATACGATACGACTAGGATACGACAATTATAATTATAATAAAACTTATTATATATATATATATATATGTACAAAATATACTGCTACAAATTAATTTTTACTTAACAAACATTATTTGAAAATACAATTCTGCAAAAGGTGTTCTATAATATGCAAGTACTTATGTATATTTATACTTTCTTATAAATAACAAAAATATACTTTATACTAATTTAGCATGTATGACCCATTACTTTAATGAGCTTAAAATACTTTGCCTTAAAATTGTAAATAAGTATAAATTTCCAACCCCACCGTATCTTGAAAACCTATCGATGAAGTATCTGTGAAGTATTGGATAGGTCAAACTTTTGAAATGTCAAGGATACGACATTTGGAGTATCCGATACGAGTATCGGATTGGTCAAACCTTTGAAAAGTCAACGATACATCATTTGGAGTATTGGATATGGTATCGGAGTATTGGAGGAGTATCGGGAGAGTATCAGTATTCGATACGGCAATTTTTTATAAAATTGGAGTAAACATGCTACGTAGGTTTTTTCTAAAGAAAAAATTTGTGAGGTAGCGGTTTTCGTGAAAAAAAACCATTTTTGGTTGAAAAAACCCCTTTTTTGTGACCAAGCCACTGTTTTGGTGAAAACCTTGCGTTATGATGAGGACTTTTTTGATTAAAAAACCCCCTTTTTTTTTGGTTAAAAAGACCATTTTTGGTGAAAAATACACTTTTTTCGTAAAAAATAACCGCTTTTCAGTTGAAAAGTCTTTCTTTGTGTGAAAAAACTTGTTTTTATAAAAAAATAATTTTTTAAATAATCTTTTTGTTCCTCTTATTTTTGTAAATTTAATGTATATTTTTTTCTTTTTTTCTCTATGTAAAATATTTTTTTGGAGCTTGACCCTTTTTTGTTAATATTTTGTCCCCAACAATTTGTAAATATGCAAAAAAGTCTCAACCAAAGTCAAATATTTTTTTGGAGTTTGACCCCTTTTTGTTAATATGCCAAAAAAGTCTCAACCAATGTCAAATATTCCTAAAAAGTACTACGTCAAACCTTTTGTTCCATTTAGGTACTATCTATTTTTGGTTAAAATTTCTATTTTTGGCCCACTCTTTCGTTATCTAAAAACCACCATACTCCACTCCAACTCTTTCTCTCCTCAACTAGAGATTGGACCTATACTCCGACCACCACTTGCCCATGGATTGGCGGCGACGGTGGTGGTCTGTCGGAGCTCCGTCGGTCTCCGGCAGACCGCCGCCATCGTCGCCAAACTCCACTCAAAAAAATTCAAAAAAATATAAAAATAAATAATTTTTTTAAAAAAAACTTATTAAAAAAATCCAGAAAATAAAAAAAATCCTAAAAATTTTAAAAAACAAATCAAAACAAACAAATTGAGAAAAAAAGTGTATAGACAATTCAAAAAAGGTGTATAAACAATCGCGAAAAGGTGCGTACACAATCCAAAAAATGTGCATACACAATCTCCAACCTCAAGTCAAAAAATTCAAAAAATTCAAAAAAAATCTAAAATTCAAAAAATAAAATAAAATTCATTAAAAAATTCAAATAAATAAAAAAACAAGTCAAAATAAAGAATCGATAAAAATGCATACACAATCGCGGAAAGGTGCATACATAATATAAAAAATGTGTATACACAATTTATAACCTCCACTCAAAATTTTTAAAAAAATAAATCAAAAAATCAAAAACAAGTAAAAAAAATAGGAAATCGATAAAAGTTCATAAATAATCCAAAATATGTGCATACATAATCTCGAAAAGGTGCATCACAATACAGAAAATGTGCATACACAATTAAAAAAATACGCATACACAATCGTGAAAAATGTTCATAAAGAATCCAAAAAGCATGCATAAATAACCGTGAAAAAGATGTATACACAATCCAAAAGAGGTGCATACACAATCGTGAAAAAAATGTATACACAATCGAGAAAACGACATACATAATACGAAAAAGTCATGCACATCCAGAAAAGGGGATACACCATCATAAAAGTGCATACATAATTAGAAAAAGTGCATACACATCTAGAAAAGTGCATACACAATGCGGAAAAAGTGTATATACAATGCGAAAAAATTGCATACACAATGCGGAAAAATTGCATACACAATACAAAAAATGCACACATTTTTCGATTGTGTGTTAAACCTTTTTTTTTATTGTGCATGCATATTTTTAGATTGTATATGCACATTTTTTTATATTGTGCCTTTTTTTCAGGTGTGCATATTTTTAATTTTTAATTTTTTTGTGTGTGAATTTTTAATTTTTTTGAGTTAAGGTTGGCGGGCGGTGGCGGGGCGGATCGCCGGAGCTCCGACGACCTTGCCGGAGCTCCGACAGACCACTATCGTCTCCGCCAACCCATGGACAAGTGGTGGGTCGGAGTATAGATTTAAATTTCAGTTGAGCAAAGAGAGAGTTGAAGTGGATTGTGGTGATTTTTTGATGAAGGGGGAAAGAGAGTTGAGGAGTGAGAAAGTAGTACCTAAACGGAATGAAAAGCTTGGGGGTGTGTTTTTTGAAATAAGGTTTGAAAAGTAGTACCTTTGTGGCATTTCCTTTTTTTATAAAATATTTTTTTTGTTCCTCTTATTTTTGTAAATTTAATGTATATTTTTTCTTTTTTTCTCTATGTAAAATATTTTTTTGGAGTTTGATCCTTTTTTGTTAATATTTTGACCCCAACAATTTTCCCCTTCTTTCTTTTTTTGGGCCACTTTTCAAAGGGAAATGGTTTCTCTCAAATTACTCATAAATCTTTCTCACCTTTTCATTTCTTTTCTTTTTCTTTTGATTTCTTGGATAACCAAACGCAAAAAAAAAAAAAAACATGGGAAATCATTTCCTCTTTCCGCACATTTTTTGTGTTCCAAACACTTCCTAAATGTCTTTATTTTATGAGCTAGATGGCGGATACTGGGTATGAAAGTCGAGTAGTAGAGGAATTTTAATTATATTTGATAACGTAAGTGTCTTTTCTTAGCATTCTTGTTTAGTCATAAATTTTCTACTTGGGGTGTCTTAGTGACTTGCCCGTTTCCTATGAATTCTTTAACACTGTTTTCTGATTCTTATTTTGTTATGTATCAATTTCTAAAACTGAATATGGCCATTATGACCTCAGGTCCAGAATAAGATGCGGACTCCTTCTAAGCCTACCAAAGAATCTGCGAATACAAAGTCACGTAAAGGGGAGGGAAAAGAAGTCCCAGTGTCGGTTTCACCAATTTTAGCATCGTCACTGGGGTTAAATCGAATCAAAACAAGGTCGGGGCCGTTGCCGCAGGAGAGCTTCTATAAGGGGGAGAGGGAAAGAGAGAAAAGTTCTGGTCTTGGTTCTAGCAACCTTTCTAGGACTGCTAATGATGGGTATTCAGGGTCGAAAATGACCGAAAATAAGGATTTTTCGAGTAAAAACAGAGCAGTTAATGAAGAAAGTGCTGGTTTTGGGGGCTTGGCTGATAATCAAAGCAATGCAGATACAAACTCGATGGAAGATGGACTGTTTAGAGAACGGAGTCTTCATGCTCAATCACGGTCTAGGCTTGGCATTGTCGAGCCTTTGTCTGAAGCTGGTATGTTAAGATGTCTTTTTTATTACCAATTTACTCATGAATATACAGATTCATGCACATAGAAAACCAAGTTAAATATTGGTCCAAAGGAACCAGCAGGGATGTAATAAGCATTGCAAGTTTAACTGTAACTCTGTGATGTTGAGTTTTATTGGTAGATCCTGATACTGATATGGTGTGTTGAAAAATTGGTATACATTGACAGGTCCTCGTTATTTTTATTTATAGAAGTTGACAGCCATGCCATCAATTTAGTTGTTCACTTCTATATTTTCTTTTTGATATTTTAATAAAATTATGAATGTAACCCGTGAGAGTAGGCACATTTAGCTGAATTGAAGGCGGCAAGGCGCTATATAAAGATTTAACCGCTAGTCTTAATTTTTATGCCAACTTACAGACCATGGATGACAACCCCTTTTAGTAGGTTTTATCATGCATTTACTGTGGCTAGTAAAAAATTGTAGATATATGGTTAGGCATCAAGTAGATTATAACATAAGAGCTTTTACTAGTTGATAGCTTGAAATTTTTTTCGCAAATAAAGTCTTGTAGGATATCAATTTCTAGGAGGAAAGAAAAAGATGACATCATGGAATTGGAGGTACCCACTGAAATACCAGGGTAAAAAGCTTAACAAATGGATGCTAGCTGGCCCACTAAAGGACCCTGTAAAGGTGGAAAACTACCAAGGGGCCTTTTTGCTTTCTTACAAGGATATAGACTAATTTTGCTAATCCTGTCCCTTATCTACTGGGATTATCTATTGATCATGTTGAAAAGTAAAAAAGTTGCAATCCATAGTAAGCAAATAATTTCTTCAAAAATGGAAAACATCAAAAGGACTTTTTACTTGCTTACCATGGTATATAGACTACAAAATATTCCGTAGCTACTGGGATTATCTACTGGTCTTGTCAAAAAGTAAAGAAGTTGCAATCCATAGTAACCCAAATTTCATTCGTTGTAAAGATGGTTTACCTTTTTAGTTTTCGAGTTGTCTTCGTATGAATTTCTTTACAAAAACTACCTTTTCTTTGTCTTTTAACCTAATGATTCAGGGTATGAACCCAAATTACTTAAATAACAAACTGAAATGGAAATGCGGCTAAAAAGATACTGTTGTATTATTGTTTCGCTGTGAGGTGCTTAAGTCACAGGTTGGGTACGAATATGCCCAATATCAGGGATTGTGCTTGCATAAGCATAAGTGAAATGTTTATTTGTTATATTTAAATCAGTTTTACTCTGTGTATTTTCGAATGCTCTTGGTTTCTGCTAAATGATCTCCTTTCTTATTTGCTAACTGTGAGATGTTTGTACACCCCTTACCAGAATTAAACAATTTTAATAAAGTACCAAACTGAGCGTACCACCCTCAAAAGATATCGAAAGTAAGTTGTAAGATCTATCAAATTAGACTTCCAGGAAAGAAATAATTTTTTTGGATGAACGTTTAAATTGTGCTAGTTGATAAAAACCAAAGATTCGAAACAATTAGCTGATTTTTTTTTTTTTTTTTTTTTATTATTGAGTAATGTGGTTTGCGTTGGAGGTTCGTCTTCCATGGGAACAAGCGGCTAATTGGACTAGTAACACTAAAGAAGTAAAAACACAACAGAACAGAGATATTATCATGAGAAAGGAGAGTACGAGCCATTTCAGAGAAGCCTAGATACCCTTGTAGGAAAGAGAAAAACAAGAAATTGGGGGAAAATCTAGTTTCATATGGTGGTTGGCATCTGTGACGAACTCGCTTGGGCGGTTCACTCAATTAGGAAAATAAAGAACAAAAGTGGTCTGTTTTGGGGAATGTTTTCTGTATATATCAACTCAAAGATTAAAGTACTAAATCTAAATACTAAAAATAGAATGTGAATAACCAAAAATTTAAAGGAATAACAGACTTAATAAACAGAAATAAGGTTCATTCTCTTCATGTCTTTAATGAGCTCACAAGGGTTACTACTTATACCACTACTCCCATCGGTGTTTGTATGGGAATTACAAAATGGACCCTCATAGTTTTAGAAATAACACTTTAGACCCCTGCATTCGTAAATGTCCATAACTTGACCCATGCATGTCAGTTCTTCGTTAACTTCCTCATCCCTCTACTTTTCTCCCTTTTGTCCCTTGTACCGACTCATTACAGCATCTCAATAAAAACATGGACGGAAGGGGGATAAAGAGCCAAAGCTTGGACAAGTCTCAAGGACTGGTCTTTCTGAAGCTGTGTTATAAAAGACAATTCGTAACTGTACCCATCCATCATGTTCTAGTAATTCTACAAATAAACATAACTATGCTTTTTTAAAGAAGCTAGATTATTTTTACAAGCACTAAATTAGTAAGACATTTGAAAAACTTTACATCCCTTTTTTGTTTCAATTATGTAATACTCTGCTTATTCTTTTTTCTTTTTCTACTGTTATGGAAAACTGGTCGCAACAAGGTTATCTGTAAGGAGCTAGTATAAGGAACACCTAGGGGAGACTAATACTTAGTGCTTACTAGCATGAAATGGGAGCACAAACGGGATCGGGCACGGGAACTTCAAATAATTAAACGTGGAAGCGTCATCGGGAATATTCTGTTAAAAATTTAGGTTACTTTTGTTATTAACTGGCGTTTAAATAATATAATGCATAACTTGTTATACTGTGTTAATAGTTATAATTATATTTTACATTAAATTTAAAGAACACTGATGCTGAATTAGGGAGGTTTATTTCCAGTTTGTTATTTACATAACCTTTAAACTTAATATGCTCATATTACGTTCGTTGGCGCTCCTCACATTCCCAGCTAGCGCCGTTCAGTTAGTAAGTTCCCCACTCTTTTGTCTTTTCTTTGGGTCGGAACAGGTTTCTGACGATGGGAACGTTGGAAATGCCGAAATGTGGAAGAAGCTCCTAGGGTTGTATGAGTCGTCTAAATCTAAGACTTGGTGTATGACCTCTTTGGGAGATTTCGTATAACATCCTTCTTTAAATTTTAAACAGGGTCTTAACTTCTTTCAGTCTTTTTAGTTATATATCCATTTTTTCTAGAAGCGGTATATTTCGATACAATGTACAACTGTGACAGAGTTAATGTCTCCCCTTGTACTTTAGGGTTACTACCAGGTAGTCATTCTCTGTTTTTTATAATTCTGTGACGAAGTTAATCTCTGAGAAAGTCATCTTAAGTGAACAGTTTTTAACTGGTTCTGGGTTTCTTTGTATTTTGTTAAGATTTATTCCTATGAGAGTAGCATTCGTTCTCTGATTGTTCATAAGGTGACAAGTCAAACAAGATCCAAGTAAATGAATGAAGTTTAGTAAGAGAAGGATAGAAAAAGATGGAAGAAGTTGCTTCAGTGGTTAATATATACCTTGTGTTTTTGTTGTTGTCTATGAGTCATTCCTGCAATATGGTGAATATACCTGTTTTATCTTTCCTTATGTCTCTAATAATTTCCAGGTCCAAGTAGCTCATCAAGGCGCCGTTCTGGTGTCTTAAATAGTTCAGAGCTTTGTACACCAGAGATGAAGGTGAGGAAGTTCTTATGTGGAGGTGAACAACCGGTTCATTTATAAGAATTACATAACTGTTCTGTACTTGATTTGTTGTCATGTGGTTGCTAATTTTAATGTTCATATTACCAGACATCATACGACTGCGAAAATCCAAAGGAATCTGAATCTCCACGCTTTAAAGCTATATTACGCGTGACAAGTGCACCAAGAAAAAGAAACCCTGCGGATATTAAAAGTTTCTCCCATGAATTGAATTCAAAAGGTGTACGGCCATTCCCATTTTGGAAGCCTCGAGGTTTAAACAACTTGGAGGTAACTGTATTACCTTGTCAAACATTACGATGGGGATGTACAATTTCTAGACCAATAGATCAACTTTTAACAGTTAGTAGACCATACTAATACGTTTTATAATGTATACATTAGTTTACACAATAGTTGAACAATTAATATACCCACATATCAGAACTTACAAGTTACACATTAATGTGAACTAAATCTTAAGAGTTACTACTTCCACCAGTTATATATCACGAGTGCCTAAATTTTTTCACATGTGATGTTGCACGACAATATTCTTACAAGGTTTATATTCTAAATTTTATCAGCATGGTATACTACTTGTTAAAAGTCGATAGCTTAATATACAAAAGTAATCTTTTTGCTTACATGCAACAATATGCTCTTGCTCGTCTTGCACTTCTCTTTTTCACTAGCTACTTTTACAGGAGGTTCTGGGTATGATACGTACAAAATTCGACAGAGCAAAGGAAGAAGTTGATGCTGATCTGCACGTATTTGCAGCAGATCTTGTTGGTGTTTTGGAAAAAAACGCAGAAATTCATCCTGAATGGCAAGAAACCATCGAGGACCTACTTATTTTGGCTCGTAGTTGTGCTATGACTTCACCTGGAGAGTTCTGGCTTCAATGTGAGGGTATAGTTCAAGAATTAGATGATAGGCGCCAAGAGCTGCCACCTGGCACTTTGAAACAGCTTCATACACGTATCCTCTTCATTCTCACTCGATGTACTAGGTTGTTGCAGTTCCACAAAGAAAGTGGTTTTGCAGAGGACGAGAATGTTTTTCATCTTCGTCAATCTCTACATTCTTCCGATAAACGGTTGCCACCTGGCACGGGAAGAGATGGAGAACGTGTTGGAGCTGCAACTGCCTTGAAACCAGCCTCGACAAGGAAGTTTTATAGTCAAGAACAGCATGGTATGAATTGGAAGAGAGAAAGTGTTGTGCAACCTAGTAATTTTGTTACTCCTCCACCTTTTTCTGATTCTAAGAATTCGCCAAATTTGGAATCTCCTACGAGCCGGGATCGTATGGCTTCATGGAAGAAGCTCCCATCTCCTGCTCCTAAGATAACAAAAGAAGTTACTCTCATAAAAGACGAAATTGATCATAGTAAATCTGATTCAAAGATGATAAATAATAAGAAATTAAATCCAGATGCTGTTGTTGAGCTTCTTTCAGCCAAAGATTCTCATGCACAACCATTGGTTTCTAACAAGCACAAGCATAAAGTTTCATGGGGGTGGGGAGATCAACAGAATGTTTCTGACGATAGTTCGATAATTTGTCGTATCTGCGAGGAAGAGGTTCCGACGTTACATGTTGAGGATCATTCTAGAATATGTGCTATTGCTGATCGGTTTGACCAGCAAGGTTTAAGTGTTAACGAGCGTCTTATCAGAACTGCTGATTTTCTCGAGAAAATAACGGAATCTTGTCAGCAAAAAGATTTTCAGACTGTATTAGGCAGTCCAGATGTTGCAAAAGTATCAAATTCGAGTGTTACGGAAGAATCCGAAATTCTCTCACCAAAACTTAGTGATTGGTCCCGCAGAGGCTCCGAGGACATGCTTGATTGTTTCCCTGAGGCTGATAATTCTGTTTTTATGGATGATATGAAGGGATTAACTTCCATTTCTTGTAAAACACGTTTTGGACCGAAATCTGATCAGGGAATGACGACATCATCGGCAGGTAGTATGACACCTAGATCTCCACTTTTGACACCTAAGAACAGCCAGTTGGATCTGCTACTGGTTTGCAAAGGTTCATATTCAGAGCATGAAGATTTTCCTCAGGTAAAATATTTTGCCTTACTCCGGTCAATTCGATCTACTTTTCGAGTAATATAGTTTGTTGAAACTAACGAAATTAAAATCGATATATAGTTTTACAGAAACAGTAGTAACTTAATTGTTACGCGTTATATACTTGTTATTACTTTTCATCCGAATAAGAACTATTTCAGAAGTTTCTTAGAACTAGGGATCTTTACTTTGTCGATTAAAAGTACACAAACATTAGTTATAGAATTTTGATTTTAGTTCTGACTTCTGAAATGATAAACAAAGAGGAATAGACTATTTTTTCCCAAAACCATGGGTGCCTTTACATAAGTAACCCGAGATAGAAAGAAAATTAAAGGCTGAAGATGACTTTAAATGGAGAGAGTGGTGAACCGAACTTTCCACGTCTTGTATTATTGGAAGTGTTTCTTCCATCAATCACTTCCATTTTTTGTTACTTGACGAGATAAATTAAGGATTATCGATAATATTTTTCCTATGTCAGCAACGGTTTTAGAATTTTTGTTGCCCTGACATTTTTAAAGGCCCCGAGCACACTGACTTCACAGGGCCGTCCCTGGTCTGTACTTGCTTAGTTATCTGCTTTCTATTTGGTTTGATATGTAGTTTGGCATTAGTCCAAGACTCCAGAGATATTGTTATACGGCAACTTGGTTTTATTTTACCAAGATAGGTCTTAAGTTACCTAAATACGAATCCAATTCGTTAACTCACTGGTCACATGTCATTACCTGTTTTTAAAGAAGTTTTGTATTGTTAGATCGATAATTAAGTACTAGTAATTAGTAAACTTCGTCTTTTTATGCACCTTGGTTTATCTTGTTTCTCCATATTGATTGTGGTTTCACGAATAATGAATTTTCGGAGATTTTTTTGTTTCAACATATACCTTTCGACTGCATACTGGTGTTGTAAGACTTGGTTTGCCTAGTTACCTAAATACGAATCCAATTCGTTAACTCACTAGTCACATGTCATGACCTGTTTTTAAAGAAGTTTTGTATTGTTAGATCGATAATTAAGTACTAGTAATTAGTAAACTTCGTCTTTTTATGCACCTTGGTTTATCTTGTTTCTCCATATTGATTGTGGTTTACGAATAATGGATTTTCGGAGATTTTTTTGTTTCAACATATACCTTTCGACTGCATACTGGTGTTGTAAGACTTGGTTTGCCTAGGAGAAGAACACGGATACGTCCTCAAGCATGTTTGTGGTATTATAATAGTGTCCAGTTTGTACATTAGAATTTGTAATAAATATTTCCGAGAATTGGTTGAAAAAAGTGGGCTTTCTTGTAGTCTGGATTTCTATATTTATGCTGCTTTACATTTTACCCTGCGATTAGTAGAGTTAAGTCTCATGGGTATCCGAAGAGAGACACCATTGATTAGTAGAGTTAAAGGCACATGATATAGCGTTAGCGTTGAAGAGAAAAACTATAAAATTATATTTTCTCGAATTTTGCAGGTGTGCATCTTCATGTTAAAATTTCATGACTTTTGCATCTTTTCTTTTAGTAAAACCCTTTCTTTTGCATGTTATAAAGCTGTTATTACACCCTGGCTCTGATTGATTCTAAGCTATTGTATAACTTGCTCTGGTGTTATTTCGATTTGCTAGATGAATGAACTTGCCGATATTGCCAGATGTGTTGCAAATACACCTTTAGATGATGATCGCTCTTTGTCATATTTGCTTACTTGTATTGAGGATTTACGAGTTGTTACTGATCGAAGAAAGCTAGATGCACTGACAGTAGAGACTTTTGGAGCTCATATTGAGAAGCTCATTCGGTGAGCTTTTCAGAATCCTTTCTATTTTTGAATTTATTTTAGAAGTTAAAGAAAAATAATTTATTTGGATGTATACCTTGATTATGTGCACATGGCCTGTTGCTTTGCTTGCAATAGTAATTAAAAATTATCGGACCAAGTAGCTTTGAACGGCTTTTTCTATACTAAATATTGAGATATGTATTACATCCTATTTTCTCCTTAGGCTCGATTTGGTGCAAGGATTTCTTAGTGGAAATTGCAATGGAAAAAAAAAATCTTTTTAGAAAAAAAAATCTTGAATCCGAGAACAACCGTTTCTTTCCTCTCACACGTTCCGCGTCTAACCCTTGCACCAAACAATGACTTAATGCTTTTGCCCGCATGCCAATTGTGAGAATACTGTAACTTAAATAATAAATGTGAAATCTGAAGATAAACTTGCAGTTTTATTTGAACTATGGTTTAGGTCACGCTAAATTGTCACCCTCATCTATCTTGGGGGCATATACTGCATTTCTAGTCCCCGTGATAAGTAAACAGGTCACTGCCTTTGGGCCATGTCATAGCTTGTTTAATTTTCAGATGATTTTGCGTTACGGATATCCCGTGTGTATGTCTTGGAATATAAATATATATGCTCCATAGTTGAGAGGATCTTTTAGCAATGACATGGATGTTATAGTAAGATTCTTGGGATGTTATACTCTTGTGTGCATGTAGTTTTGGAAACATGAGTATATTTCAGTGTCTTTGATTTTCGTCCAAACCTCAATTGTGTTTTTTTTATGATAACTCATTATTATCGTATATTGGTTGACTCTGTTAATTTAGGGGAATTCTAGTGGCGCATGCACTCTTTTTTTTCTTTTTTCTCCACAGTCAAATAGTTTATTTTTCTTATAATTGCCCTGAATTAAGGAATTTGCAACAATCCTTTATAATTTATATTATTCAGGGAGAAGTATCTTCAGCTATTAGAACTTGTTGATGATGAAAAGGTGGACGTGAGAAGCACTGTCATTGATGAAGATGTGCCTCTGGAAGATGATATTGTACGCAGCTTAAGAACCAGCCCTGTACATTCAGCTTTACATTCAACAAAGGATCGAACATCTATAGATGACTTTGAAATAATCAAACCAATTAGTAGAGGTGCCTTTGGACGGGTTTTCTTAGCTAAAAAGAGAACAACAGGGGATCTCTTTGCAATTAAGGTAAATCACCTGTATCTGATATCTGTCAGTTTCTAAAATATGGGTTTTTGCAGGAGATGATTCATAATCACTTTACAGTTTGGTTGTTTACTTGGACCCACTAACATGTAACCAAGTGCTGTTTGTTGTTTTTAATATGTAATATGTACTCGTTGTTAGGCGTCGTGACCCTTTTAATTTGGGCTTATTTAGAAGTGCACAATCCAGTCAGTGAAATTTTATCCACTTTGTCAATTTCTATGCATGAGCTGGCCATATAATCTTTACCTTTTACTTTAATCAGTCTTCTTCTCTTTTCCCTTTAATTTGGGTTTTAAACCTATACAGATATGGTATTCCTCATCCCTATAATTTTCATATTTCTTTTGTTAGATCCTGATTGGAAGGACAATGTACTACTGCTTTTCCATTTCATTCTCCAAGGTAGCGACGGATTATGCTAAGTCTTTCACATCAGTATGTGATTTATTGTTTATTCCCTATCAGGTTCTCAAGAAGGCAGATATGATTCGTAAAAATGCTGTTGAAAGTATTTTGGCCGAACGAGATATCCTGATATCAGTTCGGAACCCTTTTGTGGTGAGCAGGTGTAGCTAGAAAACAGTATTTCTTATTTGTCAAGTATTTTCTCTTCCTGACTTAATTGTAAATGCACAGGTCCGCTTCTTTTATTCTTTTACTTGTCGAGAGAATTTGTATCTTGTGATGGAGTACTTGAACGGAGGAGATCTGTACTCACTTTTAAGGAATCTGGGCTGCTTAGATGAAGACGTGGCTCGTGTGTACATTGCCGAAGTCGTATGTTTTTAATTCAAAGCAACTTTTTAATCGTTTTACTAGTAAATGACGCCTTAAAACATGTTTTTGTCTTCTATTCTTATTTTTAAATGAAATATGAATAGGTTCTTGCATTGGAATATTTACATTCACTACGAGTGGTTCATCGTGATTTGAAGCCTGATAATTTGTTGATTGCACATGATGGCCATATTAAGGTGATGTGATTTGCCTTCTCTTTGTTAGATCTAATCACTTAAGTGTGTGGATATGTCAAATGCTTTAATCTGTAGTTTTAGTCTTTGATATATACTGATGAAACTTCTTCCTGGTACATAGCAATTTGGATAGGCTTGTAGGGTGAGGCTTTATTAACTTGCTCGGACATTTTTATATTGTTCCCAGGAAAGTACAAAAAGAGAAAAAACCCTCTCGAATGTCCATTTCATTATACTAAAATGACTAGCTTTCTTATAGAAGTAGGTTGGTTTTGGATCAAGTTTATTGCAGAAGGATATATGGTGTTTTTGTTTATACTTCTTGTCCCTTTGGGATAAGTAACATAGATATGGCAGAAACGGTCGACTCTCAAGTTTAACGTAGTGATCCAAAAGAAAATTTTGTTGCATACATCATTTAGAAAAAAAGACTAGAAACAAGTTTATTTACTTGCAACATAACAAGTTTTTCACTTTCACCTTTTATTGTGGGATAGTTGATATTAAATAAGCTTTGTTTCAACATGCAGTTAACAGATTTTGGGCTTTCAAAAGTTGGTCTCATCAACAGTACAGATGACTTGTCAGGTCCAGCAGTGAGTGGGGCATCACTACTGGGAGAGGATGAACCACAGATATCCGTATCTGAGCATCAACGAGAACTGAGGAAAAAAAGATCTGCAGTTGGAACACCTGATTATTTGGCACCTGAGATTCTTTTAGGGACAGGACATGGTTTGTATTGCTTTCTTTTCTCATCTGTGTTGCTCTTTTAAGAAGTTGGTAAAATTATATCAAGGGAAAATAATATATTTCGTACACAAACTATCATCTTTTATTTTTAGTACACCATACTGTTGAAGTTCACAGTTTCATCACCAATCTGCCCAATAATAAACAATTATATCACCAATTTATCCAAATTTACAACTGAAACACCATTTATTTAAACGCAAAAATCTAGGACGCCACCTATCAAAATTCAGGATTATTTAATAGTTGAGATTGTAGTGTCAACATGTGTATTGATTGTCTGATTATATGCAAATTGGGTTTTTTGGTACACCAACGAAATCGAACAAATAGTACATAGCTATTGCCTTTTAATCGAACTTTTATTGCTGGCAGTGTTGTAAAAAACGCCATAAAACAGCATTTAAACAAACAAAAAAACGCGAGTCCCCTGCCTGAACGAGTTGATTTGTTCTGTAAATAGACTAAGATTTTATCCAGCATTGGGACTTGATGGTGATATTCAATCTAAGTTCTGTAAAGCATTAATGGTATTATGATGTTATTTTTCATCTTACTACTTTGATTTACCTTGTATTATTTGCTCAGGTACTACTGCGGATTGGTGGTCGGTTGGTGTCATCTTATTTGAATTGATAGTTGGTATTCCGCCATTCAATGCTGAGCATCCTCAGGTGTTCATCTTTCCTTAATGCTTGTACTTCATTCTAGGTGTGTAAACTAAGCGTATCGGTCCGGATTGGGCCGAAACAAGAGGCGGCATTAACAGGGCTGGTTCCACACCTTTTTGCACCTAAGAATTACAAATTCATACCATACGTAAAATTTAGAAATCAAAACGATGTTGTAATGAAACGTCTTTTACATTACACAAAAATCAAAATAGACCATCAAATAAGTAGGTTCGTATCAGGGGGAGAAAATAACTTCACTCTGCAAAAATGAAAATAATTATTGCGCCCATCCAGATTCCAGGGAACGACGCATAAGCTACCTGGCTCACTTCCCTTATACCAAGACCGTCTCTGGGCCCTAACCACAACCAAATGAGCCAATTTTCTTAGGTTCTTGCAGATTCGACGTTATGAAATGGAACACTAGCACATATATGCAAGTTTTATTTGTTATATTTTAGCTTAGGTGCAAAGCTGTGACTGAGTGGGGTAACCTCTGTTTCTTAACCATTAGGTCCAGAGGTCGTGTCTTGCTCTATATTTTTACATTTTCTATATTGAAGGTAAATAATATACACACAGAACTCTTGTGAGGCTCGATTTCAAGGCCGCGTGTCTACAAAAATAAACGCTACCAACTAGGCTACATCTGTAATATATTAGATTGGATTCTGCATTTATTTATAATATCTATCTTTTATTTCATTCTTAGTTTTAAAAGGGCGTTTCTTTTACAAAAATATTCGGGCTTCGGTGCCACAAACAATAGGATCGGTTTTGGCCGAAACTGGACTGTTAACAATTTCAGAATTGTGAAATTGACCGAAACTAGTAGTCAAATCCTGCGGTGTGGAAAGTAAAAAATGCTTTGGTTCGGTGGATTTAACAGATTATATATGGATCTGATGGTTTTGAATTCAACTCTTTTGGATGTAACATATTTGGGCTTGATGATGGTGTTTAACAATTAGGATTTAATATTTTGGATACAATCTACTATGCTATTTGATGAAGTTTTCTTTTCTTAATACTTAGTCCGTATAGGCCATAACTTTGTTCGTAGACGATTCAATTAAAACAATAGTTTTACTGATGGGTAACCGTTTCACGAATCAAACGGTGTGATGATAGGATCAGGTTAGCTGTAGAGGTTAGACGATTGGGTTTGATTCGGATCGGTGTCTGAATCATACTGTTTGAATGGTTTTTGCTTTACCAAAATCAAACCGGTTATTTTCTAATCCGAGTTGATCAATATTTACATGATTTAATTCGTTTTGTGTTTTCTTTGTTTACACCTGTTTTTCTCGACCACCTTACTCAAACCAAACATTGTTTAAGTAATTTTCATTGGCTATTGTATTGGCTTGTGTAGTTGTCTCCCTCAAAAAGTGCTTCGTCGTCCCTTTTTTTTTTTAATTAAGGTGCTTCATCTTCTATTTATTTCTTACTTGTTGAAAAGAAATAACTTATCTATGTTTATATTAGTTTGAACAATAAAAAGAAAGAAACATACAGCTCAACTTTCAACTATCAAAATCCTCAGTTAGGTAGAAAGTAGAGGTGGGGAAATATTATAATTCTTTGATTCCTTTTAATTTTCAATTCTATCGGTTCAGTTTCGATATGCAGAATCAGATGTATCTAATTGCATGTTTACTACTTGTGTACTTGGCTATCCTGGAAGTTCATTTTAGATCCAGAGTTCAATCTTTTTGGTTATTTTCCTGCAAATTCATACATATAATCGATATAAAGAAACTCTAATTCTCTTTGGACTGTTTTTTTCCTCCTAACCTTTCTTAAAATTTTGTTCTTTTTGAATGAACTATTTCGCCAAGACTAAAGTGTCTAAAGAAACAATATCATATTGTATTTTGAGAAGTGCTTTGAGGATTGAGCAGAGGAACAAATGGCTTTGTTCCATAGTTTAAATGTCGTGGCCCTGATTATTTAGCTTAATTATAAACTCTATGAAACTGTTTACTTGGTGGCATGTTTTGGAAATTATTGTATAGAGTGTACATCATCTGGTGGTGAAATTTCGATAACTTGTCACGCTTGGTATTTTGCCCTTGTTAATACTGCTTCTAAAATGAACCCATGATTTTTTTTTTGCTTTTTTTTTTGAGGGATTTTTAACGTATATGAGGTCCTTTATTTACTCGATTAAGTTCTTAATTCGGTGAAGTTTTTTAATTATTATTGGCATTTCTTGTAGACAATATTTGATAATATTCTCAATCGGAAGATCCCTTGGCCCAATGTTCCACAAGAACTAAGCTATGATGCGCATGATCTTATTGATAGGTAAGGCTACAATTTTTTGTTGCAGAACTATTTGGTTACAGATTTGTTCACATAACTTCTTTTAATTCTTAATATGTATAAACATCAAAATAATGCTCATATGGTTATCTGCAAGCCACTTTATAAACAAGGATTGAAGTAGTAATGAAGTTTGTTGACAGATTTAATTTTGCTGCTTATCGCGTCTAAAATGGGTAAATATATGATTTTACAAGCTGGTGTTAGATGTTATTGTTGTACTTGCGATTCTGCAAATTTAATGCAGTTTTTGTTAGCACCTTGTGTTTAATGAATCAGGTGGTATCTAAATATTCATTAGATGGCATATTAGACTGTCTGCAGCACTTGCAACTCAGATCTTGCTTTCTGGAGCATGTTCGTGCCCCTTCTTAAGTGGATGGATGCCAACAAACATAGTTTAAGGAAATTTTTTCTTTTTTGAAAATTGAAGCGTAAGTCATTTTCTATTAAATTGTCAAGGGAAATGTCATTGGCATTTGTCTCTACTAGAAGGATATTGCAAAAAAAAATAAAAAAAAATCGTTATAGTTATGTGAATAGTGATCCACATATCTATTCTTTATACTATGATGTTCATGATATTAACAAATACATACACATTTATTCTCCAGGTTGTTGACAGAGGACCCTAATCAAAGGCTCGGAGCAGGAGGAGCGTCAGAGGTTATCTTGGTTCCTATAAATTTATATGGCTATTGATAACTTGTTTTTGTTTCTTGTTAGCTGAATATGAACTAACTCGAATATCTAATTTCTGCAGGTGAAGCAGCATCCATTTTTCAGAGATATTAATTGGGACACTCTGGCTAGACAGAAGGTAGGCTCTTCTTTCGGTCAAACACAACCATATCAATACTGCTTTATGCATTTATTTTGGGAAAGTATCATTTCTCTCACCAACTAGTCAGGTTTTAAAAATTAGTACACCAAACTATCAAACATACTTAAACACCAATCATTTGCACAAAATCAAACATTTGGCACACCACCCTATCAGTATTTACTGTTTAGATACCAGCCTACACAAATCATACAATTAATTCACCAACGTACTAGAATCAACAAGTGTTTAAATATTTAGAATAAATGCCGGCAATACAATTCTCGGTTTGAGTAGATTGGTGCTTAGTAAATTGACAATTAATACATAACTAAGTGTCCAAAATTTGAAAATGTAATACCCGTGAATTTTGCTGGATTTGTGTAGATTTTTGTTGTATTAATTCTTATATAGCTGATAGGTTTACAAGAGTGATATTGTCTCGTTTATTATAATGTCCCGTTTTATTAATTGAATCTGCTGCTTTTCTCAGGCTGCATTTGTTCCTGCTTCTGACAGTGCTCTTGATACAAGTTACTTTACAAGTCGATATTCTTGGAATACTTCAGAAGAACACGTATATGCAGAGAGTGAGTTTGGGGACAGTGAAAATGGTAGTATGAGTTGTAGCAGCAGTGGTGGAAGCAACCGTCATGATGAAGTGGTATGTAGTTTTTTTCTTCAAGATAATTTTGGAAAATTCATTGAAGACGGCTTAAAAGTTAAATGAGATGGTTCTTGGTATTGGGTAATGTGGATTTTTCATGGTATTGGCTGATTTGGATTTTTCATGGTACTATCTGATGTGGATTATTTTACCGTGTTAACTAGGGAGACGAATGCGGAGGTCTTGCAGAATTTGATTCAGATTCTCCTGTGGACTATTCCTTCAGTAATTTTTCATTCAAGGTAAAAAAAAATTGTGAATCACTTTATAACTTTCTTATACTGATGCGTAGCAGAAATAAATTGTTTTGTATGGCTTTATGCATGTTAGACATTACATTTATAGGTTAAATATCTGTCTTGGTGTAAATCTTTTATTTTCCTTTTGGTGTTTTGAGTGTGTCCATTTCGAGCCGCATTATCATTTACTGAAAGCTCTTGTGAGTTGGTTTTTTAATTTAACTTGACATTTACTATCATACTTTGCACCTCTTTCGGTTATTAATGCATTCCGTTACTTGGATATATAGTAGGTAAAGGTCTTAGGTGCATGTGATTTGGGGAATGTTTATTGAGCAAGCTACTACGTGGTTCTGCTTCTTGCTTCCTTTCTAGGAAGTGAGCAGTTTTGCTATCATGAGGGTGGGAGAAAACCCCGAAAATCCCGATCCCTACCTGATTCTTCCGTCATGAAAAATTCGGGATTTGTTGTATGAATTCTGTTGCTATGTAGAACTCTTCTAGAAAAAAAAAACTTTTTTTTTGTTCTTTTAATACCCATCCTAACCATACGGGATCCCAAAAATCGGGTCCCGACTTTTGTCGGGTCGGGATCGTGATTTTTTAATTGCTCCCTAAAATGTCTGGTTAGGGCACTAATTGAGGTCTACAGGTCGGGTCGTGACCTTATACTACCCCGAGTCATGAGTATCTAAAGATGCCTGCTAGATAAAGTAGCATATTTCCTTATAATATCTCTGTGATAGAGAATACTGTATGCGGTTTCGACTAATTTTTTTAATTTTTCTCAGAATCTATCTCAGCTCGCATCAATAAATTACGATTTGCTTTCCAAAGGTCTGAAGGATGATCACAGATAGTAGGTTTCTATCAGTTGGGAGTCGTTGATGTGTACACCCTGTATATGTATGTTTCTTCTCTCTCTATTTTTTCTTTGACATACTGTATTATGTACCGTTATATTATAATCATTTTATTCATTCAAATGATTCCAGCATATATTTTTCTTACCAGAGGTACAGAAGCTTTAGACTGAAACTTGTTCAAGATATTGTCATTCTGCATTTCCCCAACACCTTAACTTTAGATGCTTAGTGACGAAATGAGTTACTGTGTTGGTTTGTTAGTCTATAATGTAACTTAATTTACATACCCCTGTTTACCACGGGGTTTATTGTATTTTATCTTTGGTTTTCAAACTGAGTTGAAGTCTGGTGCTATGTAGATTTCTATTACACTGGGTTACTTTCATTTTGTCTTCAAAATTACTTCAAACTTGATGTTTCAGTTATGCAACAAGTTCTGCACTACAATAAATTTGAGGTCGAGAATGTTTGCCTGCGGGTCTTTCTGAGAGGTCAATTTATTTATTCCTAAGTTCTCTTCGGAACTTCAGACTAGTGGTATTAAGTATTTACAGCACTTGAATTGTCCTTATAATATTTACCCGCGCTATGATCCCTCCAAGATGTGCATTCAGCAGCCTTGTTAAGGCAATTACACAGTCGATGCATGCTGTATAGGAGTCCAGATCTGTCTCCAACCATGTCCCCTTCCGTAACCCCTTACCTATTTAACCCGCAATATTTGAAAAAAAAACTACAATTATGATTAAACATGTATAAATCCATTCAAACTATTAATTTTAAGAAAAAACGTAACACAATTTAATTTCAAATAAATTAAAGAAATAGTATAAACTATTTATTGAAATTAAACAAAATCATTTAGAGAAATATTATATTCAGGTTTTATGAAGTTTGCATAGAATATATTATAGAAGTTTATAAAAGTAGGAAAAAAGTTGTAAAAATCTAAAATTTGCTGAAAATAAACTGGGGGCACAAAATGGGACGCAGAATAGGTGACAGATGATACAGACTTGTTGCTTAGGGTATTCGACAGTGTAGAGTGAATAATAAGAAAGAGTGAATTGAAATCTGCCAATTGAGATAGCTGTAAAATTACGGATTTTATTTTAGACTTTAGTGATTGACATGGTAAGAAAGGTCGGTTAAGGGTATGAAATGGCAACTTCTCATTTTTTGGACATTTGACCTAACTTTTGTTAGGTTAATTAACGTCTATGTACTAAATTGATCCATTTTTTTACGTTCACGTCCTAAATTGGTTATTCTGAAACATTAGCTATTAATCGTTACTTTCTCAAACCTTAAGAGTACTAATTAAGTATTAACCCTCGAGCCAAGAAGTACCTGCAATGTTGGAACTTGGAATCTCGAAAAGCCTTGTGGCAGGCGTTCACGTGCATATGAAACTTTATATCATTACTAAAATAAGCTTAAGTCTTGTATTCCATATGAAATTCTTCTCAAGAATAGAATAATAGATTTATTTTACATTTGAATAAAGGAATTTTTAGTGATAATATCAGTACCCGAACCAAAATGATCTTAATAGGAATTGAACTTGATACTCTAGTCCTAAGGCACAACATTCGTATCTGTTGGTCGTTAAAAGTCATTCCAATAAAGCACTGGAAGCCATTCACATGATCAAGAAAGTTTTTCTCAAGAAAATGTAAAATAATTTAGCAAATGAAAAATTCACTATAAGTCAGGCTTTCAAATTTTGATTCTCATGCCATTGGGAATATTGGTATTCTTCATAAGTCAGTCAGTATTTAAATACAAATGTTTTGTTTTGTGATCTCTCCACGTAGCTGCTATGGTACCTCCTTTCTCCATGTATATCATTTTGGAAATCGTTACTCGATCATGAGTCCTAGGGGTTAGCAAAGATCGAATCGAACCAAGCCGAACCGCGGTTTTAGTGGCAGCTAAAATAACCACACAGCTTTAGGTGCTGACCACCGAATAAGCGCAATTGTTTTACAAAACAATGCAAATTTCGGTTTAATGGGTGCAATCAGAGGGCTTTATAACGATTAATAAAGTTATACTGAATTATAATAAAAAGAAACTGCAATATGGTAAAGAGAAAGCAAAAGGCATAAATTCCTTAAAATTCACTTTAGTATACCAAATTTCGAAAATATTGATTTAGTACACTCAACTTAATATATTCTTTGATTTATTGACCCAAGTTTATAAAATTTTGATTATTAGTGATCTCGGTTAATTAAAATTTTTTGATTTGGTGACCTAATTAAGCTCACAAGTTTTAAAATTCACACTAGTTTAAAAATTAATAAACTAGTCGCTGATTTGTTGAAAGTGACAAAATTAACTATTTTACAATTTTTTTTTTAAAAGATATGTTTCCGAATGCAACTTTTCGTTTCTTTTTTTAATTTTTTTTATAAAAAGACAAATATTTTTTTTCAATAAACTGGGAGTTTCTATTAAAACAAAATATGTTTTTCTGATAAGATTACTGAATTTTTTTCCCTTTTACCGATAAAATTATTTCTCAAAATATTTTTTAAATTTTGTTTACTTATGAGAAATTTCAATATAGACAAAAAAACGATTTTGAGTACAATATTTTTCTTCAAGAAATTATTTCGTTCGATAAAATAAGCTTTTTTTGGGAAATTTGAAATATTTTGAAAAAAGAATATTATATTAAACAAATTTCTTAGAGAATAAAAATTTACTCGTAGTGTTTATAAAAACTAGTAGTTCTTTTGAAAGTTAATCAGTATATTTCACATCTTTTGCTAAAATATTAAATAAAAATATATCGTCTTCAAAGTCGTTTTTTTTTGTATTACAATTTTGTTAGGTAAACAATTTCAAAAAATATGTGTTGAGACATAATTTTATTGGTGAAAAGGAAAAAAATTCACTAATCTTATCAAAAAAAAAAAGATAACTTTTGTTTTAAGAGAAACCCACACTTTATTTGGAAAAAAATATTTAAAAATTATTCTTTAAAAAGAAAAACTGCTTAATTGAAAACATGTTATTTTTAAAAAAATGTTAAAAGAGTTAATTTTTTTCCATTCCAACAAATTAGTGACTATTCTATTAATTTCTAAACTATCTGGACTGCATTGTAATTATTTAAAACTTATGAAGTTAAGTGGGGTCACCAAATTAATTTTTTTAAGGGGCAATTAACTTAAAGATACCCTACACCTATTATATTAACAAAAACATAAACTCAAAAGTTAAATTATCAAAAACATACCTTCAATTAATAATTAATAAAAAATAAAAAATCTGATTTATCTCACCCTATCTCTTTCCTCTCTCTCATCCTTTTACTTTCTCCTCCTCTCACTCTCCCTCCAATATATCTCCTCCTCATTCTCATTCTCTCCGATCTCTCATGCTTGCTTTCTCTTTTCGATATCTCTCTCTATCCTACCTCTATTTTTCCGATCTTTTTCTTCTCCTCCATCTCTCTCTTCCGTGGAGATTGAGACGGACACATCTATAGCAATGAACGGCGAGGGTATAAAGCGAGACCGAAAACTCGAGATTGATGTCGATGGAGATGCGATCGTCGAATGAGAGACCCACGACGACGACATGGTAGTTCGAGATCGAAGAACGGGTAAGAGTTGTATTTGTTAATTAGTGTATAATGTTGAAAAATAAATGTATGAATTATGTGAATTAAGGGTATAAAGTTGAAAATTATGTATATGAATTATGTAACTAAGGATAAGAATTATTTAAATTGGGGTATGAATTTTGAAAATATGGGTGAACTCTACAAATCAGGATATGAACTTTTGAAATAAGGGTATGACATTTTGTAATAAGGTTATTAAAAATATAAATTAGGGTATCAACTTTTGGAATAAAGTTATGAAATATATAAATTAGGGTATGAACTTTTGAAATAAAGGTATGAACTTTTGGAATAAGGGTATGAAATATACAAATTAGGGTATGAACTTTTCAAATAAGGGTATGAACTTTTCAAATAAGGGTATGAACTTTTGAAATAAGGGTATGAACTTTTGAAATAAGGGTGTGAAATAATACAAATTAGGCTATGAAATTTTGGGTATGTTTTTATTAATTAGAAATTTTTGGGTATGTTTTTGTTAATTTAGTTTTAAAAGTAGTATGTTTTGTTAATTTATTCATTTTTGAATTAATGAGGTTACTAAATCAAAATTTTGTAAACTCGGCTAATTAAATAAAAAATATGTTAAGTTGATGGTATTAAATCAATATTTTCCAAAACTGTTACACCAAACAAAAAAATAGGCAAAATACATGACACTAAAGTGAATTCACGACGGTTTGAGGAGTTTATATAGAAGATAAAGAAAGAAAATAACAAGAAGGAGAAGTGCTGTTACTAAAGTTTAACAAATAGTATGTTTTCCTAGAAAATAAGATGACCCCTTATTCTAAATATTTTACAGAAAGAGTTTCAGTTAACTACAAATTACATACAAAAATCTAAAAGGTGACTAAATAAGATAAATTCTGAATTGCGTAAAAAAAACATCATAGTTAGGTGCAAACGCCTTTGCAATTTAGAACTTAATAAATACATATTCGCTTAGTGTTTGATTCAAACGATACATCAATGTTTTTTAAGTACAATATGATTGTTATCTTTTTCCGGTAAATTTGAAAAAAGTCAAAATAAAGAAAGTCCGGCTCAGGAGTGAAAAGGTTTTGAGCCGAATCTCCCGATTAGAATTGTTTGGCTTGGCTTAAATATCTAAAACTTATTTAATTTGTTCAACTTACGGTGCAAACGTCAAAAAAAGTATACAATTATTTATAAATATGAAATTGTATACTTTATATCTATATATGTATACACACACACTTAATGAACATATATATATATATATGAGTATATTAAATTCAAAGTTGCACTTTAATTAGTTTGTTGGTCTTCAACAAATACCCCATAGTTTAAATTTCAAATGATTTTAACAAGAAGTGAGTGTGTTTGTTAGTCATAAAATATATTAAATAAATATATCTACAATAACTTAAAATTGCAAATATTATTTAGTTAGGCTTTTACATAAAGACTATCATAAAGACTATAGTTTTGCTATTTCATTTTAAATCGTAGGTCATTGCAAGACTCCATCCTATTTTTATTATATTTGTAAAAGTTTAGTAAACCACCGAAAACAAAGTACGTATTTTTGTTATATCTTCAATATATACACATGAAAATATAGAAATCTAACAAGGTACACAACATTTCTTTTTAATTAATTGTGGTGAAGATCCAAATTTTATTTTATTAATTTAATACGAAGATAAAATGTAGGGTGAAAACCTATGGGTGGTATCGGTTCGGTACCGAATTTTTTGACTACATATCGATATCATACCAAAATAGTTTGGTTTGAGAATTTTTATACCATTACCGAATCAAAAAATTCGGTATACCGAAGTTTCGGTATACCAAACTATTCGGTTGTTTCGGTTCGGTTTCGTTTTTATAACAAAGTTTACAGTTTACAAGTGATGATAGAAAAATGGTGCATATTGGAAAAAAAAATATAGTATTGTTGTAATACAACTATTAGCTAGGTATTTAGGGAGACAGAAGTAGAGAGAGCGGAGAACAGTATGATCTTTATTATGAATGAATATGTGAATGAATGTAAAATACAAGACCCCTAGCCCTCTTTATATAGATAGAGGGGTAGGGTTACAAGCCCACCTGGGCCCAATAAGTAAAAGTCCAAGAGTCCAATAATCTTACAACACTCCCCCTTTGGACGTCTTGAATTCTTCGTCTTCATGCAGTCGAGTTCATTCGCAGTGCTAAACACATAAAAACCTTAGGGCCGGAAAACCCGGTGTGGGACAAAACCGGTACCTAAGATAAATTGTGTAGCCGAATGATATATGCCAAAATACTATGTAAGTAACTAACCACAAAACAGTGTGCCTCATCAAAACCTTGCCAGAGCAAACCCAATGGGAAAATCTCTGATCGAAGGAAAAAGAGTGCAACAATGGTAGTAATAGGGGATCAACCACAAAACAGGTGCCTCATCAAAACCTTGCCAGAGTAAACCCAGTGGGAAAAAAACTCTGGTCGAAGGACAAAAGAGTACACAGTGGTAAAAAGTATACGACAGGATACTCCCCCTGATTTTGGCAATCCTTAGTGAGGTATAACAGGGAACGTGTCTCGCTAAAAACCTTGTCAAGGAAAACCCAGTGAGAAAAAACCTTGTACTAAGGACAAAAAGAGTACACATGCATACAACAGGATGCTCCCCCTCACTTGCACACGACAGGGTGCGAGGATTTCGACTCCGACATAAAATATCGCTCTAAGGTAGCTCAGATAGCCTACGTAGGCCAATCGCCCGTACGTGCTTCTGAAAAGAATGCTTTGGCAGTGACTTGGTGAACAAGTCAGCGTGGTTATTCTCTGAACCAATATGCTTCACTTCAATCTTTTGAAGCGTTTGTTGTTCATGTGTAAACAACAATTTTGGCGAGATATGCTTAGTGGCATCACCTTTGATGTAACCATGCTTTGCTTGATCAATCACAGTGGTGTTGTCCTCATAAATAACAACTGGTTCATCATGATCGTAAGATAGATCACAAGTGCTTCGAATATGGCCAATAACTGCTCGAAGCCAGACACACTCTCTAGTCGCCTCATAGAGCGTGAGTAGCTCAGAGTGGTTAGTCGAAGTGGCCACTAGAGTCTGTTTACGAGACCTCCAGGATATCGCCGTGTTCCCAATGGTAAAGACATAACCAGATTGGGAACGTCCCTTGTGCGGGTCTGATAAGAAACCAGCATCGGCATAGCCGACAAGGGTTGCGTTATTTCGAGGATTAATAGAGCTAGATCCACTCGACGCAAAGGGATAGAATAAGCCCATGTCCGTAGTACCTCTAAGGTAACGGAAAATGTCTTTTATGCCAGTCCAGTGGCGGCATGTTGGTGCGGTGCTGTGTCGAGCTAGACAATTCACAGCAAACGAGATGTCCGGTCTAGTACATTGGGCCAAGTACAATAGTGCGCCTATTGCACCCAGATATGAACACTCAGGGCTCAATATCTCTTCATCATCCTCCTTTGGACGGAAGGGGTCCTTATTAATGTCTAGAGAGCGGACGACCATGGGAGTAGAGGACGGCTTAGCATCACTATGACTAAAGCGCCTCAACACCTTTTGGGTGTAACTTTCTTGATGGACTAAAATTCCATCTGTACGATGCTCCATCTGCAGGCCGAGGCAATACCGTGTCTTCCCAAGATCTTTCATCTCGAATTCCTTCTTCAGGATTTCAGCAGTTTCGAACAACTCTTTCGAGGTTCCTATGAGATTCATATCATCTACATAGACTGCGATAATCGCATATCCTGAAGTGGATTTCTTTATGAACACGCATGAGCATAGTTCATTATTAACATATCCCACGCCGATCAAGTATTCACTTAGACGGTTATACCACATCCGTCCGGATTGTTTCAATCCATATAGTGATCGTCTCAGTCTAATCGAGAACGTGTTCCGTGGATGGGAACTACTTGATTCAGGCAACTTAAGTTCATCAGGGACTCTCATGTAAATCTCTGTGTCCAGATCCCCGTAGAGATACGCTGTGACCACATACATGAGCTGTATATTCAGTTTTTCGGAAACTACTAAACTGATTAAGTAGCGGAACGTTATAACGTCCATTACGGGAGAATACGTCTCATCGTAATCAATTTCAGGGCGTTGAGAGAAACCTTGCGCCACAAGGCAAACTTTGTATCTAACAATCTCATTATTCTCATTACGCTTCCTTACGAAAACCCATTTATGACCAACTGGTCTAACATTGGGCGGTGTTGGAGCGACAGGTCCAAACACCCTTCGTTTCGTTAAGGAATCCAATTCAGCCTGGATTGCTTGTTTCCATTGAGGCCAGTCCATTCTTCGTTGACACTCAGCAACGTTACGAGGTTCCATGTCATCATTGTTCATAATGTCAGTGGCCACTGCGTATATGAACACATCATCGATGACAGTCTTGTTTCGCTTCAAAATATCGTCTAAACTAGTATAATCGACAGATATTTCGAGGTTATCAGGATGATTAGGAACTAGTGTTTCATCTGGAACACGCTCCTCTAATACATCACCGTGATCCTTAATGATCTCGTGTGGCAAAACAGATACGATAGGATTTCTCCTCTTTCGAGGCAAAACATCATTGGAACCGGACGGCCTTCCTCTTTTTTTCGGAAGGGCGGCGGACTGAACAGCCGACGGCAGCGTTCTTTGCTCGGTGGGTACAACCGGAGCAACGTGTTCAACCGGAACATGGCGTCTCACTGGGACGTCTATCCTTGCAGGCACATTTGCAGCAGGTATATGTGATCTCGTGACATTCGCTAGGTCATTAAATGCGTCTGGCATTTGATTTGCAACATTTTGCAGACCTAGGATTCTCTGGACTTCCTTATCACTATGTGCAGTTGGGGGATCTAGATGAGACATAGTGGGTACATTCCACGTTAATTCACGTCGTTCCTTATCAACGTTAACGTGCATATCTCCCCCTAACGACGGGAAGAGTGTCTCATCAAAGTCACAATCCGCATGTCTAGCGGTAAAGAGATCGCCTGTCAAGGGCTCTAAATAGCGTATTATGGACGGGGATTCATAACCGACATATATGCCCCGTCGTTTCTGAGGTCCAAACTTGGAACGCTTAGACGGCTCAATTGGAACATTGACTAAACACCCAAACACGCGTAAATGTGAGACATCGGGCTCATATCCAGTTACCAACTGGTACGCAGATAGTGGTTGGGTGGTCATGGGCCTCAGACGGACCAACGTAGCAGCATGCAAAATGGCATAGCCCCACGCAGAAATAGGAAGTTTGGTGCGCATAACCAAAGTCCTAGCAATCATTTGCAATCGCTTAATGAAAGCTTCTGCAAGGCCGTTTTGGGTATGAACATACGCAACTGGGTGTTCAAGATTAATTCCCAAAGTCATGAAATAGTCATCGAAAGTTTTCGATGTAAACTCTGCGGCATTATCAAGTCTAATAGACTTTATCGGATAATCCGGATGATGAGACCTCAATTTAATGATCTGGGCTAGGAGTTTTGGAAACGCTGCGTTTCTTGTGGATAACAAAGCTACGTGTGACCATCTTGTCGATGCATCAACCAAAACCATGAAATATTTAAATGGTCCGCATGTTGGTTGGATAGGTCCACAAATATCTCCTTGAATTCTTTCAAGGAATTGGGAAACCAATTTCGTAGGTTTCACACGAATTGGTTTGAGATTAGTCTTTCCAATCGAGCATGCTTGGCATAGGCTTTTCGGATTAATCACGAAATTCTTTCCTCCAAGAGGATGCCCATGAGATGCGTTCATCGTTCGAAGCATCGTATTTTGATCCGGGTGTCCCAGCCGGTCATGCCATAGCATAAAAGTGCTCTCATCAATCGGCGCCCGCCGAATGATTAGATTGCTTTCAAAGTTTTGGATTGTAGTAACATACAAACCACTTGAAAGACATCTCAACTTCTCCAGAATACGCTTTTTGTCGTATTGATTGGAGGTAATGTGAAGGTATTCAATACCATTTTCACGAGCAGTTTCAAGATGAAACTTATTTTCTCGGATATTCTTAAAGCTCAACAAAGTACGACTAGATCTCGGAGAATATAAGGCCTCAGATACTTCAACAGGAGTACCATTTGACAACGTGAATTTAGCTTTACTAAAGCCTTCAACAAGGGTCGACGGGCCCGAAATTGTTGTCACTGAGGTTACTTTAGGCGTAAAGTTGATAAAAAAAGATTTATCTTTTAAGATATTGTGTGTAGTGCCACTATCAACCAGACAATCAACTGCCCCACAATACATGCCTAAAAGTAAAATAATTTAAAGTCGGTCACACGAATAAAAGGAATTGCTCAATGAAATAACTTTAAATTATACGAGAAATGTTCAAAAACATTATCCATAAAACAAACCATAATCCAAAAGAAATGAACAATATCCAAAAGAAAAAACGTAATCCGAAATGGAATTGAAATAACATAATCCAGGAGCAAAACAGCTCAAGAAAAAAAACTTTATTCTTCCATGTGAGCCTCAAAGTCAGGGGTCTCAAGAGTTTCTTTTGCACTAGCTTCAATCATATTGGTTTCGACCCTTCTACCCTTGTGGTAGTTTTCGACTTCTTGGGGAGTTGCCCTACAAGTCCTTTGCATATGACCATTTCCACCACATTTATAGCACAGAGTTGGCATATCGGTCGGTTCTCTTGCTTTGGGACGACTGGCCCGGTTGTTCCTACCACCACGAGACTGCCTAGGAGGAGCCACAGGTCCTCGGTTCGGACGATTGTCCAAACCTCGCTTGGCTGGACAAGCATTACGCTCACCCCTATTCCTTGGCTGACGGGACGACAGGCCCTTTTCTCGTTTCCCATATCGCGGACGAGGTCCACGAACAACATTAGCATCAGGCATTGGAATTGCCTTTGAACCAGCAGGACGAGAATTACTGTTCATCATTAAAATGAGACTATTCTTCTCGTCCAATAACAACTGGGTGATGAGCTCGGGAAATTTGGTGAATTTAGACTGACGATATTGCTTTTGGAGCAAGATGTCAGAACTAGAAAATGTGGTGTACGTTTTCTCCAATAAGTCACTGTCGGTGAGTGTTTCACCACAATATTGGAGAGTAGCACGAATTCTGCATACTTCAGCATTATATTTTTCAACGCTTTCGAAGTCCTGAAATCGCAGATTCAGCCAATCACGGCGGGCTTCAGGAAGCCAAATGGACTTTTGGTGGTCGAAGCGCTCTTTCAGAGAGTCCCACAATGTCTTTGGTGAGGTGGTCGCTATGAACTCAGATTTCATGGCGTTTGATAAGTGGCGGCGAAATAGAATCATCGCCCGAGCACTCATTTCATGCGTTACTTCCATTTCACGCTCCTCCTCATCATATATGACATCCAATAAGCCTTGGGCATCTAAATGGTTTTGGATATCCTGACTCCAATCCAAATAGTTCTTGCCGGCAGCATCCAAAATTGGAAAGTCAAGCTTGATTGACATTTTTCTACAACAGGAGAAAAGAAAATAAAGACTGGATTAGTCATCATATAAAACAACGGGTTTATATGTTTATGGTTTGTATAAGCACAAACTTTATTTCGAAACGACAGGTTCGAAAAACAAGTTTTGCTTTTAAGTGAAGTGGTTCTCTTTGATCGAACGACAGGTCGATACTGAGACACCAATTCGGCGAATACATATCTATATAGACACATTCGGGAAAATTATTATTTACTCAACCCCTTTCGGTAGCTCTATTTGAACACGACCAGGAAAGACGGTGAGGGGGGTGGGCACGAATGCCTCTTAAAAACCGACCTCATTAGGAGAACGACTTCCGCCTTTATCTTTCCTAAACATCGTATCCAAATAGGTGAGCCTATTTGGGGAAGATTCATAATTTTTCCAACTTAAATGTGAATATATACGATTTTCGCATTTTATATATGGCAATAATATTAAACAGCATAGATAATATCTATTTAGATTAACCACACATATATAAACAGGCAGTAAATATATTTTAGAATCTATCTAATCATGAAGTAGATTTGGTGTTATCAATTTAAGATTATCAATCAATCTATAAAGATTCTAACATATCAAATCAAATCAATTTAAAATTATTAATCAATCCATGAAGATTCTAACATATCAAATCAAATCAATTTAAGGTTATTAATCAATCCATGAAAATTCTAACATATCAAATCAAATCAATTTAAGGTTATCAATCAATCCATGAAGATTCTAACATATCAAATCAAATCAATTTAAGGTTATCAATCAATCCATGAAGATTCTAACATATCAAATCAATTTACATGCAATTTTTTTTATTCGTTTGCCTTTTAATAAAAAAAATTATATGCATGTGTGTGTATATTTACCAAATATTGTATCTTTATCAACCATATGTACTGTTTTCGTATAAGTATTATACTACAGTACCATGCGTGTAATTACAGCAAACTATATATCTATTTACAGCATTATTACATATACAGTCCATATTTTCGATTTACAAATCGGTTATACATGTAATAAGTACACAACTCATTGATGCTACACAAATCATTTATTGATGTAAGTATGGTTAGTATATACGAAAGCAATTTACAATTTTTTTTACCGTTATCAATTTTATTATGTATGTAAATTCCAGAATCATGCAAACATGTAATCATGCATGTAATCATTCCAGAATCAATTTATTCAAATGGCATAGCATGTCATGCAATTCGTGCATCATACAAACATGCAGTAAAGTCATATAACATATAAACATGTTGACTTGTACAGTCAGTAAAGTCATATAACATATAAACATGTTAACTTGTACAGTACAAAAAAATTATATCTGGTTACCTTACGTACGGTATGTTGGTGAAGGTCGATATACCAAAATATTAAAAATCCGGATAAAACTCAAGGTTTATTGAATCTATAATCCGTACTTCGATCTCCGAGAGCAGTGCTGATAACGTGTTGTTATACAACTATTAGCTAGGTATTTAGGGAGACAGAAGTAGAGAGAGGGGAGAACAGTATGATCTTTATTATGAATGAATATGTGAATGAATGTAAAATACAAGACCCCTAGCCCTCTTTATATAGATAGAGGGGTAGGGTTACAAGGCCACATGAGCCCAATAAGTAAAAGTCCAAGAGTCCAATAATCTTACAACAAGTATAAAGTTTTAAAAATAGTATATTTATTAATATTATTGTTACATTTTGTTATGGTGTTATAAAACTTAATTGGCATCACATCCTATTTTTGTAATTAGATTGAGAATTAGGTTTGGCAGGCTGCTATTTTTGTTTTTCCATTTTTTTAATTGATTTTATTGTGGCCTTTTTTTTGGTTTATTACTCTATATTTTATTTATTTAGTTTAAGTTTACTTTAGTTGTTTGTTACGTGATGGTTATGAACTGGCTTAATTACATCACGAACCTATTTTTTTATTGTTTTTTTTATTTCCATTTTTGTTAAATTTTAGTGTTTTTCTTTTGTTATGGTGATTGGAATAAGGTTATGTATTGGCTTAATTACATCACGAACCTATTTTTATTGTTATTTTTATTTCCATTTTTGTTCAATTTATTGTGTTCTTTTTTGTTATGGTGATTGGAATTAAGTTATTAGATTGTCATTTTTTTTGTATTAAATTGCTGAAAAGTTTGAATTATATTGTTAACTTTTTTGTATTAGATTGTCAAAAATTTTGTATTAGATTGTCACAAAAATTGCATTAGATTGTCAAAAAAATATATTAGATTGTAAAAAAAATATATTAGATTGTCAAAAAAAAATATTAGATTGTCAAAAAAAAAATCATTAGATTGTCAAAAAAGATTGTCAAAAAAATATATTAGATTGTCAAAATTTTGTATTATATTGTCAAAAAAATTAATTAGATTGTCAAAATAAATCATTAGATTGTCAAAAAAATTCATTAGATTGTCAATAAAATTATATTAAATTGCCAAAAAAAGTTATTAGATTGTTAAAAAATTATATTATAGTGTCAAAAAATTGTATTACATTGTCACAAAAATTGTATTGTATTTTCTATTATATTGTCAAAAATTTGTATTAGATTGTTGAGAATTTGCATTATATTTTAAAAAAAATTGTATTAGATTGTCAAAAAAAAAAATTAGATTGTCAAAAAATTAGTATTAAATTTCCAAAAAATGGTATTAGATTGTCAAAAAATTTGTATTAGATTCTCACACAAACTTGCATTAGATTGTCAATTGTCTTAGATTGTAAAAAAAAAAAAATAAGTTTTTGGATGTTTTAAAGAATTTTTTATTTTTTTTCCAAATTTTATAAATTTTCTGGATTTTTTAATTTTTTCCGAAATTTTTATTTATTTTTGAGTATTTTTTATTTTTCCGGAATTTTTATAAATTTTAGAATTTTTGGATTTTTTTAGAATTTTTTGGATTTTTTTAATTTTTTTTCCCTATTTTAATTTTTTGTTCCAATTTTTCCAGTTTGTAAGTACGATTCACTCGTTAGTTAAACGAGGTACCAACTTCTTCTCTCTCCAAACAACATTCATCTGTCTTCCTTTTCAAACCTAAAATTAGGTAAATCCAGGCTGTCTATTTGCCTTTCAATCACACGACAACGTCTGACATCGTGTGGCCAACTCTCATGAATTGACGCTTAGACACCCAAGACCTAGGACTGAACTCCCAAGAAACCAACCCAAACGGCCAGGGAGCAAGGCCGGACGACCGTGAAGCCTGGCCAGATGGGTTGGGGACACAGGCGGAAAACCATGGGACACAAGAAAACACTTTTACAGTCCATGGTCGACACCCCACGCGACACAGAGGTGGCAGCAACATAAGCTCTAGAACACAAAGCCGTTGTGAGCAAAGCGAAGACACCACCGATAGTGGATCAGAGCGAAAAGCTCCCCGAAGACGTCGGAAATGCCATGCAAACATTACGCCAGACCAGTCTGCTGACGCTCCCCTGAGCTCAGACGAACTAACAGATGGAGAGACGTATCAGATACATAGAAGAAGGGACACCGTTGGACGTGCCTTGAGAGGGGTCGCCACATCTCCGCTCTCTAGAAAAATTGAAAGACACACTCGATTGGGTTTATCAAACCAACGTTCTCCCTCTATGACGGGAGGACTTGTCCAGTAGCTCACCTCCACCACTACCAACAGAACATGTTCCTTTGGAAAAACGATGACGCACTAATGTGCAAGGTCCTTCCTTCCAGCCTCGGGGTCACGGCTCTTGCGTGGTTCCATCAACTTAAAACTGGTTCTGTACGCACTTGGAGCTACTTGCTCGACGCATTCGCCCGGAGATTTTCATCAAATATCAGAACTGGGCCGATATAGACTCATTATTATGAATGTGCATTCTAACAGGTGAAAGTATAAGAGACTACACCACGAGGTATTTAGAGATGTACCACAAGATCCATAGATGCCCCGAAAATATTGCTGTATCAACTTTCAAATACAGGTTACCAAGAGACCACGAAGTAAGGCTCAAATTGGCAGGAAAGCCGCTACGAACCATGCATCGTTTATTGGAAAAGCTAGAGGCCCAGGCCATCAGAGAAGACGGGGGGCAAGGAAAAATTGGAATAGACCCATCCCCAACTACACCAACAAAGTATACTAATCGCCCGAGCCTCGGAGACAAAAGAGATAGGAACCAGGACCAGAGAAGTCGTAGAGTAACCAACGTCATGACCGGTCACGATGCCGAAAATAATATTACGTTTAAAACACCCATATGGACGCTCCTTAAAGAAATAAGGGGAAAATGCTTCTTCCAGTACCCACCTAGACTTAAAGAAAGCGCAAACTCCCGAGAAAGTAAAAAATATTGTGCCTACCATAGGGGATATGGCCATATGACCGGAGAATGTTACCAATACAAAGCAAAACTGGAATAATGGGTCAAAGAGGGGTATCTCGATGAGTACATCGATCAAACAGAGGCCCTAGGGACGGTGCAAACGGTCGATCCGACAGAGCACCCACTCGGACACATACACGTAGTCCACTGCCTTCCTAGTCCCAAACTATGGATCAGGGCAGTTGATAGACAAAGAACTCATCAAGAGCACGTGTACCGAGCAGAATCCCTCAATAATGTGAAGAGGCGATGCATCGCGCCAATAACGCCACCCATTATCTTCACCGACGAAGACCTGGATGAAGTAACACTACCGCACAATGATGCCCTCAACATAATGGCACGAGTAGGGGGATACGTAGTAGAAAGAATACTCATCGACCAAGGAAGCTCATCAGAGATAATGTACGGGCATATGTTCCGCCAGATGGGCTTGACCTCCTCAGACATTTCCCCGTGTAAAACCACCCTAGTAGGATTTATCTCCGAAACAATACTACCCTTGGGAAAAATAAGTCTACCTGTAACCGTGGGGTCTGTCACTTTGATAGTTGATTTCCTCATCGTAGATGTCCCATCCCCTCACAACGCCATATTCGGGCGCACGTGGATGCACCAGATGAAAGCTGTCCCATCGTGCCTACACCAAAAAATAAAATTCCATGGAAAGAACGGGATTGAATCTGTCTCAGGAAGTCAGGGCGTTTCAAGAGGGTATATCGCCGCCGCGGCAATAGGGAAGTAGGCACTATCGATAAAGGCATCCTCCTTTGAACACAAGGAAGGAGAAAACAAAGAAGTGGAAGATAAGGTGATCGAAGACCTGAAGAAAGTACCCATCCCAGGAAATGACCCGGAGCAATATTTCCTAATTGGGGGAGGACTAGAACCAATCGAAGCTCAACGACTCGGGGAGCTACTACTCAGGAACATACACAACTTCGCTTGGAACCCAAGCGAAATGCCTGGCCTGGATAGCCAACTTGCGTGCCATCGATTAAACGTTAGAGAGGGATCTCGGCCCATTAGCCAAAGGGGTCGGAGAATTGCCCCTGAGCACTTAAAGGCAGTAAACGAAAAGGTAGAAAAGCTTCTCGCATCAGGAGCAATAAAAGAGGTCATATATCCTGAATGGTTATCAAATACCGTAGTTGTAAAAAAGAAAAATGGGAAATGGAGGGTATGTGCAGATTACACTGACCTGAATAAAGCGTGCCCTAAAGATCCACTTCCTCTTCCAAAAATCGATCAGTTAGTAGACTCCACCTCGGGATCGGAAATGATGAGCTTTCTAGACGCCTACTCTAGCTATCATCAGATCCCGCTCTTCGCACCCGATCAAGAAAAAACGTCATTCATTACCCCCCAAGGAAACTATTGCTACAAAGTCATGCCATTCGGATTAAAGAATGCAGGATCAACGTATCAGAGAATGATTACACAACTATGCGCTGAGCATATAGGAACAAGAATGGAAGTATATATCGACGATATGGTCGTAAAAAGCTCAGAAAAGGACATGCATTTAATCGATCTCGAGAAAGTGTTTACCACACTCCAAAAGTATAAGTTAAAACTCAACGCATCAAAATACGCATTTGGAGTTAAGTCAGGCAAATTCCTAGGATTTTTGGTAACCCACAGAGGAATCAAAGCTAATCCCGAGCAGATCATAGCTCTGAGGAACCTAAAGCCTTCATCAAAACCCAAGGAAGTTCAAAAATTGACTGGAATGGCGGCCGCGCTAAACCGCTTTACCAGCAGATCTGCAGACAAGTGTAGGCCTTTCTTTCAGTCGCTATCAGGAAAAGAAAATTTTCACTGGAACGAGAAATACGCACAAGCCTTTGACCAACTGAAAGGTTACCTGGCCCAACCACCACTACTGGTACGACCCCAAATGGGCGATATCCTTGCCCTTTACTTATCCGTCTCAAACTGCACCGTGAGTGCTGTTCTGGTCAAAGAAGAAAACAAGGAACAAAAACCAGTATATTATGTCAGCAAAACACTCCTCGATGCTGAGACCAGATACCTGCCCCTGGAAAAACTCTGCTTGGCACTAGTAATGGCTTCACGAAAACTGTCACACTACTCGGCTCATACTATTATCGTTTATACAAAATTCCCTCTTGGAGACATACTCCAAAAAAAGAGATACCAGGAAGAGTTGCCAAATGGTCAGTCGAACTCGGAAAGTACAACATTAAGTATAAACCATGTACGGCAATCAAAGGATAGGTACTCGCTGATTTCATAGCAGAATTCACAGGTTCATTAGAAGGAACAAAAATGGATGAGCCTCCAACCTCATGGACCTTATATTGCGACGGCTCATCCACCACTCACGGAGCAGGCGTCAAGGTGGTTCTCACATCCACCGACGGAATCATAATAGAACGAGCTTTCCAACTAGGGTTTCAGGCTACTAAAAACGAGACCGAGTATGAAGCATTGTTGGCAGGAATTAAGTTGGCAAAAGTTCTTGGGTGTACGAAACTCCATGCGTATTCTGACTCACAACTCATAGGTAATCAAGTGCATGGAGAATACATTGCCATAGACGAATGAATGGCTGCCTATCTGCAGTGTGTACATGTGCAAATAGCAGGGCTTGAGGAATTCATCCTCGACCGCATCTCACGCACAGAAAATTCACACGCCGACGCTCTTGCCACCTTGGCCTCGGCCATAAAGAAACATGGACACAGGAAAATAGGATTTGAAGTACAAAACAACCCCAGCATCCTAGGCTCAGACCAAGTAAACATAACTCACCAGTACCAGTCAGGATGGATGGAGCCCTTAATTGCATACCTAAAAGATGGGACCCTGCTCCCGGACAAGTTCGAAACAATAAAGCTGAAATGAAGGGCCACCGGTTTCTGGTTATCAGAGGATGGAAGCCTCTACAAGAGATCCTTTTCCGGACCCCATCTGCTCTGCGTAAGACCTGAAATGATACCCACCTTACTAGAGGAGCTCCACGAGGGATCGTGCGGGAGCCATGTCGCAGGAAGGTCACTAGCGCACCGAGCCATGACACAAGGGTATTGGTGGCCATACCTCCAGAAAGATGCTTTATCATATGTAAAAAGATGCGAAAAGTGTCAGCGCTACGCACCGATCCCGAGACTCCCTGCCGAACAAATGACAGCACTAGCCTCCCCTTGCCCATTTGCGCAATGGGGTCTCGACATCGTAGGAAAACTCCCAAGAGCGAAAGGGCAAGTCAAGTTCCTGCTCATCGCTACTGATTACTTTACCAAATGGGCAGAGGCAAAATCGTTAAGAAAACTTAAAGAAGAGAATGTCACCGACTTCATATGGAAACACATAATCACACGGTTCGGGCTCCCATATGCCCTAATCATGGCCCCCAATTCCGAGGAAAGCAAATGTTAGAATTTTGCAAGGGGCACGAGATCAAACTCTATCACTCCACTCCCATCTACCCCCAAGAGTAACGGGCAAGCCGAATCAACTAATAGAACCATAGTAGATGGGATAAAAAAGAGATTAGAAAAGGCAAAGGGAAGGTGGCCAGAAGAGCTGGATCACGTCTTGTGGTCCTTCCGAACTACCCCCAAACTGGAACGAAGGAAACGCCATTTAGCTTAGCTTACGGGACAGAGGCGGTTATACCAACAGAGATGGGACTCCCGACGCTTAGAACAACTGTAGTAGAAAAGGGAGAGAATGAAGTAATGCTTCGCGAAAGTCACGACATGTTGTACGAGAGGAGAGAAAAAGCGGCAATCACATGTTGTACCAGCAGAGCATAAAAAGGGCTTACGACTCGAAAGTCAAAACGAGGGAATTTGTAAAAGATGACCTAGTGCTCAGAAGGGTGACGTCTTATACGAAGAAAAAGACTGACGGAAAACTAGGCCCGAATTGGGAAGGCCCCTACGTGGTGGTGAAGAAAGATGGAAACGGGGCATATAAAATAAAAAGCCTCAAACCCAAAATCGGGAGGGGGGAAAATAACCCCTGGAATGCCGCAAATCTCAAGAAGTATTATCCCTGAGCACGTGAAACATCCTCGTGACAGTTTGTAGATAAATAAGCGTGAAATGTATGAGATAAGAATGCGTGTAATATATTACGTAATGAATAAAGGCAGCTTTGTAAAAAAAAAACACAGCTTTACTCACGGAAAGAAAACGTAGATCCAACGCTTCGATAAAGACCCAATAACAAATGTGGGAAAGCTAATACCGAAGTGCTCAAATCAAAGAATAAAAACACAGGCCCAACATTTGGGTAAAGTCTCAATACACAACACAGGTCCATCATTTGGATAAAGTCCCGGTAACACACATACAGGAAAGCTAATACCGAAGTGCTCAACTCAAAGAATAAAAACACACGCCCAACATTTGGGTAAAGTCTCAATACACCACAAAGGTCCATCGTTTGGATAAAGTCCCGATAACACACATACGGGAAAGTTAACACAAAAGTCTAAAAGTAATACAAAGCCTACCAAAGATAAGAAGAAAAAAAAAAGAAAAAAGAAGAAGAAGGGGAGCATGGCAACTGGATACGGACGGTTTACAAGAGATTTTCTTCCAAAGACATACTTAGTAGCCATTGTAGTCCCAGCATGCCCGAGACACCTCCGACAAACATGAAACAACTAAAGATTTTTCCGGTCCACCACCACGCGGGCCTCAACGAGCAAAGAACGAGCTTCGCCCGCCTTCTCCTTGAATATCCTCAACAACCGCACGTACCTACTCGCGAGCTTAAATGATGTACTGGTCTCCGTTCTCAAACAATCGTCCACCAACGACAAATTATTCTCAATTGATCTAAGACGAGACGTAAAAGAATGATTTCGTGAATAAGAGTCGTCGGACCGACGAGATCGGTACAAAACCACAGCCTAAGATTTAAAGACAAGGCACGCAGATTAATATTAAAAAAAAAAAAAAAAAAAAAAAACATTGAGCGATCCATTGTACAACGAAAATAAAACGACGGTATGATTATAATATTTCACAAGTTACGTCCTTGGTCTAGCCCGTCCAAAAAATATATACAAAGGAGATCACATCCAAAGTCGTAATCTCCCGCTACATAGAAGTCAGCTTCGATAGTTTGTTTTACAAGTTACATCCTTAATCTGACCTGTTAAGATAATATACACTAGGAAGATCCCATCCAAAGTCATAATCCCCCGCTACAGAGGAGTCAGCACCGATAGCTACCGCAAAAGGAAGTCGACAACCCAAAATACAGTCATTTCACCATTAGCTACCACAAAAGGCTACGAACGTGCCTGGCTGGAGGGCAAAATGGGTACCGGAGCTGCCGAAGCAGATACTGAAGTAGCCATAGCAAGGAAGCCTCGAATGGATGCACCCCAACCCGGCACGACGCTCGGGACAAGTCCCTGGTACCTAAAGCTCAGCTCCATCCAAACAGGGTTGCTGTCAGGTATCCCCGTCTTAACAAGCGCCTCACCAAAACCACGCATATACTCTGCGTGGATCCTCGGAATGTTATCAGCAAATTTATTCATACCCGCCTGCTCACCTTTCCTATAAGACTCATCCTGTCCATCAGCGACAGAACAACGCAACTCGGCAAGTTCCATAGCCAACCGGTCCGCAATCTCTGTCTGAACTCGAACCGACTCTTGGCGGGCCGCAACCGCGCTATCCCCCTGGCTTATAGCATCACCTACTTTTGTCTCCAATGATCGCCGTTCAGACATAAACCTCTCTTTATCCCGCCCCCTAGCGTCTCTCTCTTCATCCAAGGCGGAGGACAACCTTGCCTTATCTAACTCCAAAGCCCAAACTCTCTCCTCAGCAGCGGAGAGTCGGGATAATGAGCCCTCCCAGTCCTTCAAAAAATCGACACCAACCGTCTGAAGGTCAGATAATTGCTGTAGAACAAAAACTAGTGTAAACTCCTCCATAATAAATGAAAAAATAAATATAAAAAAGGACATAATGATGAAGAAAATCTTGTGCTAAAAACACTGACCTGATGAAATCTCGACGATAGCGCATCCGAAACAGTAGGGTAATCAGGAGCCGAGACGACGCGCCCTCCATGGCCCTCTTCGACGACAGTCTCCGTCGCAAGGATCTAGTCCCCTCGAGTGGAATGCAACTCTGGAACTTCGACCATGTTCGGACTATCTAATTGCCTCACACATGAACCCTCACCGGCGAAGCTCACTCCATAGAATAACGGGAGTGGGATACTATCCATCGCGCCAAAACCAGTGAAAATAGTAGAATTCGTCAAAGGATTATATGCCAAAAAAAAGTCATCCATCAACGTGTCACTCTGTTGGTACCCGCTAGCAGCTAACGCAACAAGAGATTGGTCGCCAAAATCATAACGAGCACTTTCACCCTCGACAACCATGTCAACCATAAACCCACTGGACTCACCTAAAGCATATCTTGTTACATTAGAGAAAGTTAAAAGAGAAAGAGAATACAGAAAAACTAGGCTAAGAGAGCAGTTCAAAAATAAATAAAAGGGAAAGTACAAATAATATACACCTGTCTGCTCCACACGCTCAGGAGGGCCGCATGGGTCAGGAGGGCCGCATGGGTGGACAGACTCAGAAAAATTAGAATGGGTCATTGGGTCCATGCTACTAGAAGGGTCAACCGGAGTCAATGGGTTCACATGTTCCAATGAGCACAAACGTCTAATAAAATCAGACCTACATATTTGAGCAGATGGTCGTGGTGAACTAAGAGTCGTGTCGTCACACACCAGCTCCGTCTCGCCACTCGTTCTAAGAGTAATCCTTGCACCTGCCAAAAATAAAAAATAAATCGTGACATTAATGATAATGCATAAAAGGAAAACATAAAAGCGATAACGGTAATAACAATAGTAGATACGGCACGGCGACAAGGAGAATAAAAAGATAACCTAAGCGACAACCGACATGTTCACAGAAATTCAACTGCTCCATTGTTCGGGAACCAATCTCTACAAGAGAAACATGCTCGACTCTGCTAACAGACCCCTCCTGAACAAAGGCAAGCTCCTCAGCAGTCAGAATGCGTCGCATCTCTGTCGCAGGACGTAAACGTCGTCGTTTGGGAAAACTCATGGTGACCTCTATAGGTGGCGAACCAACAGGAGTATCAAATTCGTCAGGAAAGGGACGACGAACCCGAGAATGGGAAACCGGCCCCGGAACCAAACCCTCGATGTCATTGTCCTCGTTAACCAAACCAGTGGGCCTCATACCGTCACGACGTTTCTTGGCAAGCTCTTTGAGTTTCTCTACCACCTCATCTATTTCCCATCGATAAATGTTGACCAGCGGAAGGCTCACCCCTGGTGCACGCCTACAACCAAGAACTATGTGAGCTGCCCTAGCAAGAGGATCCCCATCAGGAACGGATCCCCAATAATTAAGAATGGCTAGAATCTTGTGAGGATTGGCAGGCGGAAACTCAGGGTAATGCGTAGACTGGCAGGGTCTTTGAGGAAAGTTAAAATGATCTCCAGCAGGTCGCCAGTCCCCGGACACCACCATCTGATCTCGATTATGTCTCTTGTTACTACTAGGGTTGGCTGTGACCAAATTAAGCCCCGTCTTGGCATTCAACCTAACTGTGTCATTATAGGAGACAAAGTAACATCCCATTATGTCCTTGAGCTCTAAACCCTCGCCCAAGATATCCGAAAGCCTTTTCGAGGCTAAGAGGACCCGATAGCCGTTTACATTTAGCTGAGACGGACATAACCTGTGTCATAAAAAACTCCGCAACTATATCATCCATAGGGCAGCTAAGCCCCCTGTATACATTGGCAGAAATAGGAATAACCACGGCATCCTCTTCCCCATCAAGATGACCCTCGACCTCCCTGTCGAAAGTAGGCAACCTTAAGTGCAACCCATCCAACTGATAATCACTCTTAAACTGCGCTTCGCCTCGCGCGCGAAAAGCCTGAACATTTGCTGTTCCCCACCAGTGGAGGATCCTTAAACCTCATTCTTGAAAATTTAACGAAAAATTGTTGCGAGACTCGAGCTTAAAAGGAAACCAAGCTAAACAGCCTCGAAACGAAAACCCGGAGACCCATCCGGACTAGGGTGAACCCACCATGGACGTACAGCTCAAACACAATCGAAAATACGCACCAAGTACCTACCCAAAATACAGAATCTGAGTACGAGCAAATTAAGGGAACCTTTCTAATAAATGGCCAGGGTCCGTGAATAACTAAGTTAAACGATAGCAATCCCTGCCTGAGTAGTGAAGGTGTGAAAGGCTGTCAAGGGAGAGAGAAAATGACATTGAAGGGATGTGGAGAAATAAAGAAAAAGGAAAGGTCAGGATAAGAGAATAAGTATTTGAGGGTAAAAGATAAACCAATTTAGTCCTGAAAGTTAGGACAAATACAAGATCGCCTGAAATGAGAACAAAAAAGAGTTAAAAAAAAAAAAAAACTGGGGCGACAAAACGTGCATTTACAGGGTCGATAACGAAGAGCCCGCACCGAACTCTACGATATCAAGGGAGCGGTTGATGGGACTCATAATATGATGGTCATAACCCACCGAATTCCCGGTCCATATAAAAACCACGTTGAAATAAGAAAATATGGTACGGACCAGTACAAAATGAACCCACCAAGCCCAAGACCCACCCGGCCTGGCTAGGGGTAGGCCCACACAGTCCAAAAATCCATCCGGCCCTAGGTTGGCAGTCCCAAAAACCATACGGCCTATAGCAGCCGGATCACTTTTATAATGAGATTTGTGTCACATATCTAAACTACACAATATTTAGAATGGCCAATCAAATATAGACAGGTGGATAAGAGCAAATTGTTGTCTCCTCATCCATGGCTATATAAGCAGTAGCTTGTAAATGAGAAGAGGGGGGGGGGGGAATACAATTCTCTTTACTTAGCCTAAGGGTTGATACTTAGTTCTTATCTAGTTGAGTCATTTTACACTCATCACCTTCGATTTCCGTTGAATGAAATAATTAACATACCAATGTGATCTCTTAAAATACCTCGATTCCGGCTGTTTTAGTATTAGGATTTAAGATGCCATCTAAGTTAAGCTTGATTTGACCTTCATCAGGAGGATTCCATTTAATCATTTTAGCATTTTTAATACTCTTCTTGATAATCAATCCCACATGAAATATTATTCATATCAAAATATTGGGAAATTTTATGGTCTTTCTTGATCTGCAACTTAATATAATCCTCCACTTCTTTAATCATTCTTTCATCTCTCCTCTTGACATTTTCCATTGTCCTTTTTGCACCTTGACTTCCAAATAAACCAAATAATGAAACAAGGGACGATTTTGCTCACTTTAATAGCTGTTTTACCCTTTTGAGATGTCTACCAATTAACGAGTCTTCCTCTAAAACTAGGGTACTGGTTTTTTATCCCCATTATTTTTTGATTGTGGTTCCATACTTCTTGAGCAATAAGACCTCTGCTAAATAAATGCTCACTTTTTTCTTCCTCTTTTTTGTAGCATTCACGTTGTGAGGCATATTGAATATTGAATCTATTCATATGTTCATCTAAAGACAGTGTTTTGTTGAGGACACTCCACACGAGATGGTATACATCTATCCCAAATTTCTTTTTTGTCCAACTGTAATATTTTTTTTTTCTCATGACATTGCATGCTAGACTTTCATAGGACGTCGATCTTCTTGTATTGTATTTGTGGAGCCTAGTTCTTTCAACGATATTGGTTAGCCTACCATTTTCCACATTCATAGATCTACACTTAAAATAAGCTTATAAGCTAGGCACCAACTTTTACTTCTAAGGAGGGAGTACAACTTAATTAGCAACTACCATAATCCCCATAGTCATAAGGATCGTAGTAGTTATTAGTAGATCTTGACCTGTTCCTGATATTATATCGATGAGTTTTAACTTTTCTTTCTTCTTTGGGTATTTTAAACCCTTTCCACTTAGCTATTTTCCTCTTTTTCTCCTCGTCTTCATCCACTTCGGTCTCCCAGTTAAGAGGAATAGAGGTCTACCACTAACTCACCTTCAATTAGATTAAGTTGCTCGGTATCAGGATTCTGGTGTTCTGAGCTAGAATTATTATATTTAGTTGCACCATTTATAGCTAGCAAGTCCTCTGTATCATTAGTTGCTTTTGATCCATTTTCCATGGATGGGAAACTTTCGTTTAAGTCATTTGTGTAGCTTTGCAGTTGTATAACCTGTTGATTGATTGGATTTCTAATGCAAATTTTTATTGGGATTGCATCACTAGTAATTAACCGATCGATTCCTTGATCTGCAATGCCAGGTTCTGTATCATAAGGAGGCACTAAATGTTGTACTTCAGAGAAGCTTGACACTGTGACCAAATCGAGGCCTTCACCCTTGTCTTTTAAGTTTTTCGCTTCCATTTTATCTATGTTGCTTATACCACCAGAAGTTACATAATCGAGTCCTAGGGGTTAGCAAAAATCGAATCGAACCAAGCCGAACCGCGGTTTTAGTGGCAGCTAAAATAACCACACAGCTTAGGTGCTGACCACCCAATAGGCGCAATTGTTTTACAAAGCAATGCAAATTTCGGTTTAATGGGTGCAATCAGAGGGCTTTATAACGATTAATAAAGTTATACTGAATTATAATAAAAAGAAACTGCAATATGGTAAAGAGAAAGCAAAAGGCATAAATTCGCTAAAATTTACTTTAGTATACCAGATTTCGAAAATGTTGATTTAGTACACTCAACTTAATATATTTTTTGATTTAGTGATCCAAGTTTACAAAATTTTGATTATTAGTGACCTCGGTTAATTAAAAAAATTGATTTGGTGACCTAATTAAGCTCACAAGTTTTAAAATTTACACTTGTTTAGAAATTAATAAACTAGTCACTGATTTGTTGAAAGTGACAAAATTAACTATTTTACAATTTTTTTTAAAAGACATGTTTCCGAATGCAACTTTTCGTTTCTTTTTCTAATTTTTTTTTTATAAAAAGACAATTATTTTTTTCCCAATAAACCGGGAGTTTCTATGTTTTTCTGATAAGATTACTGAATTTTTTCCCCTTTTACCGATAAAATTATTTCTCAAAATATTTTTGAAATTTTGTTTACTTATGAGAAATTTCAATATAGAAAAAGAAAACGACTTTGAGTACAATATTTATCTTCAATAAATTATTTCCTTGAAAAAATAAGCTTTTTTTGAGAAATTTGAAATATTTTGAAAAAAGAATATTATATTAAACAAATTTCTTAGAGAATAAAAATTTACTCGTACTGTTTATAAAAACTAGTAGTTATTTTGAAAGTTAATCAGTATATTTCACATCTTTTGCTAAAATATTAAATAAAAATATGAATAATTGATTGTTAGGGGAAATAGGAATTGGAATTCTAAGGAAAAATTTAATAATGACAATGATGATAGAAGAAGTGTTGCAATGGATGAATGTGCTTTTTGTCATGAAAAAGGGCACTGGAAGGTGAATTTCCCGAAACTAAAACGATTGAATAGACCAGCTGTAAACTATGTGGATGATGGAAAATCCGATTCCGAATTTGTGTTGTCAGCATTGATAAAACTTGTTGATTGCTCAGATTGGATACTTGATTCTGCAGCTTCAGTTCATGTGTTCACACCAAATATGTTCTATGAGATTAATAAAGTTGAAGTTGAAGTTGAAGATGAGAAAATTTCTATGGCTGATGATAGAACTTGCGAAGTAAAAGGTATAGGAAGTATTCGGTTGAAAGTTCCTGATGGTTATTTTGTGACAATGAAAGATGTTCGGTACGTATCAAAATTTAAGAGGAATTTGATATCGTTGGGAACATTGGATAGTAAAGGATAAAAGATTATTTTAGTAGGTGGAGTTATGAAAGTAACTCAAGGATCGAGGTTGGTTATGAAAGAGATTCAAAATGACGGGTTTTATTGTTTGGATAAAGTAGCAACTACAATTATAGCTCCAACTAATTGATTATGAAAATTGTCTAAGAGCTATTTATGAAGATGGTTGATTGATGAGTGTTTTGTGTTAATTTTGGAATGGTGAAGTATTTGTTTATGTTTGATTGATATTTTGTGGGAATGGTGGAGTTTGTTCGGAAGGGTTTAGATTGAAATTGAAGTGAAGGTGGTGATTTATTGAAGTTTGGCTTAAATTACAATGTTATATTATTTGATATTATCACATATTGTCTAAAAATGTAATATAGACTTACTTTAAGTCTACATTATATTCTTTGTACACAAGAAAGAAAATAGTGAATGTTAGATGGTAAGGTCTCGTTTGAGAGCTTAGTATTTTTCTTTTTGAGTTTTATTCTTTAGTTTTGTCGTTTGGTTGTTAGTAGAAAGATAAGTTGTTTGGTTGAAATAAAAAATTGGTACGTTTTATTGAATTTATATTTGTTTATTATGTATTTATTTGTTTGTGATTGCTTCTTCCGCACCGCTACTTTGGCAGCGGCGCTGCTTCTCCGTGACACAGAAAGAGAGAGTATTATATATATATATATATTTAGAGAGAGATAGAGCGCCCTCTAGTAGGTGGTGACGGAGCTTCGGTTGGTGAAGAGCATGGTCTCCGACAAGTTCCCGTCGCCATCAATATGTAAAGGAAGATGAGATCATAAATGCAGTGACTAAGTCCAGTGGGGATATGATGGATCTATGGTTTTGTTTGTAGTGAGAGAAAATGATTGGACATTTTAACGAGGCTAGATTTTTCCACTGCAATTTATCTGTTTTCACGCCAAAACCGTAATTTTTTTTTACGGTTTAGACTGTGAAATTGCCAAATTGCCCATGCATCGAAATCTGAAAATTTTACAGAAGGCCGATCGATCGGAGCTGACAGCCGATCGATCGGCTGAATGTTGTTTTACTTTACCATCACTATCACTCTCACTCTCACTCTGCCACTCTCTCACTTAAAAAAAAACCCAAATCAACATACTCATCAAATTCGTTCTAAATCGATTAATTATTTCGATTAAACTAAATTCGTTCTATGGCAGAATATGACGACAACCACTATTGGGACAATAATTATGTTGGTTTTTCAAATAGCTCAAATGTGGAACTAACCGATTATACACAATATTTCGATGTTGATAATTTGTATTGGGATAGTAGGGATAACATGCTTAAAAATCTTTTTGACATTGCTGGAAATTGGGGTTTTATTCTTTCGATTCGTAGATCAGAGGGGGTTTACGGTATAAGAGTACCGTATGTTGAGATATGTTGTGATAGGTCGGGTGTTTACCAGCAAAAGAAGGTGTCTTCCACTGATTCAGGTATGAAAAAAACAGGCTGTCCATTTTCTATTAAGGGTTTTTTGATTAATGATGAATGGAGGTGTCGTGTGGAAAATGGAAACCATAATCATAAACCCCGCACTTACCTGCAAGGGCAAGCACGACATGCTCATTTAACGGAACCCGAAAAAACATTATGTAAGTCATTAAGGCAAAATACTTTTAAACTTAGTGTCATATTAGAGGCTCTAAAAGTTCGAGATCCTGACAATGTGTCAAACGCAAAAACATTACATAATTTTTTTGCTTCTATTAAAGTTAAAGAGCGAGATGGTTGGACCCCGACACAAGAAATGCTTAATTTGTTGGACAAATATCATTATAGTTTCCTTTATAAAGCGAACCCAACCACCCATCGCCTAGAAAACTTAGTTTTTGCCCATCCCGATTCTGTAAGGCTGTTCAAAGCTTTTCCTGATGTGTTGTTAATGGACTGTATATATGGGACAAACCGCTTCAATGTCATTTCTAGAAGTTGTGGGGATGAATTCGACAAACTAAACATATTGCTTAAGTTTTGTTTTTATGCAGGATGAGACGGAACGAAGTTATATTTGGACTGTAAAAATTAAAAGATACATTGGGGGGTATACACTACCTAGCCTTTTTATAACTGACAGAGAAATGGCCCTGATGAATGCGTTGTGTGTTGTTTTTCCTGATTCTTATCATTTGTTTTGCACTTTTCACATTTCAAAAAATGTTTTGAAACAGTGTAAACCAAAAATCCCTTCGGAAAATTGACAAAAGTTTCTAGATGATTGGAGTTTAGTGGTTGATGCCGAAATGATAGAGGAGTACAATTATAGTGTAGCTACCTTCATGTCCTCATACGATTCGTATCCTGATATTGTTAATTATATGACGAACTTGTTATGTGAATATTCCACAAAGTTTGTTGCATGCTATACCAACCCTTCGACACATCTAGGTAATAGATAGGGGTGGTCTTTTTGTACCGACTTATACCAACCGACAGCTTTTCGAACCGAAGCATTTAAGTCGGTACTAAAAGTTTGGTATACCGACATTACGGTAGGTACAACCGAACCAATTTTTGAAAGTCGGTTTGGTTTCGGTATTTGTTTGGTGAGTTCGGTATGATACCGATTCAAACCGAAATATTAAAATATACTATATAGACAAATAAACTAAAAGAGTTATATACACTTAATTATTAACATTGCTATAATAAACTTATATTACTTTTTCTAGTGAATAGTTATAACATTTTCTTTTATTTATAGCATTTACTAGAAAGGTCTAGTAGTGTTTACTCTTTCATGCAAAGTAACAAAAAATGTAACAATAATATAAATAAATATATATTTTTAGTCTACTACTTTTAAAATTTTATACTACGTTTTTTTCCCAGTACACACCATTTCTCTATCATCAATGGTAAACTCTAAAGTTTGATATAAAAACAAAAACGAACCGAACCAACCGAATAGTCTGGTATACCGAAAGTTCGGTATACCGAATTTTTTGGTTCGGTAATGGTATAAAAATTCTCAAACCAAACTAGGTTGGTATGGTATCGGTATGTAGTCAGAAAGTTCGGTACCGAACCGATGCCACCCCTAGTAATAGAACTAGTAACCGGGCTGAACAACAACACTCGAAGCTAAAATCGTCACTTTCCAGCAATTCTGGCACCCTTGAAAGTGTTTGGGTCATTATGCATAAAATTCTTAGTAAACAGTTCGACGAGATTAAGATTAAGTTGGAAAAAGCCAAATATTATTTTCCACATGCAGAACGGGACCTATCTTTCATCTTAGATCCTATATATCACACTATGCGTTTGATTTATTATTTGAAGAACATAAAAAATATGATGGACAGTCAACTACGGATTGTGATTGGGGTATAAAATGGACTCATGGGTTATCTTGTCACCATATTATGAGTGAACATTATTTATTTGGCAATGCTCTTTTACTAGAAGATATTCATAAATTCTGGAAAAAATTAGATGTAATTGATGATAATGGGACGAACGATGATTATGGGGTTGACGCTGATATGAACGAGTTTAAAAGTGTTTATTTTACAAAAACTTTCGTGGAAAAACAACGCATGAAAACACAACCCCGAGAGATAACTTTACCCTCCAGAACATCAATGAATGATGCTGAAGTGAAAAAAAGTAGGGGGAGACCTAGAAAAGGAGACACTTCTAGGAAGAGGGACAAGTCAGGCTGGGAGTATGTGGACGAAGAACTTGCTAGTCAAGATAAAGGAAAAGTCAAAGCCGAAAAAGTGGCTAGCAGAGATAAGGGAAAAGGAAAAGCCGAAGAAACGGCAGTTCAGCCAACTAGTATGACACGTAGGATGACAAATAACCCCACCACTAGGAAAACTTTGAAGTACAGTGAGCAAATATGACACATGCTACATAATTTCGTTGATACGGTAAATGATGTGCGTGGTGTTAGTAAATGTGCCTTTCGAGTAATTGCAAAAAGTGCTGCGTAAAAATGGAGGGGAAGAAAATTGGTTCGAAGTTAGATGGGAGTTGTATTAGGAGATTTGTCGAATGAGAGGTGTTTATTATAATCTATTTTAAAACTGTGATATCAAATGTTTTAATTATGTTTTATCCGGTTTGGATTATAGCAATACGCAAAACGACGTCCCTATCAATAAATGGATTAGATTTTCGACATGTGATTTTCTAATTGCATCTTGTTATAATATAGCACTTGTAGTATTGGAAAATTTCAACTTTTACAAAGCGTTGCAAAGGTAAGATGGAAAAGAAGTCGATACTGAAAGCATATACAACTTAGGCGATGCGTATTAGTTTTTCATTATAGTATTTTTTCAACTTTTTGTAACTGATTGTAATGAGACCGAAGTTAAATTATGTAATGTTTCATATTCTTAATAATTTTCTCTGCTTTAACAATTTCTTGTGTGGTTAATATAGTTGTTTTTATCTTTGAAATTTTACTTTAAGAGATTGGTAACACCGACAGGAGTATAAATCAAAATACAAGAGATTGGTAAGCAAATGTCGAGCAAAAAATTCGCCATAGTTTTGTTTAAAAATGGATCATCGCCACAAATAAAAAAAATACAATGATCAACCCAATATATCAAATAAATAATACCATAAAAAAATAATAATACAACACCACCACAATAACAATCGCACAAATGGAAACATACGATAAAATGATAACAAAAGATAAACATTAACGGTAATCGTCCAAATGCAACAAGTCCCAAATTAGTCAACACACGCCTTTTAAAAGCAAACATAAATGTAAAAATAGTTTGAAATAAAAGAAAAATGATAAAATAACGCATTGTTCAAAAAAATTACAAATACGAGACATCATGTAAAATATAAATGATATCATCTAAGTCCCAGTGCCGAAGTACTATCGTCGTCGTTGTCGTCGCCCCTCTTGTCTCGCCTATATCCCGAAAAATGCTCACATTATGCTTTGTATTCTTCGGCGCTAATGCGATCAATTTCATCGAGAGTTTCCTTATCTCCACCTACGGAGTTTTCGATCCTTCGATACATTTTGCGTTGAAGCCGCCCATTTTCGTGTCACGTATGATACAAGTTCGTGTAATTTTTTTTGGATCGAGCACAGGGAGGAATAGGAATTTGGGATTTGGATTTTCCATTTGAGAGGTGAGAAGAAGAATGACCTTGAAAAGTTTTGGGGTTTGGTCCATATTGGTCATCGGATGACCCGTCGGAATCGAGATCCGTATTGGGAGATAGAGAGGGATCCTCGGCTCCCAAAAGAGGATCGAGAGTGATGGCTTTAGGGCCTACATAGGGCTCTAGATGAAGATAGAGGGGTGCAAAAAATTCACCGGTAACTACTCGGCAATACCAAGTTAAAATATTATTACCGATGACCCGAATTTTCATTTGACAGAGATTTTTTGTCTCAAGAACACTAGTAGACTCGAGTTTAATGCCTTTGCAATTGATATTAAAAAAATAGAGAATTTCTGTAATAAGAGAGCCATACGGAAGAGAGTGTTTTGTAGACTCTTTGGCGTCTCTCATTGTTTTTAGGATTAATGTGGATGTGTCCAATTTGATTTTTCTTTGATCACAAGCTAAATTGAAAATGTTATCTTTCGTAACATCGGTGAAATTTGAGCTATGAGGAAAAATTATTTTAGCCATAACAAAAAAGGCAATTTTGTTTTGAAAGTGGAGACCATTAGCTTTTGGCTCTCCATGATAATCTGGGTGAAAGACGAATGGACGAAATTCAAGAAGGTTTGAAACATTTTATGAATGAAATATTTCCTCGTCTCTTGAGACGTCATTACATTCTAAATCTAAGAGGTCGCGTAGTTGAGATGTGGAAAAAAATAATTTTCTTTTTGTGGATTTTGGAAGTAATTTGAAGATCATTATTGTCTTTAGTAGAAACAATAAGATTTTCGTAAAATTGATAAGTTTCATCGATATATATATCATTAGATAAAAAAATCAGGTTTTCCCATTTTTGGAAACCGATGTTCTCTTTGAGAAAATTTACGAATAAATTGTGCATAATAAATAGAGACACGATTGACAATTGTCATATTTGAGATATCGGATTTAGTGTTAGAAGACTTACTCAAACGAGAAGCAGATGAGCCAATATGTTTAGAAGTCACCTTCGAAGAATTTCTCTCTCGAACCATTTGATTGAATTTGCGAAATTAGAGTTTTGAAAAAATTGATTTTTGAGAAATTAGGGTTTAAAAAAAAAACGAATTGATTTGGGGCAAATAAATGGATTTGGGGTTGAATTGATATGAAAAGTATGTATTAGAGTGATGAAAATGAAGAATTTTAACAAAAAATAGTGATTTTGTTGAAGATATGATTGTTTTTGATGAAAAGAGACGAATTTAGAGTAATATATATATATATATATATATATATATATATATATATAGAGTGATATGTATATATGAGTGTACCTATGTATGTATATGTGTGGAAAATTTTCCAGAGGCGTTGATCGATCGGAGGTGACAGCCGATCGACCGACCTTTTGTAAAATTTTCAGATTTCAACGCATGGGCAATTTGGTAATTTCACAGTCTAAACCGTATTTTTTTTACGAACTACGGGTTGACCAAAAGTCAAACCGTAATTCTGACTTACAGTTCGTAAAAAAAAATTACGATTTTGGTATGAAAACAGATAAATTGCAGTGAAAAATCCAGCTTCTATTTTAACGAGGTAATTAACGTGACACGTAACCTAGGTGTGTTTTTGATAATCAAAATTTCTGAGGGTATGTTTTTGATAATTTAGTTTCAACCGGTTTGTTTAATTTTTCCTAAAAGGGAATAACAAATTTCCAAGTTATGCGTATATTTTCTATTTATCTTGATCTTTATTTCATTTAAATCTTTGTCGCTTATTTACTCTTGATATACTTTGTACCTTCAAAATATATTATGTTTAAAATGCCGCAAGTAATATCCTTTATCTTATCAGAGAATCTTCATAAACTCAATCTTTTGACTTCGTGATTGTGCACTTTAGGCTATGTTTGTTTTATTGTAAATTGAGCGTAAACAAACATTTACGGGTAAAATAAATTTTTCAGGTGATTAGTTTACCGTAAAACATTTTTTTGGGAATTTTTTCCCGCATATCCAGTAAAATTGGGAGAAACGGTTACCCCGCAAATAAAGTCGTAAACGGTTTATGGAGACTCTCTATATTCTTTATAATACTAGTATTGTAACTATTATTAATTATAGGTTACTCTTTCAAAATTATTTAATATTTAGTCCAATTTCATCTAATTAACCAATACAAAATGTAACAAATAGGAAAATTTCTAAAAAATAACAAAAAATGGAAAAAAAACAAAAAAAAACCGAAATTTCTAAAAAACCCAATAAAATTTGAAAAAGCTAAAATCTAATTAACCAATAAAAAATAGGAAAAAATCTAAAAAAATAATAAAAAATGGAAAATATAAAATATAAAAATTCTGAAAAATGTAAAAAACCTGAGAAAATTTGAAAAAGCTAAAAAAACTCAATAATATCGTCTATACTTCTAATTTTATGAGTTTATAGGTTGAAAATTATAAGTTATTACAAGTGACATATATAAAAGAAAATATGCATTCAGCTAAAGTTTTCTATATATGTTACCATTTTTACCAATTATTTGTTTAAAAAAAAAAATTAAAATTTGATTTTTTTATAAAATTTTAGGTGGAAATTTTTTTATGCATCAACCGTCCGTAAATGAAAGGCAAACAAAAATTTTCAGTGTAAAACTTTCCCATAAAAATATTTTTCCCATATAAAAGTTTTATTATGAAACAAACGGAGCCTTAGTTTCATTTCAATCTAGATAGACATACTTAAACAAAACCCCCATGAAATACATCATAATTTGCATTTCAATTTGGATACACATACTTTAACAAAACCTTTATGAAATAAATCATAATTGACAAATATAAATACTAAGTTTTATTTGCCAAAAGATGGTATGTTTGTACTTACTTTAGTTAGGTAAGATGGGAGCGGGTAGCTTCATTTAATAAAAATACAGCAGCAGCAGCTGTAATTCATCTTGGCCCTATAAATTGTTTGACTTTAAATCAAAGGATCAGATTAAATTAAAAAAAACCCACTCTCATCCCTTTGGGCTGGAATTCTCTTTGATACAACAAACTGTTGCAATCAATAAAAAATAACCCTCTCAAGCTTCTGATATCACAAGCATCAAAAATTGCAAAAGAAGCAAACATAGCGAAATTACATAAGATAATATTGCAAAGGTGTACATTCTCATTTTCATAAAATTTCCACCAACACACAAAAAAATCTTACACATTCGAAGGGAATACAACAAAATTCACATCCTCAAAATTCCTAGGAAAATACTTTGGCCAAACATCCCGCCAAGAGTTTCAAAATCTATTACAAAAGCAAAACACATCATCTTCACACTTCAAGTCTAAATAGATAAGCGTGTGAGTTCCTCATCACCTTGTACTTTCCATTCAACTACTTGCGATCTATACTTTTTTTGTTGTATTGCCCGAGCCCTTTTTGAAGTTTTGTCTCCCTCAGTCCATGAAATCCCTTGCTTTTTTCCACCTCCCTTGCGACTGACTTTTTTCTTTAGCCCAGGCACTGCGATTCCCTCACTGCCATCTACATGCTTAAACGATGGAGAATTATCTTCATCATCATTTTTCCTAGACAATAGGTTTTCATCGATGAACGCGTGAGCATTATTAATTATATCGAGAACACCTTCAAACAAATCGCGATGTTCATCAATACGGTGTGCTAGACGCCTAGCTACAGAATTCACGACATCTAACATTTGTGCATTAGTTAATTCAAGAGAAGAATTGACTGCTTCTTTGTGGTAGCTCTTAGCATTTCTTGTCCATCTCTTCATTATGTACTTGTCTGGAATCCTTTCAACATCGAAACTGATGAATACTTTCAATATATGAGCACATAGATATCCGTGCATTTCATATCGACATTATGCACAAGAAATTGTTGTTGAGGAAATATCATAGTTTATCGTGTAAGATCGACCTCCCTCCGTAGCCATTATCACATTGGGATAATCTAAAACATCGTGTCTACCCAAACGGACAACTAACGCCAATGTGAATTGGTCGTTAAAAAGCTTAAATATTCATGGCCTGTAAATAAGAGCGGCTTGCTTTAGGATCGGAGAATACTTGTTAGAGAGGTGAGGAAATTTTTGCCTCGAAATACAATCCATTTCACGTTCGTTTCTTCGTACTTCCGCCAAAAACAAATCGAAACCATTAAAGAAACCCTCCATTGTGAGCCCACTTCTTATAGTTTTTTTCAGCCAAGGGTTGATATATTCGCATACGTGCCTACTACGCTTTCCGGCAGTAAAGGTATCCTTCAGAAAAGGAATGCAGAATTGATGTTTCTTCGCATACATTCCTTGAAGCCACGAGCTTTCTTGGAGACCAAATTTTTCGACCATGTTCCTCCAATTCACAATGAACTCGTCAATATCAACAACATCATAAACTCAACAGTTGAATTCCTGTATGAATGACTGGAATTGTCCACGTAACTCCTTCCTTAAGTTTTCCATTGCGTTTTTACCAATACGCCAAGTGCATAACGCGTGGCGTACGGTAGGCAACATTTTACTTATGGCACCTTTCATAGTTGCATCTTGATCGGTGAATATTATCCTTGGTTTTTTTCCGCCATGACAATAAATAAATTTTTTGATAAGCCATTCAAAAGAAGGAGCAGACTCATCGTATAACAAAGTACCCCCTAATACCACTATTTGCCTATTATTATTAAAACCACTAAAAAATCCTAAAGGTCTTGACACCTTATTAGTACCAAACGTTGTATCAAACACTATCATGTCGCCAAAGATAACATCTTCGGATCTGCCCAAAAGAAGTTAGTAATTTGCCATGCACAATCAAGTTGATAGGCGTGAAAAAATCCAGGATTTTTTTCCGATTCTGTTTGAAAGTATTCCAATAGTGTACTAGCTTCACCTAAATCCGTTTTTCATAATCTTTTTATACGTTGGTGTGACTTCAAACGCTCTTTATGAAAAGTCATATTTTCTAAACCGCCATCTTCTACAGTCATAAATCTAACGTGCTAATGTCGTGCCAAGGCGTGCACGTATTGCTACGTTGATAGTATGAGCTTGAGTTGCATAGATACTTTGATGTGCTTTAAGCAGATTTATAGTTTCTTTACCCTCCAATTCATGATTATGCTCTCCAAAAAATTGTCACACGATACAACCCATTTTTACAATTGCGTTTAATATTCATTAGAACACAACAATAACATCTTGTTTCAAATCGAGGCTTCGAATTCAGACGTCAATTATCTTGAGCATTTGTACCTTCCTTACAACATACATAAAGTCTTGATGTCGCTAGCTACTTTATTTTTCTTTCTCGTATTTGTCCATTGTATCCGACCTCCGAATCCGGTTTCATAACTGTATTTTTTCTAAAATATTTCGCTTGCTTCAATTGATTCAAATTCCATACCAATAAATGATTTACGACAAAACTCAGTCGGTACCTGGACCGATGATGAATTTTCAATATCCACAGCAATCGGAGTTTGGGCTCCATCAGAATAGTTATAACAACCACCTCCTAAACCGTCGTTTGTTTCAATATCTACATCAATCGGAATTTCGACCCCATCAGAATAAGTATAATAATCATCCCGTAAATCCTCATTTGTTTCAATTTCTATACCGATTGGAGTTTAAATTCCATCAGAATAAAAATAACAATCATCTTCAGAATCCTCATGCATTTTGGTTTCTGTTACAAATAGCTCATTTAGTTAGTTCATATGAAACTTTAAATACGCAAACTAAACGCAAGATTGATACTTGTTGAGAAACTTTTTTTCGATAAATTCTTGAAAATACGTAATACCACCAGCAAAAACAATCTATGAACATAGGGGAAATTAACATAAACATACATTACACCTATTATATTAACAAAAACATACCATTAAAAGTTATATTATAAAAAACATAGTTTCAATTAATAATTAATATAAAAAAAAATCTCATTCATTACTTATATATATTTCCTCTCTCTCTCCTCCTCTCACTCTATTTCATCTCTCTCTCCTCTTTTTTCCTCTCTCCGATCTCTCTCTTCATACTCTTCGCTCTCTCCTCCTTTCTCTCTGTTTTTGATCTCTCTCTTCTGCTCCTTTTTTTCTATATTTCTCTTATCCTTCCTTTCTCTCTATTCGGTGGAGATTAAGACGGAGACATTCATCGGAGTGCACGGTGAGAGTGTAGAGCGAGCTCGAAAATTCGATATTGATGTCGACGGAGATGTGGTCGTTAAAGGAGAGCTCCATGACGACGACGTAAAAGTTCGAGATCGGAGAACGGGTAAGGGTTGAATTTGTTAACCAGTGTATAAAGTTGAAAAATAAGTGTATGAACTCCGTGAATTAAGGCCATGGAGTTGAAATTTTTGAATATGAATCATGTAAATAAGTATATAAATTCTGTAAATCGGGGTATGAACTTTACGAACGAGGGTATGGACTTTTAAAATAAGAGTATGGACTTTTGGAATAAGTGTATGAAAAAATATAAATTAGTGTATGAACTTTTGAAATAAGTGTATAAACTTTTAGAATAAGGGTATGAAATATACAAATTAGAGTATTAACTTTTTGGTATATTTTTGTTAATTACAAATTTTTTGGGTATATTTTTATTAATTCAGTTTAATAAGTAGTTTGTTTTGTTAATTTATCATTTAATTTATATTATTTATTTATTTTTGAAATTAATTAAGCTTGATATAAACTACAATAACCTGACAGGACAAAGCTCTGAATAGATCAACAACGTTTAACGGAAACAAAATTAACATTTAACTTGTATGATAAAAGAAAAGAAAACATGATTTCAGATATTTTATGATTTAACTTGTTAACAATCCTAATTTGTGTTCAGATCAGAGATGAGATCCTGTTTTTTGGGCGTGAAAAACCAATAATCTTTAATCTTGGTGATCTCAGAATCATTTATTCAACCTAAAAAATTGCAGTTCATAGCTTATTGCTTAGAAGCTGAAACCAAACAAGGTACATGGAATCCTATATAGTAGGGATGGACTTTTTGTACCGATTTGTACCAACCGACCGATTTTCGAACCGAACCAAACAAGTTGGTACCGAAAGTTCGGTATACCGACTTTTCGGTACGGTACAACCAAACCAAACTTTAAAAGTCGCTTCGGTTTCGGTATCCATTTCGTATGTTTGATACAATACCGAACCGAACCAAACATTAAAATTATAAAATATATAGAAATTCACACATAGTTATAACTTACAAATAAATTGTCTCATAGTTTATTTTAATTTTTCTTACGACTTACTTTCCTATTTACGAAACCAAATACAATAATTTCGTGTTTCTCCATTTTCTTCTCTAATATTTTAAAAGAATTCTTATTTTATAAGTGTTTACTATTTTAATCAAATTCACAATAAATATATCAAATATAAGAATAATTGTACACATTTTACTTTTTACAATTTTTTTTGCTATTTTATTGTTATCAAGAATTATTTTTTAATAATAATAATGTTTCGGTATAAAACGGAAAACCGAATCGTACCAACCGAAAAAGTCGGTATACTGAACTTTCGGTATGCCAAATTTTTCGATTCGGTTATGGTATAATTTTTTTCAAAACAAACAAGTTCGGTTCGGTATTGGTATATGGTCAAAAAAGTCGGTACCGTACCGAAAACACCCCTACTATGTATTACTATAGTTGGCAAAAATATGGACAATTCAACCTAGGTACTTACTCTTTATGACTTGCAACCTTAAAACTCAAGATTTTGAGTTTTTTTTTTTTACTTTAAGCTTTCGACGAGCTCATGTTTTTTTTGTCAAACCTCAAAAGGTCTGCTTATTTAGCAACTTTACAAGATATGTGTAATTTTATGGGAAATTAATGTAAACATATCATACACCTATTATATTAACAAAAATATACAATTTAAAATTAAATTATCAAAAACATAGGTTTAATTAATAATTAATAAAAAATAAAAAATCTCATTTATTACTTATATCTCTTTCCTCTCTCCCTCCACCTCTCACTCTCTTTACTCTCTCTCCTCCTCTCACTCTCTCTTCGATCTCTCTTCTCCTCTTTCCTCTCTTTCCTCTCTTTCCTCTTTCCTCTTTGTTTTTGATCTCTCTCTCATCCTTCTTATTTTTTTTGGATCTTTCTCTCCTTCTCCCTCTCTCTCTCTGGTGCAGATTGAGACGGAGGTATCCGTCGGAGGGGACGGCGAGAGTGTAGATAAAGATCGAAAACTCGAAATTGATGCCGACAGAAATACGGTCGTCGAATGAGAGGCTCACGACGACGACATGAATGTTCGAGATCGGAGGATGGGTAAGAGTTGTATTTGTTAAGTAGTGTATAAGGTTGACAAATAAATGTATGAATTCCGTGAATTAAGGGTATGGACTTGAAAATTATGGATATAAATTATGTAAATAAATTTATGAATTCTTTAAATTGGGGTATGAATTTTACGAATTAGGGTATGAACTTTTAAAATAAGTGTATAAACTTTTGGAATAAGTGTATGAAATATACAAATTAAGGTATGAAATTTTGGGTATGTTTTTGTTAATTTAATTTCAAAAGTAGTATGTTTTGTTAATTTATCCTAATTTTATACTACCAAACGAAGAGTTTATAAAATAATGGAGAACAGAAAAATTATAATAGAACCGTCACCAAAATAAATGCTTAATCACCTAATTAGTCATTTATAATTAGAAACTAAGAAATTTATATGACAATTAAATAATTTGATATAAATATACAAAATACCCCAAATAAAGATAGATACAAAATAAATGTTGATTTTAGGTGTGAAATTCATAAGTTAAGGTATTTGTTGTTGTTGTGGTTAGTTGTTGGGATGTAGATAAAGAAATGGGACTGTAACAGTCCAGATAACCCGATGGCTGTCACACGATTGAATAACAAGTGTGGTGGCACATGCTACACAAATGCTAAGTTGCACTACCTATAAATTGTCACTAAATACACTTGAATTTCTATAAAAACTATATTATAACAACTAAAAATTCATACACTGAAACTTGAACTTCTACGATCTAAATCAATACATCAATGCAGCAAAAAACTAGGTACAAAATCATATGAGTTCTGTCTGGTACATACTAACTTGATATCGACTAAATATAACTGAAAATATTTTAAAAGCGAGGCGTAAGCTAAATAAGCTAAATGAGTGATAAAGTGTTACAATAATATTATGGACAAAATTAGGTTTTTCTATTTCTTATTTTCTTTCAAAATTTAATAAAAATTCCCAAATGCATGATACTATAAAACTTTCTTTAAAATTAGGTTTTTCTATTTCTTATTTTCTTTCAAAATTTAATAAAAATTCCCAAATGCATGATACTATAAAACTTTCTTTAAAATGGAGTTTTGAAAATAGAGTTGTAAGAATCAATAGTAAATAACTTTCAAATATAATCGATTAGACTTTCCAATCTATTCGGCAGATTCAGACTTATTATTTATATTCAATTTTAACTTCTCAAATCTCTTTATTTCCTTCTTTTCGGACTTCCCGAATAGCATTCTCTCTCTTTTCGGACTTCCCGAATAACATTCTCTCTGTTTTCGGATTTTCGGAAATAACTTTATTTCTTTTTCGGACTTCCGGAAATAACTTTCTTTCTTTTTCGGACTTCCTGAAATAACCTTCGTTTTCCTTTATTTTTTTAACAATTAAAATGTATTTATATAGATATAATAAAATACAAGACCGAACAACTCTGTATACCATGAAAACCTAGCATTGATCAATAATAACAATAACCTAGTTGTTGTAGCTTTACACCCGTACCCTCCTCGTAATATAACATAGTGTTCTCCTGGTTTTCTCTCTTGGACATAATTTCATCTCTTTTTATCATATAAATATATATATATAGATAGACACACAGTAGCATAGAAAATAAACGAGGTTGTAAGAACATATCAGGCATGTATGACAAGAGCAGGGATTAGTATTTAGGATTAATACATCATACATCACACTTTTGAACTTTAATTCACACTATATAGTTATTATAATTTGCATTTCTCTTTATACCAATTTTTCATATTATATAAACTAAAAAAAAATCTAATTTCATAAAAAAACAGAAAATATCTCTCTCACTCCCTCATTCATAAATGAAAAAAATAACAAAAAATTATAAAATATGACAAAAAATAAAATAAAATAAAAATGAAAAATGAAAAATGAAAAAAATCACAAAAAATTATAAAAAATTATAAAAAATTATAAAAAATGAAAAAATTAAATAAAAAATGAAAAAAATCACAAAACTTTTAAAAATCTACAAAAAAAAATATAATTTTTTTTTTGTCAATATACCAATTTTTACACAGAAAAAGCTGTTTTTTTTAATAAAAAAACACTGTTTCATCAAAAGGTGAATTTTATGTATTTAACTCATAAACCTGAAACCCTAAAACCTAAACCCTAAACCCTAAACCATACAAATATAAATAAAATGTCGAAAAACAAAAAAGTCGGTAAAACCCTTGTACTATAGATCATAAATCCAAGAAAAAAAATGAGGAATATTCCCTACATATGCAAGAACATTACCTAAAACCTAAAACAAAAACCTTAAATTCTAAACCATACAAATATAAATAAAATGTCGAAAAATAAAAAAGTCGATAAAACCCGTCAACTATAGGCCATAAATCCAAGAAAAAAAATGAAGAATATTCCCTACATATGCAAGAACATTACCTAAACCCTAAACCTGAAACCCTAAACACTAAAACCTAAACACTAAACCGTAAACCATACAAATCTAAATAAAATGTCAAAAAACAAAAAAGTCGGTAAAACCCGTGTACTATTGGCCATAAATCCAAGAAAAAAAATTAAGAATATTCTCTACATATGCAAGAACATTACCTAAACCCTAAACCCTAAAACCTAAACCCTAAACCATACAAATATAAATAAAATGTCAAAAAACAAAAAAGTCGGTAACAACCGTGTACTAAGGCCATAAATCCAAGAAAAAAAGTGGGGAATATTCTCTACATATGCAAGAACATTACCTAAACCCTAAACCTAAAACCCTAAGCCCTAAAACAAAAACCTTAAACCTTAAACCCTAAACCCTAAACCCTAATCCATACAAATATAAATAAAATGTTGAAAAACAAAAAAGTCGGTAAAACCCGGGTACTATAGGCCATAAATACAAGAAAAAATATGAGGAATATTCCCTGCATATCCAAGAACATTACCTAAACCCTCAACTCAAAACCCTAAACCCTAAAACAAAAACCCTAAACCCTAAACCATACAAATATAAATAAAATGTCGAAAAACAAAAAAGTCGATAAAAACCGTGTACTATATAGGCCATAAATCCATGAAAAAAAATGTGGAATGTTCTCTACATATGCAAGAACATTACCAAAACCCTAAACCTGAAACCCTAAACACTAAAACCTAAACCCTAAACCCTAAACCATTCAAATATAAATAAAATGTCGAAAAACAAAAAAGTCGGTAAAACCAGTGTACTATAGATCATAAATTCAAGAAAAAAAATGAGGAATATTCCCTATATATGCAAGAACATTACCTAAACCCTAAACATGAAAACCTAAACACTAAACCCTAAACCCTAAACCATACAAATATAAACAAAATGTCAAAAAACAAAAAAGTCGGTAAAACCCGTGTACTATTTGCCATAAATCCAAGAAAAAAAATTAGGAATATTCTCTACATATGCAGGAACATTACCTAAACCCTAAACCTGAAACCCTAAACCCTTAAACCAAAACCCAAAACCATACAAATATAAAAAAAATGTCAAAAAACAAAAAAGTCGGTAAAAATCGTGTACTAAGGCCATAAATCCAAGGAAAAAATTGGGGAATATTCCCTACATATGCAAGAATATTACCTAAACCCTAAACCTAAAACCCTAAACACTAAAACCTAAACCCTAAACCCTAAACCATACAAATATAAATAAAATATCGAAAAACAAAAAAGTCGGTAAAACCCGTATACTATAGGCCATAAGTGCAAGAAAAAAAATGAGGAATATTCTCTACATATGCAAGAGCATTAGCTAAAACTTAAACCAGAAACCCTAAACACTAAAACATAAACCCTAAACCCTAAACCATAAACCTGAAACCCTAAACCCTTAAACCAAAACCCTAAACCATACAAATATAATTAAAATGTCAAAAAACAAAAAAGTCGGTAAAAACCGTGTACTAAGGCCATAAATCCAAGAAAAAAATGGGGAATATTCCCTACATATGCAAGAACATTACCTAAACCCTAAACGTGACACCCTAAACACTAAAACCTAAACCCTACAAATATAAATAAAATGTCGAAAAACAAAAAAGTCGGTAAAACCCGTGTACTATAGGCCATAAATCCAAGAAAAAAATGAGGAATATTCCCTACATATGCAAGAACATTAGAAAAACCCTAAACCTGAAACCCGAAACACTAAAACATAAACCCTAAACCCTAAACCATACAAATATAAATAAAATGTCGAAAAACAAAAAAGTCGGTAAAAACCGTGTACTAAGGCCATAACTCCAACAAAAAAAATGGCGAATATTCCCTACATATGCAAGAACATTAGCTAAACCCTAAACATGAAACCCTAAACACTAAAACATAAACCCTAAACTCTAAACCCTAACCCATACAAATATAAATAAAATGTTGAAAAACAAAAAAGTCGGTAAAAACCGTGTACTAAGGCCATAACTCCAACAAAAAAATGGGGAATATTCTCTACATATGCAAAAACATTACCTAAACTCTAAACCCTAAAACAAAAACCCTAAACCCTAAACCATACAAATATAAATAAAATGTCGAAAAACAAAAAATTCGGTAAAACCCATGTACTATAGATCATAAATCCAAGAAAAAAAATGAGGAATATTCTCTACATATGCAAGAACATTACCTAAACCCTAAAACAAAAACCTTAAACCCTAAACCATACAAATATAAATAAAATATCGAAAAACAAAAAGTCGATAAAACCCGGGTACTATAGGCCATAAATCCAAGAAAAAAAATGAGGAATATTCCATACATATCCAAGAACATTACCTAAAACCTAAACCTGAAACCCTAAACACTAAAACCTAAACCCTAAACCATACAAATATAAATAAAATGTCGAAAAACAAAAAAGTCGGTAAAACCAGTGTACTATAGATCATAAATCCAAGAAAAAAAATGAGGAATATTCCCTATATAAGCAAGAACATTACCTAAACCCTAAACACTAAACCCTAAACCCTAAACCATACAAATATAAATAAAATGTCAAAAAACAAAAAATTCGGTAAAACCCGTGTACTATTTGCCATAAATCCAAGAAAAAAAATTAGGAATATTCCCTACATATGCAAGAACATTACCTAAACCCTAAACCTGAAACCCTAAACCCTTAAACCAAAACCCTAAACCATATAAATATAAATAAAATGTCAAAAAAACAAAAAAGTTGGTAAAAATCGTGTACTAAGGCCATAAATCCAAGAAAAAAAATGGGGAATATTCCCTACATATGCAAGAACATTACCTAAACCATAAACCTAAAACCCTAAACACTAAACCCTAAACCCTAAACCCTAAACTATACAAATATAAATAAAATGTCGAAAAACAAAAAAGTCGGTAAAACCCGTGTACTATAGGCCATAAATCCAAGAAAAAAAATAAACAATATTCCCTACATATGCAAGAACATTAGCTAAACCTTAAACCTGAAACCCTAAACACTGAAACATAAACCCTAAACCCTAAACTATACAAATATAAATAAAATGTCGAAAAAAAAAAGTCGGTAAAAACCGTGTACTAAGGCCATAACTCCAACAAAAAAATGGGGAATATTCCCTACATATGCAAGAACATTACCTAAACCCTAAACTTAAAACCCTAAAACAAAAACCCTAAACCCTTTACCATACAAATATAAATAAAATGTCGGAAAACAAAAAAGTCGGTAAAACCCTTGTACTATAGATCATAAATCCAAGAAAAAAAATGTGGAATATTCCCTACATATGCAAGAACATTACCTAAACCATAAACCTGAAACCCTAAACACTAAAACTTAAACACTAAACCGTAAACCATACAAATCTAAATAAAATGTCAAAAAAAAAAAGTCGGTATAACCCGTGTACTATTGGCCATAAATCCAAGAAAAAAAATTAGGAATATTCCCTACATATGCAAGAACATTACCTAAACCCTAAACCTTAAAACCTAAACCATACAAATATAAATAAAATGTCAAAAAACAAAAAAGTCGGTAACAACCGTTTACTAAGGCCATAAATCCACGAAAAAAAATGGGGAATATTCTCTACATATGCAAGAACATTACCTAAACCCTAAACCTAAAACCCTAAGCCCTAAAACAAAAACCCTAAACCCTAATCCATACAAATATAAATAAAATGTCGAAAAACAAAAAAGTCGGTAAAACCCGGGTACTATAGGCCATAAATCCAAGAAAAAAAATGAGGAATATTCCCTACATATCCAAGAACATTATCTAAACCCTCAACCCTAAAACAAAAACCCTAAACCCTAAACCATACAAATATAAATAAAATGTCAAAAAACAAAAAAGTCGATAAAACCCGTGTACTATATAGGCCATAAATCCAAGAAAAAAAATGTGGAATATTCTCTCTACATATGCAAGAACATTACCTAAACCCTAAACCTGAAACCCTAAACACTAAAACCTAAACCCTAAACCCTAAACCATACAAATATAAATAATATGTCAAAAAACAAAAAAGTCGGTAAAAACCGTGAACTATAGGCCATAAATCCAAGAAAAAAAAAGAGGAATATTCCCTACATATGCAAGAACATTAGCTAAACCCTAAACCTCAAAACCCTAAACCTCAAAACCCTAAAACCTAAAACCTAAAACCAAAACCCTAAACCCTAAACCAAACAAATATAGATAAAATGTCGAAATACAAAAAAGTCGGTAAAACCCGTGTATATAGGCCATAAATCCAAGGAAAAAAATGAGGAATATTCTCTACATATGCAAGAACATTACCTAAACCTTAAATCTAAAACCCTAAACACTAAAACCTAAACCCTAGACCCTAAACCCTAAACCATACAAATATAAATAAAATGTCAAAATACAAAAAAGTCGGTAAAACACGTGTACTATAGGCAATAAATCAAAGAAAAAAAGTGAGGAATATTCTCTACATATGCAAGAAAATTACCTAAACCCTAAACCTGAAATTTTAAACACTAAACCCTAAACCCTAAACCCTAAACCATACAAATATAAATAGAATGTTGAAAAAAAAAAGTCGGTAAAACCCGTGTACTATTGGCCATAAATCCAAGAAAAAAAATGAGGAATATTCTCTACATATGCAAGAACATTACCTAAACCTTAAATCTGAAACCCTAAATACTAAAACCTAAACCCTAGACCCTAAACACTAAACCATACAAATATAAATAAAATGTCGAAAAACAAAAAAAGTCGGTAAAACCCGTGTACTATAGGCCATAAATCCAAGAAAAAAAAAGAGGAAAATTCCCTACATATGCAAGAACATTAGCTAAACCTTAAACCTGAAACCCTAAACACTAAAACATAAACCCTAAACCCTAAACCATACAAATATAAATAAAATGTTGAAAAACAAAAAAGTTGGTAAAAACCGTGTACTAAGGCCATAACTCCAACAAAAAAAATGGGGAATATTCCCTACATATGCAAGAACATTACCTAAACCCTTATCCTAAAACCCTAAACCCTAAAACAAAAACCCTAAACCCTAAACCATACAAATATAAATAAAATTTCAAAAAACAAAAAAGTCGGTAAAACCCTTGTACTATAGATCATAAATCCAAGAAAAAAAATGTGGAATATTCCCTACATATGCAAGAACATTACCTAATCCCTAAACCCAAAAACCTACAAATGCAAATAAAATGTCGAAAAACAAAAAAGTCGGTAAAAACTGTGTAATAGACCATAAATCCAAGAAAGAAAATGAGGAATACTTCCTACATATGCAAGAAAACTACCTAAACCCTAACCTTAAACCATAAAACCTAAACCCTAAACCCTACAAATACAAATAAAATGTCAGAAAACAAAAAATTCGGTAAAAACCGTGTAATAGGCCATAAATCCAAGAAATAAAATGAGACATATTTCCTACATATGTTAGAAAATTACCGAAACCCTAAACCTTAAACCCTAAAATCTAAACCCTAAACCATAAACCCTAAACCCTTACAAATACCAATAAAATGTCGGAAAACAAAAAAGTGAGTAAAAACCGTGTACTAGGCCATAAATCCAAGAAAGAAAATGAGGAATATTTCCTAAATATGCTAGAAAATTACCGAAAACCTAAACCTTAAACCGTAAAACCTAAACCCTAAACCCTACAAATACAAATAAAATGTCGGAAAACAGAAAAGTCGGTAAAAACCGTGTACTAGGCCATAAATTCAAGAAAGAAAATGAGGAATATTTCCTGCATATGCTAGAAAATTACATAAACACCCTCAAACCTAAACCCTAAACCCTAAATCCTACAAATGCAAATAAAATGTCGAAAAACAAAAAAGTCGGTAAAAACTGTGTATTAGACCATAAATCCAAGAAAGAATATGAGGAATATTTCCTACATATGCAAGAAAACTACCTAAACCCTAACCTTAAACCATAAAACCTAAACCCTAAACCCTACAAATACAAATAAAATGTTGGAAAACAAAAAAGTCGGTAAAAACCGTGTAATAGGCCATAAATCCAAGAAATAAAATGAGAAATATTTCCAACATGTGCTAGAAAATTACTTAAATCCTAAAACCTAAACCATAAACCCTAAACACTAAATCCTAAACCATAAACCCTACAAATGCAAATAAAATGTCAGAAAACAAAAAAGTTGGTAAAAACCGGGTACTAGGCCATAAATCCAAGTAATAAAATGTGGAATATTTCCTACATATGCTAGAAAATTACCTAAATCCTACAACGTAAATCCTTAAACCTATACCCTAAACCCTAAACCCTATACCCTAAGCCCTACAAATACAAATAAACTGTCGAAAAACAAAAAAGTCGGTAATAACCGTGTACTAGGCCATAAATCCAAGAAAGAAAATGCAGAATATTTCCAAAATATGCTAGAAAATTACCTAAAACCTAAACCTTAAAGCCTAAAACCTAAACTCTAAACCCTAAACCCTACAAATACAAATAAAATGTGCAAAGACAAAAAAGTCGGTAAAAACCGTGTACTAGGTCATAAATCAAAGAAATCAAATGAGGAATATTTCCTACATATGCAAGAAAATTATCTAAACCATAAACCTTAAACCCTAAAACCTAAACCATCAACCAAAACCCTACAAATACAAATAAAATATCCGAAAACAAAAAAGTCGGTAAAAATCGTGTACTAGGCCATAAATCCAAGAAATAAAATGAGGAATATTTCCTACATATGCTAAAAAATTACTTTAACCCTAAACTTAAACCCTAAACCCTAAACCCTAAACCCTACAAATACAAATAAAATGTCGGAAAACAAAAAGGTCAGTAAACACCATGTACTAGGCCATAAATCTAAGAAATAAAATGAGGAATATTTTCAAAATATGCTAGAAAATTACCTAAACCCTAAACCTTAAACCCTAAAACTAAACCCTAAACCCTAAACCCTACAAATACAAATAAAATGTCGGAAAACAAAAAAGTCGGTAAAAACCGTGTACTAGGCCATAAATCCAAGAAAGAAAATGGGGAATATTTCCAAAATATGCTAGAAAATTACCTAAAACCTAAACCTTAAACCCTAAAACCTAAACCCTAAACCCTAAACCCTACAAATACAAATAAAATGTCGTAAGACAAAAAAGTCGGTAAAAACCGTGTACTACCCATAAATCCAAGAAATAAAATGAGGAATATTTCCTACATATGCAAGAAAATTATCTAAACCATAAACCTTAAACCCTAAAACCTAAACCATCAACCCAAAACCCTACAAATACAAATAAAATATCCGTAAACAAAAAAGTTAGTAAAAATCGTGTACTAGGCCATAAATCCAAGAATAAAATTAGGAATATTTCCTACATATGCTAAAAAATTACTTAAACCCTAAACCTAAACCCTAAACCCTAAAACCTAAACCCTAAACTCTACAAATACAAATAAAATGTCGGAAAATAAAAAGGTCAGTAAACACCGTGTACTTGGCCATAAATCCAAGAAATAAAATGAGACATATTTCCTACATATGTTAGAAAATTACCTAAACCCTAAACCTTAAACCCTAAAATCTAAACCCTAAACCATAAACCCTAAACCCTACAAATACCAATAAAATGTCGGAAAACAAAAAAGTGGGTAAAAACCGTGTACTAGGCCATAAATCCAAGAAAGAAAATGAGGAATATTTCCTAAATATGCTAGAAAATTACCGAAAACCTAAACCTTAAACCCTAAAACCTAAACCCTACAAATACAAATAAAATGTCGGAAAACCGAAAAGTCGGTAAAAACCCTGTACTAGGCCATAAATTCAAGAAAGAAAATGAGGAATATTTCCTGCATATGCTAGAAAATTACATAAACACCCTCAAACCTAAACCCTAAACCCAAAAACCTACAAATGCAAATAAAATGTCGAAAAACAAAAAAGTCGGTAAAAACTGTGTAATAGACCATAAATCCAAGAAAGAAAATGAGGAATACTTCCTACATATGCAAGAAAACTACCTAAACCCTAACCTTAAACCATAAAACCTAAAACCTAATCCCTACAAATACAAATAAAATGTCGGAATACAAAAAAGTCGGTAAAAACCGTGTAATAGGCCATAAATCCAAGAAATAAAATGAGAAATATTTCCAACATATGCTAGAAAATTACTTAAACCCTAAACCTTAAACCCTAAAACCTAAACCATAAACCCTAAACACTAAATCCTAAACCCTAAACCCAACAAATGCAAATAAAATGTCAGAAAACAAAAAAGTCGGTAAAAACCGGGTACTAGGCCATAAATCCAAGAAATAAAATGTGGAATATTTCCTACATATTCTAGAAAATTACCTAAATCCTACACCGTAAATCCTTAAAAATAAACCCTAAACCCTAAACCCTATACCCTTAGCCCTACAAATACAAATAAACTGTCGAAAAACCAAAAAGTCGGTAATAACCGTGTACTAGGCCATAAATCCAAGAAAAAAAATGGAGAATATTTCCAAAATATGCTAGAAAATTACCTAAAACCTAAACCTTAAACCCTAAAACCTAAACTCTAAACCCTACAAATACAAATAAAATGTGCGAAGACAAAAAAGTCGGTAAAAACCGTGTACTAGGTCATAAATCAAAGAAATAAAATGAGGAATATTTCCTACATATGCAAGAAAATTATCTAAACCATAAACCTTAAACCCTAAAACCTAAACCATCAACCAAAACCCTACAAATACAAATAAAATATCCGAAAACAAAAAAGTCGGTAAAAATCGTGTACTAGGCCATAAATCCAAGAAATAAAATGAGGAATATTTCCTACATATGCTAAAAAATTACTTTAACCCTAAACTTAAACCCTAAACCCTAAATCCTAAACCCTACAAATACAAATAAAATGTCGGAAAACAAAAAGGTCAGTAAACACCATGTAATAGGCCATAAATCTAAGAAATAAAATGAGGAATATTTCCAAAATATGCTAGAAAATTACCTAAACCCTAAACCTTAAACCCTAAAACTAAACCCTAAACCCTAAACCCGAAACACTAAACCCTAAACCCTACAAATACAAATAAAATGTCGGAAAACAAAAAAGTCGGTAAAAACCGTGTACTAGGCCATAAATCAAAGAAAGAAAATGGGGAATATTTCCAAAATATGCTAGAAAATTACCTAAAACCTAAACCTTAAACCCTAAAACCTAAACTCTAAACCCTAAACCCTACAAATACAAATAAAATGTTGTAAGACAAAAAAGTCGGTAAAAACCGTGTACTACCCATAAATCCAAGAAATAAAATGAGGAATATTTCCTACATATGCAAGAAAATTATCTAAACCATAAACCTTAAACCCTAAAACCTAAACCATCAACCCAAAACCCTACAAATACAAATAAAATATCCGAAAACAAAAAAGTTAGTAAAAATCGTGTACTAGGCCATAAATCCAAGAATAAAATTAGGAATATTGACTGCATATGCTAAAAAATTACTTAAACCCTAAACCTAAACCCTAAACCCTAAAACCTAAACCCTAAACTCTACAAATACAAATAAAATGTCGGAAAATAAAAAGGTCAGTAAACACCGTGTACTTGGCCAAAAATCCAAGAAATAAAATGAGACATATTTCCTACATATGTTAGAAAATTACCTAAACCCTAAACCTTAAACCCTAAAATCTAAACCCTAAACCATAAACCCTAAACCCTACAAATACCAATAAAATGTCGGAAAACAAAAAAGTGGGTAAAAACCGTGTACTAGGCCATAAATCCAAGAAAGAAAATGAGGAATATTTCCAAAATATGCTAGAAAATTACCTAAACCCTAAACCCTAAACCCTAAACCCTAAAACCGAAAACCTAAACCTTAAACCCTAAAACCTAAACCCTACAAATACAAATAAAATGTCAGAAAACAGAAAAGTCGGTAAAAACCGTGTAATAGGCCATAAATTCAAGAAAGAAAATGAGGAATATTTCCAGCATATGCTAGAAAATTACATAAACACCCTCAAACCTAAACCCTAAACCCTAAATCCTACAAATGCAAATAAAATGACGAAAAACAAAAAAGTTGGTAAAAACTGTGTAATAGACCATAAATCCAAGAAAGAAAATGAGGAATACTTCCTACATATGCAAGAAAACTACCTAAACCCTAACCTTAAACCATAAAACCTAAACCCTAAACCCTACAAATACAAATAAAATGTCGGAAAACAAAAAAGTCGGTAAAAACCGTGTAATAGGCCAAAAATCCAAGAAATAAAATGAGAAATATTTCCAACATATGCTAGAAAATTACTTAAACCCTAAACCTTAAACCCTAAAACCTAAACCATAAAACCTAAACACTAAATCCTAAACCCTAAACCCTACAAATGCAAATAAAATGTCAGAAAACAAAAAAGTCGGTAAAAACCGGGTACCAGGCCATGAATCCAAGAAATAAAATGAGGAATATTTCCTACATATGCTGGAAAATTACCTAAATCCTACACCGTAAATCCTTAAACCTAAACCCTAAACCCTAAACCCTATACCCTAAGCCCTACAAATACAAATAAACTGTCGAAAAACAAAAAAGTCGGTAATAACCGTGTACTAGGCCATAAATCCAAGAAAGAAAATGGAGAATATTTCCAAAATATGCTAGAAAATTACCTAAAACCTAAACCTTAAACCCTTAAACTCTAAACCCTAAACCCTACAAATACAAATAAAATGTGCGAAGACAAAAAAGTCGGTAAAACCGTGTACTAGGCCATAAATCCAAGAAAGAAAATGGGGAATATTTCCTACATATGCAAGAAAATTATCTAAACCATAAACCTTAAACCCTAAAACCTAAACCATCAACCAAAACCCTACAAATACAAATAAAATATCCGAAAACAAAAAAGTCGGTAAAAATCGTGTACTAGGCCATAAATCCAAGAAATAAAATGAGGAATATTTCCTACATCTGCTAAAAAATTACTTAAACCCTAAACCCTAAATCCTAAACCCTACAAATACAAATAAAATGTCGGAAAACAAAAAGGTCAGTAAACACCATGTAATAGGCCATAAATCTAAGAAATAAAATGAGGAATATTTCCAAAATATGCTAGAAAATTACCTAAACCCTAAACCTTAAACCCTAAAACTAAACCCTAAACCCTAAACCCGAAACACTAAACCCTAAACCCTACAAATACAAATAAAATGTCGGAAAACAAAAAAGTCGGTAAAAACCGTGTACTAGGCCATCAATCAAAGAAAGAAAATGGGGAATATTTCCAAAATATGCTAGAAAATTACCTAAACCTTAAACCCTAAAACCTAAACTCTAAACCCTAAACCCTACAAATACAAATAAAATGTCGTAAGACAAAAAAGTCGGTAAAAACCGTGTACTACCCATAAATCCAAGAAATAAAATGAGGAATATTTCCTACATATGCAAGAAAATTATCTAAACCATAAACCTTAAACCCTAAAACCTAAACCATCAACCCAAAACCCTACAAATACAAATAAAATATCCGAAAACAAAAAAGTTAGTAAAAATCGTGTACTAGGCCATAAATCCAAGAATAAAATTAGGAATATTTCCTGCATATGCTAAAAAACTACTTAAACCCTAAACCTAAACCCTAAACCCTAAAACCTAAACCCTAAACTCTACAAATACAAATAAAATGTCGGAAAATAAAAAGGTCAGTAAACACCGTGTACTTGGCCATAAATCCAAGAAATAAAATGAGACATATTTCCTACATATGTTAGAAAATTACCTAAACCCTAAAATCTAAACCCTAAACCATAAACCCTAAACCCTACAAATACCAATAAAATGTCGGAAAACAAAAAAGTGGGTAAAAACCGTGTACTAGGCCATAAATCCAAGAAAGAAAATGAGGAATATTTCCTAAATATGCAAGAAAATTACCGAAAACCTAAACCTTAAACCCTAAAACCTAAACCCTACAAATACAAATAAAATGTCGGAACACAGAAAAGTCGGTAAAAACCGTGTAATAGGCCATAAATTCAAGAAAGAAAATGAGGAATATTTCCTGCATATGCTAGAAAATTACATAAACACCCTCAAACCTAAATCCTACAAATGCAAATAAAATGTAGAAAAACAAAAAATTCGGTAAAAACTGTGTAATAGACCATAAATCCAAGAAAGAAAATGAGGAATACTTCCTACATATGCAAGAAAACTATCTAAACCCTAACCTTAAACCATAAAACCTAAACCCTAAACCCTACAAATACAAATAAAATGTCGTTAAAACAAAAAAGTCGGTAAAAACCGTGTAATAGGCCATAAATCCAAGAAATAAAATGAGAAATATTTCCAACATATGCTAGAAAATTACTGAAACCCTAAACCTTAAACCCTAAAACCTAAACCATAAACCCTAAACACTAAATCCTAAACACTAAACCCTACAAATGCAAATAAAATGTCAGGAAAAAAAAAGTCGGTAAAAAACGGGTACCAGGCCATAAATCTAAGAAATAAAATGAGGAATATTTCCTACATATGCTAGAAAATTACCTAAATCCTACACCGTAAATCCTTAAACCTAAACCCTAAACCCAAAACCCTAAACCCTATACCCTAAGCCCTATAAATACAAATAAACTATCGAAAAACAAAAAAGTCGGTAATAACCGCGTACTAGGCCATAAATCCAAGAAAGAAAATGGAGAATATTTCCAAAATATGCTAGAAAATTACCTAAAACCTAAACCTTAAACCCTAAAACCTAAACTCTAAACCCTAAACCCTACAAATACAAATAAAATGTGCGAAGACAAAAAAGTCGGTAAAACCGTGTACTAGGTCATAAATCAAAGAAATCAAATGAGGAATATTTTCTACATATGCAAGAAAATTATCTAAACCATAAACCTTAAACCCTAAAACCTAAACCATCAACCAAAACCCTACAAATACAAATAAAATGTCGGAAAACAATAAGGTCAGTAAACACCATGTACTAGGCCATAAATATAAGAAATAAAATGAGGAATATTTCCAAAATATGCTAGAAAATTACCTAAACCCTAAACCTTAAACCCTAAAACTAAACCCTAAACCCTAAACCCTAAACCCGAAACACTGAACCCTAAACCCTAAACCCTACAAATACAAATAAAATGTCGGAAAACAAAAAAGTCGGTAAAAACCGTGTACTAGGCCATAAATCCAAGAAAGAAAATGGGGAATATTTCCAAAATATGCTAGAAAATTACCTAAAACCTAAACCTTAAACCCTAAAACCTAAACTATAAACCCTAAACCCTACAAATACAAATAAAATGTCGTAAGACAAAAAAGTCGGTAAAAACCGTGTACTACCCATAAATCCAAGAAATAAAATGAGGAATATTTCCTACATATGAAAGAAAATTATCTAAACCATAAACCTTAAACCCTAAAACCTAAACCATCAACCCAAAACCCTACAAATACAAATAAAATATCCGAAAACAAAAAAGTTAGTAAAAATCGTGTACTAGGCCATAAATCCAAGAATAAAATTAGGAATATTGACTGCATATGCTAAAAAATTACTTAAACCCTAAACCTAAACCCTAAACCCTAAAACCTAAACCCTAAAACCTAAACCCTAAACTCTACAAATACAAATAAAATGTCGGAAAATAAAAAGGTCAGTAAACACCGTGTACTTGGCCATAAATCCAAGAAATAAAATGAGACATATTTCCTACATATGTTAGAAAATTACCTAAACCCTAAACCTTAAACCCTAAAATCTAAACCCTAAACCATAAACCCTAAACCCTACAAATACCAATAAAATGTCGGAAAACAAAAAAGTGGGTAAAAACCGTGTACTAGGCCATAAATCCAAGAAAGAAAATGAGGAATATTTCCTAAATATGCTAGAAAATTACCGAAAACCTAAACCTTAAACCCTAAAACCTAAACCCTACAAATACAAATAAAATGTCGGAAAACAGAAAAGTCGGTAAAAACCGTGTAATAGGCCATAAAATCAAGAAAGAAAATGAGGAATATTTCCTGCATATGCTAGAAAATTACATAAACACCCTCAAACCTAAATCCTACAAATGCAAATAAAATGTCGAAAAACAAAAAATTCGGTAAAAACTGTGTAATAGACCATAAATCCAAGAAAGAAAATGAGGAATACTTCCTACATATGCAAGAAAACTACCTAAACCCTAACCTTAAACCATAAAACCTAAACCCTAAACCCTACAATTACAAATAAAATGTCGTAAAACAAAAAAGTCGGTAAAAACCGTGTACTAGGCCATAAATCCAAGAAAGAAAATGGAGAATATTTCCAAAATATGCTAGAAAATTACCTAAAACCTAAACCTTAAACCCTAAAACCTAAACTCTAAACCCTAAACCCTACAAATACAAATAAAATGTGCGAAGACAAAAAAGTCGGTAAAACCGTGTACTAGGTCATAAATCAAAGAAATCAAATGAGGAATATTTTCTACATACGCAAGAAAATTATCTAAACCATAAACCTTAAACCCTAAAACCTAAACCATCAACCAAAACCCTACAAATACAAATAAAATATCCGAAAACAAAAAAGTCGGTAAAAATCGTGTACTAGGCCATAAATCCAAGAAATAAAATGAGGAATATTTCCTACATATGCTAAAAAATTACTTTAACCCTAAACTTAAACCCTAAACCCTAAACCCTAAACCCTACAAATACAAATAAAATGTCGGAAAACAAAAAGGTCAGTAAACACCATGTACTAGGCCATAAATATAAGAAATAAAATGAGGAATATTTCCAAAATATGCTAGAAAATTACCTAAACCCTAAACCTTAAACCCTAAAACTAAACCCTAAACCCTAAACCCGTAACACTGAAACCTAAACCCTAAACCCTACAAATACAAATAAAATGTCGGAAAACAAAAAAGTCGGTAAAAACCGTGTACTAGGCCATAAATCCAAGAAAGAAAATGGGGAATATTTCCAAAATATGCTAGAAAATTACCTAAAACCTAAACCTTAAACCCTAAAACCTAAACTCTAAACCCTAAACCCTACAAATACAAATAAAATGTCGTAAGACAAAAAAGTCGGTAAAAACCGTGTACTACCCATAAATCCAAGAAATAAAATGAGGAATATTTCCTACATATGCAAGAAAATTATCTAAACCATAAACCTTAAACCCTAAAACCTAAACCATCAACCCAAAACCCTACAAATACAAATAAAATATCCGAAAACAAAAAAGTTAGTAAAAATCGTGTACTAGGCCATAAATCCAAGAATAAAATTAGGAATATTGACTGCATATGCTAAAAAATTACTTAAACCCTAAACCTAAACCCTAAACCTAAACCCTAAACCCTAAAACCTAAACCCTAAACTCTACAAATACAAATAAAATGTCGGAAAATAAAAAGGTCAGTAAACACCGTGTACTTGGCCATAAATCCAAGAAATAAAATGAGACATATTTCCTACATATGTTAGAAAATTACCTAAACCCTAAACCTTAAACCCTAAAATCTAAACCCTAAACCCTACAAATACAAATAAAATGTCGGAAAACAAAAAAGTGGGTAAAAACCGTGTACTAGGACATAAATCCAAGAAAGAAAATGAGGAATATTTCCTAAATATGCTAGAAAATTACCGAAAACCTAAACCTTAAACTCTAAAACCTAAACTCTACAAATAATAAAATGTCGGAAAACAGAAAAGTCGGTAAAAACCGGGTACTAGGCCATAAATCCAAGAAATAAAATGAGGAATATTTCCTACATATGCTAGAAAATTACCTAAATCCTACACCGTAAATCTTTAAACCTAAATCCTAAACCCTAAACCCTAAACCCTATACCCTAAGCCCTACAAATACAAATAAACTGTCGAAAAACAAAAAAGTCGGTAATAACCGTGTACTAGGCCATAAATCCAAGAAAGAAAATGGAGAATATTTCCAAAATATCCTAGAAAATTACCTAAAACCTAAACCTTAAACCCTAAACTCTAACCCTAATCCCTACAAATACAAATAAAATGTGCGAAGACAAAAAAGTCGGTAAAAACCGTGTACTAGGTCATAAATCAAAGAAATAAAACGAGGAATATTTCCTACATATGCAAGAAAATTATCTAAACCATAAACCTTAAACCCTAAAACCTAAACCATCAACCAAAACCCTACAAATACAAATAAAATATCCGAAAACAAAAAAATCGGTAAAAATCGTGTACTAGGCCATAAATCCAAGAAATAAAATGAGGAATATTTCCTACATATGCTAAAAAATTACTTTAACCCTAAACTTAAACCCTAAACCCTACAAATACAAATAAAATGTCGGAAAACAAAAAAGTCAGTAAACACCATGTACTAGGCCATAAATCTAAGAAATAAAATGAGCAATATTTCCAAAATATGCTAGAAAATTACCTAAACCCTAAACCTTAAACCCTAAAACTAAACCCTAAACCCTAAACCCTAAACCCGAAATACTGAACCCTAAACCCTAAACCCTAAACCCTACAAATACAAATAAAATGTTGGAAAACAAAAAAGTCGGTAAAAACCGTGTACTAGGCCTTAAATCCAAGAAAGAAAATGGGGAATATTTCCAAAATATGCTAGAAAATTACCTAAAACCTAAACCTTAAACTCTAAAACCTAAACTCTAAACCCTAAACCCTACAAATACAAATAAAATGTCGTAAGACAAAAAAGTCGGTAAAAACCGTGTACTACCCATAAATCCAAGAAATAAAATGAGGAATATTTCCTACATATGCAAGAAAATTATGTAAACCATAAACCTTAAACCCTAAAACCTAAACCATCAACCAAAACCCTACAAATACAAATAAAATATCCGAAAACAAAAAAGTCGGTAAAAATCGTGTACTAGGCCATAAATCCAAGAAATAAAATGAGGAATATTTCCTACATATGCTAAAAAATTACTTAAACCCTAAACCCTAAATCCTAAACCCTACAAATACAAATAAAATGTCGGAAAACAAAAAGGTCAGTAAACACCATGTAATAGGCCATAAATCTAAGAAATAAAATGAGGAATATTTCCAAAATATGCTAGAAAATTACCTAAACCCTAAACCTTAAACCCTAAAACTAAACCCTAAACCCTAAACCCGAAACACTAAACCCTAAACCCTACAAATACAAATAAAATGTCGGAAAACAAAAAAGTCGGTAAAAACCGTGTACTAGGCCATCAATCAAAGAAAGAAAATGGGGAATATTTCCAAAATATGCTAGAAAATTACCTAAAACCTAAACCTTAAACCCTAAAACCTAAACTCTAAACCCTAAACCCTACAAATACAAATAAAATGTCGTAAGACAAAAAAGTCGGTAAAAACCGTGTACTACCCATAAATCCAAGAAATAAAATGAGGAATATTTCCTACATATGCAAGAAAATTATCTAAACCATAAACCTTAAACCCTAAAACCTAAACCATCAACCCAAAACCCTACAAATAAAAATAAAATATCCGAAAACAAAAAAGTTAGTAAAAATCGTGTACTAGGCCATAAATCCAAGAATAAAATTAGGAATATTTACTGCATATGCTAAAAAATTACTTAAACCCTAAACCTAAACCCTAAACCCTAAAACCTAAACCCTAAACTCTACAAATACGAATAAAATGTCGGAAAATAAAAAGGTCAGTAAACACCGTGTACTTGGCCATAAATCCAAGAAATAAAATGAGACATATTTCCTACATATGTTAGAAAATTACCTAAACCCTAAACCTTAAACCCTAAAATCTAAACCCTAAACCATAAACCCTAAACCCTACAAATACCAATAAAATGTCGGAAAACAAAAAAGTGGGTAAAAACCGTGTACTAGGCCATAAATCCAAGAAAGAAAATGAGGAATATTTCCTAAATATGCTAGAAAATTACCGAAAACCTAAACCTTAAACCCTAAAACCTAAACCCTACAAATACAAATAAAATGTCGGAAAACAGAAAAGTCGGTAAAAACCGTGTAATAGGCCATAAAATCAAGAAAGAAAATGAGGAATATTTCCTGCATATGCTAGAAAATTACATAAACACCCTCAAACTTAAATCCTACAAATGCAAATAAAATGTCGAAAAACAAAAAATTCGGTAAAAACTGTGTAATAGACCATAAATCCAAGAAAGAAAATGAGGAATACTTCCCACATATGCAAGAAAACTACCCAAACCCTAACCTTAAACCATAAAACCTAAACCCTAAACCCTACAAATACAAATAAAATGTCGTAAAACAAAAAAGTCGGTAAAAACCGTGTAATAGGCCATAAATCCAAGAAATAAAATGAGAAATATTTCCAACATATGCTAGAAAATTACTGAAACCCTAAACCTTAAACCCTAAAACCTAAACCATAAACCCTAAACACTAAATCCTAAACACTAAACCCTACAAATGCAAATAAAATGTCAGAAAAAAAAAAGTCGGTAAAAAACGGGTACCAGGCCATAAATCTAAGAAATAAAATGAGGAATATTTCCTACATATGCTAGAAAATTACCTAAATCCTACACCGTAAATCCTTAAACCTAAACCCTAAACCCAAAACCCTAAACCCTATACCCTAAGCCCTATAAATACAAATAAACTGTCGAAAAACAAAAAAGTCGGTAATAACCGTGTACTAGGCCATAAATCCAAGAAAGAAAATGGAGAATATTTCCAAAATATGCTAGAAAATTACCTAAAACCTAAACCTTAAACCCTAAAACCTAAACTCTAAACCCTAAACCCTACAAATACAAATAAAATGTGCGAAGACAAAAAAGTCGGTAAAACCGTGTACTAGGTCATAAATCAAAGAAATCAAATGAGGAATATTTTCTACATATGCAAGAAAATTATCTAAACCATAAACCTTAAACCCTAAATCCTAAACCATCAACCAAAACCCTACAAATACAAATAAAATATCCGAAAACAAAAAAGTCGGTAAAAATCGTGTACTAGGCCATAAATCCAAGAAATAAAATGAGGAATATTTCCTACATATGCTAAAAAATTACTTTAACCCTAAACTTAAACCCTAAACCCTAAACCCTAAACCCTACAAATACAAATAAAATGTCGGAAAACAAAAAGGTCAGTAAACACCATGTACTAGGCCATAAATATAAGAAATAAAATGAGGAATATTTCCAAAATATGCTAGAAAATTACCTAAACCCTAAACCTTAAACCCTAAAACTAAACCCTAAACCCTAAACCCTAAACCCGAAACACGGAACCCTAAACCCTAAACCCTACAAATACAAATAAAATGTCGGAAAACAAAAAAGTCGGTAAAAACCGTATACTAGGCCATAAATCCAAGAAAGAAAATGGGGAATATTTCCAAAATATGCTAGAAAATTACCTAAAACCTAAACCTTAAACCCTAAAACCTAAACTATAAACCCTAAACCCTACAAATACAAATAAAATGTCGTAAGACAAAAAAGTCGGTAAAAACCGTGTACTACCCATAAATCCAAGAAATAAAATGAGGAATATTTCCTACATATGCAAGAAAATTATCTAAACCATAAACCTTAAACCCTAAACCCTAAACCATCAACCCAAAACCCTACAAATACAAATAAAATATCCGAAAACAAAAAAGTTAGTAAAAATCGTGTACTAGGCCATAAATCCAAGAATAAAATTAGGAATATTGACTGCATATGCTAAAAAATTACTTAAACCCTAAACCTAAACCCTAAACCTAAACCCTAAACCCTAAAACCTAAACCCTAAACTCTACAAATACAAATAAAATGTCGGAAAATAAAAAGGTCAGTAAACACCGTGTACTTGGCCATAAATCCAAGAAATAAAATGAGACATATTTCCTACATATGTTAGAAAATTACCTAAACCCTAAACCTTAAACCCTAAAATCTAAACCCTAAACCATAAACCCTAAACCCTACAAATACCAATAAAATGTCGGAAAACAAAAAAGTGGGTAAAAACCGTGTACTAGGCCATAAATCCAAGAAAGAAAATGAGGAATATTTCCTAAATATGCTAGAAAATTACCGAAAACCTAAACCTTAAACTCTAAAACCTAAACTCTACAAATACAAATAAAATGTCGGAAAACAGAAAAGTCGGTAAAAACCGGGTACTAGGCCATAAATCCAAGAAATAAAATGAGGAATATTTCCTACATATGCTAGAAAATTACCTAAATCCTACACCGTAAATCTTTAAACCTAAATCCTAAACCCTAAACCCTAAACCCTATACCCTAAGCCCTACAAATACAAATAAACTGTCGAAAAACAAAAAAGTCGGTAATAACCGTGTACTAGGCCATAAATCCAAGAAAGAAAATGGAGAATATTTCCAAAATATCCTAGAAAATTACCTAAAACCTAAACCTTAAACCCTAAACTCTAAACCCTAATCCCTACAAATACAAATAAAATGTGCGAAGACAAAAAAGTCGGTAAAAACCGTGTACTAGGTCATAAATCAAAGAAATAAAACGAGGAATATTTCCTACATATGCAAGAAAATTATCTAAACCATAAACCTTAAACCCTAAAACCTAAACCATCAACCAAAACCCTACAAATACAAATAAAATATCCGAAAACAAAAAAATCGGTAAAAATCGTGTACTAGGCCATAAATCCAAGAAATAAAATGAGGAATATTTCCTACATATGCTAAAAAATTACTTTAACCCTAAACTTAAACCCTAAACCCTACAAATACAAATAAAATGTCGGAAAACAAAAAAGTCAGTAAACACCATGTACTAGGCCATAAATCTAAGAAATAAAATGAGCAATATTTCCAAAATATGCTAGAAAATTACCTAAACCCTAAACCTTAAACCCTAAAACTAAACCCTAAACCCTAAACCCGAAACACTAAACCCTAAACCCTACAAATACAAATAAAATGTCGGAAAACAAAAAAGTCGGTAAAAACCGTGTACTAGGCCATCAATCAAAGAAAGAAAATGGGGAATATTTCCAAAATATGCTAGAAAATTACCTAAAACCTAAACCTTAAACTCTAAAACCTAAACTCTAAACCCTAAACCCTACAAATACAAATAAAATGTCGTAAGACAAAAAAGTCGGTAAAAACCGTGTACTACCCATAAATCCAAGAAATAAAATGAGGAATATTTCCTACATATGCAAGAAAATTATCTAAACCATAAACCTTAAACCCTAAAACCTAAACCATCAACCAAAACCCTACAAATACAAATAAAATATCCGAAAACAAAAAAGTCGGTAAAAATCGTGTACTAGGCCATAAATCCAAGAAATAAAATGAGGAATATTTCCTACATATGCTAAAAAATTACTTAAAGCCTAAACCCTAAATCCTAAACCCTACAAATACAAATAAAATGTCGGAAAACAAAAAGGTCAGTAAACACCATGTAATAGGCCATAAATCTAAGATATAAAATGAGGAATATTTCCAAAATATGCTAGAAAATTACCTAAACCCTAAACCTTAAACCCTAAAACTAAACCCTAAACCCTAAACCCGAAACACTAAACCCTAAACCCTACAAATACAAATAAAATGTCGGAAAACAAAAAAGTCGGTAAAAACCGTGTACTAGGCCATCAATCAAAGAAAGAAAATGGGGAATATTTCCAAAATATGCTAGAAAATTACCTAAAACCTAAACCTTAAACCCTAAAACCTAAACTCTAAACCCTAAACCCTACAAATACAAATAAAATGTCGTAAGACAAAAAAGTCGGTAAAAACCGTGTACTACCCATAAATCCAAGAAATAAAATGAGGAATATTTCCTACATATGCAAGAAAATTATCTAAACCATAAACCTTAAACCCTAAAACCTAAACCATCAACCCAAAACCCTACAAATACAAATAAAATATCCGAAAACAAAAAAGTTAGTAAAAATCGTGTACTAGGCCATAAATCCAAGAATAAAATTAGGAATATTTACTGCATATGCTAAAAAATTACTTAAACCCTAAACCTAAACCCTAAACCCTAAAACCTAAACCCTAAACTCTACAAATACGAATAAAATGTCGGAAAATAAAAAGGTCAGTAAACACCGTGTACTTGGCCATAAATCCAAGAAATAAAATGAGACATATTTCCTACATATGTTAGAAAATTACCTAAACCCTAAACCTTAAACCCTAAAATCTAAACCCTAAACCATAAACCCTAAACCCTACAAATACCAATAAAATGTCGGAAAACAAAAAAGTGGGTAAAAACCGTGTACTAGGCCATAAATCCAAGAAAGAAAATGAGGAATATTTCCTAAATATGCTAGAAAATTACCAAAAACCTAAACCTTAAACCCTAAAACCTAAACCCTACAAATACAAATAAAATGTCGGAAAACAGAAAAGTCGGTAAAAACCGTGTAATAGGCCATAAAATCAAGAAAGAAAATGAGGAATATTTCCTGCATATGCTAGAAAATTACATAAACACCCTCAAACTTAAATCCTACAAATGCAAATAAAATGTCGAAAAACAAAAAATTCGGTAAAAACTGTGTAATAGACCATAAATCCAAGAAAGAAAATGAGGAATACTTCCCACATATGCAAGAAAACTACCTAAACCCTAACCTTAAACCATAAAACCTAAACCCTAAACCCTACAAATTAAATAAAATGTCGTAAAACAAAAAAGTCGGTAAAAACCGTGTAATAGGCCATAAATCCAAGAAATAAAATGAGAAATATTTCCAACATATGCTAGAAAATTACTGAAACCCTAAACCTTAAACCCTAAAACCTAAACCATAAACCCTAAACACTAAATCCTAAACACTAAACCCTACAAATGCAAATAAAATGTCAGAAAAAAAAAAGTCGGTAAAAAACGGGTACCAGGCCATAAATCTAAGAAATAAAATGAGGAATATTTCCTACATATGCTAGAAAATTACCTAAATCCTACACCGTAAATCCTTAAACCTAAACCCTAAACCCTATACCCTAAGCCCTATAAATACAAATAAACTGTCGAAAAACAAAAAAGTCGGTAATAACCGTGTACTAGGCCATAAATCCAAGAAAGAAAATGGAGAATATTTCCAAAATATGCTAGAAAATTACCTAAAACCTAAACCTTAAACCCTAAAACCTAAACTCTAAACCCTAAACCCTACAAATACAAATAAAATGTGCGAAGACAAAAAAGTCGGTAAAACCGTGTACTAGGTCATAAATCAAAGAAATCAAATGAGGAATTTTTTCTACATATGCAAGAAAATTATCTAAACCATAAACCTTAAACCCTAAATCCTAAACCATCAACCAAAACCCTACAAATACAAATAAAATATCCGAAAACAAAAAAGTCGGTAAAAATCGTGTACTAGGCCATAAATCCAAGAAATAAAATGAGGAATATTTCCTACATATGCTAAAAAATTACTTTAACCCTAAACTTAAACCCTAAACCCTAAACCCTAAACCCTACAAATACAAATAAAATGTCGGAAAACAAAAAGGTCAGTAAACACCATGTACTAGGCCATAAATATAAGAAATAAAATGAGGAATATTTCCAAAATATGCTAGAAAATTACCTAAACCCTAAACCTTAAACCCTAAAACTAAACCCTAAACCCTAAACCCTAAACCCGAAACACGGAACCCTAAACCCTAAACCCTACAAATACAAATAAAATGTCGGAAAACAAAAAAGTCGGTAAAAACCGTGTACTAGGCCATAAATCCAAGAAAGAAAATGGGGAATATTTCCAAAATATGCTAGAAAATTACCTAAAACCTAAACCTTAAACCCTAAAACCTAAACTCTAAACCCTAAACCCTACAAATACATATAAAATGTCGTAAGACAAAAAAGTCGGTAAAAACCGTGTACTACCCATAAATCCAAGAAATAAAATGAGGAATATTTCCTACATATGCAAGAAAATTATCTAAACCATAAACCTTAAACCCTAAAACCTAAACCATCAACCCAAAACCCTACAAATACAAATAAAATATCCGGAAACAAAAAAGTTAGTAAAAATCGTGTACTAGGCCATAAATCCAAGAATAAAATTAGGAATATTGACTGCATATTCTAAAAAATTACTTAAACCCTAAACCTAAACCCTAAACCCTAAAACCTAAACCCTAAAACCTAAACCCTAAACTCTACAAATACAAATAAAATGTCGGAAAATAAAAAGGTCAGTAAACACCGTGTACTTGGCCATAAATCCAAGAAATAAAATGAGACATATTTCCTACATATGTTAGAAAATTACCTAAACCCTAAACCTTAAACCCTAAAATCTAAACCCTAAACCATAAACCCTAAACCCTACAAATAACAATAAAATGTCGGAAAACAAAAAAGTGGGTAAAAACCGTGTACTAGGCCATAAATCCAAGAAAGAAAATGAGGAATATTTCCTAAATTTGCTAGAAAATTACCGAAAACCTAAACCTTAAACCCTAAAACCTAAACCCTACAAATACAAATAAAATGTCGGAAAACAGAAAAGTCTGTAAAAACCGTGTAATAGGCCATAAAATCAAGAAAGAAAATGAGGAATATTTCCTGCATATGCTAGAAAATTACATAAACACCCTCAAACCTAAATCCTACAAATGCAAATAAAATGTCGAAAAACAAAAAATTCGGTAAAAACTGTGTAATAGACCATAAATCCAAGAAAGAAAATGAGGAATACTTCCTACATATGCAAGAAAACTACCTAAACCCTAACCTTAAACCATAAAACCTAAACCCTAAACCCTACAAATACAAATAAAATGTCGTAAAACAAAAAAGTCGGTAAAAACCGTGTACTAGGCCATAAATCCAAGAAAGAAAATGGAGAATATTTCCAAAATATGCTAGAAAATTACCTAAAACCTAAACCTTAAACCCTAAAACCTAAACTCTAAACCCTAAACCCTACAAATACAAATAAAATGTGCAAAGACAAAAAAGTCGGTAAAACCGTGTACTAGGTCATAAATCAAAGAAATCAAATGAGGAATATTTTCTACATATGCAAGAAAATTATCTAAACCATAAACCTTAAACCCTAAATCCTAAACCATCAACCAAAACCCTACAAATACAAATAAAATATCCGAAAACAAAAAAGTCGGTAAAAATCGTGTACTAGGCCATAAATCCAAGAAATAAAATGAGGAATATTTCCTACATATGCTAAAAAATTACTTTAACCCTAAACTTAAACCCTAAACCCTAAACCCTAAACCCTACAAATACAAATAAAATGTCGGAAAACAAAAAGGTCAGTAAACACCATGTACTAGGCCATAAATATAAGAAATAAAATGAGGAATATTTCCAAAATATGCTAGAAAATTACCTAAACCCTAAACCTTAAACCCTAAAACTAAACCCTAAACCCTAAACCCTAAACCCGAAACACTGAACCCTAAACCCTAAACCCTACAAATACAAATAAAATGTCGGAAAACATAAAAGTCGGTAAAAACCGTGTACTAGGCCATAAATCCAAGAAATAAAATGAGGAATATTTCCTACATATGCTAAAAAATTACTTTAACCCTAAACTTAAACCCTAAACCCTACAAATACAAATAAAATGTCGGAAAACAAAAAAGTCAGTAAACACCATGTACTAGGCCATAAATCTAAGAAATAAAATGAGCAATATTTCCAAAATATGCTAGAAAATTACCTAAACCCTAAACCTTAAACCCTAAAACTAAACCCTAAACCCTAAACCCTAAACCCGAAACACTGAACCCTAAACCCTAAACCCTAAACCCTAAACCCTACAAATACAAATAAAATGTTGGAAAACAAAAAAGTCGGTAAAAACCGTGTACTAGGCCTTAAATCCAAGAAAGAAAATGGGGAATATTTCCAAAATATGCTAGAAAATTACCTAAAACCTAAACCTTAAACCCTAAAACCTAAACTCTAAACCCTAAACCCTACAAATACAAATAAAATGTGCAAAGACAAAAAAGTCGGTAAAAACCGTGTAATAGGTCTTAAATCAAAGAAATAAAATGAGGAATATTTCCTACATATGCAAGAAAATTATCTAAACCATAAACCTTAAACCCTAAAACCTAAACCATCAACCAAAACCCTACAAATACAAATAAAATATCCGAAATCAAAAAAGTCGGTAAAAATCGTGTACTAGGCCATAAATCCAAGAAATAAAATGAGGAATATTTCCTACATATGCTAAAAAATTACTTTAACGCTAAACTTAAACCCTAAACCCTAAACCCTACAAATACAAATAAAATGTCGGAAAACAAAAAGGTTAGTAAACACCATGTACTAGGCCATAAATCTATGAAATAAAATGAGGAATATTTCCAAAATATGCTAGAAAATTACCTAAACCCTAAACCTTAAACCCTAAAACTAAACCCTAAACCCTAAACCCGAAACACTAAACCCTAAACCCTAGAAATACAAATAAAATGTCGGAAAACAAAAAAGTCGGTAAAAACCGTGTACTAGGCCATAAATCCAAGAAAGAAAATGGGGAATATTTCCAAAATATGCTAGAAAATTACCTAAAACCTAAACCTTAAACCCTAAAACCTAAACTCTAAACCCTAAACCCTACAAATACAAATAAAATGTCGTAAGACAAAAAAGTCGGTAAAAACCGTGTACTACCCATAAATCCAAGAAATAAAATGAGGAATATTTCCTACATATGCAAGAAAATTATCTAAACCATAAACCTTAAACCCTAAAACCTAAACCATCAACCCAAAACCCTACAAATACAAATAAAATATCCGAAAACAAAAAATTTAGTAAAAATCGTGTACTAGGCCATAAATCCAAGAATAAAATTAGGAATATTTCCTACATATGCTAAAAAATTACTTAAACCCTAAACCTAAACCCTAAACCCTAAAATCTAAACCCTAAACTCTACAAATACAAATAAAATGTCGGAAAATAAAAAGGTCAGTAAACACCGTGTACTTGGCCATAAATCCAAGAAATAAAATGAGACATATTTCCTACATATGTTAGAAAATTACCTAAACCCTAAACCTTAAACCCTAAAATCTAAACCCTAAAACCTACAAATACCAATAAAATGTCGGAAAACAAAAAAGTGGGTAAAAACCGTGTACTAGGCCATAAATCCAAGAAAGAAAATGAGGAATATTTCCTAAATATGCTAGAAAATTACCGAAAACCTAAACCTTAAACCCTAAAACCTAAACCCTACAAATACAAATAATATGTCGGAAAACAGAAAAGTCGGTAAAAACCGTGTACTAGGCCATAAATTCAAGAAAGAAAATGAGCAATATTTCCTGCATATGCTAGAAAATTACATAAACACCCTCAAACCTAAACCCTAAACCCTAAATCCTACAAATGCAAATAAAATGTCGAAAAACAAAAAAGTCGGTAAAAACTGTGTAATAGACCATAAATCCAAGAAAGAAAATGAGGAATACTTCCTACATATGCAAGAAAACTACCTAAACTCTAACCTTAAACCATAAAACCTACACCCTAAACCCTACAAATACAAATAAAATGTCGGAAAAAAAAAAAGTCGGTAAAAACCGTGTAATAGGCCATAAATCCAAGAAATAAAATGAGAAATATTTCCAACATATACTAGAAAATTACTGAAACCCTAAACCTTAAACCCTAAAACCTATACCATAAACCCTAAACACTAAATCCTAAACCCTAAACCCTACAAATGCAAATAAAATGTCAGAAAAAAAAAAGTCGGTAAAAACCGGGTACTAGGCCATAAATCCAAGAAATAAAATGAGGAATATTTCCTACATATGCTATAAAATTACTGAAACCCTAAACCTTAAACCCTAAAAGCTAAACCATAAACCCTAAACACTAAATCCTAAACCCTAAACCCTACAAATGCAAATAAAATGTCAGAAAAAAAAAAGTCGGTAAAAACCGGGTACTAGGCCATAAATCCAAGAAATAAAATGAGGAATATTTCCTACATATGCTAGAAAATTACCTAAATCCTACACCGTAAATCCTTAAACCTAAACCCTAAACCCTAAACCCTAAACCCTAAACCCTATACCCTAAGCCCTACAAATACAAATAAACTGTCGAAAAACAAAAAAGTCGGTAATAACCGTGTACTAGGCCATAAATCCAAGAAAGAAAATGGAGAATATTTCCAAAATATGCTAGAAAATTACCTAAAACCTAAACCTTAAACCCTAAAACCTAAACTCTAAACCCTAAACCCTACGAATACAAATAAAATGTGCGAAGACAAAAAAGTCGGTAAAAACCGTGTAATAGGTCATAAATCAAAGAAATAAAATGAGGAATATTTCCTACATATGCAAGAAAATTTTCTAAACCATAAACCTTAAACCCTAAAACCTAAACCATCAACCAAAACCGTACAAATACAAATAAAATATCCAAAATCAAAAAAGTCGGTAAAAATCGTGTACTAGGCCATAAATCCAAGAAATAAAATGAGGAATATTTCCTACATATGCTAAAAAATTACTTTAACGCTAAACTTAAACCCTAAACCCTAAACCCTACAAATACAAATAAAATGTCGGAAAACAAAAAGGTTAGTAAACACCATGTACTAGGCCATAAATCTATGAAATAAAATGAGGAATATTTCCAAAATATGCTAGAAAATTACCTAAACCCTAAACCTTAAACCCTAAAACTAAACCCTAAACCCTAAACCCGAAACACTAAACCCTAAACCCTAGAAATACAAATAAAATGTCGGAAAACAAAAAAGTCGGTAAAAACCGTGTACTAGGCCATAAATCCAAGAAAGAAAATGGGGAATATTTCCAAAATATGCTAGAAAATTACCTAAAACCTAAACCTTAAACCCTAAAACCTAAACTCTAAACCCTAAACCCTACAAATACAAATAAAATGTCGTAAGACAAAAAAGTCGGTAAAAACCGTGTACTACCCATAAATCCAAGAAATAAAATGAGGAATATTTCCTACATATGCAAGAAAATTATCTAAACCATAAACCTTAAACCCTAAAACCTAAACCATCAACCCAAAACCCTACAAATACAAATAAAATATCCGAAAACAAAAAATTTAGTAAAAATCGTGTACTAGGCCATAAATCCAAGAATAAAATTAGGAATATTTCCTACATATGCTAAAAAATTACTTAAACCCTAAACCTAAACCCTAAACCCTAAAATCTAAACCCTAAACTCTACAAATACAAATAAAATGTCGGAAAATAAAAAGGTCAGTAAACACCGTGTACTTGGCCATAAATCCAAGAAATAAAATGAGACATATTTCCTACATATGTTAGAAAATTAACTAAACCCTAAACCTTAAACCCTAAAATCTAAACCCTAAAACCTACAAATACCAATAAAATGTCGGAAAACAAAAAAGTGGGTAAAAACCGTGTACTAGGCCATAAATCCAAGAAAGAAAATGAGGAATATTTCCTAAATATGCTAGAAAATTACCGAAAACCTAAACCTTAAACCCTAAAACCTAAACCCTACAAATACAAATAATATGTCGGAAAACAGAAAAGTCGGTAAAAACCGTGTACTAGGCCATAAATTCAAGAAAGAAAATGAGCAATATTTCCTGCATATGCTAGAAAATTACATAAACACCCTCAAACCTAAACCCTAAACCCTAAATCCTACAAATGCAAATAAAATGTCGAAAAACAAAAAAGTCGGTAAAAACTGTGTAATAGACCATAAATCCAAGAAAGAAAATGAGGAATACTTCCTACATATGCAAGAAAACTACCTAAACCCTAACCTTAAACCATAAAACCTACACCCTAAACCCTACAAATACAAATAAAATGTCGGAAAAAAAAAAAGTCGGTAAAAACCGTGTAATAGGCCATAAATCCAAGAAATAAAATGAGAAATATTTCCAACATATACTAGAAAATTACTGAAACCCTAAACCTTAAACCCTAAAACCTATACCATAAACCCTAAACACTAAATCCTAAACCCTAAACCCTACAAATGCAAATAAAATGTCAGAAAAAAAAAAGTCGGTAAAAACCGGGTACTAGGCCATAAATCCAAGAAATAAAATGAGGAATATTTCCTACATATGCTATAAAATTACTGAAACCCTAAACCTTAAACCCTAAAAGCTAAACCATAAACCCTAAACACTAAATCCTAAACCCTAAACCCTACAAATGCAAATAAAATGTCAGAAAAAAAAAAGTCGGTAAAAACCGGGTACTAGGCCATAAATCCAAGAAATAAAATGAGGAATATTTCCTACATATGCTAGAAAATTACCTAAATCCTACACCGTAAATCCTTAAACCTAAACCCTAAACCCTAAACCCTAAACCCTAAAACCTATACCCTAAGCCCTACAAATACAAATAAACTGTCGAAAAACAAAAAAGTCGGTAATAACCGTGTACTAGGCCATAAATCCAAGAAAGAAAATGGAGAATATTTCCAAAATATGCTAGAAAATTACCTAAAACCTAAACCTTAAACCCTAAAACCTAAACTCTAAACCCTAAACCCTACGAATACAAATAAAATGTGCGAAGACAAAAAAGTCGGTAAAAACCGTGTAATAGGTCATAAATCAAAGAAATAAAATGAGGAATATTTCCTACATATGCAAGAAAATTATCTAAACCATAAACCTTAAACCCTAAAACCTAAACCATCAACCAAAACCCTACAAATACAAATAAAATATCCGAAATCAAAAAAGTCGGTAAAAATCGTGTACTAGGCCATAAATCCAAGAAATAAAATGAGGAATATTTCCTACATATGCTAAAAAATTACTTTAACGCTAAACTTAAACCCTAAACCCTAAACCCTACAAATACAAATAAAATGTCGGAAAACAAAAAGGTTAGTAAACACCATGTACTAGGCCATAAATCTATGAAATAAAATGAGGAATATTTCCAAAATATGCTAGAAAATTACCTAAACCCTAAACCTTAAACCCTAAAACTAAACCCTAAACCCTAAACCCGAAACACTAAACCCTAAACCCTAGAAATACAAATAAAATGTCGGAAAACAAAAAAGTCGGTAAAAACCGTGTACTAGGCCATAAATCCAAGAAAGAAAATGGGGAATATTTCCAAAATATGCTAGAAAATTACCTAAAACCTAAACCTTAAACCCTAAAACCTAAACTCTAAACCCTAAACCCTACAAATACAAATAAAATGTCGTAAGACAAAAAAGTCGGTAAAAACCGTGTACTACCCATAAATCCAAGAAATAAAATGAGGAATATTTCCTACATATGCAAGAAAATTATCTAAACCATAAACCTTAAACCCTAAAACCTAAACCATCAACCCAAAACCCTACAAATACAAATAAAATATCCGAAAACAAAAAATTTAGTAAAAATCGTGTACTAGGCCATAAATCCAAGAATAAAATTAGGAATATTTCCTACATATGCTAAAAAATTACTTAAACCCTAAACCTAAACCCTAAACCCTAAAATCTAAACCCTAAACTCTACAAATACAAATAAAATGTCGGAAAATAAAAAGGTCAGTAAACACCGTGTACTTGGCCATAAATCCAAGAAATAAAATGAGACATATTTCCTACATATGTTAGAAAATTACCTAAACCCTAAACCTTAAACCCTAAAATCTAAACCCTAAAACCTACAAATACCAATAAAATGTCGGAAAACAAAAAAGTGGGTAAAAACCGTGTACTAGGCCATAAATCCAAGAAAGAAAATGAGGAATATTTCCTAAATATGCTAGAAAATTACCGAAAACCTAAACCTTAAACCCTAAAACCTAAACCCTACAAATACAAATAAAATGTCGGAAAACAGAAAAGTCGGTAAAAACCGTGTACTAGGCCATAAATTCAAGAAAGAAAATGAGCAATATTTCCTGCATATGCTAGAAAATTACATAAACACCCTCAAACCTAAACCCTAAACCCTAAATCCTACAAATGCAAATAAAATGTCGAAAAACAAAAAAGTCGGTAAAAACTGTGTAATAGACCATAAATCCAAGAAAGAAAATGAGGAATACTTCCTACATATGCAAGAAAACTACCTAAACCCTAACCTTAAACCATAAAACCTACACCCTAAACCCTACAAATACAAATAAAATGTCGGAAAAAAAAAAAGTCGGTAAAAACCGTGTAATAGGCCATAAATCCAAGAAATAAAATGAGAAATATTTCCAACATATACTAGAAAATTACTGAAACCCTAAACCTTAAACCCTAAAACCTATACCATAAACCCTAAACACTAAATCCTAAACCCTTAACCCTACAAATGCAAATAAAATGTCAGAAAAAAAAAGTCGGTAAAAACCGGGTACTAGGCCATAAATCCAAGAAATAAAATGAGGAATATTTCCTACATATGCTATAAAATTACTGAAACCCTAAACCTTAAACCCTAAAAGCTAAACCATAAACCCTAAACACTAAATCCTAAACCCTAAACCCTACAAATGCAAATAAAATGTCAGAAAAAAAAAAGTCGGTAAAAACCGGGTACTAGGCCATAAATCCAAGAAATAAAATGAGGAATATTTCCTACATATGCTAGAAAATTACCTAAATCCTACACCGTAAATCCTTAAACCTAAACCCTAAACCCTAAACCCTAAACCCTAAACCCTAAACCCTATACCCTAAGCCCTACAAATACAAATAAACTGTCGAAAAACAAAAAAGTCGGTAATAACCGTGTACTAGGCCATAAATCCAAGAAAGAAAATGGAGAATATTTCCAAAATATGCTAGAAAATTACCTAAAACCTAAACCTTAAACCCTAAAACCTAAACTCTAAACCCTAAACCCTACGAATACAAATAAAATGTGCGAAGACAAAAAAGTCGGTAAAAACCGTGTAATAGGTCATAAATCAAAGAAATAAAATGAGGAATATTTCCTACATATGCAAGAAAATTATCTAAACCATAAACCTTAAACCCTAAAACCTAAACCATCAACCAACACCCTACAAATACAAATAAAATATCCGAAATCAAAAAAGTCGGTAAAAATCGTGTACTAGGCCATAAATCCAAGAAATAAAATGAGGAATATTTCCTACATATGCTAAAAAATTACTTTAACGCTAAACTTAAACCCTAAACCCTAAACCCTACAAATACAAATAAAATGTCGGAAAACAAAAAGGTTAGTAAACACCATGTACTAGGCCATAAATCTATGAAATAAAATGAGGAATATTTCCAAAATATGCTAGAAAATTACCTAAACCCTAAACCTTAAACCCTAAAACTAAACCCTAAACCCTAAACCCGAAACACTAAACCCTAAACCCTAGAAATACAAATAAAATGTCGGAAAACAAAAAAGTCGGTAAAAACCGTGTACTAGGCCATAAATCCAAGAAAGAAAATGGGGAATATTTCCAAAATATGCTAGAAAATTACCTAAAACCTAAACCTTAAACCCTAAAACCTAAACTCTAAACCCTAAACCCTACAAATACAAATAAAATGTCGTAAGACAAAAAAGTCGGTAAAAACCGTGTACTACCCATAAATCCAAGAAATAAAATGAGGAATATTTCCTACATATGCAAGAAAATTATCTAAACCATAAACCTTAAACCCTAAAACCTAAACCATCAACCCAAAACCCTACAAATACAAATAAAATATCCGAAAACAAAAAATTTAGTAAAAATCGTGTACTAGGCCATAAATCCAAGAATAAAATTAGGAATATTTCCTACATATGCTAAAAAATTACTTAAACCCTAAACCTAAACCCTAAACCCTAAAATCTAAACCCTAAACTCTACAAATACAAATAAAATGTCGGAAAATAAAAAGGTCAGTAAACACCGTGTACTTGGCCATAAATCCAAGAAATAAAATGAGACATATTTCCTACATATGTTAGAAAATTACCTAAACCCTAAACCTTAAACCCTAAAATCTAAACCCTAAAACCTACAAATACCAATAAAATGTCGGAAAACAAAAAAGTGGGTAAAAACCGTGTACTAGGCCATAAATCCAAGAAAGAAAATGAGGAATATTTCCTAAATATGCTAGAAAATTACCGAAAACCTAAACCTTAAACCCTAAAACCTAAACCCTACAAATACAAATAATATGTCGGAAAACAGAAAAGTCGGTAAAAACCGTGTACTAGGCCATAAATTCAAGAAAGAAAATGAGCAATATTTCCTGCATATGCTAGAAAATTACATAAACACCCTCAAACCTAAACCCTAAACCCTAAATCCTACAAATGCAAATAAAATGTCGAAAAACAAAAAAGTCGGTAAAAACTGTGTAATAGACCATAAATCCAAGAAAGAAAATGAGGAATACTTCCTACATATGCAAGAAAACTACCTAAACCCTAACCTTAAACCATAAAACCTACACCCTAAACCCTACAAATACAAATAAAATGTCGGAAAAAAAAAAAGTCGGTAAAAACCGTGTAATAGGCCATAAATCCAAGAAATAAAATGAGAAATATTTCCAACATATACTAGAAAATTACTGAAACCCTAAACCTTAAACCCTAAAACCTATACCATAAACCCTAAACACTAAATCCTAAACCCTTAACCCTACAAATGCAAATAAAATGTCAGAAAAAAAAAAGTCGGTAAAAACCGGGTACTAGGCCATAAATCCAAGAAATAAAATGAGGAATATTTCCTACATATGCTATAAAATTACTGAAACCCTAAACCTTAAACCCTAAAAGCTAAACCATAAACCCTAAACACTAAATCCTAAACCCTAAACCCTACAAATGCAAATAAAATGTCAGAAAAAAAAAAGTCGGTAAAAACCGGGTACTAGGCCATAAATCCAAGAAATAAAATGAGGAATATTTCCTACATATGCTAGAAAATTACCTAAATCCTACACCGTAAATCCTTAAACCTAAACCCTAAACCCTAAACCCTAAACCCTAAACCCTATACCCTAAGCCTACAAATACAAATAAACTGTCGAAAAACAAAAAAGTCGGTAATAACCGTGTACTAGGCCATAAATCCAAGAAAGAAAATGGAGAATATTTCCAAAATATGCTAGAAAATTACCTAAAACCTAAACCTTAAACCCTAAAACCTAAACTCTAAACCCTAAACCCTACGAATACAAATAAAATGTGCGAAGACAAAAAAGTCGGTAAAAACCGTGTAATAGGTCATAAATCAAAGAAATAAAATGAGGAATATTTCCTACATATGCAAGAAAATTATCTAAACCATAAACCTTAAACCCTAAAACCTAAACCATCAACCAACACCCTACAAATACAAATAAAATATCCGAAATCAAAAAAGTCGGTAAAAATCGTGTACTAGGCCATAAATCCAAGAAATAAAATGAGGAATATTTCCTACATATGCTAAAAAATTACTTTAACGCTAAACTTAAACCCTAAACCCTAAACCCTACAAATACAAATAAAATGTCGGAAAACAAAAAGGTTAGTAAACACCATGTACTAGGCCATAAATCTATGAAATAAAATGAGGAATATTTCCAAAATATGCTAGAAAATTACCTAAACCCTAAACCTTAAACCCTAAAACTAAACCCTAAACCCTAAACCCGAAACACTAAACCCTAAACCCTAGAAATACAAATAAAATGTCGGAAAACAAAAAAGTCGGTAAAAACCGTGTACTAGGCCATAAATCCAAGAAAGAAAATGGGGAATATTTCCAAAATATGCTAGAAAATTACCTAAAACCTAAACCTTAAACCCTAAAACCTAAACTCTAAACCCTAAACCCTACAAATACAATAAAATGTCGTAAGACAAAAAAGTCGGTAAAAACCGTGTACTACCCATAAATCCAAGAAATAAAATGAGGAATATTTCCTACATATGCAAGAAAATTATCTAAACCATAAACCTTAAACCCTAAAACCTAAACCATCAACCCAAAACCCTACAAATACAAATAAAATATCCGGAAACAAAAAAGTTAGTAAAAATCGTGTACTAGGCCATAAATCCAAGAATAAAATGAGGAATATTTCCAGCATATGCTAGAAAATTACATAAACACCCTCAAACCTAAACCCTAAACCCTAAATCCTACAAATGCAAATAAAATGTCGAAAAACAAAAAAGTAGGTAAAAACTGTGTATTAGACCATAAATCCAAGAAAGAATATGAGGAATACTTCCTACATATGCAAGAAAACTACCTAAACCCTAACCTTAAACCATAAAACCTAAACCTTAAACCCTACAAATACAAATAAAATGTCGGAAAACAAAAAAGTCGGTAAAAACCGTGTAATAGGCCATAAATCCAAGAAATAAAATGAGAAATATTTCCAACATATGCTAGAAAATTACTTAAACCCTAAACCTTAAATCCTAAAACCTAAACCATAAAACCTAAACCCTAAACCCTACAAATGCAAATAAAATGTCAGAAAACAAAAAAGTCGGTAAAAACCGGGTACCAGGCCATGAATCCAAGAAATAAAATGAGGAATATTTCCTACATATGCTAGAAAATTACCTAAATCCTACACCGTAAATCCTTAAACCTACACCCTAAACCCTATACCCTAAGCCCTACAAATACAAATAAACTGTCGAAAAACAAAAAAGTCGGTAATAACCGTGTACTAGGCCATAAATCCAAGAAAGAAAATGGAGAATATTTCCAAAATATGCTAGAAAATTACCTAAAACCTAAACCTTAAACCCTAAAACCTAAACTCTAAACCCTAAACCCTACAAATACAAATAAAATGTGCGAAGACAAAAAAGTCGGTAAAACCGTGTACTAGGTCATAAATCAAAGAAATCAAATGAGGAATATTTCCTACATATGCAAGAAAATTATCTAAACCATAAACCTTAAACTCTAAAACCTAAACCATCAACCAAAACCCTACAAATACAAATAAAATATCCGAAAACAAAAAAGTCGGTAAAAATCATGTACTTGGCCATAAATCCAAGAAATAAAATGAGGAATATTTCCTACATATGCTAAAAAATTACTTTAACCCTAAACTTAAACCCTAAACCCTAAACCCTAAACCCTACAAATACAAATAAAATGTCGGAAAACAAAAAGGTCAGTAAACACCATGTACTAGGCCATAAATCTATGAAATAAAATGAGGAATATTTCCAAAATATGCTAGAAAATTACCTAAACCCTAAACCTTAAACCCTAAAACTAAACCCTAAACCCTAAACCCGAAACACTAAACCCTAAACCCTAGAAATACAAATAAAATGTCGGAAAACAAAAAAGTCGGTAAAAACCGTGTACTAGGCCATAAATCCAAGAAAGAAAATGGGGAATATTTCCAAAATATGCTAGAAAATTACCTAAAACCTAAACCTTAAACCCTAAAACCTAAACTCTAAACCCTAAACCCTACAAATACAAATAAAATGTCGTAAGACAAAAAAGTCGGTAAAAACCGTGTACTACCCATAAATCCAAGAAATAAAATGAGGAATATTTCCTACATATGCAAGAAAATTATCTAAACCATAAACCTTAAACCCTAAAACCTAAACCATCAACCCAAAACCCTACAAATACAAATAAAATATCCGAAAACAAAAAAGTTAGTAAAAATCGTGTACTAGGCCATAAATCCAAGAATAAAATTAGGAATATTTCCTACATATGCTAAAAAATTACTTAAACCCTAAACCTAAACCCTAAACCCTAAAAGCTAAACCCTAAACTCTACAAATACAAATAAAATGTCGGAAAATAAAAAGGTCAGTAAACACCGTGTACTTGGCCATAAATCCAAGAAATAAAATGAGACATATTTCCTACATATGTTAGAAAATTACCTAAACCCTAAACCTTAAACCCTAAAATCTAAACCCTAAACCCTACAAATACCAATAAAATGTCGGAAAACAAAAAAGTGGGTAAAAACCGTGTACTAGGCCATAAATCCAAGAAAGAAAATGAGGAATATTTCCTAAATATGCTAGAAAATTACCGAAAACCTAAACCTTAAACCCTAAAACCTAAACCCTACAAATACAAATAAAATGTCAGAAAACAGAAAAGTCGGTAAAAACCGTGTAATAAGCCATAAATTCAAGAAAGAAAATGAGGAATATTTCCAGCATGTGCTAGAAAATTACATAAACACCCTCAAACCTAAACCCTAAACCCTAAATCCTACAAATACAAATAAAATGTCGAAAAACAAAAAAGTAGGTAAAAACTGTGTATTAGGCCATAAATCCAAGAAAGAATATGAGGAATACTTCCTACATATGCAAGAAAACTACCTAAGCCCTAACCTTAAACCATAAAACCTAAACCCTAAACCCTACAAATACAAATAAAATGTCGGAAAACAAAAAAGTCGGTAAAAACCGTGTAATAGGCCATAAATCCAAGAAATAAAATGAGAAATATTTCCAACATATGCTAGAAAATTACTTAAACCCTAACCCTTCAACCCTAAAACCTAAACCATAAAACCTAAACACTAAATCCTAAACCCTAAACCCTACAAATGCAAATAAAATGTCAGAAAACAAAAAAGTCGGTAAAAACCGGGTACCAGGCCATGAATCCAAGAAATAAAATGAGGAATATTTCCTACATATGCTAGAAAATTACCTAAATCCTACACCGTAAATCCTTAAACCTAAACCCTAAACCCTATACCCTAAGCCCTACAAATACAAATAAACTGTCGAAAAACAAAAAAGTCGGTAATAACCGTGTACTAGGCCATAAATCCAAGAAAGAAAATGGAGAATATTTCCAAAATATGCTAGAAAATTACCTAAAACCTAAACCTTAAACCCTAAAACCTAAACTCTAAATCCTAAACCCTACAAATACAAATAAAATGTGCGAAGACAAAAAAGTCGGTAAAACCGTGTACTAGGTCATAAATCAAAGAAATCAAATGAGGAATATTTCCTACATATGCAAGAAAATTATCTAAACCATAAACCTTAAACCCTAAAACCTAAACCATCAACCAAAACCCTACAAATACAAATAAAATATCCGAAAACAAAAAAGTCGGTAAAAATCGTGTACTTGGCCATAAATCAAAGAAATAAAACGAGGAATATTTCCTACATATGCTAAAAAATTCCTTTAACCCTAAACCCTAAACCCTAAACTCTACAAATACAAATAAAATGTCGGAAAACAAAAAGGTCAGTAAACACCATGTACTAGGCCATAAATCTAAGATATAAAATGAGGAATATTTCCAAAATATGCTAGAAAATTACCTAAACCCTAAACCTTAAAACCTAAAACTAAACCCTAAACCCTAAACCCGAAACACTGAACCCTGAACCCTAAACCCTACAAATACAAATAAAATGTCATAAGACAAAAAAGTCGGTAAAAACCGTGTACTACCCATAAATCCAAGAAATAAAATGAGGAATATTTCCTACATATGCAAGAAAATTATCTAAACCATAAACCTTAAACCCTAAAACCTAAACCATCAACCCAAAACCCTACAAATACAAATAAAATATCTGAAAACAAAAAAGTTAGTAAAAATCGTGTACTAGGCCATAAATCCAAGAATAAAATTAGGAATATTTCCTACATATGCTAAAAAAGTACTTAAACCCTAAACCTAAACCCTAAACCCTAAAATCTAAACCCTTAACTCTACAAATACAAATAAAATGTCGGAAAATAAAAAGGTCAGTAAACACCGTGTACTTGGCCATAAATCCAAGAAATAAAATGAGACATATTTCCTACATATGTTAGAAAATTACCTAAACCATAAACCTTAAACCTTAAAATCTAAACCCTAAACCCTAAAAATACCAATAAAATGTCGGAAAACAAAAAAGTGGGTAAAAACCGTGTACTAGGCCATAAATCCAAGAAAGAAAATGAGGAATATTTCCTAAATATGCTAAAAAATTACCGAAAACCTAAAGATTAAACCCTAAAACCTAAACCCTACAAATACAAATAAAATGTCGGAAAACAGAAAAGTCGGTAAAAACCGTGTACTAGGCCATAAATTCAAGAAAGAAAATGAGGAATATTTCCTGCATATGCTAGAAAATTACATAAACACCCTCAAACCTAAACCCTAAACCCTAAATCCTACAAATGCAAATAAAATGTCGAAAAACAAAAAAGTAGGTAAAAACTGTGTATTAGACCATAAATCCAAGAAAGAATATGAGGAATACTTCCTACATATGCAAGAAAACTACCTAAACCCTAACCTTAAACCCTAAACCCTACAAATACAAATAAAATGTCGGAAAACAAAAAAGTCGGTAAAAACCGTGTAATAGGCCATAAATCCAAGAAATAAAATGAGAAATATTTCCAACATATGCTAGAAAATTACTTAAACCCTAAACCTTAAACCCTAAAACCTAAACCATAAAACCTAAACACTAAATCCTAAACCCTAAACCCTACAAATGCAAATAAAATGTCAGAAAACAAAAAAGTCGGTAAAAACCGGGTACCAGGCCATGAATCGAAGAAATAAAATGAGGAATATTTCCTACATATGCTAGAAAATTACCTAAATCCTACACCGTAAATCCTTAAACCTAAACCCTAAACCCAAAACCCTAAACCCTATACCATAAGCCCTACAAATACAAATAAACTGTCGAAAAACAAAAAAGTCGGTAGTAACCGTGTACTAGGCCATAAATCCAAGAAAGAAAATGGAGAATATTTCCAAAATATGCTAGAAAATTACCTAAAACCTAAACCTTAAACCCCAAAACCTAAAGTCTAAACCCTAAACCCTACAAATACAAATAAAATGTGCGAAGACAAAAAAGTCGGTAAAACCGTGTACTAGGTCATAAATCAAAGAAATCAAATGAGGAATATTTCCTACATATGCAAGAAAATTATCTAAACCATAAACCTTAAACCCTAAAACCTAAACCATCAACCAAAACCCTACAAATACAAATAAAATATCCGTAAACAAAAAAGTCGGTAAAAATCGTGTACTTGGCCATAAATCCAAGAAATAAAATGAGGAATATTTCCTACATATGCTAAAAAATTACTTTAACCCTAAACCCAAAACCCTACAAATACAAATAAAATGTCGGAAAACAAAAAGGTTAGTAAACACCATGTACTAGGCCATAAATCTTAGAAATAAAATGAGGAATATTTCCAAAATATGCTAGAAAATTACCTAAACCCTAAAACTTAAACCCTAAAACTAAACCCTTAACCCTAAACCCTAAACCCGAAACACTGAACCCTAAACCCTAAACCCTACAAATACAAATAAAATGTCGGAAAACAAAAAAGTCGGTAAAAACCGTGTACTAGGCCATAAATCCAAGAAAGAAAATGGGGAATATTTCCAAAATATGCTAGAAAATTACCTAAAACCTAAACCTTAAACCCTAAAACCTAAACTCTAAACCCTAAACCCTACAAATACAAAAAAAATGTCGTAAGACAAAAAAGTCGGTAAAAACCGTGTACTACCCATAAATCCAAGAAATAAAATGAGGAATATTTCCTACATATGCAAGAAAATTATCTAAACCATAAACCTTAAACCCTAAAACCTAAACCATCAACCCAAAACCCTACAAATACAAATAAAATATCCGAAAACAAAAAAGTTAGTAAAAATCGTGTACTAGGCCATAAATCCAAGAATAAAATTAGGAATATTTCCTACATATGCTAAAAAATTACTTAAACCCTAAACCTAAACCATAAACCCTAAAATCTAAACCCTAAACTCTACAAATACAAATAAAATGTCAGAAAATAAAAAGGTCAGTAAACACCGTGTACTTGGCCATAAATCCAAGAAATAAAATGAGACATATTTCCTACATATGTTAGAAAATTACCTAAACCTTAAACCCTAAACCCTACAAATACCAATAAAATGTCGGAAAACAAAAAAGTGGGTAAAAACCGTGTACTAGGCCATAAATCCAAGAAAGAAAATGAGGAATATTTCCTAAATATGCTAGAAAATTACCGAAAACCTAAACCTTAAACCCTAAAACCTAAACCCTACAAATACAAATAAAATGTCGGAAAACAGAAAAGTCGGTAAAAACCGTGTAATAGGCCATAAATTCAAGAAAGAAAATGAGGAATATTTCCTGCATATGCTAGAAAATTACATAAACACCCTCAAACCTAAACCCTAAACCCTAAACCCTAAATCCTACAAATGCAAATAAAATGTCGAAAAACAAAAAGTAGGTAAAAACTGTGTAATAGACCATAAATCCAAGAAAGAATATGAGGAATACTTCCTACATATGCAAGAAAACTACCTAAACCCTAACCTTAAACCATAAAACCTAAACCCTAAACCCTACAAATACAAATAAAATGTCGGAAAACAAAAAAGTCGGTAAAAACCGTGTAATAGGCCATAAATCCAAGAAATAAAATGAGAAATATTTCCAACATATGCTAGAAAATTACTTAAACCCTAAACCTTACACCCTAAAACCTAAACCATAAAACCTAAACACTAAATACTAAACCCTAAACCCTACAAATGCAAATAAAATGTCAGAAAACAAAAAAGTCGGTAAAAACCGGGTACCAGGCCATGAATCGAAGAAATAAAATGAGGAATATTTTCTACATATGCTAGAAAATTACCTAAATCCTACACCGTAAATCCTTAAACCTAAACCCTAAACCCTAAACCCTAAACCTTAAACCCTATACCCTAAGCCCTACAAATACAAATAAACTGTCGAAAAACAAAAAAGTCGGTAATAACCGTGTACTAGGCCATAAATCCAAGAAAGAAAATGGAGAATATTTCCAAAATATGCTAGAAAATTACCTAAAACCTAAACCTTAAACCCTAAAACCTAAACTCTAAACCCTAAACCCTACAAATACAAATAAAATGTGAGAAGATAAAAAAAGTCGGTAAAAACCGTGTACTAGGTCATAAATCAAAGAAATAAAATGAGGAATATTTCCTACATATGCAAGAAAATTATCTAAACCATAAACCTTAAACCCTAAAACCTAAACCATCAACCAAAACCCTACAAATACAAATAAAATATCCGAAAACAAAAAAGTCGGTAAAAATCGTGTACTAGGCCATAAATCCAAGAAATAAAATGAGGAATATTTCCTACATATGCTAAAAAATTACTTTAACCCTAAACTTAAACCCTAAACCCTACAAATACAAATAAAATGTCGGAAAACAAAAAGGTCAGTAAACACCATGTACTAGGCCATAAATCTAAGAAATAAAATGAGGAATATTTCCAAAATATGCTAGAAACTTACCTAAACCCTAAACCTTAAACCCTAAAACTAAACCCTAAATCCTAAACCCGAAACACTAAACCCTAAACCCTACAAATACAAATAAAATGTCGGAAAACAAAAAAGTCGGTAAAAACCGTGTACTAGGCCATAAATCCAAGAAAGAAAATAGGGAATATTTCCAAAATATGCTAGAAAATTACCTAAAACCTAAACCTTAAACCCTAAAACCTAAACTCTAAACCCTAAACCCTACAAATACAAATAATATGTCGTAAGACAAAAAAGTCGGTAAAACCGTGTACTACCCATAAACGATTAGCAATTTTTAGACGTAAGTGAGTCATTTGTTATAGCTAAGTTCTCGAGTTCGTCTTGTAGAGTAATTGGCAATTTTCTAAACGATTTGTTTTTACCTCTAGCTTTTTCTAAGGAAGCTAACACATCATTTATATCAAGATCATCATCACTAGAAATAGAAGAGTTGGAGGAGTGAAAGCTTACATCCTCGGTATCGTCGTCTCTAGCCATGAGACAAAGGTTTGCGACTTCTTCATTGTCGCTATCGGAGCTATCATCATCGCTCCCCCATGCGGCCAAGAATGCCTTCTTGTATTCCTTTTTCTTTCCGAACTTGTCCTTTTTCTTCAAAGGACATTCGTTTTGCATATGGCCGGGTTTGTGACATTTGTAGCAAATGATTTCGTCCTTTTTGTTCGATTTGTCGGAAGGCTCTCCCTTATACTCCTTTTTCCGAAATCGTTGTCCACCCTTCTTCTTCCAACTTAGGAATTTGTTGTAGCGTTTGGCGAAGAGAGCCATTTCATCATCCTCGCTAGAGGAATCGTTGTCGCTATTGTCATTTGTTGTGCTTTTGAAGGCGATGCCTTTCTTCTTTTTCGAGTCATCCTCATGTTTTCGAGTCGTCATATCTAGCTCATGGGTGCTCAAGGATCCTATGAGGTTGTCGAGAGAAAGTGTGTTCATATCCTTGGCTTCTTGTATAGCCGTCACTTTCGATTCCCACCTCCTTGGAAGACTTCGAAGGATTTTCGTCACCATCTCCTTGCTAGAATATACCTTTTCAAGTCTTTTAAGATCATTAGTAATCTTAGTAAAACGAGTATACATGGAAGCAATAGACTCGTCATCATCGACTTTAAATAATTCATAATCATGAATAAGCATGCTAATTTTCGAGTCCTTAACTTGACTAGTTCCTTCGTGCATAATAGCTAGCTTATCCCACATTTGCTTGGCGGTGTCACAACCGGAAATCTTATCATATTCACTAGGCGAGAGCGCACAAGTGATTGAGGTCATAGCCCTACAATTTAAGGAGAAGGCAAGGCGTTCATCCGTGTCTAGTTCTTCTACAAGTTTATCTAGACCATTTCTCCTAGGCGTTTTATAGCCTTTACTTATGCTAATCCATTGATCTATTTCATATCCACATAGAAAATTTTTCATTAGGTCTCTCCAATAGGGATAGTTAGTACCGTCAAAGAACGGGGGCCTAGTTATCGATTTAGAGTCGACGTACGAAGACATAGCGGATCTTTAAACTATAAAATCATTAGATTTTTGTAAATAAAATAGCTAAGATCTGATACCAATTGTTGGTCCGTATGAGTCTAAACCTTAGAGGGGGGGTGAATAAGGTTTTGTACGTTTTTCGCGGAATAAAAACTTTGTGTTATTTACTAAGTTAATTAGTGGTTTTATCACCTAAACTCTTTCGTTAACAAGTTATCGCTAAATTAATCTAAGCAGGCAATAAATATAAGCGATAAGTAAATACGAAAAGTAAAAGTTAAGGGAAGAAATAACGCAAGATTTATAGAGGTTCGGCAAACCGCGCCTACGTCCTCTCCTCGGTATTTTCACTACCGAGTGTTTCACTAAAAACTTCGATTCAAGGTTACACCTTAACGAGCTTAATCAACCGATTACGCTCCCCCTCACTATATGAGTATCCCGAATAAATGACCTAGAGCTTTTAAGCTATACTTGCTTAAAAGCCTCTACCCAATTCACTCGCTCACAAATGAGTTTATAAAATTACTCTTTTACAAATTGGATCACTCACTAACAAATAATATTTCGGAGTTTATAGAATTACTAGAATAATACTCTCGAGAATAATACAAGTGAGATTTTGTAGTATAAGCTTGAAGAATAGCTTTGTAAGAATTGCTTATAAGTTGGTATACTTGGGTATCCTCTCCAATGGACTTTGGGGCCTTTTTGTAGAGTGAAAAGCTTCAGCATTTAATTTCAGACCGTTGCTGGTTGTTGAGTTCATTCAATGCTGTTTTCGCAGTTGTTCGCCCAATTTTCAGGAAGAGCTTAAAAGCTGGAATTTGAAAATCTACAGAAACGATCGGTCGTTTCTGCAAAACGATCGGTCGTTTTTGATCTGAGTTCTCTGGAAGAATTTATACTGAAAACGATCGGTCGTTTCCTCTTGGCGATCGGCCGTTTTTACGTTGTGCTCACTGGAAGAAATTTGCACTGAATATGATCGATCGTTTTTGCTTATAGATCAATCGTTTTTAATTCTGGGCATGTTTCGGTTTTCTCGACCAACTTCGAAAGCTTGTAACTTGTTCGATTTAATTCCGATTGACGTTCCGCTTGATCCGTTGACTTCGTATTTGCGTATTCTATCATTTTGACCCTTTGACACGCTAGATAAATGATTAGTACGCAAAACGAGCTTTTATCATGTTTTACAAATATTGTTATCATCAAAATAATCGATTTGAAGAATCAACGTTCAACAACCCTAAACCTTAAACCCTAAAATCTAAACCCTAAACCCTACAAATACCAATAAAATGTCGGAAAACAAAAAAGTGGGTAAAAACCGTGTACTAGGCCATAAATCCAAGAAAGAAAATGAGGAATATTTCCTAAATATACTAGAAAATTACCGAAAACCTAAACCTTAAACCCTAAAACCTAAACCCTACAAATACAAATAAAATGTCGGAAAACAGAAAAGTCGGTAAAAACCGTGTAATAGGCCATAAATTCAAGAAAGAAAATGAGGAATATTTCCTGCATATGCTAGAAAATTACATAAACACCCTCAAACCTAAATCCTACAAATGCAAATAAAATGTCGAAAAACAAAAAAGTCGGTAAAAACTGTGTAATAGACCATAAATCCAAGAAAGAAAATGAGGAATACTTCCTACATATGCAAGAAAACTACCTAAACCCTAACCTTAAACCATAAAACCTAAACCCTAAACCCTACAAATACAAATAAAATGTCGGAAAACAAAAAAGTCGGTAAAAACCATGTAATAGGCCATAAATCCAAGAAATAAAATGAGAAATATTTCCAACATATGCTAGAAAATTACTGAAACCCTAAACCTTAAACCCTAAAACCTAAACCATAAACCCTAACACACTAAATCCTAAACCCTAAACCCTACAAATGCAAATAAAATGTCAAAAAAAAAGGTCGGTAAAAACCGGGTACTAGGCCATAAATGCAAGAAATAAAATGAGGAATATTTCCTACATATGCTAGAAAATTACCTAAATCCTACACCGTAAATCCTTAAACCTAAACCCTAAACCCTAAACCCTATACCCTAAACCCTATAAATACAAATAAACTGTCGAAAAACAAAAAAGTCGGTAATAACCGTGTACTAGGCCATAAATCCAAGAAAGAAAATGGAGAATATTTCCAAAATATGCTAGAAAATTAACTAAAACCTAAACCTTAAACCCTAAAACCTAAACTGTAAACCCTACAAATACAAATAAAATGTGCGAAGACAAAAAAGTCGGTAAAAACCGTGTACTAGGTCATAAATCAAAGAAATAAAATGAGGAATATTTCCTACATATGCAAGAAAATTATCTAAACCATAAACCTTAAACCCTAAAACCTAAACCATCAACCAAAACCCTACAAATACAAATAAAATATCCGAAAACAAAAAAGTCGGTAAAAATCGTGTACTAGGCCATAAATCCAAGAAATAAAATGAGGAATATTTCCTACATATGCTAAAAAATTACTTTAACCCTAAACTTAAACCCTAAACCCTAAACCCTACAAATACAAATAAAATGTCGGAAAACAAAAAGGTCAGTAAACACCATGTACTAGGCCATAAATCTAAGAAATAAAATGAGGAATATTTCCAAAATATGCTAGAAAATTACCTAAACCCTAAACCTTAAACCCTAAAACTAAACCCTAAACCCTAAACCCTAAACACTAAACCCTAAACCCTAGAAATACAAATAAAATGTCGGAAAACAAAAAAGTCGGTAAAAACCGTGTACTAGGCCATAAATCCAAGAAAGAAAATGGGGAATATTTCCAAAATATGCTAGAAAATTACCTAAAACCTAAACCTTAAACCCTAAAACCTAAACTCTAAACCCTAAACCCTACAAATACAAATAAAATGTCGTAAGACAAAAAAGTCGGTAAAAACCGTGTACTACCCATAAATCCAAGAAATAAAATGAGGAATATTTCCTACATATGCAAGAAAATTATCTAAACCATAAACCTTAAACCCTAAAACCTAAACCATCAACCCAAAACCCTACAAATACAAATAAAATATCCGAAAACAAAAAAGTCGGTAAAAATCGTGTACTAGGCCATAAATCCAAGAATAAAATTAGGAATATTTCCTGCATATGCTAAAAAACTACTTAAACCCTAAACCTAAACCCTAAACCCTAAAACCTAAACCCTAAACCCTAAACTCTACAAATACAAATAAAATGTCGGAAAATAAAAAGGTCAGTAAACACCGTGTACTTGGCCATAAATCCAAGAAATAAAATGAGACATATTTCCTACATATGTTAGAAAATTACCTAAACCCTAAAATCTAAACCCTAAACCATAAACCCTAAACCCTACAAATACCAATAAAATGTCGGAAAACAAAAAGTGGGTAAAAACCGTGTACTAGGCCATAAATCCAAGAAAGAAAATGAGGAATATTTCCTAAATATGCAAGAAAATTACCGAAAACCTAAACCTTAAACCCTAAAACCTAAACCCTACAAATACAAATAAAATGTCGGAACACAGAAAAGTCGGTAAAAACCGTGTAATAGGCCATAAATTCAAGAAAGAAAATGAGGAATATTTCCTGCATATGCTAGAAAATTACATAAACACCCTCAAACCTAAATCCTACAAATGCAAATAAAATGTCGAAAAACAAAAAATTCGGTAAAAACTGTGTAATAGACCATAAATCCAAGAAAGAAAATGAGGAATACTTCCTACATATGCAAGAAAACTACCTAAACCCTAACCTTAAACCATAAAACCTAAACCCTAAACCCTACAAATACAAATAAAATGTCGGAAAACAAAAAAGTCGGTAAAAACCGTGTAATAGGCCATAAATCCAAGAAATAAAATGAGAAATATTTCCAACATATGCTAGAAAATTACTGAAACCCTAAACCTTAAACCCTAAAACCTAAACCATAAACCCTAAACACTAAATCCTAAACCCTAAACCCTACAAATGCAAATAAAATGTCAGAAAAAAAAAAAGTCGGTTAAAACCGGGTACGAGGCCATAAATGCAAGAAATAAAATGAGGAATATTTCCTACATATGCTAGAAAATTACCTAAATCCTACACCGTAAATCCTTAAACCTAAACCCTAAACCCTAAACCCTATACCCTAAACCCTACAAATACAAATAAACTGTCGAAAAACAAAAAAGTCGGTAATAACCGTGTACTAAGCCATAAATCCAAGAAAGAAAATGGAGAATATTTCCAAAATATGCTAGAAAATTACCTAAAACCTAAACCTTAAACCCTAAAACCTAAACTCCAAACCCTAAACCCTACAAATACAAATAAAATGTGCGAAGACAAAAAAGTCGGTAAAAACCGTGTACTAGGTCATAAATCAAAGAAATAAAATGAGGAATATTTCCTGCATATGCAAGAAAATTATCTAAACCATAAACCTTAAACCCTAAAACCTAAACCATCAACCAAAACCCTACAAATACAAATAAAATATCCGAAAACAAAAAAGTCAGTAAAAATCGTGTACTAGGCCATAAATCCAAGAAATAAAATGAGGAATATTTCCTACATATGCTAAAAAATTACTTTAACCCTAAACTTAAACCCTAAACCCTAAACCCTACAAATACAAATAAAATGTCGGAAAACAAAAAGGTCAGTAAACACCATGTACTAGGCCATAAATCCAAGAAATAAAATGAGGAATATTTCCAAAATATGCTAGAAAATTACCTAAACCCTAAACCTTAAACCCTAAAACTAAACCCTAAACCCTAAACCCGAAACACTAAACCCTAAACCCTAGAAATACAAATAAAATGTCGGAAAACAAAAAAGTCGGTAAAAACCGTGTACTAGGCCATAAATCCAAGAAAGAGAATGGGGAATATTTCCAAAATATGCTAGAAAATTACCTAAAACCTAAACCTTAAACCCTAAAACCTAAACTCTAAACCCTAAACCCTACAAATACAAATAAAATGTCGTAAGACAAAAAAGTCGGTAAAAACCGTGTACTACCCATAAATCCAAGAAATAAAATGAGGAATATTTCCTACATATGCAAGAAAATTATCTAAACCATAAACCTTAAACCCTAAAACCTAAACCATCAACCCAAAACCCTACAAATACAAATAAAATATCCGAAAACAAAAAAGTTAGTAAAAATCGTGTACTAGGCCATAAATCCAAGAATAAAATTAGGAATATTTCCTACATATGCTAAAAAACTACTTAAACCCTAAACCTAAACCCTAAACCCTAAAACCTAAACCCTAAACTCTACAAATACAAATAAAATATCGGAAAATAAAAAGGTCAGTAAACACCGTGTACTTGGCCATAAATCCAAGAAATAAAATGAGACATATTTCCTACATATGTTAGAAAATTACCTAAACCCTAAAATCTAAACCCTAAACCATAAACCCTAAACCCTACAAATACCAATAAAATGTCGGAAAACAAAAAGTGGGTAAAAACCGTGTACTAGGCCATAAATCCAAGAAAGAAAATGAGGAATATTTCCTAAATATGCTAGAAAATTACCGAAAACCTAAACCTTAAACCCTAAAACCTAAACCCTACAAATACAAATAAAATGTCGGAAAATAGAAAAGTCGGTAAAAACCGTGTACTAGGCCATAAATTCAAGAAAGAAAATGAGGAATATTTCCTGCATATGCTAGAAAATTACATAAACACCCTCAAACCTAAACCCTAAACCCTAAATCCTACAAATGCAAATAAAATGTCGAAAAACAAAAAAGTCGGTAAAAACTGTGTAATAGACCATAAATCAAAGAAAGAAAATGAGGAATACTTCCTACATATGCAAGAAAACTACCTAAACCCTAACCTTAAACCATAAAACCTAAACCCTAAACCCTACAAATACAAATAAAATGTTGGAAAACAAAAAAGTCGGTAAAAACCGTGTAATAGGCCATAAATACAAGAAATAAAATGAGAAATATTTCCAACATATGCTAGAAAATTACTTAAACCCTAAACCTTAAACCCTAAAACCTAAACCATAAACCCTAAACACTAAATCATAAACCCTAAACCCTACAAATGCAAATAAAATGTCAGAAAACAAAAAAGTCGGTAAAAACCGGGTACTAGGCCATAAATCCAAGAAATAAAATGAGGAATATTTCCTACATATGCTAGAAAATTACCTAAATCCTACACCGTAAATCCTTAAACCTAAACCCTAAACCCTAAACCCTAAACCCTATACCCTAAGCCCTACAAATACAAATAAACTGTCGAAAAACAAAAAAGTCGGTAATAACCGTGTACTAGGCCATAAATCCAAGAAAGAAAATGGAGAATATTTCCAAAATATGCTAGAAAATTACCTAAAACCTAAACCTTAAACCCTAAAACCTAAACTCTAAACCCTAAACCCTACAAATACAAATAAAATGTGCGAAGATAAAAAAAGTCGGTAAAAACCGTGTACTAGGTCATAAATCAAAGAAATAAAATGAGGAATATTTCCTACATATGCAAGAAAATTATCTAAACCATAAACCTTAAACCCTAAAACCTAAACCATCAACCAAAACCCTACAAATACAAATAAAATATCCGAAAACAAAAAAGTCGGTAAAAATCGTGTACTAGGCCATAAATCCAAGAAATAAAATGAGGAATATTTCCTACATATGCTAAAAAATTACTTTAACCCTAAACTTAAACCCTAAACCCTACAAATACAAATAAAATGTCGGAAAACAAAAAGGTCAGTAAACACCATGTACTAGGCCATAAATCTAAGAAATAAAATGAGGAATATTTCCAAAATATGCTAGAAACTTACCTAAACCCTAAACCTTAAACCCTAAAACTAAACCCTAAATCCTAAACCCGAAACACTAAACCCTAAACCCTACAAATACAAATAAAATGTCGGAAAACAAAAAAGTCGGTAAAAACCGTGTACTAGGCCATAAATCCAAGAAAGAAAATAAGGAATATTTCCAAAATATGCTAGAAAATTACCTAAAACCTAAACCTTAAACCCTAAAACCTAAACTCTAAACCCTAAACCCTACAAATACAAATAATATGTCGTAAGACAAAAAAGTCGGTAAAACCGTGTACTACCCATAAACGATTAGCAATTTTTAGACGTAAGTGAGTCATTTGTTATAGCTAAGTTCTCGAGTTCGTCTTGTAGAGTAATTGGCAATTTTCTAAACGATTTGTTTTTACCTCTAGCTTTTTCTAAGGAAGCTAACACATCATTTATATCAAGATCATCATCACTAGAAATAGAAGAGTTGGAGGAGTGAAAGCTTACATCCTCGGTATCGTCGTCTCTAGCCATGAGACAAAGGTTTGCGACTTCTTCATTGTCGCTATCGGAGCTATCATCATCGCTCCCCCATGCGGCCAAGAATGCCTTCTTGTATTCCTTTTTCTTTCCGAACTTGTCCTTTTTCTTCAAAGGACATTCGTTTTGCATATGGCCGGGTTTGTGACATTTGTAGCAAATGATTTCGTCCTTTTTGTTCGATTTGTCGGAAGGCTCTCCCTTATACTCCTTTTTCCGAAATCGTTGTCCACCCTTCTTCTTCCAACTTAGGAATTTGTTGTAGCGTTTGGCGAAGAGAGCCATTTCATCATCCTCGCTAGAGGAATCGTTGTCGCTATCGTCATTTATTGTGCTTTTGAAGGCGATGCCTTTCTTCTTTTTCGAGTCATCCTCATGGTTTCGAGTCGTCATATCTAGCTCATGGGTGCTCAAGGATCCTATGAGGTTGTCGAGAGAAAGTGTGTTCATATCCTTGGCTTCTTGTATAGCCGTCACTTTCGATTCCCACCTCCTTGGAAGACTTCGAAGGATTTTCGTCACCATCTCCTTGCTAGAATATACCTTTTCAAGTCTTTTAAGATCATTAGTAATCTTAGTAAAACGAGTATACATGGAAGCAATAGACTCGTCATCATCGACTTTAAATAATTCATAATCATGAATAAGCATGCTAATTTTCGAGTCCTTAACTTGACTAGTTCCTTCGTGCATAATAGCTAGCTTATCCCACATTTGCTTGGCGGTGTCACAACCGGAAATCTTATCATATTCACTAGGCGAGAGCGCACAAGTGATTGAGGTCATAGCCCTACAATTTAAGGAGAAGGCAAGGCGTTCATCCGTGTCTAGTTCTTCTACAAGTTTATCTAGACCATTTCTCCTAGGCGTTTTATAGCCTTTACTTATGCTAATCCATTGATCTATTTCATATCCACATAGAAAATTTTTCATTAGGTCTCTCCAATAGGGATAGTTAGTACCGTCAAAGAACGGGGGCCTAGTTATGGATTTAGAGTCGACGTACGAAGACATAGCGGATCTTTAAACTATAAAATCATTAGATTTTTGTAAATAAAATAGCTAAGCTCTGATACCAATTGTTGGTCCATATGAGTCTAAACCTTAGAGGGGGGGTGAATAAGGTTTTGTACGTTTTTCGAGGAATAAAAACTTTGTGTTATTTACTAAGTTAATTAGTGGTTTTATCACCTAAACTCTTTCGTTAACAAGTTATCACTAAATTAATCTAAGCACGCAATAAATATAAGCGATAAGTAAATACGAAAAGTAAAAGTTAAGGGAAGAAATAACGCAAGATTTATAGAGGTTCGGCAAACCGCGCCTACGTCCTCTCCTCGGTATTTTCACTACCGAGTGTTTCACTAAAAACTTCGATTCAAGGTTACACCTTAACGAGCTTAATCAACCGATTACGCTCCCCCTCACTATATGAGTATCCCGAATAAATGACCTAGAGCTTTTAAGCTATACTTGCTTAAAAGCCTCTACCCAATTCACTCGCTCACAAATGAGTTTATAAAATTACTCTTTTACAAATTGGATCACTCACTAACAAATAATATTTCGGAGTTTATAGAATTACTAGAATAATACTCTCGAGAATAATACAAGTGAGATTTTGTAGTATAAGCTTGAAGAATAGCTTTGTAAGAATTGCTTATAAGTTGGTATACTTGGGTATCCTCTCCAATGGACTTTGGGGCCTTTTTGTAGAGTGAAAAGCTTCAGCATTTAATTTCAGACCGTTGCTGGTTGTTGAGTTCATTCAATGCTGTTTTCGCAGTTGTTCGCCCAATTTTCAGGAAGAGCTTAAAAGCTGGAATTTGAAAATCTACAGAAACGATCGGTCGTTTCTGTAAAACGATCGGTCGTTTTTGATCTGATTTCTCTGGAAGAATTTATACTGAAAACGATCGGTCGTTTCCTCTTGGCGATCGGTCGTTTTTACGTTGTGCTCACTGGAAGAAATTTGCACTGAATATGATCGATCGTTTTTGCTTATAGATCAATCGTTTTTAATTCTGGGCATGTTTCGGTTTTCTCGACCAACTTCGAAAGCTTGTAACTTGTTCGATTTAATTCCGATTGACGTTCCGCTTGATCCGTTGACTTCGTATTTGCGTATTCTATCATTTTGACCCTTTGACACGCTAGATAAATGATTAGTACGCAAAACGAGCTTTTATCATGTTTTACAAATATTGTTATCATCAAAATAATCGATTTGAAGAATCAACGTTCAACAACCCTAAACCTTAAACCCTAAAATCTAAACCCTAAACCCTACAAATACCAATAAAATGTCGGAAAACAAAAAAGTGGGTAAAAACCGTGTACTAGGCCATAAATCCAAGAAAGAAAATGAGGAATATTTCCTAAATATACTAGAAAATTACCGAAAACCTAAACCTTAAACCCTAAAACCTAAACCCTACAAATACAAATAAAATGTCGGAAAACAGAAAAGTCGGTAAAAACCGTGTAATAGGCCATAAATTCAAGAAAGAAACTGAGGAATATTTCCTGCATATGCTAGAAAATTACATAAACACCCTCAAACCTAAATCCTACAAATGCAAATAAAATGTCGAAAAACAAAAAAGTCGGTAAAAACTGTGTAATAGACCATAAATCCAAGAAAGAAAATGAGGAATACTTCCTACATATGCAAGAAAACTACCTAAACCCTAACCTTAAACCATAAAACCTAAACCCTAAACCCTACAAATACAAATAAAATGTCGGAAAACAAAAAAGTCGGTAAAAACCGTGTAATAGGCCATAAATCCAAGAAATAAAATGAGAAATATTTCCAACATATGCTAGAAAATTACTGAAACCCTAAACCTTAAACCCTAAAACCTAAACCATAAACCCTAACACACTAAATCCTAAACCCTAAACCCTACAAATGCAAATAAAATGTCAAAAAAAAAAGGTCGGTAAAAACCGGGTACTAGGCCATAAATGCAAGAAATAAAATGAGGAATATTTCCTACATATGCTAGAAAATTACCTAAATCCTACACCGTAAATCCTTAAACCTAAACCCTAAACCCTAAACCCTATACCCTAAACCCTATAAATACAAATAAACTGTCGAAAAACAAAAAAGTCGGTAATAACCGTGTACTAGGCCATAAATCCAAGAAAGAAAATGGAGAATATTTCCAAAATATGCTAGAAAATTAACTAAAACCTAAACCTTAAACCCTAAAACCTAAACTGTAAACCCTACAAATACAAATAAAATGTGCGAAGACAAAAAAGTCGGTAAAAACCGTGTACTAGGTCATAAATCAAAGAAATAAAATGAGGAATATTTCCTACATATGCAAGAAAATTATCTAAACCATAAACCTTAAACCCTAAAACCTAAACCATCAACCAAAACCCTACAAATACAAATAAAATATCCGAAAACAAAAAAGTCGGTAAAAATCGTGTACTAGGCCATAAATCCAAGAAATAAAATGAGGAATATTTCCTACATATGCTAAAAAATTACTTTAACCCTAAACTTAAACCCTAAACCCTAAACCCTACAAATACAAATAAAATGTCGGAAAACAAAAAGGTCAGTAAACACCATGTACTAGGCCATAAATCTAAGAAATAAAATGAGGAATATTTCCAAAATATGCTAGAAAATTACCTAAACCCTAAACCTTAAAACCTAAAACTAAACCCTAAACCCTAAACCCTAAACCCTAAACACTAAACCCTAAACCCTAGAAATACAAATAAAATGTCGGAAAACAAAAAAGTCGGTAAAAACCGTGTACTAGGCCATAAATCCAAGAAAGAAAATGGGGAATATTTCCAAAATATGCTAGAAAATTACCTAAAACCTAAACCTTAAACCCTAAAACCTAAACTCTAAACCCTAAACCCTACAAATACAAATAAAATGTCGTAAGACAAAAAAGTCGGTAAAAACCGTGTACTACCCATAAATCCAAGAAATAAAATGAGGAATATTTCCTACATATGCAAGAAAATTATCTAAACCATAAACCTTAAACCCTAAAACCTAAACCATCAACCCAAAACCCTACAAATACAAATAAAATATCCGAAAACAAAAAAGTCGGTAAAAATCGTGTACTAGGCCATAAATCCAAGAATAAAATTAGGAATATTTCCTGCATATGCTAAAAAACTACTTAAACCCTAAACCTAAACCCTAAACCCTAAAACCTAAACCCTAAACTCTACAAATACAAATAAAATGTCGGAAAATAAAAAGGTCAGTAAACACCGTTTACTTGGCCATAAATCCAAGAAATAAAATGAGACATATTTCCTACATATGTTAGAAAATTACCTAAACCCTAAAATCTAAACCCTAAACCATAAACCCTAAACCCTACAAATACCAATAAAATGTCGGAAAACAAAAAGTGGGTAAAAACCGTGTACTAGGCCATAAATCCAAGAAAGAAAATGAGGAATATTTCCTAAATATGCAAGAAAATTACCGAAAACCTAAACCTTAAACCCTAAAACCTAAACCCTACAAATACAAATAAAATGTCGGAACACAGAAAAGTCGGTAAAAACCGTGTAATAGGCCATAAATTCAAGAAAGAAAATGAGGAATATTTCCTGCATATGCTAGAAAATTACATAAACACCCTCAAACCTAAATCCTACAAATGCAAATAAAATGTCGAAAAACAAAAAATTCGGTAAAAACTGTGTAATAGACCATAAATCCAAGAAAGAAAATGAGGAATACTTCCTACATATGCAAGAAAACTACCTAAACCCTAACCTTAAACCATAAAACCTAAACCCTAAACCCTACAAATACAAATAAAATGTCGTAAAACAAAAAAGTCGGTAAAAACCGTGTAATAGGCCATAAATCCAAGAAATAAAATGAGAAATATTTCCAACATATGCTAGAAAATTACTGAAACCCTAAACCTTAAACCCTAAAACCTAAACCATAAACCCTAAACACTAAATCCTAAACCCTAAACCCTACAAATGCAAATAAAATGTCAGAAAAAAAAAAAGTCGGTAAAAACCGGGTACGAGGCCATAAATGCAAGAAATAAAATGAGGAATATTTCCTACATATGCTAGAAAATTACCTAAATCCTACACCGTAAATCCTTAAACCTAAACCCTAAACCCTAAACCCTATACCCTAAACCCTACAAATACAAATAAACTGTCGAAAAACAAAAAAGTCGGTAATAACCGTGTACTAAGCCATAAATCCAAGAAAGAAAATGGAGAATATTTCCAAAATATGCTAGAAAATTACCTAAAACCTAAACCTTAAACCCTAAAACCTAAACTCCAAACCCTAAACCCTACAAATACAAATAAAATGTGCGAAGACAAAAAAGTCGGTAAAAACCGTGTACTAGGTCATAAATCAAAGAAATAAAATGAGGAATATTTCCTACATATGCAAGAAAATAATCTAAACCATAAACCTTAAACCCTAAAACCTAAACCATCAACCAAAACCCTACAAATACAAATAAAATATCCGAAAACAAAAAAGTCGGTAAAAATCGTGTACTAGGCCATAAATCCAAGAAATAAAATGAGGAATATTTCCTACATATGCTAGAAAATTACTTTAACCCTAAACTTAAACCCTAAACCCTAAACCCTAAACCCTACAAATACAAATAAAATGTCGGAAAATAAAAAGGTCAGTAAACACCATGTACTAGGCCATAAATCTAAGAAATAAAATGAGGAATATTTCCAAAATATGCTAGAAAATTACCTAAACCCTAAACCTTAAACCCTAAAACGAAACCCTAAACCCTAAACCCGAAACACTAAACCCTAAACCCTAGAAATACAAATAAAATGTCGGAAAACAAAAAAGTCGGTAAAAACCGTGTACTAGGCCATAAATCCAAGAAAGAAAATGGGGAATATTTCCAAAATATGCTAGAAAATTACCTAAAACCTAAACCTTAAACCCTAAAACCTAAACTCTAAACCCTAAACCCTACAAATACAAATAAAATGTCGTAAGACAAAAAAGTCGGTAAAAACCGTGTACTACCCATAAATCCAAGAAATAAAATGAGGAATATTTCCTACATAGGCAAGAAAATTATCTAAACCATAAACCTTAAACCCTAAAACCTAAACCATCAACCCAAAACCCTACAAATACAAATAAAATATCCGAAAACAAAAAAGTTAGTAAAAATCGTGTACTAGGCCATAAATCCAAGAATAAAATTAGGAATATTTCCTGCATATGCTAAAAAACTACTTAAACCCTAAACCTAAACCCTAAACCCTAAAACCTAAACCCTAAACTCTACAAATACAAATAAAATGTCGGAAAATAAAAAGGTCAGTAAACACCGTGTACTTGGCCATAAATCCAAGAAATAAAATGAGACATATTTCCTACATATGTTAGAAAATTACCTAAACCCTAAAATCTAAACCCTAAACCATAAACCCTAAACCCTACAAATACCAATAAAATGTCGGAAAACAAAAAGTGGGTAAAAACCGTGTACTAGGCCATAAATCCAAGAAAGAAAATGAGGAATATTTCCTAAATATGCAAGAAAATTACCGAAAACCTAAACCTTAAACCCTAAAACCTAAACCCTACAAATACAAATAAAATGTCGGAACACAGAAAAGTCGGTAAAAACCGTGTAATAGGCCATAAATTCAAGAAAGAAAATGAGGAATATTTCCTGCATATGCTAGAAAATTACATAAACACCCTCAAACCTAAATCCTACAAATGCAAATAAAATGTCGAAAAACAAAAAATTCGGTAAAAACTGTGTAATAGACCATAAATCCAAGAAAGAAAATGAGGAATACTTCCTACATATGCAAGAAAACTACCTAAACCCTAACCTTAAACCATAAAACCTAAACCCTAAACCCTACAAATACAAATAAAATGTCGGAAAACAAAAAAGTCGGTAAAAACCGTGTAATAGGCCATAAATCCAAGAAATAAAATGAGAAATATTTCCAACATATGCTAGAAAATTACTGAAACCCTAAACCTTAAACCCTAAAACCTAAACCATAAACCCTAAACACTAAATCCTAAACCCTAAACCCTACAAATGCAAATAAAATGTCAGAAAAAAAAAAGTCGGTAAAAACCGGGTACGAGGCCATAAATGCAAGAAATAAAATGAGGAATATTTCCTACATATGCTAGAAAATTACCTAAATCCTACACCGTAAATCCTTAAACCTAAACCCTAAACCCTAAACCCTATACCCTAAACCCTACAAATACAAATAAACTGTCGAAAAACAAAAAAGTCGGTAATAACCGTGTACTAAGCCATAAATCCAAGAAAGAAAATGGAGAATATTTCCAAAATATGCTAGAAAATTACCTAAAACCTAAACCTTAAACCCTAAAACCTAAACTCCAAACCCTAAACCCTACAAATACAAATAAAATGTGCGAAGACAAAAAAGTCGGTAAAAACCGTGTACTAGGTCATAAATCAAAGAAATAAAATGAGGAATATTTCCTACATATGCAAGAAAATAATCTAAACCATAAACCTTAAACCCTAAAACCTAAACCATCAACCAAAACCCTACAAATACAAATAAAATATCCGAAAACAAAAAAGTCGGTAAAAATCGTGTACTAGGCCATAAATCCAAGAAATAAAATGAGGAATATTTCCTACATATGCTAGAAAATTACTTTAACCCTAAACTTAAACCCTAAACCCTAAACCCTAAACCCTACAAATACAAATAAAATGTCGGAAAACAAAAAGGTCAGTAAACACCATGTACTAGGCCATAAATCTAAGAAATAAAATGAGGAATATTTCCAAAATATGCTAGAAAATTACCTAAACCCCAAACCTTAAACCCTAAAACGAAACCCTAAACCCTAAACCCGAAACACTAAACCCTAAACCCTAGAAATACAAATAAAATGTCGGAAAACAAAAAAGTCGGTAAAAACCGTGTACTAGGCCATAAATCCAAGAAAGAAAATGGGGAATATTTCCAAAATATGCTAGAAAATTACCTAAAACCTAAACCTTAAACCCTAAAACCTAAACTCTAAACCCTAAACCCTACAAATACAAATAAAATGTCGTAAGACAAAAAAGTCGGTAAAAACCGTGTACTACCCATAAATCCAAGAAATAAAATGAGGAATATTTCCTACATATGCAAGAAAATTATCTAAACCATAAACCTTAAACCCTAAAACCTAAACCATCAACCCAAAACCCTACAAATACAAATAAAATATCCGAAAACAAAAAAGTTAGTAAAAATCGTGTACTAGGCCATAAATCCAAGAATAAAATTAGGAATATTTCCTGCATATGCTAAAAAACTACTTAAACCCTAAACCTAAACCCTAAACCCTAAACCCTAAAACCTAAACCCTAAACTCTACAAATACAAATAAAATGTCGGAAAATAAAAAGGTCAGTAAACACCGTGTACTTGGCCATAAATCCAAGAAATAAAATGAGACATATTTCCTACATATGTTAGAAAATTACCTAAACCCTAAAATCTAAACCCTAAACCATAAACCCTAAACCCTACAAATACCAATAAAATGTCGGAAAACAAAAAGTGGGTAAAAACCGTGTACTAGGCCATAAATCCAAGAAAGAAAATGAGGAATATTTCCTAAATATGCAAGAAAATTACCGAAAACCTAAACCTTAAACCCTAAAACCTAAACCCTACAAATACAAATAAAATGTCGGAACACAGAAAAGTCGGTAAAAACCGTGTAATAGGCCATAAATTCAAGAAAGAAAATGAGGAATATTTCCTGCATATGCTAGAAAATTACATAAACACCCTCAAACCTAAATCCTACAAATGCAAATAAAATGTCGAAAAACAAAAAATTCGGTAAAAACTGTGTAATAGACCATAAATCCAAGAAAGAAAATGAGGAATACTTCCTACATATGCAAGAAAACTACCTAAACCCTAACCTTAAACCATAAAACCTAAACCCTAAACCCTACAAATACAAATAAAATGTCGTAAAACAAAAAAGTCGGTAAAAACCGTGTAATAGGCCATAAATCCAAGAAATAAAATGAGAAATATTTCCAACATATGCTAGAAAATTACTGAAACCCTAAACCTTAAACCCTAAAACCTAAACCATAAACCCTAAACACTAAATCCTAAACCCTAAACCCTACAAATGCAAATAAAATGTCAGAAAAAAAAAAAGTCGGTAAAAACCGGGTACGAGGCCATAAATGCAAGAAATAAAATGAGGAATATTTCCTACATATGCTAGAAAATTACCTAAATCCTACACCGTAAATCCTTAAACCTAAACCCTAAACCCTAAACCCTATACCCTAAACCCTACAAATACAAATAAACTGTCGAAAAACAAAAAAGTCGGTAATAACCGTGTACTAAGCCATAAATCCAAGAAAGAAAATGGAGAATATTTCCAAAATATGCTAGAAAATTACCTAAAACCTAAACCTTAAACCCTAAAACCTAAACTCCAAACCCTAAACCCTACAAATACAAATAAAATGTGCGAAGACAAAAAAGTCGGTAAAAACCGTGTACTAGGTCATAAATCAAAGAAATAAAATGAGGAATATTTCCTACATATGCAAGAAAATAATCTAAACCATAAACCTTAAACCCTAAAACCTAAACCATCAACCAAAACCCTACAAATACAAATAAAATATCCGAAAACAAAAAAGTCGGTAAAAATCGTGTACTAGGCCATAAATCCAAGAAATAAAATGAGGAATATTTCCTACATATGCTAGAAAATTACTTTAACCCTAAACTTAAACCCTAAACCCTAAACCCTAAACCCTACAAATACAAATAAAATGTCGGAAAATAAAAAGGTCAGTAAACACCATGTACTAGGCCATAAATCTAAGAAATAAAATGAGGAATATTTCCAAAATATGCTAGAAAATTACCTAAACCCTAAACCTTAAACCCTAAAACGAAACCCTAAACCCTAAACCCGAAACACTAAACCCTAAACCCTAGAAATACAAATAAAATGTCGGAAAACAAAAAAGTCGGTAAAAACCGTGTACTAGGCCATAAATCCAAGAAAGAAAATGGGGAATATTTCCAAAATATGCTAGAAAATTACCTAAAACCTAAACCTTAAACCCTAAAACCTAAACTCTAAACCCTAAACCCTACAAATACAAATAAAATGTCGTAAGACAAAAAAGTCGGTAAAAACCGTGTACTACCCATAAATCCAAGAAATAAAATGAGGAATATTTCCTACATAGGCAAGAAAATTATCTAAACCATAAACCTTAAACCCTAAAACCTAAACCATCAACCCAAAACCCTACAAATACAAATAAAATATCCGAAAACAAAAAAGTTAGTAAAAATCGTGTACTAGGCCATAAATCCAAGAATAAAATTAGGAATATTTCCTGCATATGCTAAAAAACTACTTAAACCCTAAACCTAAACCCTAAACCCTAAAACCTAAACCCTAAACTCTACAAATACAAATAAAATGTCGGAAAATAAAAAGGTCAGTAAACACCGTGTACTTGGCCATAAATCCAAGAAATAAAATGAGACATATTTCCTACATATGTTAGAAAATTACCTAAACCGTAAAATCTAAACCCTAAACCATAAACCCTAAACCCTACAAATACCAATAAAATGTCGGAAAACAAAAAGTGGGTAAAAACCGTGTACTAGGCCATAAATCCAAGAAAGAAAATGAGGAATATTTCCTAAATATGCAAGAAAATTACCGAAAACCTAAACCTTAAACCCTAAAACCTAAACCCTACAAATACAAATAAAATGTCGGAACACAGAAAAGTCGGTAAAAACCGTGTAATAGGCCATAAATTCAAGAAAGAAAATGAGGAATATTTCCTGCATATGCTAGAAAATTACATAAACACCCTCAAACCTAAATCCTACAAATGCAAATAAAATGTCGAAAAACAAAAAATTCGGTAAAAACTGTGTAATAGACCATAAATCCAAGAAAGAAAATGAGGAATACTTCCTACATATGCAAGAAAACTACCTAAACCCTAACCTTAAACCATAAAACCTAAACCCTAAACCCTACAAATACAAATAAAATGTCGGAAAACAAAAAAGTCGGTAAAAACCGTGTAATAGGCCATAAATCCAAGAAATAAAATGAGAAATATTTCCAACATATGCTAGAAAATTACTGAAACCCTAAACCTTAAACCCTAAAACCTAAACCATAAACCCTAAACACTAAATCCTAAACCCTAAACCCTACAAATGCAAATAAAATGTCAGAAAAAAAAAAGTCGGTAAAAACCGGGTACGAGGCCATAAATGCAAGAAATAAAATGAGGAATATTTCCTACATATGCTAGAAAATTACCTAAATCCTACACCGTAAATCCTTAAACCTAAACCCTAAACCCTAAACCCTATACCCTAAACCCTACAAATACAAATAAACTGTCGAAAAACAAAAAAGTCGGTAATAACCGTGTACTAAGCCATAAATCCAAGAAAGAAAATGGAGAATATTTCCAAAATATGCTAGAAAATTACCTAAAACCTAAACCTTAAACCCTAAAACCTAAACTCCAAACCCTAAACCCTACAAATACAAATAAAATGTGCGAAGACAAAAAAGTCGGTAAAAACCGTGTACTAGGTCATAAATCAAAGAAATAAAATGAGGAATATTTCCTACATATGCAAGAAAATAATCTAAACCATAAACCTTAAACCCTAAAACCTAAACCATCAACCAAAACCCTACAAATACAAATAAAATATCCGAAAACAAAAAAGTCGGTAAAAATCGTGTACTAGGCCATAAATCCAAGAAATAAAATGAGGAATATTTCCTACATATGCTAGAAAATTACTTTAACCCTAAACTTAAACCCTAAACCCTAAACCCTAAACCCTACAAATACAAATAAAATGTCGGAAAACAAAAAGGTCAGTAAACACCATGTACTAGGCCATAAATCTAAGAAATAAAATGAGGAATATTTCCAAAATATGCTAGAAAATTACCTAAACCCCAAACCTTAAACCCTAAAACGAAACCCTAAACCCTAAACCCGAAACACTAAACCCTAAACCCTAGAAATACAAATAAAATGTCGGAAAACAAAAAAGTCGGTAAAAACCGTGTACTAGGCCATAAATCCAAGAAAGAAAATGGGGAATATTTCCAAAATATGCTAGAAAATTACCTAAAACCTAAACCTTAAACCCTAAAACCTAAACTCTAAACCCTAAACCCTACAAATACAAATAAAATGTCGTAAGACAAAAAAGTCGGTAAAAACCGTGTACTACCCATAAATCCAAGAAATAAAATGAGGAATATTTCCTACATATGCAAGAAAATTATCTAAACCATAAACCTTAAACCCTAAAACCTAAACCATCAACCCAAAACCCTACAAATACAAATAAAATATCCGAAAACAAAAAAGTTAGTAAAAATCGTGTACTAGGCCATAAATCCAAGAATAAAATTAGGAATATTTCCTGCATATGCTAAAAAACTACTTAAACCCTAAACCTAAACCCTAAACCCTAAACCCTAAAACCTAAACCCTAAACTCTACAAATACAAATAAAATGTCGGAAAATAAAAAGGTCAGTAAACACCGTGTACTTGGCCATAAATCCAAGAAATAAAATGAGACATATTTCCTACATATGTTAGAAAATTACCTAAACCCTAAAATCTAAACCCTAAACCATAAACCCTAAACCCTACAAATACCAATAAAATGTCGGAAAACAAAAAAGTGGGTAAAAACCGTGTACTAGGCCATAAATCCAAGAAAGAAAATGAGGAATATTTCCTAAATATGCAAGAAAATTACCGAAAACCTAAACCTTAAACCCTAAAACCTAAACCCTACAAATACAAATAAAATGTCGGAACACAGAAAAGTCGGTAAAAACCGTGTAATAGGCCATAAATTCAAGAAAGAAAATGAGGAATATTTCCTGCATATGCTAGAAAATTACATAAACACCCTCAAACCTAAATCCTACAAATGCAAATAAAATGTCGAAAAACAAAAAATTCGGTAAAAACTGTGTAATAGACCATAAATCCAAGAAAGAAAATGAGGAATACTTCCTACATATGCAAGAAAACTACCTAAACCCTAACCTTAAACCATAAAACCTAAACCCTAAACCCTACAAATACAAATAAAATGTCGGAAAACAAAAAAGTCGGTAAAAACCGTGTAATAGGCCATAAATCCAAGAAATAAAATGAGAAATATTTCCAACATATGCTAGAAAATTACTGAAACCCTAAACCTTAAACCCTAAAACCTAAACCATAAACCCTAAACACTAAATCCTAAACCCTAAACCCTACAAATGCAAATAAAATGTCCGAAAAAAAAAAAGTCGGTAAAAACCGGGTACGAGGCCATAAATGCAAGAAATAAAATGAGGAATATTTCCTACATATGCTAGAAAATTACCTAAATCCTACACCGTAAATCCTTAAACCTAAACCCTAAACCCTAAACCCTATACCCTAAACCCTACAAATACAAATAAACTGTCGAAAAACAAAAAAGTCGGTAATAACCGTGTACTAAGCCATAAATCCAAGAAAGAAAATGGAGAATATTTCCAAAATATGCTAGAAAATTACCTAAAACCTAAACCTTAAACCCTAAAACCTAAACTCCAAACCCTAAACCCTACAAATACAAATAAAATGTGCGAAGACAAAAAAGTCGGTAAAAACCGTGTACTAGGTCATAAATCAAAGAAATAAAATGAGGAATATTTCCTACATATGCAAGAAAATAATCTAAACCATAAACCTTAAACCCTAAAACCTAAACCATCAACCAAAACCCTACAAATACAAATAAAATATCCGAAAACAAAAAAGTCGGTAAAAATCGTGTACTAGGCCATAAATCCAAGAAATAAAATGAGGAATATTTCCTACATATGCTAGAAAATTACTTTAACCCTAAACTTAAACCCTAAACCCTAAACCCTAAACCCTACAAATACAAATAAAATGTCGGAAAACAAAAAGGTCAGTAAACACCATGTACTAGGCCATAAATCTAAGAAATAAAATGAGGAATATTTCCAAAATATGCTAGAAAATTACCTAAACCCCAAACCTTAAACCCTAAAACGAAACCCTAAACCCTAAACCCGAAACACTAAACCCTAAACCCTAGAAATACAAATAAAATGTCGGAAAACAAAAAAGTCGGTAAAAACCGTGTACTAGGCCATAAATCCAAGAAAGAAAATGGGGAATATTTCCAAAATATGCTAGAAAATTACCTAAAACCTAAACCTTAAACCCTAAAACCTAAACTCTAAACCCTAAACCCTACAAATACAAATAAAATGTCGTAAGACAAAAAAGTCGGTAAAAACCGTGTACTACCCATAAATCCAAGAAATAAAATGAGGAATATTTCCTACATATGCAAGAAAATTATCTAAACCATAAACCTTAAACCCTAAAACCTAAACCATCAACCCAAAACCCTACAAATACAAATAAAATATCCGAAAACAAAAAAGTTAGTAAAAATCGTGTACTAGGCCATAAATCCAAGAATAAAATTAGGAATATTTCCTGCATATGCTAAAAAACTACTTAAACCCTAAACCTAAACCCTAAACCCTAAACCCTAAAACCTAAACCCTAAACTCTACAAATACAAATAAAATGTCGGAAAATAAAAAGGTCAGTAAACACCGTGTACTTGGCCATAAATCCAAGAAATAAAATGAGACATATTTCCTACATATGTTAGAAAATTACCTAAACCCTAAAATCTAAACCCTAAACCATAAACCCTAAACCCTACAAATACCAATAAAATGTCGGAAAACAAAAAAGTGGGTAAAAACCGTGTACTAGGCCATAAATCCAAGAAAGAAAATGAGGAATATTTCCTAAATATGCAAGAAAATTACCGAAAACCTAAACCTTAAACCCTAAAACCTAAACCCTACAAATACAAATAAAATGTCGGAACACAGAAAAGTCGGTAAAAACCGTGTAATAGGCCATAAATTCAAGAAAGAAAATGAGGAATATTTCCTGCATATGCTAGAAAATTACATAAACACCCTCAAACCTAAATCCTACAAATGCAAATAAAATGTCGAAAAACAAAAAATTCGGTAAAAACTGTGTAATAGACCATAAATCCAAGAAAGAAAATGAGGAATACTTCCTACATATGCAAGAAAACTACCTAAACCCTAACCTTAAACCATAAAACCTAAACCCTAAACCCTACAAATACAAATAAAATGTCGGAAAACAAAAAAGTCGGTAAAAACCGTGTAATAGGCCATAAATCCAAGAAATAAAATGAGAAATATTTCCAACATATGCTAGAAAATTACTGAAACCCTAAACCTTAAACCCTAAAACCTAAACCATAAACCCTAAACACTAAATCCTAAACCCTAAACCCTACAAATGCAAATAAAATGTCCGAAAAAAAAAAAGTCGGTAAAAACCGGGTACGAGGCCATAAATGCAAGAAATAAAATGAGGAATATTTCCTACATATGCTAGAAAATTACCTAAATCCTACACCGTAAATCCTTAAACCTAAACCCTAAACCCTAAACCCTATACCCTAAACCCTACAAATACAAATAAACTGTCGAAAAACAAAAAAGTCGGTAATAACCGTGTACTAAGCCATAAATCCAAGAAAGAAAATGGAGAATATTTCCAAAATATGCTAGAAAATTACCTAAAACCTAAACCTTAAACCCTAAAACCTAAACTCCAAACCCTAAACCCTACAAATACAAATAAAATGTGCGAAGACAAAAAAGTCGGTAAAAACCGTGTACTAGGTCATAAATCAAAGAAATAAAATGAGGAATATTTCCTACATATGCAAGAAAATAATCTAAACCATAAACCTTAAACCCTAAAACCTAAACCATCAACCAAAACCCTACAAATACAAATAAAATATCCGAAAACAAAAAAGTCGGTAAAAATCGTGTACTAGGCCATAAATCCAAGAAATAAAATGAGGAATATTTCCTACATATGCTAGAAAATTACTTTAACCCTAAACTTAAACCCTAAACCCTAAACCCTAAACCCTACAAATACAAATAAAATGTCGGAAAATAAAAAGGTCAGTAAACACCATGTACTAGGCCATAAATCTAAGAAATAAAATGAGGAATATTTCCAAAATATGCTAGAAAATTACCTAAACCCTAAACCTTAAACCCTAAAACGAAACCCTAAACCCTAAACCCGAAACACTAAACCCTAAACCCTAGAAATACAAATAAAATGTCGGAAAACAAAAAAGTCGGTAAAAACCGTGTACTAGGCCATAAATCCAAGAAAGAAAATGGGGAATATTTCCAAAATATGCTAGAAAATTACCTAAAACCTAAACCTTAAACCCTAAAACCTAAACTCTAAACCCTAAACCCTACAAATACAAATAAAATGTCGTAAGACAAAAAAGTCGGTAAAAACCGTGTACTACCCATAAATCCAAGAAATAAAATGAGGAATATTTCCTACATAGGCAAGAAAATTATCTAAACCATAAACCTTAAACCCTAAAACCTAAACCATCAACCCAAAACCCTACAAATACAAATAAAATATCCGAAAACAAAAAAGTTAGTAAAAATCGTGTACTAGGCCATAAATCCAAGAATAAAATTAGGAATATTTCCTGCATATGCTAAAAAACTACTTAAACCCTAAACCTAAACCCTAAACCCTAAAACCTAAACCCTAAACTCTACAAATACAAATAAAATGTCGGAAAATAAAAAGGTCAGTAAACACCGTGTACTTGGCCATAAATCCAAGAAATAAAATGAGACATATTTCCTACATATGTTAGAAAATTACCTAAACCCTAAAATCTAAACCCTAAACCATAAACCCTAAACCCTACAAATACCAATAAAATGTCGGAAAACAAAAAGTGGGTAAAAACCGTGTACTAGGCCATAAATCCAAGAAAGAAAATGAGGAATATTTCCTAAATATGCAAGAAAATTACCGAAAACCTAAGCCTTAAACCCTAAAACCTAAACCCTACAAATACAAATAAAATGTCGGAACACAGAAAAGTCGGTAAAAACCGTGTAATAGGCCATAAATTCAAGAAAGAAAATGAGGAATATTTCCTGCATATGCTAGAAAATTACATAAACACCCTCAAACCTAAATCCTACAAATGCAAATAAAATGTCGAAAAACAAAAAATTCGGTAAAAACTGTGTAATAGACCATAAATCCAAGAAAGAAAATGAGGAATACTTCCTACATATGCAAGAAAACTACCTAAACCCTAACCTTAAACCATAAAACCTAAACCCTAAACCCTACAAATACAAATAAAATGTCGGAAAACAAAAAAGTCGGTAAAAACCGTGTAATAGGCCATAAATCCAAGAAATAAAATGAGAAATATTTCCAACATATGCTAGAAAATTACTGAAACCCTAAACCTTAAACCCTAAAACCTAAACCATAAACCCTAAACACTAAATCCTAAACCCTAAACCCTACAAATGCAAATAAAATGTCAGAAAAAAAAAAGTCGGTAAAAACCGGGTACGAGGCCATAAATGCAAGAAATAAAATGAGGAATATTTCCTACATATGCTAGAAAATTACCTAAATCCTACACCGTAAATCCTTAAACCTAAACCCTAAACCCTAAACCCTATACCCTAAACCCTACAAATACAAATAAACTGTCGAAAAACAAAAAAGTCGGTAATAACCGTGTACTAAGCCATAAATCCAAGAAAGAAAATGGAGAATATTTCCAAAATATGCTAGAAAATTACCTAAAACCTAAACCTTAAACCCTAAAACCTAAACTCCAAACCCTAAACCCTACAAATACAAATAAAATGTGCGAAGACAAAAAAGTCGGTAAAAACCGTGTACTAGGTCATAAATCAAAGAAATAAAATGAGGAATATTTCCTACATATGCAAGAAAATAATCTAAACCATAAACCTTAAACCCTAAAACCTAAACCATCAACCAAAACCCTACAAATACAAATAAAATATCCGAAAACAAAAAAGTCGGTAAAAATCGTGTACTAGGCCATAAATCCAAGAAATAAAATGAGGAATATTTCCTACATATGCTAGAAAATTACTTTAACCCTAAACTTAAACCCTAAACCCTAAACCCTAAACCCTACAAATACAAATAAAATGTCGGAAAACAAAAAGGTCAGTAAACACCATGTACTAGGCCATAAATCTAAGAAATAAAATGAGGAATATTTCCAAAATATGCTAGAAAATTACCTAAACCCCAAACCTTAAACCCTAAAACGAAACCCTAAACCCTAAACCCGAAACACTAAACCCTAAACCCTAGAAATACAAATAAAATGTCGGAAAACAAAAAAGTCGGTAAAAACCGTGTACTAGGCCATAAATCCAAGAAAGAAAATGGGGAATATTTCCAAAATATGCTAGAAAATTACCTAAAACCTAAACCTTAAACCCTAAAACCTAAACTCTAAACCCTAAACCCTACAAATACAAATAAAATGTCGTAAGACAAAAAAGTCGGTAAAAACCGTGTACTACCCATAAATCCAAGAAATAAAATGAGGAATATTTCCTACATATGCAAGAAAATTATCTAAACCATAAACCTTAAACCCTAAAACCTAAACCATCAACCCAAAACCCTACAAATACAAATAAAATATCCGAAAACAAAAAAGTTAGTAAAAATCGTGTACTAGGCCATAAATCCAAGAATAAAATTAGGAATATTTCCTGCATATGCTAAAAAACTACTTAAACCCTAAACCTAAACCCTAAACCCTAAACCCTAAAACCTAAACCCTAAACTCTACAAATACAAATAAAATGTCGGAAAATAAAAAGGTCAGTAAACACCGTGTACTTGGCCATAAATCCAAGAAATAAAATGAGACATATTTCCTACATATGTTAGAAAATTACCTAAACCCTAAAATCTAAACCCTAAACCATAAACCCTAAACCCTACAAATACCAATAAAATGTCGGAAAACAAAAAAGTGGGTAAAAACCGTGTACTAGGCCATAAATCCAAGAAAGAAAATGAGGAATATTTCCTAAATATGCAAGAAAATTACCGAAAACCTAAACCTTAAACCCTAAAACCTAAACCCTACAAATACAAATAAAATGTCGGAACACATAAAAGTCGGTAAAAACCGTGTAATAGGCCATAAATTCAAGAAAGAAAATGAGGAATATTTCCTGCATATGCTAGAAAATTACATAAACACCCTCAAACCTAAATCCTACAAATGCAAATAAAATGTCGAAAAACAAAAAATTCGGTAAAAACTGTGTAATAGACCATAAATCCAAGAAAGAAAATGAGGAATACTTCCTACATATGCAAGAAAACTACCTAAACCCTAACCTTAAACCATAAAACCTAAACCCTAAACCCTACAAATACAAATAAAATGTCGGAAAACAAAAAAGTCGGTAAAAACCGTGTAATAGGCCATAAATCCAAGAAATAAAATGAGAAATATTTCCAACATATGCTAGAAAATTACTGAAACCCTAAACCTTAAACCCTAAAACCTAAACCATAAACCCTAACACACTAAATCCTAAACCCTAAACCCTACAAATGCAAATAAAATGTCAGGAAAAAAAAAAGTCGGTAAAAACCGGGTACGAGGCCATAAATGCAAGAAATAAAATGAGGAATATTTCCTACATATGCTAGAAAATTACCTAAATCCTACACCGTAAATCCTTAAACCTAAACCCTAAACCCTAAACCCTATACCCTAAACCCTACAAATACAAATAAACTGTCGAAAAACAAAAAAGTCGGTAATAACCGTGTACTAGGCCATAAATCCAAGAAAGAAAATGGAGAATATTTCCAAAATATGCTAGAAAATTACCTAAAACCTAAACCTTAAATCCTAAAACCTAAACTCCAAACCCTAAACCCTACAAATACAAATAAAATGTGCGAAGACAAAAAAGTCGGTAAAAACCGTGTACTAGGTCATAAATCAAAGAAATAAAATGAGGAATATTTCCTACATATGCAAGAAAATTATCTAAACCATAAACCTTAAACCCTAAAACCTAAACCATCAACCAAAACCCTACAAATACAAATAAAATATCCGAAAACAAAAAAGTCGGTAAAAATCGTGTACTAGGCCATAAATCCAAGAAATAAAATGAGGAATATTTCCTACATATGCTAAAAAATTACTTTAACCCTAAACTTAAACCCTAAACCCTAAACCCTACAAATACAAATAAAATGTCGGAAAACAAAAAGGTCAGTAAACACCTTGTACTAGGCCATAAATCTAAGAAATAAAATGAGGAATATTTCCAAAATATGCTAGAAAATTACCTAAACCCTAAACCTTAAACCCTAAAACTAAACCCTAAACCCTAAACCCTAAACACAAAACCCTAAACCCTAGAAATACAAATAAAATGTCGGAAAACAAAAAAGTCGGTAAAAACCGTGTACTAGGCCATAAATCCAAGAAAGAAAATGGGGAATATTTCCAAAATATGCTAGAAAATTACCTAAAACCTAAACCTTAAACCCTAAAACCTAAACTCTAAACCCTAAACCCTACAAATACAAATAAAATGTCGTAAGACAAAAAAGTCGGTAAAAACCGTGTACTACCCATAAATCCAAGAAATAAAATGAGGAATATTTCCTACATATGCAAGAAAATTATCTAAACCATAAACCTTAAACCCTAAAACCTAAACCATCAACCCAAAACCCTACAAATACAAATAAAATATCCGAAAACAAAAAAGTTAGTAAAAATCGTGTACTAGGCCATAAATCCAAGAATAAAATTAGGAATATTTCCTGCATATGCTAAAAAACTACTTAAACCCTAAACCTAAACCCTAAACCCTAAAACCTAAACCCTAAACTCTACAAATACAAATAAAATGTCGGAAAATAAAAAGGTCAGTAAACACCGTGTACTTGGCCATAAATCCAAGAAATAAAATGAGACATATTTCCTACATATGTTAGAAAATTACCTAAACCCTAAAATCTAAACCCTAAACCATAAACCCTAAACCCTACAAATACCAATAAAATGTCGGAAAACAAAAAAGTGGGTAAAAACCGTGTACTAGGCCATAAATCCAAGAAAGAAAATGAGGAATATTTCCTAAATATGCAAGAAAATTACCGAAAACCTAAACCTTAAACCCTAAAACCTAAACCCTACAAATACAAATAAAATGTCGGAACACAGAAAAGTCGGTAAAAACCGTGTAATAGGCCATAAATTCAAGAAAGAAAATGAGGAATATTTCCTGCATATGCTAGAAAATTACATAAACACCCTCAGACCTAAATCCTACAAATGCAAATAAAATGTCGAAAAACAAAAAATTCGGTAAAAACTGTGTAATAGACCATAAATCCAAGAAAGAAAATGAGGAATACTTCCTACATATGCAAGAAAACTACCTAAACCCTAACCTTAAACCATAAAACCTAAACCCTAAACCCTACAAATACAAATAAAATGTCGGAAAACAAAAAAGTCGGTAAAAACCGTGTAATAGGCCATAAATCCAAGAAATAAAATGAGAAATATTTCCAACATATGCTAGAAAATTACTGAAACCCTAAACCTTAAACCCTAAAACCTAAACCATAAACCCTAACACACTAAATCCTAAACCCTAAACCCTACAAATGCAAATAAAATGTCAGGAAAAAAAAAAGTCGGTAAAAACCGGGTACGAAGCCATAAATGCAAGAAATAAAATGAGGAATATTTCCTACATATGCTAGAAAATTACCTAAATCCTACACCGTAAATCCTTAAACCTAAACCCTAAACCCTAAACCCTATACCCTAAACCCTACAAATACAAATAAACTGTCGAAAAACAAAAAAGTCGGTAATAACCGTGTACTAGGCCATAAATCCAAGAAAGAAAATGGAGAATATTTCCAAAATATGCAAGAAAATTACCTAAAACCTAAACCTTAAATCCTAAAACCTAAACTCCAAACCCTAAACCCTACAAATACAAATAAAATGTGCGAAGACAAAAAAGTCGGTAAAAACCGTGTACTAGGTCATAAATCAAAGAAATAAAATGAGGAATATTTCCTACATATGCAAGAAAATTATCTAAACCATAAACCTTAAACCCTAAAACCTAAACCATCAACCAAAACCCTACAAATACAAATAAAATATCCGAAAACAAAAAAGTCGGTAAAAATCGTGTACTAGGCCATAAATCCAAGAAATAAAATGAGGAATATTTCCTACATATGCTAAAAAATTACTTTAACCCTAAACTTAAACCCTAAACCCTAAACCCTACAAATACAAATAAAATGTCGGAAAACAAAAAGGTCAGTAAACACCTTGTACTAGGCCATAAATCTAAGAAATAAAATGAGGAATATTTCCAAAATATGCTAGAAAATTACCTAAACCCTAAACCTTAAACCCTAAAACTAAACCCTAAACCCTAAACCCTAAACACTAAACCCTAAACCCTAGAAATACAAATAAAATGTCGGAAAACAAAAAAGTCGGTAAAAACCGTGTACTAGGCCATAAATCCAAGAAAGAAAATGGGGAATATTTCCAAAATATGCTAGAAAATTACCTAAAACCTAAACCTTAAACCCTAAAACCTAAACTCTAAACCCTAAACCCTACAAATACAAATAAAATGTCGTAAGACAAAAAAGTCGGTAAAAACCGTGTACTACCCATAAATCCAAGAAATAAAATGAGGAATATTTCCTACATATGCAAGAAAATTATCTAAACCATAAACCTTAAACCCTAAAACCTAAACCATCAACCCAAAACCCTACAAATACAAATAAAATATCCGAAAACAAAAAAGTTAGTAAAAATCGTGTACTAGGCCATAAATCCAAGAATAAAATTAGGAATATTTCCTGCATATGCTAAAAAACTACTTAAACCCTAAACCTAAACCCTAAACCCTAAAACCTAAACCCTAAACTCTACAAATACAAATAAAATGTCGGAAAATAAAAAGGTCAGTAAACACCGTGTACTTGGCCATAAATCCAAGAAATAAAATGAGACATATTTCCTACATATGTTAGAAAATTACCTAAACCCTAAAATCTAAACCCTAAACCATAAACCCTAAACCCTACAAATACCAATAAAATGTCGGAAAACAAAAAAGTGGGTAAAAACCGTGTACTAGGCCATAAATCCAAGAAAGAAAATGAGGAATATTTCCTAAATATGCAAGAAAATTACCGAAAACCTAAACCTTAAACCCTAAAACCTAAACCCTACAAATACAAATAAAATGTCGGAACACAGAAAAGTCGGTAAAAACCGTGTAATAGGCCATAAATTCAAGAAAGAAAATGAGGAATATTTCCTGCATATGCTAGAAAATTACATAAACACCCTCAGACCTAAATCCTACAAATGCAAATAAAATGTCGAAAAACAAAAAATTCGGTAAAAACTGTGTAATAGACCATAAATCCAAGAAAGAAAATGAGGAATACTTCCTACATATGCAAGAAAACTACCTAAACCCTAACCTTAAACCATAAAACCTAAACCCTAAACCCTACAAATACAAATAAAATGTCGGAAAACAAAAAAGTCGGTAAAAACCGTGTAATAGGCCATAAATCCAAGAAATAAAATGAGAAATATTTCCAACATATGCTAGAAAATTACTGAAACCCTAAACCTTAAACCCTAAAACCTAAACCATAAACCCTAACACACTAAATCCTAAACCCTAAACCCTACAAATGCAAATAAAATGTCAGGAAAAAAAAAAGTCGGTAAAAACCGGGTACGAGGCCATAAATGCAAGAAATAAAATGAGGAATATTTCCTACATATGCTAGAAAATTACCTAAATCCTACACCGTAAATCCTTAAACCTAAACCCTAAACCCTAAACCCTATACCCTAAACCCTACAAATACAAATAAACTGTCGAAAAACAAAAAAGTCGGTAATAACCGTGTACTAGGCCATAAATCCAAGAAAGAAAATGGAGAATATTTCCAAAATATGCTAGAAAATTACCTAAAACCTAAACCTTAAATCCTAAAACCTAAACTCCAAACCCTAAACCCTACAAATACAAATAAAATGTGCGAAGACAAAAAAGTCGGTAAAAACCGTGTACTAGGTCATAAATCAAAGAAATAAAATGAGGAATATTTCCTACATATGCAAGAAAATTATCTAAACCATAAACCTTAAACCCTAAAACCTAAACCATCAACCAAAACCCTACAAATACAAATAAAATATCCGAAAACAAAAAAGTCGGTAAAAATCGTGTACTAGGCCATAAATCCAAGAAATAAAATGAGGAATATTTCCTACATATGCTAAAAAATTACTTTAACCCTAAACTTAAACCCTAAACCCTAAACCCTACAAATACAAATAAAATGTCGGAAAACAAAAAGGTCAGTAAACACCTTGTACTAGGCCATAAATCTAAGAAATAAAATGAGGAATATTTCCAAAATATGCTAGAAAATTACCTAAACCCTAAACCTTAAACCCTAAAACTAAACCCTAAACCCTAAACCCTAAACACTAAACCCTAAACCCTAGAAATACAAATAAAATGTCGGAAAACAAAAAAGTCGGTAAAAACCGTGTACTAGGCCATAAATCCAAGAAAGAAAATGGGGAATATTTCCAAAATATGCTAGAAAATTACCTAAAACCTAAACCTTAAACCCTAAAACCTAAACTCTAAACCCTAAACCCTACAAATACAAATAAAATGTCGTAAGACAAAAAAGTCGGTAAAAACCGTGTACTACCCATAAATCCAAGAAATAAAATGAGGAATATTTCCTACATATGCAAGAAAATTATCTAAACCATAAACCTTAAACCCTAAAACCTAAACTATCAACCCAAAACCCTACAAATACAAATAAAATATCCGAAAACAAAAAAGTTAGTAAAAATCGTGTACTAGGCCATAAATCCAAGAATAAAATTAGGAATATTTCCTGCATATGCTAAAAAACTACTTAAACCCTAAACCTAAACCCTAAACCCTAAAACCTAAACCCTAAACTCTACAAATACAAATAAAATGTCGGAAAATAAAAAGGTCAGTAAACACCGTGTACTTGGCCATAAATCCAAGAAATAAAATGAGACATATTTCCTACATATGTTAGAAAATTACCTAAACCCTAAAATCTAAACCCTAAACCATAAACCCTAAACCCTACAAATACCAATAAAATGTCGGAAAACAAAAAAGTGGGTAAAAACCGTGTACTAGGCCATAAATCCAAGAAAGAAAATGAGGAATATTTCCTAAATATGCAAGAAAATTACCGAAAACCTAAACCTTAAACCCTAAAACCTAAACCCTACAAATACAAATAAAATGTCGGAACACAGAAAAGTCGGTAAAAACCGTGTAATAGGCCATAAATTCAAGAAAGAAAATGAGGAATATTTCCTGCATATGCTAGAAAATTACATAAACACCCTCAAACCTAAATCCTACAAATGCAAATAAAATGTCGAAAAACAAAAAATTCGGTAAAAACTGTGTAATAGACCATAAATCCAAGAAAGAAAATGAGGAATACTTCCTACATATGCAAGAAAACTACCTAAACCCTAACCTTAAACCATAAAACCTAAACCCTAAACCCTACAAATACAAATAAAATGTCGGAAAACAAAAAAGTCGGTAAAAACCGTGTAATAGGCCATAAATCCAAGAAATAAAATGAGAAATATTTTCCAACATATGCTAGAAAATTACTGAAACCCTAAACCTTAAACCCTAAAACCTAAACCATAAACCCTAACACACTAAATCCTAAACCCTAAACCCTACAAATGCAAATAAAATGTCAGGAAAAAAAAAAGTCGGTAAAAACCGGGTACGAGGCCATAAATGCAAGAAATAAAATGAGGAATATTTCCTACATATGCTAGAAAATTACCTAAATCCTACACCGTAAATCCTTAAACCTAAACCCTAAACCCTATACCCTAAACCCTACAAATACAAATAAACTGTCGAAAAACAAAAAAGTCGGTAATAACCGTGTACTAGGCCATAAATCCAAGAAAGAAAATGGAGAATATTTCCAAAATATGCTAGAAAATTACCTAAAACCTAAACCTTAAATCCTAAAACCTAAACTCCAAACCCTAAACCCTACAAATACAAATAAAATGTGCGAAGACAAAAAAGTCGGTAAAAACCGTGTACTAGGTCATAAATCAAAGAAATAAAATGAGGAATATTTCCTACATATGCAAGAAAATTATCTAAACCATAAACCTTAAACCCTAAAACCTAAACCATCAACCAAAACCCTACAAATACAAATAAAATATCCGAAAACAAAAAAGTCGGTAAAAATCGTGTACTAGGCCATAAATCCAAGAAATAAAATGAGGAATATTTCCTACATATGCTAAAAAATTACTTTAACCCTAAACTTAAACCCTAAACCCTAAACCCTACAAATACAAATAAAATGTCGGAAAACAAAAAGGTCAGTAAACACCTTGTACTAGGCCATAAATCTAAGAAATAAAATGAGGAATATTTCCAAAATATGCTAGAAAATTACCTAAACCCTAAACCTTAAACCCTAAAACTAAACCCTAAACCCTAAACCCTAAACACTAAACCCTAAACCCTAGAAATACAAATAAAATGTCGGAAAACAAAAAAGTCGGTAAAAACCGTGTACTAGGCCATAAATCCAAGAAAGAAAATGGGGAATATTTCCAAAATATGCTAGAAAATTACCTAAAACCTAAACCTTAAACCCTAAAACCTAAACTCTAAACCCTAAACCCTACAAATACAAATAAAATGTCGTAAGACAAAAAAGTCGGTAAAAACCGTGTACTACCCATAAATCCAAGAAATAAAATGAGGAATATTTCCTACATATGCAAGAAAATTATCTAAACCATAAACCTTAAACCCTAAAACCTAAACCATCAACCCAAAACCCTACAAATACAAATAAAATATCCGAAAACAAAAAAGTTAGTAAAAATCGTGTACTAGGCCATAAATCCAAGAATAAAATTAGGAATATTTCCTGCATATGCTAAAAAACTACTTAAACCCTAAACCTAAACCCTAAACCCTAAAACCTAAACCCTAAACTCTACAAATACAAATAAAATGTCGGAAAATAAAAAGGTCAGTAAACACCGTGTACTTGGCCATAAATCCAAGAAATAAAATGAGACATATTTCCTACATATGTTAGAAAATTACCTAAACCCTAAAATCTAAACCCTAAACCATAAACCCTAAACCCTACAAATACCAATAAAATGTCGGAAAACAAAAAAGTGGGTAAAAACCGTGTACTAGGCCATAAATCCAAGAAAGAAAATGAGGAATATTTCCTAAATATGCAAGAAAATTACCGAAAACCTAAACCTTAAACCCTAAAACCTAAACCCTACAAATACAAATAAAATGTCGGAACACAGAAAAGTCGGTAAAAACCGTGTAATAGGCCATAAATTCAAGAAAGAAAATGAGGAATATTTCCTGCATATGCTAGAAAATTACATAAACACCCTCAAACCTAAATCCTACAAATGCAAATAAAATGTCGAAAAACAAAAAATTCGGTAAAAACTGTGTAATAGACCATAAATCCAAGAAAGAAAATGAGGAATACTTCCTACATATGCAAGAAAACTACCTAAACCCTAACCTTAAACCATAAAACCTAAACCCTAAACCCTACAAATACAAATAAAATGTCGGAAAACAAAAAAGTCGGTAAAAACCGTGTAATAGGCCATAAATCCAAGAAATAAAATGAGAAATATTTCCAACATATGCTAGAAAATTACTGAAACCCTAAACCTTAAACCCTAAAACCTAAACCATAAACCCTAACACACTAAATCCTAAACCCTAAACCCTACAAATGCAAATAAAATGTCAGGAAAAAAAAAAGTCGGTAAAAACCGGGTACGAGGCCATAAATGCAAGAAATAAAATGAGGAATATTTCCTACATATGCTAGAAAATTACCTAAATCCTACACCGTAAATCCTTAAACCTAAACCCTAAACCCTATACCCTAAACCCTACAAATACAAATAAACTGTCGAAAAACAAAAAAGTCGGTAATAACCGTGTACTAGGCCATAAATCCAAGAAAGAAAATGGAGAATATTTCCAAAATATGCTAGAAAATTACCTAAAACCTAAACCTTAAATCCTAAAACCTAAACTCCAAACCCTAAACCCTACAAATACAAATAAAATGTGCGAAGACAAAAAAGTCGGTAAAAACCGTGTACTAGGTCATAAATCAAAGAAATAAAATGAGGAATATTTCCTACATATGCAAGAAAATTATCTAAACCATAAACCTTAAACCCTAAAACCTAAACCATCAACCAAAACCCTACAAATACAAATAAAATATCCGAAAACAAAAAAGTCGGTAAAAATCGTGTACTAGGCCATAAATCCAAGAAATAAAATGAGGAATATTTCCTACATATGCTAAAAAATTACTTTAACCCTAAACTTAAACCCTAAACCCTAAACCCTACAAATACAAATAAAATGTCGGAAAACAAAAAGGTCAGTAAACACCTTGTACTAGGCCATAAATCTAAGAAATAAAATGAGGAATATTTCCAAAATATGCTAGAAAATTACCTAAACCCTAAACCTTAAACCCTAAAACTAAACCCTAAACCCTAAACCCTAAACACTAAACCCTAAACCCTAGAAATACAAATAAAATGTCGGAAAACAAAAAAGTCGGTAAAAACCGTGTACTAGGCCATAAATCCAAGAAAGAAAATGGGGAATATTTCCAAAATATGCTAGAAAATTACCTAAAACCTAAACCTTAAACCCTAAAACCTAAACTCTAAACCCTAAACCCTACAAATACAAATAAAATGTCGTAAGACAAAAAAGTCGGTAAAAACCGTGTACTACCCATAAATCCAAGAAATAAAATGAGGAATATTTCCTACATATGCAAGAAAATTATCTAAACCATAAACCTTAAACCCTAAAACCTAAACCATCAACCCAAAACCCTACAAATACAAATAAAATATCCGAAAACAAAAAAGTTAGTAAAAATCGTGTACTAGGCCATAAATCCAAGAATAAAATTAGGAATATTTCCTGCATATGCTAAAAAACTACTTAAACCCTAAACCTAAACCCTAAACCCTAAAACCTAAACCCTAAACTCTACAAATACAAATAAAATGTCGGAAAATAAAAAGGTCAGTAAACACCGTGTACTTGGCCATAAATCCAAGAAATAAAATGAGACATATTTCCTACATATGTTAGAAAATTACCTAAACCCTAAAATCTAAACCCTAAACCATAAACCCTAAACCCTACAAATACCAATAAAATGTCGGAAAACAAAAAAGTGGGTAAAAACCGTGTACTAGGCCATAAATCCAAGAAAGAAAATGAGGAATATTTCCTAAATATGCAAGAAAATTACCGAAAACCTAAACCTTAAACCCTAAAACCTAAACCCTACAAATACAAATAAAATGTCGGAACACAGAAAAGTCGGTAAAAACCGTGTAATAGGCCATAAATTCAAGAAAGAAAATGAGGAATATTTCCTGCATATGCTAGAAAATTACATAAACACCCTCAAACCTAAATCCTACAAATGCAAATAAAATGTCGAAAAACAAAAAATTCGGTAAAAACTGTGTAATAGACCATAAATCCAAGAAAGAAAATGAGGAATACTTCCTACATATGCAAGAAAACTACCTAAACCCTAACCTTAAACCATAAAACCTAAACCCTAAACCCTACAAATACAAATAAAATGTCGGAAAACAAAAAAGTCGGTAAAAACCGTGTAATAGGCCATAAATCCAAGAAATAAAATGAGAAATATTTCCAACATATGCTAGAAAATTACTGAAACCCTAAACCTTAAACCCTAAAACCTAAACCATAAACCCTAACACACTAAATCCTAAACCCTAAACCCTACAAATGCAAATAAAATGTCAGGAAAAAAAAAAGTCGGTAAAAACCGGGTACGAGGCCATAAATGCAAGAAATAAAATGAGGAATATTTCCTACATATGCTAGAAAATTACCTAAATCCTACACCGTAAATCCTTAAACCTAAACCCTAAACCCTAAACCCTATACCCTAAACCCTACAAATACAAATAAACTGTCGAAAAACAAAAAAGTTGGTAATAACCGTGTACTAGGCCATAAATCCAAGAAAGAAAATGGAGAATATTTCCAAAATATGCTAGAAAATTACCTAAAACCTAAACCTTAAATCCTAAAACCTAAACTCCAAACCCTAAACCCTACAAATACAAATAAAATGTGCGAAGACAAAAAAGTCGGTAAAAACCGTGTACTAGGTCATAAATCAAAGAAATAAAATGAGGAATATTTCCTACATATGCAAGAAAATTATCTAAACCATAAACCTTAAACCCTAAAACCTAAACCATCAACCAAAACCCTACAAATACAAATAAAATATCCGAAAACAAAAAAGTCGGTAAAAATCGTGTACCAGGCCATAAATCCAAGAAATAAAATGAGGAATATTTCCTACATATGCTAAAAAATTACTTTAACCCTAAACCCTAAACCCTACAAATACAAATAAAATGTCGGAAAACAAAAAGGTCAGTAAACACCTTGTACTAGGCCATAAATCTAAGAAATAAAATGAGGAATATTTCCAAAATATGCTAGAAAATTACCTAAACCCTAAACCTTAAACCCTAAAACTAAACCCTAAACCCTAAACCCTAAACACTAAACCCTAAACCCTAGAAATACAAATAAAATGTCGGAAAACAAAAAAGTCGGTAAAAACCGTGTACTAGGCCATAAATCCAAGAAAGAAAATGGGGAATATTTCCAAAATATGCTAGAAAATTACCTAAAACCTAAACCTTAAACCCTAAAACCTAAACTCTAAACCCTAAACCCTACAAATACAAATAAAATGTCGTAAGACAAAAAAGTCGGTAAAAACCGTGTACTACCCATAAATCCAAGAAATAAAATGAGGAATATTTCCTACATATGCAAGAAAATTATCTAAACCATAAACCTTAAACCCTAAAACCTAAACCATCAACCCAAAACCCTACAAATACAAATAAAATATCCGAAAACAAAAAAGTTAGTAAAAATCGTGTACTAGGCCATAAATCCAAGAATAAAATTAGGAATATTTCCTGCATATGCTAAAAAACTACTTAAACCCTAAACCTAAACCCTAAACCCTAAAACCTAAACCCTAAACTCTACAAATACAAATAAAATGTCGGAAAATAAAAAGGTCAGTAAACACCGTGTACTTGGCCATAAATCCAAGAAATAAAATGAGACATATTTCCTACATATGTTAGAAAATTACCTAAACCCTAAAATCTAAACCCTAAACCATAAACCCTAAACCCTACAAATACCAATAAAATGTCGGAAAACAAAAAAGTGGGTAAAAACCGTGTACTAGGCCATAAATCCAAGAAAGAAAATGAGGAATATTTCCTAAATATGCAAGAAAATTACCGAAAACCTAAACCTTAAACCCTAAAACCTAAACCCTACAAATACAAATAAAATGTCGGAACACAGAAAAGTCGGTAAAAACCGTGTAATAGGCCATAAATTCAAGAAAGAAAATGAGGAATATTTCCTGCATATGCTAGAAAATTACATAAACACCCTCAAACCTAAATCCTACAAATGCAAATAAAATGTCGAAAAACAAAAAATTCGGTAAAAACTGTGTAATAGACCATAAATCCAAGAAAGAAAATGAGGAATACTTCCTACATATGCAAGAAAACTACCTAAACCCTAACCTTAAACCATAAAACCTAAACCCTAAACCCTACAAATACAAATAAAATGTCGGAAAACAAAAAAGTCGGTAAAAACCGTGTAATAGGCCATAAATCCAAGAAATAAAATGAGAAATATTTCCAACATATGCTAGAAAATTACTGAAACCCTAAACCTTAAACCCTAAAACCTAAACCATAAACCCTAACACACTAAATCCTAAACCCTAAACCCTACAAATGCAAATAAAATGTCAGGAAAAAAAAAAGTCGGTAAAAACCGGGTACGAGGCCATAAATGCAAGAAATAAAATGAGGAATATTTCCTACATATGCTAGAAAATTACCTAAATCCTACACCGTAAATCCTTAAACCTAAACCCTAAACCCTAAACCCTATACCCTAAACCCTACAAATACAAATAAACTGTCGAAAAACAAAAAAGTCGGTAATAACCGTGTACTAGGCCATAAATCCAAGAAAGAAAATGGAGAATATTTCCAAAATATGCTAGAAAATTACCTAAAACCTAAACCTTAAATCCTAAAACCTAAACTCCAAACCCTAAACCCTACAAATACAAATAAAATGTGCGAAGACAAAAAAGTCGGTAAAAACCGTGTACTAGGTCATAAATCAAAGAAATAAAATGAGGAATATTTCCTACATATGCAAGAAAATTATCTAAACCATAAACCTTAAACCCTAAAACCTAAACCATCAACCAAAACCCTACAAATACAAATAAAATATCCGAAAACAAAAAAGTCGGTAAAAATCGTGTACCAGGCCATAAATCCAAGAAATAAAATGAGGAATATTTCCTACATATGCTAAAAAATTACTTTAACCCTAAACCCTAAACCCTACAAATACAAATAAAATGTCGGAAAACAAAAAGGTCAGTAAACACCTTGTACTAGGCCATAAATCTAAGAAATAAAATGAGGAATATTTCCAAAATATGCTAGAAAATTACCTAAACCCTAAACCTTAAACCCTAAAACTAAACCCTAAACCCTAAACCCTAAACACTAAACCCTAAACCCTAGAAATACAAATAAAATGTCGGAAAACAAAAAAGTCGGTAAAAACCGTGTACTAGGCCATAAATCCAAGAAAGAAAATGGGGAATATTTCCAAAATATGCTAGAAAATTACCTAAAACCTAAACCTTAAACCCTAAAACCTAAACTCTAAACCCTAAACCCTACAAATACAAATAAAATGTCGTAAGACAAAAAAGTCGGTAAAAACCGTGTACTACCCATAAATCCAAGAAATAAAATGAGGAATATTTCCTACATATGCAAGAAAATTATCTAAACCATAAACCTTAAACCCTAAAACCTAAACCATCAACCCAAAACCCTACAAATACAAATAAAATATCCGAAAACAAAAAAGTTAGTAAAAATCGTGTACTAGGCCATAAATCCAAGAATAAAATTAGGAATATTTCCTGCATATGCTAAAAAACTACTTAAACCCTAAACCTAAACCCTAAACCCTAAAACCTAAACCCTAAACTCTACAAATACAAATAAAATGTCGGAAAATAAAAAGGTCAGTAAACACCGTGTACTTGGCCATAAATCCAAGAAATAAAATGAGACATATTTCCTACATATGTTAGAAAATTACCTAAACCCTAAAATCTAAACCCTAAACCATAAACCCTAAACCCTACAAATACCAATAAAATGTCGGAAAACAAAAAAGTGGGTAAAAACCGTGTACTAGGCCATAAATCCAAGAAAGAAAATGAGGAATATTTCCTAAATATGCAAGAAAATTACCGAAAACCTAAACCTTAAACCCTAAAACCTAAACCCTACAAATACAAATAAAATGTCGGAACACAGAAAAGTCGGTAAAAACCGTGTAATAGGCCATAAATTCAAGAAAGAAAATGAGGAATATTTCCTGCATATGCTAGAAAATTACATAAACACCCTCAAACCTAAATCCTACAAATGCAAATAAAATGTCGAAAAACAAAAAATTCGGTAAAAACTGTGTAATAGACCATAAATCCAAGAAAGAAAATGAGGAATACTTCCTACATATGCAAGAAAACTACCTAAACCCTAACCTTAAACCATAAAACCTAAACCCTAAACCCTACAAATACAAATAAAATGTCGGAAAACAAAAAAGTCGGTAAAAACCGTGTAATAGGCCATAAATCCAAGAAATAAAATGAGAAATATTTCCAACATATGCTAGAAAATTACTGAAACCCTAAACCTTAAACCCTAAAACCTAAACCATAAACCCTAACACACTAAATCCTAAACCCTAAACCCTACAAATGCAAATAAAATGTCAGGAAAATAAAAAGTCGGTAAAAACCGGGTACGAGGCCATAAATGCAAGAAATAAAATGAGGAATATTTCCTACATATGCTAGAAAATTACCTAAATCCTACACCGTAAATCCTTAAACCTAAACCCTAAACCCTAAACCCTATACCCTAAACCCTACAAATACAAATAAACTGTCGAAAAACAAAAAAGTCGGTAATAACCGTGTACTAGGCCATAAATCCAAGAAAGAAAATGGAGAATATTTCCAAAATATGCTAGAAAATTACCTAAAACCTAAACCTTAAATCCTAAAACCTAAACTCCAAACCCTAAACCCTACAAATACAAATAAAATGTGCGAAGACAAAAAAGTCGGTAAAAACCGTGTACTAGGTCATAAATCAAAGAAATAAAATGAGGAATATTTCCTACATATGCAAGAAAATTATCTAAACCATAAACCTTAAACCCTAAAACCTAAACCATCAACCAAAACCCTACAAATACAAATAAAATATCCGAAAACAAAAAAGTCGGTAAAAATCGTGTACCAGGCCATAAATCCAAGAAATAAAATGAGGAATATTTCCTACATATGCTAAAAAATTACTTTAACCCTAAACCCTAAACCCTACAAATACAAATAAAATGTCGGAAAACAAAAAGGTCAGTAAACACCTTGTACTAGGCCATAAATCTAAGAAATAAAATGAGGAATATTTCCAAAATATGCTAGAAAATTACCTAAACCCTAAACCTTAAACCCTAAAACTAAACCCTAAACCCTAAACCCTAAACACTAAACCCTAAACCCTAGAAATACAAATAAAATGTCGGAAAACAAAAAAGTCGGTAAAAACCGTGTACTAGGCCATAAATCCAAGAAAGAAAATGGGGAATATTTCCAAAATATGCTAGAAAATTACCTAAAACCTAAACCTTAAACCCTAAAACCTAAACTCTAAACCCTAAACCCTACAAATACAAATAAAATGTCGTAAGACAAAAAAGTCGGTAAAAACCGTGTACTACCCATAAATCCAAGAAATAAAATGAGGAATATTTCCTACATATGCAAGAAAATTATCTAAACCATAAACCTTAAACCCTAAAACCTAAACCATCAACCCAAAACCCTACAAATACAAATAAAATATCCGAAAACAAAAAAGTTAGTAAAAATCGTGTACTAGGCCATAAATCCAAGAATAAAATTAGGAATATTTCCTGCATATGCTAAAAAACTACTTAAACCCTAAACCTAAACCCTAAACCCTAAAACCTAAACCCTAAACTCTACAAATACAAATAAAATGTCGGAAAATAAAAAGGTCAGTAAACACCGTGTACTTGGCCATAAATCCAAGAAATAAAATGAGACATATTTCCTACATATGTTAGAAAATTACCTAAACCCTAAAATCTAAACCCTAAACCATAAACCCTAAACCCTACAAATACCAATAAAATGTCGGAAAACAAAAAAGTGGGTAAAAACCGTGTACTAGGCCATAAATCCAAGAAAGAAAATGAGGAATATTTCCTAAATATGCAAGAAAATTACCGAAAACCTAAACCTTAAACCCTAAAACCTAAACCCTACAAATACAAATAAAATGTCGGAACACAGAAAAGTCGGTAAAAACCGTGTAATAGGCCATAAATTCAAGAAAGAAAATGAGGAATATTTCCTGCATATGCTAGAAAATTACATAAACACCCTCAAACCTAAATCCTACAAATGCAAATAAAATGTCGAAAAACAAAAAATTCGGTAAAAACTGTGTAATAGACCATAAATCCAAGAAAGAAAATGAGGAATACTTCCTACATATGCAAGAAAACTACCTAAACCCTAACCTTAAACCATAAAACCTAAACCCTAAACCCTACAAATACAAATAAAATGTCGGAAAACAAAAAAGTCGGTAAAAACCGTGTAATAGGCCATAAATCCAAGAAATAAAATGAGAAATATTTCCAACATATGCTAGAAAATTACTGAAACCCTAAACCTTAAACCCTAAAACCTAAACCATAAACCCTAACACACTAAATCCTAAACCCTAAACCCTACAAATGCAAATAAAATGTCAGGAAAATAAAAAGTCGGTAAAAACCGGGTACGAGGCCATAAATGCAAGAAATAAAATGAGGAATATTTCCTACATATGCTAGAAAATTACCTAAATCCTACACCGTAAATCCTTAAACCTAAACCCTAAACCCTAAACCCTATACCCTAAACCCTACAAATACAAATAAACTGTCGAAAAACAAAAAAGTCGGTAATAACCGTGTACTAGGCCATAAATCCAAGAAAGAAAATGGAGAATATTTCCAAAATATGCTAGAAAATTACCTAAAACCTAAACCTTAAATCCTAAAACCTAAACTCCAAACCCTAAACCCTACAAATACAAATAAAATGTGCGAAGACAAAAAAGTCGGTAAAAACCGTGTACTAGGTCATAAATCAAAGAAATAAAATGAGGAATATTTCCTACATATGCAAGAAAATTATCTAAACCATAAACCTTAAACCCTAAAACCTAAACCATCAACCAAAACCCTACAAATACAAATAAAATATCCGAAAACAAAAAAGTCGGTAAAAATCGTGTACCAGGCCATAAATCCAAGAAATAAAATGAGGAATATTTCCTACATATGCTAAAAAATTACTTTAACCCTAAACCCTAAACCCTACAAATACAAATAAAATGTCGGAAAACAAAAAGGTCAGTAAACACCTTGTACTAGGCCATAAATCTAAGAAATAAAATGAGGAATATTTCCAAAATATGCTAGAAAATTACCTAAACCCTAAACCTTAAACCCTAAAACTAAACCCTAAACCCTAAACCCTAAACACTAAACCCTAAACCCTAGAAATACAAATAAAATGTCGGAAAACAAAAAAGTCGGTAAAAACCGTGTACTAGGCCATAAATCCAAGAAAGAAAATGGGGAATATTTCCAAAATATGCTAGAAAATTACCTAAAACCTAAACCTTAAACCCTAAAACCTAAACTCTAAACCCTAAACCCTACAAATACAAATAAAATGTCGTAAGACAAAAAAGTCGGTAAAAACCGTGTACTACCCATAAATCCAAGAAATAAAATGAGGAATATTTCCTACATATGCAAGAAAATTATCTAAACCATAAACCTTAAACCCTAAAACCTAAACCATCAACCCAAAACCCTACAAATACAAATAAAATATCCGAAAACAAAAAAGTTAGTAAAAATCGTGTACTAGGCCATAAATCCAAGAATAAAATTAGGAATATTTCCTGCATATGCTAAAAAACTACTTAAACCCTAAACCTAAACCCTAAACCCTAAAACCTAAACCCTAAACTCTACAAATACAAATAAAATGTCGGAAAATAAAAAGGTCAGTAAACACCGTGTACTTGGCCATAAATCCAAGAAATAAAATGAGACATATTTCCTACATATGTTAGAAAATTACCTAAACCCTAAAATCTAAACCCTAAACCATAAACCCTAAACCCTACAAATACCAATAAAATGTCGGAAAACAAAAAAGTGGGTAAAAACCGTGTACTAGGCCATAAATCCAAGAAAGAAAATGAGGAATATTTCCTAAATATGCAAGAAAATTACCGAAAACCTAAACCTTAAACCCTAAAACCTAAACCCTACAAATACAAATAAAATGTCGGAACACAGAAAAGTCGGTAAAAACCGTGTAATAGGCCATAAATTCAAGAAAGAAAATGAGGAATATTTCCTGCATATGCTAGAAAATTACATAAACACCCTCAAACCTAAATCCTACAAATGCAAATAAAATGTCGAAAAACAAAAAATTCGGTAAAAACTGTGTAATAGACCATAAATCCAAGAAAGAAAATGAGGAATACTTCCTACATATGCAAGAAAACTACCTAAACCCTAACCTTAAACCATAAAACCTAAACCCTAAACCCTACAAATACAAATAAAATGTCGGAAAACAAAAAAGTCGGTAAAAACCGTGTAATAGGCCATAAATCCAAGAAATAAAATGAGAAATATTTCCAACATATGCTAGAAAATTACTGAAACCCTAAACCTTAAACCCTAAAACCTAAACCATAAACCCTAACACACTAAATCCTAAACCCTAAACCCTACAAATGCAAATAAAATGTCAGGAAAAAAAAAAGTCGGTAAAAACCGGGTACGAGGCCATAAATGCAAGAAATAAAATGAGGAATATTTCCTACATATGCTAGAAAATTACCTAAATCCTACACCGTAAATCCTTAAACCTAAACCCTAAACCCTAAACCCTATACCCTAAACCCTACAAATACAAATAAACTGTCGAAAAACAAAAAAGTCGGTAATAACCGTGTACTAGGCCATAAATCCAAGAAAGAAAATGGAGAATATTTCCAAAATATGCTAGAAAATTACCTAAAACCTAAACCTTAAATCCTAAAACCTAAACTCCAAACCCTAAACCCTACAAATACAAATAAAATGTGCGAAGACAAAAAAGTCGGTAAAAACCGTGTACTAGGTCATAAATCAAAGAAATAAAATGAGGAATATTTCCTACATATGCAAGAAAATTATCTAAACCATAAACCTTAAACCCTAAAACCTAAACCATCAACCAAAACCCTACAAATACAAATAAAATATCCGAAAACAAAAAAGTCGGTAAAAATCGTGTACCAGGCCATAAATCCAAGAAATAAAATGAGGAATATTTCCTACATATGCTAAAAAATTACTTTAACCCTAAACCCTAAACCCTACAAATACAAATAAAATGTCGGAAAACAAAAAGGTCAGTAAACACCTTGTACTAGGCCATAAATCTAAGAAATAAAATGAGGAATATTTCCAAAATATGCTAGAAAATTACCTAAACCCTAAACCTTAAACCCTAAAACTAAACCCTAAACCCTAAACCCTAAACACTAAACCCTAAACCCTAGAAATACAAATAAAATGTCGGAAAACAAAAAAGTCGGTAAAAACCGTGTACTAGGCCATAAATCCAAGAAAGAAAATGGGGAATATTTCCAAAATATGCTAGAAAATTACCTAAAACCTAAACCTTAAACCCTAAAACCTAAACTCTAAACCCTAAACCCTACAAATACAAATAAAATGTCGTAAGACAAAAAAGTCGGTAAAAACCGTGTACTACCCATAAATCCAAGAAATAAAATGAGGAATATTTCCTACATATGCAAGAAAATTATCTAAACCATAAACCTTAAACCCTAAAACCTAAACCATCAACCCAAAACCCTACAAATACAAATAAAATATCCGAAAACAAAAAAGTTAGTAAAAATCGTGTACTAGGCCATAAATCCAAGAATAAAATTAGGAATATTTCCTGCATATGCTAAAAAACTACTTAAACCCTAAACCTAAACCCTAAACCCTAAAACCTAAACCCTAAACTCTACAAATACAAATAAAATGTCGGAAAATAAAAAGGTCAGTAAACACCGTGTACTTGGCCATAAATCCAAGAAATAAAATGAGACATATTTCCTACATATGTTAGAAAATTACCTAAACCCTAAAATCTAAACCCTAAACCATAAACCCTAAACCCTACAAATACCAATAAAATGTCGGAAAACAAAAAAGTGGGTAAAAACCGTGTACTAGGCCATAAATCCAAGAAAGAAAATGAGGAATATTTCCTAAATATGCAAGAAAATTACCGAAAACCTAAACCTTAAACCCTAAAACCTAAACCCTACAAATACAAATAAAATGTCGGAACACAGAAAAGTCGGTAAAAACCGTGTAATAGGCCATAAATTCAAGAAAGAAAATGAGGAATATTTCCTGCATATGCTAGAAAATTACATAAACACCCTCAAACCTAAATCCTACAAATGCAAATAAAATGTCGAAAAACAAAAAATTCGGTAAAAACTGTGTAATAGACCATAAATCCAAGAAAGAAAATGAGGAATACTTCCTACATATGCAAGAAAACTACCTAAACCCTAACCTTAAACCATAAAACCTAAACCCTAAACCCTACAAATACAAATAAAATGTCGGAAAACAAAAAAGTCGGTAAAAACCGTGTAATAGGCCATAAATCCAAGAAATAAAATGAGAAATATTTCCAACATATGCTAGAAAATTACTGAAACCCTAAACCTTAAACCCTAAAACCTAAACCATAAACCCTAACACACTAAATCCTAAACCCTAAACCCTACAAATGCAAATAAAATGTCAGGAAAAAAAAAAGTCGGTAAAAACCGGGTACGAGGCCATAAATGCAAGAAATAAAATGAGGAATATTTCCTACATATGCTAGAAAATTACCTAAATCCTACACCGTAAATCCTTAAACCTAAACCCTAAACCCTAAACCCTATACCCTAAACCCTACAAATACAAATAAACTGTCGAAAAACAAAAAAGTCGGTAATAACCGTGTACTAGGCCATAAATCCAAGAAAGAAAATGGAGAATATTTCCAAAATATGCTAGAAAATTACCTAAAACCTAAACCTTAAATCCTAAAACCTAAACTCCAAACCCTAAACCCTACAAATACAAATAAAATGTGCGAAGACAAAAAAGTCGGTAAAAACCGTGTACTAGGTCATAAATCAAAGAAATAAAATGAGGAATATTTCCTACATATGCAAGAAAATTATCTAAACCATAAACCTTAAACCCTAAAACCTAAACCATCAACCAAAACCCTACAAATACAAATAAAATATCCGAAAACAAAAAAGTCGGTAAAAATCGTGTACTAGGCCATAAATCCAAGAAATAAAATGAGGAATATTTCCTACATATGCTAAAAAATTACTTTAACCCTAAACCCTAAACCCTACAAATACAAATAAAATGTCGGAAAACAAAAAGGTCAGTAAACACCTTGTACTAGGCCATAAATCTAAGAAATAAAATGAGGAATATTTCCAAAATATGCTAGAAAATTACCTAAACCCTAAACCTTAAACCCTAAAACTAAACCCTAAACCCTAAACCCTAAACACTAAACCCTAAACCCTAGAAATACAAATAAAATGTCGGAAAACAAAAAAGTCGGTAAAAACCGTGTACTAGGCCATAAATCCAAGAAAGAAAATGGGGAATATTTCCAAAATATGCTAGAAAATTACCTAAAACCTAAACCTTAAACCCTAAAACCTAAACTCTAAACCCTAAACCCTACAAATACAAATAAAATGTCGTAAGACAAAAAAGTCGGTAAAAACCGTGTACTACCCATAAATCCAAGAAATAAAATGAGGAATATTTCCTACATATGCAAGAAAATTATCTAAACCATAAACCTTAAACCCTAAAACCTAAACCATCAACCCAAAACCCTACAAATACAAATAAAATATCCGAAAACAAAAAAGTTAGTAAAAATCGTGTACTAGGCCATAAATCCAAGAATAAAATTAGGAATATTTCCTGCATATGCTAAAAAACTACTTAAACCCTAAACCTAAACCCTAAACCCTAAAACCTAAACCCTAAACTCTACAAATACAAATAAAATGTCGGAAAATAAAAAGGTCAGTAAACACCGTGTACTTGGCCATAAATCCAAGAAATAAAATGAGACATATTTCCTACATATGTTAGAAAATTACCTAAACCCTAAAATCTAAACCCTAAACCATAAACCCTAAACCCTACAAATACCAATAAAATGTCGGAAAACAAAAAAGTGGGTAAAAACCGTGTACTAGGCCATAAATCCAAGAAAGAAAATGAGGAATATTTCCTAAATATGCAAGAAAATTACCGAAAACCTAAACCTTAAACCCTAAAACCTAAACCCTACAAATACAAATAAAATGTCGGAACACAGAAAAGTCGGTAAAAACCGTGTAATAGGCCATAAATTCAAGAAAGAAAATGAGGAATATTTCCTGCATATGCTAGAAAATTACATAAACACCCTCAAACCTAAATCCTACAAATGCAAATAAAATGTCGAAAAACAAAAAATTCGGTAAAAACTGTGTAATAGACCATAAATCCAAGAAAGAAAATGAGGAATACTTCCTACATATGCAAGAAAACTACCTAAACCCTAACCTTAAACCATAAAACCTAAACCCTAAACCCTACAAATACAAATAAAATGTCGGAAAACAAAAAAGTCGGTAAAAACCGTGTAATAGGCCATAAATCCAAGAAATAAAATGAGAAATATTTCCAACATATGCTAGAAAATTACTGAAACCCTAAACCTTAAACCCTAAAACCTAAACCATAAACCCTAACACACTAAATCCTAAACCCTAAACCCTACAAATGCAAATAAAATGTCAGGAAAAAAAAAAGTCGGTAAAAACCGGGTACGAGGCCATAAATGCAAGAAATAAAATGAGGAATATTTCCTACATATGCTAGAAAATTACCTAAATCCTACACCGTAAATCCTTAAACCTAAACCCTAAACCCTAAACCCTATACCCTAAACCCTACAAATACAAATAAACTGTCGAAAAACAAAAAAGTCGGTAATAACCGTGTACTAGGCCATAAATCCAAGAAATAAAATGGAGAATATTTCCAAAATATGCTAGAAAATTACCTAAAACCTAAACCTTAAATCCTAAAACCTAAACTCCAAACCCTAAACCCTACAAATACAAATAAAATGTGCGAAGACAAAAAAGTCGGTAAAAACCGTGTACTAGGTCATAAATCAAAGAAATAAAATGAGGAATATTTCCTACATATGCAAGAAAATTATCTAAACCATAAACCTTAAACCCTAAAACCTAAACCATCAACCAAAACCCTACAAATACAAATAAAATATCCGAAAACAAAAAAGTCGGTAAAAATCGTGTACTAGGCCATAAATCCAAGAAATAAAATGAGGAATATTTCCTACATATGCTAAAAAATTACTTTAACCCTAAACCCTAAACCCTACAAATACAAATAAAATGTCGGAAAACAAAAAGGTCAGTAAACACCTTGTACTAGGCCATAAATCTAAGAAATAAAATGAGGAATATTTCCAAAATATGCTAGAAAATTACCTAAACCCTAAACCTTAAACCCTAAAACTAAACCCTAAACCCTAAACCCTAAACACTAAACCCTAAACCCTAGAAATACAAATAAAATGTCGGAAAACAAAAAAGTCGGTAAAAACCGTGTACTAGGCCATAAATCCAAGAAAGAAAATGGGGAATATTTCCAAAATATGCTAGAAAATTACCTAAAACCTAAACCTTAAACCCTAAAACCTAAACTCTAAACCCTAAACCCTACAAATACAAATAAAATGTCGTAAGACAAAAAAGTCGGTAAAAACCGTGTACTACCCATAAATCCAAGAAATAAAATGAGGAATATTTCCTACATATGCAAGAAAATTATCTAAACCATAAACCTTAAACCCTAAAACCTAAACCATCAACCCAAAACCCTACAAATACAAATAAAATATCCGAAAACAAAAAAGTTAGTAAAAATCGTGTACTAGGCCATAAATCCAAGAATAAAATTAGGAATATTTCCTGCATATGCTAAAAAACTACTTAAACCCTAAACCTAAACCCTAAACCCTAAAACCTAAACCCTAAACTCTACAAATACAAATAAAATGTCGGAAAATAAAAAGGTCAGTAAACACCGTGTACTTGGCCATAAATCCAAGAAATAAAATGAGACATATTTCCTACATATGTTAGAAAATTACCTAAACCCTAAAATCTAAACCCTAAACCATAAACCCTAAACCCTACAAATACCAATAAAATGTCGGAAAACAAAAAAGTGGGTAAAAACCGTGTACTAGGCCATAAATCCAAGAAAGAAAATGAGGAATATTTCCTAAATATGCAAGAAAATTACCGAAAACCTAAACCTTAAACCCTAAAACCTAAACCCTACAAATACAAATAAAATGTCGGAACACAGAAAAGTCGGTAAAAACCGTGTAATAGGCCATAAATTCAAGAAAGAAAATGAGGAATATTTCCTGCATATGCTAGAAAATTACATAAACACCCTCAAACCTAAATCCTACAAATGCAAATAAAATGTCGAAAAACAAAAAATTCGGTAAAAACTGTGTAATAGACCATAAATCCAAGAAAGAAATGAGGAATACTTCCTACATATGCAAGAAAACTACCTAAACCCTAACCTTAAACCATAAAACCTAAACCCTAAACCCTACAAATACAAATAAAATGTCGGAAAACAAAAAAGTCGGTAAAAACCGTGTAATAGGCCATAAATCCAAGAAATAAAATGAGAAATATTTCCAACATATGCTAGAAAATTACTGAAACCCTAAACCTTAAACCCTAAAACCTAAACCATAAACCCTAACACACTAAATCCTAAACCCTAAACCCTACAAATGCAAATAAAATGTCAGGAAAATAAAAAGTCGGTAAAAACCGGGTACGAGGCCATAAATGCAAGAAATAAAATGAGGAATATTTCCTACATATGCTAGAAAATTACCTAAATCCTACACCGTAAATCCTTAAACCTAAACCCTAAACCCTAAACCCTATACCCTAAACCCTACAAATACAAATAAACTGTCGAAAAACAAAAAAGTCGGTAATAACCGTGTACTAGGCCATAAATCCAAGAAAGAAAATGGAGAATATTTCCAAAATATGCTAGAAAATTACCTAAAACCTAAACCTTAAATCCTAAAACCTAAACTCCAAACCCTAAACCCTACAAATACAAATAAAATGTGCGAAGACAAAAAAGTCGGTAAAAACCGTGTACTAGGTCATAAATCAAAGAAATAAAATGAGGAATATTTCCTACATATGCAAGAAAATTATCTAAACCATAAACCTTAAACCCTAAAACCTAAACCATCAACCAAAACCCTACAAATACAAATAAAATATCCGAAAACAAAAAAGTCGGTAAAAATCGTGTACTAGGCCATAAATCCAAGAAATAAAATGAGGAATATTTCCTACATATGCTAAAAAATTACTTTAACCCTAAACCCTAAACCCTACAAATACAAATAAAATGTCGGAAAACAAAAAGGTCAGTAAACACCTTGTACTAGGCCATAAATCTAAGAAATAAAATGAGGAATATTTCCAAAATATGCTAGAAAATTACCTAAACCCTAAACCTTAAACCCTAAAACTAAACCCTAAACCCTAAACCCTAAACACTAAACCCTAAACCCTAGAAATACAAATAAAATGTCGGAAAACAAAAAAGTCGGTAAAAACCGTGTACTAGGCCATAAATCCAAGAAAGAAAATGGGGAATATTTCCAAAATATGCTAGAAAATTACCTAAAACCTAAACCTTAAACCCTAAAACCTAAACTCTAAACCCTAAACCCTACAAATACAAATAAAATGTCGTAAGACAAAAAAGTCGGTAAAAACCGTGTACTACCCATAAATCCAAGAAATAAAATGAGGAATATTTCCTACATATGCAAGAAAATTATCTAAACCATAAACCTTAAACCCTAAAACCTAAACCATCAACCCAAAACCCTACAAATACAAATAAAATATCCGAAAACAAAAAAGTTAGTAAAAATCGTGTACTAGGCCATAAATCCAAGAATAAAATTAGGAATATTTCCTGCATATGCTAAAAAACTACTTAAACCCTAAACCTAAACCCTAAACCCTAAAACCTAAACCCTAAACTCTACAAATACAAATAAAATGTCGGAAAATAAAAAGGTCAGTAAACACCGTGTACTTGGCCATAAATCCAAGAAATAAAATGAGACATATTTCCTACATATGTTAGAAAATTACCTAAACCCTAAAATCTAAACCCTAAACCATAAACCCTAAACCCTACAAATACCAATAAAATGTCGGAAAACAAAAAAGTGGGTAAAAACCGTGTACTAGGCCATAAATCCAAGAAAGAAAATGAGGAATATTTCCTAAATATGCAAGAAAATTACCGAAAACCTAAACCTTAAACCCTAAAACCTAAACCCTACAAATACAAATAAAATGTCGGAACACAGAAAAGTCGGTAAAAACCGTGTAATAGGCCATAAATTCAAGAAAGAAAATGAGGAATATTTCCTGCATATGCTAGAAAATTACATAAACACCCTCAAACCTAAATCCTACAAATGCAAATAAAATGTCGAAAAACAAAAAATTCGGTAAAAACTGTGTAATAGACCATAAATCCAAGAAAGAAAATGAGGAATACTTCCTACATATGCAAGAAAACTACCTAAACCCTAACCTTAAACCATAAAACCTAAACCCTAAACCCTACAAATACAAATAAAATGTCGGAAAACAAAAAAGTCGGTAAAAACCGTGTAATAGGCCATAAATCCAAGAAATAAAATGAGAAATATTTCCAACATATGCTAGAAAATTACTGAAACCCTAAACCTTAAACCCTAAAACCTAAACCATAAACCCTAACACACTAAATCCTAAACCCTAAACCCTACAAATGCAAATAAAATGTCAGGAAAAAAAAAAGTCGGTAAAAACCGGGTACGAGGCCATAAATGCAAGAAATAAAATGAGGAATATTTCCTACATATGCTAGAAAATTACCTAAATCCTACACCGTAAATCCTTAAACCTAAACCCTAAACCCTAAACCCTATACCCTAAACCCTACAAATACAAATAAACTGTCGAAAAACAAAAAAGTCGGTAATAACCGTGTACTAGGCCATAAATCCAAGAAAGAAAATGGAGAATATTTCCAAAATATGCTAGAAAATTACCTAAAACCTAAACCTTAAATCCTAAAACCTAAACTCCAAACCCTAAACCCTACAAATACAAATAAAATGTGCGAAGACAAAAAAGTCGGTAAAAACCGTGTACTAGGTCATAAATCAAAGAAATAAAATGAGGAATATTTCCTACATATGCAAGAAAATTATCTAAACCATAAACCTTAAACCCTAAAACCTAAACCATCAACCAAAACCCTACAAATACAAATAAAATATCCGAAAACAAAAAAGTCGGTAAAAATCGTGTACAAGGCCATAAATCCAAGAAATAAAATGAGGAATATTTCCTACATATGCTAAAAAATTACTTTAACCCTAAACTTAAACCCTAAACCCTAAACCCTACAAATACAAATAAAATGTCGGAAAACAAAAAGGTCAGTAAACACCTTGTACTAGGCCATAAATCTAAGAAATAAAATGAGGAATATTTCCAAAATATGCTAGAAAATTACCTAAACCCTAAACCTTAAACCCTAAAACTAAACCCTAAACCCTAAACCCTAAACACTAAACCCTAAACCCTAGAAATACAAATAAAATGTCGGAAAACAAAAAAGTCGGTAAAAACCGTGTACTAGGCCATAAATCCAAGAAAGAAAATGGGGAATATTTCCAAAATATGCTAGAAAATTACCTAAAACCTAAACCTTAAACCCTAAAACCTAAACTCTAAACCCTAAACCCTACAAATACAAATAAAATGTCGTAAGACAAAAAAGTCGGTAAAAACCGTGTACTACCCATAAATCCAAGAAATAAAATGAGGAATATTTCCTACATATGCAAGAAAATTATCTAAACCATAAACCTTAAACCCTAAAACCTAAACCATCAACCCAAAACCCTACAAATACAAATAAAATATCCGAAAACAAAAAAGTTAGTAAAAATCGTGTACTAGGCCATAAATCCAAGAATAAAATTAGGAATATTTCCTGCATATGCTAAAAAACTACTTAAACCCTAAACCTAAACCCTAAACCCTAAAACCTAAACCCTAAACTCTACAAATACAAATAAAATGTCGGAAAATAAAAAGGTCAGTAAACACCGTGTACTTGGCCATAAATCCAATAAATAAAATGAGACATATTTCCTACATATGTTAGAAAATTACCTAAACCCTAAAATCTAAACCCTAAACCATAAACCCTAAACCCTACAAATACCAATAAAATGTCGGAAAACAAAAAAGTGGGTAAAAACCGTGTACTAGGCCATAAATCCAAGAAAGAAAATGAGGAATATTTCCTAAATATGCAAGAAAATTACCGAAAACCTAAACCTTAAACCCTAAAACCTAAACCCTACAAATACAAATAAAATGTCGGAACACAGAAAAGTCGGTAAAAACCGTGTAATAGGCCATAAATTCAAGAAAGAAAATGAGGAATATTTCCTGCATATGCTAGAAAATTACATAAACACCCTCAAACCTAAATCCTACAAATGCAAATAAAATGTCGAAAAACAAAAAATTCGGTAAAAACTGTGTAATAGACCATAAATCCAAGAAAGAAAATGAGGAATACTTCCTACATATGCAAGAAAACTACCTAAACCCTAACCTTAAACCATAAAACCTAAACCCTAAACCCTACAAATACAAATAAAATGTCGGAAAACAAAAAAGTCGGTAAAAACCGTGTAATAGGCCATAAATCCAAGAAATAAAATGAGAAATATTTCCAACATATGCTAGAAAATTACTGAAACCCTAAACCTTAAACCCTAAAACCTAAACCATAAACCCTAACACACTAAATCCTAAACCCTAAACCCTACAAATGCAAATAAAATGTCAGGAAAAAAAAAAGTCGGTAAAAACCGGGTACGAGGCCATAAATGCAAGAAATAAAATGAGGAATATTTCCTACATATGCTAGAAAATTACCTAAATCCTACACCGTAAATCCTTAAACCTAAACCCTAAACCCTAAACCCTATATCCTAAACCCTACAAATACAAATAAACTGTCGAAAAACAAAAAAGTCGGTAATAACCGTGTACTAGGCCATAAATCCAAGAAAGAAAATGGAGAATATTTCCAAAATATGCTAGAAAATTACCTAAAACCTAAACCTTAAATCCTAAAACCTAAACTCCAAACCCTAAACCCTACAAATACAAATAACATGTGCGAAGACAAAAAAGTCGGTAAAAACCGTGTACTAGGTCATAAATCAAAGAAATAAAATGAGGAATATTTCCTACATATGCAAGAAAATTATCTAAACCATAAACCTTAAACCCTAAAACCTAAACCATCAACCAAAACCCTACAAATACAAATAAAATATCCGAAAACAAAAAAGTCGGTAAAAATCGTGTACTAGGCCATAAATCCAAGAAATAAAATGAGGAATATTTCCTACATATGCTAAAAAATTACTTTAACCCTAAAATTAAACCCTAAACCCTAAACCCTACAAATACAAATAAAATGTCGGAAAACAAAAAGGTCAGTAAACACCTTGTACTAGGCCATAAATCTAAGAAATAAAATGAGGAATATTTCCAAAATATGCTAGAAAATTACCTAAACCCTAAACCTTAAACCCTAAAACTAAACCCTAAACCCTAAACCCTAAACACTAAACCCTAAACCCTAGAAATACAAATAAAATGTCGGAAAACAAAAAAGTCGGTAAAAACCGTGTACTAGGCCATAAATCCAAGAAAGAAAATGGGGAATATTTCCAAAATATGCTAGAAAATTACCTAAAACCTAAACCTTAAACCCTAAAACCTAAACTCTAAACCCTAAACCCTACAAATACAAATAAAATGTCGTAAGACAAAAAAGTCGGTAAAAACCGTGTACTACCCATAAATCCAAGAAATAAAATGAGGAATATTTCCTACATATGCAAGAAAATTATCTAAACCATAAACCTTAAACCCTAAAACCTAAACCATCAACCCAAAACCCTACAAATACAAATAAATTATCCGAAAACAAAAAAGTTAGTAAAAATCGTGTACTAGGCCATAAATCCAAGAATAAAATTAGGAATATTTCCTGCATATGCTAAAAAACTACTTAAACCCTAAACCTAAACCCTAAACCCTAAAACCTAAACCCTAAACTCTACAAATACAAATAAAATGTCGGAAAATAAAAAGGTCAGTAAACACCGTGTACTTGGCCATAAATCCAAGAAATAAAATGAGACATATTTCCTACATATGTTAGAAAATTACCTAAACCCTAAAATCTAAACCCTAAACCATAAACCCTAAACCCTACAAATACCAATAAAACGTCGGAAAACAAAAAAGTGGGTAAAAACCGTGTACTAGGCCATAAATCCAAGAAAGAAAATGAGGAATATTTCCTAAATATGCAAGAAAATTACCGAAAACCTAAACCTTAAACCCTAAAACCTAAACCCTACAAATACAAATAAAATGTCGGAACACAGAAAAGTCGGTAAAAACCGTGTAATAGGCCATAAATTCAAGAAAGAAAATGAGGAATATTTCCTGCATATGCTAGAAAATTACATAAACACCCTCAAACCTAAATCCTACAAATGCAAATAAAATGTCGAAAAACAAAAAATTCGGTAAAAACTGTGTAATAGACCATAAATCCAAGAAAGAAAATGAGGAATACTTCCTACATATGCAAGAAAACTACCTAAACCCTAACCTTAAACCATAAAACCTAAACCCTAAACCCTACAAATACAAATAAAATGTCGGAAAACAAAAAAGTCGGTAAAAACCGTGTAATAGGCCATAAATCCAAGAAATAAAATGAGAAATATTTCCAACATATGCTAGAAAATTACTGAAACCCTAAACCTTAAACCCTAAAACCTAAACCATAAACCCTAACACACTAAATCCTAAACCCTAAACCCTACAAATGCAAATAAAATGTCAGGAAAATAAAAAGTCGGTAAAAACCGGGTACGAGGCCATAAATGCAAGAAATAAAATGAGGAATATTTCCTACATATGCTAGAAAATTACCTAAATCCTACACCGTAAATCCTTAAACCTAAACCCTAAACCCTAAACCCTATACCCTAAACCCTACAAATACAAATAAACTGTCGAAAAACAAAAAAGTCGGTAATAACCGTGTACTAGGCCATAAATCCAAGAAAGAAAATGGAGAATATTTCCAAAATATGCTAGAAAATTACCTAAAACCTAAACCTTAAATCCTAAAACCTAAACTCCAAACCCTAAACCCTACAAATACAAATAAAATGTGCGAAGACAAAAAAGTCGGTAAAAACCGTGTACTAGGTCATAAATCAAAGAAATAAAATGAGGAATATTTCCTACATATGCAAGAAAATTATCTAAACCATAAACCTTAAACCCTAAAACCTAAACCATCAACCAAAACCCTACAAATACAAATAAAATATCCGAAAACAAAAAAGTCGGTAAAAATCGTGTACTAGGCCATAAATCCAAGAAATAAAATGAGGAATATTTCCTACATATGCTAGAAAATTACTTTAACCCTAAACTTAAACCCTAAACCCTAAACCCTACAAATACAAATAAAATGTCGGAAAACAAAAAGGTCAGTAAACACCATGTACTAGGCCATAAATCTAAGAAATAAAATGAGGAATATTTCCAAAATATGCTAGAAAATTACCTAAACCCTAAACCTTAAACCCTAAAACTAAACCCTAAACCCTAAACCCGAAACACTAAACCCTAAACCCTACAAATACAAATAAAATGTCGGAAAACAAAAAAGTCGGTAAAAACCGTGTACTAGGCCATAAATCCAAGAAAGAAAATGGGGAATATTTCCAAAATATGCTAGAAAATTACCTAAAACCTAAACCTTAAACCCTAAAACCTAAACTCTAAACCCTAAACCCTACAAATACAAATAAAATGTCGTAAGACAAAAAAGTCGGTAAAAACCGTGTACTACCCATAAATCCAAGAAATAAAATGAGGAATATTTCCTACATATGCAAGAAAATTATCTAAACCATAAACCTTAAACCCTAAAACCTAAACCATCAACCCAAAACCCTACAAATACAAATAAAATATCCGAAAACAAAAAAGTTAGTAAAAATCGTGTACTAGGCCATAAATCCAAGAATAAAATTAGGAATATTTCCTGCATATGCTAAAAAACTACTTAAACCCTAAACCTAAACCCTAAACCCTAAAACCTAAACCCTAAACTCTACAAATACAAATAAAATGTCGGAAAATAAAAAGGTCAGTAAACACCGTGTACTTGGCCATAAATCCAAGAAATAAAATGAGACATATTTCCTACATATGTTAGAAAATTACCTAAACCCTAAAATCTAAACCCTAAACCATAAACCCTAAACCCTACAAATACCAATAAAATGTCGGAAAACAAAAAAGTGGGTAAAAACCGTGTACTAGGCCATAAATCCAAGAAAGAAAATGAGGAATATTTCCTAAATATGCAAGAAAATTACCGAAAACCTAAACCTTAAACCCTAAAACCTAAACCCTACAAATACAAATAAAATGTCGGAACACAGAAAAGTCGGTAAAAACCGTGTAATAGGCCATAAATTCAAGAAAGAAAATGAGGAATATTTCCTGCATATGCTAGAAAATTACATAAACACCCTCAAACCTAAATCCTACAAATGCAAATAAAATGTCGAAAAACAAAAAATTCGGTAAAAACTGTGTAATAGACCATAAATCCAAGAAAGAAAATGAGGAATACTTCCTACATATGCAAGAAAACTACCTAAACCCTAACCTTAAACCATAAAACCTAAACCCTAAACCCTACAAATACAAATAAAATGTCGGAAAACAAAAAAGTCGGTAAAAACCGTGTAATAGGCCATAAATCCAAGAAATAAAATGAGAAATATTTCCAACATATGCTAGAAAATTACTGAAACCCTAAACCTTAAACCCTAAAACCTAAACCATAAACCCTAACACACTAAATCCTAAACCCTAAACCCTACAAATGCAAATAAAATGTCAGGAAAAAAAAAAGTCGGTAAAAACCGGGTACGAGGCCATAAATGCAAGAAATAAAATGAGGAATATTTCCTACATATGCTAGAAAATTACCTAAATCCTACACCGTAAATCCTTAAACCTAAACCCTAAACCCTAAACCCTATACCCTAAACCCTACAAATACAAATAAACTGTCGAAAAACAAAAAAGTCGGTAATAACCGTGTACTAGGCCATAAATCCAAGAAAGAAAATGGAGAATATTTCCAAAATATGCTAGAAAATTACCTAAAACCTAAACCTTAAACCCTAAAACCTAAACTCCAAACCCTAAACCCTACAAATACAAATAAAATGTGCGAAGACAAAAAAGTCGGTAAAAACCGTGTACTAGGTCATAAATCAAAGAAATAAAATGAGGAATATTTCCTGCATATGCAAGAAAATTATCTAAACCATAAACCTTAAACCCTAAAACCTAAACCATCAACCAAAACCCTACAAATACAAATAAAATATCCGAAAACAAAAAAGTCAGTAAAAATCGTGTACTAGGCCATAAATCCAAGAAATAAAATGAGGAATATTTCCTACATATGCTAAAAAATTACTTTAACCCTAAACTTAAACCCTAAACCCTAAACCCTACAAATACAAATAAAATGTCGGAAAACAAAAAGGTCAGTAAACACCATGTACTAGGCCATAAATCTAAGAAATAAAATGAGGAATATTTCCAAAATATGCTAGAAAATTACCTAAACCCTAAACCTTAAACCCTAAAACTAAACCCTAAACCCTAAACCCGAAACACTAAACCCTAAACCCTAGAAATACAAATAAAATGTCGGAAAACAAAAAAGTCGGTAAAAACCGTTTACTAGGCCATAAATCCAAGAAAGAAAATGGGGAATATTTCCAAAATATGCTAGAAAATTACCTAAAACCTAAACCTTAAACTCTAAAACCTAAACTCTAAACCCTAAACCCTACAAATACAAATAAAATGTCGTAAGACAAAAAAGTCGGTAAAAACCGTGTACTACCCATAAATCCAAGAAATAAAATGAGGAATATTTCCTACATATGCAAGAAAATTATCTAAACCATAAACCTTAAACCCTAAAACCTAAACCATCAACCCAAAACCCTACAAATACAAATAAAATATCCGAAAACAAAAAAGTTAGTAAAAATCGTGTACTAGGCCATAAATCCAAGAATAAAATTAGGAATATTTCCTGCATATGCTAAAAAACTACTTAAACCCTAAACCTAAACCCTAAACCCTAAAACCTAAACCCTAAACTCTACAAATACAAATAAAATGTCGGAAAATAAAAAGGTCAGTAAACACCGTGTACTTGGCCATAAATCCAAGAAATAAAATGAGACATATTTCCTACATATGTTAGAAAATTACCTAAACCCTAAAATCTAAACCCTAAACCATAAACCCTAAACCCTACAAATACCAATAAAATGTCGGAAAACAAAAAAGTGGGTAAAAACCGTGTACTAGGCCATAAATCCAAGAAAGAAAATGAGGAATATTTCCTAAATATGCAAGAAAATTACCGAAAACCTAAACCTTAAACCCTAAAACCTAAACCCTACAAATACAAATAAAATGTCGGAACACAGAAAAGTCGGTAAAAACCGTGTAATAGGCCATAAATTCAAGAATGAAAATGAGGAATATTTCCTGCATATGCTAGAAAATTACATAAACACCCTCAAACCTAAATCCTACAAATGCAAATAAAATGTCGAAAAACAAAAAATTCGGTAAAAACTGTGTAATAGACCATAAATCCAAGAAAGAAAATGAGGAATACTTCCTACATATGCAAGAAAACTACCTAAACCCTAACCTTAAACCATAAAACCTAAACCCTAAACCCTACAAATACAAATAAAATGTCAGAAAACAAAAAAGTCGGTAAAAACCGTGTAATAGGCCATAAATCCAAGAAATAAAATGAGAAATATTTCCAACATATGCTAGAAAATTACTGAAACCCTAAACCTTAAACCCTAAAACCTAAACCATAAACCCTAACACACTAAATCCTAAACCCTAAACCCTACAAATGCAAATAAAATGTCAGGAAAAAAAAAAGTCGGTAAAAACCGGGTACGAGGCCATAAATGCAAGAAATAAAATGAGAAATATTTCCTACATATGCTAGAAAATTACCTAAATCCTACACCGTAAATCCTTAAACCTAAACCTTAAACCCTAAACCCTATACCCTAAACCCTACAAATACAAATAAACTGTCGAAAAACAAAAAAGTCGGTAATAACCGTGTACTAGGCCATAAATCCAAGAAAGAAAATGGAGAATATTTCCAAAATATGCTAGAAAATTACCTAAAACCTAAACCTTAAACCCTAAAACCTAAACTCCAAACCCTAAACCCTACAAATACAAATAAAATGTGCGAAGACAAAAAAGTCGGTAAAAACCGTGTACTAGGTCATAAATCAAAGAAATAAAATGAGGAATATTTCCTACATATGCAAGAAAATTATCTAAACCATAAACCTTAAACCCTAAAACCTAAACCATCAACCAAAACCCTACAAATACAAATAAAATATCCGAAAACAAAAAAGTCGGTAAAAATCGTGTACTAGGCCATAAATCCAAGAAATAAAATGAGGAATATTTCCTACATATGCTGGAAAATTACTTTAACCCTAAACTTAAACCCTAAACCCTAAACCCTAAACCCTACAAATACAAATAAAATGTCGGAAAACAAAAAGGTCAGTAAACACCATGCACTAGGCCATAAATCTAAGAAATAAAATGAGGAATATTTCCAAAATATGCTAGAAAATTACCTAAACCCTAAACCCTAAACCCGAAACACTAAACCCTAAACCCTGGAAATACAAATAAAATGTCGGAAAACAAAAAAGTCGGTAAAAACCGTGTACTAGGCCATAAATCCAAGAAAGAAAATGGGGAATATTTCCAAAATATGCTAGAAAATTACCTAAAACCTAAACCTTAAACCCTAAAACCTAAACTCTAAACCCTAAACCCTACAAATACAAATAAAATGTCGTAAGACAAAAAAGTCGGTAAAAACCGTGTACTACCCATAAATCCAAGAAATAAAATGAGGAATATTTCCTACATATGCAAGAAAATTATCTAAACCATAAACCTTAAACCCTAAAACCTAAACCATCAACCCAAAACCCTACAAATACAAATAAAATATCCGAAAACAAAAAAGTTAGTAAAAATCGTGTACTAGGCCATAAATCCAAGAATAAAATTAGGAATATTTCCTGCATATGCTAAAAAACTACTTAAACCCTAAACCTAAACCCTAAACCCTAAAACCTAAACCCTAAACTCTACAAATACAAATAAAATGTCGGAAAATAAAAAGGTCAGTAAACACCGTGTACTTGGCCATAAATCCAAGAAATAAAATGAGACATATTTCCTACATATGTTAGAAAATTACCTAAACCCTAAAATCTAAACCCTAAACCATAAACCCTAAACCCTACAAATACCAATAAAATGTCGGAAAACAAAAAAGTGGGTAAAAACCGTGTACTAGGCCATAAATCCAAGAAAGAAAATGAGGAATATTTCCTAAATATGCAAGAAAATTACCGAAAACCTAAACCTTAAACCCTAAAACCTAAACCCTACAAATACAAATAAAATGTCGGAACACAGAAAAGTCGGTAAAAACCGTGTAATAGGCCATAAATTCAAGAATGAAAATGAGGAATATTTCCTGCATATGCTAGAAAATTACATAAACACCCTCAAACCTAAATCCTACAAATGCAAATAAAATGTCGAAAAACAAAAAATTCGGTAAAAACTGTGTAATAGACCATAAATCCAAGAAAGAAAATGAGGAATACTTCCTACATATGCAAGAAAACTACCTAAACCCTAACCTTAAACCATAAAACCTAAACCCTAAACCCTACAAATACAAATAAAATGTCAGAAAACAAAAAAGTCGGTAAAAACCGTGTAATAGGCCATAAATCCAAGAAATAAAATGAGAAATATTTCCAACATATGCTAGAAAATTACTGAAACCCTAAACCTTAAACCCTAAAACCTAAACCATAAACCCTAACACACTAAATCCTAAACCCTAAACCCTACAAATGCAAATAAAATGTCAGGAAAAAAAAAAGTCGGTAAAAACCGGGTACGAGGCCATAAATGCAAGAAATAAAATGAGAAATATTTCCTACATATGCTAGAAAATTACCTAAATCCTACACCGTAAATCCTTAAACCTAAACCTTAAACCCTAAACCCTATACCCTAAACCCTACAAATACAAATAAACTGTCGAAAAACAAAAAAGTCGGTAATAACCGTGTACTAGGCCATAAATCCAAGAAAGAAAATGGAGAATATTTCCAAAATATGCTAGAAAATTACCTAAAACCTAAACCTTAAACCCTAAAACCTAAACTCCAAACCCTAAACCCTACAAATACAAATAAAATGTGCGAAGACAAAAAAGTCGGTAAAAACCGTGTACTAGGTCATAAATCAAAGAAATAAAATGAGGAATATTTCCTGCATATGCAAGAAAATTATCTAAACCATAAACCTTAAACCCTAAAACCTAAACCATCAACCAAAACCCTACAAATACAAATAAAATATCCGAAAACAAAAAAGTCAGTAAAAATCGTGTACTAGGCCATAAATCCAAGAAATAAAATGAGGAATATTTCCTACATATGCTAAAAAATTACTTTAACCCTAAACTTAAACCCTAAACCCTAAACCCTACAAATACAAATAAAATGTCGGAAAACAAAAAGGTCAGTAAACACCATGTACTAGGCCATAAATCTAAGAAATAAAATGAGGAATATTTCCAAAATATGCTAGAAAATTACCTAAACCCTAAACCTTAAACCCTAAAACTAAACCCTAAACCCTAAACCCGAAACACTAAACCCTAAACCCTAGAAATACAAATAAAATGTCGGAAAACAAAAAAGTCGGTAAAAACCGTTTACTAGGCCATAAATCCAAGAAAGAAAATGGGGAATATTTCCAAAATATGCTAGAAAATTACCTAAAACCTAAACCTTAAACCCTAAAACCTAAACTCTAAACCCTAAACCCTACAAATACAAATAAAATGTCGTAAGACAAAAAAGTCGGTAAAAACCGTGTACTACCCATAAATCCAAGAAATAAAATGAGGAATATTTCCTACATATGCAAGAAAATTATCTAAACCATAAACCTTAAACCCTAAAACCTAAACCATCAACCCAAAACCCTACAAATACAAATAAAATATCCGAAAACAAAAAAGTTAGTAAAAATCGTGTACTAGGCCATAAATCCAAGAATAAAATTAGGAATATTTCCTGCATATGCTAAAAAACTACTTAAACCCTAAACCTAAACCCTAAACCCTAAAACCTAAACCCTAAACTCTACAAATACAAATAAAATGTCGGAAAATAAAAAGGTCAGTAAACACCGTGTACTTGGCCATAAATCCAAGAAATAAAATGAGACATATTTCCTACATATGTTAGAAAATTACCTAAACCCTAAAATCTAAACCCTAAACCATAAACCCTAAACCCTACAAATACCAATAAAATGTCGGAAAACAAAAAAGTGGGTAAAAACCGTGTACTAGGCCATAAATCCAAGAAAGAAAATGAGGAATATTTCCTAAATATGCAAGAAAATTACCGAAAACCTAAACCTTAAACCCTAAAACCTAAACCCTACAAATACAAATAAAATGTCGGAACACAGAAAAGTCGGTAAAAACCGTGTAATAGGCCATAAATTCAAGAATGAAAATGAGGAATATTTCCTGCATATGCTAGAAAATTACATAAACACCCTCAAACCTAAATCCTACAAATGCAAATAAAATGTCGAAAAACAAAAAATTCGGTAAAAACTGTGTAATAGACCATAAATCCAAGAAAGAAAATGAGGAATACTTCCTACATATGCAAGAAAACTACCTAAACCCTAACCTTAAACCATAAAACCTAAACCCTAAACCCTACAAATACAAATAAAATGTCAGAAAACAAAAAAGTCGGTAAAAACCGTGTAATAGGCCATAAATCCAAGAAATAAAATGAGAAATATTTCCAACATATGCTAGAAAATTACTGAAACCCTAAACCTTAAACCCTAAAACCTAAACCATAAACCCTAACACACTAAATCCTAAACCCTAAACCCTACAAATGCAAATAAAATGTCAGGAAAAAAAAAAGTCGGTAAAAACCGGGTACGAGGCCATAAATGCAAGAAATAAAATGAGAAATATTTCCTACATATGCTAGAAAATTACCTAAATCCTACACCGTAAATCCTTAAACCTAAACCTTAAACCCTAAACCCTATACCCTAAACCCTACAAATACAAATAAACTGTCGAAAAACAAAAAAGTCGGTAATAACCGTGTACTAGGCCATAAATCCAAGAAAGAAAATGGAGAATATTTCCAAAATATGCTAGAAAATTACCTAAAACCTAAACCTTAAACCCTAAAACCTAAACTCCAAACCCTAAACCCTACAAATACAAATAAAATGTGCGAAGACAAAAAAGTCGGTAAAAACCGTGTACTAGGTCATAAATCAAAGAAATAAAATGAGGAATATTTCCTGCATATGCAAGAAAATTATCTAAACCATAAACCTTAAACCCTAAAACCTAAACCATCAACCAAAACCCTACAAATACAAATAAAATATCCGAAAACAAAAAAGTCAGTAAAAATCGTGTACTAGGCCATAAATCCAAGAAATAAAATGAGGAATATTTCCTACATATGCTAAAAAATTACTTTAACCCTAAACTTAAACCCTAAACCCTACAAATACAAATAAAATGTCGGAAAACAAAAAGGTCAGTAAACACCATGTACTAGGCCATAAATCCAAGAAATAAAATGAGGAATATTTCCAAAATATGCTAGAAAATTACCTAAACCCTAAACCTTAAACCCTAAAACTAAACCCTAAACCCTAAACCCGAAACACTAAACCCTAAACCCTAGAAATACAAATAAAATGTCGGAAAACAAAAAAGTCGGTAAAAACCGTTTACTAGGCCATAAATCCAAGAAAGAAAATGGGGAATATTTCCAAAATATGCTAGAAAATTACCTAAAACCTAAACCTTAAACCCTAAAACCTAAACTCTAAACCCTAAACCCTACAAATACAAATAAAATGTCGTAAGACAAAAAAGTCGGTAAAAACCGTGTACTACCCATAAATCCAAGAAATAAAATGAGGAATATTTCCTACATATGCAAGAAAATTATCTAAACCATAAACCTTAAACCCTAAAACCTAAACCATCAACCCAAAACCCTACAAATACAAATAAAATATCCGAAAACAAAAAAGTTAGTAAAAATCGTGTACTAGGCCATAAATCCAAGAATAAAATTAGGAATATTTCCTGCATATGCTAAAAAACTACTTAAACCCTAAACCTAAACCCTAAACCCTAAAACCTAAACCCTAAACTCTACAAATACAAATAAAATGTCGGAAAATAAAAAGGTCAGTAAACACCGTGTACTTGGCCATAAATCCAAGAAATAAAATGAGACATATTTCCTACATATGTTAGAAAATTACCTAAACCCTAAAATCTAAACCCTAAACCATAAACCCTAAACCCTACAAATACCAATAAAATGTCGGAAAACAAAAAAGTGGGTAAAAACCGTGTACTAGGCCATAAATCCAAGAAAGAAAATGAGGAATATTTCCTAAATATGCAAGAAAATTACCGAAAACCTAAACCTTAAACCCTAAAACCTAAACCCTACAAATACAAATAAAATGTCGGAACACAGAAAAGTCGGTAAAAACCGTGTAATAGGCCATAAATTCAAGAATGAAAATGAGGAATATTTCCTGCATATGCTAGAAAATTACATAAACACCCTCAAACCTAAATCCTACAAATGCAAATAAAATGTCGAAAAACAAAAAATTCGGTAAAAACTGTGTAATAGACCATAAATCCAAGAAAGAAAATGAGGAATACTTCCTACATATGCAAGAAAACTACCTAAACCCTAACCTTAAACCATAAAACCTAAACCCTACAAATACAAATAAAATGTCGGAAAACAAAAAAGTCGGTAAAAACCGTGTAATAGGCAATAAATCCAAGAAATAAAATGAGAAATATTTCCAACATATGCTAGAAAATTACTGAAACCCTAAACCTTAAACCCTAAAACCTAAACCATAAACCCTAACACACTAAATCCTAAACCCTAAACCCTACAAATGCAAATAAAATGTCAGGAAAAAAAAAAGTCGGTAAAAACCGGGTACGAGGCCATAAATGCAAGAAATAAAATGAGAAATATTTCCTACATATGCTAGAAAATTACCTAAATCCTACACCGTAAATCCTTAAACCTAAACCTTAAACCCTAAACCCTATACCCTAAACCCTACAAATACAAATAAACTGTCGAAAAACAAAAAAGTCGGTAATAACCGTGTACTAGGCCATAAATCCAAGAAAGAAAATGGAGAATATTTCCAAAATATGCTAGAAAATTACCTAAAACCTAAACCTTAAACCCTAAAACCTAAACTCCAAACCCTAAACCCTACAAATACAAATAAAATGTGCGAAGACAAAAAAGTCGGTAAAAACCGTGTACTAGGTCATAAATCAAAGAAATAAAATGAGGAATATTTCCTACATATGCAAGAAAATTATCTAAACCATAAACCTTAAACCCTAAAACCTAAACCATCAACCAAAACCCTACAAATACAAATAAAATATCCGAAAACAAAAAAGTCGGTAAAAATCGTGTACTAGGCCATAAATCCAAGAAATAAAATGAGGAATATTTCCTACATATGCTGGAAAATTACTTTAACCCTAAACCCTAAACCCTAAACCCTACAAATACAAATAAAATGTCGGAAAACAAAAAGGTCAGTAAACACCATGCACTAGGCCATAAATCTAAGAAATAAAATGAGGAATATTTCCAAAATATGCTAGAAAATTACCTAAACCCTAAACCTTAAACCCTAAAACTAAACCCTAAACCCTAAACCCGAAACACTAAACCCTAAACCCTGGAAATACAAATAAAATGTCGGAAAACAAAAAAGTCGGTAAAAACCGTGTACTAGGCCATAAATCCAAGAAAGAAAATGGGGAATATTTCCAAAATATGCTAGAAAATTACCTAAAACCTAAACCTTAAACCCTAAAACCTAAACTCTAAACCCTAAACCCTACAAATACAAATAAAATGTCGTAAGACAAAAAATTCGGTAAAAACCGTGTACTACCCATAAATCCAAGAAATAAAATGAGGAATATTTCCTACATATGCAAGAAAATTATCTAAACCATAAACCTTAAACCCTAAAACCTAAACCATCAACCCAAAACCCTACAAATACAAATAAAATATCCGAAAACAAAAAAGTTAGTAAAAATCGTGTACTAGGCCATAAATCCAAGAATAAAATTAGGAATATTTCCTGCATATGCTAAAAAACTACTTAAACCCTAAACCTAAACCCTAAACCCTAAAACCTAAACCCTAAACTCTACAAATACAAATAAAATGTCGGAAAATAAAAAGGTCAGTAAACACCGTGTACTTGGCCATAAATCCAAGAAATAAAATGAGACATATTTCCTACATATGTTAGAAAATTACCTAAACCCTAAAATCTAAACCCTAAACCATAAACCCTAAACCCTACAAATACCAATAAAATGTCGGAAAACAAAAAAGTGGGTAAAAACCGTGTACTAGGCCATAAATCCAAGAAAGAAAATGAGGAATATTTCCTAAATATGCAAGAAAATTACCGAAAACCTAAACCTTAAACCCTAAAACCTAAACCCTACAAATACAAATAAAATGTCGGAACACAGAAAAGTCGGTAAAAACCGTGTAATAGGCCATAAATTCAAGAATGAAAATGAGGAATATTTCCTGCATATGCTAGAAAATTACATAAACACCCTCAAACCTAAATCCTACAAATGCAAATAAAATGTCGAAAAACAAAAAATTCGGTAAAAACTGTGTAATAGACCATAAATCCAAGAAAGAAAATGAGGAATACTTCCTACATATGCAAGAAAACTACCTAAACCCTAACCTTAAACCATAAAACCTAAACCCTACAAATACAAATAAAATGTCGGAAAACAAAAAAGTCGGTAAAAACCGTGTAATAGGCCATAAATCCAAGAAATAAAATGAGAAATATTTCCAACATATGCTAGAAAATTACTGAAACCCTAAACCTTAAACCCTAAAACCTAAACCATAAACCCTAAACACTAAATCCTAAACCCTAAACCCTACAAATGCAAATAAAATGTCAGGAAAAAAAAAAGTCGGTAAAAACCGGGTACGAGGCCATAAATGCAAGAAATAAAATGAGGAATATTTCCTACATATGCTAGAAAATTACCTAAATCCTACACCGTAAATCCTTAAACCTAAACCCTAAACCCTAAACCCTATACCCTAAACCCTACAAATACAAATAAACTGTCGAAAAACAAAAAAGTCGGTAATAACCGTGTACTAGGCCATAAATCCAAGAAAGAAAATGGAGAATATTTCCAAAATATGCTAGAAAATTACCTAAAACCTAAACCTTAAACCCTAAAACCTAAACTCCAAACCCTAAACCCTACAAATACAAATAAAATGTGCGAAGACAAAAAAGTCGGTAAAAACCGTGTACTAGGTCATAAATCAAAGAAATAAAATGAGGAATATTTCCTGCATATGCAAGAAAATTATCTAAACCATAAACCTTAAACCCTAAAACCTAAACCATCAACCAAAACCCTACAAATACAAATAAAATATCCGAAAACAAAAAAGTCAGTAAAAATCGTGTACTAGGCCATAAATCCAAGAAATAAAATGAGGAATATTTCCTACATATGCTAAAAAATTACTTTAACCCTAAACTTAAACCCTAAACCCTAAACCCTACAAATACAAATAAAATGTCGGAAAACAAAAAGGTCAGTAAACACCATGTACTAGGCCATAAATCTAAGAAATAAAATGAGGAATATTTCCAAAATATGCTAGAAAATTACCTAAACCCTAAACCTTAAACCCTAAAACTAAACCCTAAACCCTAAACCCGAAACACTAAACCCTAAACCCTAGAAATACAAATAAAATGTCGGAAAACAAAAAAGTCGGTAAAAACCGTTTACTAGGCCATAAATCCAAGAAAGAAAATGGGGAATATTTCCAAAATATGCTAGAAAATTACCTAAAACCTAAACCTTAAACCCTAAAACCTAAACTCTAAACCCTAAACCCTACAAATACAAATAAAATGTCGTAAGACAAAAAAGTCGGTAAAAACCGTGTACTACCCATAAATCCAAGAAATAAAATGAGGAATATTTCCTACATATGCAAGAAAATTATCTAAACCATAAACCTTAAACCCTAAAACCTAAACCATCAACCCAAAACCCTACAAATACAAATAAAATATCCGAAAACAAAAAAGTTAGTAAAAATCGTGTACTAGGCCATAAATCCAAGAATAAAATTAGGAATATTTCCTGCATATGCTAAAAAACTACTTAAACCCTAAACCTAAACCCTAAACCCTAAAACCTAAACCCTAAACTCTACAAATACAAATAAAATGTCGGAAAATAAAAAGGTCAGTAAACACCGTGTACTTGGCCATAAATCCAAGAAATAAAATGAGACATATTTCCTACATATGTTAGAAAATTACCTAAACCCTAAAATCTAAACCCTAAACCATAAACCCTAAACCCTACAAATACCAATAAAATGTCGGAAAACAAAAAAGTGGGTAAAAACCGTGTACTAGGCCATAAATCCAAGAAAGAAAATGAGGAATATTTCCTAAATATGCAAGAAAATTACCGAAAACCTAAACCTTAAACCCTAAAACCTAAACCCTACAAATACAAATAAAATGTCGGAACACAGAAAAGTCGGTAAAAACCGTGTAATAGGCCATAAATTCAAGAATGAAAATGAGGAATATTTCCTGCATATGCTAGAAAATTACATAAACACCCTCAAACCTAAATCCTACAAATGCAAATAAAATGTCGAAAAACAAAAAATTCGGTAAAAACTGTGTAATAGACCATAAATCCAAGAAAGAAAATGAGGAATACTTCCTACATATGCAAGAAAACTACCTAAACCCTAACCTTAAACCATAAAACCTAAACCCTAAACCCTACAAATACAAATAAAATGTCAGAAAACAAAAAAGTCGGTAAAAACCGTGTAATAGGCCATAAATCCAAGAAATAAAATGAGAAATATTTCCAACATATGCTAGAAAATTACTGAAACCCTAAACCTTAAACCCTAAAACCTAAACCATAAACCCTAACACACTAAATCCTAAACCCTAAACCCTACAAATGCAAATAAAATGTCAGGAAAAAAAAAAGTCGGTAAAAACCGGGTACGAGGCCATAAATGCAAGAAATAAAATGAGAAATATTTCCTACATATGCTAGAAAATTACCTAAATCCTACACCGTAAATCCTTAAACCTAAACCTTAAACCCTAAACCCTATACCCTAAACCCTACAAATACAAATAAACTGTCGAAAAACAAAAAAGTCGGTAATAACCGTGTACTAGGCCATAAATCCAAGAAAGAAAATGGAGAATATTTCCAAAATATGCTAGAAAATTACCTAAAACCTAAACCTTAAACCCTAAAACCTAAACTCCAAACCCTAAACCCTACAAATACAAATAAAATGTGCGAAGACAAAAAAGTCGGTAAAAACCGTGTACTAGGTCATAAATCAAAGAAATAAAATGAGGAATATTTCCTGCATATGCAAGAAAATTATCTAAACCATAAACCTTAAACCCTAAAACCTAAACCATCAACCAAAACCCTACAAATACAAATAAAATATCCGAAAACAAAAAAGTCAGTAAAAATCGTGTACTAGGCCATAAATCCAAGAAATAAAATGAGGAATATTTCCTACATATGCTAAAAAATTACTTTAACCCTAAACTTAAACCCTAAACCCTAAACCCTACAAATACAAATAAAATGTCGGAAAACAAAAAGGTCAGTAAACACCATGTACTAGGCCATAAATCCAAGAAATAAAATGAGGAATATTTCCAAAATATGCTAGAAAATTACCTAAACCCTAAACCTTAAACCCTAAAACTAAACCCTAAACCCTAAACCCGAAACACTAAACCCTAAACCCTAGAAATACAAATAAAATGTCGGAAAACAAAAAAGTCGGTAAAAACCGTTTACTAGGCCATAAATCCAAGAAAGAAAATGGGGAATATTTCCAAAATATGCTAGAAAATTACCTAAAACCTAAACCTTAAACCCTAAAACCTAAACTCTAAACCCTAAACCCTACAAATACAAATAAAATGTCGTAAGACAAAAAAGTCGGTAAAAACCGTGTACTACCCATAAATCCAAGAAATAAAATGAGGAATATTTCCTACATATGCAAGAAAATTATCTAAACCATAAACCTTAAACCCTAAAACCTAAACCATCAACCCAAAACCCTACAAATACAAATAAAATATCCGAAAACAAAAAAGTTAGTAAAAATCGTGTACTAGGCCCTAAATCCAAGAATAAAATTAGGAATATTTCCTGCATATGCTAAAAAACTACTTAAACCCTAAACCTAAACCCTAAACCCTAAAACCTAAACCCTAAACTCTACAAATACAAATAAAATGTCGGAAAATAAAAAGGTCAGTAAACACCGTGTACTTGGCCATAAATCCAAGAAATAAAATGAGACATATTTCCTACATATGTTAGAAAATTACCTAAACCCTAAAATCTAAACCCTAAACCATAAACCCTAAACCCTACAAATACCAATAAAATGTCGGAAAACAAAAAAGTGGGTAAAAACCGTGTACTAGGCCATAAATCCAAGAAAGAAAATGAGGAATATTTCCTAAATATGCAAGAAAATTACCGAAAACCTAAACCTTAAACCCTAAAACCTAAACCCTACAAATACAAATAAAATGTCGGAACACAGAAAAGTCGGTAAAAACCGTGTAATAGGCCATAAATTCAAGAATGAAAATGAGGAATATTTCCTGCATATGCTAGAAAATTACATAAACACCCTCAAACCTAAATCCTACAAATGCAAATAAAATGTCGAAAAACAAAAAATTCGGTAAAAACTGTGTAATAGACCATAAATCCAAGAAAGAAAATGAGGAATACTTCCTACATATGCAAGAAAACTACCTAAACCCTAACCTTAAACCATAAAACCTAAACCCTAAACCCTACAAATACAAATAAAATGTCAGAAAACAAAAAAGTCGGTAAAAACCGTGTAATAGGCCATAAATCCAAGAAATAAAATGAGAAATATTTCCAACATATGCTAGAAAATTACTGAAACCCTAAACCTTAAACCCTAAAACCTAAACCATAAACCCTAACACACTAAATCCTAAACCCTAAACCCTACAAATGCAAATAAAATGTCAGGAAAAAAAAAAGTCGGTAAAAACCGGGTACGAGGCCATAAATGCAAGAAATAAAATGAGAAATATTTCCTACATATGCTAGAAAATTACCTAAATCCTACACCGTAAATCCTTAAACCTAAACCTTAAACCCTAAACCCTATACCCTAAACCCTACAAATACAAATAAACTGTCGAAAAACAAAAAAGTCGGTAATAACCGTGTACTAGGCCATAAATCCAAGAAAGAAAATGGAGAATATTTCCAAAATATGCTAGAAAATTACCTAAAACCTAAACCTTAAACCCTAAAACCTAAACTCCAAACCCTAAACCCTACAAATACAAATAAAATGTGCGAAGACAAAAAAGTCGGTAAAAACCGTGTACTAGGTCATAAATCAAAGAAATAAAATGAGGAATATTTCCTGCATATGCAAGAAAATTATCTAAACCATAAACCTTAAACCCTAAAACCTAAACCATCAACCAAAACCCTACAAATACAAATAAAATATCCGAAAACAAAAAAGTCAGTAAAAATCGTGTACTAGGCCATAAATCCAAGAAATAAAATGAGGAATATTTCCTACATATGCTGGAAAATTACTTTAACCCTAAACTTAAACCCTAAACCCTAAACCCTAAACCCTACAAATACAAATAAAATGTCGGAAAACAAAAAGGTCAGTAAACACCATGTACTAGGCCATAAATCTGAGAAATAAAATGAGGAATATTTCCAAAATATGCTAGAAAACTACCTAAACCCTAAACCTTAAACCCTAAAACTAAACCCTAAACCCTAAACCCGAAACACTAAACCCTAAACCCTGGAAATACAAATAAAATGTCGGAAAACAAAAAAGTCGGTAAAAACCGTGTACTAGGCCATAAATCCAAGAAAGAAAATGGGGAATATTTCCAAAATATGCTAGAAAATTACCTAAAACCTAAACCTTAAACCCTAAAACCTAAACTCTAAACCCTAAACCCTACAAATACAAATAAAATGTCGTAAGACAAAAAAGTCGGTAAAAACCGTGTACTACCCATAAATCCAAGAAATAAAATGAGGTATATTTCCTACATATGCAAGAAAATTATCTAAACCATAAACCTTAAACCCTAAAACCTAAACCATCAACCCAAAACCCTACAAATACAAATAAAATATCCGAAAACAAAAAAGTTAGTAAAAATCGTGTACTAGGCCATAAATCCAAGAATAAAATTAGGAATATTTCCTGCATATGCTAAAAAACTACTTAAACCCTAAACCTAAACCCTAAACCCTAAAACCTAAACCCTAAACTCTACAAATACAAATAAAATGTCGGAAAATAAAAAGGTCAGTAAACACCGTGTACTTGGCCATAAATCCAAGAAATAAAATGAGACATATTTCCTACATATGTTAGAAAATTACCTAAACCCTAAAATCTAAACCCTAAACCATAAACCCTAAACCCTACAAATACCAATATAATGTCGGAAAACAAAAAAGTGGGTAAAAACCGTGTACTAGGCCATAAATCCAAGAAAGAAAATGAGGAATATTTCCTAAATATGCAAGAAAATTACCGAAAACCTAAACCTTAAACCCTAAAACCTAAACCCTACAAATACAAATAAAATGTCGGAACACAGAAAAGTCGGTAAAAACCGTGTAATAGGCCATAAATTCAAGAAAGAAAATGAGGAATATTTCCTGCATATGCTAGAAAATTACATAAACACCCTCAAACCTAAATCCTACAAATGCAAATAAAATGTCGAAAAACAAAAAATTCGGTAAAAACTGTGTAATAGACCATAAATCCAAGAAAGAAAACGAGGAATACTTCCTACATATGCAAGAAAACTACCTAAACCCTAACCTTAAACCATAAAACCTAAACCCTAAACCCTACAAATACAAATAAAATGTCGGAAAACAAAAAAGTCGGTAAAAACCGTGTAATAGGCCATAAATCCAAGAAATAAAATGAGAAATATTTCCAACATATGCTAGAAAATTACTGAAACCCTAAACCTTAAACCCTAAAACCTAAACCATAAACCCTAAACACTAAATCCTAAACCCTAAACCCTACAAATGCAAATAAAATGTCAGAAAAAAAAAAGTCGGTAAAAACCGGGTACTAGGCCATAAATCCAAGAAATAAAATGAGGAATATTTCCTACATATGCTAGAAAATTACCTAAATCCTACACCGTAAATCCTTCAACCTAAACCCTAAACCCTGAACCCTAAACCCTATACCCTAAGCCCTACAAATACAAATAAACTGTCGAAAAACAAAAAAGTCGGTAATAACCGTGTACTAGGCCATAAATCCAAGAAAGAAAATGGAGAATATTTCCAAAATATGCTAGAAAATTAACTAAAACCTAAACCTTAAACCCTAAAACCTAAACTGTAAACCCTACAAATACAAATAAAATGTGCGAAGACAAAAAAGTCGGTAAAAACCGTGTACTAGGTCATAAATCAAAGAAATAAAATGAGGAATATTTCCTGCATATGCAAGAAAATTATCTAAACCATAAACCTTAAACCCTAAACCCTAAACCATCAACCAAAACCCTACAAATACAAATAAAATATCCGAAAACAAAAAAGTCAGTAAAAATCGTGTACTAGGCCATAAATCCAAGAAATAAAATGAGGAATATTTCCTACATATGCTAAAAAATTACTTTAACCCTAAACTTAAACCCTAAACCCTAAACCCTACAAATACAAATAAAATGTCGGAAAACAAAAAGGTCAGTAAACACCATGTACTAGGCCATAAATCTAAGAAATAAAATGAGGAATATTTCCAAAATATGCTAGAAAATTACCTAAACCCTAAACCTTAAACCCTAAAACTAAACCCTAAACCCTAAACCCTAAACACTAAACCCTAAACCCTAGAAATACAAATAAAATGTCGGAAAACAAAAAAGTCGGTAAAAACCGTGTACTAGGCCATAAATCCAAGAAAGAAAATGGGGAATATTTCCAAAATATGCTAGAAAATTACCTAAAACCTAAACCTTAAACCCTAAAACCTAAACTCTAAACCCTAAACCCTACAAATACAAATAAAATGTCGTAAGACAAAAAAGTCGGTAAAAACCGTGTACTACCCATAACTCCAAAAAATAAAATGAGGAATATTTCCTACATATGCAAGAAAATTATCTAAACCATAAACCTTAAACCCTAAAACCTAAACCATCAACCCAAAACCCTACAAATACAAATAAAATATCCGAAAACAAAAAAGTTAGTAAAAATCGTGTACTAGGCCATAAATCCAAGAATAAAATTAGGAATATTTCCTGCATATGCTAAAAAACTACTTAAACCCTAAACCTAAACCCTAAACCCTAAAACCTAAACCCTAAACTCTACAAATACAAATAAAATGTCGGAAAATAAAAAGGTCAGTAAACACCGTGTACTTGGCCATAAATCCAAGAAATAAAATGAGACATATTTCCTACATATGTTAGAAAATTACCTAAACCCTAAAATCTAAACCCTAAACCATAAACCCTAAACCCTACAAATACCAATAAAATGTCGGAAAACAAAAAAGTGGGTAAAAACCGTGTACTAGGCCATAAATCCAAGAAAGAAAATGAGGAATATTTCCTAAATATGCAAGAAAATTACCGAAAACCTAAACCTTAAACCCTAAAACCTAAACCCTACAAATACAAATAAAATGTCGGAACACAGAAAAGTCGGTAAAAACCGTGTAATAGGCCATAAATCCAAGAAATAAAATGAGAAATATTTCCAACATATGCTAGAAAATTACTGAAACCCTAAACCTTAAACCCTAAAACCTAAACCATAAACCCTAAACACTAAATCCTAAACCCTAAACCCTACAAATGCAAATAAAATGTCAGAAAAAAAAAAGTCGGTAAAAACCGGGTACTAGGCCATAAATCCAAGAAATAAAATGAGGAATATTTCCTACATATGCTAGAAAATTACCTAAATCCTACACCGTAAATCCTTCAACCTAAACCCTAAACCCTGAACCCTAAACCCTATACCCTAAGCCCTACAAATACAAATAAACTGTCGAAAAACAAAAAAGTCGGTAATAACCGTGTACTAGGCCATAAATCCAAGAAAGAAAATGGAGAATATTTCCAAAATATGCTAGAAAATTAACTAAAACCTAAACCTTAAACCCTAAAACCTAAACTGTAAACCCTACAAATACAAATAAAATGTGCGAAGACAAAAAAGTCGGTAAAAACCGTGTACTAGGTCATAAATCAAAGAAATAAAATGAGGAATATTTCCTACATATGCAAGAAAATTATCTAAACCATAAACCTTAAACCCTAAAACCTAAACCATCAACCAAAACCCTACAAATACAAATAAAATATCCGAAAACAAAAAAGTCGGTAAAAATCGTGTACTAGGCCATAAATCCAAGAAATAAAATGAGGAATATTTCCTACATATGCTGGAAAATTACTTTAACCCTAAACTTAAACCCTAAACCCTAAACCCTAAACTCTACAAATACAAATAAAATGTCGGAAAACAAAAAGGTCAGTAAACACCATGTACTAGGCCATAAATCTGAGAAATAAAATGAGGAATATTTCCAAAATATGCTAGAAAATTACCTAAACCCTAAACCTTAAACCCTAAAACTAAACCCTAAACCCTAAACCCGAAACACTAAACCCTAAACCCTAGAAATACAAATAAAATGTCGGAAAACAAAAAAGTCGGTAAAAACCGTGTACTAGGCCATAAATCCAAGAAAGAAAATGGGGAATATTTCCAAAATATGCTAGAAAATTACCTAAAACCTAAACCTTAAACCCTAAAACCTAAACTCTAAACCCTAAACCCTACAAATACAAATAAAATGTCGTAAGACAAAAAAGTCGGTAAAAACCGTGTACTACCCATAAATCCAAGAAATAAAATGAGGAATATTTCCTACATATGCAAGAAAATTATCTAAACCATAAACCTTAAACCCTAAAACCTAAACCATCAACCCAAAACCCTACAAATACAAATAAAATATCCGAAAACAAAAAAGTTAGTAAAAATCGTGTACTAGGCCATAAATCCAAGAATAAAATTAGGAATATTTCCTGCATATGCTAAAAAACTACTTAAACCCTAAACCTAAACCCTAAACCCTAAAACCTAAACCCTAAACTCTACAAATACAAATAAAATGTCGGAAAATAAAAAGGTCAGTAAACACCGTGTACTTGGCCATAAATCCAAGAAATAAAATGAGACATATTTCCTACATATGTTAGAAAATTACCTAAACCCTAAAATCTAAACCCTAAACCATAAACCCTAAACCCTACAAATACCAATAAAATGTCGGAAAACAAAAAAGTGGGTAAAAACCGTGTACTAGGCCATAAATCCAAGAAAGAAAATGAGGAATATTTCCTAAATATGCAAGAAAATTACCGAAAACCTAAACCTTAAACCCTAAAACCTAAACCCTACAAATACAAATAAAATGTCGGAACACAGAAAAGTCGGTAAAAACCGTGTAATAGGCCATAAATTCAAGAAAGAAAATGAGGAATATTTCCTGCATATGCTAGAAAATTACATAAACACCCTCAAACCTAAATCCTACAAATGCAAATAAAATGTCGAAAAACAAAAAATTCGGTAAAAACTGTGTAATAGACCATAAATCCAAGAAAGAAAATGAGGAATACTTCCTACATATGCAAGAAAACTACCTAAACCCTAACCTTAAACCATAAAACCTAAACCCTAAACCCTACAAATACAAATAAAATGTCGGAAAACAAAAAAGTCGGTAAAAACCGTGTAATAGGCCATAAATCCAAGAAATAAAATGAGAAATATTTCCAACATATGCTAGAAAATTACTGAAACCCTAAACCTTAAACCCTAAAACCTAAACCATAAACCCTAAACACTAAATCCTAAACCCTAAACCCTACAAATGCAAATAAAATGTCAGGAAAAAAAAAAGTCGGTAAAAACCGGGTACGAGGCCATAAATGCAAGAAATAAAATGAGGAATATTTCCTACATATGCTAGAAAATTACCTAAATCCTACACCGTAAATCCTTAAACCTAAACCCTAAACCCTAAACCCTATACCCTAAACCCTACAAATACAAATAAACTGTCGAAAAACAAAAAAGTCGGTAATAACCGTGTACTAGGCCATAAATCCAAGAAAGAAAATGGAGAATATTTCCAAAATATGCTAGAAAATTAACTAAAACCTAAACCTTAAACCCTAAAACCTAAACTCCAAACCCTAAACCCTACAAATACAAATAAAATGTGCGAAGACAAAAATGTCGGTAAAAACCGTGTACTAGGTCATAAATTAAAGAAATAAAATGAGGAATATTTCCTACATATGCAAGAAAATTATCTAAACCATAAACCTTAAACCCTAAAACCTAAACCATCAGCCAAAACCCTACAAATACAAATAAAATATCCGAAAACAAAAAAGTCGGTAAAAATCGTGTACTAGGCCATAAATCCAAGAAATAAAATGAGGAATATTTCCTACATATGCTGGAAAATTACTTTAACCCTAAACTTAAACCCTAAACCCTACAAATACAAATAAAATGTCGGAAAACAAAAAGGTCAGTAAACACCATGTACTAGGCCATAAATCTGAGAAATAAAATGAGGAATATTTCCAAAATATGCTAGAAAATTACCGAAACCCTAAACCTTAAACCCTAAAACTAAACCCTAAACCCTAAACCCGAAACACTAAACCCTAAACCCTAGAAATACAAATAAAATGTCGGAAAACAAAAAAGTCGGTAAAAACCGTGTACTAGGCCATAAATCCAAGAAAGAAAATGGGGAATATTTCCAAAATATGCTAGAAAATTACCTAAAACCTAAACCTTAAACCCTAAAACCTAAACTCTAAACCCTAAACCCTACAAATACAAATAAAATGTCGTAAGACAAAAAAGTCGGTAAAAACCGTGTACTACCCATAAATCCAAGAAATAAAATGAGGAATATTTCCTACATATGCAAGAAAATTATCTAAACCATAAACCTTAAACCCTAAAACCTAAACCATCAACCCAAAACCCTACAAATACAAATAAAATATCCGAAAACAAAAAAGTTAGTAAAAATCGTGTACTAGGCCATAAATCCAAGAATAAAATTAGGAATATTTCCTGCATATGCTAAAAAACTACTTAAACCCTAAACCTAAACCCTAAACCCTAAAACCTAAACCCTAAACTCTACAAATACAAATAAAATGTCGGAAAATAAAAAGGTCAGTAAACACCGTGTACTTGGCCATAAATCCAAGAAATAAAATGAGACATATTTCCTACATATGTTAGAAAATTACCTAAACCCTAAAATCTAAACCCTAAACCATAAACCCTAAACCCTACAAATACCAATAAAATGTCGGAAAACAAAAAAGTGGGTAAAAACCGTGTACTAGGCCATAAATCCAAGAAAGAAAATGAGGAATATTTCCTAAATATGCAAGAAAATTACCGAAAACCTAAACCTTAAATCCTAAAACCTAAACCCTACAAATACAAATAAAATGTCGGAACACAGAAAAGTCGGTAAAAACCGTGTAATAGGCCATAAATTCAAGAAAGAAAATGAGGAATATTTCCTGCATATGCTAGAAAATTACATAAACACCCTCAAACCTAAATCCTACAAATGCAAATAAAATGTCGAAAAACAAAAAATTCGGTAAAAACTGTGTAATAGACCATAAATCCAAGAAAGAAAATGAGGAATACTTCCTACATATGCAAGAAAACTACCTAAACCCTAACCTTAAACCATAAAACCTAAACCCTAAACCCTACAAATACAAATAAAATGTCGGAAAACAAAAAAGTCGGTAAAAACCGTGTAATAGGCCATAAATCCAAGAAATAAAATGAGAAATATTTCCAACATATGCTAGAAAATTACTGAAACCCTAAACCTTAAACCCTAAAACCTAAACCATAAACCCTAAACACTAAATCCTAAACCCTAAACCCTACAAATGCAAATAAAATGTCAGGAAAAAAAAAAGTCGGTAAAAACCGGGTACGAGGCCATAAATGCAAGAAATAAAATGAGGAATATTTCCTACATATGCTAGAAAATTACCTAAATCCTACACCGTAAATCCTTAAACCTAAACCCTAAACCCTAAACCCTATACCCTAAACCCTACAAATACAAATAAACTGTCGAAAAACAAAAAAGTCGGTAATAACCGTGTACTAGGCCATAAATCCAAGAAAGAAAATGGAGAATATTTCCAAAATATGCTAGAAAATTAACTAAAACCTAAACCTTAAACCCTAAAACCTAAACTCCAAACCCTAAACCCTACAAATACAAATAAAATGTGCGAAGACAAAAATGTCGGTAAAAACCGTGTACTAGGTCATAAATTAAAGAAATAAAATGAGGAATATTTCCTACATATGCAAGAAAATTATCTAAACCATAAACCTTAAACCCTAAAACCTAAACCATCAACCAAAACCCTACAAATACAAATAAAATATCCGAAAACAAAAAAGTCGGTAAAAATCGTGTACTAGGCCATAAATCCAAGAAATAAAATGAGGAATATTTCCTACATATGCTGGAAAATTACTTTAACCCTAAACTTAAACCCTAAACCCTAAACCCTAAACCCTACAAATACAAATAAAATGTCGGAAAACAAAAATGTCAGTAAACACCATGTACTAGGCCATAAATCTGAGAAATAAAATGAGGAATATTTCCAAAATATGCTAGAAAATTACCTAAACCCTAAACCTTAAACCCTAAAACTAAACCCTAAACCCTAAACCCGAAACACTAAACCCTAAACCCTAGAAATACAAATAAAATGTCGGAAAACAAAAAAGTCGGTAAAAACCGTGTACTAGGCCATAAATCCAAGAAAGAAAATGGGGAATATTTCCAAAATATGCTAGAAAATTACCTAAAACCTAAACCTTAAACCCTAAAACCTAAACCTTAAACCCTAAAACCTAAACTCTAAACCCTAAACCCTACAAATACAAATAAAATGTCGTAAGACAAACAAGTCGGTAAAAACCGTGTACTACCCATAAATCCAAGAAATAAAATGAGGAATATTTCCTACATATGCAAGAAAATTATCTAAACCATAAACCTTAAACCCTAAAACCTAAACCATCAACCCAAAACCCTACAAATACAAATAAAATATCCGAAAACAAAAAAGTTAGTAAAAATCGTGTACTAGGCCATAAATCCAAGAATAAAATTAGGAATATTTCCTGCATATGCTAAAAAACTACTTAAACCCTAAACCTAAACCCTAAACCCTAAAACCTAAACCCTAAACTCTACAAATACAAATAAAATGTCGGAAAATAAAAAGGTCAGTAAACACCGTGTACTTGGCCATAAATCCAAGAAATAAAATGAGACATATTTCCTACATATGTTAGAAAATTACCTAAACCCTAAAATCTAAACCCTAAACCATAAACCCTAAACCCTACAAATACCAATAAAATGTCGGAAAACAAAAAAGTGGGTAAAAACCGTGTACTAGGCCATAAATCCAAGAAAGAAAATGAGGAATATTTCCTAAATATGCAAGAAAATTACCGAAAACCTAAACCTTAAACCCTAAAACCTAAACCCTACAAATACAAATAAAATGTCGGAACACAGAAAAGTCGGTAAAAACCGTGTAATAGGCCATAAATTCAAGAAAGAAAATGAGGAATATTTCCTGCATATGCTAGAAAATTACATAAACACCCTCAAACCTAAATCCTACAAATGCAAATAAAATGTCGAAAAACAAAAAATTCGGTAAAAACTGTGTAATAGACCATAAATCCAAGAAAGAAAATGAGGAATACTTCCTACATATGCAAGAAAACTACCTAAACCCTAACCTTAAACCATAAAACCTAAACCCTAAACCCTACAAATACAAATAAAATGTCGGAAAACAAAAAAGTCGGTAAAAACCGTGTAATAGGCCATAAATCCAAGAAATAAAATGAGAAATATTTCCAACATATGCTAGAAAATTACTGAAACCCTAAACCTTAAACCCTAAAACCTAAACCATAAACCCTAAACACTAAATCCTAAACCCTAAACCCTACAAATGCAAATAAAATGTCAGGAAAAAAAAAAGTCGGTAAAAACCGGGTACGAGGCCATAAATGCAAGAAATAAAATGAGGAATATTTCCTACATATGCTAGAAAATTACCTAAATCCTACACCGTAAATCCTTAAACCTAAACCCTAAACCCTAAACCCTATACCCTAAACCCTACAAATACAAATAAACTGTCGAAAAACAAAAAAGTCGGTAATAACCGTGTACTAGGCCATAAATCCAAGAAAGAAAATGGAGAATATTTCCAAAATATGCTAGAAAATTAACTAAAACCTAAACCTTAAACCCTAAAACCTAAACTCCAAACCCTAAACCCTACAAATACAAATAAAATGTGCGAAGACAAAAATGTCGGTAAAAACCGTGTACTAGGTCATAAATCAAAGAAATAAAATGAGGAATATTTCCTACATATGCAAGAAAATTATCTAAACCATAAACCTTAAACCCTAAAACCTAAACCATCAACCAAAACCCTACAAATACAAATAAAATATCCGAAAACAAAAAAGTCGGTAAAAATCGTGTACTAGGCCATAAATCCAAGAAATAAAATGAGGAATATTTCCTACATATGCTGGAAAATTACTTTAACCCTAAACTTAAACCCTAAACCCTAAACCCTAAACCCTACAAATACAAATAAAATGTCGGAAAACAAAAAGGTCAGTAAACACCATGTACTAGGCCATAAATCTGAGAAATAAAATGAGGAATATTTCCAAAATATGCTAGAAAATTACCTAAACCCTAAACCTTAAACCCTAAAACTAAACCCTAAACCCTAAACCCGAAACACTAAACCCTAAACCCTAGAAATACAAATAAAATGTCGGAAAACAAAAAAGTCGGTAAAAACCGTGTACTAGGCCATAAATCCAAGAAAGAAAATGGGGAATATTTCCAAAATATGCTAGAAAATTACCTAAAACCTAAACCTTAAACCCTAAAACCTAAACTCTAAACCCTAAACCCTACAAATACAAATAAAATGTCGTAAGACAAAAAAGTCGGTAAAAACCGTGTACTACCCATAAATCCAAGAAATAAAATGAGGAATATTTCCTACATATGCAAGAAAATTATCTAAACCATAAACCTTAAACCCTAAAACCTAAACCATCAACCCAAAACCCTACAAATACAAATAAAATATCCGAAAACAAAAAAGTTAGTAAAAATCGTGTACTAGGCCATAAATCCAAGAATAAAATTAGGAATATTTCCTGCATATGCTAAAAAACTACTTAAACCCTAAACCTAAACCCTAAACCCTAAAACCTAAACCCTAAACTCTACAAATACAAATAAAATGTCGGAAAATAAAAAGGTCAGTAAACACCGTGTACTTGGCCATAAATCCAAGAAATAAAATGAGACATATTTCCTACATATGTTAGAAAATTACCTAAACCCTAAAATCTAAACCCTAAACCATAAACCCTAAACCCTACAAATACCAATAAAATGTCGGAAAACAAAAAAGTGGGTAAAAACCGTGTACTAGGCCATAAATCCAAGAAAGAAAATGAGGAATATTTCCTAAATATGCAAGAAAATTACCGAAAACCTAAACCTTAAACCCTAAAACCTAAACCCTACAAATACAAATAAAATGTCGGAACACAGAAAAGTCGGTAAAAACCGTGTAATAGGCCATAAATTCAAGAAAGAAAATGAGGAATATTTCCTGCATATGCTAGAAAATTACATAAACACCCTCAAACCTAAATCCTACAAATGCAAATAAAATGTCGAAAAACAAAAAATTCGGTAAAAACTGTGTAATAGACCATAAATCCAAGAAAGAAAATGAGGAATACTTCCTACATATGCAAGAAAACTACCTAAACCCTAACCTTAAACCATAAAACCTAAACCCTAAACCCTACAAATACAAATAAAATGTCGGAAAACAAAAAAGTCGGTAAAAACCGTGTAATAGGCCATAAATCCAAGAAATAAAATGAGAAATATTTCCAACATATGCTAGAAAATTACTGAAACCCTAAACCTTAAACCCTAAAACCTAAACCATAAACCCTAAACACTAAATCCTAAACCCTAAACCCTACAAATGCAAATAAAATGTCAGGAAAAAAAAAAGTCGGTAAAAACCGGGTACGAGGCCATAAATGCAAGAAATAAAATGAGGAATATTTCCTACATATGCTAGAAAATTACCTAAATCCTACACCGTAAATCCTTAAACCTAAACCCTAAACCCTAAACCCTAAACCCTATACCCTAAACCCTACAAATACAAATAAACTGTCGAAAAACAAAAAAGTCGGTAATAACCGTGTACTAGGCCATAAATCCAAGAAAGAAAATGGAGAATATTTCCAAAATATGCTAGAAAATTAACTAAAACCTAAACCTTAAACCCTAAAACCTAAACTCCAAACCCTAAACCCTACAAATACAAATAAAATGTGCGAAGACAAAAATGTCGGTAAAAACCGTGTACTAGGTCATAAATCAAAGAAATAAAATGAGGAATATTTCCTACATATGCAAGAAAATTATCTAAACCATAAACCTTAAACCCTAAAACCTAAACCATCAACCAAAACCCTACAAATACAAATAAAATATCCGAAAACAAAAAAGTCGGTAAAAATCGTGTACTAGGCCATAAATCCAAGAAATAAAATGAGGAATATTTCCTACATATGCTGGAAAATTACTTTAACCCTAAACTTAAACCCTAAACCCTAAACCCTAAACTCTACAAATACAAATAAAATGTCGGAAAACAAAAAGGTCAGTAAACACCATGTACTAGGCCATAAATCTGAGAAATAAAATGAGGAATATTTCCAAAATATGCTAGAAAATTACCTAAACCCTAAACCTTAAACCCTAAAACTAAACCCTAAACCCTAAACCCGAAACACTAAACCCTAAACCCTAGAAATACAAATAAAATGTCGGAAAACAAAAAAGTCGGTAAAAACCGTGTACTAGGCCATAAATCCAAGAAAGAAAATGGGGAATATTTCCAAAATATGCTAGAAAATTACCTAAAACCTAAACCTTAAACCCTAAAACCTAAACTCTAAACCCTAAACCCTACAAATACAAATAAAATGTCGTAAGACAAAAAAGTCGGTAAAAACCGTGTACTACCCATAAATCCAAGAAATAAAATGAGGAATATTTCCTACATATGCAAGAAAATTATCTAAACCATAAACCTTAAACCCTAAAACCTAAACCATCAACCCAAAACCCTACAAATACAAATAAAATATCCGAAAACAAAAAAGTTAGTAAAAATCGTGTACTAGGCCATAAATCCAAGAATAAAATTAGGAATATTTCCTGCATATGCTAAAAAACTACTTAAACCCTAAACCTAAACCCTAAACCCTAAAACCTAAACCCTAAACTCTACAAATACAAATAAAATGTCGGAAAATAAAAAGGTCAGTAAACACCGTGTACTTGGCCATAAATCCAAGAAATAAAATGAGACATATTTCCTACATATGTTAGAAAATTACCTAAACCCTAAAATCTAAACCCTAAACCATAAACCCTAAACCCTACAAATACCAATAAAATGTCGGAAAACAAAAAAGTGGGTAAAAACCGTGTACTAGGCCATAAATCCAAGAAAGAAAATGAGGAATATTTCCTAAATATGCAAGAAAATTACCGAAAACCTAAACCTTAAACCCTAAAACCTAAACCCTACAAATACAAATAAAATGTCGGAACACAGAAAAGTCGGTAAAAACCGTGTAATAGGCCATAAATTCAAGAAAGAAAATGAGGAATATTTCCTGCATATGCTAGAAAATTACATAAACACCCTCAAACCTAAATCCTACAAATGCAAATAAAATGTCGAAAAACAAAAAATTCGGTAAAAACTGTGTAATAGACCATAAATCCAAGAAAGAAAATGAGGAATACTTCCTACATATGCAAGAAAACTACCTAAACCCTAACCTTAAACCATAAAACCTAAACCCTAAACCCTACAAATACAAATAAAATGTCGGAAAACAAAAAAGTCGGTAAAAACCGTGTAATAGGCCATAAATCCAAGAAATAAAATGAGAAATATTTCCAACATATGCTAGAAAATTACTGAAACCCTAAACCTTAAACCCTAAAACCTAAACCATAAACCCTAAACACTAAATCCTAAACCCTAAACCCTACAAATGCAAATAAAATGTCAGGAAAAAAAAAAGTCGGTAAAAACCGGGTACGAGGCCATAAATGCAAGAAATAAAATGAGGAATATTTCCTACATATGCTAGAAAATTACCTAAATCCTACACCGTAAATCCTTAAACCTAAACCCTAAACCCTAAACCCTATACCCTAAACCCTACAAATACAAATAAACTGTCGAAAAACAAAAAAGTCGGTAATAACCGTGTACTAGGCCATAAATCCAAGAAAGAAAATGGAGAATATTTCCAAAATATGCTAGAAAATTAACTAAAACCTAAACCTTAAACCCTAAAACCTAAACTCCAAACCCTAAACCCTACAAATACAAATAAAATGTGCGAAGACAAAAATGTCGGTAAAAACCGTGTACTAGGTCATAAATCAAAGAAATAAAATGAGGAATATTTCCTACATATGCAAGAAAATTATCTAAACCATAAACCTTAAACCCTAAAACCTAAACCATCAACCAAAACCCTACAAATACAAATAAAATATCCGAAAACAAAAAAGTCGGTAAAAATCGTGTACTAGGCCATAAATCCAAGAAATAAAATGAGGAATATTTCCTACATATGCTGGAAAATTACTTTAACCCTAAACTTAAACCCTAAACCCTAAACCCTAAACCCTACAAATACAAATAAAATGTCGGAAAACAAAAAGGTCAGTAAACACCATGTACTAGGCCATAAATCTGAGAAATAAAATGAGGAATATTTCCAAAATATGCTAGAAAATTACCTAAACCCTAAACCTTAAACCCTAAAACTAAACCCTAAACCCTAAACCCGAAACACTAAACCCTAAACCCTAGAAATACAAATAAAATGTCGGAAAACAAAAAAGTCGGTAAAAACCGTGTACTAGGCCATAAATCCAAGAAAGAAAATGGGGAATATTTCCAAAATATGCTAGAAAATTACCTAAAACCTAAACCTTAAACCCTAAAACCTAAACTCTAAACCCTAAACCCTACAAATACAAATAAAATGTCGTAAGACAAAAAAGTCGGTAAAAACCGTGTACTACCCATAAATCCAAGAAATAAAATGAGGAATATTTCCTACATATGCAAGAAAATTATCTAAACCATAAACCTTAAACCCTAAAACCTAAACCATCAACCCAAAACCCTACAAATACAAATAAAATATCCGAAAACAAAAAAGTTAGTAAAAATCGTGTACTAGGCCATAAATCCAAGAATAAAATTAGGAATATTTCCTGCATATGCTAAAAAACTACTTAAACCCTAAACCTAAACCCTAAACCCTAAAACCTAAACCCTAAACTCTACAAATACAAATAAAATGTCGGAAAATAAAAAGGTCAGTAAACACCGTGTACTTGGCCATAAATCCAAGAAATAAAATGAGACATATTTCCTACATATGTTAGAAAATTACCTAAACCCTAAAATCTAAACCCTAAACCATAAACCCTAAACCCTACAAATACCAATAAAATGTCGGAAAACAAAAAAGTGGGTAAAAACCGTGTACTAGGCCATAAATCCAAGAAAGAAAATGAGGAATATTTCCTAAATATGCAAGAAAATTACCGAAAACCTAAACCTTAAACCCTAAAACCTAAACCCTACAAATACAAATAAAATGTCGGAACACAGAAAAGTCGGTAAAAACCGTGTAATAGGCCATAAATTCAAGAAAGAAAATGAGGAATATTTCCTGCATATGCTAGAAAATTACATAAACACCCTCAAACCTAAATACTACAAATGCAAATAAAATGTCGAAAAACAAAAAATTCGGTAAAAACTGTGTAATAGACCATAAATCCAAGAAAGAAAATGAGGAATACTTCCTACATATGCAAGAAAACTACCTAAACCCTAACCTTAAACCATAAAACCTAAACCCTAAACCCTACAAATACAAATAAAATGTCGGAAAACAAAAAAGTCGGTAAAAACCGTGTAATAGGCCATAAATCCAAGAAATAAAATGAGAAATATTTCCAACATATGCTAGAAAATTACTGAAACCCTAAACCTTAAACCCTAAAACCTAAACCATAAACCCTAAACACTAAATCCTAAACCCTAAACCCTACAAATGCAAATAAAATGTCAGGAAAAAAAAAAGTCGGTAAAAACCGGGTACGAGGCCATAAATGCAAGAAATAAAATGAGGAATATTTCCTACATATGCTAGAAAATTACCTAAATCCTACACCGTAAATCCTTAAACCTAAACCCTAAACCCTAAACCCTATACCCTAAACCCTACAAATACAAATAAACTGTCGAAAAACAAAAAAGTCGGTAATAACCGTGTACTAGGCCATAAATCCAAGAAAGAAAATGGAGAATATTTCCAAAATATGCTAGAAAATTACCTAAAACCTAAACCTTAAACCCTAAAACCTAAACTCCAAACCCTAAACCCTACAAATACAAATAAAATGTGCGAAGACAAAAAAGTCGGTAAAAACCGTGTACTAGGTCATAAATCAAAGAAATAAAATGAGGAATATTTCCTACATATGCAAGAAAATTATCTAAACCATAAACCTTAAACCCTAAAACCTAAACCATCAACCAAAACCCTACAAATACAAATAAAATATCCGAAAACAAAAAAGTCGGTAAAAATCGTGTACTAGGCCATAAATCCAAGAAATAAAATGAGGAATATTTCCTACATATGCTGGAAAATTACTTTAACCCTAAACTTAAACCCTAAACCCTAAACCCTAAACCCTACAAATACAAATAAAATGTCGGAAAACAAAAAGGTCAGTAAACACCATGTACTAGGCCATAAATCTGAGAAATAAAATGAGGAATATTTCCAAAATATGCTAGAAAATTACCTAAACCCTAAACCTTAAACCCTAAAACTAAACCCTAAACCCTAAACCCGAAACACTAAACCCTAAACCCTAGAAATACAAATAAAATGTCGGTAAACAAAAAAGTCGGTAAAAACCGTGTACTAGGCCATAAATCCAAGAAAGAAAATGGGGAATATTTCCAAAATATGCTAGAAAATTACCTAAAACCTAAACCTTAAACCCTAAAACCTAAACTCTAAACCCTAAACCCTACAAATACAAATAAAATGTCGTAAGACAAAAAAGTCGGTAAAAACCGTGTACTACCCATAAATCCAAGAAATAAAATGAGGAATATTTCCTACATATGCAAGAAAATTATCTAAACCATAAACCTTAAACCCTAAAACCTAAACCATCAACCCAAAACCCTACAAATACAAATAAAATATCCGAAAACAAAAAAGTTAGTAAAAATCGTGTACTAGGCCATAAATCCAAGAATAAAATTAGGAATATTTCCTGCATATGCTAAAAAACTACTTAAACCCTAAACCTAAACCCTAAACCCTAAAACCTAAACCCTAAACTCTACAAATACAAATAAAATGTCGGAAAATAAAAAGGTCAGTAAACACCGTGTACTTGGCCATAAATCCAAGAAATAAAATGAGACATATTTCCTACATATGTTAGAAAATTACCTAAACCCTAAAATCTAAACCCTAAACCATAAACCCTAAACCCTACAAATACCAATAAAATGTCGGAAAACAAAAAAGTGGGTAAAAACCATGTACTAGGCCATAAATCCAAGAAAGAAAATGAGGAATATTTCCTAAATATGCAAGAAAATTACCGAAAACCTAAACCTTAAACCCTAAAACCTAAACCCTACAAATCCAAATAAAATGTCGGAACACAGAAAAGTCGGTAAAAACCGTGTAATAGGCCATAAATTCAAGAAAGAAAATGAGGAATATTTCCTACATATGCTAGAAAATTACATAAACACCCTCAAACCTAAATCCTACAAATGCAAATAAAATGTCGAAAAACAAAAAATTCGGTAAAAACTGTGTAATAGACCATAAATCCAAGAAAGAAAATGAGGAATACTTCCTACATATGCAAGAAAACTACCTAAACCCTAACCTTAAACCATAAAACCTAAACCCTAAACCCTACAAATACAAATAAAATGTCGGAAAACAAAAAAGTCGGTAAAAACCGTGTAATAGGCCATAAATCCAAGAAATAAAATGAGAAATATTTCCAACATATGCTAGAAAATTACTGAAACCCTAAACCTTAAACCCTAAAACCTAAACCATAAACCCTAAACACTAAATCCTAAACCCTAAACCCTACAAATGCAAATAAAATGTCAGGAAAAAAAAAAGTCGGTAAAAACCGGGTACGAGGCCATAAATGCAAGAAATAAAATGAGGAATATTTCCTACATATGCTAGAAAATTACCTAAATCCTACACCGTAAATCCTTAAACCTAAACCCTAAACCCTAAACCCTATACCCTAAACCCTACAAATACAAATAAACTGTCGAAAAACAAAAAAGTCGGTAATAACCGTGTACTAGGCCATAAATCCAAGAAAGAAAATGGAGAATATTTCCAAAATATGCTAGAAAATTACCTAAAACCTAAACCTTAAACCCTAAAACCTAAACTCCAAACCCTAAACCCTACAAATACAAATAAAATGTGCGAAGACAAAAATGTCGGTAAAAACCGTGTAATAGGTCATAAATCAAAGAAATAAAATGAGGAATATTTCCTACATATGCAAGAAAATTATCTAAACCATAAACCTTAAACCCTAAAACCTAAACCATCAACCAAAACCCTACAAATACAAATAAAATATCCGAAAACAAAAAAGTCGGTAAAAATCGTGTACTAGGCCATAAATCCAAGAAATAAAATGAGGAATATTTCCTACATATGCTGGAAAATTACTTTAACCCTAAACTTAAACCCTAAACCCTAAACCCTAAACCCTACAAATACAAATAAAATGTCGGAAAACAAAAAGGTCAGTAAACACCATGTACTAGGCCATAAATCTGAGAAATAAAATGAGGAATATTTCCAAAATATGCTAGAAAATTACCTAAACCCTAAACCTTAAACCCTAAAACTAAACCCTAAACCCTAAACCCGAAACACTAAACCCTAAACCCTAGAAATACAAATAAAATGTCGGAAAACAAAAAAGTCGGTAAAAACCGTGTACTAGGCCATAAATCCAAGAAAGAAAATGGGGAATATTTCCAAAATATGCTAGAAAATTACCTAAAACCTAAACCTTAAACCCTAAAACCTAAACTCTAAACCCTAAACCCTACAAATACAAATAAAATGTCGTAAGACAAAAAAGTCGGTAAAAACCGTGTACTACCCATAAATCCAAGAAATAAAATGAGGAATATTTCCTACATATGCAAGAAAATTATCTAAACCATAAACCTTAAACCCTAAAACCTAAACCATCAACCCAAAACCCTACAAATACAAATAAAATATCCGAAAACAAAAAAGTTAGTAAAAATCGTGTACTAGGCCATAAATCCAAGAATAAAATTAGGAATATTTCCTGCATATGCTAAAAAACTACTTAAACCCTAAACCTAAACCCTAAACCCTAAAACCTAAACCCTAAACTCTACAAATACAAATAAAATGTCGGAAAATAAAAAGGTCAGTAAACACCGTGTACTTGGCCATAAATCCAAGAAATAAAATGAGACATATTTCCTACATATGTTAGAAAATTACCTAAACCCTAAAATCTAAACCCTAAACCATAAACCCTAAACCCTACAAATACCAATAAAATGTCGGAAAACAAAAAAGTGGGTAAAAACCATGTACTAGGCCATAAATCCAAGAAAGAAAATGAGGAATATTTCCTAAATATGCAAGAAAATTACCGAAAACCTAAACATTAAACCCTAAAACCTAAACCCTACAAATCCAAATAAAATGTCGGAACACAGAAAAGTCGGTAAAAACCGTGTAATAGGCCATAAATTCAAGAAAGAAAATGAGGAATATTTCCTACATATGCTAGAAAATTACATAAACACCCTCAAACCTAAATCCTACAAATGCAAATAAAATGTCGAAAAACAAAAAATTCGGTAAAAACTGTGTAATAGACCATAAATCCAAGAAAGAAAATGAGGAATACTTCCTACATATGCAAGAAAACTACCTAAACCCTAACCTTAAACCATAAAACCTAAACCCTAAACCCTACAAATACAAATAAAATGTCGGAAAACAAAAAAGTCGGTAAAAACCGTGTAATAGGCCATAAATCCAAGAAATAAAATGAGAAATATTTCCAACATATGCTAGAAAATTACTGAAACCCTAAACCTTAAACCCTAAAACCTAAACCATAAACCCTAAACACTAAATCCTAAACCCTAAACCCTACAAATGCAAATAAAATGTCAGGAAAAAAAAAAGTCGGTAAAAACCGGGTACGAGGCCATAAATGCAAGAAATAAAATGAGGAATATTTCCTACATATGCTAGAAAATTACCTAAATCCTACACCGTAAATCCTTAAACCTAAACCCTAAACCCTAAACCCTATACCCTAAACCCTACAAATACAAATAAACTGTCGAAAAACAAAAAAGTCGGTAATAACCGTGTACTAGGCCATAAATCCAAGAAAGAAAATGGAGAATATTTCCAAAATATGCTAGAAAATTACCTAAAACCTAAACCTTAAACCCTAAAACCTAAACTCCAAACCCTAAACCCTACAAATACAAATAAAATGTGCGAAGACAAAAATGTCGGTAAAAACCGTGTAATAGGTCATAAATCAAAGAAATAAAATGAGGAATATTTCCTACATATGCAAGAAAATTATCTAAACCATAAACCTTAAACCCTAAAACCTAAACCATCAACCAAAACCCTACAAATACAAATAAAATATCCGAAAACAAAAAAGTCGGTAAAAATCGTGTACTAGGCCATAAATCCAAGAAATAAAATGAGGAATATTTCCTACATATGCTGGAAAATTACTTTAACCCTAAACTTAAACCCTAAACCCTAAACCCTAAACCCTACAAATACAAATAAAATGTCGGAAAACAAAAAGGTCAGTAAACACCATGTACTAGGCCATAAATCTGAGAAATAAAATGAGGAATATTTCCAAAATATGCTAGAAAATTACCTAAACCCTAAACCTTAAACCCTAAAACTAAACCCTAAACCCTAAACCCGAAACACTAAACCCTAAACCCTAGAAATACAAATAAAATGTCGGAAAACAAAAAAGTCGGTAAAAACCGTGTACTAGGCCATAAATCCAAGAAAGAAAATGGGGAATATTTCCAAAATATGCTAGAAAATTACCTAAAACCTAAACCTTAAACCCTAAAACCTAAACTCTAAACCCTAAACCCTACAAATACAAATAAAATGTCGTAAGACAAAAAAGTCGGTAAAAACCGTGTACTACCCATAAATCCAAGAAATAAAATGAGGAATATTTCCTACATATGCAAGAAAATTATCTAAACCATAAACCTTAAACCCTAAAACCTAAACCATCAACCCAAAACCCTACAAATACAAATAAAATATCCGAAAACAAAAAAGTTAGTAAAAATCGTGTACTAGGCCATAAATCCAAGAATAAAATTAGGAATATTTCCTGCATATGCTAAAAAACTACTTAAACCCTAAACCTAAACCCTAAACCCTAAAACCTAAACCCTAAACTCTACAAATACAAATAAAATGTCGGAAAATAAAAAGGTCAGTAAACACCGTGTACTTGGCCATAAATCCAAGAAATAAAATGAGACATATTTCCTACATATGTTAGAAAATTACCTAAACCCTAAAATCTAAACCCTAAACCATAAACCCTAAACCCTACAAATACCAATAAAATGTCGGAAAACAAAAAAGTGGGTAAAAACCGTGTACTAGGCCATAAATCCAAGAAAGAAAATGAGGAATATTTCCTAAATATGCAAGAAAATTACCGAAAACCTAAACCTTAAACCCTAAAACCTAAACCCTACAAATACAAATAAAATGTCGGAACACAGAAAAGTCGGTAAAAACCGTGTAATAGGCCATAAATTCAAGAAAGAAAATGAGGAATATTTCCTGCATATGCTAGAAAATTACATAAACACCCTCAAACCTAAATCCTACAAATGCAAATAAAATGTCGAAAAACAAAAAATTCGGTAAAAACTGTGTAATAGACCATAAATCCAAGAAAGAAAATGAGGAATACTTCCTACATATGCAAGAAAACTACCTAAACCCTAACCTTAAACCATAAAACCTAAACCCTAAACCCTACAAATACAAATAAAATGTCGGAAAACAAAAAAGTCGGTAAAAACCGTGTAATAGGCCATAAATCCAAGAAATAAAATGAGAAATATTTCCAACATATGCTAGAAAATTACTGAAACCCTAAACCTTAAACCCTAAAACCTAAACCATAAACCCTAAACACTAAATCCTAAACCCTAAACCCTACAAATGCAAATAAAATGTCAGGAAAAAAAAAAGTCGGTAAAAACCGGGTACGAGGCCATAAATGCAAGAAATAAAATGAGGAATATTTCCTACATATGCTAGAAAATTACCTAAATCCTACACCGTAAATCCTTAAACCTAAACCCTAAACCCTAAACCCTATACCCTAAACCCTACAAATACAAATAAACTGTCGAAAAACAAAAAAGTCGGTAATAACCGTGTACTAGGCCACAAATCCAAGAAAGAAAATGGAGAATATTTCCAAAATATGCTAGAAAATTACCTAAAACCTAAACCTTAAACCCTAAAACCTAAACTCCAAACCCTAAACCCTACAAATACAAATAAAATGTGCGAAGACAAAAATGTCGGTAAAAACCGTGTACTAGGTCATAAATCAAAGAAATAAAATGAGGAATATTTCCTACATATGCAAGAAAATTATCTAAACCATAAACCTTAAACCCTAAAACCTAAACCATCAACCAAAACCCTACAAATACAAATAAAATATCCGAAAACAAAAAAGTCGGTAAAAATCGTGTACTAGGCCATAAATCCAAGAAATAAAATGAGGAATATTTCCTACATATGCTGGAAAATTACTTTAACCCTAAACTTAAACCCTAAACCCTAAACCCTAAACCCTACAAATACAAATAAAATGTCGGAAAACAAAAAGGTCAGTAAACACCATGTACTAGGCCATAAATCTGAGAAATAAAATGAGGAATATTTCCAAAATATGCTAGAAAATTACCTAAACCCTAAACCTTAAACCCTAAAACTAAACCCTAAACCCTAAACCCGAAACACTAAACCCTAAACCCTAGAAATACAAATAAAATGTCGGAAAACAAAAAAGTCGGTAAAAACCGTGTACTAGGCCATAAATCCAAGAAAGAAAATGGGGAATATTTCCAAAATATGCTAGAAAATTACCTAAAACCTAAACCTTAAACCCTAAAACCTAAACTCTAAACCCTAAACCCTACAAATACAAATAAAATGTCGTAAGACAAAAAAGTCGGTAAAAACCGTGTACTACCCATAAATCCAAGAAATAAAATGAGGAATATTTCCTACATATGCAAGAAAATTATCTAAACCATAAACCTTAAACCCTAAAACCTAAACCATCAACCCAAAACCCTACAAATACAAATAAAATATCCGAAAACAAAAAAGTTAGTAAAAATCGTGTACTAGGCCATAAATCCAAGAATAAAATTAGGAATATTTCCTGCATATGCTAAAAAACTACTTAAACCCTAAACCTAAACCCTAAACCCTAAAACCTAAACCCTAAACTCTACAAATACAAATAAAATGTCGGAAAATAAAAAGGTCAGTAAACACCGTGTACTTGGCCATAAATCCAAGAAATAAAATGAGACATATTTCCTACATATGTTAGAAAATTACCTAAACCCTAAAATCTAAACCCTAAACCATAAACCCTAAACCCTACAAATACCAATAAAATGTCGGAAAACAAAAAAGTGGGTAAAAACCGTGTACTAGGCCATAAATCCAAGAAAGAAAATGAGGAATATTTCCTAAATATGCAAGAAAATTACCGAAAACCTAAACCTTAAACCCTAAAACCTAAACCCTACAAATACAAATAAAATGTCGGAACACAGAAAAGTCGGTAAAAACCGTGTAATAGGCCATAAATTCAAGAAAGAAAATGAGGAATATTTCCTGCATATGCTAGAAAATTACATAAACACCCTCAAACCTAAATCCTACAAATGCAAATAAAATGTCGAAAAACAAAAAATTCGGTAAAAACTGTGTAATAGACCATAAATCCAAGAAAGAAAATGAGGAATACTTCCTACATATGCAAGAAAACTACCTAAACCCTAACCTTAAACCATAAAACCTAAACCCTAAACCCTACAAATACAAATAAAATGTCGGAAAACAAAAAAGTCGGTAAAAACCGTGTAATAGGCCATAAATCCAAGAAATAAAATGAGAAATATTTCCAACATATGCTAGAAAATTACTGAAACCCTAAACCTTAAACCCTAAAACCTAAACCATAAACCCTAAACACTAAATCCTAAACCCTAAACCCTACAAATGCAAATAAAATGTCAGGAAAAAAAAAAGTCGGTAAAAACCGGGTACGAGGCCATAAATGCAAGAAATAAAATGAGGAATATTTCCTACATATGCTAGAAAATTACCTAAATCCTACACCGTAAATCCTTAAACCTAAACCCTAAACCCTAAACCCTATACCCTAAACCCTACAAATACAAATAAACTGTCGAAAAACAAAAAAGTCGGTAATAACCGTGTACTAGGCCATAAATCCAAGAAAGAAAATGGAGAATATTTCCAAAATATGCTAGAAAATTACCTAAAACCTAAACCTTAAACCCTAAAACCTAAACTCCAAACCCTAAACCCTACAAATACAAATAAAATGTGCGAAGACAAAAATGTCGGTAAAAACCGTGTACTAGGTCATAAATCAAAGAAATAAAATGAGGAATATTTCCTACATATGCAAGAAAATTATCTAAACCATAAACCTTAAACCCTAAAACCTAAACCATCAACCAAAACCCTACAAATACAAATAAAATATCCGAAAACAAAAAAGTCGGTAAAAATCGTGTACTAGGCCATAAATCCATGAAATAAAATGAGGAATATTTCCTACATATGCTGGAAAATTACTTTAACCCTAAACTTAAACCCTAAACCCTAAACCCTAAACCCTACAAATACAAATAAAATGTCGGAAAACAAAAAGGTCAGTACACACCATGTACTAGGCCATAAATCTAAGAAATAAAATGAGGAATATTTCCAAAATATGCTAGAAAATTACCTAAACCCTAAACCTTAAACCCTAAAACTAAACCCTAAACCCTAAACCCGAAACACTAAACCCTAAACCCTAGAAATACAAATAAAATGTCGGAAAACAAAAAAGTCGGTAAAAACCGTGTACTAGGCCATAAATCCAAGAAAGAAAATGGGGAATATTTCCAAAATATGCTAGAAAATTACCTAAAACCTAAACCTTAAACCCTAAAACCTAAACTCTAAACCCTAAACCCTACAAATACAAATAAAATGTCGTAAGGCAAAAAAGTCGGTAAAAACCGTGTACTACCCATAAATCCAAGAAATAAAATGAGGAATATTTCCTACATATGCAAGAAAATTATCTAAACCATAAACCTTAAACCCTAAAACCTAAACCATCAACCCAAAACCCTACAAATACAAATAAAATATCCGAAAACAAAAAAGTTAGTAAAAATCGTGTACTAGGCCATAAATCCAAGAATAAAATTAGGAATATTTCCTGCATATGCTAAAAAACTACTTAAACCCTAAACCTAAACCCTAAACCCTAAAACCTAAACCCTAAACTCTACAAATACAAATAAAATGTCGGAAAATAAAAAGGTCAGTAAACACCGTGTACTTGGCCATAAATCCAAGAAATAAAATGAGACATATTTCCTACATATGTTAGAAAATTACCTAAACCCTAAAATCTAAACCCTAAACCATAAACCCTAAACCCTACAAATACCAATATAATGTCGGAAAACAAAAAAGTGGGTAAAAACCGTGTACTAGGCCATAAATCCAAGAAAGAAAATGAGGAATATTTCCTAAATATGCAAGAAAATTACCGAAAACCTAAACCTTAAACCCTAAAACCTAAACCCTACAAATACAAATAAAATGTCGGAACACAGAAAAGTCGGTAAAAACCGTGTAATAGGCCATAAATTCAAGAAAGAAAATGAGGAATATTTCCTGCATATGCTAGAAAATTACATAAACACCCTCAAACCTAAATCCTACAAATGCAAATAAAATATCGAAAAACAAAAAATTCGGTAAAAACTGTGTAATAGACCATAAATCCAAGAAAGAAAATGAGGAATACTTCCTACATATGCAAGAAAACTACCTAAACCCTAACCTTAAACCATAAAACCTAAACCCTAAACCCTACAAATACAAATAAAATGTCGGAAAACAAAAAAGTCGGTAAAAACCGTGTAATAGGCCATAAATCCAAGAAATAAAATGAGAAATATTTCCAACATATGCTAGAAAATTACTGAAACCCTAAACCTTAAACCCTAAAACCTAAACCATAAACCCTAAACACTAAATCCTAAACCCTAAACCCTACAAATGCAAATAAAATGTCTGGAAAAAAAAAAGTCGGTAAAAACCGGGTACGAGGCCATAAATGCAAGAAATAAAATGAGGAATATTTCCTACATATGCTAGAAAATTACCTAAATCCTACACCGTAAATCCTTAAACCTAAACCCTAAACCCTATACCCTAAACCCTACAAATACAAATAAACTGTCGAAAAACAAAAAAGTCGGTAATAACCGTGTACTAGGCCATAAATCCAAGAAAGAAAATGGAGAATATTTCCAAAATATGCTAGAAAATTACCTAAAACCTAAACCTTAAACCCTAAAACCTAAACTCCAAACCCTAAACCCTACAAATACAAATAAAATGTGCGAAGACAAAAAAGTCGGTAAAAACCGTGTACTAGGTCATAAATCAAAGAAATAAAATGAGGAATATTTCCTACATATGCAAGAAAATTATCTAAACCATAAACCTTAAACCCTAAAACCTAAACCATCAACCAAAACCCTACAAATACAAATAAATAATCCGAAAACAAAAAAGTCGGTAAAAATCGTGTACTAGGCCATAAATCCATGAAATAAAATGAGGAATATTTCCTACATATGCTGGAAAATTACTTTAACCCTAAACTTAAACCCTAAACCCTAAATCCTAAACCCTACAAATACAAATAAAATGTCGGAAAACAAAAAGGTCAGTAAACACCATGTACTAGGCCATAAATCTAAGAAATAAAATGAGGAATATTTCCAAAATATGCTAGAAAATTACCTAAACCCTAAACCTTAAACCCTAAAACTAAACCCTAAACCCTAAACCCGAAACACTAAACCCTAAACCCTAGAAATACAAATAAAATGTCGGAAAACAAAAAAGTCGGTAAAAACCGTGTACTAGGCCATAAATCCAAGAAAGAAAATGGGGAATATTTCCAAAATATGCTAGAAAATTACCTAAAACCTAAACCTTAAACCCTAAAACCTAAACTCTAAACCCTAAACCCTACAAATACAAATAAAATGTCGTAAGACAAAAAAGTCGGTAAAAACCGTGTACTACCCATAAATCCAAGAAATAAAATGAGGAATATTTCCTACATATGCAAGAAAATTATCTAAACCATAAACCTTAAACCCTAAAACCTAAACCATCAACCCAAAACCCTACAAATACAAATAAAATATCCGAAAACAAAAAAGTTAGTAAAAATCGTGTACTAGGCCATAAATCCAAGAATAAAATTAGGAATATTTCCTGCATATGCTAAAAAACTACTTAAACCCTAAACCTAAACCCTAAACCCTAAAACCTAAACCCTAAACTCTACAAATACAAATAAAATGTCGGAAAATAAAAAGGTCAGTAAACACCGTGTACTTGGCCATAAATCCAAGAAATAAAATGAGACATATTTCCTACATATGTTAGAAAATTACCTAAACCCTAAAATCTAAACCCTAAACCATAAACCCTAAACCCTACAAATACCAATATAATGTCGGAAAACAAAAAAGTGGGTAAAAACCGTGTACTAGGCCATAAATCCAAGAAAGAAAATGAGGAATATTTCCTAAATATGCAAGAAAATTACCGAAAACCTAAACCTTAAACCCTAAAACCTAAACCCTACAAATACAAATAAAATGTCGGAACACAGAAAAGTCGGTATAAACCGTGTAATAGGCCATAAATTCAAGAAAGAAAATGAGGAATATTTCCTGCATATGCTAGAAAATTACATAAACACCCTCAAACCTAAATCCTACAAATGCAAATAAAATGTCGAAAAGCAAAAAATTCGGTAAAAACTGTGTAATAGACCATAAATCCAAGAAAGAAAATGAGGAATACTTCCTACATATGCAAGAAAACTACCTAAACCCTAACCTTAAACCATAAAACCTAAACCCTAAACCCTACAAATACAAATAAAATGTCGGAAAACAAAAAAGTCGGTAAAAACCGTGTAATAGGCCATAAATCCAAGAAATAAAATGAGAAATATTTCCAACATATGCTAGAAAATTACTGAAACCCTAAACCTTAAATCCTAAAACCTAAACCATAAACCCTAAACACTAAATCCTAAACCCTAAACCCTACAAATGCAAATAAAATGTCAGAAAAAAAAAAGTCGGTAAAAACCGGGTACTAGGCCATAAATCCAAGAAATAAAATGAGGAATATTTCCTACATATGCTAGAAAATTACCTAAATCCTACACCGTAAATCCTTCAACCTAAACCCTAAACCCTGAACCCTAAACCCTATACCCTAAGCCCTACAAATACAAATAAACTGTCGAAAAACAAAAAAGTCGGTAATAACCGTGTACTAGGCCATAAATCCAAGAAAGAAAATGGAGAATATTTCCAAAATATGCTAGAAAATTACCTAAAACCTAAACCTTAAACCCTAAAACCTAAACTCTAAACCCTACAAATACAAATAAAATGTGCGAAGACAAAAAAGTCGGCAAAAACCGTGTACTAGGTCATAAATCAAAGAAATAAAATGAGGAATATTTCCTACATATGCAAGAAAATTATCTAAACCATAAACCTTAAACCCTAAAACCTAAACCATCAACCAAAACCCTACAAATACAAATAAAATATCCGAAAACAAAAAAGTCGGTAAAAATCGTGTACTAGGCCATAAATCCAAGAAATAAAATGAGGAATATTTCCTACATATGCTGGAAAATTACTTTAACCCTAAACTTAAACCCTAAACACTAAACCCTAAACCCTACAAATACAAATAAAATGTCGGAAAACAAAATGGTCAGTAAACACCATGTACTAGGCCATAAATCTAAGAAATAAAATGAGGAATATTTCCAAAATATGCTAGAAAATTACCTAAACCCTAAACCTTAAACCCTAAAACTAAACCCTAAACCCTAAACCCGAAACACTAAACCCTAAACCCTAGAAATACAAATAAAATGTCGGAAAACAAAAAAGTCGGTAAAAACCGTGTACTAGGCCATAAATCCAAGAAAGAAAATGGGGAATATTTCCAAAATATGCTAGAAAATTACCTAAAACCTAAACCTTAAACCCTAAAACCTAAACTCTAAACCCTAAACCCTACAAATACAAATAAAATGTCGTAAGACAAAAAAGTCGGTAAAAACCGTGTACTACCCATAAATCCAAGAAATAAAATGAGGAATATTTCCTACATATGCAAGAAAATTATCTAAACCATAAACCTTAAACCCTAAAACCTAAACCATCAACCCAAAACCCTACAAATACAAATAAAATATCCGAAAACAAAAAAGTTAGTAAAAATCGTGTACTAGGCCATAAATCCAAGAATAAAATTAGGAATATTTCCTGCATATGCTAAAAAACTACTTAAACCCTAAACCTAAACCCTAAACCCTAAAACCTAAACCCTAAACTCTACAAATACAAATAAAATGTCGGAAAATAAAAAGGTCAGTAAACACCGTGTACTTGGCCATAAATCCAAGAAATAAAATGAGACATATTTCCTACATATGTTAGAAAATTACCTAAACCCTAAAATCTAAACCCTAAACCATAAACCCTAAACCCTACAAATACCAATATAATGTCGGAAAACAAAAAAGTGGGTAAAAACCGTGTACTAGGCCATAAATCCAAGAAAGAAAATGAGGAATATTTCCTAAATATGCAAGAAAATTACCGAAAACCTAAACCTTAAACCCTAAAACCTAAACCCTACAAATACAAATAAAATGTCGGAACACAGAAAAGTCGGTAAAAACCGTGTAATAGGCCATAAATTCAAGAAAGAAAATGAGGAATATTTCCTGCATATGCTAGAAAATTACATAAACACCCTCAAACCTAAATCCTACAAATGCAAATAAAATGTCGAAAAGCAAAAAATTCGGTAAAAACTGTGTAATAGACCATAAATCCAAGAAAGAAAATGAGGAATACTTCCTACATATGCAAGAAAACTACCTAAACCCTAACCTTAAACCATAAAACCTAAACCCTAAACCCTACAAATACAAATAAAATGTCGGAAAACAAAAAAGTCGGTAAAAACCGTGTAATAGGCCATAAATCCAAGAAATAAAATGAGAAATATTTCCAACATATGCTAGAAAATTACTGAAACCCTAAACCTTAAACCCTAAAACCTAAACCATAAACCCTAAACACTAAATCCTAAACCCTAAACCCTACAAATGCAAATAAAATGTCAGGAAAAAAAAAGTCGGTAAAAACCGGGTACTAGGCCATAAATCCAAGAAATAAAATGAGGAATATTTCCTACATATGCTAGAAAATTACCTAAATCCTACACCGTAAATCCTTCAACCTAAACCCTAAACCCTGAACCCTAAACCCTATACCCTAAGCCCTACAAATACAAATAAACTGTCGAAAAACAAAAAAGTCGGTAATAACCGTGTACTAGGCCATAAATCCAAGAAAGAAAATGGAGAATATTTCCAAAATATGCTAGAAAATTACCTAAAACCTAAACCTTAAACCCTAAAACCTAAACTCTAAACCCTACAAATACAAATAAAATGTGCGAAGACAAAAAAGTCGGCAAAAACCGTGTACTAGGTCATAAATCAAAGAAATAAAATGAGGAATATTTCCTACATATGCAAGAAAATTATCTAAACCATAAACCTTAAACCCTAAAACCTAAACCATCAACCAAAACCCTACAAATACAAATAAAATATCCGAAAACAAAAAAGTCGGTAAAAATCGTGTACTAGGCCATAAATCCAAGAAATAAAATGAGGAATATTTCCTACATATGCTGGAAAATTACTTTAACCCTAAACTTAAACCCTAAACACTAAACCCTAAACCCTACAAATACAAATAAAATGTCGGAAAACAAAAAGGTCAGTAAACACCATGTACTAGGCCATAAATCTAAGAAATAAAATGAGGAATATTTCCAAAATATGCTAGAAAATTACCTAAACCCTAAACCTTAAACCCTAAAACTAAACCCTAAACCCTAAACCCGAAACACTAAACCCTAAACCCTAGAAATACAAATAAAATGTCGGAAAACAAAAAAGTCGGTAAAAACCGTGTACTAGGCCATAAATCCAAGAAAGAAAATGGGGAATATTTCCAAAATATGCTAGAAAATTACCTAAAACCTAAACCTTAAACCCTAAAACCTAAACTCTAAACCCTAAACCCTACAAATACAAATAAAATGTCGTAAGACAAAAAAGTCGGTAAAAACCGTGTACTACCCATAAATCCAAGAAATAAAATGAGGAATATTTCCTACATATGCAAGAAAATTATCTAAACCATAAACCTTAAACCCTAAAACCTAAACCATCAACCCAAAACCCTACAAATACAAATAAAATATCCGAAAACAAAAAAGTTAGTAAAAATCGTGTACTAGGCCATAAATCCAAGAATAAAATTAGGAATATTTCCTGCATATGCTAAAAAACTACTTAAACCCTAAACCTAAACCCTAAACCCTAAAACCTAAACCCTAAACTCTACAAATACAAATAAAATGTCGGAAAATAAAAAGGTCAGTAAACACCGTGTACTTGGCCATAAATCCAAGAAATAAAATGAGACATATTTCCTACATATGTTAGAAAATTACCTAAACCCTAAAATCTAAACCCTAAACCATAAACCCTAAACCCTACAAATACCAATATAATGTCGGAAAACAAAAAAGTGGGTAAAAACCGTGTACTAGGCCATAAATCCAAGAAAGAAAATGAGGAATATTTCCTAAATATGCAAGAAAATTACCGAAAACCTAAACCTTAAACCCTAAAACCTAAACCCTACAAATACAAATAAAATGTCGGAACACAGAAAAGTCGGTAAAAACCGTGTAATAGGCCATAAATTCAAGAAAGAAAATGAGGAATATTTCCTGCATATGCTAGAAAATTACATAAACACCCTCAAACCTAAATCCTACAAATGCAAATAAAATGTCGAAAAGCAAAAAATTCGGTAAAAACTGTGTAATAGACCATAAATCCAAGAAAGAAAATGAGGAATACTTCCTACATATGCAAGAAAACTACCTAAACCCTAACCTTAAACCATAAAACCTAAACCCTAAACCCTACAAATACAAATAAAATGTCGGAAAACAAAAAAGTCGGTAAAAACCGTGTAATAGGCCATAAATCCAAGAAATAAAATGAGAAATATTTCCAACATATGCTAGAAAATTACTGAAACCCTAAACCTTAAACCCTAAAACCTAAACCATAAACCCTAAACACTAAATCCTAAACCCTAAACCCTACAAATGCAAATAAAATGTCAGGAAAAAAAAAGTCGGTAAAAACCGGGTACTAGGCCATAAATCCAAGAAATAAAATGAGGAATATTTCCTACATATGCTAGAAAATTACCTAAATCCTACACCGTAAATCCTTCAACCTAAACCCTAAACCCTGAACCCTAAACCCTATACCCTAAGCCCTACAAATACAAATAAACTGTCGAAAAACAAAAAAGTCGGTAATAACCGTGTACTAGGCCATAAATCCAAGAAAGAAAATGGAGAATATTTCCAAAATATGCTAGAAAATTACCTAAAACCTAAACCTTAAACCCTAAAACCTAAACTCTAAACCCTACAAATACAAATAAAATGTGCGAAGACAAAAAAGTCGGCAAAAACCGTGTACTAGGTCATAAATCAAAGAAATAAAATGAGGAATATTTCCTACATATGCAAGAAAATTATCTAAACCATAAACCTTAAACCCTAAAACCTAAACCATCAACCAAAACCCTACAAATACAAATAAAATATCCGAAAACAAAAAAGTCGGTAAAAATCGTGTACTAGGCCATAAATCCAAGAAATAAAATGAGGAATATTTCCTACATATGCTGGAAAATTACTTTAACCCTAAACTTAAACCCTAAACCCTAAACCCTAAACCCTACAAATACAAATAAAATGTCGGAAAACAAAAAGGTCAGTAAACACCATGTACTAGGCCATAAATCTAAGAAATAAAATGAGGAATATTTCCAAAATATGCTAGAAAATTACCTAAACCCTAAACCTTAAACCCTAAAACTAAACCCTAAACCCTAAACCCGAAACACTAAACCCTAAACCCTAGAAATACAAATAAAATGTCGGAAAACAAAAAAGTCGGTAAAAACCGTGTACTAGGCCATAAATCCAAGAAAGAAAATGGGGAATATTTCCAAAATATGCTAGAAAATTACCTAAAACCTAAACCTTAAACCCTAAAACCTAAACTCTAAACCCTAAACCCTACAAATACAAATAAAATGTCGTAAGACAAAAAAGTCGGTAAAAACCGTGTACTACCCATAAATCCAAGAAATAAAATGAGGAATATTTCCTACATATGCAAGAAAATTATCTAAACCATAAACCTTAAACCCTAAAACCTAAACCATCAACCCAAAACCCTACAAATACAAATAAAATATCCGAAAACAAAAAAGTTAGTAAAAATCGTGTACTAGGCCATAAATCCAAGAATAAAATTAGGAATATTTCCTGCATATGCTAAAAAACTACTTAAACCCTAAACCTAAACCCTAAACCCTAAAACCTAAACCCTAAACTCTACAAATACAAATAAAATGTCGGAAAATAAAAAGGTCAGTAAACACCGTGTACTTGGCCATAAATCCAAGAAATAAAATGAGACATATTTCCTACATATGTTAGAAAATTACCTAAACCCTAAAATCTAAACCCTAAACCATAAACCCTAAACCCTACAAATACCAATATAATGTCGGAAAACAAAAAAGTGGGTAAAAACCGTGTACTAGGCCATAAATCCAAGAAAGAAAATGAGGAATATTTCCTAAATATGCAAGAAAATTACCGAAAACCTAAACCTTAAACCCTAAAACCTAAACCCTACAAATACAAATAAAATGTCGGAACACAGAAAAGTCGGTAAAAACCGTGTAATAGGCCATAAATTCAAGAAAGAAAATGAGGAATATTTCCTGCATATGCTAGAAAATTACATAAACACCCTCAAACCTAAATCCTACAAATTCAAATAAAATGTCGAAAAACAAAAAATTCGGTAAAAACTGTGTAATAGACCATAAATCCAAGAAAGAAAATGAGGAATACTTCCTACATATGCAAGAAAACTACCTAAACCCTAACCTTAAACCATAAAACCTAAACCCTAAACCCTACAAATACAAATAAAATGTCGGAAAACAAAAAAGTCGGTAAAAACCGTGTAATAGGCCATAAATCCAAGAAATAAAATGAGAAATATTTCCAACATATGCTAGAAAATTACTGAAACCCTAAACCTTAAACCCTAAAACCTAAACCATAAACCCTAAACACTAAATCCTAAACCCTAAACCCTACAAATGCAAATAAAATGTCAGGAAAAAAAAAAGTCGGTAAAAACCGGGTACAAGGCCATAAATGCAAGAAATAAAATGAGGAATATTTCCTACATATGCTAGAAAATTACCTAAATCCTACACCGTAAATCCTTAAACCTAAACCCTAAACCCTAAACCCTATACCCTAAACCCTACAAATACAAATAAACTGTCGAAAAACAAAAAAGTCGGTAATAACCGTGTACTAGGCCATAAATCCAAGAAAGAAAATGGAGAATATTTCCAAAATATGCTAGAAAATTACCTAAAACCTAAACCTTAAACCCTAAAACCTAAACTCCAAATCCTAAACCCTACAAATACAAATAAAATGTGCGAAGACAAAAAAGTCGGTAAAAACCGTGTACTAGGTCATAAATCAAAGAAATAAAATGAGGAATATTTCCTACATATGCAAGAAAATTATCTAAACCATAAACCTTAAACCCTAAAACCTAAACCATCAACCAAAACCCTACAAATACAAATAAAATATCCGAAAACAAAAAAGTCGGTAAAAATCGTGTACTAGGCTATAAATCCAAGAAATAAAATGAGGAATATTTCCTACATATGCTGGAAAATTACTTTAACCCTAAACTTAAACCCTAAACCCTAAACCCTAAACCCTACAAATACAAATAAAATGTCGGAAAACAAAAAGGTCAGTAAACACCATGTACTAGGCCATAAATCTAAGAAATAAAATGAGGAATATTTCCAAAATATGCTAGAAAATTACCTAAACCCTAAACCTTAAACCCTAAAACTAAACCCTAAACCCTAAACCCGAAACACTAAACCCTAAACCCTAGAAATACAAATAAAATGTCGGAAAACAAAAAAGTCGGTAAAAACCGTGTACTAGGCCATAAATCCAAGAAAGAAAATGGGGAATATTTCCAAAATATGCTAGAAAATTACCTAAAACCTAAACCTTAAACCCTAAAACCTAAACTCTAAACCCTAAACCCTACAAATACAAATAAAATGTCGTAAGACAAAAAAGTCGGTAAAAACCGTGTACTACCCATAAATCCAAGAAATAAAATGAGGAATATTTCCTACATATGCAAGAAAATTATCTAAACCATAAACCTTAAACCCTAAAACCTAAACCATCAACCCAAAACCCTACAAATACAAATAAAATATCCGAAAACAAAAAAGTTAGTAAAAATCGTGTACTAGGCCATAAATCCAAAATAAAATTAGGAATATTTCCTGCATATGCTAAAAAACTACTTAAACCCTAAACCTAAACCCTAAACCCTAAAACCTAAACCCTAAACTCTACAAATACAAATAAAATGTCGGAAAATAAAAAGGTCAGTAAACACCGTGTACTTGGCCATAAATCCAAGAAATAAAATGAGACATATTTCCTACATATGTTAGAAAATTACCTAAACCCTAAAATCTAAACCCTAAACCATAAACCCTAAACCCTACAAATACCAATATAATGTCGGAAAACAAAAAATGGGTAAAAACCGTGTACTAGGCCATAAATCCAAGAAAGAAAATGAGGAATATTTCCTAAATATGCAAGAAAATTACCGAAAACCTAAACCTTAAACCCTAAAACCTAAACCCTACAAATACAAATAAAATGTCGGAACACAGAAAAGTCGGTAAAAACCGTGTAATAGGCCATAAATTCAAGAAAGAAAATGAGGAATATTTCCTGCATATGCTAGAAAATTACATAAACACCCTCAAACCTAAATCCTACAAATGCAAATAAAATGTCGAAAAACAAAAAATTCGGTAAAAACTGTGTAATAGACCATAAATCCAAGAAAGAAAATGAGGAATACTTCCTACATATGCAAGAAAACTACCTAAACCCTAACCTTAAACCATAAAACCTAAACCCTAAACCCTACAAATACAAAAAAAATGTCGGAAAACAAAAAAGTCGGTAAAAACCGTGTAATAGGCCATAAATCCAAGAAATAAAATGAGAAATATTTCCAACATATGCTAGAAAATTACTTAAACCCTAACCCTTAAACCCTAAAACCTAAACCATAAACCCTAAACACTAAATCCTAAACCCTAAACCCTACAAATGCAAATAAAATGTCAGGAAAAAAAAAAGTCGGTAAAAACCGGGTACGAGGCCATAAATACAAGAAATAAAATGAGGAATATTTCCTACATATGCTAGAAAATTACCTAAATCCTACACCGTAAATCCTTAAACCTAAACCCTAAACCCTAAACCCTATACCCTAAACCCTACAAATACAAATAAACTGTCGAAAAACAAAAAAGTCGGTAATAACCGTGTACTAGGCCATAAATCCAAGAAAGAAAATGGAGAATATTTCCAAAATATGCTAGAAAATTACCTAAAACCTAAACCTTAAACCCTAAAACCTAAACTCCAAACCCTAAACCCTACAAATACAAATAAAATGTGCGAAGACAAAAAAGTCGGTAAAAACCGTGTACTAGGTCATAAATCAAAGCAATAAAATGAGGAATATTTCCTACATATGCAAGAAAATTATCTAAACCATAAACCTTAAACCCTAAAACCTAAACCATCAACCAAAACCCTACAAATACAAATAAAATATCCGAAAACAAAAAAGTCGGTAAAAATCGTGTACTAGGCCATAAATCCAAGAAATAAAATGAGGAATATTTCCTACATATGCTGGAAAATTACTTTAACCCTAAACTTAAACCCTAAACCCTAAACCCTAAACCCTACAAATACAAATAAAATGTCGGAAAACAAAAAGGTCAGTAAACACCATGTACTAGGCCATAAATCTAAGAAATAAAATGAGGAATATTTCCAAAATATGCTAGAAAATTACCTAAACCCTAAACCTTAAACCCTAAAACTAAACCCTAAACCCTAAACCCGAAACACTAAACCCTAAACCCTAGAAATACAAATAAAATGTCGGAAAACAAAAAAGTCGGTAAAAACCGTGTACTAGGCCATAAATCCAAGAAAGAAAATGGGGAATATTTCCAAAATATGCTAGAAAATTACCTAAAACCTAAACCTTAAACCCTAAAACCTAAACTCTAAACCCTAAACCCTACAAATACAAATAAAATGTCGTAAGACAAAAAAGTCGGTAAAAACCGTGTACTACCCATAAATCCAAGAAATAAAATGAGGAATATTTCCTACATATGCAAGAAAATTATCTAAACCATAAACCTTAAACCCTAAAACCTAAACCATCAACCCAAAACCCTACAAATACAAATAAAATATCCGAAAACAAAAAAGTTAGTAAAAATCGTGTACTAGGCCATAAATCCAAGAATAAAATTAGGAATATTTCCTGCATATGCTAAAAAACTACTTAAACCCTAAACCTAAACCCTAAACCCTAAAACCTAAACCCTAAACTCTACAAATACAAATAAAATGTCGGAAAATAAAAAGGTCAGTAAACACCGTGTACTTGGCCATAAATCCAAGAAATAAAATGAGACATATTTCCTACATATGTTAGAAAATTACCTAAACCCTAAAATCTAAACCCTAAACCATAAACCCTAAACCCTACAAATACCAATATAATGTCGGAAAACAAAAAAGTGGGTAAAAACCGTGTACTAGGCCATAAATCCAAGAAAGAAAATGAGGAATATTTCCTAAATATGCAAGAAAATTACCGAAAACCTAAACCTTAAACCCTAAAACCTAAACCCTACAAATACAAATAAAATGTCGGAACACAGAAAAGTCGGTAAAAACCGTGTAATAGGCCATAAATTCAAGAAAGAAAATGAGGAATATTTCCTGCATATGCTAGAAAATTACATAAACACCCTCAAACCTAAATCCTACAAATGCAAATAAAATGTCGAAAAACAAAAAATTCGGTAAAAACTGTGTAATAGACCATAAATCCAAGAAAGAAAATGAGGAATACTTCCTACATATGCAAGAAAACTACCTAAACCCTAACCTTAAACCATAAAACCTAAACCCTAAACCCTACAAATACAAATAAAATGTCGGAAAACAAAAAAGTCGGTAAAAACCGTGTAATAGGCCATAAATCCAAGAAATAAAATGAGAAATATTTCCAACATATGCTAGAAAATTACTGAAACCCTAAACCTTAAACCCTCAAACCTAAACCATAAACCCTAAACACTAAATCCTAAACCCTAAACCCTACAAATGCAAATAAAATGTCAGAAAAAAAAAAGTCGGTAAAAACCGGGTACTAGGCCATAAATCCAAGAAATAAAATGAGGAATATTTCCTACATATGCTAGAAAATTACCTAAATCCTACACCGTAAATCCTTCAACCTAAACCCTAAACCCTGAACCCTAAACCCTATACCCTAAGCCCTACAAATACAAATAAACTGTCGAAAAACAAAAAAGTCGGTAATAACCGTGTACTAGGCCATAAATCCAAGAAAGAAAATGGAGAATATTTCCAAAATATGCTAGAAAATTACCTAAAACCTAAACCTTAAACCCTAAAACCTAAACTCTAAACCCTACAAATACAAATAAAATGTGCGAAGACAAAAAAGTCGGCAAAAACCGTGTACTAGGTCATAAATCAAAGAAATAAAATGAGGAATATTTCCTACATATGCAAGAAAATTATCTAAACCATAAACCTTAAACCCTAAAACCTAAACCATCAACCAAAACCCTACAAATACAAATAAAATATCCGAAAACAAAAAAGTCGGTAAAAATCGTGTACTAGGCCATAAATCCAAGAAATAAAATGAGGAATATTTCCTACATATGCTGGAAAATTACTTTAACCCTAAACTTAAACCCTAAACCCTAAACCCTAAACCCTACAAATACAAATAAAATGTCGGAAAACAAAAAGGTCAGTAAACACCATGTACTAGGCCATAAATCTAAGAAATAAAATGAGGAATATTTCCAAAATATGCTAGAAAATTACCTAAACCCTAAACCTTAAACCCTAAAACTAAACCCTAAACCCTAAACCCGAAACACTAAACCCTAAACCCTAGAAATACAAATAAAATGTCGGAAAACAAAAAAGTCGGTAAAAACCGTGTACTAGGCCATAAATCCAAGAAAGAAAATGGGGAATATTTCCAAAATATGCTAGAAAATTACCTAAAACCTAAACCTTAAACCCTAAAACCTAAACTCTAAACCCTAAACCCTACAAATACAAATAAAATGTCGTAAGACAAAAAAGTCGGTAAAAACCGTGTACTACCCATAAATCCAAGAAATAAAATGAGGAATATTTCCTACATATGCAAGAAAATTATCTAAACCATAAACCTTAAACCCTAAAACCTAAACCATCAACCCAAAACCCTACAAATACAAATAAAATATCCGAAAACAAAAAAGTTAGTAAAAATCGTGTACTAGGCCATAAATCCAAGAATAAAATTAGGAATATTTCCTGCATATGCTAAAAAACTACTTAAACCCTAAACCTAAACCCTAAACCCTAAAACCTAAACCCTAAACTCTACAAATACAAATAAAATGTCGGAAAATAAAAAGGTCAGTAAACACCGTGTACTTGGCCATAAATCCAAGAAATAAAATGAGACATATTTCCTACATATGTTAGAAAATTACCTAAACCCTAAAATCTAAACCCTAAACCATAAACCCTAAACCCTACAAATACCAATATAATGTCGGAAAACAAAAAAGTGGGTAAAAACCGTGTACTAGGCCATAAATCCAAGAAAGAAAATGAGGAATATTTCCTAAATATGCAAGAAAATTACCGAAAACCTAAACCTTAAACCCTAAAACCTAAACCCTACAAATACAAATAAAATGTCGGAACACAGAAAAGTCGGTAAAAACCGTGTAATAGGCCATAAATTCAAGAAAGAAAATGAGGAATATTTCCTGCATATGCTAGAAAATTACATAAACACCCTCAAACCTAAATCCTACAAATGCAAATAAAATGTCGAAAAACAAAAAATTCGGTAAAAACTGTGTAATAGACCATAAATCCAAGAAAGAAAATGAGGAATACTTCCTACATATGCAAGAAAACTACCTAAACCCTAACCTTAAACCATAAAACCTAAACCCTAAACCCTACAAATACAAATAAAATGTCGGAAAACAAAAAAGTCGGTAAAAACCGTGTAATAGGCCATAAATCCAAGAAATAAAATGAGAAATATTTCCAACATATGCTAGAAAATTACTGAAACCCTAAACCTTAAACCCTAAAACCTAAACCATAAACCCTAAACACTAAATCCTAAACCCTAAACCCTACAAATGCAAATAAAATGTCAGGAAAAAAAAAAGTCGGTAAAAACCGGGTACAAGGCCATAAATGCAAGAAATAAAATGAGGAATATTTCCTACATATGCTAGAAAATTACCTAAATCCTACACCGTAAATCCTTAAACCTAAACCCTAAACCCTAAACCCTATACCCTAAACCCTACAAATACAAATAAACTGTCGAAAAACAAAAAAGTCGGTAATAACCGTGTACTAGGCCATAAATCCAAGAAAGAAAATGGAGAATATTTCCAAAATATGCTAGAAAATTACCTAAAACCTAAACCTTAAACCCTAAAACCTAAACTCCAAACCCTAAACCCTACAAATACAAATAAAATGTGCGAAGACAAAAAAGTCGGTAAAAACCGTGTACTAGGTCATAAATCAAAGAAATAAAATGAGGAATATTTCCTACATATGCAAGAAAATTATCTAAACCATAAACCTTAAACCCTAAAACCTAAACCATCAACCAAAACCCTACAAATACAAATAAAATATCCGAAAACAAAAAAGTCGGTAAAAATCGTGTACTAGGCTATAAATCCAAGAAATAAAATGAGGAATATTTCCTACATATGCTGGAAAATTACTTTAACCCTAAACTTAAACCCTAAACCCTAAACCCTAAACCCTACAAATACAAATAAAATGTCGGAAAACAAAAAGGTCAGTAAACACCATGTACTAGGCCATAAATCTAAGAAATAAAATGAGGAATATTTCCAAAATATGCTAGAAAATTACCTAAACCCTAAACCTTAAACCCTAAAACTAAACCCTAAACCCTAAACCCGAAACACTAAACCCTAAACCCTAGAAATACAAATAAAATGTCGGAAAACAAAAAAGTCGGTAAAAACCGTGTACTAGGCCATAAATCCAAGAAAGAAAATGGGGAATATTTCCAAAATATGCTAGAAAATTACCTAAAACCTAAACCTTAAACCCTAAAACCTAAACTCTAAACCCTAAACCCTACAAATACAAATAAAATGTCGTAAGACAAAAAAGTCGGTAAAAACCGTGTACTACCCATAAATCCAAGAAATAAAATGAGGAATATTTCCTACATATGCAAGAAAATTATCTAAACCATAAACCTTAAACCCTAAAACCTAAACCATCAACCCAAAACCCTACAAATACAAATAAAATATCCGAAAACAAAAAAGTTAGTAAAAATCGTGTACTAGGCCATAAATCCAAAATAAAATTAGGAATATTTCCTGCATATGCTAAAAAACTACTTAAACCCTAAACCTAAACCCTAAACCCTAAAACCTAAACCCTAAACTCTACAAATACAAATAAAATGTCGGAAAATAAAAAGGTCAGTAAACACCGTGTACTTGGCCATAAATCCAAGAAATAAAATGAGACATATTTCCTACATATGTTAGAAAATTACCTAAATCCTAAAATCTAAACCCTAAACCATAAACCCTAAACCCTACAAATACCAATATAATGTCGGAAAACAAAAAATGGGTAAAAACCGTGTACTAGGCCATAAATCCAAGAAAGAAAATGAGGAATATTTCCTAAATATGCAAGAAAATTACCGAAAACCTAAACCTTAAACCCTAAAACCTAAACCCTACAAATACAAATAAAATGTCGGAACACAGAAAAGTCGGTAAAAACCGTGTAATAGGCCATAAATTCAAGAAAGAAAATGAGGAATATTTCCTGCATATGCTAGAAAATTACATAAACACCCTCAAACCTAAATCCTACAAATGCAAATAAAATGTCGAAAAACAAAAAATTCGGTAAAAACTGTGTAATAGACCATAAATCCAAGAAAGAAAATGAGGAATACTTCCTACATATGCAAGAAAACTACCTAAACCCTAACCTTAAACCATAAAACCTAAACCCTAAACCCTACAAATACAAATAAAATGTCGGAAAACAAAAAAGTCGGTAAAAACCGTGTAATAGGCCATAAATCCAAGAAATAAAATGAGAAATATTTCCAACATATGCTAGAAAATTACTTAAACCCTAACCCTTAAACCCTAAAACCTAAACCATAAACCCTAAACACTAAATCCTAAACCCTAAACCCTACAAATGCAAATAAAATGTCAGGAAAAAAAAAAGTCGGTAAAAACCGGGTACGAGGCCATAAATACAAGAAATAAAATGAGGAATATTTCCTACATATGCTAGAAAATTACCTAAATCCTACACCGTAAATCCTTAAACCTAAACCCTAAACCCTAAACCCTATACCCTAAACCCTACAAATACAAATAAACTGTCGAAAAACAAAAAAGTCGGTAATAACCGTGTACTAGGCCATAAATCCAAGAAAGAAAATGGAGAATATTTCCAAAATATGCTAGAAAATTACCTAAAACCTAAACCTTAAACCCTAAAACCTAAACTCCAAACCCTAAACCCTACAAATACAAATAAAATGTGCGAAGACAAAAAAGTCGGTAAAAACCGTGTACTAGGTCATAAATCAAAGCAATAAAATGAGGAATATTTCCTACATATGCAAGAAAATTATCTAAACCATAAACCTTAAACCCTAAAACCTAAACCATCAACCAAAACCCTACAAATACAAATAAAATATCCGAAAACAAAAAAGTCGGTAAAAATCGTGTACTATGCCATAAATCCAAGAAATAAAATGAGGAATATTTCCTACATATGCTGGAAAATTACTTTAACCCTAAACTTAAACCCTAAACCCTAAACCCTACAAATACAAATAAAATGTCGGAAAACAAAAAGGTCAGTAAACACCATGTACTAGGCCATAAATCTAAGAAATAAAATGAGGAATATTTCCAAAATATGCTAGAAAATTACATAAACCCTAAACCTTAAACCCTAAAACGAAACCCTAAACCCTAAACCCGAAACACTAAACCCTAAACCCTAGAAATACAAATAAAATGTCGGAAAACAAAAAAGTCGGTAAAAACCGTGTACTAGGCCATAAATCCAAGAAAGAAAATGGGGAATATTTCCAAAATATGCTAGAAAATTACCTAAAACCTAAACCTTAAACCCTAAAACCTAAACTCTAAACCCTAAACCCTACAAATACAAATAAAATGTCGTAAGACAAAAAAATCGGTAAAAACCGTGTACTACCCATAAATCCAAGAAATAAAATGAGGAATATTTCCTACATATGCAAGAAAATTATCTAAACCATAAACCTTAAACCCTAAAACCTAAACCATCAACCCAAAACCCTACAAATACAAATAAAATATCCGAAAACAAAAAAGTTAGTAAAAATCGTGTACTAGGCCATAAATCCAAGAATAAAATTAGGAATATTTCCTGCATATGCTAAAAAACTACTTAAACCCTAAACCTAAACCCTAAACCCTAAAACCTAAACCCTAAACTCTACAAATACAAATAAAATGTCGGAAAATAAAAAGGTCAGTAAACACCGTGTACTTGGCCATAAATCCAAGAAATAAAATGAGACATATTTCCTACATATGTTAGAAAATTACCTAAACCCTAAAATCTAAACCCTAAACCATAAACCCTAAACCCTACAAATACCAATATAATGTCGGAAAACAAAAAATGGGTAAAAACCGTGTACTAGGCCATAAATCCAAGAAAGAAAATGAGGAATATTTCCTAAATATGCAAGAAAATTACCGAAAACCTAAACCTTAAACCCTAAAACCTAAACCCTACAAATACAAATAAAATGTCGGAACACAGAAAAGTCGGTAAAAACCGTGTAATAGGCCATAAATTCAAGAAAGAAAATGAGGAATATTTCCTGCATATGCTAGAAAATTACATAAACACCCTCAAACCTAAATCCTACAAATGCAAATAAAATGTCGAAAAACAAAAAAGTAGGTAAAAACTGTGTAATAGACCATAAATCCAAGAAAGAATATGAGGAATACTTCCTACATATGCAAGAAAACTACCTAAACCCTAACCTTAAACCATAAAACCTAAACCCTAAACCCTACAAATACAAATAAAATGTCGGAAAACAAAAAAGTCGGTAAAAACCGTGTAATAGGCCATAAATCCAAGAAATAAAATGAGAAATATTTCCAACATATGCTAGAAAATTACTTAAACCCTAAACCTTAAACCCTAAAACCTAAACCATAAACCCTAAACACTAAATCCTAAACCCTAAACCCTACAAATCTAAATAAAATGTCAGAAAACAAAAAAGTCGGTAAAAACAGGGTATTAGGCCATAAATCCAAGAAATAAAATGAGGAATATTTCCTACATATGCTAGAAAATTACCTAAATCCTACACCGTAAATCCTTAAACCTAAACCCTAAACCCTAAGCCCTATACCCTATACCCTAAGCCCTACAAATACAAATAAACTGTCGAAAAACAAAAAAAGTCGGTAATAACCGTGTACTAGGCCATAAATCCAAGAAAGAAAATGGAGAATATTTCCAAAATATGCTAGAAAATTAACTAAAACCTAAACCTTAAACCCTAAAACCTAAACTGTAAACCCTACAAATACAAATAAAATGTGCGAAGACAAAAAAGTCGGTAAAAACCGTGTACTAGGTCATAAATCAAAGAAATAAAATGAGGAATATTTCCTACATATGCAAGAAAATTATCTAAACCATAAACCTTAAACCCTAAAACCTAAACCATCAACCAAAAACCTACAAATACAAATAAAATATCCGAAAACAAAAAAGTCGGTAAAAATCGTGTACTAGGCCATAAATCCAAGAAATAAAATGAGGAATATTTCCTACATATGCTGGAAAATTACTTTAACCCTAAACTTAAACCCTAAACCCTAAACCCAACAAATACAAATAAAATGTCGGAAAACAAAAAGGTCAGTAAACACCATGTACTAGGCCATAAATCTAAGAAATAAAATGAGGAATATTTCTAAAATATGCTAGAAAATTACCTAAACCCTAAACCTTAAACCCTAAAACTAAACCCTAAACCCTAAACCCGAAACACTAAACCCTAAACCCTAGAAATACAAATAAAATGTCGGAAAACAAAAAAGTCGGTAAAAACCGTGTACTAGGCCATAAATCCAAGAAAGAAAATGGGGAATATTTCCAAAATATGCTAGAAAATTACCTAAAACCTAAACCTTAAACCCTAAAACCTAAACTCTAAACCCTAAACCCTACAAATACAAATAAAATGTCGTAAGACAAAAAAGTCGGTAAAAACCGTGTACTACCCACAAATCCAAGAAATAAAATGAGGAATATTTCCTACATATGCAAGAAAATTATCTAAACCATAAACCTTAAACCCTAAAACCTAAACCATCAACCCAAAACCCTACAAATACAAATAAAATATCCGAAAACAAAAAAGTTAGTAAAAATCGTGTACTAGGCCATAAATCCAAGAATAAAATTAGGAATATTTCCTGCATATGCTAAAAAACTACTTAAACCCTAAACCTAAACCCTAAACCCTAAAACCTAAACCCTAAACTCTACAAATACAAATAAAATGTCGGAAAATAAAAAGGTCAGTAAACACCGTGTACTTGGCCATAAATCCAAGAAATAAAATGAGACATATTTCCTACATATGTTAGAAAATTACCTAAACCCTAAACCATAAACCCTAAACCCTACAAATACCAATAAAATGTCGGAAAACAAAAAAGTGGGTAAAAACCGTGTACTAGGCCATAAATCCAAGAAAGAAAATGAGGAATATTTCCTAAATATGCAAGAAAATTACCGAAAACCTAAACCTTAAACCCTAAAACCTAAACCCTACAAATACAAATAAAATGTCGGAAAACAGAAAAGTCGGTAAAAACCGTGTAATAGGCCATAAATTCAAGAAAGAAAATGAGGAATATTTCCTGCATATGCTAGAAAATTACATAAACACCCTCAAACCTAAATCCTACAAATGCAAATAAAATGTCGAAAAACAAAAAATTCGGTAAAAACTGTGTAATAGACCATAAATCCAAGAAAGAAAATGAGGAATACTTCCTACATATGCAAGAAAACTACCTAAACCCTAACCTTAAACCATAAAACCTAAACCCTAAACCCTACAAATACAAATAAAATGTCGGAAAACAAAAAAGTCGGTAAAAACCGTGTAATAGGCCATAAATCCAAGAAATAAAATGAGAAATATTTCCAACATATGCTAGAAAATTACTGAAACCCTAAACCTTAAACCCTAAAACCTAAACCATAAACCCTAAACACTAAATCCTAAACCCTAAACCCTACAAATGCAAATAAAATGTCAGGAAAAAAAAGTCGGTAAAAACCGGGTACTAGGCCATAAATCCAAGAAATAAAATGAGGAATATTTCCTACATATGCTAGAAAATTACCTAAATCCTACACCGTAAATCCTTCAACCTAAACCCTAAACCCTGAACCCTAAACCCTATACCCTAAGCCCTACAAATACAAATAAACTGTCGAAAAACAAAAAAGTCGGTAATAACCGTGTACTAGGCCATAAATCCAAGAAAGAAAATGAAGAATATTTCCAAAATATGCTAGAAAATTACCTAAAACCTAAACCTTAAACCCTAAAACCTAAACTCTAAACCCTACAAATACAAATAAAATGTGCGAAGACAAAAAATTCGGTAAAAACCGTGTACTAGGTCATAAATCAAAGAAATAAAATGGGAAATATTTCCAACATATGCTAGAAAATTACTTAAACCCTAAACCTTAAACCCTAAAACCTAAACCATAAACCCTAAACACTAAATCCTAAACCCTAAACCCTACAAATCTAAATAAAATGTCAGAAAACAAAAAAGTCGGTAAAAACAGGGTATTAGGCCATAAATCCAAGAAATAAAATGAGGAATATTTCCTACATATGTTAGAAAATTACCTAAACCCTAAACCTTAAACCCTAAAATCTAAACCCTAAACCATAAACCCTAAACCCTACAAATACCAATAAAATGTCGGAAAACAAAAAAGTGAGTAAAAACCGTGTACTAGGCCATAAATCCAAGAAAGAAAATGAGGAATATTTCCTAAATATGCTAGAAAATTACCGAAAACCTAAACCTTAAACCCTAAAACCTAAACCCTACAAATACAAATAAAATGTCGGAAAACAGAAAAGTCGGTAAAAACCGTGTACTAGGCCATAAATTCAAGAAAGAAAATGAGGAATATTTCCTGCATATGCTAGAAAATTACATAAACACCCTCAAACCTAAACCCTAAACCCTAAATCCTACAAATGCAAATAAAATGTCGAAAAACAAAAAAGTAGGTAAAAACTGTGTAATAGACCATAAATCCAAGAAAGAATATGAGGAATACTTCCTACATATGCAAGAAAACTACCTAAACCCTAACCTTAAACCATAAAACCTAAACCCTAAACCCTACAAATACAAATAAAATGTCGGAAAACAAAAAAGTCGGTAAAAACCGTGTAATAGGCCATAAATCCAAGAAATAAAATGAGAAATATTTCCAACATATGCTAGAAAATTACTTAAACCCTAAACCTTAAACCCTAAAACCTAAACCATAAACCCTAAACACTAAATCCTAAACCCTAAACCCTACAAATCTAAATAAAATGTCAGAAAACAAAAAAGTCGGTAAAAACAGGGTATTAGGCCATAAATCCAAGAAATAAAATGAGGAATATTTCCTACATATGCTAGAAAATTACCTAAATCCTACACCGTAAATCCTTAAACCTAAACCCTAAACCCTAAGCCCTATACCCTATACCCTAAGCCCTACAAATACAAATAAACTGTCGAAAAACAAAAAAAGTCGGTAATAACCGTGTACTAGGCCATAAATCCAAGAAAGAAAATGGAGAATATTTCCAAAATATGCTAGAAAATTAACTAAAACCTAAACCTTAAACCCTAAAACCTAAACTGTAAACCCTACAAATACAAATAAAATGTGCGAAGACAAAAAAGTCGGTAAAAACCGTGTACTAGGTCATAAATCAAAGAAATAAAATGAGGAATATTTCCTACATATGCAAGAAAATTATCTAAACCATAAACCTTAAACCCTAAAACCTAAACCATCAACCAAAAACCTACAAATACAAATAAAATATCCGAAAACAAAAAAGTCGGTAAAAATCGTGTACTAGGCCATAAATCCAAGAAATAAAATGAGGAATATTTCCTACATATGCTGGAAAATTACTTTAACCCTAAACTTAAACCCTAAACCCTAAACCCAACAAATACAAATAAAATGTCGGAAAACAAAAAGGTCAGTAAACACCATGTACTAGGCCATAAATCTAAGAAATAAAATGAGGAATATTTCTAAAATATGCTAGAAAATTACCTAAACCCTAAACCTTAAACCCTAAAACTAAACCCTAAACCCTAAACCCGAAACACTAAACCCTAAACCCTAGAAATACAAATAAAATGTCGGAAAACAAAAAAGTCGGTAAAAACCGTGTACTAGGCCATAAATCCAAGAAAGAAAATGGGGAATATTTCCAAAATATGCTAGAAAATTACCTAAAACCTAAACCTTAAACCCTAAAACCTAAACTCTAAACCCTAAACCCTACAAATACAAATAAAATGTCGTAAGACAAAAAAGTCGGTAAAAACCGTGTACTACCCACAAATCCAAGAAATAAAATGAGGAATATTTCCTACATATGCAAGAAAATTATCTAAACCATAAACCTTAAACCCTAAAACCTAAACCATCAACCCAAAACCCTACAAATACAAATAAAATATCCGAAAACAAAAAAGTTAGTAAAAATCGTGTACTAGGCCATAAATCCAAGAATAAAATTAGGAATATTTCCTGCATATGCTAAAAAACTACTTAAACCCTAAACCTAAACCCTAAACCCTAAAACCTAAACCCTAAACTCTACAAATACAAATAAAATGTCGGAAAATAAAAAGGTCAGTAAACACCGTGTACTTGGCCATAAATCCAAGAAATAAAATGAGACATATTTCCTACATATGTTAGAAAATTACCTAAACCCTAAACCATAAACCCTAAACCCTACAAATACCAATAAAATGTCGGAAAACAAAAAAGTGGGTAAAAACCGTGTACTAGGCCATAAATCCAAGAAAGAAAATGAGGAATATTTCCTAAATATGCAAGAAAATTACCGAAAACCTAAACCTTAAACCCTAAAACCTAAACCCTACAAATACAAATAAAATGTCGGAAAACAGAAAAGTCGGTAAAAACCGTGTAATAGGCCATAAATTCAAGAAAGAAAATGAGGAATATTTCCTGCATATGCTAGAAAATTACATAAACACCCTCAAACCTAAATCCTACAAATGCAAATAAAATGTCGAAAAACAAAAAATTCGGTAAAAACTGTGTAATAGACCATAAATCCAAGAAAGAAAATGAGGAATACTTCCTACATATGCAAGAAAACTACCTAAACCCTAACCTTAAACCATAAAACCTAAACCCTAAACCCTACAAATACAAATAAAATGTCGGAAAACAAAAAAGTCGGTAAAAACCGTGTAATAGGCCATAAATCCAAGAAATAAAATGAGAAATATTTCCAACATATGCTAGAAAATTACTGAAACCCTAAACCTTAAACCCTAAAACCTAAACCATAAACCCTAAACACTAAATCCTAAACCCTAAACCCTACAAATGCAAATAAAATGTCAGGAAAAAAAAGTCGGTAAAAACCGGGTACTAGGCCATAAATCCAAGAAATAAAATGAGGAATATTTCCTACATATGCTAGAAAATTACCTAAATCCTACACCGTAAATCCTTCAACCTAAACCCTAAACCCTGAACCCTAAACCCTATACCCTAAGCCCTACAAATACAAATAAACTGTCGAAAAACAAAAAAGTCGGTAATAACCGTGTACTAGGCCATAAATCCAAGAAAGAAAATGAAGAATATTTCCAAAATATGCTAGAAAATTACCTAAAACCTAAACCTTAAACCCTAAAACCTAAACTCTAAACCCTACAAATACAAATAAAATGTGCGAAGACAAAAAATTCGGTAAAAACCGTGTACTAGGTCATAAATCAAAGAAATAAAATGGGAAATATTTCCAACATATGCTAGAAAATTACTTAAACCCTAAACCTTAAACCCTAAAACCTAAACCATAAACCCTAAACACTAAATCCTAAACCCTAAACCCTACAAATCTAAATAAAATGTCAGAAAACAAAAAAGTCGGTAAAAACAGGGTATTAGGCCATAAATCCAAGAAATAAAATGAGGAATATTTCCTACATATGTTAGAAAATTACCTAAACCCTAAACCTTAAACCCTAAAATCTAAACCCTAAACCATAAACCCTAAACCCTACAAATACCAATAAAATGTCGGAAAACAAAAAAGTGAGTAAAAACCGTGTACTAGGCCATAAATCCAAGAAAGAAAATGAGGAATATTTCCTAAATATGCTAGAAAATTACCGAAAACCTAAACCTTAAACCCTAAAACCTAAACCCTACAAATACAAATAAAATGTCGGAAAACAGAAAAGTCGGTAAAAACCGTGTACTAGGCCATAAATTCAAGAAAGAAAATGAGGAATATTTCCTGCATATGCTAGAAAATTACATAAACACCCTCAAACCTAAACCCTAAACCCTAAATCCTACAAATGCAAATAAAATGTCGAAAAACAAAAAAGTAGGTAAAAACTGTGTAATAGACCATAAATCCAAGAAAGAATATGAGGAATACTTCCTACATATGCAAGAAAACTACCTAAACCCTAACCTTAAACCATAAAACCTAAACCCTAAACCCTACAAATACAAATAAAATGTCGGAAAACAAAAAAGTCGGTAAAAACCGTGTAATAGGCCATAAATCCAAGAAATAAAATGAGAAATATTTCCAACATATGCTAGAAAATTACTTAAACCCTAAACCTTAAACCCTAAAACCTAAACCATAAACCCTAAACACTAAATCCTAAACCCTAAACCCTACAAATCTAAATAAAATGTCAGAAAACAAAAAAGTCGGTAAAAACAGGGTATTAGGCCATAAATCCAAGAAATAAAATGAGGAATATTTCCTACATATGCTAGAAAATTACCTAAATCCTACACCGTAAATCCTTAAACCTAAACCCTAAACCCTAAGCCCTATACCCTATACCCTAAGCCCTACAAATACAAATAAACTGTCGAAAAACAAAAAAAGTCGGTAATAACCGTGTACTAGGCCATAAATCCAAGAAAGAAAATGGAGAATATTTCCAAAATATGCTAGAAAATTAACTAAAACCTAAACCTTAAACCCTAAAACCTAAACTGTAAACCCTACAAATACAAATAAAATGTGCGAAGACAAAAAAGTCGGTAAAAACCGTGTACTAGGTCATAAATCAAAGAAATAAAATGAGGAATATTTCCTACATATGCAAGAAAATTATCTAAACCATAAACCTTAAACCCTAAAACCTAAACCATCAACCAAAAACCTACAAATAAAAATAAAATATCCGAAAACAAAAAAGTCGGTAAAAATCGTGTACTAGGCCATAAATCCAAGAAATAAAATGAGGAATATTTCCTACATATGCTGGAAAATTACTTTAACCCTAAACTTAAACCCTAAACCCTAAACCCAACAAATACAAATAAAATGTCGGAAAACAAAAAGGTCAGTAAACACCATGTACTAGGCCATAAATCTAAGAAATAAAATGAGGAATATTTCTAAAATATGCTAGAAAATTACCTAAACCCTAAACCTTAAACCCTAAAACTAAACCCTAAACCCTAAACCCGAAACACTAAACCCTAAACCCTAGAAATACAAATAAAATGTCGGAAAACAAAAAAGTCGGTAAAAACCGTGTACTAGGCCATAAATCCAAGAAAGAAAATGGGGAATATTTCCAAAATATGCTAGAAAATTACCTAAAACCTAAACCTTAAACCCTAAAACCTAAACTCTAAACCCTAAACCCTACAAATACAAATAAAATGTCGTAAGACAAAAAAGTCGGTAAAAACCGTGTACTACCCACAAATCCAAGAAATAAAATGAGGAATATTTCCTACATATGCAAGAAAATTATCTAAACCATAAACCTTAAACCCTAAAACCTAAACCATCAACCCAAAACCCTACAAATACAAATAAAATATCCGAAAACAAAAAAGTTAGTAAAAATCGTGTACTAGGCCATAAATCCAAGAATAAAATTAGGAATATTTCCTGCATATGCTAAAAAACTACTTAAACCCTAAACCTAAACCCTAAACCCTAAAACCTAAACCCTAAACTCTACAAATACAAATAAAATGTCGGAAAATAAAAAGGTCAGTAAACACCGTGTACTTGGCCATAAATCCAAGAAATAAAATGAGACATATTTCCTACATATGTTAGAAAATTACCTAAACCCTAAACCATAAACCCTAAACCCTACAAATACCAATAAAATGTCGGAAAACAAAAAAGTGGGTAAAAACCGTGTACTAGGCCATAAATCCAAGAAAGAAAATGAGGAATATTTCCTAAATATGCAAGAAAATTACCGAAAACCTAAACCTTAAACCCTAAAACCTAAACCCTACAAATACAAATAAAATGTCGGAAAACAGAAAAGTCGGTAAAAACCGTGTAATAGGCCATAAATTCAAGAAAGAAAATGAGGAATATTTCCTGCATATGCTAGAAAATTACATAAACACCCTCAAACCTAAATCCTACAAATGCAAATAAAATGTCGAAAAACAAAAAATTCGGTAAAAACTGTGTAATAGACCATAAATCCAAGAAAGAAAATGAGGAATACTTCCTACATATGCAAGAAAACTACCTAAACCCTAACCTTAAACCATAAAACCTAAACCCTAAACCCTACAAATACAAATAAAATGTCGGAAAACAAAAAAGTCGGTAAAAACCGTGTAATAGGCCATAAATCCAAGAAATAAAATGAGAAATATTTCCAACATATGCTAGAAAATTACTGAAACCCTAAACCTTAAACCCTAAAACCTAAACCATAAACCCTAAACACTAAATCCTAAACCTTAAACCCTACAAATGCAAATAAAATGTCAGGAAAAAAAAAGTCGGTAAAAACCGGGTACTAGGCCATAAATCCAAGAAATAAAATGAGGAATATTTCCTACATATGCTAGAAAATTACCTAAATCCTACACCGTAAATCCTTCAACCTAAACCCTAAACACTGAACCCTAAACCCTATACCCTAAGCCCTACAAATACAAATAAACTGTCGAAAAACAAAAAAGTCGGTAATAACCGTGTACTAGGCCATAAATCCAAGAAAGAAAATGGAGAATATTTCCAAAATATGCTAGAAAATTACCTAAAACCTAAACCTTAAACCCTAAAACCTAAACTCTAAACCCTACAAATACAAATAAAATGTGCGAAGACAAAAAAGTCGGTAAAAACCGTGTACTAGGTCATAAATCAAAGAAATAAAATGGGAAATATTTCCAACATATGCTAGAAAATTACTTAAACCCTAAACCTTAAACCCTAAAACCTAAACCATAAACCCTAAACACTAAATCCTAAACCCTAAACCCTACAAATCTAAATAAAATGTCAGAAAACAAAAAAGTCGGTAAAAACCGGGTACTAGGCCATAAATCCAAGAAATAAAATGAGGAATATTTCCTACATATGCTAGAAAATTACCTAAATCCTACACCGTAAATCCTTCAACCTAAACCCTAAACCCTGAACCCTAAACCCTATACCCTAAGCCCTACAAATACAAATAAACTGTCGAAAAACAAAAAAGTCGGTAATAACCGTGTACTAGGCCATAAATCCAAGAAAGAAAATGGAGAATATTTCCAAAATATGCTAGAAAATTACCTAAAACCTAAACCTTAAACCCTAAAACCTAAACTCTAAACCCTACAAATACAAATAAAATGTGCGAAGACAAAAAAGTCGGTAAAAACCGTGTACTAGGTCATAAATCAAAGAAATAAAATGGGAAATATTTCCAACATATGCTAGAAAATTACTTAAACCCTAAACCTTAAACCCTAAAACCTAAACCATAAACCCTAAACACTAAATCCTAAACCCTAAACCCTACAAATCTAAATAAAATGTCAGAAAACAAAAAAGTCGGTAAAAACAGGGTATTAGGCCATAAATCCAAGAAATAAAATGAGGAATATTTCCTACATATGTTAGAAAATTACCTAAACCCTAAACCTTAAACCCTAAAATCGAAACCCTAAACCATAAACCCTAAACCCTACAAATACCAATAAAATGTCGGAAAACAAAAAAGTGGGTAAAAACCGTGTACTAGGCCATAAATCCAAGAAAGAAAATGAGGAATATTTCCTAAATATGCTAGAAAATTACCGAAAACCTAAACCTTAAACCCTAAAACCTAAACCCTACAAATACAAATAAAATGTCGGAAAACAGAAAAGTCGGTAAAAACCGTGTACTAGGCCATAAATTCAAGAAAGAAAATGAGGAATATTTCCTGCATATGCTAGAAAATTACATAAACACCCTCAAACCTAAACCCTAAACCCTAAATCCTACAAATGCAAATAAAATGTCGAAAAACAAAAAAGTAGGTAAAAACTGTGTAATAGACCATAAATCCAAGAAAGAATATGAGGAATACTTCCTACATAAGCAAGAAAACTACCTAAACCCTAACCTTAAACCATAAAACCTAAACCCTAAACCCTACAAATACAAATAAAATGTCGGAAAACAAAAAAGTCGGTAAAAACCGTGTAATAGGCCATAAATCCAAGAAATAAAATGAGAAATATTTCCAACATATGCTAGAAAATTACTTAAACCCTAAACCTTAAACCATAAAACCTAAACCATAAACCCTAAACACTAAATCCTAAACCCTAAACCCTACAAATCTAAATAAAATGTCAGAAAACAAAAAAGTCGGTAAAAACAGGGTATTAGGCCATAAATCCAAGAAATAAAATGAGGAATATTTCCTACATATGCTAGAAAATTACCTAAATCCTACACCGTAAATCCTTAAACCTAAACCCTAAACCCTAAACCCTAAACCCTATACCCTAAGCCCTACAAATACAAATAAACTGTCGAAAAACAAAAAAGTCGGTAATAACCGTGTACTAGGCCATAAATCCAAGAAAGAAAATGGAGAATATTTCCAAAATATGCTAGAAAATTAACTAAAACCTAAACCTTAAACCCTAAAACCTAAACTGTAAACCCTACAAATACAAATAAAATGTGCGAAGACAAAAAAGTCGGTAAAAACCGTGTACTAGGTCATAAATCAAAGAAATAAAATGAGGAATATTTCCTACATATGCAAGAAAATTATCTAAACCATAAACCTTAAACCCTAAAACCTAAACCATCAACCAAAACCCTACAAATACAAATAAAATATCCGAAAACAAAAAAGTCGGTAAAAATCGTGTACTAGGCCATAAATCCAAGAAATAAAATGAGGAATATTTCCTACATATGCTGGAAAATTACTTTAACCCTAAACTTAAACCCTAAACCCTAAACCCTACAAATACAAATAAAATGTCGGAAAACAAAAAGGTCAGTAACCACCATGTATTAGGCCATAAATCTAAGAAATAAAATGAGGAATATTTCCAAAATATGCTAGAAAATTACCTAAACCCTAAACCTTAAACCCTAAAACTAAACCCTAAACCTTAAACCCTAAAACTAAACCCTAAACCCTAAACCCGAAACACTAAACCCTAAACCCTAGAAATACAAATAAAATGTCGGAAAACAAAAAAGTCGGTAAAAACCGTGTACTAGGCCATAAATCCAAGAAAGAAAATGGGGAATATTTCCAAAATATGCTAGAAAATTACCTAAAACCTAAACCTTAAACCCTAAAACCTAAACTCTAAACCCTAAACCCTACAAATACAAATAAAATGTCGTAAGACAAAAAAATCGGTAAAAACCGTGTACTACCCATAAATCCAAGAAATAAAATGAGGAATATTTCCTACATATGCAAGAAAATTATCTAAACCATAAACCTTAAACCCTAAAACCTAAACCATCAACCCAAAACCCTACAAATACAAATAAAATATCCGAAAACAAAAAAGTTAGTAAAAATCGTGTACTAGGCCATAAATCCAAGAATAAAATTAGGAATATTTCCTGCATATGCTAAAAAACTACTTAAACCCTAAACCTAAACCCTAAACCCTAAAACCTAAACCCTAAACTCTACAAATACAAATAAAATGTCGGAAAATAAAAAGGTCAGTAAACACCGTGTACTTGGCCATAAATCCAAGAAATAAAATGAGACATATTTCCTACATATGTTAGGAAATTACCTAAACCCTAAAATCTAAATCCTAAACCATAAACCCTAAACCCTACAAATACCAATAAAATGTCGGAAAACAAAAAAGTGGGTAAAAACCGTGTACTAGGCCATAAATCCAAGAAAGAAAATGTGGAATATTTCCTAAATATGCAAGAAAATTACCGAAAACCTAAACCTTAAACCCTAAAACCTAAACCCTACAAATACAAATAAAATGTCGAAAAACAGAAAAGTCGGTAAAAACCGTGTAATAGGCCATAAATTCAAGAAAGAAAATGAGGAATATTTCCTGCATATGCTAGAAAATTACATAAACACCCTCAAACCTAAATCCTACAAATGCAAATAAAATGTCGAAAAACAAAAAATTCGGTAAAAACTGTGTAATAGACCATAAATCCAAGAAAGAAAATGAGGAATACTTCCTACATATGCAAGAAAACTACCTAAACCCTAACCTTAAACCATAAAACCTAAACCCTAAACCCTACAAATACAAATAAAATGTCGGAAAACAAAAAAGTCGGTAAAAACCGTGTAATAGGCCATAAATCCAAGAAATAAAATGAGAAATATTTCCAACATATGCTAGAAAATTACTGAAACCCTAAACCTTAAACCCTAAAACCTAAACCATAAACCCTAAACACTAAATCCTAAACCCTAAACCCTACAAATGCAAATAAAATGTCAGGAAAAAAAAAGTCGGTAAAAACCGGGTACTAGGCCATAAATCCAAGAAATAAAATGAGGAATATTTCCTACATATGCTAGAAAATTACCTAAATCCTACACCGTAAATCCTTCAACCTAAACCCTAAACCCTGAACCCTAAACCCTATACCCTAAGTCCTACAAATACAAATAAACTGTCGAAAAACAAAAAAGTCGGTAATAACCGTGTACTAGGCCATAAATCCAAGAAAGAAAATGGAGAATATTTCCAAAATATGCTAGAAAATTACCTAAAACCTAAACCTTAAACCCTAAAACCTAAACTCTAAACCCTACAAATACAAATAAAATGTGCGAAGACAAAAAAGTCGGTAAAAACCGTGTACTAGGTCATAAATCAAAGAAATAAAATGGGAAATATTTCCGACATATGCTAGAAAATTACTTAAACCCTAAACCTTAAACCCTAAAACCTAAACCATAAACCCTAAACACTAAATCCTAAACCCTAAACCCTACAAATCTAAATAAAATGTCAGAAAACAAAAAAGTCGGTAAAAACCGGGTACTAGGCCATAAATCCAAGAAATAAAATGAGGAATATTTCCTACATATGCTAGAAAATTACCTAAATCCTACACCGTAAATCCTTCAACCTAAACCCTAAACCCTGAACCCTAAACCCTATACCCTAAGCCCTACAAATACAAATAAACTGTCGAAAAACAAAAAAGTCGGTAATAACCGTGTACTAGGCCATAAATCCAAGAAAGAAAATGGAGAATATTTCCAAAATATGCTAGAAAATTACCTAAAACCTAAACCTTAAACCCTAAAACCTAAACTCTAAACCCTACAAATACAAATAAAATGTGCGAAGACAAAAAAGTCAGTAAAAACCGTGTACTAGGTCATAAATCAAAGAAATAAAATGGGAAATATTTCCAACATAAGCTAGAAAATTACTTAAACCCTAAACCTTAAACCCTAAAACCTAAACCATAAACCCTAAACACTAAATCCTAAACCCTAAACCCTACAAATCTAAATAAAATGTCAGAAAACAAAAAAGTCGGTAAAAACAGGGTATTAGGCCATAAATCCAAGAAATAAAATGAGGAATATTTCCTACATATGTTAGAAAATTACCTAAACCCTAAACCTTAAACCCTAAAATCTAAACCATAAACCCTAAACCCTAAACCCTACAAATACCAATAAAATGTCGGAAAACAAAAAAGTGGGTAAAAACCGTGTACTAGGCCATAAATCCAAGAAAGAAAATGAGGAATATTTCCTAAATATGCTAGAAAATTACCGAAAACCTAAACCTTAAACCCTAAAACCTAAACCCTACAAATACAAATAAAATGTCGGAAAACAGAAAAGTCGGTAAAAACCGTGTACTAGGCCATAAATTCAAGAAAGAAAATGAGGAATATTTCCTGCATATGCTAGAAAATTACATAAACACCCTCAAACCTAAACCCTAAACCCTAAATCCTACAAATGCAAATAAAATGTCGAAAAACAAAAAAGTAGGTAAAAACTGTGTAATAGACCATAAATCCAAGAAAGAATATGAGGAATACTTCCTACATATGCAAGAAAACTACCTAAACCCTAACCTTAAACCATAAAACCTAAACCCTAAACCCTACAAATACAAATAAAATATCGGAAAACAAAAAAGTCGGTAAAAACCGTGTAATAGGCCATAAATCCAAGAAATAAAATGAGAAATATTTCCAACATATGCTAGAAAATTACTTAAACCCTAAACCTTAAACCCTAAAACCTAAACCATAAACCCTAAACACTAAATCCTAAACCCTAAACCCTACAAATCTAAATAAAATGTCAGAAAACAAAAAAGTCGGTAAAAACAGGGTATTAGGCCATAAATCCAAGAAATAAAATGAGGAATATTTCCTACATATGCTAGAAAATTACCTAAATCCTACACCGTAAATCCTTAAACCTAAACCCTAAACCCTGAACCCTAAACCCTATACCCTAAGTCCTACAAATACAAATAAACTGTCGAAAAACAAAAAAGTCGGTAATAACCGTGTACTAGGCCATAAATCCAAGAAAGAAAATGGAGAATATTTCCAAAATATGCTAGAAAATTACCTAAAACCTAAACCTTAAACCCTAAAACCTAAACTCTAAACCCTACAAATACAAATAAAATGTGCGAAGACAAAAAAGTCGGTAAAAACCGTGTACTAGGTCATAAATCAAAGAAATAAAATGGGAAATATTTCCAACATATGCTAGAAAATTACTTAAACCCTAAACCTTAAACCCTAAAACCTAAACCATAAACCCTAAACACTAAATCCTAAACCCTAAACCCTACAAATCTAAATAAAATGTCAGAAAACAAAAAAGTCGGTAAAAACAGGGTATTAGGCCATAAATCCAAGAAATAAAATGAGGAATATTTCCTACATATGTTAGAAAATTACCTAAACCCTAAACCTTAAACCCTAAAATCGAAACCCTAAACCATAAACCCTAAACCCTACAAATACCAATAAAATGTCGGAAAACAAAAAAGTGGGTAAAAACCGTGTACTAGGCCATAAATCCAAGAAATAAAATGGGAAATATTTCCTAAATATGCTAGAAAATTACCGAAAACCTAAACCTTAAACCCTAAAACCTAAACCCTACAAATACAAATAAAATGTCGGAAAACAAAAAAGTCGGTAAAAACCGTGTAATAGGCCATAAATCCAAGAAATAAAATGGGAAATATTTCCAACATATGCTAGAAAATTACTTAAACCCTAAACCTTAAACCCTAAAACCTAAACCATAAACCCTAAACACTAAATCCTAAACCCTAAACCCTACAAATCTAAATAAAATGTCAGAAAACAAAAAAGTCGGTAAAAACCGGGTACTAGGCCATAAATCCAAGAAATAAAATGAGTAATATTTCCTACATATGCTAGAAAATTACCTAAATCCTACACCGTAAATCCTTCAACCTAAACCCTAAACCCTGAACCCTAAACCCTATACCCTAAGTCCTACAAATACAAATAAACTGTCGAAAAACAAAAAAGTCGGTAATAACCGTGTACTAGGCCATAAATCCAAGAAAGAAAATGGAGAATATTTCCAAAATATGCTAGAAAATTACCTAAAACCTAAACCTTAAACCCTAAAACCTAAACTCTAAACCCTACAAATACAAATAAAATGTGCGAAGACAAAAAAGTCGGTAAAAACCGTGTACTAGGTCATAAATCAAAGAAATAAAATGGGAAATATTTCCAACATATGCTAGAAAATTACTTAAACCCTAAACCTTAAACCCTAAAACCTAAACCATAAACCCTAAACACTAAATCCTAAACCCTAAACCCTACAAATCTAAATAAAATGTCAGAAAACAAAAAAGTCGGTAAAAACAGGTTATTAGGCCATAAATCCAAGAAATAAAATGAGGAATATTTCCTACATATGTTAGAAAATTACCTAAACCCTAAACCTTAAACCCTAAAATCGAAACCCTAAACCATAAACCCTAAACCCTACAAATACCAATAAAATGTCGGAAAACAAAAAAGTGGGTAAAAACCGTGTACTAGGCCATAAATCCAAGAAAGAAAATGAGGAATATTTCCTAAATATGCTAGAAAATTACCGAAAACCTAAACCTTAAACCCTAAAACCTAAACCCTACAAATACAAATAAAATGTCGGAAAACAGAAAAGTCGGTAAAAACCGTGTACTAGGCCATAAATTCAAGAAAGAAAATGAGGAATATTTCCTGCATATGCTAGAAAATTACATAAACACCCTCAAACCTAAACCCTAAACCCTAAATCCTACAAATGCAAATAAAATGTCGAAAAACAAAAAAGTAGGTAAAAACTGTGTAATAGACCATAAATCCAAGAAAGAATATGAGGAATACTTCCTACATATGCAAGAAAACTACCTAAACCCTAACCTTAAACCATAAAACCTAAACCCTAAACCCTACAAATACAAATAAAATATCGGAAAACAAAAAAGTCGGTAAAAACCGTGTAATAGGCCATAAATCCAAGAAATAAAATGAGAAATATTTCCAACATATGCTAGAAAATTACTTAAACCCTAAACCTTAAACCCTAAAACCTAAACCATAAACCCTAAACACTAAATCCTAAACCCTAAACCCTACAAATCTAAATAAAATGTCAGAAAACAAAAAAGTCGGTAAAAACAGGGTATTAGGCCATAAATCCAAGAAATAAAATGAGGAATATTTCCTACATATGCTAGAAAATTACCTAAATCCTACACCGTAAATCCTTAAACCTAAACCCTAAACCCTAAACCCTAAACCCTATACCCTAAGCCCTACAAATACAAATAAACTGTCGAAAAACAAAAAAGTCGGTAATAACCGTGTACTAGGCCATAAATCCAAGAAAGAAAATGGAGAATATTTCCAAAATATGCTATAAAATTAACTAAAACCTAAACCTTAAACCCTAAAACCTAAACTGTAAACCCTACAAATACAAATAAAATGTGCGAAGACAAAAAAGTCGGTAAAAACCGTGTACTAGGTCATAAATCAAAGAAATAAAATGAGGAATATTTCCTACATATGCAAGAAAATTATCTAAACCATAAACCTTAAACCCTAAAACCTAAACCATCAACCAAAACCCTACAAATACAAATAAAATATCCGAAAACAAAAAAGTCGGTAAAAATCGTGTACTAGGCCATAAATCCAAGAAATAAAATGAGGAATATTTCCTACATATGCTGGAAAATTACTTTAACCCTAAACTTAAACCCTAAACCCTAAACCCTACAAATACAAATAAAATGTCGGAAAACAAAAAGGTCAGTAACCACCATGTATTAGGCCATAAATCTAAGAAATAAAATGAGGAATATTTCCAAAATATGCTAGAAAATTACCTAAACCCTAAACCTTAAACCCTAAAACTAAACCCTAAACCCTAAACCCGAAACACTAAACCCTAAACCCTAGAAATACAAATAAAATGTCGGAAAACAAAAAAGTCGGTAAAAACCGTGTACTAGGCCATAAATCCAAGAAAGAAAATGGGGAATATTTCCAAAATATGCTAGAAAATTACCTAAAACCTAAACCTTAAACCCTAAAACCTAAACTCTAAACCCTAAACCCTACAAATACAAATAAAATGTCGTAAGACAAAAAAATCGGTAAAAACCGTGTACTACCCATAAATCCAAGAAATAAAATGAGGAATATTTCCTACATATGCAAGAAAATTATCTAAACCATAAACCTTAAACCCTAAAACCTAAACCATCAACCCAAAACCCTACAAATACAAATAAAATATCCGAAAACAAAAAAGTTAGTAAAAATCGTGTACTAGGCCATAAATCCAAGAATAAAATTAGGAATATTTCCTGCATATGCTAAAAAACTACTTAAACCCTAAACCTAAACCCTAAACCCTAAAACCTAAACCCTAAACTCTACAAATACAAATAAAATGTCGGAAAATAAAAAGGTCAGTAAACACCGTGTACTTGGCCATAAATCCAAGAAATAAAATGAGACATATTTCCTACATATGTTAGGAAATTACCTAAACCCTAAAATCTAAATCCTAAACCATAAACCCTAAACCCTACAAATACCAATAAAATGTCGGAAAACAAAAAAGTGGGTAAAAACCGTGTACTAGGCCATAAATCCAAGAAAGAAAATGAGGAATATTTCCTAAATATGCAAGAAAATTACCGAAAACCTAAACCTTAAACCCTAAAACCTAAACCCTACAAATACAAATAAAATGTCGAAAAACAGAAAAGTCGGTAAAAACCGTGTAATAGGCCATAAATTCAAGAAAGAAAATGAGGAATATTTCCTGCATATGCTAGAAAATTACATAAACACCCTCAAACCTAAATCCTACAAATGCAAATAAAATGTCGAAAAACAAAAAATTCGGTAAAAACTGTGTAATAGACCATAAATCCAAGAAAGAAAATGAGGAATACTTCCTACATATGCAAGAAAACTACCTAAACCCTAACCTTAAACCATAAAACCTAAACCCTAAACCCTACAAATACAAATAAAATGTCGGAAAACAAAAAAGTCGGTAAAAACCGTGTAATAGGACATAAATCCAAGAAATAAAATGAGAAATATTTCCAACATATGCTAGAAAATTACTGAAACCCTAAACCTTAAACCCTAAAACCTAAACCATAAACCCTAAACACTAAATCCTAAACCCTAAACCCTACAAATGCAAATAAAATGTCAGGAAAAAAAAAGTCGGTAAAAACCGGGTACTAGGCCATAAATCCAAGAAATAAAATGAGGAATATTTCCTACATATGCTAGAAAATTACCTAAATCCTACACCGTAAATCCTTCAACCTAAACCCTAAACACTGAACCCTAAACCCTATACCCTAAGCCCTACAAATACAAATAAACTGTCGAAAAACAAAAAAGTCGGTAATAACCGTGTACTAGGCCATAAATCCAAGAAAGAAAATGGAGAATATTTCCAAAATATGCTAGAAAATTACCTAAAACCTAAACCTTAAACCCTAAAACCTAAACTCTAAACCCTACAAATACAAATAAAATGTGCGAAGACAAAAAAGTCGGTAAAAACCGTGTACTAGGTCATAAATCAAAGAAATAAAATGGGAAATATTTCCAACATATGCTAGAAAATTACTTAAACCCTAAACCTTAAACCCTAAAACCTAAACCATAAACCCTAAACACTAAATCCTAAACCCTAAACCCTACAAATCTAAATAAAATGTCAGAAAACAAAAAAGTCGGTAAAAACCGGGTACTAGGCCATAAATCCAAGAAATAAAATGAGGAATATTTCCTACATATGCTAGAAAATTACCTAAATCCTACACCGTAAATCCTTCAACCTAAACCCTAAACCCTGAACCCTAAACCCTATACCCTAAGCCCTACAAATACAAATAAACTGTCGAAAAACAAAAAAGTCGGTAATAACCGTGTACTAGGCCATAAATCCAAGAAAGAAAATGGAGAATATTTCCAAAATATGCTAGAAAATTACCTAAAACCTAAACCTTAAACCCTAAAACCTAAACTCTAAACCCTACAAATACAAATAAAATGTGCGAAGACAAAAAAGTCAGTAAAAACCGTGTACTAGGTCATAAATCAAAGAAATAAAATGGGAAATATTTCCAACATATGCTAGAAAATTACTTAAACCCTAAACCTTAAACCCTAAAACCTAAACCATAAACCCTAAACACTAAATCCTAAACCCTAAACCCTACAAATCTAAATAAAATGTCAGAAAACAAAAAAGTCGGTAAAAACAGGGTATTAGGCCATAAATCCAAGAAATAAAATGAGGAATATTTCCTACATATGTTAGAAAATTACCTAAACCCTAAACCTTAAACCCTAAAATCTAAACCCTAAACCATAAACCCTAAACCCTACAAATACCAATAAAATGTCGGAAAACAAAAAAGTGGGTAAAAACCGTGTACTAGGCCATAAATCCAAGAAAGAAAATGAGGAATATTTCCTAAATATGCTAGAAAATTACCGAAAACCTAAACCTTAAACCCTAAAACCTAAACCCTACAAATACAAATAAAATGTCGGAAAACAGAAAAGTCGGTAAAAACCGTGTACTAGGCCATAAATTCAAGAAAGAAAATGAGGAATATTTCCTGCATATGCTAGAAAATTACATAAACACCCTCAAACCTAAACCCTAAACCCTAAATCCTACAAATGCAAATAAAATGTCGAAAAACAAAAAAGTAGGTAAAAACTGTGTAATAGACCATAAATCCAAGAAAGAATATGAGGAATACTTCCTACATAAGCAAGAAAACTACCTAAACCCTAACCTTAAACCATAAAACCTAAACCCTAAACCCTACAAATACAAATAAAATGTCGGAAAACAAAAAAGTCGGTAAAAACCGTGTAATAGGCCATAAATCCAAGAAATAAAATGAGAAATATTTCCAACATATGCTAGAAAATTACTTAAACCCTAAACCTTAAACCATAAAACCTAAACCATAAACCCTAAACACTAAATCCTAAACCCTAAACCCTACAAATCTAAATAAAATGTCAGAAAACAAAAAAGTCGGTAAAAACAGGGTATTAGGCCATAAATCCAAGAAATAAAATGAGGAATATTTCCTACATATGCTAGAAAATTACCTAAATCCTACACCGTAAATCCTTAAACCTAAACCCTAAACCCTAAGCCCTATACCCTATACCCTAAGCCCTACAAATACAAATAAACTGTCGAAAAACAAAAAAAGTCGGTAATAACCGTGTACTAGGCCATAAATCCAAGAAAGAAAATGGAGAATATTTCCAAAATATGCTAGAAAATTAACTAAAACCTAAACCTTAAACCCTAAAACCTAAACTGTAAACCCTACAAATACAAATAAAATGTGCGAAGACAAAAAAGTCGGTAAAAACCGTGTACTAGGTCATAAATCAAAGAAATAAAATGAGGAATATTTCCTACATATGCAAGAAAATTATCTAAACCATAAACCTTAAACCCTAAAACCTAAACCATCAACCAAAAACCTACAAATACAAATAAAATATCCGAAAACAAAAAAGTCGGTAAAAATCGTGTACTAGGCCATAAATCCAAGAAATAAAATGAGGAATATTTCCTACATATGCTGGAAAATTACTTTAACCCTAAACTTAAACCCTAAACCCTAAACCCTACAAATACAAATAAAATGTCGGAAAACAAAAAGGTCAGTAAACACCATGTACTAGGCCATAAATCTAAGAAATAAAATGAGGAATATTTCCAAAATATGCTAGAAAATTACCTAAACCCTAAACCTTAAACCCTAAAACTAAACCCTAAACCCTAAACCCGAAACACTAAACCCTAAACCCTAGAAATACAAATAAAATGTCGGAAAACAAAAAAGTCGGTAAAAACCGTGTACTAGGCCATAAATCCAAGAAAGAAAATGGGGAATATTTCCAAAATATGCTAGAAAATTACCTAAAACCTAAACCTTAAACCCTAAAACCTAAACTCTAAACCCTAAACCCTACAAATACAAATAAAATGTCGTAAGACAAAAAAGTCGGTAAAAACCGTGTACTACCCACAAATCCAAGAAATAAAATGAGGAATATTTCCTACATATGCAAGAAAATTATCTAAACCATAAACCTTAAACCCTAAAACCTAAACCATCAACCCAAAACCCTACAAATACAAATAAAATATCCGAAAACAAAAAAGTTAGTAAAAATCGTGTACTAGGCCATAAATCCAAGAATAAAATTAGGAATATTTCCTGCATATGCTAAAAAACTACTTAAACCCTAAACCTAAACCCTAAACCCTAAAACCTAAACCCTAAACTCTACAAATACAAATAAAATGTCGGAAAATAAAAAGGTCAGTAAACACCGTGTACTTGGCCATAAATCCAAGAAATAAAATGAGACATATTTCCTACATATGTTAGAAAATTACCTAAACCCTAAAATCTAAACCCTAAACCATAAACCCTAAACCCTACAAATACCAATAAAATGTCGGAAAACAAAAAAGTGGGTAAAAACCATGTACTAGGCCATAAATCCAAGAAAGAAAATGAGGAATATTTTCTAAATATGCAAGAAAATTACCGAAAACCTAAACCTTAAACCCTAAAACCTAAACCCTACAAATACAAATAAAATGTCGGAAAACAGAAAAGTCGGTAAAAACCGTGTAATAGGCCATAAATTCAAGAAAGAAAATGAGGAATATTTCCTGCATATGCTAGAAAATTACATAAACACCCTCAAACCTAAATCCTACAAATGCAAATAAAATGTCGAAAAACAAAAAATTCGGTAAAAACTGTGTAATAGACCATAAATCCAAGAAAGAAAATGAGGAATACTTCCTACATATGCAAGAAAACTACCTAAACCCTAACCTTAAACCATAAAACCTAAACCCTAAACCCCACAAATACAAAGAAAATGTCGGAAAACAAAAAAGTCGGTAAAAACCGTGTAATAGGCCATAAATCCAAGAAATAAAATGAGAAATATTTCTAACATATGCTAGAAAATTACTGAAACCCTAAACCTTAAACCCTAAAACCTAAACCATAAACCCTAAACACTAAATCCTAAACCCTAAACCCTACAAATGCAAATAAAATGTCAGAAAAAAAAAAGTCGGTAAAAACCGGGTACTAGGCCATAAATCCAAGAAATAAAATGAGGAATATTTCCTACATATGCTAGAAAATTACCTAAATCCTACACCGTAAATCCTTCAACCTAAACCCTGAACCCTAAACCCTATACCCTAAGCCCTACAAATACAAATAAACTGTCGAAAAACAAAAAAGTCGGTAATAACCGTGTACTAGGCCATAAATCCAAGAAAGAAAATGAAGAATATTTCCAAAATATGCTAGAAAATTACCTAAAACCTAAACCTTAAACCCTAAAACCTAAACTCTAAACCCTACAAATACAAATAAAATGTGCGAAGACAAAAAATTCGGTAAAAACCGTGTACTAGGTCATAAATCAAAGAAATAAAATGGGAAATATTTCCAACATATGCTAGAAAATTACTTAAACCCTAAACCTTAAACCCTAAAACCTAAACCATAAACCCTAAACACTAAATCCTAAACCCTAAACCCTACAAATCTAAATAAAATGTCAGAAAACAAAAAAGTCGGTAAAAACCGGGTACTAGGCCATAAATCCAAGAAATAAAATGAGTAATATTTCCTACATATGCTAGAAAATTACCTAAATCCTACACCGTAAATCCTTCAACCTAAACCCTAAACCCTGAACCCTAAACCCTATACCCTAAGTCCTACAAATACAAATAAACTGTCGAAAAACAAAAAAGTCGGTAATAACCGTGTACTAGGCCATAAATCCAAGAAAGAAAATGGAGAATATTTCCAAAATATGCTAGAAAATTACCTAAAACCTAAACCTTAAACCCTAAAACCTAAACTCTAAACCCTACAAATACAAATAAAATGTGCAAAGACAAAAAAGTCGGTAAAAACCGTGTACTAGGTCATAAATCAAAGAAATAAAATGGGAAATATTTCCAACATATGCTAGAAAATTACTTAAACCCTAAACCTTAAACCCTAAAACCTAAACCATAAACCCTAAACACTAAATCCTAAACCCTAAACCCTACAAATCTAAATAAAATGTCAGAAAACAAAAAAGTCGGTAAAAACCGGGTACTAGGCCATAAATCCAAGAAATAAAATGAGTAATATTTCCTACATATGCTAGAAAATTACCTAAATCCTACACCGTAAATCCTTCAACCTAAACCCTAAACCCTGAACCCTAAACCCTATACCCTAAGTCCTACAAATACAAATAAACTGTCGAAAAACAAAAAAGTCGGTAATAACCGTGTACTAGGCCATAAATCCAAGAAAGAAAATGGAGAATATTTCCAAAATATGCTAGAAAATTACCTAAAACCTAAACCTTAAACCCTAAAACCTAAACTCTAAACCCTACAAATACAAATAAAATGTGCGAAGACAAAAAAGTCGGTAAAAACCGTGTACTAGGTCATAAATCAAAGAAATAAAATGGGAAATATTTCCAACATATGCTAGAAAATTACTTAAACCCTAAACCTTAAACCCTAAAACCTAAACCATAAACCCTAAACACTAAATCCTAAACCCTAAACCCTACAAATCTAAATAAAATGTCAGAAAACAAAAAAGTCGGTAAAAACCGGGTACTAGGCCATAAATCCAAGAAATAAAATGAGTAATATTTCCTACATATGCTAGAAAATTACCTAAATCCTACACCGTAAATCCTTCAACCTAAACCCTAAACCCTGAACCCTAAACCCTATACCCTAAGTCCTACAAATACAAATAAACTGTCGAAAAACAAAAAAGTCGGTAATAACCGTGTACTAGGCCATAAATCCAAGAAAGAAAATGGAGAATATTTCCAAAATATGCTAGAAAATTACCTAAAACCTAAACCTTAAACCCTAAAACCTAAACTCTAAACCCTACAAATACAAATAAAATGTGCGAAGACAAAAAAGTCGGTAAAAACCGTGTACTAGGTCATAAATCAAAGAAATAAAATGGGAAATATTTCCAACATATGCTAGAAAATTACTTAAACCCTAAACCTTAAACCCTAAAACCTAAACCATAAACCCTAAACACTAAATCCTAAACCCTAAACCCTACAAATCTAAATAAAATGTCAGAAAACAAAAAAGTCGGTAAAAACAGGGTATTAGGCCATAAATCCAAGAAATAAAATGAGGAATATTTCCTACATATGTTAGAAAATTACCTAAACCCTAAACCTTAAACCCTAAAATCGAAACCCTAAACCATAAACCCTAAACCCTACAAATACCAATAAAATGTCGGAAAACAAAAAAGTGGGTAAAAACCATGTACTAGGCCATAAATCCAAGAAAGAAAATGAGGAATATTTCCTAAATATGCTAGAAAATTACCGAAAACCTAAACCTTAAACCCTAAAACCTAAACCCTACAAATACAAATAAAATGTCGGAAAACAGAAAAGTCGGTAAAAACCGTGTACTAGGCCATAAATTCAAGAAAGAAAATGAGGAATATTTCCTGCATATGCTAGAAAATTACATAAACACCCTCAAACCTAAATCCTACAAATGCAAATAAAATGTCGAAAAACAAAAAATTCGGTAAAAACTGTGTAATAGACCATAAATCCAAGAAAGAAAATGAGGAATACTTCCTACATATGCAAGAAAACTACCTAAACCCTAACCTTAAACCATAAAACCTAAACCCTAAACCCCACAAATACAAAGAAAATGTCGGAAAACAAAAAAGTCGGTAAAAACCGTGTAATAGGCCATAAATCCAAGAAATAAAATGAGAAATATTTCTAACATATGCTAGAAAATTACTGAAACCCTAAACCTTAAACCCTAAAACCTAAACCATAAACCCTAAACACTAAATCCTAAACCCTAAACCCTACAAATGCAAATAAAATGTCAGAAAAAAAAAAGTCGGTAAAAACCGGGTACTAGGCCATAAATCCAAGAAATAAAATGAGGAATATTTCCTACATATGCTAGAAAATTACCTAAATCCTACACCGTAAATCCTTCAACCTAAACCCTAAACCCTGAACCCTAAACCCTATACCCTAAGCCCTACAAATACAAATAAACTGTCGAAAAACAAAAAAGTCGGTAATAACTGTGTACTAGGCCATAAATCCAAGAAAGAAAATGAAGAATATTTCCAAAATATGCTAGAAAATTACCTAAAACCTAAACCTTAAACCCTAAAACCTAAACTCTAAACCCTACAAATACAAATAAAATGTGCGAAGACAAAAAATTCGGTAAAAACCGTGTACTAGGTCATAAATCAAAGAAATAAAATGGGAAATATTTCCAACATATGCTAGAAAATTACTTAAACCCTAAACCTTAAACCCTAAAACCTAAACCATAAACCCTAAACACTAAATCCTAAACCCTAAACCCTACAAATCTAAATAAAATGTCAGAAAACAAAAAAGTCGGTAAAAACCGGGTACTAGGCCATAAATCCAAGAAATAAAATGAGTAATATTTCCTACATATGCTAGAAAATTACCTAAATCCTACACCGTAAATCCTTCAACCTAAACCCTAAACCCTGAACCCTAAATCCTATACCCTAAGTCCTACAAATACAAATAAACTGTCGAAAAACAAAAAAGTCGGTAATAACCGTGTACTAGGCCATAAATCCAAGAAAGAAAATGGAGAATATTTCCAAAATATGCTAGAAAATTACCTAAAACCTAAACCTTAAACCCTAAAACCTAAACTCTAAACCCTACAAATACAAATAAAATGTGCGAAGACAAAAAAGTCGGTAAAAACCGTGTACTAGGTCATAAATCAAAGAAATAAAATGGGAAATATTTCCAACATATGCTAGAAAATTACTTAAACCCTAAACCTTAAACCCTAAAACCTAAACCATAAACCCTAAACACTAAATCCTAAACCCTAAACCCTACAAATCTAAATAAAATGTCAGAAAACAAAAAAGTCGGTAAAAACAGGGTATTAGGCCATAAATCCAAGAAATAAAATGAGGAATATTTCCTACATATGTTAGAAAATTACCTAAACCCTAAACCTTAAACCCTAAAATCTAAACCCTAAACCATAAACCCTAAACCCTACAAATACCAATAAAATGTCGGAAAACAAAAAAGTGGGAAAAAACCGTGTACTAGGCCATAAATCCAAGAAAGAAAATGAGGAATATTTCCTAAATATGCTAGAAAATTACCGAAAACCTAAACCTTAAACCCCAAAACCTAAACCCTACAAATACAAATAAAATGTCGGAAAACAGAAAAGTCGGTAAAAACCGTGTACTAGGCCATAAATTCAAGAAAGAAAATGAGGAATATTTCCTGCATATGCTAGAAAATTACATAAACACCCTCAAACCTAAACCCTAAACCCTAAATCCTACAAATGCAAATAAAATGTCGAAAAACAAAAAAGTAGGTAAAAACTGTGTAATAGACCATAAATCCAAGAAAGAATATGAGGAATACTTCCTACATATGCAAGAAAACTACCTAAACCCTAACCTTAAACCATAAAACCTAAACCCTAAACCCTACAAATACAAATAAAATATCGGAAAACAAAAAAGTCGGTAAAAACCGTGTAATAGGCCATAAATCCAAGAAATAAAATGAGAAATATTTCCAACATATGCTAGAAAATTACTTAAACCCTAAACCTTAAACCCTAAAACCTAAACCATAAACCCTAAACACTAAATCCTAAACCCTAAACCCTACAAATCTAAATAAAATGTCAGAAAACAAAAAAGTCGGTAAAAACAGGGTATTAGGCCATAAATCCAAGAAATAAAATGAGGAATATTTCCTACATATGCTAGAAAATTACCTAAATCCTACACCGTAAATCCTTAAACCTAAACCCTAAACCCTAAACCCTAAACCCTATACCCTAAGCCCTACAAATACAAATAAACTGTCGAAAAACAAAAAAGTCGGTAATAACCGTGTACTAGGCCATAAATCCAAGAAAGAAAATGGAGAATATTTCCAAAATATGCTAGAAAATTAACTAAAACCTAAACCTTAAACCCTAAAACCTAAACTGTAAACCCTACAAATACAAATAAAATGTGCGAAGACAAAAAAGTCGGTAAAAACCGTGTACTAGGTCATAAATCAAAGAAATAAAATGAGGAATATTTCCTACATATGCAAGAAAATTATCTAAACCATAAACCTTAAACCCTAAAACCTAAACCATCAACCAAAACCCTACAAATAAAAATAAAATATCCGAAAACAAAAAAGTCGGTAAAAATCGTGTACTAGGCCATAAATCCAAGAAATAAAATGAGGAATATTTCCTACATATGCTGGAAAATTACTTTAACCCTAAACTTAAACCCTAAACCCTAAACCCTACAAATACAAATAAAATGTCGGAAAACAAAAAGGTCAGTAAACACCATGTACTAGGCCATAAATCTAAGAAATAAAATGAGGAATATTTCCAAAATATGCTAGAAAATTACCTAAACCCTAAACCTTAAACCCTAAAACTAAACCCTAAACCCTAAACCCGAAACACTAAACCCTAAACCCTAGAAATACAAATAAAATGTCGGAAAACAAAAAAGTCGGTAAAAACCGTGTACTAGGCCATAAATCCAAGAAAGAAAATGGGGAATATTTCCAAAATATGCTAGAAAATTACCTAAAACCTAAACCTTAAACCCTAAAACCTAAACTCTAAACCCTAAACCCTACAAATACAAATAAAATGTCGTAAGACAAAAAAGTCGGTAAAAACCGTGTACTACCCATAAATCCAAGAAATAAAATGAGGAATATTTCCTACATATGCAAGAAAATTATCTAAACCATAAACCTTAAACCCTAAAACCTAAACCATCAACCCAAAACCCTACAAATACAAATAAAATATCCGAAAACAAAAAAGTTAGTAAAAATCGTGTACTAGGCCATAAATCCAAGAATAAAATTAGGAATATTTCCTGCATATGCTAAAAAACTACTTAAACCCTAAACCTAAACCCTAAACCCTAAAACCTAAACCCTAAACTCTACAAATACAAATAAAATGTCGGAAAATAAAAAGGTCAGTAAACACCGTGTACTTGGCCATAAATCCAAGAAATAAAATGAGACATATTTCCTACATATGTTAGAAAATTACCTAAACCCTAAAATCTAAACCCTAAACCATAAACCCTAAACCCTACAAATACCAATAAAATGTCGGAAAACAAAAAAGTGGGTAAAAACCGTGTACTAGGCCATAAATCCAAGAAAGAAAATGAGGAATATTTCCTAAATATGCAAGAAAATTACCGAAAACCTAAACCTTAAACCCTAAAACCTAAACCCTACAAATACAAATAAAATGTCGGAAAACAGAAAAGTCGGTAAAAACCGTGTAATAGGCCATAAATTCAAGAAAGAAAATGAGGAATATTTCCTGCATATGCTAGAAAATTACATAAACACCCTCAAACCTAAATCCTACAAATGCAAATAAAATGTCGAAAAACAAAAAATTCGGTAAAAACTGTGTAATAGACCATAAATCCAAGAAAGAAAATGAGGAATACTTCCTACATATGCAAGAAAACTACCTAAACCCTAACCTTAAACCATAAAACCTAAAGCCTAAACCCTACAAATACAAATAAAATGTGGGAAAACAAAAAAGTCGGTAAAAACCGTGTAATAGGCCATAAATCCAAGAAATAAAATGAGAAATATTTCCAACATATGCTAGAAAATTACTGAAACCCTAAACCTTAAACCCTAAAACCTAAACCATAAACCCTAAACACTAAATCCTAAACCCTAAACCCTACAAATGCAAATAAAATGTCAGAAAAAAAAAAAAAGTCGGTAAAAACCGGATACTAGGCCATAAATCCAAGAAATAAAATGAGGAATATTTCCTACATATGCTAGAAAATTACCTAAATCCTACACCGTAAATCCTTCAACCTAAACCCTAAACCCTAAACCCTATACCCTAAGCCCTACAAATACAAATAAACTGTCGAAAAACAAAAAAGTCGGTAATAACCGTGTACTAGGCCATAAATCCAAGAAAGAAAATGGAGAATATTTCCAAAATATGCTAGAAAATTACCTAAAACCTAAACCTTAAACCCTAAAACCTAAACTCTAAACCCTACAAATACAAATAAAATGTGCGAAGACAAAAAAGTCGGTAAAAACCGTGTACTAGGTCATAAATCAAAGAAATAAAATGGGAAATATTTCCAACATATGCTAGAAAATTACTTAAACCCTAAACCTTAAACCCTAAAACCTAAACCATAAACCCTAAACACTAAATCCTAAACCCTAAACCCTACAAATCTAAATAAAATGTCAGAAAACAAAAAAGTCGGTAAAAACCGGGTACTAGGCCATAAATCCAAGAAATAAAATGAGGAATATTTCCTACATATGCTAGAAAATTACCTAAATCCTACACCGTAAATCCTTCAACCTAAACCCTAAACCCTAAACCCTATACCCTAAGCCCTACAAATACAAATAAACTGTCGAAAAACAAAAAAGTCGGTAATAACCGTGTACTAGGCCATAAATCCAAGAAAGAAAATGGAGAATATTTCCAAAATATGCTAGAAAATTACCTAAAACCTAAACCTTAAACACTAAAACCTAAACTCTAAACCCTACAAATACAAATAAAATGTGCGAAGACAAAAAAGTCGGTAAAAACCGTGTACTAGGTCATAAATCAAAGAAATAAAATGGGAAATATTTCCAACATATGCTAGAAAATTACTTAAACCCTAAACCTTAAACCCTAAAACCTAAACCATAAACCCTAAACACTAAATCCTAAACCCTAAACCCTACAAATCTAAATAAAATGTCAGAAAACAAAAAAGTCGGTAAAAACAGGGTATTAGGCCATAAATCCAAGAAATAAAATGAGGAATATTTCCTACATATGTTAGAAAATTACCTAAACCCTAAACCTTAAACCCTAAAATCTAAACCCTAAACCATAAACCCTAAACCCTACAAATACCAATAAAATGTCTGAAAACAAAAAAGTGGGTAAAAACCGTGTACTAGGCCATAAATCCAAGAAAGAAAATGAGGAATATTTCCTAAATATGCTAGAAAATTACCGAAAACCTAAACCTTAAACCCTAAAACCTAAACCCTACAAATACAAATAAAATGTCGGAAAACAGAAAAGTCGATAAAAACCGTGTACTAGGCCATAAATTCAAGAAAGAAAATGAGGAATATTTCCTGCATATGCTAGAAAATTACATAAACACCCTCAAACCTAAACCCTAAACCCTAAATCCTACAAATGCAAATAAAATGTCGAAAAACAAAAAAGTAGGTAAAAACTGTGTAATAGACCATAAATCCAAGAAAGAATATGAGGAATACTTCCTACATATGCAAGAAAACTACCTAAACCCTAACCTTAAACCATAAAACCTAAACCCTAAACCCTACAAATATAAATAAAATGTCGGAAAACAAAAAAGTCGGTAAAAACCGTGTAATAGGCCATAAATCCAAGAAATAAAATGAGAAATATTTCCAACATATGCTAGAAAATTACTTAAACCCTAAACCTTAAACCCTAAAACCTAAACCATAAACCCTAAACACTAAATCCTAAACCCTAAACCATACAAATTTAAATAAAATGTCAGAAAACAAAAAAGTCGGTAAAAACAGGGTATTAGGCCATAAATCCAAGAAATAAAATGAGGAATATTTCCTACATATGCTAGAAAATTACCTAAATCCTTAAACCTAAACCCTAAACCCTATACCCTAAGCCCTACAAATACAAATAAACTGTCGAAAAACAAAAAAGTCGGTAATAACCGTGTACTAGGCCATAAATCCAAGAAAGAAAATGGAGAATATTTCCAAAATATGCTAGAAAATTAACTAAAACCTAAACCTTAAACCCTAAAACCTAAACTGTAAACCCTACAAATACAAATAAAATGTGCGAAGACAAAAAAGTCGGTAAAAACCGTGTACTAGGTCATAAATCAAAGAAATAAAATGAGGAATATTTCCTACATATGCAAGAAAATTATCTAAACCATAAACCTTAAACCCTAAAACCTAAACCATCAACCAAAACCCTACAAATACAAATAAAATATCCGAAAACAAAAAAGTCGGTAAAAATCGTGTACTAGGCCATAAATCCAAGAAATAAAATGAGAAATATTTCCTACATATGCTAAAAAATTACTTTAACCCTTAACTTAAACCCTAAACCCTAAACCCTAAACCCTACAAATACAAATAAAATGTCGGAAAACAAAAAGGTCAGTAAACACCATGTACTAGGCCATAAATCTAAGAAATAAAATGAGGAATATTTCCAAAATATGCTAGAAAATTACCTAAACCCTAAACCTTAAACCCTAAAACTAAACCCTAAACCCTAAACCCGAAACACTAAACCCTAAACCCTACAAATACAAATAAAATGTCGGAAAACAAAAAAGTCGGTAAAAACCGTGTACTAGGCCATAAATCCAAGAAAGAAAATGGGGAATATTTCCAAAATATGCTAGAAAATTACCTAAAACCTAAACCTTAAACCCTAAAACCTAAACTCTAAACCCTAAACCCTACAAATACAAATAAAATGTCGTAAGACAAAAAAGTCGGTAAAAACCGTGTACTACCCATAAATCCAAGAAATAAAATGAGGAATATTTCCTACATATGCAAGAAAATTATCTAAACCATAAACCTTAAACCCTAAAACCTAAACCATCAACCCAAAACCCTACAAATACAAATAAAATATCCGAAAACAAAAAAGTTAGTAAAAATCGTGTACTAGGCCATAAATCCAAGAATAAAATTAGGAATATTTCCTGCATATGCTAAAAAACTACTTAAACCCTAAACCTAAACCCTAAACCCTAAAACCTAAACCCTAAACTCTACAAATACAAATAAAATGTCGGAAAATAAAAAGGTCAGTAAACACCGTGTACTTGGCCATAAATCCAAGAAATAAAATGAGACATATTTCCTACATATGTTAGAAAATTACCTAAACCCTAAAATCTAAACCCTAAACCATAAACCCTAAACCCTACAAATACCAATAAAATGTCGGAAAACAAAAAAGTGGGTAAAAACCGTGTACTAGGCCATAAATCCAAGAAAGAAAATGAGGAATATTTCCTAAATATGCTAGAAAATTACCGAAAACATAAACCTTAAACCCTAAAACCTAAACCCTACAAATACAAATAAAATGTCGGAAAACAGAAAAGTCGGTAAAAACCGTGTAATAGGCCATAAATTCAAGAAAGAAAATGAGGAATATTTCCTGCATATGCTAGAAAATTACATAAACACCCTCAAACCTAAATCCTACAAATGCAAATAAAATGTCGAAAAACAAAAAATTCGGTAAAAACTGTGTAATAGACCATAAATCCAAGAAAGAAAATGAGGAATACTTCCTACATATGCAAGAAAACTACCTAAACCCTAACCTTAAACCATAAAACCTAAACCCTAAACCCTACAAATACAAATAAAATGTCGGAAAACAAAAAAGTCGGTAAAAACCGTGTAATAGGCCATAAATCCAAGAAATAAAATGAGAAATATTTCCAACATATGCTAGAAAATTACTGAAACCCTAAACCTTAAACCCTAAAACCTAAACCATAAACCTTAAACACTAAATGCTAAACCCTAAACCCTACAAATGCAAATAAAATGTCAGAAAAAAAAAAGTCGGTAAAAACCGGGTACTTGGCCATAAATCCAAGAAATAAAATGAGGAATATTTCCTAAATATGCTAGAAAATTACCTAAATCCTACACCGTAAATCCTTAAACCTAAGCCCTAAACCCTAAACCCTAAACCCTATACCCTAAGCCCTACAAATTCAAATAAACTGTCGAAAAACAAAAAAGTCGGTAATAACCGTGTACTAGGCCATAAATCCAACAAAGAAAATGGAGAATATTTCCAAAATATGCTAGAAAATTACCTAAAACCTAAACCTTAAACCTTAAAACCTAAACTCTAAACCCTAAACCCTACAAATACAAATAAAATGTACGAAGACAAAAAAGTCGGTAAAAACCGTGTACTAGGTCATAAATCAAAGAAATAAAATGAGGAATATTTCCTACATATGCAAGAAAATTATCTAAACCATAAACCTTAAACCCTAAAACCTAAACCATCAACCAAAACCCTACAAATACAAATAAAATATCCGAAAACAAAAAAGTCGGTAAAAATCGTGTACTAGGCCGTAAATCCAAGAAATAAAATGAGGAATATTTCCTACATATGCTAAAAAATTACTTTAACCCTAAACTTAAACCCTAAACCCTAAACCCTACAAATACAAATAAAATGTCGGAAAACAAAAAGGTCAGTAAACACCATGTACTAGGCCATAAATCTAAGAAATAAAATGAGGAATATTTCCAAAATATGCTAGAAAATTACCTAAACCCTAAACCTTAAACCCTAAAACTAAACCCTAAACCCTAAACCCGAAACACTAAACCCTAAACCCTACAAATACAAATAAAATGTCGGAAAACAAAAAAGTCGGTAAAAACCGTGTACTAGGCCATAAATCCAAGAAAGAAAATGAGGAATATTTCCTAAATATGCTAGAAAATTACCGAAAACATAAACCTTAAACCCTAAAACCTAAACCCTACAAATACAAATAAAATGTCGGAAAACAGAAAAGTCGGTAAAAACCGTGTAATAGGCCATAAATTCAAGAAAGAAAATGAGGAATATTTCCTGCATATGCTAGAAAATTACATAAACAGCCTCAAACCTAAATCCTACAAATGCAAATAAAATGTCAAAAAACAAAAAATTCGGTAAAAACTGTGTAATAGACCATAAATCCAAGAAAGAAAATGAGGAATACTTCCTACATATGCAAGAAAACTACCTAAACCCTAACCTTAAACCATAAAACCTAAACCCTAAACCCTACAAATACAAATAAAATGTCGGAAAACAAAAAAGTCGGTAAAAACCGTGTAATTGGCCATAAATCCAAGAAATAAAATGAGAAATATTTCCAACATATGCTAGAAAATTACTGAAACCCTAAACCTTAAACCCTAAAACCTAAACCATAAACCTTAAACACTAAATCCTAAACCCTAAACCCTACAAATGCAAATTAAATGTCAGAAAAAAAAAAGTCGGTAAAAACCGGGTACTTGGCCATAAATCCAAGAAATAAAATGAGGAATATTTCCTAAATATGCTAGAAAATTACCTAAATCCTACACCGTAAATCCTTAAACCTAAGCCCTAAACCCTAAACCCTAAACCCTATACCCTAAGCCCTACAAATTCAAATAAACTGTCGAAAAACAAAAAAGTCGGTAATAACCGTGTACTAGGCCATAAATCCAACAAAGAAAATGGAGAATATTTCCAAAATATGCTAGAAAATTACCTAAAACCTAAACCTTAAACCCTAAACCCTAAACTCTAAACCCTACAAATACAAATAAAATGTCGGAAAACAAAAAGGTCAGTAAACATCATGTACTAGGCCATAAATCTAAGAAATAAAATGAGGAATATTTCCAAAATATGCTAGAAAATTACCTAAACCCTAAACCTTAAACCCTAAAACAAAACCCTAAACCATAAACCCGAAACACTAAACCCTAAACCCTACAAATACAAATAAAATGTCGGAAAACAAAAAAGTCGGTAAAAACCGTGTACTAGGCCATAAATCCAAGAAAGAAAATGGGGAATATTTCCAAAATATGCTAGAAAATTACCCAAAACCTAAACTCTAAACCCAAAACCCTACAAATACAAATAAAATGTCGTAAGACAAAAAAGTCGGTAAAAACCGTGTACTAGGTCATAAATCAAAGAAATAAAATGAGGAATATTTCCTACATATGCAAGAAAATTATCTAAACCATAAACCTTAAACCCTAAAACCTAAACCATCAACCCAAAACCCTACAAATACAAATAAAATATCCGAAAACAAAAAAGTTAGTAAAAATCGTGTACTAGGCCATAAATCCAAGAATAAAATTAGGAATATTTCCTGCATATGCTAAAAAATTACTTAAACCCTAAACCTAAACCCTAAACCCTAAAACCTAAACCCTAAACTCTACAAATACAAATAAATTGTCGGAAAATAAAAAGGTCAGTAAACACCGTGTACTTGGCCATAAATCCAAGAAATAAAATGAGACATATTTCCTACATATGTTAGAAAATTACCTAAACCCTAAACCTTAAACCCTAAAATCTAAACCCTAAACCCTACAAATATCAATAAAATGTCGAAAAACAAAAAAGTGGGTAAAAACTGTGTACTAGGCCATAAATCCAAGAAAGAAAATGAGGAATATTTCCTAAATATGCTAGAAAATTACCGAAAACCTAAACCTTAAACCCTAAAATCTAAACCCAACAAATACAAATAAAATGTCGGAAAACAGAAAAGTCGGTAAAAACCGTGTAATAGGCCATAAATTCAAGAAAGAAAATGAGGAATATTTCCTGCATATGCTAGAAAATTACATAAACACCCTCAAACCTAAATCCTACAAATGGAAATAAAATGTCGAAAAACAAAAAAGTCGGTAAAAGCTGTGTAATAGACCATAAATCCAAGAAAGAAAATGAGGAATACTTCCAACATATGCAAGAAAACTACCTAAACCCTAACCTTAAACCCTAAAACCTAAACTCTAAACCCTAAACCCTACAAATACAAATAAAATGTGCGAAGACAAAAAAGTCGGTAAAAACCGTGTACTAGGTCATAAATCAAAGAAATAAAATGAGGAATATTTCCTACATATGCAAGAAAATTATCTAAACCATAAACCTTAAACCCTAAAACCTAAACCATCAACCAAAACCCTACAAATACAAATAAAATATCCGAAAACAAAAAAGTCGGTAAAAATCGTGTACTAGGCCATAAATCCAAGAAATAAAATGAGGAATATTTCCTACATATGCTAAAAAATTACTTTAACCCTAAACTTAAACCCTAAACCCTAAACCCTACAAATACAAATAAAATGTCGGAAAACAAAAAGGTCAGTAAACACCATGTACTAGGCCATAAATCTAAGAAATAAAATGAGGAATATTTCCAAAATATGCTAGAAAATTACCTAAACCCTAAACCTTAAACCCTAAAACTAAACCCTAAACCCTAAACCCGAAACACTAAACCCTAAACCCTACAAATACAAATAAAATGTCGGAAAACAAAAAAGTCGGTAAAAACCGTGTACTAGGCCATAAATCCAAGAAAGAAAATGGGGAATATTTCCAAAATATGCTAGAAAATTACCTAAAACCTAAACCTTAAACCCTAAAACCTAAACTCTAAACCCTAAACATTACAAATACAAATAAAATGTCGTAAGACAAAAAAGTCGGTAAAAACCGTGTACTACCCATAAATCCAAGAAATAAAATGAGGAATATTTCCTACATATGCAAGAAATTATCTAAACCATAAACCTTAAACCCTAAAACCTAAACCATCAACCCAAAACCCTACAAATACAAATAAAATATTCGAAAACAAAAAAGTTAGTAAAAATCGTGTACTATGCCATAAATCCAAGAATAAAATTAGGAATATTTCCTGCATATGCTAAAAAATTACTTAAACTCTAAACCTAAACCCTAAACCCTAAAACCTAAACCCTAAACTCTACAAATACAAATAAAATGTCGGAAAATAAAAAGGTCAGTAAACACCGTGTACTTGGCCATAAATCCAAGAAATAAAATGAGACATATTTCCTGCATATATTAGAAAATTACATAAACCATATACCCTAAACCCTACAAATACCAATAAAATGTCGGAAAACAAAAAAGTGGGTAAAAACCGTGTACTAGGCCATAAATCCAAAAAAGAAAATGAGGAATATTTCCTAAATATGCTAGAAAAATACCGAAAACCTAAACCTTAAACCCTAAAACCTAAACCCTAAACCTAAAACCCTACAAATACAAATAAAATGTCAGAAAACAGAAAAGTCGGTAAAAACCGTGTACTAGGCCATAAATCCAAGAAACAAAATGAGGAATATTTCGTGCATATGCTAGAAATTTACCTAAACACCCTAAAACCTAAACCCTAAACCATAAACCCTAAACCCTACAAATACAAATAAAATGTCGAAAAACAAAAAAGTCGGTAAAAATTGTGTAATAAACCATAAATCCAAGAAATAAAATGAGGAATATTTCCTACATATGCAAGAAAATTACCCAAACCCTAACCTTAAACCATAAAACCTAAACCCTAAACCCTACAAATACAAATAAAATGTCGGAAAACAAAAAAGTCGATAAAAACTGTGTATTAGGCCCTAAATCCAAGAAAGAAAATGAGGAATATTTCCTATATATGCTAGAAAATTAGCTAAACCCTAAACCTTCAACCCCAAAACCTAAACCATAAACCCTAAACCCTATAAATACAACTACAATGTCGGAAAACAAAAAAATCGGTAAAAACCATTTACTAGGCCATAAATCCAAGAAAGAAAATGAGGAATATTTCCTACATATGCAAGAAAATTACCTAAACCCTAAACCTTAAACCCTAAAACCTAAACCATAAACCCTAAACCGTACAAATACAAATAAAATGTCGGAAAACAAAAAATTCAATAAAAACCGTGTACTAGGCCCTAAATCTAAAAAAAAAATAAGGAATATTTTCTACATATGCTAGAAAATTATCTAAACCCTATAACTTAAACCCTAAAAGATAAACCCTAAACCCTACAAATACAAATAAAATGTCAAAAAATAAAAAAGTCGGTAAAAACCGTGTACTAGGCCATAAATCTAATAAGGAAAATGAGGAATATTTCCTACATATGGTAGAAAATTATCTAAAACTTAAACCTTAAACCCTAAAACCTAAACCGTAAACCCTAAACCCTACAAATACAAATAAAATATCGAAAAATAAAAAAAAAAAGGTAAAACCGTGTAATAGGCCATTACTTCAAGAAATAAAATGAGTAATATTTCTTATATATGCTAGAAAATTACCTAAATCCTAAACCTTAAACCCTAAAATCTAAACCATAAACCCTAAACCCTACAAATACAACTAAAATGTCGAAAAACAAAAAAGTCGGTAAAAACAGTGTACCAGGACATAAATCCAAGAAACAAAATGAGGAATATTTCCTACATATGCTAGAAAATTACATAAAGCCTAAACCTTAAACCTTATAATCTAATTTACAAAAGTTCATATCATTATTTCAAAAGTTTATATCGTGATTTGTAGAGTTCACCATTATTTTCAAAGTTTATACCCCAATTTACATAACTCATATTCTTACTTACATAATTCATATACATAATTTTCAACTTTATACACTTAATTCACGTAATTCATACACTTATTTTTCAACATTATACACTAATTAACAAATCCAACTCTTTCCCGTCCTTCGATCTCGAACTATCACGTCGTCGTCGTGGGTCTCTCCTTCGACGACTACATCTCCGTCGACATCAAACTCGAGTTTTTGATCTCGCTCTATACCCTCGCCGTCCATTCCTACAGATGTGTCCCTCTCAATCTCCACGAAAGAGAGAGATCGGAGAGAGATGGTGGAGAAGAAAAAGATCGAAAAAATAGAGGAAGAATGGGGAGAGAGATCGGAAAAATAGAGAAATGATGAGCGGTCGGAGAGAGTGAGAAAGAGGATGAGAGAGATTGGAGGGAGAGAGATGGATTGGAGGAGAGAGTGAAAGAAGGACAGAGAGGGAAAAGAGATTGCAAGGCATTAATCATCTTTTTATTTTTTATTAATTATTAATTAAAAATATGTTTTTAATAATTTAACTTTTAATGGTATGTTTTTTTTAATATAACATGTGTAGAGTGTGTTTATGTTAATTGTCCTTATTTATTTTTTTTACAAATCTAAATCATTTTTTTTAAAGTTTGATCAATTGTCATTGCTCCCAAATCTAAACACTTGTTTTCTACCATATCTTCTTTTGTCAATTTTGCTCTAATACACTTTCTTTCCACAAATAAAACACAGACCTTCATACTTATTCCTTAAACACCTGCTGAGAGCTACGAAGAAGGATGAAAAGATTGATCCAATCAAAATCTGACTGCTTTGTTTCTCCGTACTGTAGTAAAATTTTGTTTAAATTTTTTGAATATCCCGTGTCTTTTAGTAATATTTTCTTCCCGTTAATAGAATCTCCTGTTTGATACGCTTAAGGAATTACAGCATCTACTTACTCTTGTTCAAAAGTCTGTACATTTAATCACTTTTTTTAAATCATGGATAAATTAACAAAACATACTACTTGTGAAACTAAATTATAAAAAACATACTCTTATAACTTTAACTATCAAAAACATACCAAACAAATTTAAATTTAATGCTGTTTATTCTTTTCTTTATCTCTCTCTCTCATCTTACTCTCTCTCTCATCCATTCTTCTTTCTCACCAATTATTCTATATATCTCTTCATTTTTATCTCTCACCAATTTTTCTCTTTATCTCTCTCTAATCCATTCTTTTATGTATCTTTATTTAATATCTCACTCTATCTCTCTCCCTTACTCCATCACGAAAATCCGTCACTAACTACCGAATATCATCTAAATTATATAGATATTCAATACATATAAATACAGATATATACATACGTAATACACAAATATTACACTATTTGATACCCGTAATATATGAAAAATATATGAAATTGGTGAGATTGTTTTCTATTTATTGAGTTTTAATACTATTGTAAACATTGTAGGTTTTAAGTTGAAAGAGAAGAATCCATATGTACAATATTTAGAGAAATTCATATGTATGGTATGGATTTTTGAAATTAGGGTATGAAGTTTTGAAATTAGTGTATGAAGTTTTAAAATTAGGATATGAAGTTTTGAAATTAGAGTATGAAGTTTTGAAAATAGGGTATTAAGTTTTTGAAATTAGGGTATTAAGTTTTTGAAATTAGGGTATTAAGTTTTTGAAATTAGGGTATGAAGTTTTAAAATTAGTGTATGAAATTTTAAAATTAGTGTATGACGTTTTATAATTAGCATATGCATATTTTGTGAGTTTTTAATCATTTTTAGAGAGAGATGGATGATTAGCACGTGTTAGAAAAGATCCGATTATCGTGTGTTAGAGAGAGAGTTGCGGTTAGAGAGAGAGAGTTGCCGTTAGAGAGAGATAGGTTAGATTATGGTTTGATTAGAATTAGAAAAATAATAAGTATATATAGGTATGTTTTTGTTAATTTAACTTTTGAGAATATGTTTTTGGTAATATAATAGGGATAGAGTATGTTTTTTTTAATTGCCCCTTAAATCATTGTTTATTACTTTCATCAAATAGATAGTGTGGAAAATCAATGAATAATTAAGTTCAAACTTTTGGAATCCTATCAGAAATCCAATTTATCATTTTTCCCTATACTATGGCAAATTCACAACCCAAATTCTTTATATTCGGACTTCACATCCTCCAATGGGGAATTCCAAAGCTAATTAAATTCTAAAACAATAAATATCAAAGATAACGATGGTTTAATATTAATGAGGCCTACAATTGTGCGATGAACACAAAATTACACCACGGCATTGCTTCAAAAAGACAACAAAAACATATAATCAGTAATGGAAAATTTTCATCCCCTCTCCATAAAGAATCATTAGCAAGCTTTTTCCCAATCATCGACAACCTCACCCATCTCTTCTTGATTTCCTTCTCTCTCAGAAACTCTCAAACCCGAACCACTTGCTTTCATTTTCAAATCCCCAGCACTTTTATCAACCTTAGCAGATACAATTTTCGAGCTCAAAGTCTTGTCAGATTCCAAAACAGTCCACCTGTTTGTTACAGTTGCACCATCCTCCACTTTGTCCCTCCACAAAGACATCCCCTCCGCGTTTGTCAAATCACTAGACCATTCTTCACCATCCCATGAATCGCTCTGCTCCTGCACAACAGCCTTTTTCCAAGAATTACCCTTTGCTATCGATCCACCACCATTTAAGGGAACCACAGCAACCCCATGATAAACCGAACCCTGGTCCAATCTCCTCATAGCTGTAGCTGCACGTGCAGGATCACTAAAAACCGCCAATGCGTTTTTATCATTTAACCAAACCAATTCACATTCACCCCCAAATCGCAAAACCAACGCACTAATATCAGCTTCTCGTGGTAAATCCAAGAGAGCAACAACTAGTCTCGGATCCATGTCAACTAACGGGTCGAAAACGGGCTTCGCCAGCGCAGTACCTTTCGGACCGAGTACACGAGAGGGTGTCTTTGATTTTTGAGTTGCGTGAACCACGATGAACCGTTTCGGTTCCCACCCAGCGGTGTTAATCGAAAGTTTCCATCTATCTGCTATCATCCTCACCGCATCTCTTTTCTCTTTCATCATGGTACAAAACACATGAACACGAAGGGAACTCGAGCCACCTTTAGCCTTTCCGAGGACCAAACACCTGCATCTCTCTTCGACAGAGAGAACCCACTTGGTATCTCTTCTATACAGGTCAGCAATAGCCTCGGACACAGAACAGCTTTCTGCAAAATTGAGTAAGTCAAGATTTGGCGTATTGACACCAAATGCATCCGCGAGAACACGCTTGCGTTCCACCTTCCAACATTCGTCGTCACAAACAAGCTTTCTATGTGATAAAGGGATTCTTTCCCTAGCCTCTAGAGGTTGAAGTGGAGCAGGCAGATTTTGGACTACAAAAACTTCGTTTTCACTAAATCCGCTACTGTTCACCCCAGTATCACAAGGGACAGTCGCTTTCAATCGACCACACAAGCACATGATAGTGACGGGGAACTCACATTTAACATCTGGACACGGAGAATACGGGTGACAGAGAGCTGTACACGTATGCCTACAATCTCTCCTCGGAGCACCACATGTTTGACCACAAGAGGTTTTTGGTTCAGTGTGCCCACAAGAAGACTCGCAAGGGGGAGGATGGCATATCCTCGCGCAAGCATGCATTCCACATTGCCGTGTTTTCCCACATAGCTTATTACATCTAATGTCTTTTGACCCACACGGGATGTTCCTTAACACCACGTGTCCACCGCTACACTCTTTCGCGATAGGGATCGAACAAGGTGGGCAGTCTCCGTAATGGCAGGAGTGAGAAGACGGGTGGCCGCAAGGCTGTGCGACCGAGCAGGGATGTTGGCACAACGGAATAGGGGTCCCGCAGGGCTGAGGTGGTGGTATTGAAGTCCTACCACAAGCACAAGATAAATCCGTAAATATCATTTCGAGACACGGAGGGCAATGCCCACTATGGCATAGAGATCCACACGAGTGTTGCCCGCACCTAAGATTCTTGCCACATGGCATCGAGCATAAATGCAAATCCCAATCATTGGGGGATGAGTTTTGGGGTTTAGAGAGCGGGCAGCATCTCTCACTACACCGGTGCCTTCCACAAGTCTTTTTCGACCCACAAGTTTTCTCACATGTAAATTTTTCCTCTTTTATCAACATTTTGTAGCACACGACGGTTCTAGAAGTCGACCCACATCGGCATTTCTGAGTGGCGAGGACAGTACACGGAGCACAAGCTCCAGCATGGCATTTTTCTTTGCAGAGGTGGACGCCACATGGAAGGGTCTTACAACATATTTCCAAACAGGTTGGTATAGGATCCAAGCAGCTCAATCTCTCTGTCTCTAACCTTGTTTTTCCACAATAGCATGTTTCGATTTTTCCGGGTAAAAACTCACACTCTCCACATGGACCCGGATGGCAAATATCACCGCAACAATGATTCCCACAACTGAGTTTTTTTGTACAAGCCGAGTTGCAAGAGAAAACACCATCATCAACACCCACTTCTCCTTTTATAAACATCTCCCCACAAAGAATAACCTCCGATTTCTTTTTACAGAAACACAACGCGTTTATCGGGACCTGACAAGTATCGCACCGTCCTACATGGCAAAAAAGGTTACAGCGATGGCACCCGCACTCTAAGAGCTTCTCACAAGGATCACCACACGTGATGTCAGATTTGCGATCAGAGCATCTTGTCGTATTTATCTTTTTCCCGCAAGGGCATGGCCGCGGTGGAGCAAACGCCTTACAAGGTGGGCAGGGACCAGGGTGACACTGCAAGACACAAAGATGAGGGCATTTATCGTCTTTACTTGCACCAGGAGAGAGGAAATCTTTCTCAAGTGGCTTCCCGCAGGGTTCACCACAAGAATGAGGCGTTAGATACATATCGGAAGTGGGCTCGTTTCTCTTCCCACAGAAGCAAACGTAACGAATATCTTTAGATGTGCTGAGCTGAACCGATTGACAGCCAGGGCACCTCCAGTTACCCCCCTGATTCTTCTCAGCCGAGAGATCAACAGATGTTGGGGCCCGAGCCCATTTTTTAATGCAATTTAAATGGAAAATAGAGTAACAGCTGGAGCAAAACCATATGGGAGCTGATCTTCGTACCATATCGTAACAAATCATACACTCTACCGTGCCCTTCATTAGCTTGTCCTGGATTTCTTGTACTAGTTGGGGAACACTCTTATCCTTCATTTTTTCCTCTTCTTTTCCAGGGTTTGTTATTTTCAACGAGTTTTCACTGTGATTAACTGCTCTCAGCCTTTCTCTTCTCCGATTAGCAAAATGTCCCGTCGGACCTTGTGGACCCAAATGACTTTGTGAGCCTGCGTGAGCAAAACGACCTTTGCGGGGGTTGTTTGGTGGGGCAGAACTATAATTTGAGACCCCACCACCATCTCCGTTGAGGTTGTTCGTATTTACATATGAAGAGTGGGGGTTCACAATTGTCGGCGTAGCATTGGAGGTTGATCCTTTGGGAACCCATTGTAGAGCATTTTGGGAAGAGACTCTTGGCCTGTTAACCCTTCGATCGTTTCTTTCTTGAGCACTCATCTCCTTACGATCACCAAACACGTACTTTATGCACTGCGGTTAAATGAAAAAATATGAGTCCAAACATGTTACGTAAATAATTATGAATGTACACACACACATACATAGATGAAAACTACCAGTCAGTCGTATTCTTAATTTTAATCAGGTAGCAGACTTACCAATAACTGATAAATTGGTCCTATATATCCCAGACTTTCAACAAAGTAACAGAATAATCAACTATATATATATATAAATATATATGTATGTATGTATGTATGTATGTATGTATAGGTTACCAGTCAGAACCGAAGTTCTTCCTGCTCTGCAACAACGCGAATGAAGCAACTGACCCGTAAACATATTATCAATTCTATATATTGATAAATAGGTCCTGTATTTAGAATAAATGACACTTTTAATCCCATACTTTCAACCAACTAACATAATCATCAATTTCATATACATAAATATATACATATATATGTAAGTATAGATTACCAGTCAGAACCGGAATTCTTCCTGCTCTGCAACAATGCAAACGAAGCAACCAACCCGATAACAGATTGTCAATTATATATATTTGGTTTTGGGTTACATGAACTCACCTACTTACTCCCTCCATTCAATTCAAATTGTTGTATACGAAAATTACGTGCACCCAAAAATCTCCAATCTAAATTGCCGATTTAAAAAAAAGTTAAATCACATAGGTTATCACCTAAACTATATGATTGACTTTCAAAACCTTTATTTCTACAATTTAGATAAGAGGATTTTTCCAAAGTTGCAGGTAGTAGTACTAAAACTGAATACGAACACAAGTATGCAGATATAAAATGTTTGTTTGGTTTCAGCTTTTAAGCTCGTGCTATTTCTATGCACTGCGCTTAAATGATACAAATATGAATCCAAACATATGGCTTAAAAGTTCACGTGCGGCCGAAAATCTCCAATCTGAATTGCCGAATTAAAAAAAGTTAATCAAATAGCTTATCACCTAAACTATATGATTGGCTTTCAAAACCTTAATTTCTGCAATTTAGATAAGAGCATTTTTTGGAAGTTGCAGGTAGTAGTACTAAAAAAGGATCTGAACACATGAGTATGTAAATATACAATGTTTGTTTGGTTGCAGCTTTTAAGCTAATGCTATTTCTTTTCTGAGCATACGCTACATCGCCTTAGAAGGCTGAAAACCAAGATTACTTGCTTTAGGGTCCGTTTGGCAATATTTCTTTTTAGTTGATTTTTAGATTTTTGATTTTAAAATGCTGTGGGTGTTCGGACAGTCAGATTATTTAGCTTCTAAAAAGCAGATTTTTAAACTTAAAAAGCTAAAAAAAAATCCAAAGAGATTTTCAGTGGATTTTGAAAACATATTTTTAAAATCTGATTCTGGACCAAAAAATCAGTTGCCAAGCATAGCCTTTAATTTAGTTGCAGGAAAATACTAGTAAACTTGTTTTTATAAATATAAATGAAAGCAGATTGATTCTTCTACTAATTACTGTATTCTAGAAGCTTCAGCCAAAAAAGCCCAATTGTATGCCCAATCAAATAGACTTAAAAAAAATCCCTAAAAAGTAAAACCCAAGCTTTAATACCATATAAACCTCTGTATTAAAAGCTCGGTTCCTAGTAAAAAAAAGCTTATTCAAAGCTTGATTCAAAGCTTAAAAAAGGCTTAAAAAGCTCGCTTCTTTGCTTTTTAGGCCGCTAAAAGCTTCAGCCAAATAAGCCCACTTAAAGAAGGAAAAGGAAAGAAATTCCCTAAAAAGTAAAACCCAAGCTTCAATTCCATATAAAAAGGGAAAATAAACAATAATCAAGAAAAAGATGCTATTAAATCACAAGGAGAAATTAGACAGACATCTCAATTTCATACTACTCTATAGATAGACAAAAGTGGAGGTAATTGAATAAAAGAAATATATACTCCCTCCGTCCCTAATTTCCTTCTTGGAAATCCCAAAATAAGTGTCCGCTTTCCTTTTTAAGTAATTTTTTATTTTTATTTTTTTGAAATATCCCTTTTTGGTGGTTAGATTATATCAAATTTACACTTCTAACCTCATATATTAACTAAGAAACAGTTTTTGCATGAAAATTTTGATTTTTTGATACTGTTTTGTTGAATTTTAAGTGAAATTGTTTCAAATCCGTAAATATCTCAGTTTTCGAAACATGACACTTATTTAGGGACGGGGGAGTATATATATAGAGAATAAAAATAAAGATTAGGGCAGAAATTAGAAAAGCGCAATAAAGAGGATGAAAAACACTTGTATGAACATGGTCTACACTTTTCATCAAAAGGGTGTAACAAACAATAAAATAATTTAGTTTGAATTTTAAATTAAATTTAGGGTAAGTTATTTTTGGGTTCTCATATTTGTTGGGTTTTTAGTGTTACTCAAAGGAGGATAGATAGACAGATAAAAAAAAAAAAAAAAAAAAGGAGATAATTGGATAAAAGGAATATATAGAATAAAAAAGGAAGATTAGGGCAGAAAGAAAAGAAAAGGTCAGTGAATATATATATATATATACCTACGTTATGAATCGCTCGATCTGGGATTTTCTTCACTTATTTGATCCCACACACACAAGAATTTTTCCTTTGCTTTCTTTGTTTGTGTGTGTGTCTCTATATGTATATATATAGTTATTTATATTTATATATATATATATATATATATGTGTGTGTGTGTGGATTTTTAGTTATTAGAGAGATACAAGGTATTTATAAATGAGAGAGAGAGAAACCGACACAGGAGATAAAAACTCGTTAGTCTTGGGCCTCACGCGAATTTACTTTTCTTTTTCTTTTTTTTTTATTTCTTTGGTTGACCTGACCTGTTTATTTATCAGTCGGCTCATATCTCTCTCCTCATCCCCACGTGCGAGGGATTCTTATTTTCATTATTGTAATTAATCCACAACTATCTCACGTCTGCGTGGCATGTACGTATCAATTTTGCTAAAAAAAAAAAATTATTTCATTTTATATTTTCATTTTCTTCGATTTATGTTTTCATATATCAAAAACTTTTTCAATTTTATCCAAAAATTTTCCAATTTTACCAAAAAAAAATCATAACCATCAACAATCAAACTTTTTCATATATCAAATTAATATATTTTTTTATCAAATCAACATGACTCTGCCACTACAATTATATTCAATTTTACCAAAAAAAAACATCTCTAAATTTACCAAAAAAAAAACTTTCCCAATTTTACTCAAAAAAACTCTAACCAGCAACCATTAAACTCCTTCATATATCAAATTAATATATTTTTTTCTCAAATCAATATCACTCTACCACTACATTTATCTCTAATTTTCACCAAAAAAAAACCAGAGTATTTTGGAAATGAATAAAAATAGTCAATTAGTTAAAATATGGAAATGATTTTTTGAGATAAACCAGAATACTTTGGAAATGATTTCTATAATCATAACATATCCCGAATTTAGTAGGCGAAGAATTAATATTATGTTCGTTATTATCTGGTTGGGGATTTTCGTTATATCCATCAAGATCCGCTGAGTTTCTACAAACTGACTTGTAAAAATTTCTTGTGATGCGCCAGGTTGGTGACTCGTGTAATTATAGTCACCACTTACAAACTGATTATCAAAATACAGGTTGAGATGATTATTCAAATATGGATCATAAGAAAACTGAGCATTGTCATAAGGATCAGTCGGGAAATTGATATTTTGAGATGCAAAAAAAGTATTTTGATTAGAATCGATCGGAAATTGGGTGTTTTGGGGAGTATTATCCGGAGGAGATAAATTAAGATACATTTCTCAAATATTATAATTGTTATCCATAATTGATAACACGAATGATCTTAATTTGAAATAGGAAGTAGTTTGGTGGTTGATGGTTAGAATTTATTTTTTGTAAAATTGGGGGAGGTTTTATTTTGATAAATTGGGAGAGGTTTTATTTTTGGGTAAAATTGGGGATAAATGTAGTGGTAGAGTGATGTTGATTTGAGAAAAATATATATTAATTTGATATACGAAGGAGAGTGATGGTTGATGGTTAGGGTTTTTTTTGGTAAAATTGTGAAAGTTTTTTTTTTGGTAAATTGGGAGAGGTTTTTTTTTTGGTAAAATTAGGGATAATTGTAGTGATAGAGTGATGTTGTTTTGATAAAAAAATATATTAATTTGATATACGAAGGAGTTTGATCGTTGATAGTTAGGATTTTTTTGGGGTAAAATTGGAAAAACTTTTGATATATGAAAACATAAATCAAAGAAGAAAAGGAAAAATAAAATGAAATAAAAAAATAATAATTGCCACGTAGACGTGGAATTCCTAATCACACGTCTCTTAAAGAATCCCCTCCCCACGTACTCCTATTTTCTTCTCCCATCATACTACCTTCCAAAATAATAGCTCATTCCAAAATCAAACTCATCAAAAAACTTACTTTCAAAATTGTCTAAATAAAAAAAATTAAATATTAATTATATAATCCAAAAGTTAAATTACATTATTGCATTTTGAAAAAAAAAATTGACAATTTTAATACAACTTGTTGACCGATCAAACTTTACACGTGGTTTCGTACTAGATTATTATTTTGTAACGGATGAAATACATCTTTTTTTTTATGATATCATTTCAAAATACTTATTAGATTTTAATACCATTAATTTTTTTTATATTGGAAAAAGATACTACTCTCTCCGTTCCCAATTAATTGTCATCTACGAAATTACGTGTTATTTTGACCTCTTTATAATATATATCAAAATTGTCGAAATGAAAAATTTCAAAACTAAATCATATAATTTAATGTTTGAACTATATAATTAACTTTTAAAAAATTTCATTCCGACAATTTTAATACAAGTTATTGGCCGATCAAAATTGCATGTAGTTTCGTAGTGGACAATTAATTGGGAACGGATGGAGTACTCTTTTAGAAAATAGCATTAATTTGGTTCTGATACCGCTACATAAATATATAATTCTATTTTAACTCCGACGAGATCACCTATGTTTTATTTCAAATAGATCACCCCATTCTACTCTCTCTCAAATCCACTCTCTCGCTGGTCACACGGTGCCCCACCATGGAGACCTCTGCAGCAGTGGCGTGTTTCTGTCTCTCTTTTCCCTCTCCTCTGTATCCCCCCTCCCTCTGAATCTTAATCTCTCGTTTCTCTGTCAACGACTCACAAAGGTGGAGTTCGTCGGCGACGTCCGTGAACAGTGAATGTACATATACATTGGTTCTTTAGGTTTTTTTTTATAACAAAGACCAAATTTGTAGTTTCAATTAGTTTAGTTTAATTATAATCAGGTTTTGTAGTTATTCAATTATTATTATTAGTAACAATATGAATTTGGTCATTATTTTAGTTTTGACCATTATAAAAATAGACTAATAAAAACTACAATTTGTCTATTAGAATGTCTAATGAAATGTTTATTAGTGTATTAGACTGTTTAATAAATTGTACATTGTGTATTAGAATGTTTATAAAAATGTAAATTAAAACGTTTATTAGACTATCTAATAAATTTCCCATTAACGTATTACACTATTAAACTGTCAAAAAAATTGTCCAATATAGTAGTAAAGTGTTTATTACACTGTCCAAGAAAAATGTTCATTAGAATGTCAAAAAAAAACGTCCCCCTAAAAAATATTTACGGAGTATTAGACTTTTAATTACTCTTATTAATGTATTAGATAGTCATTAGTGTTTTAAACTGTCTATTAGAGTGTCATTTTTTATGTCCATTAGAATATGATTTTACTATTACACTCCCATTTTTATGTTAGACTTACTATTAGACTGCCATTTTTTGTACTAATCCATTAAACTCTCATTTTTGCATTAAACTTTTCATTACACTATCATTTATTTTATTGCACTTTCTTTAATATTTTAGTCATTTTTAGGATTTTTAGAGTTTTTTGAATAACTATTAACTTTTTATGTTTTTTGAAAATTTCTAGATTTGTTATGGGTTTTTTTTTGGAAGGGGGAGCCTTTGGTATAGTCTGGAAAACTCTCCTCTGTGGAACCATTGGATCAACAGTGGGGTCCACAGACTGTAAGATCCAATGGTGCCACAGAGAGTGTTTTCCAGACTATACCAAAGGTATAGTCTGGCACTCCTCCTCCATTTTTTTTTCAACTTTTTACGTTTCTATTTAATTTTTGGTCAACGCCCTAGACTGGAGTTATAGTAGACCGCTCAATGGTCTTGGTGAAAGTTGTTGGGTCAAAGGTGTTCTTAGCCCAAAATTCACTCACTAAAAACTACCGGGTTTGCACCGTTTGGTACACTTTTACAATTACTCGATTTAATTTGACACTTTTACAATTACAATTACAATCACAATTACATTTTTACACTTTTACACTTTTACAAAATGATTCGTTGAGTGGCTGATGACAAATGATCGATTTCATAGCTTGCTTGCAGCTCATATCTGTAATTAACCTGGTTTTGGGGTCAAAAGAGAGAAAAGGTGAGGGATGAGTAAAATAAATGTCTGATCGTGAGCAATTGAGAACACAAGGGGTTTAAATGCAAAGAGTGGAACTTCAAGGATGACTCTGCAATTTAGTTTAACTTAGAAGTAGTATTAATAGTCTTCTCATTACCTAATTAGGAGAGAAAGAAAATTATCCATAATTACTTTTATCTTTATTTATCTTTTCATTCTACATTAGTTTCTATTAGTCTTTTTTCATCGTACTAATTCGGTAACCTTTTCGTTCAGAAATAAATAGAAAATCTCACCAAAAATAGTTGTGTAACTTGTGTTCTTGTGTGGATTGGGTCATATTGTTCATTTTCTTATTTTATCGGATTCTAAGTAAGGGGATTACTTACAATTGGTAATAGAGCTAACGATTCTTGTCGGATACATCATTTTTGCTACACAATCAAACATGCTATGGCTGATTGGATAGAGTTTGAAAACAGTTCAAATTTTGGGCATAACATGGGACGCCAAGTGCTAGACGAAATAATTCACATCAATACCAAAGAACTTCTTATACTGAATTTCAAACCTATTCACCTTACTCATATATACCATCTTTTGGCCTGTCAGCACCACCACAGCCACCAGACCTGCCTGCACCGCCCTTACAGCCACTTCCACAATCAGAAACCGACTATCAACCCCTCACATACCCTTACAACCACTTTTATTCACCTCATACTCCACATCAATATAATGAACCATATAATACTATCAGTTTGCAGCAACCTTTCTCACCACATCTACAACAGCCACACACACCTCCACTGTATGATAACTGAGACTCACCCCAAGTCTACACTCGATACCAACCTGAATTAAACACTCACCAATCACTATACTTCGTTTTACCCCCCGATACAACACATTACAGTCCATCCTATATTATAAGTTCCTATGTAGCCGAGACCAAATACCATCAATCCCCCAACACGGACGCTGTTTTGAGCTACCCAAGTTATTCGGTTACCCCTCCCATCATAACCGATTCCCCGTATGTACATGCTTCGTGGCAGCCAAACAACTATGGGTCGAGCACCTTACATCAAAAGTCACAACTATCACTTAACACTGGCCTTTGCTACAATCAACCAACCTCTTTCCCATGATACCAGGCACCTAAACAGTGAGTGAATTCAGTATCATGTTCAGCCGAGAACCAATTCAATTATCCACATCATGAATGCAACTTAATTATAAACCCCGCTCATGCCACTTCTGCACCAACAGGGTTGCAAGAGAGAACCATTGATGGGATGTTAAAAGAACACCCACTTACACTTCTGTAACAATTAGAAGAATATAAAGTTGTGGGGGAAAAGTAATGGAAACAAATAGAAAATATATTGCAAGTTATATCACAACAGCTGTTGCAAATCTCATGTGGTTTATCTCCAAAGGCTCAAAGTATTAATGCTTTTGCAAAGAAAATGGACGCCCCTGTTAGGGACCATGCAGTTAAGACGGAAGACACTATTCAAAGAATGTGTGACAAAGTCCAAGAAGATGACAAATCTTGGGAAAGTAAAAAAGATTTAGTAAAGATGAATCAGCTATGACTCCTATCCAAGCTCAAATTGACGTTCCGCTTCTGGATGAAAAAAATGTGTTATATTCAAAACTTACGTAGTTTTGATGAAACGACTAAAATGTATATTCAGTTTCAGAAGATGTTACATACGACCAGTTAGAGGAGACACTTGAAGTTCATGTCCTTTTTGTTAATCTAGAAGAGTAGCAGACCAATATTGAAGAACCAAATGACCATTCTGAAATAGTATTAGAGGAAATAAGAGACAAGTCCTCAGAGATGGGGGTAGATACTACTGCCTTTTATAGCATGGAGGTCCAAGCCGATGTCATTGTTGAGAAAAGAGAAACTGGTGTTTCCGACGATGTAGACTTAGAGGAAAGACTATTTAGTGAAACTTTGGATAATGACAAGGCCAATGTGAAAAATAATTCACATCTGATTTGTTTATCCACAAGTGAGATTGATTATGAGGTGTTTGTTGAAATGAGCATGCTGACTGAGTCCGTAACATGTTACCCAAGTCAATTTGATCCTGGTGGAAACGTAATGCTGAATAGGAACATTTATGGCTATGAAGAGAAAATGGTATCGGAAGATGGGAGTAAAACGATGAAAAGAGACAAGATCATGTTGCACGGGAAAGCCGACTTGGTTAACAAAGAGCTTAAACAGTTTGGAAATGCAATGAGGGTTAATCTTATAGAGGAGAATGAAATGCACGTTAAGGAAAATTGAGAAATTGTAAGTTTGGCGTTTTTGCCAAGACAAAGAGCTCAGTCACTGCGGCTAGTTTATAAGTTTATTCTACCTTACGTTGAATTTAACTTCAAGAAGAAAAGATACAAAGGAAAAGTTATTGAAGAGGTGACTGACTCCCGAATTAGAACAGTCACTTAGATTTGTTACAAAATATGAGTTACCTACGCTGAAATCACAAGTCGAATTGTGGAAGCGCTAATGGGGCTATTTGGAGGAATAACCGATAAATTAAAAGATATGCCAATTTACTTCTACCATTTTGATCTGGGAGAAAACAAAAGAATCATGTTTTCTTCTAGGGTATCGCAACAAATATCTGAGCTGCAAGAAAGCTATGAAATCGATCATTTATCATCAGCCGCTCAACGAATCATTTTGCTACTGGAAACTTATACAGATTGGTCGAAACTTCAAAATATGCTAGAATATTTTCTCAAGCCCCCGACCATCGTATAAAGTCCAACCACCCCCTTGAGGGCAAGGTGGATTTTCAAGCGGGGGGAATGTAATGAACCTGGTTTGGGGGTCAAAAGAGAGAAAAGGTGATGGATGAGTAAAATAAGTGTCTGATTGTGAGCAACTGAGAACACAAAGGGTTTAAATACAAAGAGTGGAAATTCAAGGATGACTCTACAATTTAGTTTAACTTAGAAGTAGTATTAATAGTCTTCTCATTAACTGAGTAGGAGAGAAAGAAAATTATCCAGAATTACTTTTATCTTTATTTATCTTTTCATTCTGCATTAGTTTCTGTTAGTTTCTTTTCATCGTACTAATTCGGTAATCTTTTGGTTCTGAAATAAATAGAAAATCTCACCAAAAATAGTTGTGTAACTTGTGTTCTTGTGTGGATTGGGTCATATTATTCATTTTCTTATTTTATCGGATTCTATGTAAGGGGTTTCCTTACATGAGCCCGACAAGGCCTGAATTTTTTTCTTAAAATTTAATATAGTTTGAACAATTTTGTTTGATTCAAAATTAGCCTTCATTGTAATATAATATATTAGGAATAATCTCTATTTTTTTTTAGCATAATGTGATTATTTCTATTATAAATTTATGCTTTTATAAAAAAAATTCTTTTGTAATGATTGTTCTAGTACCTTCTATTTTCATCTAAAAAGTTTTATTGTAACATAGAAACGCGATTAAGTTATTATTAAAAAACTGTGCTTGCTTCAAGCTATTAAATCATTTTTGGGTTAGAAGCATTATCGAAGCTCTGATTAGCTCATCATAGCATCGGAAAGTTCATTAAACCCCTATCAACTCATTGGATCTCTGGACAACTCAACGGAGCGTAAGACATCATGCTGAAGCTCCAAACAGTTTTTAGAAGCTTCAGATATCTCGTCGGAGTTGTGGGAAGCAGTTCGGAGCCTCGCCAGAGCTCTGATACGCTCGTCGAAGCTCCGCTGACAGTGGGTTGATGGTGGTGGTGGCCGAAGGTTAATTGGGTGTGGGTTGTGGTTAGATTTACTTGTTATGTCATTATATATTTTGGGAATAAATGTTTGAAAATATATATTTTAATAATAAAGTTTGGCCATGTAGAATTGGGGCATTGATCAAAGTTTCTAATTATGACAAATAGAAAGAGAAGTCGTTATCAAGGTGTTATCTTAGCTGTTTAACCAAAGAGATATTAAAGGTGTAACATCCCGTATTTTTATAACTGTTTTTAATTAGGAATTAATTTATCCAAAAACGTTTTATTCAAAATTTTACCAAAAACCGGTCACTCGACTAATTTTTAGCCAAAAACCGAAAGTCTTCCGAAAAACCTTATTTTAAAAACCTGTTACTAATTTTACTAATAAAAAGCACCCAATAGATTTGTTTCTAAAGATTTGTTATTATTGAGTAGTTTATTAATAATTTTGATTAAAAGTTAGCTTTTAGAAATTTGGGGACCAAATAGTTCGCTTCCACAAACTATCTAAAAACAGTTTTTTCTAAACTAAAAATCAGCCCACTTCCTTCAAAAACAAACCTAAAACCAGCCAAACACAAGAAAGAAAAAGAGAGAAAAGAGAGAAGAAGAAGAAGAAGAAGAAGAAGAAGAAGAAGAAACCACGCTAGCGGATTATTACCGGAAGCATCTCCTCTACGCGCTAAGGTAACGGGGGTTATCCATAGCGACTAGACGAGGGTGTATATTAGGATTATGTTTTACGTTTAGTATAAATTGGGGGTTTTTGCCTTTTATCTTAATTAGTTTTATAAATTGTTAATTGGGTTTAGTTGTTATATGTTTAATTCACTTATTTGTTAATTGGGTTTAGTTGATTATATGTTTAATTCACTTATTTGTTAATTGAGGATTTAGTCGTGTTAATTTCGGATTAACGAGAATATGGATGAGTTTACATGTCTTTATGTATTGATATTGTGTTATTATAATTGTTGATAAATTGGGTAATTTATTGTTGAATATAGATGCATTGTAGTTTATGCATACAAGGTGTTTGCTAGAATGCTTGAATGAGTTTTCATGTTGATTAGACTTGTTTGGCTAGTTGCGAATCTAGCACATATGCTTTTGGGTTTTGTTGAATTACGTTAGAATGACGTAAGAGAATGTGATAAATGATTGGTTTATTATTTATTGGCTGAGGCCTTAATATTTATATGTATGAGAATGTGTTATATGAATAGTATAATATTATCGGCCGAGGCCTTAATATTGATACATTAGCAATGGTCTCTGTCTCTTCCTAATTCCGGGGACAGAAGACGGCAGTGGGGATAGGGAATGACTCGTCTTACGGACTGGGGCGAGTGGCATGAGAGGTCCTAGTGTGCACTATATTTATTTTATGTTAGCTATGGTCTCTGTCTCTTCCTAATTCTGGGGACAGTAGACGGCCGTGGGGATAGGGAATGACTCGTCTTACGGACTGGGACGAGTGGCATGAGAGGTCCAAGTGCGTACTTTAAATCTACTTTTATGTTAGCAATGGTCTCTGTCTCTTCCTAATTCCGGGGACAGAAGACGGCCGAGGGGATAGGGAATGACCTACCTTACGGACTGGGGTAGGTGGCATGAGAGGTCCATGTTTGTTATAGATTTGTGTTGACGTTATTTAATTTATTTAATTCATCCCGTTATACAATGTTATTATATTTCTTTTTATACGTCGATTATCGTAGTTGTAGAAATTGTGAGCTCTTGCATTTAAGGGATGGAGTGACGGTATTTGTGGTGCCGTCCCGTCTAGTTATGTGTGTGGGACTCACCGTTACAATTTTGTTGTTCAGGTACATTATAGGTTGAGGCGTTTGGTTAGGAGCTCTAGCAAGGCATCACATGGGTTCGGGGCTTCTTTCGGTTGCTTTTATTTCATTTTTACTTAGACTTTTTTGAGGTTGTAGCCTACGTACGGGCAAATTCATTCGTTTGTTAACTTTTAGCTTTTACAAATCTTGTCTTGTAGCCGCGTTTGGCAAACTTTTTATTTATCCGTTAATTGTTCCTTTAGCTTGCAAATGTTTTCTTTTAAAAATTTTAATTTCGTACCAACAGGTTCTCTTTTCTTTGTTTTAAAAAGGTCATGCCTCGATATCCGTGTTCTATGGAAATTGGGGCGTGACAAGTTGGTATCAGAGCTAACTAGGTTCTTGTATACTTTGGGACGACGGGAAGATGGGTAACATTTGGACCAAGATCCATCGTATCTTTTTACAAAACTTTTTCTAAAACGGGGGGTTGCATTTAGCTTAAGACATGTAGCTAGAATTTAGTAGTTTTTGATGAAAGGAAAGTCCACATGTGAGGCAAGTTGGGGACAATGAGGACGCTTGTTGATCCCGGCTCGCCAAACTAGTGGGTAGACCTCTCGTCAGTATGTGTGAAAGAATACCTTAGCGATGTGGAATTCTAGAGTATGCGAGGACGCTCGGGTGCTTTAGGATAACGTATCGTGATGGGTTATCCCTCGCACTTTTGTGCTGTTTGTATGCGTGCGTAGATTTATATGATGTGTATGAGGTATAAGTGTGAATGTCTACTAGTAGCAAACTATTAGAGTGCGAGAATTGTGTAGTTGATGATTTTACGTAGTGCGCTTTCATATTATTAACTTGTGTGTTAATGAATATTATATGCGAATCGATGTTGTTCGTATAAATGTTATGGATTAGAATGATGTTGTGTGATATGTTCCATGAATAGAATACATAAGCATTGAGGAATTTTATGTTTTTGTGTCGATAGTTTTCTGCAGTCAAACGATCGGTCGTTTCCCAAACGATCGGTCGAAATTCTTCAGAATTTTTTCAGACCCTACTGGACCAAAAAATGATCGGTCGTTTCCCAAACGATCGGTCGAAATTCTTCAGAATTTTTTCAGACGCTACTGGACCAAAAAACGATCGGTCGTTTCCCAAACGATCGGTCGAAATTCTTCAGAATTTTTTCAGACGCTACTGGACCAAAAAAGGATCGGTCGTTTCCCAAACGATCGGTCGAAATTCTTCAGAATTTTTTCAGACCCTACTGGACCAAAAAACGATCAGTCGGTTGACAAAACGACCAGTCGAATTCTGGTAATTTTACGGTTTTTCTACTATACTTCAAACGCTCGTAACTTCTTCGTTTTAACTCCGATTCTGATTCCGCTTGAAGCGTTGGCTTCGTTTTTCAGTACTCTATCTTTCTGGCATTTCGGAATTTTCATTTTCTATTTTTGGAAAAATGAAAGCGTTATATCGTCGAAATTGAGAATTCGTAAAAATCAGTTATTGAACCTTAGGAAGCTGGATTAAGTGATTAATTTATAGAACGAGCTTTTATCATGTATGATTATACATGTATGGATAGTAGTGTCGAGTAAGACAACTAAAGTGTTGGTTTAATCTGTTGTAGTAATGGCTATTACCACAAGGACTAGTGAAAGGGGACCAGCTACACGCGGGGGCGCATCACCATCAAGCGGTGCGGCCACCCGAGGTAGGACTAATGGAAGAGGAAGAAGAGCTCCAAGTGGGCGTGGAGCAACTAGAGGGGGAAGGGCTGCTAGAGGTCGTGGGGGGAGAGGTAACACTAATGCCCCACCACCTGAGCAACCCGAGGTTGAGAATGAATATGAGGAAGTGAATGTGGAAGAAGAGACTTTTGCACCTGAACCGGAAACGGTTAATGCTAATCAAGTGATGACCGACCTTCAGAAGGTGGTGCAAATGATGGTGCAGAATGCACAAGCTGGGAGTTCAAGCAACAATGGATTGCTTAACTTCACCCGATTGGGGGCTCCGACTTTCGATGGGATAGGTGAACCATCCATAGCTGAGGGATGGGTGGACGAAATGGAGAAATACCTATCGGCAGCGGGGATAGTTAATGGGGAACAACGGGTGAATATGGCCCAGTTTCACCTAAAGGGTGAAGCACGGAAGTGGTGGTTAGGGATCGTGGATACTTACGACTTAACCAACATCGACTGGTATGAATTCATCGAATTGTTCAATCGACAGTTTCTTCCCGACTCTTATAAGGATGAAATGAGGAGGCGGTTCGATGAACTATATCAAGGGGGTATGACCGTTCAAGCATACCAGCTAAAGTTTACCTCACTCTCGAGGTATGCACCAGACTCAGTTTTATGGGGTGCAGAAAAATATATGAGATTCATGAAGGGGCTGAACCCGACCATCTCTTTGCAATTGGCATCGGCTCGCCATGTCAACTATAATGAGTTGGTAAAATCGGCTCAAGCTGTGGAGGGAGCTCTACTCCATAACAAGAGAATTTTAGAGAAATCGAAAACCGGAAATGCTCCGAGGGAAGAGAAGAAGCAGACTTGGGATATGGCGAATAATTCGCGGTTTCAACAACAGGGAAGAGGAGATAGGGGTTTCAACCAACTACCAACAAACACCATAATGAAGAGAGCGTGTTTTACCTGTGGAGATGTGAACCATCGACAACACGAATGCCCTAGAGTCCTATGTAGGACATGCAACCGGTTTGGGCATACGGCAAGAGTTTGTACCAGGGGACAAGGAAGAATCGACACTAACCGGCCCTTTAACCAACCTAGGTTGCCACCACCACCACCAAGAGGACCAGGATTCGTACCACCACATCAATTACCTGGGAACCAAGGGGGAGGGTTTCGAGGTAACCACCAAGGAGGGGGAAACCGCGAGAACTACCGAGGAGGCTATCAGGGCCCGAGAAACCGAGGTAATAATGGGGGAAATCGAGGACCGCAAGGAAACCCACCAATTCAAGCACGTCTATTCGCCTTGCCACAGTTGCCAAACCAAGGAGATCCGGGAAATGTACAAGGTATGGTTCTTGTGTGCTCATCTTGGGCACATGTTCTTTTCGATACGGGGGCTTCACGTTCTTTTATAGCTAGGCATCTAGTTGAGTCTTTGTCATTAGAAATTGGGGTTCTTGAGAACCCGATAGTTGTAGAGACTCCTGTTGGGGGTCGAGTGGTGTTGGACCGAGTATGTCGGTCTTGTGAGATGGTGGTCGCGGACCACGTATTTATATTTGATTAGTAGTTATAGAGATGTCGGGATTCGACGTGATTCTTGGAATGGACTGGTTGGTTCATTTCAATTCTTTCATCGATTGTGTTCGACGAAAGGTTTTCCTTACAACTTCATCCGGAGATGAGGTGTTCTTTCATGGGGAAAGGGATGCTTCCCTTTCTTCCATTCCTTATTATTCCAAGCGGGTTGTGGGCAACCTGTCTTGTCTTTTGGCTAGTCTCTCGATAGTGGATAACGACGAGGAAGTGGAAATGTGGCCACACGTAGTGGACAATTTTAGAGATGTGTTTCCGAAGGATCTACCGGGGTTACCACCGACAAGAGGGTTAGATTTTTCTATCAACTTGGTACCGAGAACGGCACCCATAGCCATTTCCCCGTACCGTTTGGCACCGGCAGAGTTGAAGGAGTTAAGTAAGCAGTTAGAAGAACTGCTGGAAAAGGGGTTTATTAGGCGGAGTACGTCACCGTGGGCGGCACCGGCCTTGTTCATGCAAAAGAAAGATGGATCGATGAGGATGTGCATCGACTATCGAAAGCTAAATAGGGTGACTATTAAGAATAAGTACCCACTACCTCGAATTGACGATTTGTTTGACCAACTGAAAGGAGCGACGTTCTTTTCAAAAATCGACTTGCGATCAGGCTATCACCAATTGAGGGTGAAGGATGAGGATATTTCGAAAACGGCCTTTAGGACCCGGTATGGTCACTATGAGTTTGTGGTCATGCCGTTCGGGTTAACTAATGCGCCGGCAGCATTTATGGAGTTAATGAATCGAATCTTTAAGGAGTATCTCGACAAGTTTGTGGTGGTCTTTGTCGACGATATTTTGATTTACTCGAGCTCAAGAGAGGAACACGAGGAGTATCTCCGTTTAGCGTTGCTCACGTTGAGGGAGCACCAACTTTACGGAAAATTTAGCAAATGTGAGTTTTGGCTAAATGAGGTGAAATTTCTGGGACATGTGATCTCGGAAGAAGGGGTAAAGGTGGACACGACGAAAATTGAGGCAGTTTCGAAATGGGCACAACCGAAGAATGTGTTCGAGAGTTGAAGTTTCTTGGGTTTAGCTGGATACTATCGACGGTTCGTCAAGGATTTCTCAAAGTTGGCGACTCCAATGACTTACCTTACCAAGAAGGGGGTGAAGTTCGTGTGGAGTGAGGCTTGCGAGAAAGCTTTCTTAGAGCTCAAGAAGCGGTTGACTAGTTCTCCCATACTAGTTATTCCCGAGCAAGGGAAGGGTTACCAAGTGTATTGTGACGCTTCGAAGGAAGGTTGGGGTTGCGTCTTGATGCAAGACGGAAAGGTTATCTCATATGCTTTGCGACAACTAAAGATCCACGAAAAGAACTATCCGACTCATGACCTAGAGCTAGTGGCAATAGTTCATGCGTTGAAGATATGGAGGCATTACCTGTTCGGGGAAAAGTTCGAAGTGTTCTCGGATCACAAGAGCTTAGGGCATATTTTTACCCAACGGGATTTAAATATGCGCCAACGACGATGGATGGAATATCTGGAACAGTACGACTACGACTTGCACTACCACTCGGGAAAGGCCAATGTAGTGGCGGATGCTTTGAGTCGAAAGTCTCATGCGACCTTAGCGCATGTGGCGATCGACGAATGGAGGATGATGGGAAAAGTGAACGAGTTCGACTTGGAGTTGGGACATGTTAATGTGGGAACTTTGTACACAATAGTGGTACAACCGGAACTTGTGAGTAGGGTTCTGGAAGCACAAGATGGGGACGAGAAAGTGGAGAGTTATGAGAAACAGATGAGTTCTAGCGAAGGATTAGATGGTTGGACGAAAGGAACCGATGGAGGACTACGCTTTAAGGGAAGGACTTATGTGACAGAAAACATGAGGAACGAGGTATTAAAGGAGTTTCACCACTCCCGATTAGCCGTTCATCCCGGTGGAACGAAAATGTATCACGATGCGAAGAGACAATTTTGGTGGCCCGGAATGAAACGAGATGTAGCTTCATATGTTAGCAAGTGCCTAACTTGCCAACAAGTGAAAGCGGAACACCAAAGGCCGGCGGGTATGCTCCAACCCTTACCGGTAGCGGAATGGAAGTGGGAAAGGATAGCAATGGATTTTGTGACCAACTTACCTAGATCGGTAAGTGGGAATGACGCTGTGTGGGTTGTGGTCGACCGTTTGACCAAATCCGCACACTTCATTGCGATTAAAATGACCAATTCGGTGGAAATCTTGGGACGGAAGTATATTAAGGAAATTGTTAGACTTCATGGGGTGCCTATTTCGATAGTATCGGATCGAGACGCAAGGTTTGTGTCGAGGTTCTGGGGCGCATTACAAAATGCCTTAGGGACCAAGTTGACAATGAGTACGGCGTTCCATCCCCAAACGGATGGACAATCGGAGCGGACTATCCAAGTGTTAGAGGATATGTTGCGCGCGTGTGTGAACGACTTTAAGGGAGGTTGGGAGAGCCATCTACCCTTAGTTGAGTTTGCGTATAATAATAGTTTTCAAGCTAGTATTGGCATGGCACCTTTCGAGGCTTTATACGGGCGGCCGTGTAGGTCTCCCGTGTGTTGGACCGAGGTGGGAGAAGCGGAAATGCTAGGACCGCAATTGATTCAAGAAACGACCGAAAAGATTAAGTTAATTCGGCAAAGGCTTGAGACGGCTCGAAGTAGGCAAAAGAGTTATGCTGATAAGAGGAGGAGACCTTTGGAGTTCGAAAAGGGGGATCAAGTATTTTTGCGAGTTTCGCCCAGGAAGGGGATTATGAGGTTTGGCTCTAAAGGAAAGTTAAGCCCGAGATTTATCGGACCATTTGAGATCGTGGACCGAGTTGGAGAAGTTGCATACCGGTTGGACTTGCCATCAAAGTTGGCGGGGGTCCACCCGGTGTTCCATGTGTCAATGTTGAAAAAGTATCATCACGACCCTTCACACGTGGTGGACTTTGAGGACATTGAGGTTAGTGCGGATGTGACCTACGAAGTGGGACCTATGAGGATTATCGATGTGCAAGAGAAGGAACTTCGAGGAAATACTATTAGACTGGTAAAGGTGGTTTGGAAACACCATGGGGCCGAGGAGGCAACTTGGGAACGCGAGGATGAGATGAAGAGGAAATATCCTAATCTCGACTTTTCTTTAGGTACTTTTCTTTAGATGCATTCTAATTTCGGGACGAAATTTCTTTATCGGGGAAGGGTTTTAACGCCTAGAGTTTGGAATTTATTTTTGTTATAACGCCTAGAGTTTACGAAGTTGTTGAGTTGTATTTTATTATGTTTGATATTGCATATAGATGTTTACCTTAGTTGAGTTTTGTATATGTTGTGGAGTTGTTGAGGTAGAAGCATGTCAGCTTAGTTTACTTTATTTTCTTTTATGTTGCAGCCGCTTCTTTTACATTGTTGTCTTTTATTCTGTTAGATATTGTATACAGGCGGTTACTCTTACATGTTGTGCATTATCTGAGGTTTATTTCATTTGAGTTATGGAATGGTTACGGGTTGTGAACCCTGCGTATGTTATTTCTTGAATTATGTCACGCATTGTACGTTTAAAATTTTTAGGCTTTGTTTATAGAAGTTTATAATTCCTGGGTATAGTTGTTTAGAAAGGAAATTTCGGGACGAAATTCTTTTAAGGAGGGTTAGTTGTAACATCCCGTATTTTTATAACTGTTTTTAATTAGGAATTAATTTATCCAAAAACGTTTTATTCAAAATTTTACCAAAAACCGGTCACTCGACTAATTTTTAGCCAAAAACCGAAAGTCTTCCGAAAAACCTTATTTTAAAAACCTGTTACTAATTTTACTAATAAAAAGGACCCAATAGATTTGTTTCTAAAGATTTGTTATTATTGAGTAGTTTATTAATAATTTTGATTAAAAGTTAGCTTTTAGAAATTTGGGAACCAAATAGTTCGCTTCCAGAAACTATCTAAAAACAGTTTTTTCTAAACCAAAAATCAGCCCACTTCCTTCAAAAACAAACCTAAAACCAGCCAAACACAAGAAAGAAAAAGAGAGAAAAGAGAGGAGAAGAAGAAGAAGAAGAAGAAACCACGCTAGCGGATTCTTACCGGAAACATCTCCTCTACGCGCTAAGGTAACGGGGGTTATCCATAGCGACTAGACGAGGGTGTATATTAGGATTATGTTTTACGTTTAGTATAAATTGGGGGTTTTTGCCTTTTATCTTAATTAGTTTTATAAATTGTTAATTGGGTTTAGTTGTTATATGTTTAATTCACTTATTTGTTAATTGGGTTTAGTTGATTATATGTTTAATTCACTTATTGTTAATTGAGGATTTAGTCGTGTTAATTTCGGATTAACGAGAATATGGATGAGTTTGCATGTCTTTATGTATTGATATTGTGTTATTATAATTGTTGATAAATTGGGTAATTTATTGTTGAATATAGATGCATTGTAGTTTATGCATACAAGGTGTTTGCTAGAATGCTTGAATGAGTTTTCATGTTGATTAGACTTGTTTGGCTAGTTGCGAATCTAGCACATATGCTTTTGGGTTTTGTTGAATTACGTTAGAATGACGTAAGAGAATGTGATAAATGATTGGTTTATTATTTATTGGCCGAGGCCTTAATATTTATATGTATGAGAATGTGTTATATGAATAGTATAATATTATCGGCCGAGGCCTTAATATTGATACATTAGCAATGGTCTCTGTCTCTTCCTAATTCCGGGGACAGAAGACGGCAGTGGGGATAGGGAATGACTCGTCTTACGGACTGGGGCGAGTGGCATGAGAGGTCCTAGTGTGCACTATATTTATTTTATGTTAGCTATGGTCTCTGTCTCTTCCTAATTCTGGGGACAGTAGACGGCCGTGGGGATAGGGAATGACTCGTCTTACGGACTGGGACGAGTGGCATGAGAGGTCCAAGTGCGTACTTTAAATCTACTTTTATGTTAGCAATGGTCTCTGTCTCTTCCTAATTTCGGGGACAGAAGACGGCCGAGGGGATAGGGAATGACCTACTTTACGGACTGGGGTAGGTGGCATGAGAGGTCCATGTTTGTTATAGATTTTTGTTGACGTTATTTAATTTATTTAATTCATCCCGTTATACAATGTTATTATATTTCTTTTTATACGTCGATTATCGTAGTTGTAGAAATTGTGAGCTATTGCATTTAAGGGATGGAGTGACGGTATTTGTGGTGCCGTCCCGTCTAGTTATGTGCGTGGGACTCACCGTTACAATTTTGTTGTTCAGGTACATTATAGGTTGAGGCGTTTGGTTAGGAGCTCTAGCAAGGCATCACATGGGTTCGGGGCTTCTTTCGGTTGCTTTTATTTCATTTTTACTTAGACTTTTTTGAGGTTGTAGCCTACGTACGGGCAAATTCATTCGTTTGTTAACTTTTAGCTTTTACAAATCTTGTCTTGTAGCCGCGTTTGACAAACTTTTTATTTATCCGTTAATTGTTCCTTTAGCTTGCAAATGTTTTCTTTTAAAAATTTTAATTTCGTACCAACAGGTTCTCTTTTCTTTGTTTTAAAAAGGTCATGCCTCGATATCCGTGTTCTATGAAAATTGGGACGTGACAAAAGGCTAAGGTACTGTGTTTTTTTAAGTATCAATAAATGTGGGTTGATCATGTATAGGGGTGGGCACATGGCGGGTTGGTGAGTATTGAGCTCAACCCTGACTCAATCAACTAAATAAATTGTGGGATGGATTGGACGAATTGATAAAATTTAAATTTCAACACAAGCCGTTACATTTCAAACTCCAAACCAACCCAACATGCAAAGTAAATTGCGGGTGAGGTTCGGGTTGGTTCTTGAATTTTCTTCTCTCCTAATTTTTCCAAAAATTGCATGATGCCTAAATTTTAAAGAAATTGAATCTATTAAAGAGAAATATAAATTAAAACAAATTAAAATACGTTAAGAACATTTATGAACAAGCGACAAAAGTAAAAAACATAACAAGAGTCGAAAGTGGTTATATTGAAAATACACACTATGTTTATATAAATATATATTTATATTGTTATATACTATATATTACGGGTTGAAACGGGTTGTGGTGCATTATATCGCAATTTGTGAATCTCGACCCTAACCAAACTACAAAATATATTACAAATTCAAATGTGTTGGATTGATTTTTTTTTTACACTCAACCCGTCGAGGTTGATTGACAAGTTGAGTTTACAGGTGTTTTGCCCATCCTTAATCATGCCGATATGAATGTGTCTTGTTTAGATGAATACGTGTATGTGTATATGTACATGTAGGTGTAAGTGCACGTGCATGTGCATGTGCATGTGCATGTCTACTAAATTGCATTTTCTTAGATTAAATTGACTATATTACAAATTGTCCGATGAAAAATAAACTTATAATTAACTTTCATCCGATCAATTTAAATAGATCATCAATTAAAACAAAAACATGATCAATACTCACTTTTCTGGTGGCTACATGTATGAAGTTGAGTCCGATATACTCCATAAGCAAGAAATAAACTATTTTATACAAATAATTTTTCAGAAATAGCAAAGCATGAAATTGACCCTGTATAAAAAAGCTTAAATTCATAATTCATACTTACATTTACGATAATTATGAACTGTGAACATATATCTAATTTACATCACCCACGAATTTCCTCTTCTAAAAATATTAACCAGTATAAATCTAAGCAAAAACGACCCCATACATTTTACAATCTATTATAATTTGCATCATCTACATTAGTGTCTGTTAGAATTCAGATCTACTTTTCCAGATTGACACGGGTCCAAACCGACATTGTTTTCTAACTTCATCCTCGAATCCATAAACTACCAGTGTCTGAATCGGAAATATTTTTTCTTCACAATCTCATTTTGGTCGCCTTAGACGGGTTAAAAGCTAAAAGATCCTATATCGGCCGTATTTCTTCTATGCTATGCCCTTAAAGTGGTTTTGAAATGATGGTGTTTTTCGGCAAAATATGTTATGACGAGAGGAAGGGGAATTTTTCGAATTTATTGTTGGGAAAGAACTTAAATTCAAGCTTAAAGCATCACGGATTTTTTGTTTACCCGAGGCTGTCCCAGCTGCTTCTTGGGTATTGGAAAATCCTTGTTCACAGTTGAAGATGTTATTGTACACATAGGTGCAGACAGAAATCAGAATTAAAACAAGAATGTTTATATTCAAATAAAACACACCCAAAAAAAGTCAGCTGACTTAAAATAGTAGGTGGAAGAACATAAAAGTGAACGATGCTTATGAACCTGGTAATTCATATAACTAGCTATTAAAAAAGTTGCGCATCTCGTAATATAGTCGTATCCTTCTATGACGAATATAAATTGCTCATATCGTATCCTTTTATGATGAAAATCTTATTCCTCTAGCTCAGTTTTCATGACAATATAAATTGCTCATGTCGTATTCTTCTATGATGAAAATTTTATTCCTCTAGCTCAGTTCTCATGACAAGGTCACTCTAATACAATTCTGAAGACATGGCTATTCTAAGAATTTTCAAGTACATAACAAATACAGAGAGAGATGATAGTCAAAATGCAGCAGTAGCATAGAATAAAAGTGTAAAACAATGTATAAGGTACTTAAGTTTTTCCGAGTCAGATCATTGATCTCCTTCAGAATCATCCATCTCCTCACACTCGAACTCAACATTTTCTCCCAAGTCTTCCTCAGAGTCCTTAACTCTTCCTGTTCCATCACTATTCCAGGGAGAGACTACTCACCAGCATTAATTCCAGAGAGACAAATACCATCATCTGACAAGGCCGTTGCATGTTCCCCAGAATCAAGATTATTTATTTTTCTGTTCTGAAATGAAGTTGAGAAAGGTTCTTCACAGGGCTGCTCGGCATCTCTACTTCCTATGACAAACTCTGATTTTGATAAACTTAAATGAATATCCAAGTCTACCTCATTTTCCTTTTCATTAATGTTAAATGACTTGGATAAAGGGCCGTGAAAAAAATCTGAATATACAGGTAACTGCGGAAATCGGTGTTCCGTGACTGTATCAGTCGCCATTTCATCCGTTCTTTGCAGAAGAAGGTGAAAGTCGATACCAACAGAAGAAGTGGTTCCCGTTGATTTAGCAAGGAACTGCCATTTTTCAAAGTTGTATCGGAGGCAGCTACATTGGGATTGCTTTGGAGACTATTTTTTTACGTAAGGACCAACATGTGAAAGGTTTGAAAAAGGGAGGGACGATGAACTAGGATTGACGGTTGTTGGCCTCTAGTCTGCCAAAAATGCCTCGTGAACATAAGCTTCTTCATCTTTGCCCATGCAATCATCTCCACTGTTATTTTCTTCACCGGCATTGTCATTTTGACATTCCTGAAATATTAAAATGCATAACTAAGGAAATATGTTTCATAGGGATAATAATGGAAGATGTAAATATTTGTTATCTTTGTGTTGTACTACAAACCCAACGTGTGGGATAAAAAACAAAAGATTGCAATGCACAATGAAGTTATGATTTCAAGAGTAAAAAACATTGGACAACAGAGACAACGATTCACACATGTTCAATAAATAACAAGTTATACTGTTATACAAATTGGTTTCATGTCATAAATTACTAGATGTGGATATTGTATATGAATGCTTTCATTTGTTTGTATAATCCTTCAGAAATTGTCTCTATGTTTCCCAGTATAAAAAAGAAAATACTAACAAATTTACATACTTTAAGAGAAAAAAGACATGCAAAGTGCCTTAAACAAAGAAGTAACATGGCAGCTGTTATAGATATGTGCAAGGTAAAATACGCACAGTTCGGAAGTTGCAAGTTCAAGATGAGACAGTATCACTTTTGTATTCTAACCTGTCAGCTTTTAACAATTGCACAAGCCTGTCAAATTTCACAATTAAGAGACCAATCTATACGAAATGGAACAATTAGTACACGAAAAATAAGAGTTCAATTCAGAAGAAATTATCATGTAATCATTGCATACCAAGCCCCAATATACAAAAAATTCATGGTCAACCAGCTAGAAGTTTTTATTTTTAAGCACTTATTGATTTTTGATATGTTGGTATATTAACTCTCTGATTTTCTATAAATTGGTGTCTAATTTTGATCTGTGTATTTGATTTATGTATAGATTGGTGACTTTATTGTAAAGTACAATAATAGGGTATACTATTAGTTAGAAATCGATAGCTTAAAAAAATGTTATTTCTTACTCAAGATTACAGAAACCAAAGTTGAAAATGGATTGAGTTAGCGCTATAAGTGTATGCCCCAGAAATGTAGCTACTAAGGTAATGTTTAGAAGTTGAGCATACCTCTTTTTCTGGAGAAGTTTGCCAACCTTTGAAAGCTATAGATTTGCTTCTTCTATTGAACTCATATAACCTCCTCCTTGCCTTTTTGTCATCAGAAGTTTTATATGATTTTTGAGTTCCGTTAGGCTGCGCCATTGTCGAGGTAGCAATGATGGATCGTATGGTACCACATATCTCCATACGGACATCCAATCTAGCTTGAAAACCTCCAGGCCCCGAATTGTTGATTATGTATTTATTATCAAACAAGTAAGTCATTGTAAAATTTGTAAGGTACGGATCAAAGATATACATTCATTTAAAATCGAAATAATGTGACCTCTAGGATACGTGATTTCTCTTCTTCAGACAAGGGAGATGTTTTCATTGTTCGAACCGCCTGCAGATAGGGGAGATAAGTCTTGTAAGTGTTAAAAGGCATTACAGTGAAATAATAAAATATACTCTTGGTAATAATTTCCATTATAAACCTAAAGGTCGACTAATGAACAAGAGTCGTACAGATCTTTAGGAGTATTTGTTTACTTCTTTAGGTCTATTAGAACTGTATATAAAGAAGGTTGTACACTTCATATTCATGCAGAAATATTGAAATAAATATATATTCTCTTTACTTTTATGGTATCAGAGCCCTAGCTCTGCCCTTGCATTAATCCCATATTGTAACTTCTCGATCCATCAATTATGAGTTTAGAGAAGGAGAATGATTCGTCACCTGTGGTGACTAGTTCTTCGACCTCATCTGTGATCGCAACACAGCCTTTTGGAGAAGGCTCTTTGCTGTAGATCACCAATCACATGCTGGACGGAAAACAATTCCTCCTATGGGGAAGAGTTTTCCAAGCTACAGCTGAGGAGAAATGTGACAGATTGAGTAACAATGAATCAACTGTGACGACTCCTAAAACAGCCTTTAGTAACTTTGGTCATCAAGGTAGTGCTTTCCACATTGAAAAGAAAAAAACTTGGGTGTTTGATTCAGGCGCTTCTGACCACATGACATGCAATTCATCATTGTTCGACTCTTACGTACCTTGTCAGGGGAATGAAAAGGTTAAAATAGCAGACGGAAGTTTCACTTTAGTTGCTGGAAAGGGCTCTATACGCCTCTCGAAAAACCTTATTCTACATTCTGTGTTACATGTTCCTAATCTAGCCTGCAACCTTGTATCTATGAGTAAATTGACTCGAGATCTTAATTGCACTGTTAATTTTTCTAGTGATTTGTGTCTTATACAAGGGCACGGATTGAGGAAGATGATAGGCATTGCTAGAGAGAAAGACGGACTCTACTACTATGAGAATGATGAATGCATAGATAAACAAGGTACAATTGCTGAAGTGGACCTAATATCCGTCTCAAATAAAGAGGTATTATTGCGGGGGAGTGTGAAAATATCCTATAGTTATTGCTGCAATATCAGAATGATACTGTCACATATTTTAGGCAGATTTCCAGGCTGTTTTATGGTTGATAACAACACTGATTTTATGGGATCGTTGTAATTATTTATGTAGATATTATTTTCCTTATTTACTAATTCTTTGTACTATAAAAGGAGATGTATTTGTTGTATGTGAAGATTATTCAAAAATAATAAAACCAATTCATTCTTATTCTATTCTCTGAATCATACCTGCTTACAGTTTTTGTTCATGACCATCGAAAAAATATATCAAAACTTGATCCGAAGTCCATCAAGTGTGTTTTCGTTGGGTATTCGTCAACACATATAGGGTATAAATGTTACTCTCCTGCACTCCATAAGATGTTTGTGTCGATGGATGTGACATTTTTTGAAGACCAATCCTTTTACCCCAAATCTTCGCTTCACGGGGAGGTTCAAGGTGAGTCAAAGCCTTGGGATGAGTTCGACTCTGAAATGTCCAATTCTTTATCACCACCAATCGAAATGTCTAATTCTTTATCACCGCCAATCTCGGGTTTTCCTTTACCCATTTTAATTGAACCTAGTATTCGTGTTCTTCTACCAGCACGAGAACCTACTATACCTACTCTGCCACAAACAAACAAGTGGAAAGATATTGTTTACACTCGCAGGAATCATTCTCATAGTAGTGACCAACTTGATGCTGGACAATGTCAAGAACCAGAACCAAGTCTTGCCCCGACACAGTCTTGAGACTAGTCATAAAGTTGGGGACGAAGGATCGAACTTTACAAACACTCCGCCATGTACAGATGATTTCGAGGTTCCCATTGCTATTCGAAAGGGTGTGCGAGCGTGTACGCAACACTCAATTGCCAAATTTGTTTCGTATGACAAGTTGTCTCCAAAATTTACTGCATTTACCACTAGTCTTACAGATACTAAAATACCAAGAAATATCGAAAAAACTCTTGCAAATCCGAAATGGAGGGAGGTTGTTTTAGAAGAAATGGGCGCCTTAGAAAGGAACCATACATGGGAGACCGTAAAGATGCCTAAAGGGAAAACTACAGTTGGTGTAAATGGTTGTTCACCCTCAAATTCAATACCAATGGAAGTATTAGCAGAAAAGGTTTCACTCAAAAATATGTGATAGACTACAAGGAAACATTTGCACCAGTCGTCAAGCTAAATTCAATAAGAGTTCTTTTGTCATTGGCAGCAAATCTTGATTGGCCGCTTCAGCAACTAGACATGACAAATGCATTCTTAAACGAAGACCTTCATGAAGAAGTATATATGGATCCCTCGCCAGGGTTCAAACACAAGGAAAACCTAGTTTACAAGTTAAAAAATCCATTTATGGATTGAAACAGTCACCGAGAGAGTGGTTTGCTAGGTTTACCCAAGTTGTGAAAAAACAAGACTTTCAACAATCACAAGCAGACCATACCCTTTTCTACAAGCATTCTAAGAATGGAAAAAAGGCAATTCTCATAGTATATGTGGACGATATTATCATGACAGGAGACGACCACAAGGAGCTGGAGCTACTAAAAACCAACTTGGCAAGAGAATTTGAACTCAAGGACCTAGGCAATCTCAGATACTTTTTGGGAATGGAAGTGGCGAGAAGTAGTGCTGGAATAGTGGTCTCTCAAAGAAAATATATCCTGCATCTTCTTAATGAGACGGGAATGTTGGGGTGTAAACCATCACACACTCCGATGGAGCCTAATGTAAGGCTCGGACTTGAAGGTGGCAACGAAGTGGATAAAGAGCGATACTAAAGACTAGTTGGCAAGCTAATTTATTTGGCACACACTCATCTGGATATCGCATTCGTGGTAAGTGTAGTAAGTTATTTTATGCACTCGCTTAAGGAGAGACATCTTCAGGCGGTTTATCGAATGCTGAGGTATTGAAAACTACTCCTGGAAGAGGGTTATTCTTTAAGAAAGGAAACAATAAGATCGTAGAAATGTATACGGATGCTGATTGGGCAGGTTCTTCCGTTGATAGGAGATCAACTTTAGGGTAGTGTACTTATGTTTGGGGGAATTTAGTTACGTGGAGAAGCAAGAAACAACATGTAGTAGCTAGAAGCAGTGCGGAAGCTGAGTTCCGAGCCTTGGCTCATGGCATATGTGAAGGTAGCTTAAAAGACTACTGGAGGAACTGAAAATTTCAAGCAATGGTCAAATGAGACTTTACTGTGATAATAAAGCTGCTATAAGTATCACCCATAATCCAGTTCATCACGACAGGACTAAACACGTGGAAGTCGATCGTCATTTTATCAAAGAGAAAATTGATAATGGGAGTATCTACATGGCATATATTCCTACCAAAAAACAAACCGCTGATATACTAACGAAGAGTCTTCACCGGCCAATCTTTGAAGATATGGTTAGCAAGCTTGGAATGACAAACATATACATTCCAGCTAGAGGGGAAGTGTGAGAATCTATGGGATTGTGTACTGATTTGATTTCATATTCTAAGGACTGACATTAAAGAGATTGACAGCTAATGTGTGGGAGGAATGATTATATTATGCATAATTATTGTGTGAATAATATGTACATATTTTTAGGATTATTTGTTTCCTTCTTTAGGTCTATTAGAACTGTATATAAAGAAGCATGTACACCTTCATATCCATGCAGAAATATTGAAATAAATATATATTCTCTTTACTTTTATTTATCATTCCAGATCTCCAGCTCTTGTTCATATATATGAATGTTTTTCTAAGGGTTTTAAACTTCTGAATAAGTTCTTGAGGATACTTACCCTCTCTCTTTTCCAAGTAAAAGAGAAATAAAGATGTTCAAATACCTTAATCGGATTCTCTGGTGATTTAGAATATGAACGATTTTTCTGCCTGACAAGAATCTGAAAGAGCATGAACGGTTGACGTTAAACAGTAAAAAAACCAGCTTCAGAATAGTAATAACCACCCCAGCGAACTTTCTAAATCATTGAGAGACATGAATATAAAAAAAGACAAATAGAAAGCAGCGATAACATAAAAAAAGGAAAAGAAAGTGAATCTATTAAAATCTTGCAATCAAAGGAGGTTAAAATAAGCAAATATATTACTGTTAAAACTCATCTTGACAAGCAACATAAATCCTAATAGCAAGCTTAAGAGAATTTTACTTGAGGACAAAAACTACTGTCTTGACTTTGTAACTTAAACATAAGATCAAACTTGATTAAAAGTCTTGTCAGCTTAGGACCGACTCTTTAATTCAAAAGGCGCCCCAGGTGGCCCCTAGGGGTGCCACCAGTCTACCCAATGAGTTTGGATCTAGGTTCAATCCGGGTCGACCCCAGTCTGATGAAGAGTTTGATCTCAAGATGAAGATTCCTTGTTTGATCTCAACATAAATGGGTTAAAATAAACATAACAAATAAAGTTATAAAGAAAAACTCCTCAGAACTAGAACCAAAGCCTCGTCTCTCACTTGTTTCAAAAGGCCTTCTAGGTGGACCCGAACACTCAATCTTATCAATGGAATGCTTCGAAGAAGGAGGAGATGAAAATGCAATTATAGCAACAGAAATAGAACCAAAGCCTCGTCTCTCACTTGTTTCAAAAGGCCGTCCACGTGGACCCGAACACTCACCGTCTCTCTCACAGTCTTATCAATGGAATGCTTCGAAGAAGGAGGAGATGAAGATGCAATTACAGCACAAGGATGCTTTGAAGAAGTAGGTGATGAAGAGTTTGATCTCAAGATGAAGATTCCTTGGGGTGTCTTTTGAGAAGCATCCTGATGAAGTTTTAGCGCCTCAAAAAACTAAAAAAGAATCAAGAAGAGACAAGATACTTACTTTTTGAATAAGAGAGACAAGAGAACTTTTGAGAAAGAGGATTTTTTTTTTTAAAGAAGAGAGCACCGTTTCTTGAAATAACAAAACAACAGAACTTTTGAGGAAAAGGATTTTGTTTTCGAGGAGGAGCACCAATGAGAGGAATAAGAGGAAAACAAAACTGGATATGATGAATCTGGATAATTTTGGAGTAGATTTGCAATTTTCATTCTGAATTTGTACTTGAAACATATTTATGACAATTTTTGTTTATGTTAGAAAGATTATTTGTTGTTATCATAGGCTTTGTTGAGTATTATCGTACAACTATAAGCTAATCGAAGTGAAATGCTTAATTAAAGATGGAAATTATAATTACAACATGTCTTTTGTACGAGAATCCAAGAAAAAAAAACATAAAGACATCGTTATACCGGCCTAGACCCCAAGCGCCATCTCTCCGGTTTGACCCCACCTAGCACCTTCGAAAACGTTGAAATGAAAAAGTTAACAAACCGGCACTTCCAGAAAAAGAGCTTATGGTTGGAACAAGATTCGTCGGAGGGAGTGAATGTCTTTAATTTCATAAAAGCAACTTATTGCCCAATACCTATAAAGAAACTTATTCATTACAGACTAACTTCTAGAAAGGGTACTTTTTTCACTAAAAGATTAATTAAGTCGCCTGTAAATGAAATTTTTAATAGATGTGGCGCAGCATAAAAACTTCTAGAAGGTAACCAATTCTGTTAAAGAAAACAACCACTTTGTTACAAAAAGATTAAGGAGCTAGAAAGTATTTTCTGGGGATCGCAGTGAAAGTTAGCAGCGGGGTTTGAGAGCTCGTGCATGGTGTAACATAAATCCAAACGGATTTTTGTTCATATATTCCTGACTCTCGGTTTTTCTTGCAAACAAGCATAGAAAATCTTGCCATAGTACATTCCACTTCCCTGGCGCCTTCAAAGTGAGGACAGCTCCAAAGTGAGGGTGGTTATTAATTACTATGAAAGATAAAAAATTCCATTATGGTATAGAAAAAAATATTGATCCCCGAGTGAAAACACATGCAAGTTGTGATTTCAGAGTCTGACAGTTGTTATGATTTGGTAACTAGGTTGTACTGCCCTACGATTACACCCGTAGGCCTACAAATGAAAAGATGGATATTGCCCTTCCAAGAAATTAAAAATTATGGGTTACATTTTAGTGTAGCTTAATGCCAAACATATAAGATATCAAAGTGGTTGAACAAGGAGCAGATCATGTAGGTAAGCGTTCAAAATCATCTTTACATCAAAGGCAATCTGAGCTAATCAAAGCTATTTGGGTCTGATCGGGCCAACTCGGAGCTAATCAAAGCTATCTGGGTCTGATCGGGCCTACTTGGAGCTAATCAAGGGTAATCAAGACTAACTAGGGTCAGGGTCAAAAAGAATAAAAAGGATTTTACATTGAAAATAAGACCAAGTGGACTATGATTACTCTGGTGGAGCAAAAGAACTAAGGTTTAGAAAGCCGTTCATTGACAATGTGACATTGAATTTGATCTGCCATTAGATTTTATAAAATAACATAGTATACACATTTAGATGTAAAAAAAATGTTGTTTACGGATTAGCCCAAAATTGTTTATCGAAAGCTTCTATTCTATTTTACCACCTACGCTCAAACTTATTCAAATAAATAGATCTCATCAATACTTAGATTTAAATCACAATTAACAAAATAGCAATTCATCTAGGAGGGTTATAAAAAAGCATTATTAAGATGTAACTTAATTTTCAAAAAAGAAAGAAAATTAAAGGAAAGTGTTTCCACAGGACCACAGGATATACCCACAGGACCACAGCCAAGTGATTGAAATTTTTTACCTGATGCTTGGATTTACAAAGAAGATAACTTTGTTGAATGGCTTTCCAGTCTGAGTTAAAGTCCTTCAACCCCAAAGCCAACAACCTAAAACATCATATCAACATATATCAGTGAACATCGAAGTATACTTCAAAAGTTAAATTTGAGAAAGCTTAAAAACAGGGCCGTCTCCAATGGCAGTCTCTACTGAACCTAGTCAAGATTAAAACACTCACAAAAGTTGCTTATTACTCCCTTACTGAGATCTATACTTGAGGCAAGCGAGAAGGACACAAATATTACTTTCCTGGGATTGTAGAACAAACTTATTTAGGATTAATTGAGAAAACACTACAATGATAAAAGAGCACCCTCCCACATGAAAAAGGGGCATAGCAAAGAGGCAAGAATACACTTTACTATGCAGGCACATAAATTCATTTATTTCCTCATTCAAAAGACCAGCTCGACAGTTAGCTGATGAAATACATAAATACAAATATATAATAATGACTACCTATTAATTCGTTGGGATAAATATAGGCAGCCGTATCATTCACATTAAATAAATAAATATTAGGAATAAACAACTCACTCGTCTTCTGGATCTGTGAAAAGCACTCGATGAACTACAGCTGCTGGGGACGGTTTGTGGGGAAATAAAACCAGATTAAACATTGATGGGAACCTCCGAGCTAACACATCAATTTTCTTAGGAACAAGAGCAATTGATTCCTCGTTGGTCTTTTCAACAATTACAGCTGCTAATGTCTTCTTAGTTCGTACCACCTCTGTTGATCCTCCTGCAACCCCAACAACTTTTTCTGGAAAATTCCGAGAGTTATCAAAAGGGAACAATGGTTCCTTTACTAGCTTAGCTGCATTACTAGATTCGATTCGTTGGTGCTCATACTCAGGAAAAGTTGTCAATAAGTTTAAATGAATGGTAAGCAAATTGAGGGCTGAAACGTAAACAATTACTTTCTTCCGCTGCAAAATATTACTATTGGACATGAACCTATCAGCTTTAAAAACTATAGTACATCATATTAGTAGATCATTTAACAATTTAGACACCAATATAAACAATATTGAGCCTGGAGAAAGTTAAACTTTCAACTCAAAAGCACTACTCAGGTACAATTTGTTTGATCACACTAGAGTACCAGGCACCAATCTAATAAAAGTTGAACAATCAGTGCACCAGCTTTAACTTTTCAACTATTTAAGCACTCGTAAATACTTGATAAGTTGAAGTTCTGGTTGGTGAGATTTATGTCTAAAGTTTTGATAGGTTGTTCTACTAACAGTTTCATTCTTTTAGATTGTGAATCTTTTAGCACGATGTAATACAAAAATGAAATTTCCTCTTTCCACATACCTAAAGAAACCTCATCGATGTACTTTCCAACCAAAGCAAATGGGGCCACATCAAGAACAGATAGGATAGGACCATTAACAAATGTTGCATTTGGAGACTGCGTATGTCCACGTGGCACTGATGGATGGGTATAAGGAGAAGAAAGGAAAAAGGGATATTGAGATCGTTTCCATGTTGTTACTTCTTTGTGTTTTTAAACAGCCCCTGAAAGTAAGTCCTTAACTTGGGAGGCAATGTGCTGCTTAGAGGAATTTAATACAGTGAGGGAAAATACCTGAATTAAAAGTTGAACATGCTCGTGTAAAAGGGGACGAAGGGATTTATTTGGATTTCCTAGAACCCTATCTGTTTTAGAAGCTTTTTGGCGTCTATTTAACCTAGTCTCGTGACGTCTACTTAACTCGTTCTCTTTTTCAATATTGCCATGGCAGTTTTCTTCTAGGTCACTCTCAAGTGCCACTTCAAGTTCAAAATCAGCATCATTTTCCTCATCTTCGACATTTTCATCATCTAGTCTAATCTGAAAATTATTCTCTCCATCCTGTAAAACAGCTGTGAGAAATTTCCTATATTCTTCTTCATCGCCGACATTGTGAAGATCATTGTCGTCATCTGTTTCTTGAAGAAAGGTCTCGAGCTCATCCAGAGTAAAACTGGAAAGTAAATGACGTGCCCTAGTTCGCTTACTTATAGCATCCTCATAATCCTCTAAGATATTTGTATCATGGGCCACATTATAACTCTCAATATACGTTCCACTTCTTGTACAAAAAAAATCCCTCTCAATTTCATGTTGAGAAACCGCAAGTGATTTTCTCTTCTTCGGAACTAATTTTGATGCAGAAGCATAAATAGATTTATCTTATTTCCATCTTTTATTATTTTAAGTGTTTCCTTTTATTTAAGTGTTTCCTTTTTAATGGGTTTGGCATGTTCAGAATTGCTTTCAAATCAAATGAGAAAATTGCACTTCAAATTAGAACAATTCCTCTTGATGTTAACTCAGTGAATAGAACCATAAAGAAGACTTCGTTTGAGGCAGCTTACGGATTGAAACCCCAACGTGTTCTAGACCTAGTTCCGTTACCACCAGAGGCTCGAGTTATTGATGACGGTCAAGCGTTTGTTGACCATGTCCAGGGAATACATGAAGAAGTGAGGAATGCTCTTAAGGAAACCAATGAAAGTTATGAGGCAAAGGCAAACAAGCATCGAAGAACAAAGGATTTTGAAGTATGTGAGATGGTATTGGTGCATTTGAGGCGCAAATGATTTCCTAAAGGATCCTATCACAAGCTCAAGTCACGAAAATTTGGTCAATGTAAAATACTTAGAAAAATCAGATCTAATGCTTACCTTTTAGGACTTTCGTCCAACTTGGATAAAAGCGCAATATTCAACATATCTGACCTGTATCCATTTGATGGGCTTGATGGAGATATTGAAGCGGAACAGCAGTTTCAACAGTTGCCGACAGAAAAGCAAGTATATGTTCAAGACGTGCTTGATGTCAGGGAAGTGGCATCAAGAAGAGGCAACAAGTATCACAGGTTTTTGGTGAAGTGGTTTGGTAAACCTACTACATGGATTTTGGTGGAAGAGCTGCGGAAAATAGACCCTGGCATTTGCGAGGAGATTGTTAAAGCTTTTTCGCCAGAGTCCAAGTTCTTGTCACCCGAAGGGGTTAATGAAGGAGCATAAATAGATTTATCTTATTTCCATCTTTTATTATTTTAAGTGTTTCCTTTTATTTAAGTGTTTCCTTTTTAATGGGTTTGGCATATTCAGAATTGTTTCCTTCTAGTATTAGGATCTTAGGGTTTCCTTAGACTATTATAAATAGTCCTTATGCTGTGTTAAGAAATCAGACTTGATTATTATTTGATATTTCTTATGAAATACAGAGTTTTATTTAACTCTTAAGCTTAGGTTTAATTCCCCTTTTATCACTTTTATCGTTTTTATCTCTTCTATACTTTGTTTGGGCTATTAAACTTCCCACTTCTACATTAAATTTTGTTTTATATTGTGGGGTTGGACCAGTAACATCGTCATCTAAAACCTCGATATCAGAGCTCAACCTAAAAAACGCTTCTAAAGAAGGTGAGTCTTTTAAAAAAGGGTTGAAATCTAAATCGTTTTCTTCATCAACATCGCCTTCTTCTTCTTCGTTTACTGAATCGCTCTCACTGCAATTCAATATACTTTCATACCCAACTTCTTCAATCGATGGTAACTTTGAAGATGACGACATTTTCAAACTAAGTCACCTGCCAAACACCACCTCCACGCATGACTTTCCTTACATAAACCATATATATATATATAATATACACTTTAATCTTAGCAGTTCCTTATTAATATGTTTTTAATGGCTAAAAGATCGATTTACTTAACTAAATTACATAAACACTCCTTTCTCATAGTATGTCACTGTACTAGTTTAAGGTTTATGCCTCTTGATAAACATAATTGACTTTTTTTCGAATTTCTTTTATAATTTAACTTGAAGTCATTTTAGTACCACTGCCTTCATTTTCCTAAACATTTCTAGGTCTTTACAAAGGATATAGATCTTCGAAACCCATCGTAATTAGAATATATATTTAACTCGGGTTTATTATATTTTAGTACCTTTAAGTATGGTTAATTTTCGATTAGTACCACAAACTATGACTTTTATTATCTAGTATTCTAAACTATTGAAACTTTAGTCTTTTTGTACCATTCGATCAATTATGTTTGTACCAAACGTCCGTCTTATTGAAACTATTTTAATGAAATAACCAAAATACTCCTAATTTTAGTGGATTCCATCCAGAAAGTAGTTAGGGTTGACGGAATTGTACTAAGCTAAAAAAAAAATCAAATTCACGGTACTAAAAAAAAAAATTAATAGTTTGTGGTACTAAATAAAAAAGGGGGTTTTATACGTTTGGTACACCAAACTATGTGATTTTAACGATTTGGGTACCCACCTTTCAATTTTCTCAATTTGGATACCACACTATAATAAATTTTCCAATTTAGGTACCACACTATAAGAAACTTTCCAATTTAGGTACCAATTAATCATGGAATCATGTCGCGTGACAGCACGTGCTTGACAATAACGTGAGAGGGTAATTTTGTCATTATGCACCAAAATATATCATGCTAGAAAAACGTTTTCCACAATTTCACACATAACAAAAATCGGTACATAGTTCAAATTTGGGGGGAAACATTGTTTTAGAAAGATATATTATGGTGCAAAATGACAAAATAACTCTCTCACGTTCAAGTTTATCAAGCACGTGCTGTTATGTGACATGATTCTGTGATTAATTTAGACAGTGGTACCTAAATTGGACAGTTTCTTATAGTGTGGTACCCAAATTGGAAAAGTTAAAAGTGGGTATCCAAATCGTTAACAGCAGCATAGTTTGGTCTACTAAACGTATTTTTTCCCAACAAAAAATAAACATACTAAACTATAACAAACCCTATTTAACTCAAACTATTAGTATTACACTTAAGTTTACCCATTTCACTCTTTTTTCCAAATGTAACTACACTTTACAAAATAATACTCAAATGCTTGCTTTTACACTCATCAATCGATGCAAAAAGAAGGATATGCATGCCCGGAAAAAAAAAAATCAATTGGTAGCAAGAAATATAAGCTAGTTTATATATATATAGGGGGAAAAGTTGTTTCGTACCATGTGCTATTGGCTTTTATCAATTTAGTACCCAACCTCTAAGTTTTACCAATTTAGTCATTGACCTATTAATTTTGGTCCAATTAAGGACCCGACTGCATGTATCGACGAAATTACACTCACCATATCTCACATTTTGATATATTTTTTATGGATAGTTAAACAAATACGCTCATTATGTGATAGCTGAGAGAACGTGACTTCAATTTTGTCATTTTGTTAAAGGCATGTCCCCTAGTTGGAAGAAAATTGATAGGTTGTGGCCTAACTTGTTAAAACTTAAATGTTGGGTACTAAATTGGCAATATTAGTACAGGTTCTAAACAGCATTTTTTTTCTTCTATATATAACGTACTTATAAAATTGAATACAATCAAGTGAAAGCTAACTCAGACTTGATAATTAACCTAGCTTGGATTTTAAAAATAAATTGATTAAATTCAAACGGTGGTTTTGTTCCAATAAAAATAATATGAGATAGAGAAGCGCATACCCTTAATTACACCAGCGGGAAACGGAAATTAAGGGGGGGAGTGAGAGGGAGAAGTTGAGGAGATACGCCCGTTAGATTAAAAATTAAATATTTTACACGTTTTTTTTATAAAAACACGTTTACGACAGAAACATAAATATTTATTTATTTTTTGAGACGTGACATGTTTTGAATTTTTAAATTTTAACATAATTTTCAAAACGTGTCATTATATATCTCGAAAAAAAATACGCATATTTGTATTCCCGTCGTAAAACCGTGGAAATTTACATTAATCAAATCTTAATTTGGAGCATTTTTACAAAAAAAAAATTATCAAATTTGATGTATAAGTGGATGTACATAACATCTTTCATATATATATATATATATATATCACATATTTTGCTAGTTAACCAAACAAAAATAATCTTTCATATTGAAATAGAGTTTTTTTTATGAAGTTTAAAATCGGTGGATCAAGGATGGAAATTCTATAACGGTAATATTTCGATATAAGCGTTATCAAATATGTCAATTAAAATATTTATGTTAAATCTATATTTTTATAGAGCAATTTAAATGGTTCTTATGTATGAAATTTTTTCCTAATTTAACTCATTTTTCCAGCTAACTGTTTCTGACTCGCCTGTCTAAGTATATTTAGCAATTTACATGGTTCTTATGTTTGAAAAAAAATCCTAATTTAACTCATTTTTCCATCATACCATTTTTGACTCGCGTGTCTAATTAGTTAAAAAGATAAATCAAAACGGATACACCGATTTGTGGTGTCGGACACATCATTTGCCGTGTCCGACTTTTTTTTTAGTGTGTTCGTGCATCATACTTTTTATCATACCCAAAAGGGTAGAGCAGCATGATCTTTTCTCTTTTCCTATTTCTATTCCTTTCAAAAAATGAAGACCGTAAAATGTTTGTTGAAAAATTACAATTTTGTGTGTTTGTTTAGCCGGGAAACTTTTTTCATGCAAAAATATTTTACAAATTTGATAGAGAAAGAAGGAATATAACTTCCTCCAAATTTAACAATAAAAGTACTTTTTAGAATAATGGAAAAAATAAACAAAAAGTAATTATTATTGTGTGACATATTAGCTAATATATATATGTATATAGATATAGGGAGAGAATATACAGAGAGACAACAACAGGGTCTTTATTAATCAGAATATATATGAATGAATCTGAAATACAAGACCCTTAACCCTCTTTATATAGGTAGAGGGGTAGGGTTACAAGCCCACTTGGGCCCATAAAGTACAAGCCCAAGGTCCAATAATATCCTACAACATTCCCCATTTGGACGTCTTGAATTCTTCGTCTTCATGCAGTCGATCTGAGTCGAGTTCATTCGCAGTGCTAAACACATAAAAACCTTAGGGCCGAAAAACCCAGTGTGGGACAAAAACCGGTACCTAGGAGAAACTGTGTAGCCGAATGATATAGGCTGAAATTCTATGTAATTAACTAACCACAAAATAGTGTGCCTCAGCAAAACCTTTCCGGAGCAAACCCAATGGGAAAATCTCTTATCGAAGGAAAAGGAGTGCAACAGTGGTGGTAGTAGTAGGGGATCAACCACAAAACAGGTGCCTCATCAAAACCTTGCTAGAGTAAACCCAGTGGGAAAAACCTCTAGTCGAAGGACAAAAGAGTACACAGTGGTAAGAAGTATACAACAGGATACTCCCCCTAATTTCGGCAATCTTAAGTGAGGTATGCTAGGAACGTGTCTCGCTAAAAACATTGCCAAGGAAAACCCAGTGGAAAAAAACCTTGGTCTAAGGACAAAAAGAGTACACGAGCATGCGACTGGATGCTCCCCCTCACTTGCACACGACAGGATGCGAGGACTTCGACTACGTAGTAAATAGTGCAATAAGCATTCACCTGGATGCTCCCCCTCACTTGCACATGACTGGGTGCAATGATTTCATATTCGAATAAAGAGTACGAGCATTCGACTGGATGCCTCATTTACTTGCACACGACTGTATGCAAGAAAATATAACGTGGAATAAACCGAGCATTCGACATGATGCTCTTAAACTTCATATGTGAAGATTTATTTCGACAAGAAATGCTAAATAGCATAATCTAGTCATGTCTCTCTTGATCGATAACAACAAATTGTCCTCAAATAAGACAAGTGTTTTATCTGGATCGTGAGACAGAGCATATGTAATTCAAATATGGCTAATACGAGCTCGAAACCATATACACTCTCTAGTCGTCTCATAGAGCACGAGTAGATCAGAGTGATTCGTTTGGAGTCATTCCAAGACCTCGAAGATATTGCCTTATTCCTAATGGTAAAGACAGACCATGTTAGGAATATCCCTTATGCGGGTCTGATAAGTAACCGGCATCGGTATAACCGAAAAAGGGTTGCGTTAATTCGAGTACCGAAGGGGGTAGGTACACTCGATGATGCACATGGGATAAGACAAGCCCTCATCCATAGTTACCTTAAGGTAATGGGAAAATGTTTTTTATGCCATTTTGATGGCAGCGTGTTAGCGTGATGTTGTGTCGAGCTATATCATTCACAGTAGACGAGATGTTCGTCCTAGCACATTAGACCAAGTATAATAATAAGCTTATTGTACTTAGATATGAACATCATGCTTCAATATCTCTTCATCGTCACATCAGGGACGGACTGGGTCTATATCAATGTCTAGTGACTGAACGATCATGAGAGAATTTGATGACTTAGCGTCATGGTGACTAAAACGTCATAACACCTTCTGGGTGTAGTCTAAATTATGGACTTAGATTCAATCTTTACGGGACTCGATCATCTGGCCAAGTCACTACCGTGTCTTCCCAAGATCCTTCATCTCGAAGGCAAATCCAAAAATGGATCGCATAATAAAACACGCAAGGGCATAATACTTGTTCAAGTATCCCAAGCTGTTCAAGTACTCACTTAGGCGGGTATACCACATCCACTCGGATTATATTAATCCATATAGTGAACGTGTCATTTAATTGAGATCGTGTTCTGTGGTCAGGAATTACTTGATTAAAGCATATGAAGTCACACAGGGACCTTCATCTATATCTCTTTGTCTAAATTCCCATAGAGATAAAACCGTGACCACATTCATGGCTGTATACTCAGTTTTTCGGAAACTACTAAACTGGTAAAGTAGGGACTGTTATAATGTCCATTACGAAGAAATCAATCATCTCGTAATCAATTCCAAGGTGTGAGAAAAGTCTTGCGCTACTAGGCGAGCATTCTATAATCTCATTATTCTCATCACTCTTCCTTACGAATAACCAAATAAACGAACTCGTTTAACATTGGTGGTGTTGGATCTACAGGTCCGAACACACTTTCGCTAAGGAGTCTACTTGGATTTCAAGTTTCCATTAGTACAGTCTATTCTCCGTTGACTTCAGGCAACGGTACATGGTTCCCTGTCATAATTTGTTCATATTATCAGTCGTCACCGAATATATGAACAAATAATCAATAACAGTCTCGTTTCGTTTCAATATCGTCTAAGATATCATGATCGACAGATATTTCAAGATTCTCAAGATGAGGAGAAAATCACACATCTCCTTAATCATTTATATCTCGTGCGACAAATGAGTTTCAGTTCACCACCTATGGGGCTGAACGAATTAAGAACCGGTCAACTTCCTCGTATCTTGGGAAGGACGACAGACTGGCGACCGACGGCAGCATCCTTTGCTTGGCGGGTTCAGCCAAAGCAACGTGTTACGACAGGAACACGGCGTCCGACAGGGACGTCTATCCTTGCAAGCATTTTGCAGCATGTATAAATGATATCGTGACATCTCATAAAGTCATTAAATGCATCTGGCATTTAGTTAGACTTGAGAGAGTCTATGCACTTACTTATCACTAAGTGCAGTTTTAGGGATCAAGCTAAGACTGGGTGGGTTATGCCACATTACTTCACGTCGTTCCTTATCAACGGGAACGTGCAATATCCCCCTAACGACGGGGATAACAGTCTTAGCGATGTCACTTTCGCATATCATGCGGTAAAGAGATCGCTTGCCAAGGTTAATCTATCAAATGATAGGCATGAGATTCATAATCGACTTATGTCCCCTTCAGAGGTCCATATTTTGAACGTTATAGCGGCTCAATCAAAATATTAAGCACTCAAACACGTGTTCATATGAGGCGTCTGGTTCATAACCAGTAACCAACTGGTACGCATTTAGTGTTTTGAGTGACTATAGGCCTCAGACGGACCAATGCATCAAAATAGCATGACCCCACACGGAAATATAAATCTTGATGCGCAAGACCAAGAAGTGCGTGCAACCATTTGCAGTCGCATCATCAAACTTTCTGTGAGTCCATTTGGGTCTGAACATAATCGACAGGGTGTTCAATTTCAATTTCCAAACTCAAGTAATTCAAATCGAAATTTCGATTCTTACTCTTCGGAATTATCAAGTCGACTAGAATTTTCAGGATAATCCGGATCATGAGCCATCAACTTAATGATAGGGCTAAAAGTTTAGTAAATGCTGTATTTCTGTGGACAACAATAATCATGTGACCTATTGTCGATGCATCAGCCATAACCATTTATATTTATGGTCCGTCTTATAGTTGGATAAGTCCACAATAACTCCTTCAATTCTTTATAAGAATTCTACGAGTACTTTTCGTTATTTTTACACATACTAGTTTTTCAAGGTAAGCATTAGTGGCATGAATTTCGGATTAATCACGAAATATATTCCCAGAGAGAATCCAAATACGATGCGATTATACATCAAGCATCGTCTTTTGACCCGGGAATATCTGATCCGGTCAATGCCATAATATCAAAATGCTTTGATCAATCGACGACAGGCGAATGATAGTATAGACAATCATGTCTTAGCATCTAAATCATTTATCATTTCGACGACAGGCGAAATGATAAGGTAAATTTAAATGCTTTTAAAAATTATGGTAGAAACCACTTGAAAGACATTTCAACTCCTCTAAAATACGCTTTTGGTCGTATTGAATGGAGGCTATGTAAAGAAATTTTAATTCTTTCATGAGCTATTATAGATAACACTGGTTTTATCGAATATTTTATAACTCAACAAGGTACGACAGGACCTACATGAGTATAAAACCTCATATTTGACAGATCAATTTGGTTTTACCAAAGATTTTGATTTGGAACGACAGGTCCAGAATCGTTGTCACTGAGTACTCTTTTAGGCAAGTAGTTGGTGAAATTATGTGGTACACTGTTACCCACTATTTCCAGAAAACCAACTACACCACAAATATTGCCTAAAATTTCATAATTTAAAGTTTGGTCACATTTGTCAAAGGAATTTGCTCAAAGCACTTTAAATTATTTCGAGAAATTTCGTAAACAGACAACAATCCAAAGTATGGTCCAAATGGAAAATAATAATCCAAATGGAAAACATAATCCAGATGAGCGAAAAAATGGCTCAATGATTTGTCAAAATCAATAAAGAAAGGTTTCAAACTCATTTGAGCCACAAAATCGGGGGTCTCAAAAGTTTCCTTTCAGTTAGCTTTAACCACATTAGCATCGGTTTTTTCACCTTTATAATAGTTTTAAACTATTTAAGGAGTAACTGTGCATGACCTTTGTCTTTATAGCATAGAGTTGCCTCCTTGAGCATTATCTCTTGCTTTGTGAGAACGGGCCATATTGTTCGTTTCAATTACTGTCTTAGAGCCACAGGTTTTTGATTTTGACGATTGTCTAAAATCTCTCTTGGCTAAGCGATTCATCGGGATCGCGACAGTTCGAGACAAATAACACTTGTCTCGGTTCTCGATTCGTGGAAAAGAAATGTACACGAAGAGCATTAATATCGGGCAAACAATTCGCCATTGACCCAATAGGATTAAAACTACTCACCGGGGCAATGTTCTTATCCAATAACAGATGGGCGATAAAGGAACATGGTGAATATAAATTCACCATACTGCTTAGGGAATACAATTTCCAAGCTAGTATTTTTGTGAAGGATTGCTCCAATATGTCAATTTTAGACATTTGTTCACCATAGACGTCATCACGTCTCAAATGTGGCGGCGGAATAAAATCAACGCCTTAGCATTCATCATGAGGGTAACAACAAACTCGTGTTTTACTCATCAAAGATGGCATCCAAAAAAATAATTTTGGGCATCACATTTTCACACATCAGGGTGACTAACATGTGGTGACGGAATAACATCAACGTCTAAACAGTCATTTCGCAAGTATGTTTTGCGATTTTTCTCATCATAGATGGCATCCAACATGTGTTAGGAGTTCTGGATTATTTATCATATAAAACGACTGGTTTATATGTTTATGGTTTGCACAAGCACAAACGTTTTTTCGAAACGACAGGTTCGAAAACATTAGTTTTGCTTCTCATATGAATCGGTTCTCATTGATCGAACGACGGGTCGATTCTGAAACAGCAATTCGGCGAAACATACATCACTATATAAACACACTCGGAGAAATTATTATTTAGTCAACCCCTTTCGGTAGCTCTACTTGAAAAACGACCAGGAAAGACGGTGAGGGTGGAGGGCACGAATGCCACTTAAAACCCGACCTCATTAGGATATCGACTTCCGCCTATATCTTTCCTAGACATCGTATCCAAATAGGTGAGCCTAGTTGGGGAAGGTTCATAATTTTTCCAACTTAAATGTGAAAATATATGATTTCGCAAATTATCATATTTTACACATGGCAGTAAATAAATATTACATAGCAGTGATCAATTATCTAGATTGTACATGTTTCATGGTTAACTAACATGGCAGTACATATTTCCTTATAAGAAAATCAAATTAACGCTATCAATCTAGATAATTATTTACCAATTTTACACTAGCAATATATAAATTAATATTATACAAATCTATTGTTTTTATGTGTAATTTCTATACATGGTAACTAAATCATCCATGTTAGTAATATATTTTATTACCAATTAATTCTATGTATGGTAATTTTTTAACATGCAAAGTTGTTAAATTTACATGGAAACATATCAATTTATTCAATTAACATGCAATTTTTTGTTCACTTGCCTTTTTAATAAAGTTATATATGCATGTGGGTGAATATTTTGACCGAATATTGACTTCTATAACACATATATACTGTTTTTATACATGTAATATACTACAGGGACTATCCGTGTAATTTCAGCAAACTATATATCTATTTACAGCATTATTACAGCTTCAGTCCATAATTTCAGACAAGTTTCAGTTTAGTCCTTGAGTAATTTACAGAATAGTTTACAGCTTTCAGAGAATTACAAATCAGTACATACGTTTCAGTTTGTTGCAGATTTAATCCGACAGATTAATACATGTTTTACAATTACATGATTTTTGATTTACAAATCGATTATATGTGACGTTGCATAGTCTATTAATATATCAATCACATGGTTACATATATATGTATTCTAGGTGATCATGTTATACTGTTGTAAACGATTAAACATGTAGATAATACAATAACACTACCATAGTACTACCATATCCATATTTTATATATAAATCATGTTGGTTCAATTTTATGTAGTAACAAATCTAATTACACATGCAATTTTCTACCATCACAGTAATAAAAAAAAATTATACCTTCCTTCTGTTATTTTGGTGAAGGCCGATTGAACTAAAAAATTCAAAATTTCGCCGTATGTTTATAACCCAGTATTCGAGCTGTTCTTTGAACAAATATCACAATCTTTTATTCTCCGCGAGCAAAGTACCGATAACGTGTTGTGTGCCATATTAGCTCATATATATATGCATATTAGCTCAAAAACCGAAACTTTTTCGAAAAACTTTATTTTTAAAACCTGTTACTAATTTTATAAATAAGAAGGACCGGATAGTTTTGTTTATAAACATTTGTTATTTTTGAGCAGTAAAATAATAGTTTTGATTTTTAGTTAACTTTTAGAACTTTGGGGACCAAATAGTTCGCTTCCCCAAACTCTCTCAAAACACTTTTCAGCCCACTTTCAAAACAGTAAACCTAAAAACCACCCACTAACAAAGAGAGAAAAGAGAAAGAAGAGAGGTTCCAAACCCTAGGAGGAAGAAGAAGAAACCACCATTAGCGGGTTCTTACCGGAAGCATCTCCTCTACGCACTAAGGTAACGGAGGTTATCCATTCCGACTAGACGAGGGTGTATGTTAGGGTTAGGTCTTGCGTTTATTTTAAATTTGGGGGTTTTCCTTTTATCTCAATTATGTTCTTAAATTGTTAATTGGGTTTTATTTGTTGCACTTTTAATTCACTTGTTTGAATTGGAGAAGTTGAGAATTTAGAAATATTAATTTCAAATTAATGAGAATATGGATGGGTTTGCGTGTTTTTATGAGTTGATTATGTGATATTATAGTTGTTGATGAAATTGGGTAAATTATTGTTGAATAAAGATGAGTTGTAGTTTACGCATACAAGGTGTTTGTTAAAATGCCTGAATGAGATTTTATGTTGTTGGAGTTTTTTGACTAGTTGTGAATCTAGTACCTATGCTTATGTCTTTTGTTGAATGGTGTTAAAGTGACGTTTGAGAATGTTAGTATTTTGAGAATGTGATAATTGAATGGTTTATTATTATTGGCCGAGTCCTTGTGATTTATTTTATATGTTGGCAATGGTCTATTTCTCTTTCTATACCGGGGACATAAGACGAGCCGAGGGGTATAGGGAATGACTCGTCTTACGGACTGGGGCGAGTGGCGTGAAGAGGTCCTAGTGCGCACTTTAAATATTTAATTGTAGCAATGGTTTATGCCTCTTCCTATACCGGGGGCATAAGACGTGTAGAGGGGTATAGGGAATGACCTACCTTACGGACTGGGGTAGGTGGCGTGAGAGGTCCATGTGTGTTATTTTTATATGTTGGTAATGGTTTATGTCTCTTCCTATACCGGGGACATAAGACGAGCCGAGGGGTATAGGAATGACTCGTCTTACGGACTGGAACGAGTGACGTGAGAGGTCCATGTTTGTTATAGATGTGTGTTCGAGTTACTTAATTTATTTCGTTGTATGATGTTATTATATTTCTTTTTATACGTTGTTATCGTAGTTGTTGTTTGTGAGTTCTTGCATTTATGGGATGGAGTGACGGTATCTTGTGTGGTGCCGTCCCGTCTATGTATGTGCGTGGGACTCACCGTTACAGTTTTGTCTTTCAGGTACATCATAGGTTGAGGTGTTTGGTTAGGAGCATTAGCAAGGTATCGCATGGGTTCGGGGCTTCTTTGAATCATTTTCTTTTACTCAGACTATTTTTGAGGTTGTAGCCTACGGGCAAATTACATTCGTTTGTTTTCTTTTTATATAACCTTGTTAAAACCATCTTGTCTTGTAGCCGCGTTTGACAATTTTTTTTATTTAGTCGTTTAATTGTTGCTTTAGCTCGCAAGTTATTTTCTTTTAAAAGTTAAATTTTGTACCAACAGGTTTTTTTTCCTTTTGTTCAAAAGGTCACGCCTTGATGTCCGTGTCTTACGGATTTTGGGGCGTGACATGTTGGTATCAGAGCTAACCAGGTTCTTGTATACTTTGGGACGACGGGAAGATGGCTAACCATTGGACCAAGATCCATCGTATCATTTTCACAAATCTTTTCCAAAAAACTCAAACTTTTTTCTAAAACGGGGGGTTGCATTTAGCTTAGGACATGTAGCTAGAATTTAGTAGTAGTTGATGAAAGGAAAGTCCACATGTGAGGCAAGTTGGGGACAATGAGGACGCTTGTTGATCCCGGCTCGCCAAACTAGTGGGTGGACCTCTCCTCGGTAGGTGTGAAGAAATACCTTAGCGATGTGGAGTTCTAGAGTATGCGAGGACGCTCGGGTGCTTTAGGATAATGTATCGTGATGGGTTATCCCTCGTACTTTTGTATTCTTTGTATGCGTGTGAAGATTGATATAGTGTGTATGAGATATAAGTTTGCATGTCAAGTAGTAGCGAACTATTAGAGTGCGAGAAGTGTGAAGTTGATGGTCTTATGTAGTGTGTTTTCAAATTATTAACTTGTGTGGTAATGAACATTTTATGCGAATGGATGTTGATCGTAAAAATATTGTGGACTAAAATGATGTGGTTGTGTGATGTGTTCCATGTAAGGAATTTACAAGTGTTGAGAAATTTTACATTTTTGTATCGTTAATTTTCTGCAGAAAAACGATTGGTCGTTTTCTTTTAAGTTTTATTCTGATCGGTCGTTATTTTCTGACCTCTCTGGTCAGATTTAGACCAAAATGACCGGTCGTATTCCCTATTTCGACCGGTCGTCTTTTTTAGACCTCTCAGGTCATATTTAGACCAAAACGATCGGTCGTATTCCCTATTTCAACCGGTCGTATTTTTCTAACCTCTCGGGTAATATTTGGACCAAAATGATCGGTCGTTTTGCCCAAAACGATCGGTCGTTTTGCCCAAAACGATCGGTCGTGTTCTGGCAATTCTCGATTTTCTCGCTATATTTCAAACGCTTGTAACTCCTTCGTTTGTACTCCGAATTTGATTCCGCTTGAACCGTTGGCTTTGTATTTCAGTTCTCTATAATTTTGAACCTTAAAAATCTTGATAAAATTATTAGCATGCAAAATGAGCTTTTATCATGTTTTACATGTTTTGTGATTATCGCGTAATGTGAGGAATGTTGTATTGTATGATTAGCGGAATTTGAAATTTTTGGTGCAATGTGGATTTTTTTAAGTGTTGGGAGTCAAGACGAACAAGTAGAGTATTCATGTATAAGTAGTAGTGTCAAGTGAGGCAACTAAAGTGTTGGTTTAAAATGTTTGTAGTCATGGCTATTACCACAAGGACTGGTTGACGAGGAACAGCTACATGCGGGGGCGCACCACCATCAAGCGGTGTGGCTACCCGAGGTGAGGCAAATGGAAGAGGAAGAAGAGCTCCAAGGGGGAGGGGAGCAACTAGAGGAAGAAGGGCTGCTAGAGGTCGTGGGGGGAGAGGTAACACTAGGGCCCCACCACTTGAGCAACCTGAGGAAGAGGAAGAGGCTGAGAACTTATATGAGGAAGTGAATGAGGAAGAAGAAGAGACCTACACACCTAAACCGGAATCGGTAAACGCTAACCAAGTGATAACGACCTTCAGAAGGTGGTGCAAATGATGGTTTAAAATGCACAAGCTGGGAGTTCAAGTAACAATGGATTGCTTAACTTCACCCGATTGGGGGCTCCGACTTTCGATGGGTTAGGTGAACCATCCATAGCTGAGGGATGGGTGGACGAAATGGAGAAATACTTATCGGCAGCGGGAATAGTAGATGGGGAACAACGGATGAATATGGCTCAGTTTCACCTAAAGGGTGAAGCACGGAAGTGGTGGCTGGGGATCGTGGATACTTACGACTTAAGCAACTTCGAATGGAATGAGTTCATCGAATTGTTTAATCGGCAGTTTCTTCCAGATTCTTATATGGATGAAATGAGGAGGCATTTCGAAGAACTATATCAAGGAGGTATGACCGTTCAAGCATACCAACTAAAGTTTACCTCACTCTCGAGGTATGCCCCAGACTCGGTTCTAGGGGGTGCAGAAAAATGTAGAAGATTCATGAAGGGGCTGAACCTGACCATCTCATTGCAATTGGCATCGGCCCGTCATGTCAACTATGATGAGTTGGTAAAATCAGCTCAAGCTATGGAGGGAGCTCTACTCCATAGCAAGAGAATCTTGGAGAAGTCGAAAACTGAAAATGCTCCGAGGGAAGAGAAGAAGCGAACTTGAGATATGGCGAATAATTCGCGATTTCAAAAACAGGGAAGAGGAGAAAGGGGTTTTAATCCACTACTGACAAACGCCGTAATGAGGAGAGCGTGTTTCAACTGTGGAGATGTGAACCATCGACAATTCGAATGCCCTAGAATCCAATGTAGGACATGCAACCGATTTGGACATACGGCAAGGGTTTGTACTGGGGGACAAGGAAGAATCGACACCAACCGGCCTTTTAACCAACCTAGGTTGCCACCACCACCACCAAGAGGACCGGAATTCGTACCACCACACCAATTACCTGGGAACCAAGGGGGAGGGTTTCGAGGTAACCACTAAGGAGGGGGAAACCGTGGGAACTACAGAGGAGGCCATCAAGGCATGGGGAACCGAGGAAATCATGGGGGAAATCGAGGACCGCAATGAAACCCACCAGCTCAAGCTCGTCTATTTGCCTTGCCATAGTTGCCAAACCAATGAGACCTGGCAAATGTACAAGGTATGGTTCTTGTGTGCTCATCTTGGGCACATGTTCTTTTCGATATGGGGTCTTCGCGTTCTTTTATAGCTAGGCATCTAGTTGAGTCTTTGTCATTAGAAATTGGGGTTCTAGAGAACCCGATTGTTGTAGAGACTCCTGTTGGGGGTCGAGTTGTGTTGGACCGAGTGTGTCGGTCTTGTGAGATAATGGTCGCGGACCACGTGTTTATGTTTGATTTAGTTGTTATAGAGATGTTGGGATTCGACGTGATACTTGGAATGGACTGGTTGGTTCATTTCAACTCTTTCATCGATTGTGTTCAACGAAAAGTTTTCCTTAGAACTTCATCCGGAGATGAGGTGTTCTTTCGTGGAGAAAGGGACGCTACCCTTTCTTCTATTCCTTATTATTCCAAGCGAGTTGCGGGGAACCTGTCTTGTCTTTTGGCTAGTCTCTCGATAGTGGATAATGACGAGGAAGTGGAAATGTGGCCAAGCGTAGTGGACGATTTTAGAGATGTGTTTCCGAAGGATCTAACGGGGTTACCACCGAAGAGAGGGTTAGATTTTTCTATCGATTTAGTACCGGGAACGGCACCCATAGCCATTTCCCCGTACCGATTGGCACCGGCTGAGTTAAAAGAGTTAAGTAAGCAGTTAGAGAAACTATTGGAGAAGGGGTTTACAAATCGTGTCTCAAAAGAGCTCATGTATCAAAGTAGCCATTTTAGTTTAATATGAAATGCATGTAATTCCACTTGTCTACACTAAAGTGTCATGGTAAACAATTTGCTCATGTATGCAACTTTTTGTATATTTCCATCTCCTTCATTTTTCTCTCTTGTTATTCACATCGATTATGCTATAAAATGAAATCCATTAGTTAATATGATAAGTTTATTCGGCCTAAAAAAAAGTTGCATTATATTATGAGTGAAAATGATTTGTTTTATTTCATATTTAGTCCATCTTTTTTAAACAAATAAATAGTTAAATTGAACTTTGTCTTATTTGCCGTTCGATGCTTTCAGAATATTTTTGTTGTTATGTAGTATTCAAGATATTTTCTTAAATGCATATAAATAAATTTCATTTTGAAATAATTGTGGAAAACAATTTATTTTGGAGTATTATACATGACTTGCTAGAAAGGAAAATCAGTAAACAGAATAAGTATTTTAGGTGACCTGTTATAGGGAAACATGTTTTATAAAACATGTAAAATAAATATGAGGTATGATTGTACAATATAGATGATCATAAATGACCAACTATGAATGCTCTTAGAGCATGTTTAAATGATGACATGGGGCGGGAGTTTTCAGGCACCGGAGGCGAAGAGGCGGAGGTGGTGAGTTTAATGGCGGTGTTGGCGCTGGCGTATTGATGTCCGTTGTGTTTTCGCCAGAAAGGATTGAGGAAGAGAAGCGCATAATATAGTGAGAGAGAGAACTTACGTCCGTTTTAATAATTAAAAAAAGAAAGAAATAATTTGTTATATTCAATTTAATCCCTGAAACTGTTTTAAAACCATTCAAACTGATCCTTGAATTTTTAATAAGCATGAAACCAGTCCCTAAACTTTTCTTACACAACTTTTAGTCATTATTTATTTTGTTTAAATTCATAAAAAATATATTAAAAGGTTCTAAAAATAATCAATTCAAGAAAAGTTAATTTTTATGCAATACATGTATTTGTAATGAAAAAAATTATTTTAATTTATTGATTTTAGCATATTATATTAAAAAACGAACATTCATACCCCAACTTCAAATCGTTAAACTTGACCACAATTGCAATGACCCCCACTAGCTCACCATGTCAAATCCCGACTCCCCTTGGTCACAAGTAATATTTTCATACGTGCTCCCAAGAAATGGTATGCCCGGTTTTGCTCAGGTTTTGCTCCAATGCTATATTGGACAAAATCCGAATTTTTTGTGCCTTCATAATATCTATACCCGTATTTAAACTTATAACCACAAATCCTAAATTACATAGTACGTCAAGAAATCCTGCTTTTATATCAAATGATGGAGACCAAAATTACGTGAATAAATTTGGTCAAGAAGCAAGAATTAACATAAAATAAAGAGAATTAGATCAGCTATAAAGATAAATTTCCAGGTGAGATAAGGAGGACCATACCACATTTGATTAATTTCAACATAATTTTTTATAATCATAAATCTTTTTTTTTATATCAAATTAATTTCAACATAATATGATTTCTCTACAATATAATAAAAGTTCAAAATAACCTACAAGTCCAAAACATTATATATAATACTTTTTAGCCTATGTAAAAGAAGTAGCGAAACATAATAAAAATAACAATTATCTTTTCTCAAATAAATAATAAATAATAAAAGATCATCTGCGAGATACCAAAGAAGTGCAATGTATGTATGGGTCTTCATCAAGTTATTGTTTTAGTAACTCGTGAAAAACTCAATTCAAAAAATGGGAAAAGCTAACATGTGCTCCCAGGTAAGGGTAGTAAATGAGATATAATTATTTTTTTCTATATATTAATATTATGGAAATGTTTTTATGTAGTATTTACTAGAGGTTAGATTTTTATACTACAAAAAATCTGTAAAAACGCACAAACCGTAGAAAATATCTACGGTTTACAGTGTTTCTATGCAAACCGTAGATTTAATCTACGGTTTACAGTGATTCACTGAAAACCGTAGATTAAATCTACGGTTTACAGTAGATTTCTGCAGACCGTAGATTTAATCTACGGTTTACAGTGAATCACTTTAAACCGTAGATTAAATCAATGGTTTGCAGCAATTTTCAGAATTTTTACATAAAATAAATTTAACAATTAAAATACTGAATATTTTTTTAAAATTAAACATGATTTTTTTAATAAAAAAACTAAATGTCTTATTCTTAAAATTTTACATAAAATAAACTTGGTAAATTCTAACAATCTCTCAAAATAAACACAAAATTTACATAAATTTACACACAAAAAAAGTTGATTTGATAAATTTTATGTTTTTGGTTCATGTTATATTTTTGTCAAGTGTATAAGTTGATATTTATTGAAACATTAACTAAATCGTTAATTTTTGTGAAGTTTTTTTGGTTTGTTTTTAACACTTGTATAACGCAATATGAAACATTAACTAAGTCGTCAATTTGGTGTCAATCATCAATTTTCTTGAATGAAACAATCATAAATTATATAAATTTCATAAAAGAAATTAACTCAATATGCAAACATGAACTAAATTTCATAAAACATATTTATTAAACATGATACATCATATAAATTTACAACAAATTGGAAAAAAGAGTAATTTACATAAAATTAAAAATAAAAAACTGATTATGGACTTGATACGTCTATAGCTTCTTTTTCGGTTGCAATTTGCTTCCCCGATTGCTTTTCTAGGGCCATATATAACTTGAAATTTTGTCGAAAAAGTTTCTTCCATGGCGCAGCAGCCTCAGTCCGTGTTTGTTCCCACCGTGCTATAATTCTTGGCATTGGGAAGATCACTTCTTTAGGAATAACCTTAGCATAATGACAACTGTTGACGTACACTATTACAGTCGGGATGTAATATGTCGTTTCAGGAGGCAGACCAGTATAAAGAGGTAAAAAAGTGGCGTTCCATACTTGTACCCCTCCATTTTTATTTGGCCATAAGGACAACAATACAATTGGCATATTATAATGAGAAGCAATTAAAAAACCATAAGACGGAAATCTCATCCATTTGTCAGAAGGGGCGGGATTTGTAGGATGATAAAAATTCAAACTTGATAAAATATAATCATACAGGTAACCTTCAAAATCAAGACTCTCAAACAGCTCATAATAAAAACCTTTCATTTGCTGCAGCTCTTGAAACAACTCAAATCTCACCGCATACCAATCATCTTCCCCATGCTCTTTATCCATCACATTTGCAATTACGCGGAACCCACAGTTACCATCCACAAGCACATCGTAAACCGTTTCGATGTAATTATGTAACATGACCCATATTTGGTCAATGTACAAGAAGGTTTGCCTATTGGGGGTGGGTTTATTTGTCTGGGTTCGAGGCCTCCTAGTTGGGTTTACCCTTACCTCCGGTGTTTCTTCCGCTTTACCTTTACCCTTGTCTCTATTAGCACCAGCACTCTGTTCCTCCACATACTCCCATCCCGACTTATCTCTCTTACTAGAATTGTCTCCCTTTCTAGGTCTCCCCCTAGTTTGTCTCACTTCGGGATCATTCATGGATGTTCTAGATGGTACGGTTATCTCTCGGGGTTGTGTTTTCATACGCCGTTTTTCAATATTTGTTTTGGTAGAATAAACACTTTTAAACTCTTCTAGATCACCCTCTACTCCATAATCATCGGTGTTCCCATTATCATCAATTACGTCTAATTTTTTCCAGAATGGATGAATATATTCTAGAGGAAGAGGCTTCCCGAATAAAATATGTTCACTCATAATATGATGACAAGGTAACCCATGATACAATTTGAAACCGCAAGAACAATTCTCATCAGCCTGGCCACTACATTTTTTGTGTTCTTGAAATAATAAATCAAAGGCATAGTGTGTGATATACGACCTAAGATTTATAAATAGAGGTGTTCGTTCAGAATGTGGAAAATAAGACTTGCATTTATCCAACTTCAGCTTAATATGCTCAAACTATTTTTCTAGAATTCTATTCACCTCTACCCAAACATTTTCCAGCGTGCCAGTATTTGTGGAAATGGATCTTTTTAGCTTTGCATGTTGTTGTTCGGCTCGATTGCTAGTTCTATTACCTAGATGTGTTGTATGGTTGGTATAGCATGCAACAAACTTATCAGCATAATCATTTACCAGCTTGTCTACATACTTAAGCACAGCAGGGTACGATTTGTAAAAGTAATTGAAAGAAGTTCGGTTATGATTGTACTCCTCTATCGACTCAGAATCAACCAATAAACCCCAATCATCTAGAAACGTTTGCCACTCCTCGTCTAGGATTTTTTTACGGCAGTTTTTCAAAACATTTTTGGCAATATGAAAAGTGCACAATATATGATGAGAATCGGGAAAAACAACGGCTAAAGCATTTATCAAGGCCATTTCTCTGTCGGTTACAAACACCCTAGATAGTATACAACCCTCCAATGTATCTTTAAATTTTTCCAAATCCCATATATAACTTTACTTTGTCTCATCACTCATGAAAACAAAACCTAAACAATATGTTTGGTTCGTTGATGTCATTCCTACGACTTCTAGAAATGACATATTAAAACGGTTTGTCCTATATGTACAATCCATTAACAAGACATCAGGAAAAGTTTTGAACATCCTTATAGAATCGGGGTGTGCAAAAAACAAGTTCTCAAGGCAATGAGTTGTTGGGTTCATATTATAGTAGAAGGTATAGCGATGTCTATCTAACAAATTAAACAGTTCCTGTATCGGGTTTCTACCATCTCGTTCTTTAAATTTCAGTCCAGCCAAATAATTATGTATCGTTTTAGTGTTTGATACATTGTCAGGATTTCGATTTTTTATGGCCTCTAATATTGCACTAACTTTAAAACTACTTTGCCTTAAACTTTTAACCATTTCTTTTTCCTCTTGGGTTAAACGAGCACGTCGTGCTTGCCCTTAGAGGTAAGTTGGAGGTGGGTGGTTATGTTGTCCATTTTCTACTTGACACATCCATTCACCTTTAACTACGTAACCCTTAATGAAAAATGGATAATCTTTTTTCTTTGTACCTGAATTTACGGAAGATGTTTTCTTTTTTTCGTAAACCCCCGATTTATCACACACAATATCAACATACGGTGTTCTTCTTCCATCACCCCCTCCAGACCTACGAATCGTAAGAATGAAACCCTAATTTTCAGCCACATCAGCAAGATCAGCAAGCATTTCATCCCTTGTATCCCAAGTCAATTCATCAACTTCAAAATGCTCTGTATAATCAGTTAGCTCATCGTTTGAGCCACTGGATGAATTTGCATTGTTGTTATTCCATTGGTTGTTGTCATAACCATAGTCATAATTCATTTTCGGATAGGGTTTGTTTATATGTTTTTGGGGAGAAAGGAGTATTTTTTAAGAGATTTTTGAAAAGTGTTTGTGTTTGATTTTAGGGTTTGTTAGAATTGTCAAAAATGAGCCATATTTATACACATAATTTCAGAAACCCCACAAGGTGTAGTCATTTTCAAACTTTAATAATGCATTGAGTAGTCATTTTCGGATAGGGTTGTCAACTCATAATAATTCAAAAGTGATAAGGTGTTGTCGGATTTATTTTGATAGATATGGTATCCAATGTCATTTACACTACAAACTATAGATTACTTTTACGGTTTGTAGTATTTTTTTTTGTGTACTCATTTTCAAACTTTAATAATGCATTGAGTAGTCATTTTTGGATAGGGTTGTCAACTCATAATAATTCAAAAAGTGATAAGGTGTTGTCGGATGCATTTGATAGATATGGTATCCAATGTCATTTACACTACAAACCGTATATTAATTTTACGGTTTGCAGTGTTTTTTTGAATGGTAAGGTTATTAATCAAGAGTTTTACTGATTCTACTACATTTTTTCTAAAATAACATACAAACCATACATTAAATGTACGGTTTGTGTGTTATTCTGTGCAATAAATTCAGAAATTGCAGAACAGTCCCTGTATTTCGTAAAAACTCAATATTGGTCCTATCAATTAAAATACTGAATATTGGTAACTTAAAAAAAGCATTTATCAAATTAAAAAAAAGCATTTATCAAATTAAAAAAAATCAAACATAATAATCAAACATACAAATCAAATATTGGTCTTCAACATCAAACATACAAACATACACATTACATTTTATTTTATTTTGCACGAGTAAATCCTTTAAAGTTGGACATAGGGAGCATCTTTCCCGCCGATGTTAATCTGTCCAATGCCAGCTCAGTGGACTCTTCGATTTCGTGTGTTTCTGGACGACGTCTATCTCGATGCTGTGATTCTGGATGCGTAGCACGCTCGTGTGATGTAATTGTCAATCCTCGAGCCCAACTATCGGTTGACTGCTGACTAGGATGATGCTCGTACAACCCAAATGATTGTCTATGATACTCGAACGGAACATCGTTGTGTACGTAGTCCGGCCCAGCAAAAGAAGCACGATGACCATGACCGCTTGAACTCCCACCCTGATCTGTAGTCGAACGTCGACCTCCACTCTCCATTCTACCCCCGCTACGCCCGCCGCTACTAGATTCGCCGGTAACTTGAAGCCCTAGCGTAAGTTCTTGGTTCGTAACCTTGATCGTCATCACCATCGTCGTCATCGTCATCCTCCTCATCCAACTGTTCATCACCTGACCCATACGGATTCATTCCCATTTCAGCGAACTCTGCACGTAGTAAGTCCACGTCCGTTTTAGATTTTAGCCGTTTGAACGATTTGAAATTGCGGCGCAACATCGCTTTCTGAAAAAAAAAAAAAAAACAATAAAAAACGATTTATTAGTATTGAAATATACAAACAAAAAAATAACAAACAAATATTAATGAACTTTAACTAGTTGTTATCATTTTATTGAACAACCCCGTATGCTCGCGGAAACCGTGAGATGGCCATCCAAGTTCAGGTGGGTTTATAAAGATGCGGGTCCTCTCTCTATACCATCTCATGTAATCCGGTGACGTCCCCGTGCCAAATTCGCCGTTAATAAGCCGGTTGTGGCGGTCATTCCACACGGTTATAAACTCTGCAAAAAGTGCAGGCCAATCGTGTTTTTGGCCAATCCCATATCTTCTATCCTTGCCGTGACCCTATTTGGGTTTCCAAATATATGTAGGTGTTCGCCCGGATGCGGCTAAACCTTAGAGGGGGGGTGAATAAGATTTATGGCGATTTTCACCTAATTAAAACTTAAGTGCAACTAACACCCCAACTTACGCAATTCTAAGCTTAAGCGTTAATAATCGTTAATAAATTCAAACGCAAGCAAGCAAGAATAAATATTTGCGGAAAATAAAAGTTTAAGGGAAGAAGATGACACCGTGATTTATAGAGGTTCGGCAAAACGCGCCTACGTCCTCTCCTCGGTACTACCGAGTATTTCACTAAAAATTCTTTTCCCGGATATTACAATCCTACTGAGCTAATCGACCGATTAAGCTCCCCCTCACTTTATGAGTGTCCCGAAATGAAAGACCTAGAGCTTTTAAGCTTCACTTGCTTACAAAGCCTCTACCCGGTCACTCGCTCACAAAAATGAGTTTATAAAATACTCGTTACAATTTTGTTACAAAAATGTAACTACACTCACTATTCTATTTGCTTCTAAATAAGCTAATTGGTGAGTCTTTGTTGTTGTTCGAGCTTGAATCGCTTTCTTCTTAATTTCCTCTTTTTCGAATATTTTCACCAAAATGGTGATAATTTGGGTTTTGATTAAGAGAGGTTTTAGGATAATGGATTGGTATCTTTGAAGAAAGATTTGGGAGGTTTATATGGTCACAAAGTCTGTTTTTCTGTGTTATGACCATTGGAAGTAGTTGGGGCTATTTTTCAGAGATTTTAAGCTGTTTTTCAGAAAAAGCTGAAAATCTGTTTTCGAAATCTGTAGAAAACGATCGATCGTTCTCTATAGTCGATCGGTTGTTTTTCAAAAAACGATCGGTCGTTTATTCGACCTGCTCACTGGAAGAATTTGGACAAAAAAAACGATAGGTCGTTTTTGTCCAGTCGATCGGTCGTGTTCTTCTGGCAGTTCTTCGTTTTCTCGCTATTCTTCGAATGCCCATAACTCCTTCGTTTTAGCTCCGATTCTGGTTTCGCTTGAACCTGTGGCTTCGTTTTTCTGTGCTCTATCTTTCTGGCATTCTGAAATTTACAAATTCTCTTTTGGGAAAAGACAAGCATTATATCATCGAAATAGAGAAATCGTAAAATCATTAAAAACATAATCAATGTTATAATCAAAATCAATTATTGAACCCCATGGTTCAACAGTAGGGACCCGCTGAACAAAACCGAACTGTCTCATGAACCTGTCCGCAGGGTGGAACTCAATCTTCTCATTACAAATGAGAGGCACGGAACAATGCCACATATCATGGCCCCGCGTGCAGTATTCCGGATAGTCATCGAGGTTCCCGTAAGTTTGCCAGACTATCTGTAATCAGCAAAATTATTATTAGAATATGTAAACAATGGTTTAAAAATACTAGTAATAAATTCCGCGAACATAAGACCAATGCAAACATATACAATATATAATACGTAAGTTACATGTAGGAAATAAGAAAGTTAAAATTTACCTGTTCATGCGACATATGGTCAAACTGGTCCCGTATGTGGACCACATTATGTCCATAGACATATGACTTATCATTAGTAAGCCTCCAAATCTTCCATCTGTAATATACAAACAAAACCCGATAAATAATAAATATAAATAAGATAAATAAATGATAGATGACACAATAAAAAAAACACAAATTCAATACAAAAACTAAATAATATCATACCTGTAACCGAGGGGGAACCTAGGCAAGCCCTCAGTGGCTCGATATCTTCCGGCAGCTCTTCACATGGTCTAACCGGCAGTAGTCTGGTCATCGCCCACATATCGAGAAACATCACGGCTCCGCTTACTCCGGTAGATTTACCATGCACCAACTTGCATAAATTAGCCTCTAACCAGGCCAGAAGAGCTGATCCCCATCTATACTCTGCACATGTGTCAAAATCCTCCAGAAATTGCAGAGGCCATAGTGGAATTTGATCACTACTGTTATCTGAAAACACATGTGCCCCCAGTAATAATAACATGGCAGACCTAGACTGATATAGCAAACGCTCCTCACTAGGGTTGGGGGGTAATTCACCAAAGGTGTGTAACATCCAATCAAGTCTAATTGTCAAACAGTTTGTATCGACTTGATTGTCAACAGGTCTAACACCCAACAAACTCTCTATCATATCTAACCTGCTCGCCCTGTTATCATTCCGCTCCGATCGGGTAACAGCAAGACCATCCACCCTGAGACCAAGCATAATCTCTACATCCTGTAACGATATCCCCAACTCTCCACCGACAAAATGGAACGAGTGCGTCTCATCACGCCACCTATCAACTAAGGCTGTAAGCAAGCCTCGATCTACACTATAATTATCTATAGTGTGAATACCGTAAAAAGCAGCTCTAATCATATTTTTAACTACTCTGTCAGGCGTCGGTATCTGCCAACTATAATTATAAATCCTAATTTTATGGGCATCTCCTCTACCCGCTTCTCTTCCAGCATCCCAAGTCTGATTTGAAATATGACCGGTCTGTCGTAAAATACCCATCCTGCCTTTAATCTGTGGACCTGGCTCTGCCATCCTAACTATTTTTATTTTTAACAATAAAAACAACATAAGAAACATACACATTTAATGATAACCAAACAATTATTCTAATTATCTAATTAAACAAATTTTAATAAAAATTCAATTTTTTTATAAAACGGGAAAAATATCAACAACCCCAATTTTATAAAACGCCTAATTTTCAAAACGGGTAAATATTAATAAAGCGTAACTATTTTATTTTTCTCAATCAAAACAAATAAGCATCATAAACATGTAACATCATAACCAAACCATTAGTAATAAATATCTAAATAAGCAAATTTGAATAAAAACACTAATTTTTTTATAAAATGGGACAAATAGCAACAATTATTATAATTTCTATAATTAATATAAACAAACAACAAACAATTATATATAGCTAAGTGAATAATCAATTTGCATATTTTATATATTTTTTCCTATTTTACAAATTGAAATTACACAAAATAAATAATAAATTAAAGAATAAAAGAAATATCAACAATTATTATAATTTCTATAATTAATATAAAACAAACAACAAACAATTATATATAGCTAAGTGAATAATCAATTTGCATATTTTATATATTTTTTCCTATTTTACAAATTGAAATTACACAAAATAAATAATAAATTAAAGAATAAAAGAAATACCTTGAATTAGGGATAAATTTGATTGATGATTTGGTGTTTTTTGTTAAAAAAGTTAATAGTTATTGTGGTTGATTGATTTGGATTATTTTTGATAAAAAAATTTGGGTTTTTGAGAGAAAGAGAGAGAGTATAGTATAAAAATTTGTTTTTTTAAAAAAAAAACGTAAGATTCTGTTTTTCAGGGACTGTCTGTGTAATTTTTGACGCAGAGACTGACTGTGTAATTTCTGAAAAATAGAGACTGTGTAATTTCTGCAGAATTGATGCAGACCATAGATTTAATCTACGGTTTACAGTGATTCACTGTAAACCGTAGATTAAATCTACGGTTTGCATCAAATGACTGTAAACCGTAGATTAAATCTACGGTTTGCACAGAATCAATGCAAACCGTAGATTTTTTCTACGGTTTATACGTTTTTTCAGAATATTTGTAGTATAAAAATCCAACCCCTATTTACTATATTGCATATTCTAACCAACAGTGCATTAAAACTATAATGCTTTCTATATTTTACATTAGATATATTGCTACAACATAGATAAGGTGATAAATTGTTGCGGCAAATTTCACAATCCTGACTCTTCATTTAAAACGTGTGGCCAAGATTCAATTTCTTCTATTATAAAATTAAGTACTACCGAATAACAAGTCCAACTGATTAAAACAAAAAAAGTCCAACTACTCTTTCCTCCCTATCCTTAACTTTTTCCACACAATATTCCTTCCGTTTGTTTTGTAAATATGGAAAATAAGACTCTATTGAACAGCAAAGATTTTTTTTTTTACTTCGTAGTCAATTTCTTCATGAATTTTAAACAATGTTTTGCTTAAAAAATTATTGAAGTTAATACTTGTAATCTACTTTTGGTGCAACTAATGAGACCTAAATGAGTTTTTACTTCTTCTTTTTTTTTTTATATAATAACAGAATGTTAAATTGTAGAATAACGAACCAATGGATATAATCTACAATCAAATTCAAGTTGGGAAAAAAATGTTCTCTCATTTTATAGCCTATAAGTAACTGTAAAATTCTCTAATTAGGATGATAAAAATATTTCACAACACAGCTGTAACATCCCGTATTTTTATAAATGGTTTTAATTATGATTTAATTCATCCAAAAACGTTTTATACAAATTTTACCAAAAACCGGTTACTCGACTAATTTTTAGCCAAAAACCGAAACTTTTCCGAAAAACTTTATTTTAAAAACCTATTACTAATTTTATAAACAAAAAGGATCCAATAGATTTATTTCTAAAGATTTGTTATTATTGAGTAGTAAAGTAATATTTTTGGATCATGAGTTAACTTTTAAAACTTTGGGTACCAAATAATTCGTTTCCACAAACTCTCTAAAAACAGTTTTGAACATCTTCAATTCAGTCCACTTTTCAATCAGTAAACCAAAAACAAACTAAAACAAGAGAGAAAAGAGAGAGAAAGATAGAAAAGAGAGATTTCAAAGTTTAGAAAGAAGAAAAAGAAACCACGTTAGCAGATTCTTACCGGAAGCATCTCCTCTACGCACTAAGGTAACGGGGGTTATCCATTGCGACTAGACGATGGTGTGAGAGGTCCTAGTGTGCACTATATTTATTTTATTGTTAGCAATGGTTTATGTCTCTCCCTAATTCCGGGGACATAAGACGGCCGAGGGGATAGGAAATGACTCGTCTTACGGACCGGGGCAAGTGGCGTGAGAGATCCAAGTGCGCACTTTAAATCTATTTTTATGTTAGCAATGGTCTATGTCTCTCCCTATACCGGAGACAATAGACGGCCGAGTGGTATAGGAAATGACATACCTTACGGACTGGGATAGGTGGCGTGAGAAGTCCATGTTTGCTATAGATGTGTGTTGAAGTTATTTAATTTATTTGGTTGTACGATGTTATTATATTTCTTTTTTATACGTTGATTATCGTAGTTGTTGTTTGTAGGTTCTTGCATTTATGGGATGAAGTGACAGTATTTTGTGGTGTCGTCGCGTCTATGTATGTGCGTGGCACTCACCGTTAGAGTTTTGTCTTTCAGGTACAATTTAGGTTGAGACGTTCGGTTAGGAGCATTATCGAAGTATCGCATGGGCTCGGGGTTTTTTCCAGTTGCTATATTTTCGCTTAGACTAATTTTGAGGTTATAGCCTACGGGTAAATTACATTTGTTTATTTCTTTTTATATAATTTTGTTAAAACCATTTTGTGTTGTAGCCGTGTTTGGCAAATTTTATATTTATTCATTTAATTGTTCATTTAGCTCGCAAGTTGATTTCTTTTAAAATTTATTTTTTGTACCAATAGGGTTCATTTTCTTTTTATTTAAAAAGGTCACGCTTTGACGTCCGTTTTACGAATTTTGGGTTTAACAACAGTGATCAAATCAGCAAAAACGTTAGTTTTTTTTATATAAATAAAATAAAATAAAAGGCGTTAGATGTCTAACAAGTTAAAGTGGTAAACAATACATATATTGTAAGAATTTGAAAAGGAATTCAAGCGGTTGTTAAAAAAATAACATTGATTCGGTGGAGATTGAGACACGCATGGGAGAGACATGTAATCAAATTCAAAGGAAATATTATATTATAATGTTGCATTAAAAGCGCAATTTAATCATAACCAGAAAGGCTTAGATTACAGTTGCTTCGCGGGTTTTAACCCGATTCGATAACAAACTCACACTTTTACGCATTTAACCTCATACGACCCATATGATCCGTTTTTTAAAAATATTTTTTTTCTCTTTTAAAAAATAAGTCTCAAAAATGTCAAAATTTTCAAAAAAATTTTGTTAGGTAGGATAAAAAATCATTTGATTTAGAAATATAATATAAAAATACTAACGTGACATTAAATACACTTTCACATAAAGATATTAGTTATTAATTAACATGAATAAATTTTATTCACATTTAACATAAATATAGTTTAATTAATTAATAAATAAATTGTATATAAGATTTTTTTTAACAAACCCACCAAAATATATGTAATGTATTACTACAACGGAGAATGTTTAATGTATATGAGAGAGAGTAAAGAGAGTCTTAAATTGTACTTTTTAAGTTGCATTTTTATCCATATTATTATAAAAGATAGAGTTTAATGTGTATGAGAGAGATAGAAGATTAAGAGTGTTAACTTACACTTTTTAAGTTGCATTTTTAGCTATTTAAATCCGACACGAATAGAATTGCACTTTTACTCGACCCGTGACGGATCGGATCGGGTTGAAACCCGTAAAATTATCCTCCCTAACTGCAAACATTGGCGCAATTAACAACCCCACCCCATGTCAGAGGGATACAATTTTCATCAATTTCACTAAAGTGGTTTAAAGATTATTAAACTTATGGCCAAGAAGAACTGCACAAACATTTTTTAATTCTCAACAGTTTAACTATTGTTATCTCTAATTCTATAACGTCACAATTATAAACTTTTGATATTTTAAACTTTTGCCTTTTTCATTATATTGGATCGTGTATTTTGTTTTAAGTTCTAGAGGTTTGGGGTTCATAATTTTTTTCTTCTTTTTAGTATTGTTTGATCATGCACAATTATAATTTATGAAGAATGAATCAATTTGTGTCTAATCCAAAATATGGATTAAACCATAGATTTAGTATAAATTGTAATTCCCTTTATGCAAAAATAACCTTCCAGGCGATGCACATGATATGTAACGAAATATTTATTTGAGGTGCATTAATTTAAAATTTTATGTGTTAATTATATGTTAACTCCATTCCAAAAATACATTATATGTTTAATTTCAATGTAACATCGCAAATCTAATTTTAGAGTCACACGGCCGAATAACACGTATGGCGATACGTGTTACACAAAGCCTCATTTAAACGCTTATACAATATACACTAAAAAATACTCAATTTCTATATAACTTTCATAAATAACAAACTTGGAATTCGTGTTTTTACAAATACTTAAAATATTACTTCCTCCGTTCCTATTTAATTTTTTACTATGAAACTACGTGCAATTATGACCGGTCAAGACTTATATTTAAATTGTCGGAATGAAAATTTTCAAAAGTTGATCATATAGTTCAAATGTTAAATTTTATGATTAGATTTTAAAAAAATTCATTTCGACAATTTTGATACAAGTTATAAACCTGTCAAAATTGTACGTAGTTTCGTAGTGAATAATTAAATGGGAACGGAGGGAGTACAAGCTAAACATGATTCTAATCGCAGCGGAAATTTAATAAAAGATCCTATGAGACATGTGTGGTCCCGACTAATTTGATATCAACTCTAAATAACCGAATACCTGAAAATGTTATAAAAACGAGTTTAGTGAGTGATAAACTTGTAATATAATATAGGGTCGAAAATAGGTTTTTTTTCATCTTTTATTTTTCCTCCAAAATCAATACTTTTAATTTTAACAACATTTCCAAAGCATATACTTTAATAAATTGAACAATTAAATCTGTTTGAGACATTTTACTTTTGGTGTGATCAATATGATAAATAAATGAAAAATTAAGCTAGATTCAGACTTAGTAAATCTCTTTATTTTGTTGTACCCAGACTTATTGTTTCTCTTTATTCTGTTGGATTCAGACTTTCTGATGTGTACTTGGACTTACCAAGTATGTTTATATTACTTAATTCACAATTATACTATCATAAAGATCACAAAAATAAAATAAATTTTCTTTCAAAATCTTATACGTTCATCAACGTATATAAACATTTCAATTTGTTTACGTTCATCAACGTACACAAATAACTTTTCTCTTTTGAAACTTGCAACTTGCAATTCGATGTATATATGTGTGTATATATATATATATATATTATATATAACTTTTTATATTTGAAAATACAATTTCAGCTTAAAAAATGCAATAGAATTTTATAATAGCAAGTAAGAAAAATGTGACGACCCAGATTTCCAGGAAGGAAATTCTGTGGTGCGGTATTGTGCGTCAGTCCCACATCGCCCAGATATGAGAGTACTCGTGTACTATATGAGCTTAAAGATCCATTTCCTATCAACAAGGCCTTTTAAAGCCATGCGGCACAATAGCGAGGACGGAACTCCACAGTTAAGCGTGCTTAACTTGGAGTAGTACCAGGATGGGTGACCCCCCTGGGAAGTTGTGTCAAAGCGGACAATATTGTTGATACGGGCGTGACGGTTCGGTCCGTAGGGCCGGGTCGTTACAAAAAACCACTCACATATATACGGATCCGAAAGGACCGAAAACATATCTTTAACAGCAAAGCCAAAATTAGCTCACCACCAAAACCCAACTTGATAACTCGTGCTCTCTGTCGTTGAAATTCCTTTTTTATATATCTATTTCTATTCTTGATCTATTGTTATGTACATATAATTCTAATATAGTATATAGAATAACATCACTATATAGCTTGCTTTCTTTCCTTTATGTGTACTAGTATATATATACTAGTAAAAGTTGCCCACGCGTTGCGTGTGAGACGCGTAATGACATAAATATCGTAATATATTTTATTTTTAACATAATATTCAGATTTTGTATAATTTATTATAGTTACAGAGGTTAAAACGAATTGTTAATTAATTTAGGGTACATCCGTAATTAGTAAAATATATTGAGGACAAATAGTTAATTAATTAGATTATGTATATTGGTAATTATTAAAATAGAGTGAGGGTATTTTTGGGAAAAAGTGGCTAAATTGAGCAGCCTCAATTTTTCTTGGGTTGACTTATTATAATAGAATGATATATATAGGGGAATGATATATGGACACCATGAAAAATATCAAAATGGACACTTTTTCGTAAAAATGCTTCAAATCAATATTTGATTAATGCAAATCTCCATGGTTTAACGACGGGAACACAAATATGCGTCTTATTTATTTTTTCTGAGATGTATAATGACATGTTTTGAATTTTTAATATATATATATATATATATATATATGTATGATGTATTTAATTTAGCAAGTCAAGACACGGGTGGAAGAATTAATCCATGTAATACAAGGGATATAGGATTTATACTACACTAGTATATGAATTTATTAAAAGTCCATATGTAACAGAAATTCCTTTCTAACTCCACCTATCATAATGTCTAATTTTAATATGATGCTACGCAGGGGCGGATACAGGCTGGGGTATGGGGGTTTCATGCCTCCCTAAATTTTTTTGCCAAATGTAATTATGGAAATGCACTTAAAATTTATATTAATCCATAATATCTCTCTTTTTTGGTACATATACTATATTTTAATTAACTTTTATTCATTTGGTAAGATGACTTTCTTTTCTACAAGATTACAACAATACTCGTATTCTAAACAAGAATTTTCGTACAAATTTACAACAATACTAGTATCATAAACAAAAAACAAGTGAATAAATATATATAGTCTCAGAGGTATTGAATGTTTTTTCAGAACAAATTAATTTGTTTATTGAAAGTGAATGTGATGATATATCTCAGAACATACTTATAACTAATATATAACTTAGATGTACTAGAATCGTGAACTGAACTGCTTATAATTAACGTTTATTCATTTGATAAGATGACTTGAAGGCATTGAACGTTTTTCCTACACAGATTAATCTGTCTGTTCTAGAGTTTGATAAGATTTTATAATTTGTTTTGTTTTTTTACTTTCTATTACATCGTGACGGTTTTTATTGTACTCTTATAACATTCGATGTTCGTTCTGTCTATTTTGTTTGTAAGCAAATCGACCAAACTGTACAAACCGAACAGTAAACGTCGAATGAATTATTAATTGTTTTTTTTTTTTTTGGGAAAACTAGCTATGTAAACGAATTACATTAGTTTTTTACCTATTTGAACCGACCCGACCCAACCCATTTGACCCGTTTTTTATAACATTTTTTTTTCCTTTGAAAAATAAACCTTATAAATGTCAAGATTTGAAAGAGAATTTGTTAAATATCGTTTACCATAAATATCGTTTCATAAATTAATAAATTTCATTCATATTTATCATAAATATCGTTCCATTAATTAATAAATTAATGTATGTTATGTATTACTATAACAGAGAGAGTTTAATGTATACGAGGGAGAAGAGAAAGAAAGAGAGGCGAGATTCTTAAATTACAGTTTTTAAGTTGCACTTTTATCCATTTAAATTATACAAGAGAGAGTTTAATTTACATGAGAGAGTGTTAAATTGCAGTTTTTAAGTTGCACTCTCATCTATGTTGTGTATTACTATATGAGAGAGAGTTTAATGTATATGACACAGATAGAATGGTGAGAGTGTTAATTTGCAATTTTTAAATTGTATTTTTTTAAATTGTAGTTGTGTACATTTAAACCTGCGTAGAATAGAATTACAATTTTAAACGATTAGATCGAAACAAATGAAATTGGCATAGGTAAGCCCTTAGCTAGTTTGTTTCGGTGGGTGACAATAGTTTGGCAAACACGCTACTTTGATGTGACAATTTTATTACAACTCTTTTTGTCGCATTTTCTATTTATTACTCTCTATATCTATGTATATATATCTATACTATTATAATAAACCAATTCAAAATGTTTTTGAGATTACCAAATTTTATCATACCCTTACACTTTTTTTTTAATTTTTATTGATTAACACGTTACCATATTCTCATTACGCGTCTCACGCTTGGGGGCAGGATTACACCTATATATATATATATATATATATATCCCCGGTTTGTCCGCCAGTATTGGCGATCACTATTATATAAACAGTATTAAATGAAATTATATGAAGTTTTATACGAGCAGTAGTCTCATTCTCTGTTCATTTCTTTTTTCTTCTTCTAGTTATGGAGTATCATATGACTTATCATGGGTCCCCTACTGATTTAAAGGTATCTTTTATTTATTATTAATCTTTTCTAATTACTACTAGTACTAGTATTTTTATTTATTTATTTATTTGAAATATGTACTAGTATTTGATAACTTGTTTGAATGTACTGTTTTTGTTACTAATGCCTTTTCCTTTTATCTAGAGCCTTTAATCTCCTTTTTTACTGTTTAAGTTTTTTTCCAGCTTTTAATTTTGTTAGCATGTTGGCTTTTAATATTTTAAGTTGTCATTTTGCATTTTTACTTCTGGGGAAAGTCAAAATTAATAAACTGGATTCTTCTAGCTTTGCAAGAAGGTAGCTTTTGCTCAAAAACTACTACCAAACAGATCCTAAGCTTGACCCACTTGTAAAGCAAGAAAATTTGGATTATAGTCTTGAACTAGGTGATCAAAACCTCCCTCAGAGTTTATCAATCTGTATTTGTTATAATTAGACATGACTTAGGGCTTGGCAAGTTGTTCGGTGGAGTTTTTAGGCTCATTTTTAACTGGGTTTAAGCGGTTAATACAAGAGCTTGTTTGGCTGACGCTTTTAAGCTAATAGAGTGGCTTATACGAGTCTCGGAAGAGATTGAGTTCAATAAGCTTAAACTTAAAAAAATTCAGGTCAGAAAGGCGCAAAGCTAACATTAATGTGATCAACCAAATAAACAGTAGATTTTAAGCAAAGAAACAGTTGTGCTTTAGAGCTCCAAAACATTTCCCCAGTGTCTTGGCCTTTTGTATCTTAAAAACTAAAAGCTTTAAGCTAGTCTATCTATCCTTTTCCTCAACTGAAGAAAAAAAACTTGATTTCTTTTGTTAAATGGTACAACTAAAAAGCTTCTATTTATAGTTATTTGGCTTTCGAGCTAAATTTTCTGCAGATTTAATCTTTTCCAGCTGGGTTACATTTATTTGATACTAATAAGAAAAAAAACATTAGTTCCGGCATAACATATTTCTGTATTTTGGAAACTTATTTGCAAGAAAGAAACGAAAAAGAATTGTTAGAATCTCCATTTTTTCCAGATCTTATTTCGTTCTTCACTTTGGCCTGTAGCATTTCTTGTAATTGGATTATTCTACTTGCTAGAGTGGTTTAAAACTAAGTGTGTTCTTTTGATGTAATTGTTTTTTACTTTTCATTAATCTTTGGTATCTGATTTTTGTTGCTCCATTCAATGATTTCCATCTTTGACTAACCATTCTGTTTTCAGGAAAATAAATAAGTTATACATCAGTGGCTTGTTTTCCAATCTGTATTCTAATACATTTAGATATGAGTATTAAGTAAACTAACTCTTGGAAAAGTGTTTCAAAACTAGATCTCAATGGTGAATCGGTCATTCTATATATGTCGATCCTCAGAACCCCCTTCTCTCAGAATCCACTTCCCTGGTCACAATCCTGAAGATTGCCTCAATGGTGATCATGGTGAATAAACATTGAGTAATGATACACACAAAACTACTAAATTCATTCCCGCACTTTGTTGTGAGATGAGTGAGGACAAAAACACAACTCGAAAAATTGGTTTTTTGTCCTCATTTCTCTTATGAGGGTTTTCAGAAGGATTGGACCAAAGAGTGTGGTTGTAATTATCCTTGAACAACAAATCAAAAATTATGATTAAAGACATTACATAATAACAATTTAAATTTAAACTATGTCTGAGTACACTTAATTGACCTACTGCACTGAAAAATGTGGACCCAAATAAGTTAAAACTACAAACCGGGATATTAATTTTGCTTAAATAACACTGCTTACTAGCATTGCATATAAACCTTGTGATTTTCACTTTAGAACAACACAGATTATTTTGCTTAAGTAACACTGCTTACTAGCATTGCACATAAACCTGGTGATGTTCATATGGTTTGATGGACATATCATTGTTACAAGATTGCAAATTGTGGAAAATTACAAATTCCATATATTATTAATATTTTACTAATGTGCAGGAAACATGGAGGCACACACTGCTTCTGTCATTCCAAAGCCTAGGAGTTATATTTGGTCGTATGAGTATCACTCCAATGTTTGCATTTGGAACTATTTCTCAATCTGACATAGAATCGAAGGAGAAAATGTACGAATTATTTTCGTTCGCATTTTGGACTCTTACAACTATTTCTTTAGTCAAGTATGCATTGATAGTATTGAGGGCCGATGATGATGGAGAGGGTAATCCATCTCCTTTTTACAGTTAAATACTACTGTCAACAGATTTCAATTTTGCTAGCTAGTCAACCAAAAATAGAAATTAGCACCGAATTCATCAATTTTTTTTAAACTACATAGGAAGAAAGCGATAAGTTTGTAACTAAAAAAAAACATCATATGATAGTGTACAGAAAACATGATAAAATAGTGTATAAGATATGTTCTTTACATTACTATTTAGTTCTCCAACCTATAACTTTCTTTTTTATTTGGTACACTGTGTACTAAAATTATTGAAAACTGTAATGTTAAGGTACAAGTTGCTAATTTTTGTAGGCTAGTAGTGTAAAAAAATGACACCTGATGATAAGTTAGACTATTAATCTGTTATTTGCTCCTTTTCTTAAACTAGCATACATAAAGTTTAATGCATTTTGAATGTATGGTTTCGTACTATTCTTTGTGAAGGTGGGGTTTTCGCATTGTACTCACTCCTGTGTAGGCATGCAAAAGTGAATTTACTTCCAAATGATAGAAGTATGCTTGATGATATGGGGTATGAGGAGCAAAACCAATCAAAAGCTAAGGTTGAATCAAAAGCAAGAAGAGCCATTGAAAAGTGTAAAATTAGTCATTATGTGATATTATTCCTCGCTCTGTTTGGTGCTTGCATGACCATTTGTGATGGGGTGTTTACGCCGTCTTTATCTGGTCCGTGGAACCAAATTATTCTTGTTATTATTTTTTCAGAAAAAAAAAATATTAGCACTGAATTTCGTATTCAAATCTACAAAATACTGACTACGTTTGTTTTCTCGACAGTACTATCAGCAACATCTGGCATTGGACGATCTTTGATGGAGCTGTCACATAATTGTAAGGACCATCTCTACATTCTATAAGGTGGTTAATTTTCAGTATCAAATAGCTACTGAATGGATTGAACTTAAAATGATTAACCTTGTACTTCTTCTCAGTTTCCTACTCAGACAAGACAAGGGACCATGTAGATACATTTTTGCAAAAGGGTACGGTGCTCAAAATGTTCCTTTTCTTATGTTTATATTGTAAATGCTTTAAAATCTAGATTTTGGCTTTACACTCTATTTTACTATTTGTAGTCCCATTTTACAGTGAAAAATAGTTGCACCTTAATTCATTAGGTTTTTCAAGGATGCAGATCTGATAGGTATTTACTATTAATTCTTAGTCATAAAATTATCCATGTCCAATGGTTTGCTAAAGTTTCATACTACCATTAAAACCGAGTGGATAGAAATTATAATTGCATACAACAAAAATTCAGATCATTGCCATACATTACTATCTCAAGAGTAATGTATGGCAATGACCTCATAAACCAACTACCTACAAACTATCTTGTACCTATTAAAATCCTTTTTAAATTGTAAAACAATCTAGAATTTTGTCACTGGTATTCATATCATCAGATATGTTTCTTCAGATGATATTCCCTTCTCACATACAAATTAAACTCGAGAGAATCATCCCTTTGTGGTATATTGTCAATGAGAGGGAAAGTCTGGAAAATTATTGTGTTTACTATAGTGATCTCTCACCAATTTCTTATTTTTTTACTTGTAAAATTCTATGCATTTCAGATCTACCAGTTGGAGCTGCATGTTTAATACTGGTCTGCCTCTTCACACTGCAACATTGTGGGAGCCAAAAACTTGGATTTCTATTTGCCCCGATTGTGATTATATGGATATTTTTCACCGCTGGAGTGGGGTTATATAATATTTTTAAATATGACATACGGGTCATATATGCAATATCTCCGCTGTACATGTTTAGATTTGTAAAAAACATCAAGTCCGAAAATTGGGGGTTATTAGGAAGCGTCCTCCTCTGTATTGGAGGTTAGTTAACACGTATGCTTTGGTTTTAGCTTGTTCTTAAGCCCTGATTTCACATTTTTGTTGTAATATTTACCTTCAAATGATACCTTTAAAAAGATTGATTAACATTTTTCTCAGAGCTAAGGGTTAAAATCTTGAATACAGCCTTCGCAGGGTTTCAATTAAATGCCTAACTCATTAATACCCTCACATAAAATACTGTAATCTTTCCCACTTTAGGAATCAGTCTTATAAGTGATGGTTGTTTTTTGTTTTTGTTTTTTTTTATAAGTGGTGGTTATATACAATATGGAAACACTCATTGAAGTGCCTACAAAAGTATGTTCACAAATTACTTTGTAAGAAGGATAGGTGCATTTGGTACAATAAGAAAATTATTTTGAAGTTAAAGTAAGAGTAGGAGAAGTCTCAAGGTGTTCATCCTATAGGATATGTTTCTTTGTATGTTTTTTTTTCCCGATAATTGATAAAAAAAATAATTAATGGTAATATAGGTATAAATTAACCAGCTTATTATTGAACAAGGCTTTAGTATTTTCTATAAGATGTATTCAACAGAAAGTAATTTGTGGATTATACTTGCTGAGAAAAGATTAAATTTAGCTTAGTAACTTAAATGAAACATGCAGGATCGGAAGCAATGTTTGCAGATCTAGGACATTTCTCTAAAAGATCTATCAAGGTAATTGATATATGAAAATAGTGTCAATCGACCCTGTGGTCAGTTTGGATGAACCTAATTGTTATAATGTTTCTTTGCAGATGACGTTTATTTGCGTAGTTTATCCAGCACTCCTTTTATGTTACGCTGGTCAAGCAGCTTTTATCTCTAAGCACCTTGGTCTTTCTGACAACATTGTCCATTTCAGTGAATCTGTCCCCAATAGTAAGTAGCAAATTCATTTCTATTTGGGTTAATACAGTTGTGTATATTAAATTACCATCAAATTTATATGAACCTACAAATTTTAGGAATTAGTTCACCAACGTTGCATTTCTCGATAAATTGGTTTACTTAGTGTTCCAAATAAAAAAGAATTATAGGTTGGAGTACCAATTAGCTATGCGACCTAATTATTTTATAGGTTTATTACATCACGTTTTTAATACTTTGTACATTATTCCATTGCCCTTTTTAATTTGTTAGTCCCCAATCTGGCATTTTCTCAAATGTAGTGCACAGAAGTGGAAATTTTTATTAGGTTGGTGTACTTGTTACTATTTTTTGTTGGTTGGTGACGTGGAGTACAAAATAAAAATATGATGAGACGCTAGTGTATAAAACTGTAATTTTGAAGTAATGAAATAGCATGTTAATCATTTTTTTTTCCAACTTAGTTATAACCCTCTCAATGTTCGTGGTTCTTGTAAAATTTTCAGAGGTCATTCGCCACATTTTCAATGTGGCATCGTTATTTGCTTCAGCAGTTGGTAGCCAAGCTACTATAACGGCCAGTTTTTCGATAATAAATCAGTGCCTTGCATTTGGATGCTTTCCTAGGGTTAAAGTAATCCACACATCGAATAAGATTCACGGACAGGTGTACATTCCAGATGCAAACTGGATTTTGTTGGTGCTCACTATTATTGTCACGATTGCTTTCCATGACATTAAACTTATAGGAAATGCAACAGGTAAGCTTGCATATATTCCTTTTCTTTTCTTTTTTTCCATTTTTCGAGAATGTTTCATTTTTGGGTTTTTATTTTTCTGATTTGCACATATAGCGGATAACTACTGTCTCTGTGTAAAAAATAATTTCTCACTACGTATACAGCCAAATTTTTCGTTCATAGCCTTTTAGTGCCCCATATAGACATGCCGTGTCACGCCCCGAATTTACAGAAACCCGGAGACGGGATTTAAGAAAAAGAAAGGAAAAGAATCACAGAAAACACATCATTTTAATCATACCGTACCGTTTTAATGTATATTCCATAAAAACTGATAAATAAAACACGCAACACTACACGCACTTAGCCTTGAGTACCTATACTACACGTGCTCACAAAACCGATACCGTCTCGAGACATGCTCTAACGCCAAACTGGTTTAAAAGTCCGTCATCAGGACGTTGCATATAAAACATACAATAAAACAGAAACGGGAAAACAACAAAGGAAAGGGTGAGTCAACTAAACTCGCTACATAAACGTTTACGCTAAAATACTATAAAAACTACGAAGTATAATATTTGTTCTTTAATATAATGTTTCACCTTGTTACTTCTCCACCACCAACTACTCCACGACATCAACTACTAACGCCAAGTGGCGTGACTCCACAAAATAGACTCAAATGTGTATAAAGTCGAAATCACAGTGCCGGATCACGCCTCAAATCCTGGATCACTACTCCCACGTATAGAATCAACTACTCATGAAATCTATACGCTGGCTAACACCTCCACGTATGGCCATACGCGTTGTCGTATATCCGTGGACATCAGGCCCTCGCACGGATACAATGTGGGCACGTGATCCCTAAAAGAAAATAAAATACCGACAACAACTCACTGCCAACAACCCACCACTACAACACAGCAAACCTCTGACTCACACTTCCAACTTCTCGTATTCGTCCATTTTAATTGTAAATAGTAAAGTTTTTATAAACTTTAAAAGCACTTTCAGGCCATAATAATTACTTATAAACCACATAACAATAAGAATATGAAATACTACTAGCATACGTTGTTGTAATACTACAATTTATTCGAATCTTTAGCTCGGGAAACATAATAAAATAATCATATTATCCACTTACATCACTGTTAATAAACAGCAGAAATCATTGTAATACTAATTGACATCAAAATTTCAGTTATCAAATAATAATTAGCATAGTATCAACTGTCTATATGTAAAGAAAATACAATAAGCAAGCGTAAGCACGTATATAATGGGCTTAGTAACATCCCTTTTTAGTACCAAAACGGTACCTGGATCGAAGCTAAGAAAGACTGCAAATAGGCTGCAACGAACACGCAACGAGGAGGGCCGAGACTTCTTACGCATAGCCTCAAAACTCAGCTTAAAACCCACTTGCGATCAACAACCAACTAACAAACCAAGTATTTCAGCTTTTAAAAGGGCTCAGAACAGCCTGGAAAGAGGAAAGAAAATACTAAAAATATAGCTCGATACAGTCTCCCTTGCGATAGCTACTCAACGGAGAAGACTGATTGAAAAACGGATAACTGATTTGAGAGAAAACGAGGTTTAAAGAGTATGTATTTGTATGTTTCTCTATCTCTATCTTCCTCTCTCTAAGAATCTCTCTCTATGTATATATCTACATATTTGTTTTTGGGTATAAGCGGTGTATTGGTGTATGTATATCTGTTAAAAAGCTGAAGAGGTGAACAAATAAAAACAAAGTGGACCCCACTTATTTTCTTACTATTGAAGATATTCATACATATATATCCATTTTTATTTTATTTTTAAATAATAGTTATATATAGACATTTATTTATTCAACAAATATTATAGTATATATTTATAAATGTCCATTACAGGGGTATTACACCCTCCCCTACTTAGAAAAGTTTCACCCTCGAAAATTACACTTCCTCCTTCAAAAACATCACAGATCTTGAACAATGAACTCATTTACTTCACTCGAATGAGATATATCAAACTGAAACCAAATGATCTAGAAGACTTGGTAACAACGACAATAATCACAACCAATTATGATTTCACAAAGATATATCTTACAGAAACGGCAAACAAGAACAAGCAAATAATAAGAGTAATCACAACAACAAAGTTCAAACTTCAAATTGTAGCTACCCAACAAACTATCATGACAATAAAAAGGTTTTAATGCATTGCTTTTTGTTTGTTTGTTTTTTTTTTCTTTTTCAAAGAACATATGTATATTAACTGTTCAAAATACAGACAAATACTTCTTATTTCTTATGCTTCAATTGAAAGGGCAAGTCACTTACATGACTGTCCTCACAAGATCAAGTTGTTTTAAAGCGAAATACAGTCGATGATTAGAGATCATCTACACCAACTCAGGAGATTAACAAAGCTAACATGTATATATCCAACTAAGCTCAACTCTTTTTCTTGTTCTTTCTGCATTCAAGTGATTATTACATAAGATTGAATCAAGTAGTACAAACTTAATATTTTGAAGTATACATAGAAATAAAATTTCTGTAACTCAAGTATTTGTCCAGCATATAAATTAACAAAACTACCACATAAAATATTTTATAAGTAAGATTGCAAACACAATAGGACATCAATGCGAACCTCGAAACTAAACATTATTAAGAAACAATACTAACACGAAGTATCTTTTGATAAAACCTAATAGTTGCATCACAATCCTTTGCTTTATATATTAACTCACTCAAAACATCGGTGGCCAATTGATGCCTTGTGCATATATCAATATTAAAAGCAAAATAAAAGTAAAATCCACTTTATTCATGAGTTGTATGATAAAATCATTTATAACCCCCAATGAAAAGCTACTGTATTGACGAGCAGCTATCAATTAAACCAAAAACACAGATCAAGTTAATGCACTTCAAAAAATTAGAGAGAACACCTGTAATCACAATGACACTAACATATTATTCAATTGCAACAGCTACCTTCAATTCTGTTAACTTACTGTATAATGAATGACAATAGGTTCATAAGTGTCCCGAGCCTTAGTCGAAAGCTCGACAAGTTCCTGCTGATTCAAGTTGCTATTAATACAACAAAGAGTCAAACTACTAAAACATATTAAACCGACATTAAGGAACATATCCATACTTAATAAGTTAACTGTGAGCAATTCAAACTTCTCTATGATAAAACAAGAATTAGGCTGATCTAAACAACATTAAAATGAATAAAAGAACCAAACAGGAAACCAATTTATGTTTTTCATAACGGCTAAAACTGCCTTTTTAAGTACCAGGACAGTGTCTTGAAAGAAAACCTACCAATATTATTTCAGAATTTACCTGAGCGTTGGTCGAAAAGCTCCAACATATATATTTATATATATACCGACTAAATTCTAAGTACACTCTACCACAATCATGATATAACACACCAAATAGGTTTAAAGACGATACAATATGTACACACCCAAAACAAAATAAAAACACAATCCTCGTGCACCCGTACAAAGTACACAAGGCACGCACATTCAGCTCTCTTCGTGCACCCGTACGCCCACCACTACTTCACGCTTAAACATCTACCGCCACCTCATCTCTCACAGCTTCATAAGTTCGAAATAAGATGCGAAAAGAGTTCAAATAATATAAATAACACTACGACCTCGTTACCCTACCAAGTTTCTACCAATGCGCACCTACCTACACTCAAAACCATCTAGGACTGTTAACCATGTTCGCTCTGATACCACGCTATCACGTCCCGAATTTATAGAAAACCAGGGACGCGATTTAAGAAAAAAAAAGGAAAATAATCACAGAAAACACATCATTTTAATCATACCATTTTAACGTATATTCCATAGAAACTGATAGATAAAACACTCAACACTACACACACTTAGCCTTGAGTACCTAAACTACACGTGCTCACAAAACCGATAACGCCTCGAGACCTGCTCGAACGCTAAACTGGTTTAAAAGCCCGTCATCGGGAGGTTGCCTATAAAACATACGATAAAACAGAAATGGGAAACAACAAATGAAAGGGTGAGTTAACTAAACTCGCTACATAAACGTTTACGCTAAAATACTATAAAAATTACGAAGTATAATATTTGTTCTTCAATATAATGGTTCACCTTATTACTTCTCCATCACCAACTACTCCATGACATCAACTACTAACGCCAGTGGCGTGACTCCACTAAACAGACTCAAATGTGTATAAAGTCGGAATCACAGTGTCGGATCACTCCTCAGATGTTGGATCACTAAGACCCACGTATAGAATCAACTACTCAGGAAATCTATACGATGGCTAACACCTTCACGTATGGCCATACGCGTTGCCGTATATCCGGTGGACATCAGGCCCCTGCACGGATACAATGTGGACACGTGATCGCTAAAAGAAAATAAAAGACCGACTTATTTTGTGTGTGTAAGCAGTGTATTGGTGTATGTATATCTGTTAAAAAGCTGAAGAGGTGAACAGATAAAAACAAAGTGAACCCCGCTTATTTTCTTACTACTGAATATATTCATACATACATATCCATTTTGTTTCCTTTTTTTTTTTTTTTTTAAATAATAGTTATATAAAGACATTTATTTATTCAACAAATATTATAGTATATATTTATAAATGTCAATTACAGGGGTATTACATGCCGCTGCACACATATAGCTTGATAAGCAGTTAAAATCTACTTGCTTGAGTATGGTTAATTTGTCTAAAACGTTGATAACATTTTGAAGCTATGTATAGAATGGCTAGATATTAGCAGAATGTCAAGGATACCAGCTTGAAAGAGAAAACCACGTAAACATTGAGCCCGTAGTTAAGTCTGCTTTGAAATTGGTGCTCTTGTTTTAGCATATACTGATATGGAACTTATAAAATTCAATAGCTATTTACTTTTTTCCCTTTCAAGCAAATGATTCACGTTATGAATGAAGAAAATGAAGTGAAAATTATGATGGAACATTTACAAACTCCTTTGATTTTTTGTTGTGGCTTTCTCTGTGAGAAGAATTATCGAACTAAACAATTTAATTCCCTTTAGGCCTTTAACACTTTTTTTTATCATGATACCCGACGAGTTTCTATTTGTAAAATAATAAATAATCTTGGTAACGATAACCCAGCATTATCATAGTAAACATTCTGTCGGTTCTGGTCTGGTTAAGGTTTTTTTTCTTTTGTAATTTACTTTTCAGGTTCAGCGATAGTTTGTGCAATGATAGTAACAACTTGCCTGATGTCACTCATAATCACGGTTTGCTGGGAGAAAAGCTTACTTCTATCTGCAGTTTTCCTATTACTTTTCGGCTCAATCGAGGTCATTTACGTATTAGGATGTTTTCTAAACTTTCAAATGGGAACCTGGTATTTACTTGTCCTTCTAGTAATTTTCATGGCAATCATGCTGACTTGGCACTACGGTACTGTAAAAAAATATGAATTTGATATACAGAACAAGGTTTCCGTGGATTGGCTAACCGATTTTAGCACTGGCCTAGGTGTATCCCGAGTGAATGGAATTGGATTCGTTTATACCGATATAACAACAGGAATACCAGCTTTTTTCTCTCATTTCATCACAAACCTTCCTGCTTTTCATCAAGTGCTTATATTTGTGACCTTCAAGTCATTGCCAATTCCCCATGTTGCCCCTAGCCAACGGTTCCTCGTAGGTAGGGTCGGTCCTAAAGAATATTGTATATATAGGTGCATAATGAGATACGGATATCGTGATCATGTGAGTGATGCCGATGATTTTGAGGAGCATCTTATTCGTTTTATCGGCGAATTTATTTCCCAGGACGACACAGATTCCGGGTCTTTGATGGTTGTCACAACAGAAAACGAAAACGGAACCGTTTTGCTTCCTATTGATGAGACCTTGTCTGATACTCAAAATGAAATTACGATCATTAGTGATTCATCAATTACCCTCAGTGCTCCGATTATTAGAAGGAAAAAAGTTCGGTTTTTGTTGCCTCCGTGTAGTCCTAGAATGAGGGTTTCGGTGAGAGAGGAATTACAAGAGCTCGTAGACGCGAGAGAAAGTGGGACTGCTTATTTTATGGGACAATGTCATTTATCGGCAAGACCCGGAACTAATTTTTTGAAAAAAATACTGATTTCGGCATATGTGTTTCTCGATAGAAACAGTCGAGAGCCTCCTGTGGCTTTAAATATCCCTCATGCTATCCTGCTGGAGGTTGGTATGGTCTATATAATATGAGAAATATGTGTTTTTCGAATTTCTGTATTATGGCAATATAAAAGTTCTTACATGTATTGCTTGGAAAGTGTAAATGGTGAAAGCATGTATGTTATTTGAACATCTGTTTTATGACAATGCAAAGAAATGTTGAATGTATTGCTTAGGGATTGTAAGTGGTGAAAGCAAAGTGTTTCGATAAGGATCGGGTTTTTTTTTTTTTTTTTTTTGAAATGAAGGATCAGTTTGGGAAATATGTTTTTTTGCTAGTTTGTTTCGTTTGGAAAATGTGTTTCAGGAAACTTTACTTGAGGCTATTTTGGATACGGGTCCTCACCCGAGATGCAGTAGCCGAGCCTTATAGAACCGTGTCTTTCTTATTTATTATTTATATTATTTGGATTAGTTTGTCGTCTTTTGGTATTTACTTATGCTATTGCTTAGAGTGAATGGGTCTTTTGGTATCTACAATATTTTTCGGTTTCACTCAAAGTGGTCATTGCCTTGTTTATGGGTAGGATTAGCTACCAAAACAATTCATTTATCAATAATTAATTTTAAGAACTTTGCTTATCTCTTTATGTGTACATTATGATTATGTACCATTAGATGTTTTTGTGAAAAATTAAATGGCTTTCTATAAGGCATATTTAAAATTCAAATTATGATTTAGTAAATTAAAACCTACTTTTCCAAAACAATAAAACCCCAAATAAAAAAATATGGAACCCTAGTTGTAACTAAAGGTAAACCTCGATAAAGTAATGTTCAATAAAGTAATAACCTCGTTAATATAATAATTTTTTCCGCTTCCGAGTTAGGCCAATGGAGTAAATTAATATTCTCGTTGAATGTATTAACTAATAAAAAAAATTGAATCATTAAGGGCCCAATAAAAATATAAAGTAATAATTATTAAATTTAATAAAGAAAAATATATAATGTAGACAAAATCTTCAATCAACAATACAATCACAATAATTATTTTCTTTTAAAATATGTATCTATAGTTGATTGTTTTTTTTTCCACCTAAACCAAAATGAACTTCATCATTGGCTTTTTGTAAATATTGTATAAAACTTTCTCTAACTCAAGGTATTTTGCCAATCTGTGCCTTTTAACATCGCTAATTTTCATTTTATCTAACAAATATTCCGACGCCCTTTTGAGAGTGTTTGATATTGTTGATTGACTAATGGACAAATGAAAATTTTCTTCCACCCATTTTTGTAAATCTTTTTGGGTAATAGTTGGATTATCTTTCTTATGCTCGCATATTGCACTACTTATTTTATCGGTTAAACTTGATTTTTTTTACTAATGAGAATACATTGTAACATAAAAATAAAAATGTATTCACAATGTCCTCCAAACATCCATATTTGATAGGTTAAGAATAAATCTTTTCATTTTCTATATACATAACTTAATTTTTAAATACATAAACTTTTAAGTTTTTCTACATTCAAATAATATTTGTAGTGTCTTTTGATTTTTTTTATCACATATACAATGTATATATATTATATTGGAAAACTCTATTTAAAACAATAAATATTCATTTATCGATAAATGAATAATTATTCATTTATCAATAAATTAATAAACTTACTAAATGAATAATTTTTTCCGGGCCCAAGTGTATTACTTTAAAAAGGTTTAACTATACCTTAAACTTAAATAGTAATAAATATATATATAGGTTTCCAATATAACACAATATCAAATAAAAAAATATAGAACCCTAGTTGTAACTGCTCTAAACTTAAATAATAATTTAAATAATTTTTTTACCCTAAAATTAAATACTATTAAATAAAAAAGCTTAAAGATAGTATGGACAATTGACCCGCGTGAAAGAGGGGGGACATAGTAAAGTGGCAAAAAAGTTTTAATCTAATACCTTTTTCCTTTTATAATGTTTTTTATTTTTTTTTATTATAAACCTTTGATAATTTACAAAACACGCTCATACGCTACGAGTGTGAGAACCTCTAAGGAGGAGTCTAGCTCCCCCATTTGTGATGATACACTGTTAATAAAAACATTTAAGTATTCGTTATTGGTTATGGTTAAGGGACAACAAAAAAATCTGATTCGGCTCCATTCTTTGAAGCTATGGAAAGTATCCAAAAGGGATTCCAATCAACCAATAGACCCGTTGAGGATTATTCTACTACAACAATACTTGATTGAGGAGCCTATGCTACGTTCAAAAGATCATTCAAAACACGAAATAAATTCATGAGAAAATTAAGGATTGGTCTACGAAAACAAAAGTATTTAAGGATTGGTCCGGCTATAAAATTCATTTAAGGATTGGTCCATTATTTATGAAACTAATTAAGGATTGGTCCAATATAAAAGCTCTCTCAATTCTATTTATTTAATTAATCATTCTCTCTCTAAAAAAAAAACAGCTTCCAGATAAAACATTTTCTCCCCCAAATCTCTCTCTCTCTACATACATACCCACATAATATATATATATATATATTTTGCTGTTTTTCAAACTGTTTAATCTCACTCTCTCTACTGTTTTACTGTTTTCTCCCCCAAATGTATTTATATATATATATATATATATATATATATATGTATTTCTATATATATATATATATCTATATCTATATATGGAATAGTGCTGCGTAGGTTTTTCAGACTGTGTTTTTATGGAATAGTGATGGAATCACTATTCCATACTGTTTTTCACCAGTCAGCTTAAAATAGTGCTGCGTAGGTATACTGGGAGAAGGTTTTTCAGACTGTTTTCTTTATTTTTCAGACTGTTTTCTTTCAGACTGTTTTTTAATTAATTTATTTTTCAGACTGTTTTTTATTTAATTGTTTTATTTTTTATTTTTCAGACTGTTTATTTTTCAGACTGTTTTTCAGACTTTTTATTTTTCAGACTGTTTTTTATTTTATTTTTCAGACTGTTTTTTTTTTTTTTCAGACTGTTTTTATTTTTATTTTTCAGACTGTTTTTTTTTCAGACTGTTTTTCAGACTGTTTATTTTTCAGACTGTTTTTTATTTAATTTATTTTTTAATTGTTTTTTATGACGTCAGCAATTTTTTAATGATGTCAGCAAATGGACCAATCCTTAATTAGTTTCAGTTTTATGGACCAATCCTTAAATACTTGTGTTTTCATGGACCAATCCAAAATTTACCCCTAACTTCATTCTATAAGATATACAACAATACTTGATTGAGTAGGTGTTGTCTTCACCCAGATCTTCCGGTCTGAGTGCTGTGGAGGCCGAGTATGCCACCTCACATTCTTCCTCCGATGCGGGAGTGGTAAGGAGGAGAAGGGAGTGCCGGAGGTGCGAGAGATGGGTTCTTAGAGAGAGAGAGAGTCCTGCTTCATGTGCAACGCTAGGTAGTCCTCACTAACCCCACATTTTATAATTATTTCATTTTTTTTTTCAATTGTGTATTTTAGAGTAGGTTGTAAATAGTGCATTTCGGCAAACCTTTTATATTTTATTGCCGGCATTCCTTTTAAAATTATATACGGAGTATTGTTTTTGTAATTAAATACTACTGCATCTCGGATAGTAATATTATATTATTGGTAAAAGTTATCCACGCGTTGCGCGTGAGACGCTTAATGACATAAATCTCGTAATATATTTTATTTTGAAGAGAATATTCAGATTTTGTATTATTTATTATAGTTATAAGGTTAAAACGAATTGTTAATTAATTTAGACTTCACCGTAATTAGGAAAATATAGTGAGAACAAATAGTTAATTAATTAGATTATGTACATTGTGTTGTAGTACATTATTGGCCATCAGGTGAGGGGGTCTCTTGATTTAATCTCTCTATACTCATATTATCATATTAATGAATAAACAATTCGTCTTTTGTCTCTTTATATTCTCTCTATATCTATATACATATATATGTGAGCTAATATGTCACACAACACGTTATCAGCACTTTTTCTCGCGTATATTGGAGTAAAATCTAGAAGACTAAGGTTTATACGCTCGAAGATTGGGTTATAAATATACGGCCAAATTTTGAAGTTTTTTCCCACTGGGTTTTCCTTGGCAAGATTTTTAGCGAGACACGTTCCCATCATACCTTACTTAAGATTGCCGAAATTAGGGGGAGTATACTGTTGTATACTTCTTACCACTGTGTACTCTTTTGTCCTTCGATTAGAGGTTTTTCCCACTGGGTTTACTCTAGCAAGGTTTTGATGAGACACCTGTTTTGTGGTTGATTCCCTACTACTACCACTATTGCACTCTTTTTCATTCGATCAGAGATTTTGCCATTGGGTTTGCTCCGGCAAGGTTTTGATGAGGCACACTGTTTTGTGGTTAGTTAATTACATAGAATTTCGGCCTATATCATTCGGCTACACAGTTTCTCCTAGGTACTGGTTTTGTCCCACACTGAGTTTTCCGTCCCTAAGATTTTTATGTGTTTAGCACTGCGAATGAACTCGACTCAGATCGACTGCATGAAGACGAAGAATTCAAGACGTCCAAAGGGGGAGTGTTGTAGGATATTATTGGACTATTGGGCTTGACTTTATGGGCTCAAGTGGGCTTATAACCCTACCCCTCTATTTATATAAAGAGGGTTAGGGGTCTTGTATTTTACATTCATTCATAATAAGACGATACTGTTCTCCCTACTCTCTACTTCTGTCTCCCTAAATACGTAGCTAATAGTTGTATTACAACAGTGCGCTTGAATTATGGTTTGCCTGTTTACGAAATTTCTCGAAATAATTTAAAGTGTTTTGAGCAAATTCCTTTGACAAATGTGACGAAACTTTAAATTATGAAATTTTAGGCAATACTTGTGGGGTAGTTGATTTTTTTTGGAAATAGTGGGTAACAGTGTACCACATAATTTCACCAACTATTTGCCTAAAAGAGTACTCAGTGACAACGATTCTGGACCTGTCGTTCCAAATCAAAATCTTTGGTAAAACCAAATTGATTTGTCAAATATGAGGTCTTATACTCATGTAGGTCCTGTCGTACCTTGTTAAATTATAAAATATTCGAGAAAACCAGTGTTATCTGGTAATAGCTCATGAAAGAATTGAAATTTCTTTACATAGCCTCCATTCAATACGACCAAAAGCGTATTTTAGAGGAGTTGAAATGTCTTTCAAGTGGTTACCACCATATTTTTTTAAAGCATTTAAAGTTGCATTATCATTTCGCCTGTCGTCGATTGATAAATGACTTGGATGCTAAGACATGATTGTCTGTACTATCATTCGCCTGTCGTTTATTGATAAGAGCATTTTGATATTGTGGTATTGACCGGATGAGATATTCCTGGGTCAAAAGACGATGCTTGATTTATAATCGCATCGCATTTGGATTCTCTTTAAGAATATATTTCGTAATTGATCCGAAATTCATGCCACTAATGCTCTATTTGAAAGACTAGTATGTGTAAAGATCACGAAATGGACTCGTAGAATTCTTGTAAAGAATTGATGGAATTATTGTGGACATATCCAACCATAAGTTGGATCATTAAAAGTTTATGGTTATGGTTGATGCATCGACAATATTGTCACATGATTATTGTTGTCCACAGAAATGCAGCATTTCCTAAACTTTTAGCCCTATCATTAAGTTGATGGCTCATGATCCGGATTATCCTGAAAAGTCTAGTCGACTTGATAATGGCGAAGAGTAAGAATCGAAATTTCGATTTGAATTACTTGAGTTTGGGAATTGAAATTGAACATCCTGTCGATTATGTTCAGACCCAAATGGACTCACGGAAAGTTTGATGATGCGACTGCAAATAATTGTAGGCACTTCTTGGCCTTGCGCACTAAAATTTATATTTCCGTGTGAGGTTATGCTATTTTGCTGCATTGGTCCGTTATGAGTCCTGTTGGCCCGTGTGCGGCTAAACTTAGAGGGGGGGTGAATAAGGTTTATGGCGATTTTCGCCTAATTAAAATTCTAAGCAACTAACACCCAACTAATGCAATTCTAAGCTTAAGCGTTATAACACGAGTTAAAGAATTGCTAGAATTACTTAACGCAAACAAGAAAATAAGCAATAAAATAAGTTGCGTAAAGTAAAAGTAAGGGAAAGGAATTGACACCGCGATTTATAGAGGTTCGGCAAACGCGCCTACGTCCTCTCCTCGGTACTACCGAGTATTTCACTAAAAATGTTCTTGCGGATATTACAAATCCTATTGAGCTCAATCGACCGATTGGCTCACCCTCTACCCGAGGTTCCTACTCTTGATACAAGTGCAAGAGAACACGTCTACGAGTCTATGACTCCCCCTCAATTTATGAGTACCCGAATGAAAAACCTAGAGCTTTTAAGCTTCACTTGCTTACAAAGCCTCTACTCGTTCACTCGCTCACAATTGAGTTTATAAAACACTCGATACAAATTTAGTTACAAAAATGTAACTTCGCTCACGCTTCTAATTGCTTCTTAAAAAGCTAATTGGTGAGTTGTTGATGAAGATCGAGCTTGAATCTCTTTCTCGTTGATTTCCTTCTTTCTCGAATATATTCACCAAAATGGTGATTTTTAGGGTTTTTATGAGAGAGGTTGAAGGATGATGTTATGTATGATAATTGGTTATTTAGGAGAGAGATTGGGGTGGTTTATATAACAGCAAAGTCTGTTTTTCTGGGTTATGACCGTTGAAGATATAACAGCTCTTTTCCAGAATAAGCTGAAAAGCTGTTTTCGAAAACTGCAGAAAACGATCGGTCGTTTTCTACAGTCGATCGGTCGTTTTACAGAAAACGATCGGTCGTTTTCTGAAAACGATCGGTCGTTTTTATACTGGACTCTCTGGAAGAAATTTGACCAAAAACGATCGGTCGTTTTTGTCCAGTCGATCGGTCGACTGTAATCCTGGTCCCGTAAATCTTCGAATGCTCATAACTCCTTCGTTTTAGCTCCGATTTTGGTTCCGCTTGAACCTATGGCTTCGTTATCGAATGCTCTATCATTTAAAGACCTGAAATGTACATTTTCTCTTCTTTGGAAAAGACAAGCATTATATCAATGAAATAGAGAAATAGTAAAATCATTAAAACATAATCAAGGATATAATCAAAATCATTATTGAACTCTAAGTTCAACAATCTCCCCCATTTTGATTATGACAAACTAATGATGATTTTACAAGAAAAATATCTCCTCCATTTAAATAAAACGCATTTCCTCGAAATATATCATTTTTCTCCCCCTTTGGCATTATCAAAATGCAATCAAAAAATATGGGGTTATGTGAAGGGTTTTTAAAGAAAAACCAAAACATGAAAAATGTTATTATTAAGCATATACCCACCTAATCACATATATGTAGACATAAAAGAGTAGAGTATACCGAATATGTGATGGTGAGTCCGCTCGCTAATGGCATTTGCATTGAGCGTTGCCGATGCCAAATAGGTGGTACCACTTGTTGGTATGCCTTCCACCTTTGTCGATTAATGGCACTTCCTTCGTGATGGTGGAGTCGATCTTCTTGACTTCCACGACTTTTGCCGGTGTCGCCAACCACTTGTTGATTTTCTCCTTTTGGATGGAGATACCTACAACACAAGTTTTGTCCTTTGGTACCCAATTTCTTTTGGGTCCGACATTGTTAGTGGCTCGGGTCTTTACTACCCATTTCAAATTGCTTCTACTAACATGAAAGCGATTTGGGCATTTAGAAGAAAAATGCTCATTTCTACTACAATGTATACAATGCATAGACTTTTTCGTAAAACGAGAACTATGCGACTTTTTGTAGGAAGTTTTAGAAGTATGATGAGCGGTTTTGGTTTGAAAACCTAAACCTCTTCTATTATTACAAGAGTTCGGCAAAACTCTTGAAGTACTCCCTTGTGTAAAAACAACCTTTTGTATAGGCGGAATAGGAGTTGTAGACAAGCTAGGAGATTTGACAAAGCGGGTTGTGCTTGAGCCAATAGAGTTGGAATCGAAACCCACACCGCTTTTGTCATTAACATCTTTTTGACAACTCAAAATTTCGTCCAACACGGTTTTCCCTTTGGAAAACCTTGAGATTGTTAACTCGAGTTTTTCGACCGCAATGACAAGCTCATCGTTTTTATTTTTCAAAGAGTCATTTTCGGTTTTTAAAAACTCGTTTTTATCTTTTAAGTCTTCCTTTTCGTCATCTACATCATGAAGAGAAAATGACGATGTCGGAATAGACTCATTTTCAATTTTATCTCTTTTTAAGGATCTTATTTCTTCATTGAGAGAAGAATTTATCCTTTTAAGAGAGTCGACCTTTTCGACAAGCTTAGGAACTTTTTTAGAATAAACATCGCACATATGAAGTAATTCATCATAAGAAAGATCATTTACCTCATCGGCTTCGCTTTCATTTTCGCTTGAGTTGTCGCTTTCGCTTGAAGACGATTTGTTAGGCTCATTTTTGTCTTCCATGGCCATATAGCAACCAAGGTGAGCGACTTCATCTTGGTCGGAGCTATCGCTAGAGCTTGAAGCGGATATCTTCTTCTTTCCTTTGCTCTTGCGATTCTTAAGGCAATCTCTCGCCATGTGTCCTTCCTTGCCACATGTATAGCAAACAAAATCGTTAGAATAAATTGAATTATTTGACGATTTACCTTTATGTTTGCGTTGGTCCTTTAGCTTTAGGATTTCCTTGACGATTCGAATGATTTGCATTGAATTTTCGTCGTCATTGGATAGCTCATCGCTTTCGTCACAAGTTGTTCCTTTGAAAGCTATCTCCCTCTTTTTCGAGATTGGCTTGTGACTATTGAGGGTGATCTCGTGTGTAATGAGCGAACCCGTCAATGCATCAAGAGAGTATGTGTTCATGTCGTGCGCCTCTTGAATTGCGGTGACCTTTGGTTCCCATTCTTTCGGTAAGCTCCGAATCACCTTTGAGACCATTTCCTTAGAAGACAAACACTTACCAAGAGATGTTAATCCATTAGTAATAGTTGTAAACCTAGCAAGCATATCGGAAATGGTTTCACCCTCGCTCATTTTAAAAAGCTCGTAGTCATGAACTAATAGTTGGAGTTTGCAATCCTTAACTTGGTTAGTCCCTTCATGCATTACTACTAGCTTATCCCACATACCCTTAGCGGTTTTACAAGCGGAAATTTTGTTGTACTCGTTAGGAGAAACAGCACAAACAATAGTGTACATCGCTTTGGCGTTAGTAGAGTAGGCTTCTAGTTGAGCGTTATCTAGGTCCTCTACGGGGATTGGGTTCTCGCTATTTTCGTATGTAGGTGCGGAATATCCTACTTTAATAATCTTCCAAAGATTAACATTATAGCTTTGTAGGAACATACTCATCCTATCCTTCCAATATGAATAATTTACCCCATCAAAAAATGGTGGAGTATTGGGTGATGAAGCAATAGCGGAAGTAAAATGGTATAGATTAGCCATACGGATCTTAACTCTAAAATCGTTAGATTCCTATATGCAAGAGCCTCGGCTCTGATACCAATTGTTGGCCCGTGTGCGGCTAAACTTAGAGGGGGGGTGAATAAGGTTTATGGCGATTTTCGCCTAATTAAAATTCTAAGCAACTAACACCCAACTAATGCAATTCTAAGCTTAAGCGTTATAACACGAGTTAAAGAATTGCTAGAATTACTTAACGCAAACAAGAAAATAAGCAATAAAATAAGTTGCGTAAAGTAAAAGTAAGGGAAAGGAATTGACACCGCGATTTATAGAGGTTCGGCAAACGCGCCTACGTCCTCTCCTCGGTACTACCGAGTATTTCACTAAAAATGTTCTTGCGGATATTACAAATCCTATTGAGCTCAATCGACCGATTGGCTCACCCTCTACCCGAGGTTCCTACTCTTGATACAAGTGCAAGAGAACACGTCTACGAGTCTATGACTCCCCCTCAATTTATGAGTACCCGAATGAAAAACCTAGAGCTTTTAAGCTTCACTTGCTTACAAAGCCTCTACTCGTTCACTCGCTCACAATTGAGTTTATAAAACACTCGATACAAATTTAGTTACAAAAATGTAACTTCGCTCACGCTTCTAATTGCTTCTTAAAAAGCTAATTGGTGAGTTGTTGATGAAGATCGAGCTTGAATCTCTTTCTCGTTGATTTCCTTCTTTCTCGAATATATTCACCAAAATGGTGATTTTTAGGGTTTTTATGAGAGAGGTTGAAGGATGATGTTATGTATGATAATTGGTTATTTAGGAGAGAGATTGGGGTGGTTTATATAACAGCAAAGTCTGTTTTTCTGGGTTATGACCGTTGAAGATATAACAGCTCTTTTCCAGAATAAGCTGAAAAGCTGTTTTCGAAAACTGCAGAAAACGATCGGTCGTTTTCTACAGTCGATCGGTCGTTTTACAGAAAACGATCGGTCGTTTTCTGAAAACGATCGGTCGTTTTTATACTGGACTCTCTGGAAGAAATTTGACCAAAAACGATCGGTCGTTTTTGTCCAGTCGATCGGTCGACTGTAATCCTGGTCCCGTAAATCTTCGAATGCTCATAACTCCTTCGTTTTAGCTCCGATTTTGGTTCCGCTTGAACCTATGGCTTCGTTATCGAATGCTCTATCATTTAAAGACCTGAAATGTACATTTTCTCTTCTTTGGAAAAGACAAGCATTATATCAATGAAATAGAGAAATAGTAAAATCATTAAAACATAATCAAGGATATAATCAAAATCATTATTGAACTCTAAGTTCAACAATCTCCCCCATTTTGATTATGACAAACTAATGATGATTTTACAAGAAAAATATCTCCTCCATTTAAATAAAACGCATTTCCTCGAAATATATCATTTTTCTCCCCCTTTGGCATTATCAAAATGCAATCAAAAAATATGGGGTTATGTGAAGGGTTTTTAAAGAAAAACCAAAACATGAAAAATGTTATTATTAAGCATATACCCACCTAATCACATATATGTAGACATAAAAGAGTAGAGTATACCGAATATGTGATGGTGAGTCCGCTCGCTAATGGCATTTGCATTGAGCGTTGCCGATGCCAAATAGGTGGTACCACTTGTTGGTATGCCTTCCACCTTTGTCGATTAATGGCACTTCCTTCGTGATGGTGGAGTCGATCTTCTTGACTTCCACGACTTTTGCCGGTGTCGCCAACCACTTGTTGATTTTCTCCTTTTGGATGGAGATACCTACAACACAAGTTTTGTCCTTTGGTACCCAATTTCTTTTGGGTCCGACATTGTTAGTGGCTCGGGTCTTTACTACCCATTTCAAATTGCTTCTACTAACATGAAAGCGATTTGGGCATTTAGAAGAAAAATGCTCATTTCTACTACAATGTATACAATGCATAGACTTTTTCGTAAAACGAGAACTATGCGACTTTTTGTAGGAAGTTTTAGAAGTATGATGAGCGGTTTTGGTTTGAAAACCTAAACCTCTTCTATTATTACAAGAGTTCGGCAAAACTCTTGAAGTACTCCCTTGTGTAAAAACAACCTTTTGTATAGGCGGAATAGGAGTTGTAGACAAGCTAGGAGATTTGACAAAGCGGGTTGTGCTTGAGCCAATAGAGTTGGAATCGAAACCCACACCGCTTTTGTCATTAACATCTTTTTGACAACTCAAAATTTCGTCCAACACGGTTTTCCCTTTGGAAAACCTTGAGATTGTTAACTCGAGTTTTTCGACCGCAATGACAAGCTCATCGTTTTTATTTTTCAAAGAGTCATTTTCGGTTTTTAAAAACTCGTTTTTATCTTTTAAGTCTTCCTTTTCGTCATCTACATCATGAAGAGAAAATGACGATGTCGGAATAGACTCATTTTCAATTTTATCTCTTTTTAAGGATCTTATTTCTTCATTGAGAGAAGAATTTATCCTTTTAAGAGAGTCGACCTTTTCGACAAGCTTAGGAACTTTTTTAGAATAAACATCGCACATATGAAGTAATTCATCATAAGAAAGATCATTTACCTCATCGGCTTCGCTTTCATTTTCGCTTGAGTTGTCGCTTTCGCTTGAAGACGATTTGTTAGGCTCATTTTTGTCTTCCATGGCCATATAGCAACCAAGGTGAGCGACTTCATCTTGGTCGGAGCTATCGCTAGAGCTTGAAGCGGATATCTTCTTCTTTCCTTTGCTCTTGCGATTCTTAAGGCAATCTCTCGCCATGTGTCCTTCCTTGCCACATGTATAGCAAACAAAATCGTTAGAATAAATTGAATTATTTGACGATTTACCTTTATGTTTGCGTTGGTCCTTTAGCTTTAGGATTTCCTTGACGATTCGAATGATTTGCATTGAATTTTCGTCGTCATTGGATAGCTCATCGCTTTCGTCACAAGTTGTTCCTTTGAAAGCTATCTCCCTCTTTTTCGAGATTGGCTTGTGACTATTGAGGGTGATCTCGTGTGTAATGAGCGAACCCGTCAATGCATCAAGAGAGTATGTGTTCATGTCGTGCGCCTCTTGAATTGCGGTGACCTTTGGTTCCCATTCTTTCGGTAAGCTCCGAATCACCTTTGAGACCATTTCCTTAGAAGACAAACACTTACCAAGAGATGTTAATCCATTAGTAATAGTTGTAAACCTAGCAAGCATATCGGAAATGGTTTCACCCTCGCTCATTTTAAAAAGCTCGTAGTCATGAACTAATAGTTGGAGTTTGCAATCCTTAACTTGGTTAGTCCCTTCATGCATTACTACTAGCTTATCCCACATACCCTTAGCGGTTTTACAAGCGGAAATTTTGTTGTACTCGTTAGGAGAAACAGCACAAACAATAGTGTACATCGCTTTGGCGTTAGTAGAGTAGGCTTCTAGTTGAGCGTTATCTAGGTCCTCTACGGGGATTGGGTTCTCGCTATTTTCGTATGTAGGTGCGGAATATCCTACTTTAATAATCTTCCAAAGATTAACATTATAGCTTTGTAGGAACATACTCATCCTATCCTTCCAATATGAATAATTTACCCCATCAAAAAATGGTGGAGTATTGGGTGATGAAGCAATAGCGGAAGTAAAATGGTATAGATTAGCCATACGGATCTTAACTCTAAAATCGTTAGATTCCTATATGCAAGAGCCTCGGCTCTGATACCAATTGTTGGCCCGTGTGCGGCTAAACTTAGAGGGGGGGTGAATAAGGTTTATGGCGATTTTCGCCTAATTAAAATTCTAAGCAACTAACACCCAACTAATGCAATTCTAAGCTTAAGCGTTATAACACGAGTTAAAGAATTGCTAGAATTACTTAACGCAAACAAGAAAATAAGCAATAAAATAAGTTGCGTAAAGTAAAAGTAAGGGAAAGGAATTGACACCGCGATTTATAGAGGTTCGGCAAACGCGCCTACGTCCTCTCCTCGGTACTACCGAGTATTTCACTAAAAATGTTCTTGCGGATATTACAAATCCTATTGAGCTCAATCGACCGATTGGCTCACCCTCTACCCGAGGTTCCTACTCTTGATACAAGTGCAAGAGAACACGTCTACGAGTCTATGACTCCCCCTCAATTTATGAGTACCCGAATGAAAAACCTAGAGCTTTTAAGCTTCACTTGCTTACAAAGCCTCTACTCGTTCACTCGCTCACAATTGAGTTTATAAAACACTCGATACAAATTTAGTTACAAAAATGTAACTTCGCTCACGCTTCTAATTGCTTCTTAAAAAGCTAATTGGTGAGTTGTTGATGAAGATCGAGCTTGAATCTCTTTCTCGTTGATTTCCTTCTTTCTCGAATATATTCACCAAAATGGTGATTTTTAGGGTTTTTATGAGAGAGGTTGAAGGATGATGTTATGTATGATAATTGGTTATTTAGGAGAGAGATTGGGGTGGTTTATATAACAGCAAAGTCTGTTTTTCTGGGTTATGACCGTTGAAGATATAACAGCTCTTTTCCAGAATAAGCTGAAAAGCTGTTTTCGAAAACTGCAGAAAACGATCGGTCGTTTTCTACAGTCGATCGGTCGTTTTACAGAAAACGATCGGTCGTTTTCTGAAAACGATCGGTCGTTTTTATACTGGACTCTCTGGAAGAAATTTGACCAAAAACGATCGGTCGTTTTTGTCCAGTCGATCGGTCGACTGTAATCCTGGTCCCGTAAATCTTCGAATGCTCATAACTCCTTCGTTTTAGCTCCGATTTTGGTTCCGCTTGAACCTATGGCTTCGTTATCGAATGCTCTATCATTTAAAGACCTGAAATGTACATTTTCTCTTCTTTGGAAAAGACAAGCATTATATCAATGAAATAGAGAAATAGTAAAATCATTAAAACATAATCAAGGATATAATCAAAATCATTATTGAACTCTAAGTTCAACAATCTCCCCCATTTTGATTATGACAAACTAATGATGATTTTACAAGAAAAATATCTCCTCCATTTAAATAAAACGCATTTCCTCGAAATATATCATTTTTCTCCCCCTTTGGCATTATCAAAATGCAATCAAAAAATATGGGGTTATGTGAAGGGTTTTTAAAGAAAAACCAAAACATGAAAAATGTTATTATTAAGCATATACCCACCTAATCACATATATGTAGACATAAAAGAGTAGAGTATACCGAATATGTGATGGTGAGTCCGCTCGCTAATGGCATTTGCATTGAGCGTTGCCGATGCCAAATAGGTGGTACCACTTGTTGGTATGCCTTCCACCTTTGTCGATTAATGGCACTTCCTTCGTGATGGTGGAGTCGATCTTCTTGACTTCCACGACTTTTGCCGGTGTCGCCAACCACTTGTTGATTTTCTCCTTTTGGATGGAGATACCTACAACACAAGTTTTGTCCTTTGGTACCCAATTTCTTTTGGGTCCGACATTGTTAGTGGCTCGGGTCTTTACTACCCATTTCAAATTGCTTCTACTAACATGAAAGCGATTTGGGCATTTAGAAGAAAAATGCTCATTTCTACTACAATGTATACAATGCATAGACTTTTTCGTAAAACGAGAACTATGCGACTTTTTGTAGGAAGTTTTAGAAGTATGATGAGCGGTTTTGGTTTGAAAACCTAAACCTCTTCTATTATTACAAGAGTTCGGCAAAACTCTTGAAGTACTCCCTTGTGTAAAAACAACCTTTTGTATAGGCGGAATAGGAGTTGTAGACAAGCTAGGAGATTTGACAAAGCGGGTTGTGCTTGAGCCAATAGAGTTGGAATCGAAACCCACACCGCTTTTGTCATTAACATCTTTTTGACAACTCAAAATTTCGTCCAACACGGTTTTCCCTTTGGAAAACCTTGAGATTGTTAACTCGAGTTTTTCGACCGCAATGACAAGCTCATCGTTTTTATTTTTCAAAGAGTCATTTTCGGTTTTTAAAAACTCGTTTTTATCTTTTAAGTCTTCCTTTTCGTCATCTACATCATGAAGAGAAAATGACGATGTCGGAATAGACTCATTTTCAATTTTATCTCTTTTTAAGGATCTTATTTCTTCATTGAGAGAAGAATTTATCCTTTTAAGAGAGTCGACCTTTTCGACAAGCTTAGGAACTTTTTTAGAATAAACATCGCACATATGAAGTAATTCATCATAAGAAAGATCATTTACCTCATCGGCTTCGCTTTCATTTTCGCTTGAGTTGTCGCTTTCGCTTGAAGACGATTTGTTAGGCTCATTTTTGTCTTCCATGGCCATATAGCAACCAAGGTGAGCGACTTCATCTTGGTCGGAGCTATCGCTAGAGCTTGAAGCGGATATCTTCTTCTTTCCTTTGCTCTTGCGATTCTTAAGGCAATCTCTCGCCATGTGTCCTTCCTTGCCACATGTATAGCAAACAAAATCGTTAGAATAAATTGAATTATTTGACGATTTACCTTTATGTTTGCGTTGGTCCTTTAGCTTTAGGATTTCCTTGACGATTCGAATGATTTGCATTGAATTTTCGTCGTCATTGGATAGCTCATCGCTTTCGTCACAAGTTGTTCCTTTGAAAGCTATCTCCCTCTTTTTCGAGATTGGCTTGTGACTATTGAGGGTGATCTCGTGTGTAATGAGCGAACCCGTCAATGCATCAAGAGAGTATGTGTTCATGTCGTGCGCCTCTTGAATTGCGGTGACCTTTGGTTCCCATTCTTTCGGTAAGCTCCGAATCACCTTTGAGACCATTTCCTTAGAAGACAAACACTTACCAAGAGATGTTAATCCATTAGTAATAGTTGTAAACCTAGCAAGCATATCGGAAATGGTTTCACCCTCGCTCATTTTAAAAAGCTCGTAGTCATGAACTAATAGTTGGAGTTTGCAATCCTTAACTTGGTTAGTCCCTTCATGCATTACTACTAGCTTATCCCACATACCCTTAGCGGTTTTACAAGCGGAAATTTTGTTGTACTCGTTAGGAGAAACAGCACAAACAATAGTGTACATCGCTTTGGCGTTAGTAGAGTAGGCTTCTAGTTGAGCGTTATCTAGGTCCTCTACGGGGATTGGGTTCTCGCTATTTTCGTATGTAGGTGCGGAATATCCTACTTTAATAATCTTCCAAAGATTAACATTATAGCTTTGTAGGAACATACTCATCCTATCCTTCCAATATGAATAATTTACCCCATCAAAAAATGGTGGAGTATTGGGTGATGAAGCAATAGCGGAAGTAAAATGGTATAGATTAGCCATACGGATCTTAACTCTAAAATCGTTAGATTCCTATATGCAAGAGCCTCGGCTCTGATACCAATTGTTGGCCCGTGTGCGGCTAAACTTAGAGGGGGGGTGAATAAGGTTTATGGCGATTTTCGCCTAATTAAAATTCTAAGCAACTAACACCCAACTAATGCAATTCTAAGCTTAAGCGTTATAACACGAGTTAAAGAATTGCTAGAATTACTTAACGCAAACAAGAAAATAAGCAATAAAATAAGTTGCGTAAAGTAAAAGTAAGGGAAAGGAATTGACACCGCGATTTATAGAGGTTCGGCAAACGCGCCTACGTCCTCTCCTCGGTACTACCGAGTATTTCACTAAAAATGTTCTTGCGGATATTACAAATCCTATTGAGCTCAATCGACCGATTGGCTCACCCTCTACCCGAGGTTCCTACTCTTGATACAAGTGCAAGAGAACACGTCTACGAGTCTATGACTCCCCCTCAATTTATGAGTACCCGAATGAAAAACCTAGAGCTTTTAAGCTTCACTTGCTTACAAAGCCTCTACTCGTTCACTCGCTCACAATTGAGTTTATAAAACACTCGATACAAATTTAGTTACAAAAATGTAACTTCGCTCACGCTTCTAATTGCTTCTTAAAAAGCTAATTGGTGAGTTGTTGATGAAGATCGAGCTTGAATCTCTTTCTCGTTGATTTCCTTCTTTCTCGAATATATTCACCAAAATGGTGATTTTTAGGGTTTTTATGAGAGAGGTTGAAGGATGATGTTATGTATGATAATTGGTTATTTAGGAGAGAGATTGGGGTGGTTTATATAACAGCAAAGTCTGTTTTTCTGGGTTATGACCGTTGAAGATATAACAGCTCTTTTCCAGAATAAGCTGAAAAGCTGTTTTCGAAAACTGCAGAAAACGATCGGTCGTTTTCTACAGTCGATCGGTCGTTTTACAGAAAACGATCGGTCGTTTTCTGAAAACGATCGGTCGTTTTTATACTGGACTCTCTGGAAGAAATTTGACCAAAAACGATCGGTCGTTTTTGTCCAGTCGATCGGTCGACTGTAATCATGGTCCCGTAAATCTTCGAATGCTCATAACTCCTTCGTTTTAGCTCCGATTTTGGTTCCGCTTGAACCTATGGCTTCGTTATCGAATGCTCTATCATTTAAAGACCTGAAATGTACATTTTCTCTTCTTTGGAAAAGACAAGCATTATATCAATGAAATAGAGAAATAGTAAAATCATTAAAACATAATCAAGGATATAATCAAAATCATTATTGAACTCTAAGTTCAACAAGTCCCATAGACACTCAAGCACCATATACGTACCAGCTGGTTACTGGTTATGAGCCAGAAGTATCATATTAACGTGTATTTGGAGTGCTTAATTAATATTTTGATTGAGCCGTTATATTGTTCAAAATATGGACCTATGAAGGGGACATAAGTCGATTATAAATCACCTGCCTATCATTTGATAGAGTAATCTTGGCAAGCGATCTATTTACCGCATGACATGCGAAAATGACAAGACTGTTCTCCCCGTCGTTATGGGGAGATTTGCACGTTATCGTTGATAAGGAACAACGTGAAGTAACGTGCCATAACCCACTCAATCTTAACTTGATCCCCAAAACTGCACTTAGTGATAAGTAAGTGCATAGACTCTCTCAAGTCTAACTAAATGCCAGATGCATTTAATGACTTTATGAGATGTCACGAGATCATTTATACCTGCTGCAAAATGCTTGAAAGGATAGACGTTCCTGTCGGACGCCGTGTTCCAAGCAAAGGACGCTGCCGTCGGTCGTCAGTCTGTCGTCCTTCCTAAGATACGAGGAAGTTGACTGGTTCTTAATTCGTTCAGCCCCATAGGTGGTGAACTGAAACTCGTTTGTCACATGAGATATAAAGGATTAAGGAGATGTGTGATTTCCTCCTCATCCTGAGAATCTCGAAATATCTGTCGATCATGATATCTTAGACGATATTGAAGCGAAACGAAATTGTCATTGATTACTTGTTCATATATTCGGTGACGACTGATAATATGAGCAAATTATGATAGGGAACCATGTACCGTTGCCTGAAGTCAACGTAGAATAGACCGGACTAATGGAAACTTGCAATCCAAGTAGACTCCTTAGAGAAAGTGTGTTCGGACATGTAGCTCCAACACCACCAATGTTAAACGAGTTCGTTTATTTGGTTATTCGTAAGGAAGAGTGATGAGAATAATGAGATTGTAGAATGATCGCCTAGTAGCGCAAGACTTCTTTCACACCTTGGAATTGATTACGAGATGTTTTATTTACTCGTAATGGACGATATAACGGTCCCCTACTTCATCAGTTTAGTAGTTTCCGAAAAATTGATTATGGTGCATGCGATTGTGGTCAAGGTTTTATCTCTATGGGGATTTAGACAGAGATATAGATGGTCCCTGTGTGACTTCATTTTCTTGAATCAAGTAGTTCATGACCACGGAACACGATCTCAATTGACTGAAACGTTCACTATATGGATTAATATAATCCGAGCGGATGTGGTATACCCGTCTAAGTGAGTACTTGATCAGCTTGGGATACTTGAACAAGTATTATGCCCTTGCGTGTTTTATTATGCGATCCACTTTTGGATTTCGGTTCGAGATGAAGGATCTTGGGAAGACACGGTAGTGACTCGGGCTGATGATCGAGTCCGTAATGATAGAATCTAAGTCCATGATTCTGACTACACCTGAATGATTGAGTCCAGGTAGTGACTCGGACTGATGATTGAGTCCCGTAATGATAGAATCTAAGTCCCGTAATAATAGAATCTAAGTCCATGATTATGACGTTTTAGTCATCATGACGCTAACTCGTCAGATTCTCCCATGATCGTTCGATCACTAGACATTGATATTGACTTGTTCCGTCTCTAATGTGACGATGAAGAGATATTGAACCATGATGTTCATATCTAAGTATAATAAGCGCATCATTGTACTTGGTCTAATGTGCTAGGACGAACATCTTGTTTGCTGTGAATGGTATAGCTCGACACAGCATCGCGCTAACACGCTGCCATCGAAATGGCATAAAAGACATTTTCCCATTAACTTAAGGTAACTGTTATCGATCAAGAGAGATATGACTACATTATGCTATTTAACATTTCTCGCCGAAATAAATCTTCACATATGAAGTTTAAGAGCATACAGTTGAATGCTCGTTCTATTCCACGTTAGATTTTATTGCATCCAGTCGTGTGTAAGTAAATGAAGCATCCAGTCGAAATCTCGTAGTTTTTCTTAAAATATGAAATCCTTGCACCCAGTCGTGTGCAAGTGAGGGGGAGCATCCATGTGAATGCTTATTGCACTAATTACTACTTAGTCAAAATCCTCGCACCCTGTCGTGTGCAAGTGAGGGGGAGCATCCAGTCGCATGCTCGTGTACTCTTTTTGTCTTTAGACCAAAATTTTTCTCACTGGGTTTTCATTGACAAGGTTTTTAGCAAGACACGTTCCCTTCATATCTCACTTAAGATTGCCGAAATTAGGGGTAATATCCTGTTGTATACTTCTTACCACTGTTTACTCTTTTGTCCTTCGATTAGAGGTTTTTCCCACTGGGTATACTCTAGCAAGGTTTTGATAAGTCACCTGTTTTGTGGTTGATCCCCTACTACTACCACTGTTGCACTCTTTTTTTTTCCTTCGATCATAAATTTTTCCATTGGGTTTGCTCTGGTAAGGTTTTGACTAGGCACACTGCTTTGTGGTTAGTTACTTACATGGTATTTCGGCCTATATCATTGGCTACATAGTTTCTCCTAGATACCAGTTTTGTCCCACCCTGGGTTTTCTGGCCCTAAGTTTTTATGTGTTTATCATTGTTAATGAACTCGACTCAGATCGACTGTATGAAGACGAAGAAATCAAGACGTCCAAATGGGGAGTGTTGTAGGATATTATTGGCCATCTTGGGCCTTACTCTATGGGCCTTTACTTGGGCCTATGTTGGGCTTTCCTATCATATGTAACCCTAACCTCTATTATATAAAGAGGGTTAGTGGGTCTCTTGATGTAATCTCACTACACTCATATTAATGAATAAACACTTCGTCTATTGTCTCTCTATATTCTCTCTCTATATCTATATACATATATATGTGAGCTAATATGTCACACAACACATTGATAATTATTAAAATAGAGTGAGGGTATTTTTGGAAAAGTTTGGCAAAATTGGGCAGCCTCAACTTTTCTTGAGTTTGCTTATATTATTAATAGTATGATATGGTCATGTTTGTTTGTAGGATAGGATAAAAGGGTACAATTCGTTAGTAATATTGTTTTTGTTTGATGCTAGGTATTCCCATAGACTAAAAGTCGCGGAGGAATATGGGGCAAAAAATAAATCCACTTGGTTTCCGACTTGGTACAACCCAAATCCATCATTCTGTTTGGTTTTCACAACCAAAAAACTATTCGGAAGGTTTAGAAGAGGATAAAAAAATTGTATACTTTTTTGAAAAGAATGCAAAAATTCAAAAAAGTAGGCAAAAAATATGTGAAAGCAAATGTTGTTACTTGGATTATAATAAAGTCAACTGTAGTGTCATTTACTCTATTTTTAACACAATTCTTGATGCAACCCCAAACTTAATGTTCTGGATCAGCCCTGCTAGGTACTGTGCAAGCTGCCTGCTCAAGGCCATGGGGTCGATGCCGGAAGGGAGGAAATGTGTTGGATGTATCGGACGACCCATCGACGAGTTAAAGAGGGAAGGACTGGGTAAGAAGATGTCCACTAGGGAGGTTTGGGTAAGGTTTGTAGTCCTTTGGAGGCTGCATAGATTTTGAGGGCGGAGAGAGAGTGCTCCGCAAATCAGATACGGCCTGATCAGGTCGTGCTGAACGGGAGACAGCTGAGGCAAGACGAGTTAGCCGAGCTTTTGGGCTGTTTATATCCTCCCCCAAAGCTCAAGCCTGGTATTTATTGGTACGACAAAGATTCCGGACTATGGGGGAAGGTGAACTATTTGATCTACACTTTTTTTTGCCTTTACATGTGTTTTCTAAGCTAATAAACTGGAAAATAAGCTAGAAGGTGAGAAGAAAAATGTCCTTTATTCTTACAACTTTTAGAATTGAATGCCATAGTTAACGAAGAAACCCAGATATAAGCTGGTCAATCAAATGACTACAATTTTATGTGGGCAAACAAGTGCTTTTTATTGGTATGACATAAAATTCAATGCCGTAAAAGGAGAAGAAACTTAGATTAGACCTGGTCAACCAAATGACTACAGTTTAATAATATGAATGCAAAAATCTAGCTAAAAAATGCGAGCAAACAACTGCTCTTTATTGGTATGGGAAAAGATTCCGGATTCTAGGGGGAAGTGAGTTTTGGTGATACCTGTTCATTACATGTTTGTTGTGTCATATAGAGCTTGTCTGTTGTTACTTGGGATTAAATAAAAAAGTTCTTACATCTTTAGATGGTCAACGAAATGCAGTACTGCTGAAAGAAAGTACGCTCAGGTTATAGACCTCCGACCAAACAAGACGTTGTTACGTATAGAAGTAGTAAGAGTATATATTAAAGGTGAATAATTGGTATATATTACAAGACTGGTCTGTTACATCTTATATAGGCAAAGAAAGCTAATAAATTACTCCTAGAATCAATACTAATTATATACAATATCATAACAGATATATAAGAATGAAACTAAATCAAATCTTTACTGATTTGATGTGTCAGCTTAAATGTTCCAGTGACAAAATCATATCTTCAATATTTGATATGCTAACACTCCCCCTCAAGCTTGGCTGCAGATGTTAATAAGTCCAAGCTTGTTCACAAGAAAATCGAGAACTTGTTCCGTCAGGCCCTTAGTAAGAATATCAGCAATTTGTTGAGTAGTAGAAACATATTCAATATTTATAATTCCTTTATCAATCTTCTTTTTAATAAAATTACGATCTACCTCCACATGTTTCTTCCGATCATGATGAACAGGATTATGAGCAATACTAATGGTTGATTTATTATCACAATACAGAAGAAATGGCCCCTTATATTTGATCTTCAAATCTTCCATCAGTCTTTTTATCCAAATAACTTCACATACTCCATGAGCCATAGCTCTATATTCGGCTTCCGCGCTACTTCTTGCAACCACGGGCTGCTTTTTCGTTCGCCAAGTGACCAGGTTACCCCATAAAAATGTACAATACCCAGATGTGGATTTTCTATCATCAACTGAACCAGCCCAATCAGCATCAGTGAACACTTTCATGCTTCGATCATCCGTTTTTCTGAAAAACAACCCTTTCCCTGGACTTTGCTTTAAGTATTTCAGAATTCTATACACAGCATCTAAGTGTCCTTGAGAAGGTTCATGCATATATTGACTTATTAAACTTACAGCGAAGGCAATGTCGGGTCTTGTATGAGAGAGGTAGGTAAGCTTTCCTACGAGCCTTTGATACCTTTCTTTATCAACAGCATCTCCTTCTAACAATTTCCGTTTATTTCCTAGTTCGATTGGTGTCTTACTCGGTTTACATCCTAGCATATCGGTTTCTTTCTAAAATATATTTTCTTTGGGATACAGCAATACCATTCTTGCTTCTTGCAATTTCCATTCCAAGAAAGTATTTTAATGGTCCAAGTTCCTTGACCTCAAATTCTTTCGCCATCATCTGCTTAATGTAATTAATCTCTCCCAGGTTATCACCGGTAACGATGATATCATCAACATAGACTATCAAGATAGTAATCTTTTCGTTTTCCGAGTGTTTGATAAACAATGTATTATCAACTTGACTTTGAGCGTAACCGAGGTTTTTAATAACTGTTGAAAACCGATCAAACCACGCCCTTGGAGACTGTTTCAAACCATAGAGTGACTTTTTAAGTCTACATACAGTTTGACTACCGAGGGTTTTCTCAAATCCTGGTGGTTGAGTCATGTAGACTTCCTCTTCAAGAGTTCCATTTAGAAACGCATTCTTTCACGTTGAGTTGGTGTAATGGCCAGTCATAGTTTGCTGCCAAAGAGAGTAAAATTCTAACAGTATTGAGCTTGGCTACAGGAGCGAAAGTTTCTTTGTAGTCAATTCCATATGTTTGTGTAAAACCTTTCGCCACCAATCTTGCTTTGTACCGTTCGATAGACCCGTCGGCCTTATGTTTTACTGTAAATACCCATTTGCATCCTACTGCTTTCTTATTTTTCGGCAACTCTACCAAACTCCAGGTGTTGTTTTGTTCAAGGGCTTGCATTTCCTCCAGAACAGCAGCTTTCCATTCGGGAGCATTTAGGGTCTCCTCAATCGATCTAGGAATAGAAATACTAGATACACATGATGTGAAAGCACGAAACGAAGATGATAAATTAGAGTAACAAATAAACTTGGAAATAGGATGTTGAGTACAAGACCTAACCCCTTTTCTAATTGCTATAGGAGCATCCAGATCAATAACCGGATTTAGATTAAAAGTTTGGATACCTGATAGACTAGGAAGATGAGGTTCTACCATCGGCTCGACCTCTTGGCTGTGAGAAGGGTTCATGACTTGTTTATTCCTTTGAGAATCCATTCTTCTAGAATAGACACGTAACTCTTGATTATTAGGTGTAGTCGTTTCTCCCCCTTTTTTCGAGTACTGCTGTATTATCTTCTTGTAACGCTTGATAATTAGGTGTAGTCGTTTCTTCCCCTGTTTTGAGTATTGTTTCATTATCTTCTTGTTCGTTTGGTAAAATAGACGCTTGGTTTGGAACAAGTTCTGGTTCAGGTGTAACATGAAGCAGAAGACTGGAAATAGGAGGTGAAACTGAAACAGGAAGTGGAGCTGTGAGTGGTGCTACATAGTGTGTATCCCACTCCAAATGGGCTTCTCGGTTATTACTCTCCCTCCGAAGCGATCTTGAAGTGTAGTATGGAGTGTCTTCGAAAAAGGTAACATCACAAAAAACGTATGACTTTTTGTTTTCTGGACAATAACAGTGATAGCCTTTCTGGGTAGGGGAATAGCCTAAAAAAATTGTCTTTAAAGCCCGAGGATCAAGTTTACTTCGATTATTAGCGTGTACATGAACAAAGGCTGTACATCCAAAAGTTTTCAAGGGTAGGTCATTTTTCGAAATGTGAGAATAGTTTTGTCGAACAACTGATAATGGAGAATCAAATTTAAGGGTCCGGTTAGGTAGGCGGTTAATGAGGTAGGTAGCTGTTAAGATGGCATCTCCCCAGAAGTATTTCGGAACATTCATCGTAAACATAAGAGCACGAGCAACCTCTAATAAATGGCGATTTTTTCTTTCCGAGACTCCATTTTGTTGTGGAGTATCAATACACGAACTTTGATGAATAATTCCATTCTGCAAAATATAGTCCCCCAAGATTGAGCGAAAGTATTCTTTTCCATTGTCGGTTCTTAGCACATGGATATTAGTCTGGAATTGGATTATAATCATATTACTGAAATTTATAAATGTTTGGGTAGTTTCTGATTTTTCTCGAAGAAGATACACCTAAGTGATTCGTGTGTGATCATCAATGAATGTGATAAACCACCGTTTTCCATTAGAAGTGGTTACCTTAGATGGTCCTCAAATGTCACTATGGATTAGAGTGAAAGGAGCAGGTGTATATGGTCTAGAATGAAAAGATGAACGGGTGTGCTTAGCAAGCTGGCATATTTCACATTGTAAATAAGGTGAACTTTTATTATCAAATAAAGAGGGTAGCAAACGTTTTTAGATATTGAAAATTGGGATGACCAAGTCTATAATGCCATAACATAATTTCTCTTGAACGAAAAGTAGAAATAAGCCACCATTAGACATAAGAGCTTGTTGATTCTCTTTATCGGTATCTTCAAAGAAATAAAGTCCATCATGAACCCTAGCACGGCCAATCGTCCTCCCTGATGATAGCTCCTGAAACACACATTGATTATGATAAAAAAAAACAACAATGCAGTTTAAATCTCGAGTGAGCTTTTGGACAGAAATAAGATTAGTAGATAATTTAGGAATATGAAGAACATTTTTTAACATAAAAAATGGGCTGATTTTTGACATCTCCTACACCTGCTACCGTAGTTAAAGAACCATTTGCCGTGGCTACTTTTCTATTACTTGAACATGGTGTATTTTTGCAAAAAAACATGTGATGAATGGGTCATATGGTCTGTAGCTCCGGAGTCTAAGATCCATGAATTAGAAAATACTTTATCTGAGATACTTAATCCAATGTAGATAGGAAACTCACCTGCATATGCCAATGAACAACTACCTGGAGACTTATCAAGGCTGCCAATAAGGAATCTCAACTTTTCGACCTTCTCTCGGTTAAAAGCGAATGTCTCTTGTACTGCTGAATCATTTTGTTTAGTTGCAGCTATATGGGTCTGACCATTGATGCTTATATGTCCGCTCTTTTGTCCCAATTCTCGGCTCTGAGGTTTTCCATGGAGCTCCCAACACCGATCTCGAGTATGGCGTGTTCTCTTAAAAAAAGCACAATACATGTTATCTTTGTTGTCCCGATTCTGGAATCGTGATTGATCAGGTCTTTCAGCGATCAATGTTTTTTCTTCTTTTGTAGTCATATTATTTATATCACTTGCTACCATAGCCGAGCTGTCCAAATTATGTGGCTCGAGCATCACTCCTCTTCGATTTTCCTCACTACGAACTAGTGCCTCCACTTCATTAAAGCTAGGGAGTTCTTGCTTACCAAGTATTTGAACTCTCACTTGATCAAGTTCCACATTCAGTCCGACAAGAAAATCATAGATACTATCTTGTTCAATAAATTTTTTCAAAACAGCAGCATCTTCGAACAATGGGTTTTGATTACTCTATAATGATCAAGTTCTTGCCATAGGGATTTTAATTCGTTCGCATATTCAGTCACAGACTTGCTCCCTTTTTTAACAGCAATAGTCTTCACCTTCACGTCATATACTTGTGCCGCATCTTGAGCTTTGGAGTATGTCTCCTGAAGTGCATCCCAAATGTCCTTGGCAGTGGTCAAGAACATGCATGTATCACTAATCTCAGGATTTATTGAGTTCCACAGCCATGCCATAATCATCGCGTCTTCTTCATCCCATGCTTCAAATCGAGCAATGCCTGGTTTTGGTCCTGTTCCTGTGAGATGACTCATCTTCCCCTTTCCTTTAAGTATGGTGCGAATAAGCTGTGACCATTTCAGATAATTTTTTCCAGTTAGCTTATATGCACTCTAGATATTCTACAATTCTCCTGCTAATTGAGGCCGAACAATCTCTTTCTGATTGTGATGTAATCTCTGGCATTTTTTGAGTTATAGATTCAGCAATAAAGGCTGACATAGAACACCAGCACGGAAGGGTTTGTGTAATAAAGAAAAAAAAATTTAAAAAATGCAACCGGCGGATCAGAGGTTACGCGGTAAGAAGGTGAAGACAGATCACCTAAAAAATATGCCTAGGAGCCTAATTCGGCTCTGATACCATGTTGATTTAGGAAATTAGGTGTAAGTAATTTGAAATAAAGAGAAAATCAAGTGTATTATTTTCTGATCTTAGAGCTGTACATATGTTGTAACATCCCGTATTTTTATAAATGGTTTTATTTATGATTTAATTTATCCAAAAACGTTTTCTTCAAAATTTTACCAAAAACCGGTCACTCGACTAATTTTTAACCAAAAACCGAAACTCTTCCGAAAAACTTTATTTTAAAAACCTGTTACTAATTTTACTAATAAAAAGGACCCAATAGATTTGTTTTTTTAAAGATTTGTTATTTTGAGTAGTAAAACTTTATTTTTGGATTTAAAGTTAACTTTTAGAACTTTGGGGACCAAATAGTTCGTTACCACAAACTATCAAAAAGCAGTTTTTCTAAACCTATTTTTCAGCCACTTTCTACAGATAAGTCTCAGTAAACTAGTAAGAAGAGAGAGAAAGAGAGAGAAAGAGAGAAAAAGAAGAAGAAGAAGAAGAGGAAAAGGAAACCACCGTTAGCGGGCTTATACCGGAAGCATCTCCTCTACGCACTAAGATAACGGGGGTTATCCATTGCGACTAGACGAGGGTGTATGTTAGGATTAGGTTTTACGTTTATTAGAAATTGGGGGTTTTACCTTTTATAGTAATTATGTTCTTATATTGTTAATTGGGGTTAGTTGTTACACTTTTAATTTCATTTATTTGAATAGTAGAGGTTGAGACCTTAGATGTATTGATTTCGGATTGATGAGAATATTGATGGGTTTGCGTGTTTTATGCGTTAAATATATGTTATTATGGTTGTTGATAGAATTGGATGAAATATTGTTGAATAGAGATGAGTTTTAGATGGTGCATACTAGGTGTTTGTTAAAATGCCCGAATGGGATTTTACGCTATTGAAGTCGTTTGGCTAGTTGCGAATCTAGTACATGTGGTTATATGTTATGTTGTATTACGTTACGTGACGTATGAGATGGTGTTATTTGATTGGTATAATATTATTGGCCGAGGCCGTATGAGAATGTGTTATTTGCGTGGATTTATATTATTGGCCGAGGCCGTATGAGAATGTGTTATTTGCGTGGATTTATATTATTGGCCGAGGCCTTGTGTGTTAGCTGTAGTGGCAATGGTCTCTGTCTCTCCCTAATTCCGGGGACAGAAGACGGCCGAGGGGATAGGGAATGACTCGTCTTACGGACCGGGGCGAGTGGCGTGAGAGGTCCCAGTGTGCACTATTTACTTTTATGTTAGCAATGGTCTATGTCTCTCCCTAATTCCGGGGACATATGACGGCCGAAGGGATAGGGAATGACTCGTCTTACGGACTGGGGCGAGTGGCGTGAGAGGTCCAAGTGCGCACTATAAATCTACTTTTATGTTGCAATGGTCTATGTCTCTCCCTAATTCCGGGGACATATGACGGCCGAAGGGATAGGGAATGACCTACCTTATGGACCGGGGTAGGTGGCGTGAGAGGTCCATGTATGCTTTAGATGTGTGTTGATGTTAGTTAATTTATTTAAATTATCATAGTTGTGGAATGTCGTTATATTCTTTTTATTCGTAGATTATCGTAGTTGTAGAATGTCATTATATTTCTTTTTATACGTCATTTATCGTAGTTGTAGAATTTGTGAGTTCTAGCATTTATGGGATGGAGTGACGGTATCTGTGGTGCCGTCCCGTCTAGTTATGTGCGTGGGACTCACCGTTACAATTTTTGTCTTTCAGGTACAAATTAGCTTGAGGCGTTGGCTAGGTGCATTAGCGCGGTATTGCATGGGTTCGGGCTTTTGCTTTCTTTTCATGTATATTTTATTTTGAGGTTGTAGCCTACGGGCAATTTACATTCGTTTATCTTATCTCGTCTTGTAGCCGCGTTTGGCAAATACTTTTATTTATTGTTTAATTGTTCCTTTAGCTCGCAAGTCTTTTCTTTTAAAAATTTTAATTTTGTACCAACAGGTTTCGTTTTCCTTTTATTTAAAAAGGTCATGCCTCGATATCCTCGTCTTTTGGATTTTGGGACGTGACATATGTAGCCTTATATATAGGCTGATACAAAAGCTACAATAAATGCCCCCACCAACTACTAGCTAACACACTAACTAAATACTACAACCTACTAACAACAACCTTAATTAATACTAACAACTATTATTTTCTGATAATATTACAAAATAAAAATGTTTATCACATTTTCCACAATTACCTAGTTCAGATTTTGTTTATAATTAAATTGACATTTCTCTTTGGTTTTTGCTAGGCAGGCATCTACTCGTTTCATATGTTCATTATTATCATTGCCGGTTCCACCTGTTAATCTACATGCTCCAGTAGAAGATCCAGCGGCAAACTCTAATAGGTCGGTGCCTGAGTATCTGGATCATGGAGAAATCCAGAAACTTTTATTGTTTGGTTTAGAAGGTTTTGGGACAAGCACCATCTTTAAACAGGTTAACTTTCAGTCTTTCACTTAATTTATTGAATCTTCTGCATGTGGCCACTATTTACGAGATACTTCTTTGTTATTTAAAGACTTCTGATAGTGCGTCCAAAACACTTTGATATGCAATCTCTTTAGGATGTGCATTTTGTTGCCACTAAGCTTTAAGTTGAAGCTAGATGTGCTGTTATACTGATGGAAAATTGTAATGGTCTGTAATTATCCGAGGATCAATTTCGAATGTCAGCTCCAATTGTAGTCTAAATTCATGTATAGAACATGAAAGTTCGTCACTTTCCACTAAGGCATTGAAAGCATGGTCATTTTTTCTATGGTCTTATTTTAGTATTATTATTTTAGGCTATGCCCATTTTAAGAGGTATTTTAATTCATATATGGCGCAGATGTTCATAATCTTGTAATTCCATGGTATTGATAAGCTGTGTTGTTTCCTCTTAGTTAAGTCTCTGTTTATCATTGTGCTATGTATTAATAGGCACTATTTTCATACAAGTTATGTCATCATTATTATGAATATTCAGGAGTCCTCTGGCAGGTTAATGTCACCTATCTATAGGCACTATTTTCATACAAGTTATCTCATCATTATCATGAATATTCAGGAGTCTTCTGGTAGGTTGAATTCACCTATCTGTTTGGGATCTCTCTTTTTTCCAGCATTTATATGACTTTTCTCAAATCTTTTCTAGGGTAGAATATGTTCTTAAATATAAGTTTTTCCCTTCTGATTTATTGTGTATATTACTTGCTCTTATCTGTGACTAAATTACTTGGCTTAATTTCATTCCTGACAGGCCAAATTTTTGTATAGCGACAAGTTTTCCCCTGATGAGCTGCAAAACCTTAAACTAATGATTCAAAGTAACATGTACAAATACCTCAGTATCTTACTTGAGGGACGAGAGAGGTTTGAAGAAGAAATCTTATTGGGGAGACAAACTTTTGTTCTTGACGATGAAGATTCCACTTCAGGTCTCCTTATAATGACTGTTATACTTTTGTTCTATTTCACAATCTGCCTTTCTGGTCTCTACTTCTGTTGGTTTTTGCCTTCAACTGTTTGTTTTTAAGTGAAATGTTTACTGGAGGAAAATATTTCCTCGAAAAACGTGTGTGGAAGTTTTTTTTGTTAACAACTCATTTTTCGGCTGCTTGGTGCATCACGAAATTTTCCATAGAAATTTTGTGGAGATTTCAGTTTGTGTCATAGTTTTAATCAAAGTCTAATTGTATCATATGGCGCAGATGAATAAAGTGCTTTACCTGAAGTTATAGTCTAAACATAAAAAAAAAATCCAATAAAAAAAATCATCAACATCAGCTGTATAAAAATTATAAGAATTGAAGTGATCCGCTGTGTAACATATCGTTTAACTTTTTGTTAAATGATATGAAAACGATTTTGTTCATGGTATAGCATATTTATAAATAGAGAAATTCGAAAGAGAGAATAAAAAAAATCTCAAAAAAATAAAGATAGAAGGTGACACTCAGATTCAAACTCGTATTTGTTTATTTAAAATACCTATATATTTAAAATTGTGATCATTTTAGTTGAATATAATCTACACTCAAGTTGGATATGTATTTAATGTTTGATAGAAGAACAACAGATAAAAGAAATATAAATTCCATAAATTCATCTGAAAAGATAAAGAAGGAGAAAAAAAAAATGATATTTATGATATAGATTTGAAGATAAAATTGGTGATAAGGATGCTAACGTCTATAAAGCTGTATAGTTTTGTGAGATAGTAGCTTTACCGATTAAGGACAACATTTTCTGCTTTGTTTTTCCGTGATCAATTTCCTTGTTATGCATTAGATTCGGAAAATATTTCAGTGGAAATTATTTTTAACAACTAAACAACCAAGCGCAAAATTTATTTTACTAGTAAAAATTTGTTTCGCCTTGTTTTACCCCAAAACATATTTCAGTTTTTCTAGGATTTTACATATTTCGCTATTCAGTTTTCTTTCTTTATTAGAAAATTCAATTGATGTAAAATTTAAATTGATTATTCCAAAATATTTTAAGGATAAATTGGAAATTAGCGCCAAAGCTTCACTAAGCATGAGATGACGTAAAATGATGTTTATGTTCAACATGCATTAATTTCTTATTGTATTAATTTATAAAATGCTGTTTACTGTGCTCATCTGATGATTGATGATGGGGGAGTGGCAGGAGATGCAAGATCGACTGAAAGTAATCACTGCATATATTCAATCAGCGAAAGATTTAAACATTTTTCTGATTGGTTACTGGATATAATGGCTGTGGGAGACTTCGGTGCTTATTTCCCAGCTGCAACATGTGAATACGCTCCAATTGTAGATGAAATTTGGAGAGATCCTGCCATCCAAGAGACTTATAAGAGAAGGGAAGAGCTCCACCTTCCAGCTGTTGCTAAATATTTCTTAGATCAGGTACCTTTTTTTAAGGGGTAAATTGCAGTTGTGTACACTAACGGGCATTAAATTTTGATCTTGTACGCCAAGCCATAAATACTTTAAATTAGTACACTAACGTTACTTTACTCTACGATCTTAGTACACTACATAGAAAAACATCCGTATATCGGGACTAAAAGTAGGAAAATACATAGATTTGGGGGCTATAAGCAAAAACGTGATTGGGTAGTGTTCACAAAATAAAGAAAAATGATAGACTAATGCATACAATTTTTATGTTTATGGATTTTTTGTTCCTGATTTTGTACACTTGGTATACTAAAATTGTTGAGAATTATAACGGTAGTGCGTAATTGCTAATTTTTGTAGGTTAGTGTACAAAATAAAAAAATTGATGTAACAATGTATAGAACTGTGAACACCCAAAATTGCTGTGGTATCGTGAATTCGTGGCTATGATTGATTTTTTTTTTTTACTTTTCACAGAGATGAAGCTAATAATTGTTTAGTATGTATTGCTTTTTCTCTCCTGGGATCATATGCCTTATTTAATAGTCATAAGATAGTTCTTCTTTAATGCACGGGGACAAAAAAGTGATTTATCTTATTATTTTATTCCTTATGTACTGGTTCTTCCTTTTCAACTAGTTGATTAATGATTGTGACTTAGATTTTTCCAACAGGCTATGGATATATCAAGCAACGAGTATGAGCCTTCAGAGAAAGACATTATATGTCGAAGGGGTAACTCCTATAAATATTCTTTCATTCCTTGAATTCTCCTTTGACGATCATAGCCCCATGTCTGAAACTTACAACGATAACTTCGAATGCCAACCCCCTTCAACCAAGTAAGTTTACGCGTTTAAACCATTACCTTGTGATTTAATTTTTTCCACTTCCTGGAGTCTAAACTCTCACAATCTCACTGAAATTTTTATTTTAAAAAAATAAAATCTCAAAAGTAAAACAATTTCTTCGACTATTCTCAGGACCGTAACATGCTTTGGAAGGGAAAAAAATTGGTAAGGTCCTTAGGCTGTTTGCGAGATGAGATGGAATAAGTAATGACATGTAAGTGCAGTATTACTTGTAGCACTTGAGCAAAGTTTTGAGTAGGACTGGATATGCCTTGTTTATTACCAGATGGTATATGAGATGGAATAGGAGTAAAATTTAATTAGAAATTATTGGAAATAGAAGTTTTTTTGTGCAAGGTATACATTGTTCAATAAAAAGCGTTAATGGAGTTGAACTATGAACACTCCTGTAATGTAAATATGTGATAGCATACAATTATCGTCTTTTGTTACCCCACTAAAGTCTAGACAAGGCTTGGTCCCATTTGTTGCAAAACATTCGCCAGGCTTGAGGTCCCTGCAAAATAATTAATCGCATCTCATTTTCCGAAAAATTGCTTTAGTAAGCATGGCTGCATTCTCCTCTTTCCCCAATGTTACAGATATCTTTCCTTACTCAGGTACCAATTGATTCGCACAAATTCCAAGGGACTACAGGATAGCTGCAAATGGCTGGAAATGTTTGAAGATGTTAGGGCTGTAATTTTCTGTCTCTCTGAGCGACTATGATCAAGTGTGGTCCCATGGGCCTGGCCCCTCTCAAAACAAAATGCTTGCAATCCGTGATCTATTCGAGGGTTTAATGTTGCACCCTTGTTTTAGCGACACCCCTTTTATCCTTTTCCTAAACAAATACGACGCTTTCGAGGAAAAAATCGACAAATGCTCAATCACTGTTTGTGAGTGGTTCAAGGATTTCAGCCCTGTAAAACATCAACACAATAATCAAGCCTTGGCTAACCAAGCATATTATTACATGGCGGTGAAATTTAAAGAACTTTATGCTTCGGTAAGCGGGAGAAAGTTGTTTGTATGGCAAACGAGGGCTCGTGAACGTTCTTCGGTTGGGTGAGGGATTTAAATTCATTAGAGAAGTTCTAAAATGGAATGAGGAGGAGGAGAATATGTACGGGGTAGGGGTTGATAATTCGTTTTATAGTTCAGAATAGTAGTAGGATTTTTATCGTCTCCTTTGTCTGTGGGCCAACTGAAACAAGTAAATAAAAGGGTCAAGGTTGAAGAGCCCTTGCAGATATCCTCTTTGTTGCAAAGACGACGGGGTTGATTTAGATGGGTACATTGTTGAGAACCATTTTGGGGAAGTTTGTTGAGGATGAACTGGCTGTAAATGATGAGACTACACTACCAATAACTTGGTTTTAGTTACAGTTTGATGTCGTAATATTTTGTTATCTTTGTTAAAGCTGCTATGCTCTAAAACTATAATAAAGAGCAATTTTCATGCACATTTATCCCCTGCAAGTATATTGAAGGAAATGTTTTGCATGGATGGACATCTTTGTGTTTGGTTCAACTTAATTCTGAATTCTACACCGAACTCTAAACCGTTAAACTTGACCAGCCATAGCAGTAGCTCAATTAGTAAAGCTCACCGTTCATTGTGTTATTTACATAATATACGCAAAACTGGGAAAGCACATCCCTTGTTACACAATACAAAATATTCAACGTGCAAATTTCTGAAAGGTAAATGTGTAGAACTTAAACTGGAAATCGGGATGGACCACAACATTAAATGGAACATATAACATGAAATGTAGAAATTTTCTGAGCAATTAATTAAAACCAGTGACTTTGTAAAATAGCTAAAGTTGAATTGCAATTCCACAAGCAAAATCTAACTACCTTTAACTGAATTTGTTCAAGTCGTCATGCAATAACGTAAAAACAACCGCCAATTGAATTATCCTTATTGATAATGGTGGAGAACTGATGAGTTCTGTTTCCTCTTTCCTTTCTGCTTCTGGCATCAGAAACAGCCAAATAAAAACTACAGAATATAGTAAGGTACAACAAAAGTTGATAGGTGAAAAGGTCCAATTCATTTAGTCTGCGCAAAAAATTGGACAAGCTTCAATAGAAAGAGATGCTATACAAGAGCTTTCTTCGATGCTGCCTTTCAAATGTGGTTACCATCTCATCAATTGTGTCTACCCAGTACTCAGTTGCTTCTATCTGCTCAGCAAAAAAAATTAAATATCAATGCCTATCTTCAAATTAACAGTAAAACAATTCAATGACAAAATGACTGTAAAAGTACCTCTTTACACAAAACGAGAGCTAGTTGAGCTCCTATAGCGGCTTCCTCATGGTTATCCTTCACTTCCAAATTGATCACCAGTACAGGTTTCATGAGGATTTGGTCCCTGTTGTGAACGTCTGCACGTCACATGAGTTGTTTAATTAAAAATGTTAATCATGTATCAGATCATCCAAACAAAGTTAATGCATTTAAATTGGAAGTTAACCCCAGTACATTTAGAGTGAACTCAGTAGGACTGTTAGTAAAATGAACGTGTAAACGATACATGTCACAATGAAAAAATATTCCACATTTGTACTTTGGCATTTCTACAATTACGATTCACCCTAATATTATTAAAATCATTAGATGATGTAGTCATGGATGGGATGCATTAACTAAAAGTACATCTGACCAATAAAAGAAAGCTTATCGAGTATATGGGCCTATGGGGTCTCTTGATAGAGTATATAGGCGCTACTTGAAGCTAATTAAAGTAACTAGTTGCCCTTCAGTATAGGAGTTTGAAAGTTACACGGTCATTTAATTTTAATCTCAAACGCTTAAAAGGTACCACAAATAATCTAAATCTATATCACAATTATCATCTTGAAAACTTTTTTGCTACATCTGGTAACTTAAAAATCAATGGGACCCTTTAACGCACAAGATGGCAAGAACAAGCGGATCCTTGTGAACTGATATCTGTTCATAATCCCTACCAATAACTATAAGTGTAATTTTTAAAGCATTATGACTCATTAACAAAAAAGCGTATGGTATAGTGAAGATCTTCTGTCTGGGCAGCTTCGCCCATTACTCTTTGCGTTTAAATACAACAAGACGATTATCATGTTTAATGTCATTGGTGCGTTTAGTGAAAGAGAAATTCTCAGGTTGTCATGGGGATCATACATCATTTATATTTTTGAAGGAGAAGGTTATCACCTCCTGTTTTTTCTGGGCTTAAACCTAAGCGTGATACAGTTTATTTTAGGGATCTAAAGATCTATTTGGGTGGCCCCCTGTTAAGGCCGTGTACAGATATTATCTCGGAAATGTGCTTCTTTTCCATTTTAATATGTACTATTTATCAAAATTGAAAAGGAAAAAGTTACCGCATGCTGTGAAAGACCTCATTTCCACCGATAAACTAATGCTAAAGCTTACAATTCTCTATGACAGACAAGTTACTTTTAAGTAGCAACAACAAGTATTATAGCAATCTGATGTTGACGTAACAACAAGGCAATGTAACTTCAATAACATGAATAATGATGACTAATAAACTACAAGTAAAATTTAAAACAGAAGCTGACCTTCAAGAACAAGGTCGAAAACCCTTTCTTCAAATGTAAAAATCACGTCAAAGAAACCATCTGCAGCATTATCTTGCCAACGTTGTGGGGCGGGTTTCACACCTATATTTCTCTTGAGCATTGGTAATATTCCATTGCGCTTGTAACTGTAGAACATTGTTAACAATTCACTTTGATTTTACAATTTTACATATTCAACATGCTCAATATATCAGCACATAAACATAGGTCTAGTTGAATCTATTTAATTGAGAGGAAAATGATTGAGTAATTTCAGCATAGCATCACTAGTCTAAGATCAAGCTAAAGCAACTAATAATAATTAAACAAAGAAAGATACTTCTTGTCAAGCAGAAGTTCGTATTTAAAAGCAAACTATTTGTCACGAGACAAAACGAGAATAACAATGGATCCAACCCGATAATTTCAGGGACTGGGAGAACATTATGAAATAAACATATAGTCTAAACACGCAAAACACGAATAACATCATGCCCTTTAGGTGCCGTGTTTAGCCAATTCTCATCATATATTTTTATAATTTGCAATCGATCACACTTTTGCATTAGCCACTTCTGTCTTATTTTAAAAATGACATCAGCTTGTTTGCCTCTCTTTTTATAAACTTTGTATATGTTTAATTATCTAAAGAGTGCTCAAAACTGTTTCATAAACGATAATTGGAGCAGAAGCATAGTATTAAAAGGAAAGTATCAAACTAGAGCAAAAAGTGGCACTTGACAGAAATTTGTGGTGTCAAATAGCCTTTGGTTATTTGCAATGCGTATATTTCTGTAAAAGTACATGGAATAAAATAGCATAAACACAGACCATCAACATGAAATGTAATTTCGTAAGTGGGGAGCCAAGCAGCATCTTGCAACTTACAAGGGCCTTACAATTTTCTTGTAATTACAATAACCCAACGAGTGATAACCACTGAGAGTTACTTGGGAGAAAGGACTGATTAAAAAGAAAATCAGAAATGTGGAAACAGACAACGGTCAATCAGTTAAGTTAGTGGAATTAGCTGATGGTCCTCGAATTTAGTATATGAACTGTTGAAGTCCTAACTTATTTGGTTTTAAATGTTCCAACTTTTAATTTTTTAAGTTAAACCTTTGAGTTGCAATGTAATTAAGAATAAGCATAACTTATATCTTTTCATTTTTCTTCCTATTAGTATAAATAGGTGTTTATTCTTCTTTTGTAAACACCACCAAAAAAGGAGAGATTATAATAAAAAGTTTGTTCCCCATTTTATTGTTGTGAGTTAGCTTTTCCCGGCACTGTTTTTTTTTCTTTCCAACATGGATTTGCTTGGTTTCTAAAAATTCACTTGAATCATCCATAGTTCACAAACTTTGAAAGAAACACGGATTTGGTCCCAACATTTTATAGAAAGTGATAATTTGGTCTTTTTATCCTTGTATTTCCTAATATTTATTTTCTCTTGAACACAATGGAGACAATCAAGGTAGATCAAAGAACGTCTGATGGTCAAAATATGAATGTTGCCTTTTTCAATATACATTCACCATCTTGCTACAAAGTACACTCAATATAAAACATCTCTGTTCTGCCGTCAACATTAATAATGAGACTCGGTATAATAACACTAAAAGTCTGCAAATAAGTACAGTATAAAATAGAAAAGTACAGTATAATAGCAAACAATCTGCATTATTGCACCTCCAATAGGCCGCTTCAACTTTCTACTCAGAATTAGACAAAACAAACCTTAGGCTAACAAATTTATCACACCTAAACTCATAGAGGGCCCGTTTGGCAGCACTTTTTTGTCAAAGAAATGCTTAAAAAAATACATGTGGTGTTGGAAAACCTTAGCTTTTCGACTTATGAGTGACTTATACCTTTATTTTACTAATTTGTCACTTTTTTAACTTACTTCATCTTCTTAGAGAGTTTTAACTATACAAACAACAAGTTCTTATTAGATAATTTATATTTGTGGTAAGTTTTTCAAGAAAAGGCTAAAATAAACAAATACGAAGCTCGAAATTGAGATTTCTTACTGTTATTTCTTACCCCAAAACCTAGCTTTTAAAAACAAAAAAAGTTATAAGAAAGCAAACAGCAAGGGAGGAACTAGGTATGGCCTAAAAGGGGCTATAGCACCTCCGTATTGAGAAAAAAAATCGAAAATTTTCCATATAATTTGCTGAAAAGTTGAAGATTGTAGCCTTTCATCACCCCCTATAATTATTAAAAAATATATAAACATGCAATTCTGCCCCACCTGCATTCAAATCCTGGTTCAAACACGGAAGCCATGTTTGTTTGCGAGATAAGGGAAAGGTATAGTATGAATAGTACTGTGGGACCCACCTTATATTATGTTTGTTTACATAATTAGTAAATGATATTAAATTGGGTAACACCAATATGGTGATATTATTTATACCACTCATAGAATTGGTTTATATGCCTCCTTATTAGCCTAAAGTGTACAGTACAATTAGTATTATATACCCGATAACTAATTGTATAAATAAACATGTAGTATTAAATCCCATATAATACCTCCGATAACTAATTGTATAAATAAACATGATAGTGAGCCCCTCATTAATAATTAGTATTTACCAAGATAAGAAAAGGGGATAATAATAAGAAAGAATACAGTTGAGAGTCTTTGCGGAGGCGAAGGTCATCGAAGATGAGTTGGTAAGGGGTTCCAAAATCGTAAACGTTAGGTTCTTTAAGGGAAGGTCCAGGAAGCTTAACATGTGTACCAGTCCCATATGAACACACGTCTAAACCTTCTCTCTCTAACACGTTATGCGCCTCCATACTTCTATTCTGGTTTGATGAACATACCATCGCATACCTCTTCATTCTCTCTCTCTCTCTCTCTCTCTCAACAACTATTCCCTCTCTTTCTTTTCTTACCTTCCTTTTTTCACTTCTTTTTGCACATTCTTTTCTTTCATTTTTTGTTTTTATTATTCTTTTTCCTTTTCTATTCTTGGTAATGGCTTTCCAAGTTACTCTCTCAAATAACAATCACACCCTTTATAATCGACTTACGTCCCCGATTTTCAAATATCCATATTTTGAACACTTTATCGACTCAATCTAAATATTAAGCACTCAAATACGTGTTCATATGAGGCGTCCGACTCATAACCGGTAATCAACTGGTACGCATTTAGTGTTTTGAGTGACTATGGGCCTCAGACGGACCAATGCAGCAATATGCAATGTATTGTAACCCCACACATAAATATATATAGGTGTGCATCACCAAATAACGTGTGCAATTATTTGCAACCGCTTAAAATTTCTGTGAATCCATTTTGGGTCGGAACATAATCAACATTATGTTCAATTTCAATTCCCAAAGTCAAGTAATACAAATCGAAATTTCAATTTTTACTCTTCGGCATTATCAAGTCGACTAGACTTTTCAGGATAGTCTGGATCATGAGCTATCAACTTAATGATAGGGCTAAAAATTTGGGAAATGCTGTATTTCTGTGGACAACAATAAAATGTGACCTTATTGTCGATGCATCAACCATAACCATTTATATTCATGGTCTGTCTTATGGTTGGATAAGTCCACTATAACTCATTCAATTCTTTACAAAAATTCTACAAGTTCATTTCGTGATCTTTACACATACTAGTATTTCAAATTGAGCATTAGTGGCATGAATTTCGGATTAATTACGAAATATTTCCTCAAAGAGAATCCAAATACGATGCGATTATAAATCAAGCATCGTCTTTTGACCCGGGAATATCTCATCCGGTCAATGCCACAATATCAAAATGCTCTTATCAATCGACAACAAGCGAATGATAGTACAGACAATCATGTCTTAGCATCTAAATCATTTATTATTTCGACGATAGGCGAAATGATAAGGTAACTTTAAATGCTTTAAAGAATGTGGTAGCAACCACTTGAAAAACATTTCAACTCCTTTAAAATACGTTTTTGGTCATATTGAATGGAGGCTATGTAAAGAAATTTTAATTTTTTCATGAGTTATTACCAGATAACACTGGTTTTCTCGAATATTTTATAACTTAACAAGGTACGGCAGGACCTACATGAGTATAAGGCCTCATATTTGACAAATCAATTTTGTTTTTACCAAAGATTTCGATTTGGAACGGCGGGTCCAGAATCATTGTCACAAAGGACTCTTTTAGGCAATTAGTTGGTGAAATTACGTGGTACACGTTTACCCACTATTTCCAGAAAACCAACTTCCCTACAAGTATTGCTTAAAATTTTATAATTTAAAGTTTGGTCACATTTGTCAAAGGAATTTGCTCAAATTACTTTAAGTTATTTCGAGAAATTTCATAAACAGGCAAATCATAATCCAAAAGTATGTCTAAATGGAAAAAAAGCATAATCCAAATGGAAAAACATTATCCAGATAAGCGAAAAATCGGCTCAATGATTTATCAAAATCAATAAATAAAGGTATCAAACTCATTTGAGCCACAAAATCGTGGGTCTCAAGAGTTTCCTTTCAATTAGTTTTAACCATATTAGCATCGGCTTTTCCACCTTTATAATATTTTTGAACTATTTAAGGAGTAACCGTGCATGACCTTTGTCTTTCTAGCATAGAGTTGGCTCCTTGAGCATTATCTCTTCCTTTGAGACAACATGCCATATTGTTTCTTTCAAGAACTGTCTTGGAGCCACATGTCTTCGATTTTGACGATTGTCTAAAATCTCGCTTGGCTAGGCGATTCGTCGGGATCGCGACAGTTCGAGACAAATAACACTTGTCTCGGTTCTCGATTCGTGGAAACGAAATGTCCACGAATAGCATTAATATCAGGCAAACAATTCGTCATTGACCCAATAGAATTAAAACTTGCTCATCGGGGTATTTTCTCATCCACAAAAAGATGGGCGATGAAGGAACATGGTGAATATAAATTCATGATACTGCTTACGAAATATAATTTTCAAGCTAGTATATTGGTGAAGGATCGCTCCAATATGTCAATTTCAGACATTTGTTCACCATAGACGTCATCAAGTCTCAAATGTGGCGGCGGAATAAAAACAACGCCTTAACATTTATCTCGAGGGTAACAACAAACTCGTATTTTACTCATCAAAGATGGCATCCAAATAATTTGGACATCACATGCTCACACATCAGGGTAACTAACATGTGGTGGCATAAAATAACTCGCCTAAACATTCATTTCGTAAGTATGCTTTGCAATTTTCTCATCATAGATGGCATTCAATATGTGTTTGGAGTTCTGGATTAATTATCATATAAAATGACTGGTTTATATGTTTATGGTTTGCACAAGCATAAACTTTATTTCGAAACGATAGGTTCGAAAAATAGTTTTGATTTTAATGTGAATAGGTTCTCATTGATCGAACGACAGGTCAATATAGAGACACCAATTCGGCGAAACATACATCACTATATAAACACACTCGGGGAAATTATTATTTAGTCAACCTCTTTCGGTAGCTCTACTTGAAAAATGACCAGGAAAGACGGTGAGGGTGGAGGGCACGAATGCCACTTAAAACCCGACCTCATTAGGATATCGACTTCCGCCTATATCTTTCCCAGACATCGTATCCAAATAGGTGAGCCTAGTTGGGGAACGTTCATAATTTTTCCAACTTAAATGTGAAAATATATGATTTTGCAAATTAACATATTTTACACATGGCAGTAAATAAATATTACATGGCAGTGATCAATTATCTAGATTGTACCTGTTTCATAATTAACTAACATGGCACTACATATTTTCTTATAAGGAAATCAAATTAACGCTACCAATCTATATTATTATTTACCAATTTTACAATAGCAAGATCTAAATTAATATTATACAAATCTATTGCTTTTATGTGTAAGTTTAATACATGGTAACTAAATCATGCATGTTAGTAATATATTTATTTATCAATTTTACACTAGCAAGATCTAAATTAATATTTTACAAATCTATTGCTTTTATGTGTAAGTTCTATACATGTTAGTTTTAACTTGCAAGCAAGCAATATATTTTTAATTACCAATTAATTCTATATATGATAATTTTTAACATGAAAATTGGTTAAATTTACATGTAAACTTATCAATTTATTCAATTAACATGCAATTTTTTATTCACTTGCCTTTTTAATAAATATATATATGCATGTGGGTGAATATTTAGACCGAATATTGACTTTTATAACACATATATACTGTTTTTATACATGTAATATACTACAGGGACTATTTGTGTAATTTCAGCCAACTAAATATCTATTTACAGCATTATTACAGCTTCAGTCCATAATTTCAGACAAGTTTCAATTTAGTCCTTTAGTAATTAACATGCACAGTCAATAGTTTCAGCGAATTACAAAACAATCCTACTGTTTTCAGTTTGTTACAGATTTAATCTCACATATTAATACATGTTTTACAATTACATGATTTCCGATTTACAACTCGATTATATGTCTTTTACTGTTTTTTTGCGTGTGTATGAAAATACAATTTTACAGTACACGATACATACTACATATCAATAGGCTTTTATAGACAGATTGATCATGTTTTAGATATCCATACAAATAACAAACTCTAATACAGATGGATTATATACTACAGTATATTTATCATGCTTTAGTTATCCATAAAATAATACGTGTGATCACATATATGGAATAAATTAAGTTTTGAATTTGGTACCTTACGCACGGTATGTTGGTGAAGGTCGATATAGCAAAATCCTAAAAATCAAGATAAATCTCAAGCTTTATAGATACCAATATTTGTGCATGAGATAATTAATGTTAAGCGTATTCAACTTTCAGCTCATTTCGATTTACTATACTCAACTATCAACTTTTTGATTTAGTATACTGTACTAAATGAAAACTTTCGATTTAGTATTTTCCGTCCAAATTGACCGTTAAATAGTGACGTCAACTAACGTTTTCAGTTAAGTTGAAGGGCAAAATGGTCTTTTTACCTACTAAATTAATTTTAAAAAAAAAAAACTAAATTAACTAAAACAAAGAAAACAACAGCCCATGTGATTCGAACCCAGGCCTACCAATCAAAGTGGAAGGCTTTTAACTACTTGGCCACCAATACTTTTATTTTATTAATAGCGTTATATATATATATATATACTCTATCTGTGTATAGAACTCTATCTGTGTATAGATGTGTATATATACACTTTGGGACTGATTTCGTAAATTTTAGAAAATTCAAATTTTATGTTTGTTTCATTTTGGTCCTTACATTTTCAAAAAAATAGTTTTAAATTACAACAAAATAAAAAAAAAACCCAAAAAAATTATAAAAATCACAAAAAAATAACAAAAATAACAAAAATAACAAAAAATTATAAAAAATTATAAAAAATTATAAAAAATTATAAAAATCACAAAAATTCATAAAAAAATATAAAAAATCATAAAAAATCACAAAAAATCACAAAAAATCACAAAAAATCACAAAAAATTATAAAAAAATTATAAAAAAATTAAAAAAGTGGTACATATAGTGAATATGAACTTATGGAGGTAGCTATGAGCAATATAAGTTCAAAAGTGGTACCTATTGAACATTATTTGTAAAAAGAATTTGCAGCAAATGTGAAAATGACTAGATTTTTTGTGATTTTAATATAATTTTTTTGATTTTTTTATAATTTTTGTGATTTTTTAATAATTTTTATAATTTTTTTATAATTTTTTTGATATTTTGTGATTTTTTGTGATTTTTTATGATTTTTTATATTTTTTTATGAATTTTTGTGATTTTTATAATTTTTTGTTATTTTTTATATTTTTTTGTGATTTTTATAATTTTTATAATTTTTTTGTGTTTTTTTTATTTTGTTGTAATTTAAAACTATTTTTTTGAAAATGTAAGGACCAAAATGAAACAAACATAAAATTTGAATTTTCTAAAATTTACGAAATCAGTCCCAAAGTGTATATATACACATCTATACACAGATAGAGTATATATATATATATATAACGCTATTATTATAATAAAAGTATTGGTGGCCAAGTGGTTAAAAACCTTCCACTTTGTTAAACAGACTAGGGTTCGAGTCCCATGGGCTGTTGTTTTTTTTTAAAAGTTAATTTAGTTGGTAAAAAGACCATTTTGCCCTCAATTTGGATGGAAAATACTAAATTGAAAGTTTTCATTTAGTACAGTATACTAAATCAAAAAGTTGATAGTTGAGTATAGTAAATCAAAATGAGCTGAAAGTTGAATACGCTTAACATTAATTATCTCTTTGTGCATTTACCAAAAATCTTCAATATCCGCGAGCATATATCGTAGTCTCCGCGAGCAAAGTGTTGATAACGTGTTGTGTAACATATTAGATCGGTATATATATATATATATATATATATATATATATATGAGATATGTATAGATATAGAGAGAGATATGAGAGACAAAAGACGAAGTGTTTATTCATTAATATGAGTGTACGAGAGATATATCAAGAGACCACTGAGTCTCTTTATATAATAGAGGATAGAGTTACATAAGCTAGGAAAGCCAAAAATAGGCCCAATAGAGTAAGGCTCAAGATGACCAGTAATATATTACAACAGTTTTTACTTTTTTTACTTTCTATACTTAAGTTTTATCCGTTCAAAATTGATCAAAATAAAATATAATATAAACCAAGATAAAAAATAAAATAAGAAAACAAGCTATAAAAAGGGAAAAATTGTAGAAAGCAATATAAAAAAAAAACGAAAAATGAAGATACCAAGATACAAATAGAAAAAAAAATGAAGAAACAGAAGGGTATAAAATACCTTCTTTTTATTAGAGCATATGAAAGAAAATATAACAACTATTGTGTCTTTTCTCTTAGAGCAACTGCATTTGAAGCCTCAAATCACCACATTTCCTTTTTTTCATAGATTTATCAAAAAAATTACTCATGCATCAGTTTCTCTTAAAGATCCTTAAATTTTAGGGCTTTAATAATGTTCTCTGTTTTAAAGAAATCTTGATTGTTCCCTTAGCTAATAAAATATTTAGTTAATATTAATATGACACATGGAACTTAAATTCCTATAAAAAGGAGACTAAATTTATAATATTAGATAATATTATATGGTTATGATAAGAAAATTGATAGAAAAGTTGACATTTCTCTTAAAATCCTAAAAAATATGCATTTCGCTTTATGTTTAAGAAATTTTTTAGAGTATATGATGTAATTGCTCTAACTATTTAATTGTGGATTCATGGTTTTTTGGAGTGCTATGGTGGTGGAGAGTTGGAACAAGTGGACAGGGGTTTGTTTGGATGCTGGTATATAAGGCCTTGTTGTTGTTTAGAGCATTTATGAAATTGTTTAGAGCATATATTATATGAAAGGGAACAACTATTTTTTGTAAGTAGGCCAACTAGTATATAGCTAAAATGCTATTCGGTCCAATAAATCGAACCCGATGGAAAACGAGTATACAACGCAAGATTCAGTCATGCCATCAGATAAGGGTGCTATAATCATTTCCTCGATAAAGGATTGTTAAGCCTTATTTTTGTTAGAGGATATGAAAGGGGAAAATACGTTTAGTGTACTTGATTACTAGTGGTTAACAATTTGGTTACTGTGGTACAACTTTTAACATTAAGTACCGGTTTATAAATTTTCCTCCGAATAATGACCTAAGAGCGTAAATCAACGAAATTGCGGTTATTATATCTCACATGTCGGGATCTATTTTTGACGGACGTTAATATAATTACACTTACTATGTGATAGGTAAGAGAATGTCAGTGCAATTCAGTCATTTTGTTTAACATCAAGTCCTCATTTGTAACAGAACCTATAGGTCGGTACCTAAATTATTAAAAGTCGTACTACATAACCTAAGTTGTTAACTGTTAGTAGAACACTACACTAAACGTATTTTTTACCAATATGAAAGTAAAGCATAAAATACCAAATTGGTATCCAACCTATCAGTTTTTAATAATTTATGACCAAAACTATCTAATTTCTAAGTCGGTATCCAACGTTAATGTTTTATCATTAACCAATGAACTGTTACTCGTTGTCGCTCTATTTTCTAATTGGAAAAACACGGTTTAATGCTCTTTCTATCATCTTTTATTATTTGGTACCTAACTTACAATACCCATGACCAAATTAGTAATATTATTAGCAACTTTTACCGATTTGGTATCCAATCTATAATACTTAATTGGATTATTAGTGGTACTAAATTGTTAAGGTTGAGTATGCAGGGGCGGAACCATGATAATTTTTTTGGGGGGGCCGTGGTGTAAAAAATATATCGAATAGAAAAAATATGGTCTATTAATACAAAAATAATTTTTTTTTATGTTTAACATAACATAAAATAAATATGAAGTCAAAGACAAATAACATTAGACAATAAAATAATTATTTATGTGATTTTTTTTGGAAAAATACAATGGATATTTAGAAAATTTGGTAATTTCGAAATAAAAAACCCAAAATTTTAGAAAAAAGAAGCTAACATTATTTGAACTCCTAATCCTCTATTACCTTATGGTCAAATTTTACCATTACACCAGCAACTGTTTTGTTTAACTAGTGGAGACCATCAATGTATATATCTTAGAATTTTTTTAATTACATGTATTAAAAAAAAAAAAAAATCGTCACCGGAATGGTCACGGCCACCTCAGCCACCCATTAGGTCCGCCCATGTGAGAATGGGTACTAAATTATTAGTGGTACTTTCCTATTCAAATAGTTATTAGTGGTTACCATTGAGTATCTTAATTGGTTGTTAAAGACAAAGCTTGGATATCTAATTGAAAAATAAAGTAGCATGGGTACTAAATTGTAAAATCTGGTAGTTTAGGTAGCAATTTAGCAATTTATTTTCGGGAAGAGCTATTTTTTTTTTAAGCAGATCAACCTTTTTTTCAGAACAATGGCTTAAAGACTAAATAAAGTGGAATATAAAATATAAAAGAGAGAGAGTATTTATTTATTAATTCATTAATGTTGTGTGGCAACTATTAGCAAAGTATCGACATAGCAAGAAATGTATGGAGAGAGAGTAAAGTCGTCTTATTCAAGTATGAATATTTGTCACAAAGGTAAGGCTCTCGCCCCTTTATATAGTCTAGGGGTGTAGTAAGTTACACGTATCACCATAATGAGCGAAAAGCTAGAAAGTCAAAGAGTGTTAAACTTAAAGGTTATACATAATGTATGTAACCTATACATGAATATGGACAACCACATAATGTATCACAACACTCCCCCTTGGGTGTCCAAACATGCTGCAAACTTCCTCATCTTCATAAACTCTGATGAGTTGTTGAGTCGCATTCGCTATTGTCAACACATAAAATCTCAAGCCCGGAAAACCCGATGTAGGACAAAAACCGGATCATAGGACAAAATGGTGTTGCCGAATGGAGTGGGCTGAAATACTATACAAGTGCGTTAATGAACTGACTAGAAAACATGTGCCTCATCAAAACCTTGCCAAGAAAACCCAGTGGGAATAAACTTGGTCGAAAGACAAAAGAGTACACAACTATCAGTAGTAGCGGGTAAATAACCATACACGGTGTGTCTCATTAAAACCTTGTTAGAGAAAACCCTTTGGGACAAAACTATAATCGAAGGACAAAAGAGTTCACGATGGTTAGAAGTATACAACTAGATACTCCTCCTGATTTCGGCAATCATAAGTGAGAATGCGATTAGAAATGTGTCTCGCTAAAACCTTGTCAAGGTAAACCCAGTGGGACAAAACCCTTGAACTAAGGACAAAAAAGAGTACACAAGCATTCATCAGGATGCTCCCCCTCACATGCACACAACCGGGTGCAGGAATAATAACTAGTGAGAACTTGCACGCAATAGGGTGCTAAGCATATGTGAGGATGCACACAACAGGGTGATAAGCATACGTAAGGATGCTCCCCCTCACTTGCACATAACAGCGTGTATGGAAACATGTCGGTTAGGAAAGCTCGAAGAGCTTCCTAAGTCTGATCGCTGTAACATGTTTTTGGAACAAATATTTTGGCTGTGACTTGGTGAACAAGTCTGCATGATTGTTCTCGGATCCAATATGCTTCACTTCAATCCTTTGAAGCGCTTGTTATTCATGTGTAAAGAACAACTTTGGCGAGATATGCTTAGTGGCGTCACCTTTGATGTAACCATGTTTCGCTTGATCAATAACAGCGGTGTTGTCTTCATAAATGAAAATTGGTTTATCAGGATCGTAAGTTAGATCACATGTACTTCTAATATGGCCAATAACTGTTCGAAGCCATACACACTCTCTAGTCGTCTCACAGAGGGCGAGTAGCTCAGAGTGGTTCGTCGAAGTAGCCACCAAGGTCTATTTACGAGACCTCCATGATATCACCGTGTTCCCAATGGTAAAGACATAACTAGATTGGCAACGCCATTTGTGCGGGTCTGATAAGTAACATGCATCGGCGTAACTGACAAGGGTCGCGTTATTTCGAGTGCTAATAGGGGTAAGCCCACTCGATGACGCGTAGGGATAGAACAAACCCATATCCGTAGTACCCTTAATTTAGCGAAAAATGTCTTTGATGCCATTCCAGTGGCAGCGTGTTGGCACGGTGCTGTGTCGGGCAAAACAATTCACAGCAAATGAGATGTCCGGTCTAGTACATTGGGCCAAGTACAATAAAGCGCTTATTGCACCAAGATAAGAGCACTCGGGACTCAATATCTCTTCATCGTCCTCCTTTGGACAGAAAGGGTCCTTATAAATGTCGAGAGAGCGGACGACCATGGGAGTCGAGGACGGTTTTGCGTCATAATGACTAAAGCGTCTTAACATCTTCTCAGTGTAGTTTTGTTGATGGACTAAAATTTCATCTTTACGGTGCTCGATCTGCATGCCGAGACAATACCGTGTCTTTCCAAGATATTTCATCTCGAATTCCTTCTTTAGGAGTTCGGCAGTTTCGAACAACTCTTTCGAGATTCCTATAATATTCATATCATCTACATAGACTGTGATAATAGCATATCCTGAAGTGGATTTCTTTATAAACACACATGGGCATAATTCATCATTAACATATCCCAGGACGATCAAGTATTCACTTAGACGGTTATACCACATCCTTCCGGATTGTTTCAATCCATATAATGAACGTCTCAGTCTAATCGAGAACGTGTTCCATGGTCGAGAACTACTTGATTCAGGCAACTTAAGTCCTTCAGGGACTTTCATGTATATCTCTGTGTCCAGATCCCCATAGAGATAAGTTGTGACCACATCCATGAGCTGCATATTCAGTTTTTTCAAAAACTACTAAACTGATTAAGTAGCGGAACGTTATAACGTCCATTACGGGAGAGTACGTCTCCTCATAATCAATTCCAGGGCATTGAGAGAAGCCTTGCGTCACAATGCGAGCTTTGTATCTCATTATTCTCATTACGCTTCCTCACAAAAATCCATTTATAACCAACTGGTTTAACATTGGGTGGTGTTGGAACGACAGGTCCAAACACTCTTCATTTCGTGAAGGAATCCAATTCAGCATGAATTGCTTGTTCCATTGAGGCCAGCCCGTTCTTTGCTGACACTCAGTAACGGTACATGGTTTATCATTGTTCATAATGCCAGAGGCCACTGCGTATATGAACACATCATCGATGACAGTCTCCTTTTGCTTCAAAATATCGTCTAAACTAGTATATTCGATGGATATTTTGAGGTTATCAGGATGATTAGGAATTGGTGTTGTATCAAGAACACGCTTTTCTAATACATCGCCATGATCATTAATGATCTCATGTGGCAAAACGGATGTAACAGGATTTCTCCTCCTCCGAGGTAGAACATCCTTAGAACTGACCGGTCTTCCTCTTTTCTTGGGAAGAGCGGTGGACTGGACGGCCGACGTCAGCGTCTTTTTCTCGGAGGGTACAACCCAAACAACATGTTCGACAAGAACATGGCGTGTCCTTTGCTTGGTGGGTACAACCCGAACAACATGTTGGATAGGAACATGGCGTCTCACAGGGACGTCTATCCTTGCAGGCACATTTGTAGCAGGTATATGTGCTCTCGTGACTTTCGCTAGGTAATTAAATGCGTCTGGCATTTGATTTGCAATATTTTGTAGACCTAGGATTCTCTGCACCTCCTTATAACTATGTGCATTAGGGGGATCGAGATAAGACATATTGGGTACATGCCACGTTAATTCACGTTGTTCCTCATCAACGTTAACGTGCATTTCTCCCCCTAACAGAGGGGAGATAGTCTCATCAAAGTCATAAACCGCATGTCTAGCGGTAAAAAGATCACCTGTCAAGGGCTCTAAATAGCGTATTATGGACGGGGATTCATAACCGACATATATTCCTCGTTATTTCTGAGGTCCAAAATTTGAACGCTTTAGCGGCTCAATTGGAACATTGACTAAACACTGAAACACGCGTAAATGTGTATGTCGGGCTAATATCTAGTTACCAACTGGTATGCAGATAGTGGTTGGGTGGCCATGGGCCTCAAACGGACCAATGCAGCAGCATGCAAAATTGCATAGCCCCATGCAGAGAGTGGAAGTTTGGTGCGCATGACCAAAGTCCTTGCAATTATTTTCAACCGCATAATAAAAGCTTCTACAAGGCCGTTTTGGGTATGAACATAAGCAATTGGATGTTCAAGATCAATTCCCAACGATATGCAATAGTCATCAAAAGTTTTTCATGTAAACTCCGTGATATTATCAAATCTTATAGACTTTATTTGATAATCCGGATGATGAGCCCTCAACTTAATGATATGGGCTAGGAGTTTAGGAAACGCTGTATTTCTTGTGAACAACAAGGCTATGTGTGACCATTTTATCGATGCATCAACCAAAACCACGAAATATTTAAATGGTCCGTATGTTGGTTAGATAAGTCCACAAATATCTCCTTGAATTCTTTCAGGGAATTGGGAAACCAATTTTGTAGGTTTCACTTGAATTGGTTTTATATTTGTCTTTCCAATAGAGCATGATTGGCATAGGCTTTTCGGATTGATCACAAAATTCTTTCCTCCAAGAGGATGCCCATGAGACGCGTTCATAGTTCGAAGCATCGTATTTTGACCCGGATGTCCCAGCCGGTCATGCCATGGCATATAAATGCTCTCATCCATTAGCGTTCACTGAATGATCAAATTGCTTTCAATGTTTTGGATTGTGGTAACAAACAAAACACTTGAAAGACATCTCAACTTCTTCAAAATACATTTTTGGCTGTATTGAGTGAAGGTAATGTAAAGGTATTCAATACCATTTTCCCGAGCAGTTTCAACATGAAACTCATTTTCTTGAATATCCTTAAAACTCAACAAGGTGCGACTGAACCTTGGAGAATATAAGGCCTCAGATACTTTGACAGGAGTACCATTTGACAACGTGAAATGTGCTTTACCAAAGCCTTCAACAAGGGTTGACGGGCCCGAAATAGTTGTCACTGAGGTTACTTTAGGCGTAAAGTTGATAAAATAACATTTATCTTTTAAGATGGTGTGTGTAGTGCCACTATCAACCAGACAATTAACTGCCCTACAATTCATGCCTAAGGTAAATAATTTAAAATTTGTCGAGGAATTTCTCAACGAAACAACTTTAAATTATGCGAGAAATATTAAAAAAATTATCCATAAAACAAACCATAATCTAAAAGAGATAGCCAATATCCAAAGGAAAAAAATATAATCCAAATGGAATTGAAAAACGACATAATCTAGGAGCAAAATAAGCTCAATTATTTAAAGATAAATGAAGAAATTTTTATTCTTCCATTTGAGCCACAAAGTCGGGGGTCTCAAGAATTTGATTTTCGCGAGTTTTGACCAGATTTGCTTCGACTTTTCTTCCCTTATGATAGTTCAGAACTTCTTGGGGACTTGCCTTGCATGTTCTTTGCATATGATCATAACCACCACATTTATAGCACAGAGTTGACTCTCATCATTTTCTCTTGGTTTGGGACGACTGGCCTTTTTATTGTTGTTCCTACCACGGGATTGCTGAGAAGCCAAAGGTCTTCGGTTTGAACGCGTGTCCAAACCTCACTTGGCTTGGGGAACATTACATTCCCCATGATTCCTTGGCTGACGGGATGACTGGCCCTTGTCTCGGTTCCCATATCGTGGACGTGGTCCACGAACAGCATAAGTATCAAGCATTGGAATTGCCTTTGTCCCAGTAGGACGAGAGTTACTATTTCTCATTAAAATGAGACTATTTTTCTCATCTAATAACAGCTGGGTGATGAGGTCGGGAAACTTGGTAAATTTTGACTGACGGTATTGCTTTTGGAGCAAATTGTCAGAGGTAGGAAATGTGGTGTAAGTCTTTTCCAATAAATCATTGTCAATCAATGTTTCACCAAAGTATTGGAGAAGAGCACGAATCCTGGATTCTTTAGCGTTATGCTCGGTAACGGTTTTGAAGTCTTGAAAACGTAGATTCAGCCAATCATGGCAGGCTTCAGGAAGCCATATGGTCTTTTGATGGTCAAAACGCTCTCTAAGAGAGTACCATAACATATTTGGTGAGGTGATTACTACAAATTTAGACTTCATTACGTCTGACAAGTGTCGGGAGAACAGAATCATCGCCTTAGCATTCAGTTCACGAGTAACTTCGACTTCACGTTCATCCTCAGCATAGATGACATCCAATAGGCCTTGGGCGTCTAGATGGTTTTGGATATCTTGAGTCCAATCCAAATAGTTCTTGCCAGCGGCATCCAAGATCAAAAAATCAAGTTTGATCGGCATTTTTGTACAACAGGAGAAAAATAATGGATTAGTCATCATATAAAATGACAGGTTTATATGTGCATGGTTTGTATAAGCACAAACATTGTTTCGAAATGACACGTTCTAAAGACACAAGTTTTGCTTTTGTGAATAGGTTCTCATTGATCGAACGACATGTCGATACTGAGACACCAATTCGGCAAAAATACACCTATATAAACACACTCGGGGAACTTATTATTTACTCAACCCCTTTCGGTAGCTCTACTTGAACACGACCAGGAAATACGGTGAGGGGGGTGGGCACGAATGCCTCTTAAAAACCGACCTCATTAGGACAGCGACTTCTGCCTTTATCTTTCCTAGACATCGTATCCAAATACGTGAGCCTATTTGGGAAAGATTCATAATTATTCCAACTTAAATGTGAATACATATACCGGATTTCAAAAAATTTCAACTCCAAAGCTACATCTAAATGTTTAACCTTGAGGAAAATTTCTACTCAAAAGAGATACATTGTAAAACGTTCAAATTCGAGTCAATTTATACGCTCGCGTAACATATAAAATAGCTTTCAACAAAATATAAAGGCATACCGTACTCATGTAAACTAGTTCTAACATGGAGTAGTAATATTAAAACACATGAGTTATTATTTAATCCAACACTAAAGTGTGACTTTTGCCATTTTCTATGTGTAATTAATACATCGCATATGTTATATCAATTCATGGGTAATAAATGATGGCATGCTAAGAGGCTAAATATAGTTAACATCACACAAGCAATTAATACTATCATGCAAGAGGTTTTTTTTCTATAAGATTTCTACAAATTTTAGAAGTTATAACAATTAAATCTTAGATCATTTGCATGTAAATAAGTATTTTCGGACTAAATATTGGGTAAACTCGTACATATATACTATTCTGTGTATAAGGAGTAACTACAAGGACTATGAGTGTAAATAAAGGAAACTATATGAATTTTAAGGGTAATTACAGCTCTGGTCCTATAGTTTCAGGAGATTTACAGAGAGACCCTAAAGTTTCAGTTAGTTACAGATTAGTCCTTCAATGTTCTAAAAGTGACAGTTTAGGTCCGACAGTTTATTTTGTCTAACTATACAAGTTATAACTCGTTTTATAAGTGACATACATGGATTCCAATAGAAATTTTTCATCAAAAAAAAGCATCCATCATGTAATATAAATCTTAAACATGAGATTTTCGGTTTTATTCTAGATTAATCATGCAATTTCTATGTTTTATTACAAGTAGAAATTGTGTACCTTAATTCGGAAATACGAAAGGATGATCGATATGTGATCTAGCAACCCAATAAACCCTCTTCCTAACTCGACGAGGAAGAAATATATCTGTATACTCACTTCTAATGAAACTATCTAGCTATTTCTTTATTTCGTCTTTAAACAAAGTGCCGATAACGTGTTGTGTGACCACTTTTAGCAAAGTATCAACATAGCAAGAAATGTATGGAGAGAGAGTAAAGTCGTCTTATTGAAGTATGAATATGTGTCACAAAGGTAAGGCTCTCATCCCGTTATATAGTCTAGAGGTGGAGTAAGTTACATGTATCACCATAATGAGAGGAAAGCTAGAAAGCCAAGAGTCTTAAACTTAAAGGTTATACATAATGTATGTAACATATATATGAATATGGACAACCACATAATGTATCACAACAATTAACAAATTAATCGATGCAATAACTTTACAAACCCTCTTATAGGGGAGGCTCCTGCTAGTACCCAATGCATCCATTATTTTTATAAAATTTCTATAGTTCCGTAGAGATTATGTACGCATGATATGTACGACCTTATGAAATAATTTCAATTGTTCCCTTAAATTAAGTATTTCGACTGTTTTTTTTATTGATAATGATAGTCGACAAGATTCTGCCAAATAACAATTATTTTTGATAAATTCATATGATGTTGATATAATCCGACCTTCCTGAATTTTCTTATGAAGAAAAATGTTCAAGTTAGTTATATGTTTATGCAGTTGCATCTAAGGCTATATATATATATATAATTTTATTTTATTTTGGCCAAAAGTTAAATTATATATATTGCCAAATAAATATTTTATGAGTACTTGATCGGCTTGTGATACGTAGAGAAACATTTTATTCCCTTGCGTGTTTTGAAGCAATCCATGATTTGGATTTGGCCTTCGAGATGAAGGATCTTAGAAAGACACGACAGTGACTTGGCCTGATGATCGAGTCTCGTATATATAGAATATGAGTCCATGATTCACTACACCCAGAATGTGTTATGACGCTTTAGTAAGTCGTCACATTCTCCGATGATCGTTTGATCACTAGCCATTGATATAGACCCATTCCGTCCCTGAAGTGATGTTGAAGAGATATCAAACCATGATGTTCATATCTAAGTACAATAAGCACATCTTTATACTTGGTCTAATGTGCTAGGACAAACATCTCGTCTGCTGTGAATGGTATAGCTCAACACATCATCGCGCTACCACGCTGCCACATGAATGGCAATAAAGACATACTTTGTTATCTTAAGGTAATTTTGAAAATGGACTTGTTTATCCCGTTTGTGTCATCGAGTGTACATACCCCCTCCGGTACTCGAATTAACACAACCTTTTTTTGGTTATACTGATGTCGGTTACTTATCAAACCCGCATAAGGGATATTCCTAACATGGTTTGTCTTTACCATTAGGAATAAGGAGATATCGTGGAGGTCTTGGAAATACTCCCAACTAATCACTTTGCTCTACTCGTGCTCTATTAGACGACTAGAGAGTGTATATGACTTCATGCTAGTATTAGCCATATTTGAATTACATATGTTCTGTCTCACGATCCAGATGAACCACTTGCCATATTTAAGGATAACAAATCTAGATGAAGCACTTGTCATATTTGAGGACAACTTGTTGTTATCAGTCAACAGAGGCATGACTAGATTATGGTATTTAACATTTCTCGCCGAAATAAATCTTCACATATGAAGTTTAAGAGCATCTCGTTGAATGCTCGTTCTATTCCACGTTAGATTTTCTTTCATCCAGTCATGTGCAAGTAGATGAAGCATCCAGAAGAATGCTCATACTATTTCTTAGAATATGAAATTATTGCACCCAGTTGTGTGCAAGTTAGGGGAAGCATTCAGAAGAATGCTTATGACTATTTAGCTAAAATCATTGTATCCAGTCGTATATAAGTGAGATAAAGCATCCCAATGAATGCTCGTGTTGATTAACACTTGTGAGTGTACTCTTTTGTTTTTAGACCAAGGGTTTGTACCACTGGGTTTACCTTGGTCAGGTTTTAATAAGACACAATCAATCACAAGTATCATAGTTTATTTAAGTTATCTTGAGACATCTTATGTTCAAGATGAATCCTCGCATCATGTTGAGTGCAAGTGAGGGGGAGCATCCCATTGTATGCTTGTGTACTCTTTTTATCCTTAGTCCAAGATTTTTTCCACCACTGGGTTTTTCCTTGATAAAGTTTTTAGCGAGACACGTTCCCATCATATCTCACTTAATATTGCCAAAATTATGGGGAGTATTTTGTTGTATACTTCTTACCACTGTGTACTCTTTTGCCCTCCGACCGGAGGTTTTTCTCACTGGGTTTAATCTGGCAAGATTGCCCTACTACTACCACTGTTGCACTCTTTTTCCTTCGATCGGAGATTTTTCCATTGGGTTTGTTCTGAAAAGGTTTTGATGAGGCACATTATTTTGTGGTTAGTTACTTACATGAAATTTCGGCTTATATCATTCTGCTACACAGTTTGTCCTAGGTACTGGTTTTATCCCATACTGGATTTTTCTGCCCTAAGGTTTTATGTGTTTAGCACTGCAAGTGAACTCGACTTAGATCGACTACATGAAGATAAAGGAATTAAGACGTTCAAATGGGGAGTGTTTTAGGATATTATTGGACATCTTGGGTCTTATTCTATAGGTCTTTATTTGGGCCTATCTTGGGCTTTCCTACCATATGTAACTCTACCCTCTATTATATAAAAAGTGTTACGGGGTGGTCTCTTGATGTATCTCTGTACACTCATAATGAATAAGACTTTACATGTTGTCTTTCTATACTTCCCTCTCTATATCTATATATTTATACTAACCTAATAACACTCACAATAAAAGCTTTATTTTAAGTAGACGGTGTCCTTGATCTGGGTAATTCGTTGTTGGTACCCTATAGCCCCAACATTAGGTTAGGGGTGGATCGACCCGTTGTTCTCTAAGAGAACTTGTCTAGCCTTACAGCATAAACTTATATTAGGGCTAGTTTTAGGAATTCGTAGCATGCCCAATAAGTTTTCACTTACACACAAGTGTGAGCAGAGATTAAGGAAACATTTTTCTAGACTTAGTACTGTCATATTCGTGCCTATGTATTAAGATGGTTGAATACCTTCCTAGCGATGTCGAAAGACAGGTAAAAGGGAGGGAGATATAATTATCATCGTACTCAGAATAGGATAGATGGGTAAAAAGACTCGATGATATAAGGAGAAACGGTGAAGTTTGAATAAAGGAGAAAAAAAGTCGAAGGCTCAATATAAAAAAAAATTATAACAATTAAAAATGAAAAAATGTGAGCTCCTAATAATGAAAAAATGAGAGATGGCGCTTTGAGTACACTGCCATGGAGATTATGCGATTGTATATATTTTTATATTGTATAAGTTTTTATCTTCGTAGTTAACTTTAATAAAAATGATGACTTGCAATGTGTTTTTCTTGATAAACTGTCGAACTTCGAACTAACGATTATATACTAATCATAAGGTATGTACAATATTAAATCAATCTATTTTGGGGCGAGGGGCATTTTTAGCGACAAATCTTAGGTATCTTTTGAGGTCTTACCCTATTTTAATATGATTATTAAGTACTTTTCATCTAGTTGTATCTGTGTGATCTCGTAAGAGTGGGGGACTTAATTGGTAAATTAAAAAAATAATTAGTTTGTGGGCGTCGTTGTAGTAAACTCTCACGAGACAAAACTCATCCTTTTACACTTTAAAGGTTTAACGGCTTGTTGCGTACGCTAAATGCAATCGTGTTTTCTACAATAGTGGTCTATATTTACTTTCATCGTATTTAGTTTTGGGTTAGCTAGTGCACCGAACTCTTTCGCACTTGGAAAAAAACTTATGAATTTACTCTTATCTTTTATCGCTTCCACATTCGGGACGAGCATTGAGCTAGTTGGTGATATGATTATACCACGAAATAGTAGTTTTTATTGGTTAATATAATATTAATTAGCATAGTTTCATTGCTATTTCCGTCTATTTATGCCATATTTAGCGTTTTTTCGCTTTTTCACATTTTAATTGCACATTTCTATATTTTTGTAGGAAAATGCATGGAATTAGCACAAAAATGAGACAATGACGTAAGAAAACCAATTGATGGACCAAAAGTGAAGAAATCAGAAGACAAAGGACCCCCAAGAAAAGACCAGAGTTGACCCAAACGAAAAACAAAGAAGTCAACACAAAAGAATATTCTAGAAGGGGACCTGACCGGTCACTGTGACCGGTCAAGCTTGACCGATTACAGTGACCCACCAGGTCAACATAATTCCAGATTTTTAGTCTAGTGTTTGGTTGACTCTTCTTTCCCATATATAATGAATTTTTCAGAGATTTTCGACACAACTCACAGAGGAAAAAGCCGAGAGAGGCCATCTCTTTAAAAACTCAATTTTAATTCCATTTTTCCATTTTTATATATACAATTTCATCAATTTTTAATCAACAACGCTGTTCAATACCAATCCGGTTTGCGCAAGCTAAGTTTTCTTGTGATTTTATTATAACTAGTATACTTATTTTGGTGTGTGTTCGTTGTTTTGCAATTGTTATCTTTTAATTATTGCTCGTTATTGCGATTATAAGATATATATATATATATATATATATATATATATATATATATATATATATATAAATTCGTGGGTAAACCCACTATTTTATTAATAAAGAATGGTCGTAATGACCTTATTACATCGAAAATCAACTTGAAAGTGCTAAGAAAATAAATAAATAATCAGACTTTCATCCGTTCTTCTATTCAGTTCAGCAATTTGTTGTAACTTGTCCACATTTTGTGGGAGCAATTGGGGATCTTTTTGAATGATCTTTAATAAAATTCGTAGTAGTCGAGAAGGCTATATTTGATATTTTTATGACCGTCGATCACATCAACGTCACTTTATTTAAAATCAAAATCTTGATCCCATTTTGATTTTGTTCTAAACGGGAATTTGGACAATCCACCTAATATAGCAGCGAATCGTATGTTTGGTTGGAAAAAACCCACGGAGTTCTGTGGAGAGCCACAACGCACCAAAATATGATTTGTCGGATCTAACATTGCAAACCCCACCTATAAGTCACGGAATCGGAGAGGCAGGGAGTATTAGATCTACTCCTTTCAGACAAGAGGAGCACACCGTTATAAAGATACATTGTAATCAGATAAGCCCATCTCCTCGTATATGTCAGCCGCTTTAGCCGCCTTTGTCAATTGTTAGCCTATTTTCTTTAGTGAGTAATCAATAGCTTGGGCTCTCGTATTTGGTTGATAAACGTAAGTGTTACCTGTAAATTCTCCACCAAATATCATGTATCCCTGAAGTATATTTCAGCACCACACTTCGCTAGCTCCTAAAGTAAACTAGTTTGACACATTGCGTATATGTGACCAATTTAATTGATTTTGATTTTGATTGATTTTGATTTTTATTAATCTGGAATGTTTTGGGGATATATTGGGGTTTAAACTCTTTTGCCTACTATTCTCGAGTATTAGGAAAAAAAATTTAGTGATAAGTGATACAATTTTCGCTTAATAAAATTAATAGACATCTTTCGATAGTGGGAAAATTGTTAAAATGGTACACAACCTATTAACTTTTAGTGATTTGCTACTCAACCTAACACACCTTTTAAATTGGTAACCAACCTAACACTTTTTCTAATTTGGTACCCAACCTAACATTTTTTTCTAATTTGGTACCCAACTTATGTGTTAAAAACCGATGATCGAAGACAGATTGAGTCCCTTAATTGGACTGTATACGTATATGTTGGGTACCAAATTAGAGCGAAACGTATAGGTTAGGTACCAAATTAGAAAAAATGTTAGGTTGTATACCAAATTAGAACGAAATGTATAGATTAAATACAAAATTAGAAAGTATGTTAGGTTGAGTAGAAAATCACTAAAAACTGATAGAGATTGAGTAACATATTAGAATTTTTGACTTTGATAGGGAGTGTGCAACTTTGAGAAAATATAATATTGATTCTTGATAAGTAAGTTAATAAAATATGATTTTAATGTGAAGTATAGAGAGGGATAGGGATGAGGTGATAAGAGGTAATATTAAATGTGAATGTTCACAGTTTGAGTTACGGGTGGGTGGGTGGGTGGGTAATTTCATGTTAACAATATTATATCCACATGGTAGAAGCCTAGAATATGTGAGATATTGGTGGTACTAATAAGTAGTTTGATAAACATGTTATTCATCACGTCACAAGTCATAATCCAATACAATACAATGCCAATAAAGATAATAGTGAAATAGAGCCCCCCACATAATCGAAGAAAATAAAACACGTGTCAAACTAAAAAAAAAAACAAACAAACAAAAACACCGATATCTTCTCTGGTCCTTGAAATAATAATAATAATAATAATAATCGCTCTCTCCTATAAACCAACCAACCATTCATTTGCTCTTTTTTTCTAATCAAAATCAAACACAACTACTAGATATAACCTCTAGAGAGAAGATATATATATATATATATATAAAAAAGAAGAAGAAGAAGAAGAAAAGAAAAAGGTATCTTATGGCGAATGAAGTGGCGGCAAGCACGATGATGCTGACGTCAGGAGCAAGCGTGAGGGCATACGCCTTGTTCTCCCCTCGCTTCCTTAGAACCTTCTTAACAGCTATCCTAAACACGTTAATAATGATCTTATTCTTTCCGTTCCGTCGTACCGTCACTGCTGAGAAGCTAGGTATACATCATTCCCTCCCACCCCCACCATTTTTATATTATTTTTAAAAAAACAATGATTTGTCCACTTAGGTTTCAAAGGTGGGTCATGTTTATTATTTATTTTTGTAATTATGGGGATGTTGAAATTCAAATTTTAACTAAATTAAATGTAAATTTTTACTCCCTCCGTCCCAAAAAATACTCAAAAATATGCACCTATTTGATTTTTGGTTAATCCCAAATTAGGCTTCTGTTTACATTTACGAGTACGAGGTGGTATTTATTTCTTAATTTCCAAATATACCCCTATTAAAAATGAACATCGATGATAACTAATTTTATACATTGTTATTTGTCAAAGGTAAATTAGTAAAATTTTAAGCATATTAATTATACCAACTAACTTTTGATGAAAATTCAAATTTGACCATCTTTTTCGTAGGGATGGAGTACATTTTTCTTAATATGGGGGTGTTAATAGGCCTTTTACCATGTACCTAGTTCCTCCCTTGTTTGGCACCCTCATTTTTTTAATTTTATTTCACTTAATTTAGTAGTTTATTTAAATTTTGGCATCCTAATAAACCATTCTTCTTGGCTTCTCCTTTGAACAGAGATCAGGGCTGCAACCGAGAGGGAGAAGTCGGAAAGAGGGAGAGGGGTTGTACGGGTGCCAGCCAGCGTGCCGTGGAAGAGCACGGCTGCTGAAGTGGCAGCAGCTGAGGGGGAGGTGGCTGCCAGACGGGCGGTGGCGGTTCGGAGGGTGGTGCAAGGAAGTGACCGGAACTGCGTTAGGGAGTTTTCGTTTCTGTGGACTTTAAGAGGGCAATCGATATTCACTCAGTCATGGACACCAAAGAATGTTCATGACAACAACACTACTACTATCAGGTTTTCTTTTTTTTCCTTTCTCATCTTCTTTTTTTGCTATGTTATCTCGTCGATTGTAGGGTGAATTTGGGAGGTTTCACGAATTATACAGTTTTTGGGCGCTCGTGGTGGCTTTGTATTATTCTATTTTATTTGGCACTGAACTATGCCCGTTAGTTAAATAATAATAAGTATATTTCTCTAAAAAAAATTGATTGTTTTTTGAAGAATCGATGAACATATAGCGTTAGATAGGAATGAGCAGCGGATAGAAATTCATTGTTGTGAAAAAGCGTGACTTCTCGTATAGCCGACCCTAAGTTCTTGGGATTAAGGCTTAGTTTCATTATGAATCATACTGCGTCCGTCCCGAAAAGATGGTCCCATTTGATTTTTTGGATGTCCCAAATTATCGTCATGTTTCCATCTACGAGTTGGTATTTATAATTAAATTTCCAGATATTCTCATATTAAATGAGCATTGATACAACTAATATCAAAGATTAATAATGTATTAGTCAAAGGGTAAATTAGTTAAATTGTAAGCTATTAATTATTATGACTAATTTTTCTTAATAAAAATCCAAATGGAAGTATTATTTTAGATTTCTCATTTACAATTTTTGGCTTCTCCCTTGGTTAAGTGACATTTACATTGCCACCCAGGAAATCTTATATCCTGTTATTAGAACAGTTGGGTCGAAATGTTTAGGATAACAAACACTTTCCAGTTTCTTATTTCGTATGTTGGCTCGTGTAACTTCTCTTTAAGTCATGTTTATGTACTGCTATGGAGAATTAAGGGAATCTGCTCATGCTGCTCCAAGATTTGGAACAATGATTTGGAAGTTTCTCCAGTTGCTGTAATGAGACGTTAAGGAGCTCAAAATAACAAGACAACAGTTAGGCTTGTTTGTGAATATTCGAATATGGTAGGTTGGTATAAAATTGGGAATTTTGAACATAGTAGATTATTGTTTACTCAAACACGTAGTTGTTGTCTTTTTCAGTTTTCTTATGTAAGTGATGTTTAAAACCAATAGGGTAGAAGTGGTTCTTTAGGCTTCTTAAATTTGAGGTGTTGAATGCGTGCTCTTGTTAGTTGGCAATTCAATTCCTATTTGAGCTGATATTTATCAGTGCTCTGCATTTTCATTAAAAAATTGGCATACAATCAGTCGAAATGTAAACATAATTGTTTGCTTAAATTTGATGTATGCTATCTTATTCGTTGTATCGTCTGGTTTACATATATTGCCTTCATAATTGGTTTTCGATATTTCTCTCATCCGCACTTGGTTTTTGTTAGCATTTATCTTTATTTCAGATCAAACGAGTGATTTATTTCAAAAAGAAAGATCAAATGAGTGATTGAGTTTCCAGTAAAAAAAGAGAGGAGGTTTTATTGTTCATTTTGAAATCATCACTTTCTGTGGACGGTGGACCCCCATGAAATATTGACCCTGCTTATTCTTCTTGTGTCTATCATAACTTTTGTATCTATGCTGCCTCAGTTCAATTTGAATTAGTCCTCTAATATAATTATTTAAAAATTGACACTCTTTTGTCTGCTTTTTTTAAAGACATCAGCAGAACACGGTGGGCATATTCCTCACCCATCATTTTCAACATCACTACTGTGGTCCAACTTGTTTTTTGTGCCCTTAATCCTATCTTTACACAGTTGGATTCTTTTATTGCTCTTCCTTTCTAAGTACCCCTGAATTTCTCTGTAACCTATACACACACATCCATATATTTATTATTTGCAAAAATTTGTGTAATTGAGAAAGTCCTGCAGAGCATGTCCATCGGAAAAGAAAATGTCTTTTTGAGTTGTTCTGTTGGATCTGTTCCAGTTCATTCATCATGCGTTGGATGTTTGAAGGCCAAAATTTTGGGGAGCATACTTTGTATTCACTTTTTCCCTAAATTTTTTATCACTTAAGAAAATGAAGAGAAGATAAGAGATAACAAATTCAAATGTAGTCAATTGGATGAATAAGTTGGTGTTCGTAGTTCAAAAAAAGTTGGAGACATGTACCGTTAAATTGATTTATTTATCTATTGTCGTACAATTTGTCTGGTTTATGGGTTTCAGAGCTTTCAGTAGATATGAGTTCTATATCTGACATTACTGATAATGGTGGCAGTGCTTCAATTATGAGCACACCATTTTAGGCGGAATCTGACTTTTGCCTTTGTGGCTTTGAGCTGTGAGGATAGGAAATAATGGCTTGTGGAAATTCATATGCTATTACCTAAATGACAAACATTTGAAGGAAACTTTGTTAATTATGATTTTGTAACGACTTAGAGAAGTAATAAAAATAATACTAGCATAACCTTTACGTGTTCTGAATTTAAATGCTGAATAAAAAGCCCATAATGATCTGTTCAAAGTGCCAATAAAAGCAGAGCTTTAGCCTCTTAGATTACTTTCATCGTCTTGATTTGCTGTGAGCTTAGAAATCGATAATTGGATAATATATATAAAATGTACCTGTTCCTACAAACTCGAGGTATTTTTCTTGTATGCTTCTTAATTTAAAAAGGCAAATATTTGTTTGAGTGAGGAGGACTTGAACATCTGTGTACCTTTCGATTCAAATTTGGACATGTGTTATAATTTTAGCAGTTTAGTTTGTTTTTTTGCACAATTGTGTTTAGCATGTCTTTGTGTTGCCAAAGCTTAAGTCTTTTTTCTACATCGTCGTCTTTGTAATTTTTTGTAACTTTCTGTGCAGAGGGATTGTGATAATATTGCATGGCCTCAATGAACATGGGTTCGTATTTTCTCTCCTCTTTTTTTCCGTTGGAAGTTAGGGTTGCTTTAAAACATGTTTAAATTTTAATTCATGCTGATTTGCAATTCTTGCAACAGTGACAGATATGATGTCTTTGCCAAGAAGTTAACCGCCAATGGTTACAAGGTTTATGCAGTGGATTGGATTGGTAAGTTGAAAATTTCTTACCTAATCCTTCTAGATAGAAGTCTTTAACTAAGAAAAATGTAGGAGAAATAAAACTGTAATTATGACTTACCTTTTGACATATTCATATGCTTAGTTTGTACTCATACTTGGGCGATTTATCCATGTTTCTCATATTCTCTCCGAGAATTTCTTTATTTGCATGTTGGTTTTTTACATTTTAACTATATTTATGAATTATGAATGAAGTTGTGTATATCCGTTTACCTTTGTTTACACTATAATTCTTAGCTTATTTTCTCATTCTTTTTAAATATAATGTTTTTATTTACATCTCACTGTTTAATATATACTATTGCAAATTCTGGGTAGGTGCGTGAAAAAGTTTGGAGTGATCAGAACCTGAATATATGGGTTTGTATTATTATATGATTTTTCATTGTGATCTGTTTTATTGTCTATATCTAGTTAAGATCTTACTATTTCATTTTGAGTTGAAAAGATTACGATTCTCGAACTTGTTCAAGAACTTCTAAACTTTGAAAGTACATATACATTTAATCTCTTTGCATTTTGAATTCACTTGGACAACATTGAGTGCATAGACACATTTTAGCAGCCATCATCTATTTAAGCTCATGTAGTTTTTTTCATGCTGGTAGGGTCATTTTTCACTATTTTATGCTTGCTCTGGATATATCCAAGAGTAATCATATGTTATTAACTGTGAAGGTAGACACCACTTTTTTCAACCATGCATGTGAATATTGTGATATTGCAGGGCGAACTTTATTCCTTTTTGGATAGCCCCTGGTGCAAAAAGTAACTTGTCAAGCTCCAAATAAGTAAGCTTTATGGTGAATTGAGAAATTAATTTGTTATTGATTGTGATAGGAGCAGAGTTTAATAGTATCATAAATGGTTTTACACAGAAGTAAAGATGTTGTCTGTACAAGTTTCTTTTGAAATAAAGTATGCTACAAAATTCTTAAAAAGTTAAAATGGCATATTAGCTCATCACTAATCCTCATTGTAGGGAAACTTTCAAACTCATAATTAGTGATTGATTTGTTATCTTTTTTCCTTCTAAAGGGAAGAAACATATCATACTGGTCATTTTCGTCCATATTGGAGACTTCATTAGCGATAGATTTGTTTGCCTCCCCTCCCAAAAAACATACTCATTCTGTTTTTTTTTTTTTTGTCAAATTCGACGCTATTTCTTGATTCTTTGTGGCATAACTTAATATTTTGTTTATTTCCTTTTCATTTCTTTCTTCTAGACTGTGTTTGTGTCAATATGTAAGTCAGTTTAAAGTAAGAAAACCATTTGAGATAATCGACCTTCTACATGCCAAATCTTAACCTAAGTAGGCATTATAGACAATTTTTCTTATTTTGTAGACGATACATCTTGTATACATGTCAAGGTGTTTTAAATTCTTTTGTTGGATGATAATGAAATTATATCTTTTGCATTTTACAGGGCATGGTGGAAGCGATGGGCTGCATGCATATGTTCACTCGCTTGATGATGCCGTTCTGGACATGGTACACATCTCTAGTTGTACTCGTTAAAGTTTGGGGTTAATCGCTGTTTTGTGTACTAATCTAAACTAACCACGTTTTGCGGTTTACTACCCTCAATTGACAATTTTTAATTGAGGAACCTTACTGGCATAATCCTACGATTTTGTATCATTCCGTCCAAAAAGTAACTTAAAAGTAACAAAAAGTAACTTAAAAGCAACAAATGACATTTTTACCCTTAAAAATGCAGGTAACCTCGTCATCTTCCCAATCCACCATGATTTTTATATATATACATACCATCACAACTATGTTTATATCTATACATACACAAATATCATTCTATTATAATAAGCCAACCCAAGTCAAATGAGGCTGCCCAATTTAGCCAATTTTTTTCAAAAATACCCCTATACCTTTATATTAATTACAATAATACCATACTCCCATAAAAATATAGAAAGTAAAAACTAATAAAACTATTTATCCCTCTTTAACAACCAAACATTCTTTTAAATCTTAAATTATGTTTTTTTTTGTATTATCCACGTATTTATATCATAACTATATATATTTTCTATATTTTTATTGCATTACGCGCCTCCACGCAACGTGTGGGGCACGATTACTAGTTTATATCTATGTAAACATATATATACATGCACACACATATACCTGTACATACATACACACACAAGTATATACCTAACCCCGGCGAGCTCTATTCCGATATCCTCCCCATCATTTTAAAATTGAACTTAACCTCAATCTCAACCATAACCCCTAACCATAATCACAATCTTTGACCCTAATCCCATGTATTATATACATATATTTTCACTAGAAATATTAGTTTATAGGCAAATGACTATTCTGCCCTTCAATGGGAATGTAAATGGACGGATTTGTACAAAATCACAGGATTATGCCAGTAAGGTTCCTCAATTAAATTTTTTGTCAATTGAGGGTAGTAAACCGCAAAATGTGGTTAGTTTAGTGCACAAAACAGCAATTAACCCTTAAAGTTTGTGCATATATATAAATAGATTAATGATACAGTTCATCTAAATGTTGGTATAACTTGTATTTAAATTTCTTGCAGAAAACTTTTATTTCAAAGGTGGTTGCAGAAAATCCAGGGCTTCCATGTTTTTGCTTCGGGCACTCGACTGGGGGAGCAATAATACTCAAGGTGACTTTAGCTTAATGTAATTAATCGTTCTATAAGTTTTCGAAACTATATATGTTTTCCGTTCGTAGTGGCAGATAGTAATTTCTTTAACTGCTCCATATCAAAACACACAGGCAGTTCTTGATCCCAAGATTGAAGCGTGTGTGGCTGGGATTGTACTAACTTCACCGGCAGTGGGGGTTCAGCCAACACATTCAGCTCTTGCTGTAAGTTTAACTCTCTCTGCCTTTTTCCTGTTTCCCCTAATTTCTTATAGCTGGAATTAATAATAAAACTTTTGTTCACGCCATAATATTAGTAACTGCTTTCTGGTCATAAGATCAAGATGAGAGGCAACTCAATATTTGTTTCTAATTCTATTTGAGTACTATTTTTTAATATTAATGTCTTTTAGACTCTGGTCTTTCTATGGTATGTTTTTATTGTCAAGATATCTTTCTTTTTTCCTTTTCTTTTTTTTCTCATTTACGGTTTCTCAATATTTGGTCGGCAATTCATTTTGTATTACATTGTTTTGTTTTAATTCTGAATGCTCGTGCGTTACGATTCTAGTAAAAATTTGTGGTTTCCAAAGATCAAAATTATTTTCCAAAGAAATAATGTTGTGAATATTAGCTTTATAAGGCTTTGCAAATTACAAGAAAACAAGGTCTGTTCAATTTCGGAGCCAGTGTGCACGAGAAGAAATAAACGAGTTGCTATAACCTAACACAATTTTTTCTTTTTAGTTATTGGGAGATTTTTGAAGAGGAACATTTAAAAGGGCCTATGTGTAATGTAAATCTCTTTCTAATCAATAGGTTCTTGCCCCGGTTTTCTCATTTTTACTCCCGAGATACCAACTAAGTGCTGCAAACAAGCAAGGTGCTCTAGTATCACGGGACCCAGCTGCTATTGCGGCCAAGTACTCAGACCCGCTGGTTTACACCGGATCGATACGGATAAGAACGGGTTATGAAATTCTTCGAATCACAAATTTTTTGCAACAACACTTGAAGAGATTGAGATTGCCCTTTTTAGTTCTTCATGGTACAGCGGATTCTATAACCGATCCAAAAGCTTCTCAGAAGCTTTACGAAGAGGCTGCTTCTGCTGACAAATCCATTAGACTTCTTAATGGGTTATTTCATGATCTGCTTTTCGAGCCCGAAAGGGAAATGATTGTTGAAGACATTATTAACTGGATCAACAATAGAGTATAAGAAAATATTCGGTCAACCGATTTATTTTTTTTTACAACGGTAGACCTACTTGCAAAACCTGTATTTTGACTTGAAATGACATGCACTCATATTTATGAATATCTTATCTGACATGTGTTTAAATTTGGAGGCATTGTACTGGGAGTGAGAATTTATTTGAAGAGAAAAAGTCGGAAGGAATAACCTCGATACAAAACTTGACCAGACTACCGTCAGTAGAATGACCGGCTTGAATAATAATATGGAATAGGGCCTTGGAGCGAGAGACTTTGTTTTAGGTGTTCCATTTAATTTTTGAAGACTCTTATGTAAGCTTATTATTATCAAAGACATTGTAAGACTGTTGTGGACATTATGTTAATTATTCTTTCTTTTTGTGAACCTTAAATGTTTATTATTCTATTTTGATCACCCGTTTTGTAGATTGGTTTGTTAGTTGTGCCTAATTAGGTCCCTGAGTAAGTTATATTTTTGGGAATCTCTTTGGTTTTGGAGAGGTGGGCATGAGATGCCCGCATAAAATCAGCCATTGGGAAATAAATAGACGTCACAATTGCTTTGTGACAAACAATCTTTGCCTTAGACTCTCTGATATTAAAATTAATGAATCGTTGGATCAAAATTAAAATTGTAAAACCCGAAATTAACCTTCTAAGACTGACCAAAATACCCATCAATAAACATTTCCCAGATCATATATTCAATTCCTACTAATTTAATTCAATCATAAGTCCAAAAACCAAGGTCCATTTTCTGGGTGTCAAAAACACACATTTTTTTTTTCCAACGTCTCCTCTTTTTTTTCTCCACTTTTGTCTTCAATCATTGTTATTTAGCGGAGTAAAAACCTCAAAGATGGAATCTTATTGTTTTGCTTATTCTTGCTCTTCACATCGCAGATTGTCGAATTGATTAAATATTTTACTGATTTTATGAAGTAAATGTTTTGGTCTATTCTGTGATTCAAATTTATCTTCTTAATAATTTTTTTGCAATAATATGATTTTCCTTTAAGCAATTATTTATGAATTGATATTATTAAGCTGGTCTAAATTTTGTTTGATTTTTTTGTTACAATTCAATTCGTCTGTTTTACTTTTGCTAGAACTCGGGAGTTTTCAAGGAAATTATTTGAAAAAAAATATTTACTTCCCCACAAAAATATATTCCGAGGGAAAGATTATATATGTGTGTGTGTGTGTGTGTGTGTGTGTGTGTGTGTGTGTGTGTGTGTGTGTGTGTGTGTGTGTGTGTGTGTGTGTGTGTGTGTGTGTGTGTGTGTGTGTGTGTGTGTGTGTGTGTGTGTGTGTGTGTGTGTGTGTGTGTGTGTGTGTGTGTGTGTGTGTGTGTGTGTGTGTGTGTGTGTGTGTGTGTGTGTGTGTGTGTGTGTGTGTGTGTGTGTGTGTGTGTGCGCATCGATTTAGAGATCAACTTGAACACTTTTTTTTTTTGTAAAAACGCTCCAAATCTAGATTTGATTATTGCAAATCTTCATTATTTCACGACGGAAACACAAATATGCGTCTTGTTTTTTTTCTGAGATGTATAATGACATATTTTGAATTTTTAAATTTTATCATAATTTTCAAAACATGTCATTATGCATGTCGGAAAAAAAAAACAAGTCGCATATTTGTATTTCCGTCGTGAAACCGTGAAGATTTGTATTAATCAAATTTTGATTTGAAACGTTTTTTACAAAAAAAATATATAAGTTGATGTCTAATTGATGTCCATATAACATTCTAATATTAATATGTGCAAAGACCTAGAAAGCCATACAACATTTTTTTTTAAAACCCTCATAATTAATTTATTTATAAAAATACATTGAATTCAAAAGGAATAAACTGCCCATCAATGAACCGTACCACCGTTCCCTCCCCTTGTCGGTTCCGAAATATTTATCCATCATTTGAAAAGGTAAATTTTGATACACATGTAATTATTGATTTGTCTAATTGTTTAAATACCCACTATACCCTCATACATTAAATTAAAATTTGACATAAAGACATAACTAAGGATAAAATAAAACATTTGATAAAAATTTAGTTGAATTTACAAAATTTTACAAAATGGACAAACAATATGGAATTTACTAAAAATAAAGATGGACAGACATTTCGAAACAAAATGAATATTTCAAGACACTTCCTCCTCTTCTCTCTCTCCCAAATGGGTGCAGTGGAGATAAAATAACACCACCATTCATATCATCATCAAATCTCGCAAAAGGGTTGTCTGTCTATTTATTTTATTATTACAAATTTTCCAATTATAATTCAATCACCACATATACGCATATTATTTTATAATGATGTATTTTACTTGATTTGAGTAGTTTCTGCATATCAGAACGAGATTCAGAAATAAAAAATTGTAATACACCCTGCATCGCATGACACGTCTACTAATATATATACACACACACATATAATAAGTTCGGTAATTTAGGAGGTATAATAACGCTAATTTGCGATTTGTTGTATGCTCTTGAACGATTTTGTTTTTTGATTTATGTTCGGTCTAACAAATTATTTAATGTATATGAGTCAATTGTTAATACACATTCCGTTTATGTTGTGCCTCAAAAAACTCACATACAATTTTTTGCATTAGCCTTAGATTCTTTTTTCATATGGACAACATAAACTTATTTTTGTTAGTTTGACAATAAAATCAAAAACAAACTACAAAAAAAATTGCCAAAAGAATTAACAAATTTTTAATTATATTAGGGAGATATAAGAGAAAAAGTAATACCTTTACTTTAAGAGAAAACCAAGGTATTTTTTTTTTTTTTTTTTTTTTTATGATGATACACATATTAGTACGCTATACACAGTAACACATGTATTACATAGATAATAGACGTGTAGTGGTACTGGTAGCAAATGAGCCAGAACTCTCCTCTGTTAAAGTTGTGGGAAATATTTTATCATCAAATTTAAGAGAAGTTGTTTTCCTATCTTTTATATAGAAAAATATTTTATAAGATTATAATTTATCATATCAAACAACCATTACAAAATCTTATCTTTCAAGAATTTATTTTATTTGCATGATTTCCCCCAGAACAAACAGAGCCTAAATAAATAAATAAAAAATCAATTGTTTTGTGTAATGGGGTTTTTGCTCACTCTTATAACTATTTCATATTTTTACCCTTGAATATTTTGTGTCATTTTGTTGGCACGCATGTATTTGATATAAAAGTCTAGATATGTACTTAATTAAAAAAAAAATCCTCTAAATTATTTGGGTGATTCAACCATTATTTAAGGGTGCCATCCTATTATTTACAATTTAAAAATAAATTATTTACTTGGCGGTTACATTGGGAGAAAATAGTGGGGATTGATTCTGGATGGAAACAAACCTATTATATAGTTTAAAATGATATAGAATTAAACTGATCAGACTAAAAAAAAATACTTTAGATAGTGTTGAACTTAGAGTTCAATAATGATTTTGATTATAACTTTGATTATGCGTTTAATGATTTTACGATTTCGATGATATAATGCTTGTCTTTTCCAAAAGTAGAATTTGTAAATTCCAGAACGCCAGAAAGATAGAGCACAGAAAAACGAAGCCACAGGTTCAAGCGGAACCAGAATCGGAGCTAAAACGAAGAAGTTACGGGCTTTTGAAGATTAACGAGAAAACAGAGAAAACTGAAGAACGATCGATCGTCTGTAAAAAAACGACCGATCGTTTTTGTTCTGATTTCTTCCAGAGAGTCCACAAGAAAAACGATCCATCGAAACTCAGAAACGACCGATCGTTTTCTGAATAACGACTGATCGACTGTAGAAAACGACCGATCGTTTTCTACAGAATTCGAAAATAGTTTTTCAGCTTTTTCTGGAAAATAGCTTAAAACAGCCTCAACCACTTCTAATGGTCATAACACAGAAAAACAGACTTTTTGGCGTATATATACCACCCAATCTCTCTTTCAAATCCAACCAATCACAATACCAATCAACTTCCTTCAACCTCTCATTAAAAACCCTAATATCACCATTTTGGTGCATATATATTCGAGAAAGAGGAAAATCAAAGAGAAAGAGATTCAAGCTCGATTATCATCAAAAACTCACCAATTAGCTTTTTAAGAAGCAATTAGAATAGTGAGTGTAGTTACATTTTTGTAACAAAATTTGTATCGAGTGTTTTATAAACTCAATTGTGAGCGAGTGAACGGGTAGAGGCTTTGTAAGCAAGTGAAGCTTAAAAGCTCTAGGTTTTTCATTCGTGTACTCATAAATTTAGGGGGAGTCGTAGACTCATAGACGTGTTCTCTTGCACTTGTATCAAGAGTAGGAATCTCGGGTAGAGGATGAGCCAATCGGGTCGATTGAGCTCGATAGGGTTTGTAAAATCCGGAAGAAACATTTTAGTGAAATACTCGGTAGTACCGAGGAGAGGACGTAGGCGCGTTTGCCGAACCTCTATAAATACGGTGTCATTTTCTTCCCTTGCTTTTACTTTCCGCAACTTATATTCTTGCGTATTTATTGCTTGCGTTTAGTTATCTTAGCAATTTATTAACTCTTGTTAAAACGCTTAAGCTTAGAATTGCATAAGTTGGGTGGTTAGTTGCATAGAATTTTAATTAGGCGAAAATCGCCATAAACCTTATTCACCCCCGTCTAAGGTTTAGCCGCACACGGGCCAACAGATAGTTTTATATAAACTTGTAAAATATATTTTCAGTAAAACAAATAAACGCTTTAAAGCTTAGATCGTTAGATGAAAATCAATGGTTAGGATGTCTATGGCCGTAATTAATGGCCCCAACTCGATTAGCGGGATGTTAGAGATGGTATTAGAACACCTTATTATGACACTCTTAGGACCCTCGGTAGTAAAGACTATTCATTTTCGCTATTTGGAGGATTTTTAGTATAATTGAATTTCATGACAAAATTCGTTTTGAAGGATGGTAGAATTGTATTTCCATATTTTGATATATAAAATATATTTTTATTTGAATTATATTAACATGTATATGTAAATATTGAGACTTTAGTTGCAAGGCTCATTCATGATGATGTGGTTATAGAAGCTTGTTTATCATTAATTAGTCACTCCTTTAGGTTACTATTAGCCTTACACGTGTAAAGTCTACTTTACTAGATGACACACACCACCGTTTCAATTTATACTACTCATTATATAATAAATATTAGTAACACCTCAAATTTATGCAACATTCTAAAAATATATAAAAAAATAAAATAATAATAATTTCACAGTATTAATTTGAACAATAAATCAAATTAATAAATATTTAAAATTGAAAAATGAAATAAAAATAAGTATTATACCTGTGAGAAAGATAAGGAGAACAAATAAAAAGTTATAAAATTTTAAAATTAAGAGAATGGAAACATGTAGTAGACGCATATAAGCAGTTACACTACTTTTAAAATTTCAAATTTCAAATTTTTTTTTTATTTCTTCTTTTTTCTTAATGTGTACTTTTTTAAACTATTAAGAATTTTTTATAAATAATTATTTTAAGATTTAATAAGTACTCTTCACATACATTATAGTATGATATTAGTGGTAACCATACCATATAAACGTATTGCATATGCATATGACAGATTTACATACAAGTTGATGAGATTTTTGATAGTGTGATTTTAAGAAGTACGCCTTGGCAAAATAAGTATACCAGTGCTTCAGAATTTATCTTCGAGATTTTTGTTATTTAAGTATGCTATCCATAACATGGTTTCCATTGACGTATTTGGTTATTTATTTCGTTATTCTGTCATATTATGGATATACTATTTACTGAATCTCTCTGATTCACCCCCTATCAATTTGATTATGTGCAATGTATTAGTGGAGGGTAGACAGACGAAGAACTAGAACCCAACATGTTTGTTATATTTAAAATGCATTCTTGTAATTCGATATTTTGTTATAGAATTCAGTATTATTTTCTTTTTAGTTTACTTTATAACATCTCGATTAGGGGGGCTGTTACAAACTATAACGCTTATTTAGAGAAACTTATAATAGATATAACTCTATTTCTATATGGATTGATAAATTGGTATCATGAGAGGTAAATATTACTTAACTTTGCCAATTAATGATTTGGTAGAACGGGAACAATCCTCATAATCTTCTTTAACTCGTTCATTTAAGTCAATTCATCCGTGTTAATATTGGACATAAAGTGCTGATGATTAAAGATAATAATTAGTTTGGAATCCTTAATTGCATTACAGAAAACATATGGATTTGTCAAACACTGCAAAATCAAGCGCTTTTATTTTTATTTTTAAATGTACGTTTACTTTGCAAAGTAGTGTGTAAGTGAATTGACCATTAGTTTGCAGAGGTGCATAAAAATCCCAAATCATATCATTTGTTGGCTTTTAATACTTCCATCGTTTGTTTTATTTCTAAGTCTTAACAGTATCACATGTTTAGTGTTTTGGTTTGTTCGAAGGATTTCAAAGAGGTGTATGCTAGAATTTGGTATGCATGGTTTTCGATGAGTAAAAAATAAAATGTACAACTGAGTTTTAATAAACTACAAACATATAAAGTTTTTTCTCCTTCATACTAATATTTAGCTTAGCATACACTGATGATGCTTCACATATATATCATTTTGTGGCAAACGTATGTATCTACATAAAATTAGCAGCCAAACTAATGTTACCTTGCAAATATATTACGGTGACAATATTATTTTTCGGGGTTTTATAGGTTTAGTACACCAACTTATTTGCTTTTAACGATTTGTGTACTCACCTTTCAAATTTTCCAATTTATGTACCACACTATATAATAAATTTTCAATTTAGGTACCACCGTCTTAATAAATCACGAAATCACGTGACATTTGACAAACATTAATTTGAGAGGCTAATTTGACAATTTTGCATAAAAATATGTCACCCTATAAAAATATTTTTCCTAATTTCACACATAACAAAAAATTGGATTATATGCTAAATTTTTTTATGTGTGAAATTGGGGTAAAAGTTTTCTAGGATGACATATTTTTGTGCAAAATTGTCAAATTAGCCTCTCAAATTAATGTTTGTCAAATGTCACGTGACATGATTTCGTGATTTATTAAGACGGTGGTACCTAAATTGGTAAATTTGAAAGGTGAGTATCCAAATCGTTAACCGTAGATAGATTGGAGTAGTAAATGTAATTTTTCCCATTATTTTTCTGTTATTTTTTTCTTCAATCGGTTCAGGTGAGCTTTCAACTTCCACCTCCTGATCCCCAACTTGATTCAAGAAAGAGCTAGTGAATCTGGCTGTAACTAGTGTTGGAAAAAACCATGAAACATAATGTTTTTGGAATTGTTCATGAGTCCAAAAGTTTGGTCAAATTTTATTCGAATAATTTAAAGTTTAGACTCCGTACTCAAATGGTTTGAGTAGCTTATGTGACAAGGTTCGAAACGATGTATCGCATGACCTATTCGGTGAATCGGTGTGAATGGAAATTGGCTCCGAAGTTGGACCATGGAGAGACGAAATCTGAAATTTTTGGAGAGGAATTGGAAAATCAAATGGATGGGGAAGCCACCCAAATGATTATCTCACATCAAAGAGGAAAAACTATTTTGAATAGTTTATATACATATTCACCACTAGAGAGTGATAATAGTGTGTAGCCTCATAGATGTGTGTAGACAAGTCTACCACACACGCGCTTGCTTGGTCTCGGTCTTGGGCCCATGCGCGGTCTCGGTCTCGGTCTTGGGCGCATGCACGGGCTTGGGGCTTGGGGCGACTTGGGAAATGTTCCGATTCCGGTTTCAAGAAAGTCTGAAAGTTTTGAATAATAACAAAACAGTCCCAAAAAGTCTCGGGCGCACGCGCACGCGCGGGACTTGGGACTTGGGACTTGGGGAATGTTCCGGTTCCAAGAAAGTCTGAGAGTTTTGAATAATAACAAAACAGTCTCAAAAAGTCCAGCAAACTTGTAACTGATGCAATTAAATGAGAATAATTGCATCATTAATTCAGCAGTTTCGAATACTAAATTAAGTGACAATTATGGCTGAGATTTCAGGTTAATCTATAAGTAGCCAGCTCTCCCCCACTCTCTAAACACATTTTTTTTTTCATTCTGAAAACAACAGCATAATTTTCCATAGCATATTAGAAAGAGAGAGAAGCACCCACCAACAGCTCGATATTGACTTGTCGCCAGTTTCCGGCGAGTCATCCGAGATGTTGTACATTGGAATTGAAGCGCCAACGCAACCAGAAACCTTAAGGTAGTTGAGCGAATATCGGTTAAGGGCAGACTGTTTACAGTCGTCTCGTCTATTTATTTCTGTCTTTTAATTATCGCAATTTAAATTATGTCATTTATATTTTTGTCTTTTCAATTTTGTAATTTTAATTTGCTGTACTTAGCTGTAATTTTTAATTCTGTTTTTACCTTTATGTAATTTCTTTAAACTACTGTTTTATTCTGTAATTTCAATTCTGTAAGTAGAATAGTTTCAATTCAGTCATGTAATTTCTATTTCAATCAAAACAGTCCGGCTGTTAAGTTTATACTTTCCAGTCCGGCAGTTTCTATTTATTGCAATTCAGTACATCAGATTATTAATTGATAATAATCTGAATAACGTTTCCTTTAATTTCTTTTTAGTAGATACATGTTGTAATCTGTAATTTCAGTTTCAATTCTGAATTAATAAAGATTACACTGGTTTTGATTATTTGTTTTTAGTTATTTATTATTGTTTAATTGTTATTTCGTATACGGAAACTAACGACTAGTTTGTGATGAAATAATGTATTAAACATTTCTAATGTCATAACTCTGATTTGGTTGAACTCCTCTTTCATTTCCTCTCTGATTTCTTCTTTGATTTTTTGTTTTAATTCCTAGCTATCCATGATCCATATTTGAGATAGAGAAGAAAAATTTTTCTGTGATAAAAAAAACTCGTAATTTGTTATAGTTAACGGAAAATCGAGATGGGCAACAATAAGGAAGTGGTGTTAGGGTAGTGGGGTTTTATGTGGGAACTTCTTTTTTCCATTCGTATATTTCTACAAAATAGTAATAAACTTCATTTTACAAAGAGAACGTGGGACATAAAATTATGTTATATGAAGTTCAAAACAATACTCAACTTTGATAATACGCAATCCGAATATATAATACTTTTTATATGCATAAACAAAATATTAACTAATTTTACATATTCTACCTTTTTTACTTTATTAGAATATGTGTCAAAATCAATGGGCAAGTATATGGAAAATAGGTGTCTAATATAATTGAAAGTTGGGAACAAACAATCCCACCTTTAATTATTTTATTACGAGTACAAATTGACGACCACTATCACAAAAAATGTTACTAGCTAGTACACTCCGCTAATCATTGTTATTATATTATTCCATCCGTTCCAATTAATTATCCTTTACAAAATTACGTACAATTTTAACTAACATATAACATGTATCAAAATTATCGAAATGAAAATTTTCAAAACTAAATCATATAATTTAACGTTTGAACTATATGATTAACTTTTGAAAATTTTTATTCCGACAATTTTGATACAAGTTATTAACCGGTTAAAATTACACGTAGTTTCGTAATGTACAATTAATTGGGGATATATGGAGTAATACAACAATTCTTACATATTGTTAACAAATAATCACTTAATATCTTGAATTATGTGATTCTGCATGCCTACTTGTATAGCCATTGGTACAGTCCGCTAATCATTGTTATTTACATTTAGAATCACAAATATCAAATAGTTTGGTGTAGTTAATATTACAAATACTAGCTATTGAAATCACAATTGTATATGAACGCTTATATTATCACTGGCATTGGCAAACACATGTGACTAATGGTTGCTGTACCAACCCTATAATTTGATAATAAATTCATTTTTTCTGTTTTTTTTAAACTATTTTGAGTTGGAAAATAAGTTTCCATATATGTCAGCATATTCTTCGTTGACAGTTCCATGCTATCATTTGTTCATATTATCAGCCGTCACCGAATATATGAACAAATAATAAATAACAGTCTCGTTACACTTCAATATCGTCTAATCTAGCATGATCGACAAATATTTCGAGATTATTTGGATGAAGACGAATTCACACATCTATTTGATACTTTCTAATCTCGTGCGACAAACGAGTTATAGTTCACCTCTTTTGTGGTTGAAAGAATAAAGAACCGGTCAACTTCCTTGTTTCTTGGGAAAGACAACAAATTGGACGGCCGACGCCAGCATTCTTTGCTTGGCGGGTTCAACCAAAGAAACGTGTTTCGACATGAACACGACGTCCAACAGGGACAACTATCCTTGCAAGCAATTTGCAGCTGGTATATATTTGACCTCGTGACATTTCATAAATTGTCAAGTGCATGCGACACTTATTTAGACTTGAGTGAGTCTATGCACTTACTTATCACTTAGTGTAATTTCGGATTAAACTAAAACTGAGTGGATTATGCCACACTACTTCATGTAATTCCTTATCAACGTTTACATGCATATCTCTCCCTAACGACGGGGAGTACAATCTTAGCAATCTCACTTCCGCATGTCATGTGATAAAAAGATCGCTTGTCAATATATCTCTATCAAATGATAGGCCAAGGGATTCATAATTGATGTATGTCCCTTCATAGGTCCATATTTCTAACGCTTTATCGACTTAATCAAAATACTATTTAAGCACTTAAACACGCGTTAATATGAGATTTATGACTCATAACTAGTTACAACTATTATGCATGAAGTGTTTAAATGGCTATGAGTCTAATAACAGACCAATGCAGCAGTATGCGAGATATCATAACCCCACAAAGAAATAAAAATCTTAGTGTGCAAAAATAAAAAGTGCGTGCAATCATTTGTTGTCGCCTCATCAAACTTTCCGTGAGTGCATTTGAGTCTATACATAATAGAAATGATATTCATCCTTGACTTTTTGTAAACCTTGTATAATTTCCGGAATATTTTGCCCGTGTTGGAGCAAGTAGTTGCTTAAGGTGACTATTGATTGAAATGACTCATTTGACGACACATTTAGGATAACGCTACTATCATCTGTTTCCGGATCATTTTCATCATCATTGTACATTACCGATTGAATAATTTCTTCGTCTGTAGGTGATTCCATAACTGCATCATTCTCGTTAGGATAGTTCAAAATACGTTCATCATCCATTACATTTTTATATCGTAAATTAAAAATGACATCATATAATTCTTGGATATCTTCATCTAATTCATCAACTTCCGGTGAATATATGTTATATATACAATGTATATATGTTATATTGAAAAACTCTATTTAAAATAATAAATATTCATTTATCGATAAATGAATAATTTATTCATTTATCGATAAATTAATAAACTCGCTAAATGAATAAGTTTTTCCGGTACCAAAGTGTATTACTTTAAAAAGGTTCTGTAGCATGTTACTTAATAGCCTTACCATCATCAACTTCATACATTGCAATCAATTTTTGTTCCTTTTCCTTTCTCCTTTAAAGTTGCTTAAAAGATTAACCAACTTATTTTTCTCGCTCCAGGGGAACTTCTTATACTCCGGATTCTGAAGGACTGCATATCCCTATCACTTGTCGAACTAAGCCAGCAAACAAAATAACCATGCAAAGAAATGAAAACCCGAGTGTTTTTGCCACTCTCTCTGTGTGTGCGTTCGTGAGAATGCATGTCTCCATATTATGTATTGATTAAAGCAGCTCGTTTGCAGGTAACTCGGAGAACTAACAAGATTGCTATGAGGATATCAAGAACTAACAAAATTGCTTCATATGGAGATTTCTCAGTAAACTTGATGAGGGTTTCAAATCGATATAGTGAAACTCGAAGTGCCGAACATAAAGATACTTGTAGGTTCATGGTCTAGCAGATACTATTGCCGCCTTGTTTTATAATTCTTTTATGAAATTATTTCATTTCTCTTAGCATTCATAATTTCATACCCTTAAGATTTTTTCGTGGCAGTATCCATGTCGCATTATAAAATTCTTGAATATTTACAATTTTTGTGGTCAGTCAAAGACTATTCGCCAGCTCATGGAACGTGGGAGGCATCACGCCAACGGAGGACCTGGTCATAAAAGATTGGCTGGACATGCAAAATCACAAGGCTGACATCTATGTTCTCAGGTAATTTTTAGCAGGACAATCCAACCTTTTAAACACTTAACTTCTGTATTACCTCTAGTTTACAAACCTTTTAACTTTAATCCTTAAACCTAGCAGATAATTATCGTAAGAAATCAATATTGTTAGCACAATACCTGCAAACTTAAACAATGAGGTAAAGTTCACTATTTTTACAGAAGCAGAAAAAAAAAAAACATATGAAGTTGAGTGTTGTAACACACAAGTTGGTTGAACATAATACTAAATTAGATTTCAATCAATCATTAATACATTGTTCAAAATTACTGAATCAGGTTCCAAGAGATCGTGCCCCTCAATGCTAAAAGTATCCTGAGTTCAAAAAACAAGATGATTACCCAAAAGTGGGATCGCTTGATCGAAGACGCTTTAAACAAAAGAGTAACACAACTAAAAACAACTGAACAGGCAGAAGTTGCAGAACTCAAAAAGGTTTTTCCTCTAGAAGAAGATAATCGCGATTCTCGGGAATTTCAATGCATCATGAGCAAGCAAATGTTTGGAATATTTATCAGTGTGTGGGTAAGGAACAACCTTCGTTGCTATATAAGGCATCCAACTATTTCATGTGTTGGCTATGGCATCATGGGTTGCCTTCGAAACAAGGTAAAGAGAAAAATCAACTCTACAGGAAACCAAATATTATTGTACTTTGTTTGGTTGCAGCTTACAAGCTCAGCTCATTTGATATTTTACATAAAAGCTGGACTTGCAGGACCACAGTAAAAGGTTGAGGTTAAGCTAGAAGCTGCAACCGAGTTTTTTCTGAACCTAAAATAATAGAGCTTAGTCGCTTAAAAGATGCAACCAAACAAAGCCTATATTTGTGTAAATTCATAATTATTTTTTTCTTAATGGAAAACATAAATTGGAAAATCCATGACTACACATGTGTAACTTAGTGCTTGATGGTTAAATAGTACGAGACCAGAGAGAAGTAGCCTTATATGTATATTCTCGACTTGTGTAACTTATATGATCTCAAATGTATAACTGCCCACTGGCACACAGGGGTCGGTGTCTGTGAGGTTTTTGTTGCACGAGACAAGCTTTTGCTTTGTGTGTCGTCATTTAGCTTCCGGTTGGAAAAAAGGAGATGAGAAGTACAGAAATGCAGATGCTATAAAGATATTGTCACGTACAAGTTTTCCCAGTGGCCCTTCACATATTTTGCCAAAAAAAAAAAAATACTAGATCACAATGTATGTAAATTCCTCCTCTTCAAAACTTGGAACCATTTAAAAGTAAGTATTTTAATTGTTATGATATCAAGACTAAGTGAATAACTAGATTACTATTAATTACAATTGTTAACTGTAAGCATTTTACTTTTGTAAAAAAGATAGCACCGTACCTTACCATCCCATCCCAGTCAGTCCCTTTTGGCGGAGAAGCTTTCTGTACACATTTTCTCTCAACAATATGATCCAGATCCTCAAATTCCTTTATGGATACTTAAAGGACTTTCCACCCTTATATTTATATATCTCCCCTTCATAACACATTGAGCATATTCTTCTATCTTTCCTAATGAGTACGATCCTCATGTAGTCGGGTCATCTAGTTGGGTGATTTGAACTACAGAATCTTCCTTCCTGAGCTCATCACAAGATCGTTAGTCGACAGAAGACAATGGGACATCTTGCTTGAAAATGATCAGGTACTAAAACTCAACTAGATCTGGACACGTTGGGAAATTAGTATCCACTCATAAAAACTGACCCCTTTTTCGCTTTTTGATGATTATAATAAAGCTCAAGGCCGAGTTCCAAGAAGGCCATGTATTTGAGAGTTGGCATGAAGAGATGATAGAATTTGCACCTACATACAAATATAACCCAGGTTCAGAGGAGTACTATAGTACAAATGAAAAAGGAGAAGGAAAGAAATTACATAGTCCTGCATGGTACATGTGAAAGTGTGCTTACATATACAAAATGTCAATTCTCCTTTTATTTACTGTCAGAGAATGTCAAGTTTACCAATTTCGAATGTGTATTATTTTATATTACATTACAGATTTAAGAACTATTTTGCAGGTGTGACCGGATTATTTGGTATGGGAAAGGATTGAAGCAAAACAACTATAGTAGGGGTGAATACAAATTGTCAGACCACCGACCTGTTAAAGCAATTTTCACAGCACAAGTCAAGATTTTGAGACAAACAGATAAAAGAAAGCATTTAGTCACACATAAAGGATGGATAAAGAGGCTGATGGTATATTTGTTGAAAAAGAACTAAGCTAAGAAAATAGTTTTTTTGTTGATGAAACATTGTCACATGATTCTTCTAAGTTTTCATGTTAAAAACAAACTGAATTGACTTGTTAAAGATTAAATCTCATGCCCAAATGTTTTTATAATTAGACTTCCTCCCCAACGAGGGAGAGCTCCTCTCTCCCTTACGCTTCTTCACTTGTGTATTGTTATATACTGTAACCTGTACTTAAATGAAGGAAACTAGTGTAGTATTCATACTCCTTATTCTCCATAATTTGACAATAATCAATTTCTTATATTTGGTCAAACTATATATAACTAAAATATGGTTCAGAGAGGCGAAAAATGCAGTCTCCTTAATTTTATGCTAACTAGATGGATTTAAATATCAAATCTTGAAATAAAGTCCATCACGAAAGAAGCACACATTGTCATAATCAAGGAATATTACAGCAAATATGTATTTTGTATTTATGAGTTTTTACAAGCTCTGTAAAATACGATTTAAATAATCCAGGCAAAATCAAAGTCAAGTTTCTGCTGTCAAAATTATTCTCAAATGGGTAAAAACACTTGCTGGGTACTTGGCCTTCATGTGTCTCTCTGTGTGAATTTGAACTGTTATCAACAGTTATCATAGTTGGTAAAATGAAGGATGAATAAAAGAAAAATTACCAAGTTCTGCAGTCTAAAATCATCTGCATCCGTGTCTGTTACCGTAGTAGCAAGATTAACCAATGACAAGTCATAGGACTCGTTGAATTGCATTAATGCATTATAATCATAGTCCTGCAAGATATTATATGGTCAGCATAATACACAGCTGCAATATATTTGAAAATGGAACAAACAAAAACATAGTTAACCTACTGGGGCTAACATAGTGGCCAGAACCCGCACTCTCAACTAAGAGGTGCAGGGTGAAGGGTTCGAGTCTTATGAAGGGGGTAGGTGTGACATCCTTTAATCCTCAGTACTAGATATTAAAAAAAGGAAAGGAAATACATAGTTATTTTCAAACAACAATATCCATTAAATGAAACATATTGTTGAGAACAGCATAAAAAAAACATTAACACAAATAGTTCATCAGAGTGATAACACGTAAATGGTAAATCAGACTCTAGTATGCATTTTTGTTAATGATTGCCTTATTCTTTTATTTTGAAAATAAAATGTCCAAATTATCCTTTTGCGCTCTGCGGCTTAAACAAAGTCACAGTTAAACAATTATTCTTTATATAACCCAATATTACTAATTCCTCTTGCAACTCATAAAGAATGGACATTTGTGTTCCAACTCATTGAAATGAGAAGCCAAATAATGCTTCGACTGCAAGAACTATCCACTATCTAGATCCTTACAATTTCAATGAATTTAAAGACAGAAATGCTTTTTGCAGACTGCAGAGTATTGCTACTCAAGGACTCTGTCTGCCCCTTTCAAAAGCAGTTTATGTGCTGCAGAAAGAGAAGAGGCAGAGGGAAGAGTAGAGAGGAGAAGCTGTGGTTTTAGAGTTTCAAGAATTAAGTTGTCTTTTAAACACTATGTAATACGGGAGTCTTAAAAGTACGATCTTAGCTCAAGTAAAATTGGTAAAAACAAATTCAAATAGAAACCAAATGACAAGAAACATTTCTAATAAGAGAACAATTATCAATGAGGAAGTTTTGGGCACTAGAAGCTTCAGCCAACATTATTTTCCTTGACAAGCAAGCCTTCTAGAAAAGTCAACCATATTTCACAGACGTCTTCGAAATAATTGCAACAAAACATTATCTGAAATATTAAGTTAACAAATTCTGTATCAACTAGGAACTCATAGCTTTAAAGTTCAAGTGATGAGACACAATCATAGGTGGTCGGATACAAACATAAGATCTTTAACATTCATGATTAAATTGAGACAAAGGAGCATTTAGACATATATAACATGAAATTTTCAAGTATATTGTTCTCTTCTCCTATGCAGTCAAGAATGGGAAGAAAATGTTGATGCAACTGTTACAGAAACGAACTAGAACCAAGTCCATTCAAGAAAATTAAGTATTGGTTCTTGTTATTACCACTCCTTAAAGAGTAGTTTGAATTTAATCGGGAAAAGTCAATACAAGCCAACAAATGGGAGAAGTACACAAGATTATGATCACAATGGATGAAAATTAAATGTGTCAAAAGATGATGTTAATAGATAACTGTATTTGTTTTAAGACGAGGCTAGAAATCAGTAAATGATTTAAATGCCCTCAATTGAAAGAGAAATTCGACCAAGCTATCGTGATATTACCTTTTGTATCCAGCATCTTCCTTCACCAAAACCCACGACAAGAGCAAGTCCCATCCTTAAAATGATGGAAACGACTAGAGTCCCTGAGAATAATTTCATGGTCGATAATTCTAGAAATATAAGTAAATGCAGTGTGACAATCACCGCAGACACGCAAGTTCTTGGTAATTCTAATAGGCACCCCAGAAGGCGTAGTGAGAATGCCATAAGCAAGAGCTAATTTCTCGCTATGTTCAAAAAGAAGATCCCCTTTCTCTTCATCATCCACATCATGCAATGCAAAACTTGTCTCTGGAACATAGCCAAAAGCTTTAACACGTTGTATCAAATCCGCAAGAACTTCATTTATTTCTTGAGATAATGGATGGTATCTATCTCCCACGTAAAATGACGCGGTACCGTTTTTCCCTTGTACCCAACTACAACCAGGTCTCTTTCTAATCCCTGTATTTTTCATCAAAGATCTTACCTTTGCCACATCCTTCCATTGCCTTGCGTTGGCATATAAGTTTGAAAGTAATGTGTACGAACCATCGTTATAACATTTCATTTCCCTTAATTTACTTGCAGCAAATTCCCCGAGTTCCACCTTTGAATGGGTCCTACAAGCACCCAATAGCGAAAACCATACTACTGGACTTGGTTCCATAGGCATATCTTCTATCATTTTCATCGCTTTGTCGAATTTACCGGCACGTCCTAAAAGGTCGACCATACACGCATAATGCTCTGCCCTAGGAACAACCTTAAATTCTGTTCTCATCCTATCAAAGTAATTTATGCCTCTATTTACCATTCCGGAGTGGCTACAAGCATATAGCACAACAACGAATGTTATACCGTCTATCTCTAAACCCTCTCTTCTCATTTCATCAAACACTTGGAGAGCCTCTTCACCACGGCCATGCATGCCGTATCCTGCCATCAAAGATGTCCAAGATACTGCATTTCTATGCCTCATGTTATCAAACACAACACGGGCAGAATTCACATCTCCGGATTTCGCATATGTATCTATCAAACAATTCGTAATAAACAATACATTGGAGTCATAATTATGGCGAAAGACATACGCGTGAACCTCTTTACCGAATCTTAGCGCTGCCAGACGAGTACAAGCCATTAACACACAAGATATGGTAAACGGGTTAGGCAAGACACGAGGATCCTCCTGCCTCATCATCACGGAGAAAAGATCCAGTGCTTCATTAGCATCTCCCTGCTGCGCGTACCCGCCGATCATAGCCGTCCAGGTAACAACATTTCTGTACTTTAAATCTATCGTATCGAACAAAGCACGTCCCACCTCAGTACTCTTGCATTTTGCGTATATGTCAATCACACCGTTGATTACCATCATATTATCTCCAGGATCACTTCCTTGGACACTAAGCACACGTTTGATTGCGTAACAATGACTCTCTCTCCCTTGATTTAATGCCCCCACCGAAGCACAACCCGACAAAAGGGACACAAGGGTAACAACATTAGGCTCAGCCCCGTCTACAATCATTTGGCGAAAAACATTGATAGCTTCAAACCCATGACCCCTTTGAGCGTACCCTGCAATTACAGCACTCCATGTCACGACATCCAACTCTACGTTCTCTTTCTTCATTCTCTCAAACAAACGTATAGCTTCGTCACATTTGCCAATCTGAGAGTACCCACTCACCATCGTGTTCCAAGACACCACATCCTTCACCTCCATCCCCTCGAAAACCTAGGAAGAAACATAAAAGAAAGGTGATCAGTCATCGATAATACTTCAATAGGCATATCACATATGTTCGTGTAATGATAAGTTCACTCTTCTTACAATCGGGACCGTACTCCATCCTATGTAGCGGAAACATAACGAAATTAAGTGAAACTCACCAACACTTGGAACAAGTTCACTACATCAGATTTTTGACCCTGGTGATGATGTGTGGTGTGTGTGGCCTAGAGTGTTTTGAGGAGCGAATGTATCTTGACTCAGTAGTTTTAGTAATATCATAAATAAGTATTAAAAAAGACCTATTTTCTACAAATCCTAACAAATCACACTAGATAGGAGGAAATTAAACACGAAATAAAAATCTTATCCTAATAAAAAAAGGGGTTAATTCATGTTTAACATAGCAAACTATCACCTGTTAACAAATTTCATACCAACCTACAAGTTTTAACAATTTACATACCAGATAACCAGAAATTGAACAACAAATTAGTAAACGGAAATGGTCCAAATTGGATGACTAAACACCCTCAATTCAATTCTGAGATAAAAAGTGATGCATTCATAGATTAATGTGATCAAGTTTGAGTTCAAAAGTGATATATTTGTGGTACGAAATAAAATAAAAACTGAATATAATATAAGAAAAAACCTTGTTTGCCTCGTCCATCAACCCCCACTTTGCATACATATCGACAACGGCGTTCCCAACAAACACATCATCAACCAAACCGGTGGCAGCCGCGTACCCGTGAGCCTCTTTCCCCCGTGCAAAATCCCGCAGAGCAGCACATGCCGGCAAGACATTCACAAGGCTAATCACATCTGCACTGAACCCAAAGCTACTCCTTTTCCTCATCGAACAAAACACCCTCAGCCCACTCCTCGGCTCCCTATTCTGAACATATCCCGCCACGATCGAGTTCCAGGAAACCAAGTCATCGACACGTAGCCCAAGCATTTCATCGAACACGCTCCACGCGTCTAGTAAAGAGTGGCACCTGGCATACATGGAGACGAGGGCATTGGAGACGTAGACGTTGGAGAGGAGGCCGAGAGGGAGGACGAGGGAGTGGAGGGAGGTACCGAGGGGGAGGGAGCGGAGATCAGAGCAGGCCTTGAGGAGGTAGGGGAAGGAGTATCCGTCTGGGGAGATTCCGAGACGGAGCATTTGAGGGAGGAGGGAGAGGGAGAAAGAGGGGCTTTTGTTGAGGGTGAGCTTGATGAGGGAGTTCCATGAGTATAATGCTAAGGAGGGGTTTTTTAGAGGGATAGTTTTTAAGGCTTTGAGGGCGTTTGATGGGGAACAGTGAGAGACGTAGGCCGAGACCAGGTACGTCGAGGTTAGAGAGGGAACGGTGTCGCTACGAACTATGATCTGCTGGTGGATGCGCTGAATCTCCGGGAGGGTTTTGCTGTGTTTTAGGAGACTGATTGGGTACAGTGTGAATGTCTGGGTTAAGGGCATGCTACTTATTCCTCCATATGCTATGCTGCTCCTACTTACTTTACTCCTCTATTTGGTTAAGAGCATCTGCAACAATGATGTTGATAGTTTTGTTAAGACTCGCCGTATAAGCAAACAGGTGGCTTTTAACTTACAATATCACGTGTGTTAAGAGTTAATAAATTGAGTTTAGACACTACAATGAAACTTTGATTAGAAAAATCATATATTAATCTTGTATTTGAAAAAGATATGGATGTCAACTCCTAGTATGAGAAATACATAGTACTAATTACGACCTCTCATAGTTATATTAAACAATGAAATGAAATGAAAGGCTTCAAATGTTTATGGTCCTACAAAAAACCCTTGTTAGTTTTGTTGTTACAGTTAGCACAATGTTTATAGTCTGACACTAACATTGGATGACTTTGCATATAATAACACTTCCACTGTTCGATATCATTTATGTGGTACAATACTGTTAGATACAAAAAAAAAGAATTGGAAACTCACCCTATCGCCACGGGTTTTGTGTGCGGAACTTGATGGCGTGTTTTGGTTGTGTGGAACAACTATCAATGCTTTGCTTGCCAACTAAACTCAATCGTGCCAATGTTAGATTCAAATCTGCATCACTGTGATAAAAATAAAATAAAAACTCAAATGATTAACATGGTCCTATTTTTCGTAAGTATTAACACCTTCCGTATAGAATTAAGAAATAGATCATACAAAATTTATTATCGTTTTCTTCTCCAAGCATAAAAATACTTACTCTTTGAGTTCTATTGAAAATTAGAAATCTCTTCTCTCGCACATTTGCTCGAACACCTTACGTGCGCTTTCTTTGGAGATCAAAGACTACAATTGCATAAAAAAAATCAAAAGATTAGCAAGTAAGAGGGGTTACTAGGCTGTGATGAAATTTACAGTTAAAAAGAGATAATTTATATTTAAACATTTGCCGAATTAAGGAGGGAGGGAGAGAGAGAGAACCGATTAATATGTTTTATTTTGGTAATACAGTAAATACGGTAATTACTAATAAAATAGAGGGAGGGAAATTGGCTTAGTTAAAGGAAAATTTGATATGATGATTGATAGTATGTACGTCTGTATGATATTTGGTCTGTTCACTACTTTTTTCAGTTTTTCCTCACCCTGATTGATTGGTTGATACCAAAATTAGATACTAAATAAAATATTATTTTTCATCTGTTCAGTAAAGCAAATGAAGCATTCAGTCACCTGGTCGGAAAACATTTTAGTCCATGATAATATATATATATATATAACATTTTCATATATATATTCATTTTTTTTTTACTTTTTAATTTAAAAAAGTTATGGGTGCTTTGTATATTAACTTTTTAGCTTTTCAAAGTTAGCTTTTTAATAAATTAGAAATTTTGGGACTTTTTATATTTTACACCTAAAAATCGCCAAAAGTAAAAAAAAATCACAATTAAATTATTTGTATATTTCCATGTTACCAATAAGTTAAAAAAAGTGAAAAATGACTTATCAACAGAAATAAATTCTAAGTCATTAATAGGTAAAAAAGTTATAAGCGCCTTATTTTAAGCATGTTTTTTCTCATTCTATTTAAAATCATCTTATTTTAAGCAAGTTTTTATCTAATTGTAAAAGCAATTTTTTGACTACAAAACCCGATGTCAAACGCGTCCTTAGGTAAGAAATTTTCATGAAAAATCTAGGTATCGCGATCACTCAATAAAATAATATACCTGGAAAATATTTTTCCGATTAAATATTTTCCGCCCAATAAGCCATTGGTGTATGTCTAAAAATTAGATGATAGGCGGAGCTTAAATGCCTATGTGATTGAAAGGGATCAAATACATTACTCTACCAGAAAAGTTAACTCTTCAGCATTAAAAATAATTTTTGTTGCCAAATTTATGTGTTTTTAGCAACACAGTAGTATTCTTTGTTAGGTTTGGTTGACAAATATGTTTTTCATTGTAGTGTTAGGTTGAGATTAATCGAGACTAGACGAAATTAGACGTTAGTCAATGACTGCCTCCCAAACGTACTTTTTCCACGAAAGAAATCCTCGTAAGAGTACGAGTGCAATTGCAATATAAAAATTCCGGAAATACGGGGTCGTATCCATGAGGAAATAACCACGCTGATCTTAGTTCGATTATGACTTGGAAACTTGTATTATAATGGGCAATCCCTTTCTTTTACTTCCAAACTATTATTTTATACGGTTTTACTAACTTATTTGCTATTCCAATCTAACATGTAAAGGGGTATCAATCCTAACATGTCTTAGATTTTTAATAGCTAATATAAGTGTTCAAAACAAGCACTTTCCCTGCAAGCTAACATGCAGCTTAAGAGTTGTCAATTCTGAAACGTAACGATAGGAAATAGTACTAATTTAGCAGATATTGAATCGAATGATAAACACCAACAATAAGTAATATTGAAAACAGTAAATATCACAAGAAAAATTAGATTGCAAGCCCATATGGTGATAGTCCGAAACAACAAATGAAACCCGCAACGTATAAATGTATAGATTAGAATAAAAATGTTGTCTGAATAATGAATAATGGTTCTGAAATTCGGAATTGGAGAGGTATTTATTAAGACTTAACAGAATTTATTTTATCCAAAATTTAAATTCTAAACTGACTTGACCGGTCAGGTTGACCGGTTAGGTGGGCTTCTAGGATGTTCTTTGGGCTCTATCTTGACTTGGTTCCATTTTGCAACTTCTTGAGCTTGATTTTGAGGTCCTTCAATTTCTGGTTTCTCCTCTTTAGGTCCTTTCTTTGGTCTTCTTGCGTCCTTGTCTCATTTTTGTGCTAATTTCATGCTTTTTTCTGCAAAAAACGTGCAAATAAACCGGGAAAATGCAGAAAAACACAAAATATGGCTTAAACAAGCCTAAATGTTAATGAAATTACGCTAATATATGTCATTTTACCCGATGAAAACTACCATTTCATGGTCTAATCATACCCCCAACTAGCTCAATGCTCGTCTTGAGCGTTGGAAACGATCAAGAAAAAGATAAATTTGTTTGTTTTTTTTCCTTTTTCAAATCAGTTTATTTCCTCATTGAGTTTTTTGCACTAACTAGCCTAACACTAATAATATACAGGATAAACCACTGTCGTAGAGAGCATGATTGCATTTAGTGTATGCAACAAGCCGTTAAACCTTTTCAGCGTAATAGGACGAGTTTTGTGACGACCCAGATTTCCAGGTAGGAAATTCTGTGGTGCGGTGTTGTGCATCAGTCACACATCGCCCAGATATGAGAGTACTCGTGTGGTATATGAGTTTAAAGATCCATTTTCTATCAACAAGGCCTTTTAAAGCCGTGCGGCACAATAGCGAGGACGGAACTTCACAGTTAAGTGTGCTTAGCTTGGAGTAGTACCAGGATGGGTGACCCTCCTGGGAAGTTGTGCCAAAGCGGACAATATTGTTGATACAGGCGTGGCGGTTCGGTCCGTGAGGCCGGGTCGTTACAAGTTTTGTCTCGTGAAGGTTTACTAAAGCACACCCACAAATGGATTGTGTTTTAAATCTACCAATTAAGCACCCCACTCTTACGAACTCACATGGATGCAACTAGATGAAAAGTACTTATAGTCATATTAAAACAAGGTAAGACCTCTAAAGATACGTAAGGTTTGTCGTTAAAAATGTCTATCGCCAAAAAATAGCTTGATTTAATATTGTACATGCTTTATGATTAGTGTATACTGTTATCCCAAAGTTCGACAAATGATCAAGAAAAACGCCTTGCAATTCATCAGTTTTACTAAAGTTAACTACAAAAACAAAAGCTTATAGTAATTTTTTTATAAAGTGGGCGATGGTAACTCTATTTCTCTCTGGTATGACAACTGGCTTGGTTATGGTCCTATTCTGCCTAGAGACCATACTAGAGCCTTACGTAGTGATACTTGATTTACTCTTGCTGAAATAGTAGCTTCTATTATTCAAAATAATACTTGGGTCTGGCATCATAGCCAAAACCAGGTTATTATTAATATTATAAACATAGGTAATCCCTATATCTCTATAGGAGCTATGGATAAGGTGACTTGGACCTTATCTAAGGAGGGCTTTTCTGTTAAAATTATGCTTGAGCATTTGAGAATTAAAAAACCTATTATTGCTTGGCATAACATTGTATGGTTCAAGCATAATGTGCCCAAGTGCAGTGCTATAATGTGGGAAGCAATTCTTAAGAGGCTCCCCACTGGTGATAGAATTGCTAGATGGGGTAATAATATTGTTACCACCTGTTATCTCTGCAATAATCTTAACGAAGTGCTTGATCATTTGTTCTTTAACTGCAACTTTTCTAAAAGAATCATGGTCAATCTTCTTGCTAAAGCGGGCTTTATAGGTGGCCCAACTAAATGGGTAGAGTGGACTGAGTGGGCTACTAATATGTTCAGAGGTAAAAGCTTGGCTGCTACTATTGGTAAGCTTATACTCTCAGTAGCCACTTACTCAGTTTGGAGGGCTAGAAATGATAGTAAGCATGGTAGAAAAGTTGATATTAATGCTGTTGTCTATCAAGTTGAATTTACGATAATGTGTAAATTAACAAAATGAGGAGTGTTCCTCATAGCAGGAGGAACAAATTCATTTATGAGATGTGGAAGCTAGATGGGACCATTTTTAAAAGTTATGATGATTTTACAATCTGAACTTACCTGTTACTTCACCCATCTCTTTCTTTAGTGGTGTGTATCTGGTAATGGTTGCTATTAGCTGTGGTTTTGATGCCAAGTTAGAATCGTACTATAAGCTTGAAGATGATGTTACTGACAATGGAGTTTACTTCAGTACAGGTAATCTGTTGTTCAAGTTTATTTTTACACTTTTAGTTATGTTCATGTATCATTGTTACTAGTTTTGCTATTTTTCCATTGACAGATCCTCTAACTGATTTGCAAATCAGTTAGGACGGAATGAGCTCTTGAAGGTAAGAAGCAAGATTATGATGAAGATAAGGAATATAATGAAGTTGGGGTGAAGATGGACTCTTTTGGATTGCATAACAAATTCATGTCAAGAAAGAAGTGCTCAAGGCCTCTGATGAAGTTACCAATCTTTGCATGAATAAGATTGCTTCTAAAATCAGTTCTATGATCATATCTAATCGGAATGCTCTTTTTACGACACTCCTCCCTCAAGCTACTGTCCATTTCAAGAATTGTAGTCTATGTTTTGCTTTAAGCAATAATACACTTAGTTTTCTATTATTTATTCTGATTTACAAATAATTATGTAATCTTCTTCTATTTGAACTCTTGATCCTTCAGTCTTAGTCAGCTTTACTGTGCTGTCAGGTCTTTTTTTTTCTTAATATATATTTTTTAACTATAAAAAAGAACAAAAACAAATTAAAGCTTATACAATAAAAATATATTCTATTGCATAATCTCTATACTAGTTTACTCACATCATCTCTCGTTTTTTCATATAATAGGAGCTCACTTTTTTCATTGTCAATTAATTTTTTCTTTTATACATTTGAGCCTTTAGCTTCTTTTCCTCATTTGTTCACACTGTACCACTCCTCCTTATCTCATCGGGTCTTTTTACCCATTTATTCTTCCGGACTTTTCCCATCCGTCCTATCGAGTCCTGATGATACTTATATCCTTCTCCTGTTTACCTGTCTTTTAACATCGCTAGGAGAGTATTCAACCATCTCAATGAATATGGACGCATGTGACATTACTAAGTCTAGAAAAATATTCCCTCAATTTCTTCTTACAATTGTCTGTAAGTGAAGATTTATTGGGCATGCTGCAGATTCTTAAAACTAGCCATAATATTAGTATATGTCATAAGCCTAGACAAGTTCTCTTAGAGAACAGTGGGTTTGCGTACCTATCGATCGACCCCTAACCTAATGCTGGGGATCTAGGGTACCAACAACGAATTACCCAGATCAAGGACACCGTCTACTTAAAGTAAAGATTTGTATATAATATGAAAGTTTTATAAAAACGGTTTTGCAATTTTTTAGGGACTGTCGCGGAAAAATGAGTAAACGACTTTAAACTCTAGGTATAACATGCAACTTGTACAAAATTATATTATATTGCCCTATATTAGCTAAAGTGAAATAATTAGGGACAAAGCAAACTTATCTAAAGATTTAACAGATAAACCAAAACAATTTTTTTTTTCATTTCTTTTTTTTTCTTTTCTCATGCAATCCGAACACGATATTCACAATTTACGAATGCAACACGCAAAATATTCACAATATTAAAAAAAAAAGTGGAGTTATAGAGTAGATATACCTTTTGTGCGGTAATAAGGCGAAGTGAATGGCTGAATTTCGAGAAAATCAGCTTCGATCCAAATTTACAGTAGGTTGATTGGTCAGGTTGATCGGTCAGGTCCGCAATGTCTTAATTCTGATTAATTCTTCCAAAAATCCTTTTGCCTGTCTAACACAAACACTAATGAAACATATATAAAACACAAGGGCGGTAGGAAATCTCTATAAATTTTTAAAACTCCTAAAAATTCTTCAAAGTAGGAGATAAAAAGAAAGACTCAAAATATTTTTGTTTTTTTTCGGTTTTTCTATTTTTTTTGGATTTTGTTGGTTTTTATTTTTTTTTTGGATTTTTATTAATAAAAAGAAACCAAATTGGGGTTTTAAAAGGACTAAAAAAAACACATATATTCATAATTTTTTTTTGAAAAATTCTCCTCATTTTCGTGAGAAACCAACGAAGATGTATTTCACTCCCCCCAACTAAAACTGACAGTGTCGTCATTGTTGGGAGAAGTAAACCACATTGGAGTTGGATAGACACAAAGACTTCATGCAAACAGAACTTATGCTATATTTACAAAGTTTTTTCAACAAATTATTAGTTAATCCCCCCAACTAAAATTAAGCATCACCCTTGATGTAGAAACACCAAAGTGGTTACCCCAAAATTATCTTCGATGACAAATAAATACTCCGGAAGAGGCTGAAACAAAAATAAATTATTGGTGGGTCGACAAAGTCATCCCACTCAATAAAATTCAAGTCCTCGGAATTTTCTAGATACGGTTGAGCTCTTTGACCATTCACTACAAAAGTCTGATCCCCCTTCAAATTGCTGACTCCCAGCGCGCCATTTGAAAAAAAATTTGTTACTAGATATGGGCCGGTTCCGCGGGACGTTAACTTTCCTGGAAATAAATGTAACCTGGAATTGTAAATTAATATCTTTTGTCCCAGAAAGAAGTCTTTATGAATTATTCTCTTGTCATGCACTTATTTTATTTTTGTCTTTGAGATCCTTGCATTCTCATATGCTTCATTACAAATCTCTTCTAGCTCTGACAACTACAATTTTCTGTATAGACCCACATCGTCTATGCTTCCATTAATTTTTTTAATTGTACAATAAGTCTTGTATTTAAGCTCAACCGGTAGATGGCAAGCATTCCATAGACTAATATGTATGGAGATGCACCTAGGATTTTCTTGTATGAAGTTTGGTATGCCCATAAAACATCAACTAATCTTGTAGACCAATCCTTATGATTTGGGTTAATTGTTTTTTCGATGATATTCTTTATTTCCCGGTTAGCTAACTTAGCCTAGTCATTAGATTGTTGATGGTAGGTGGTACTCACTTTGTGAACGACTCCATATTTCTTCATCAAATTAAACACTGTTCTATTGCAAAAATGGGTTCCACCATCACTAATGACCGCTCGTGGCAAGCCAAACCTTGCAAAAATATTTTCTTGGAGAAAATCGAGAACGATGGTATGATCGTTAGTTTGGGTAGCTACTGCTTCAACCTATTTGGAAATATAATCCACAACTACTAGGATGTACTGGAAACCAAATGATAGCGGAAACGGTCCCATAAAATCAATTCCCCAACAATCAAATACCTATATGACCAACATTCAGACCATTTTCATCATATTTCTCCTATTTATCCTTCCTAACTATTGATATCTGAAAAAGTTTCTCATCTGGAAACCAAGTTGGTTAAATTTCCTCTCGGTTATCAATCTGAAAAAGTTTCTCATCTGGAAAGTTCTCATTGATTACAGAGTCACCTGGTACTGGCTCTAGTACCAGAAATCTGGATAGATGATCTGCCATGGTATTCTCTACCCATATTTTCTATCTTTTATCTCAAGATTGAATTCTTGTAAAAGTAGTATCCATATGATAAGTCATGGTTTGGAATCTGCCTTTACCATGAGATGTCTTAAGGCTACGTGATCTGCATAAACTATTATTGGCGACCCTACCAAGTACGATCGAAATTTATCTAATGCCCATACAAGTTCCAGGAATTCCTTTTCGGTGGTAGTGTAATTCTTTTGAGCGTCATTAAGTGTTCTAATGGCAAAATAGACAATATTTGGGTTGTTGTCTCTGCCTTGTCCTAACACTACCCCTATAGCCACATCACTGGCGTCAAACATAAGTTCAAATGGTAATGACCAATCTGGTAGTTTCATCATAGGAGTTGAAATCAAGGATTCTTTTAATTTTTGAAAAGACGACTCACATTGTGACGTCCATTCAAAGACAACATCTTGATGCAAAAGAGTTCTCATTATTTTAGCCAATGTGCTAAAAGATGGAATGAAGCATTTGTAAAAATCAGGATGCCCTTAGAATGATCTAATGTCACGTACATTTCTGGGGGAAGGTAGTTTTTTGATCAATTGTACTTTGGCCTTGTCAACTTCTATTCCTTTATACGAAACAATATGACCCAAAACTATCACTTTTGTTACCATACAATGGCACTTCTCCCAGTTGAATACTAGGTTATTTTCTTCATAGCGAGTCATCACTTTCTCCAGATGATGCAAGCATTGATCGTATGAGTCTCCATATACAGAAAAATCATCCATGAAGACTTCTACACATTCTTCGATTATATCATTGAAAAGTGAAGTCATGCATTTTTGGAAATTTGTTGGTGCATTATACAAACCGAATGGCATACGCTTGTAAGCGAATGTGCCAAATGGGCAAGTGAAAGTTGTTTTCTCTTGGTCCTCTTATGCTATTTTAATTTGGTTATATCTTGAATAATCATCAAGAAAACAATAATATTCGTGTCTTGAAACTCTTTCCAAAACTTGATCAAGGAATGGTAATGGATAATGATATTTTCTAGTGACTGTGTTCAATCATCTATAATCAATGCACACCCTCCACCCTGTCTGATTTTGGGTTGGTACAAGTTCATTCTTTTCATTTTCAACCACTGTAACTCCTGATTTCTTGGGTACCACTTGAGTGAAACTTACCCATTTAGAATCAGAGATCGGGTAGATAATATCTGCTCCTAGCATTTGGAGAACTTCTCCCTTTACTACCTCTTGCATATTGGGATTCAGTCGTCGCTGCATCTAACTCACAAGCTTAGCACTTTCTTCCGTAAAGATGTGATGACTGCATAGGTTTGGGGAAATTCTTTTTAAATCAGAAATCACCCAACCTATTGCTTTCCTATGTGTTTTCAAGAGATCAGTTAGTCTTTTCTCTATATCCTTATTTAGTTGTGATGAAATCACCACTGGATAAGATTCCCCCTCTCCGAAAAAAACATATTTAAGTTCTTCCGGTAAGGGTTTATTTCAGGTACTGGTTGGACTTTATCAGGAATGAACTACTTTGACTTGGTCAAAGATTTTTTTAGGAGGTGGCTCCCATCGCTTGATAATGTTGACTTCATCATCCTCTAATTTTTTTATACTTTGGATAGTATGCACTTCCCGTTCAGAAAGAACTTCTTTAGTTAGACTGTACCATCCCGTATTTTTATAAATGGTTTTATTTATGATTTAATTTATCCAAGAACGTTTTATACAAATTTTACCAAAAACCGGTCACTCGACTAATTTTTAGCCAAAAAGCAAAACTCTTCCGAAAAACCTTATTCTAAAAACCTGGTACTAATTTTATAAACAAAAAGGACCAATAGATTTGTTTCTATAGTTTTGTTATTTTTGAGTAGTAAAACAATATTTTTGGATTAAGAGTTAACTTTTAGAACTTTGGGGACCAAATAGTTTGTTACAACAAACTATCTCAAAACAGTTTTTTTAAACACTTTTCAGCCACTTTCAAAACCTAAAAACAGTAAAAACAAGTAAGAAGAGAGATGCCGAGAGAAAAAGAAAGAAGAAGAAGAAGAAGAAGAAGAAGAAGAAGAAGAAGAAGAAGAAGAAGAAGAAGAAGAAGAAGAAGAAGAGGAAGCCACCATTAGCGGGTTCTTACCGGAATCATCTCCTCTACGCTCTAAGGTAACGGGGGTTATCCATTGCGACTAGACGAGGGTGTATGTTAGGATTAAGTTTTACGTTTATTATAAATTGAGGGTTTTTGCCTTTTATATTAATTATGTTCTTAAATTGTTAATTGGGGTTTAGTTGTTATATCTTTAATTCCATTATTTGAATTGTAGAAGTTGAGGCGTTTGACATATTAATTTCGGATTAATGAGAATATTGATGGGTTTGCGTGTTTTATGCGTTAATTATATGTTATTATGGTTGTTGATAGAATTGGGTAAATTATTGTTGAATAGAGATGGGTTTTAGATTGTGCATACAAGGTGTTTGTTAAAATGCCCGAATGGAATTTTACGTTATTGGAGTTGTTTGGCTAGTTGTGAATTTAGTACATATGGTTATGTGTTATGTTGATTGACGTTAAAGTGTCGTTTGAGAATGTTGGTATTTTGAGATGTGATAATTGAATGGTTTTATATTATTGACCGAGGCCTTGTGATTTAGCTGTAGTGGCAATGGTCTTTGTCTCTCTCTAATTCCGAGGACAGAAGACGGCCGAGGGAATAGGGAATGACTCGTCTTACGGACTGGGGCGAGTGGCGTGAGAGGTCCCAGTATGCACTATATTTACTTTATTGTTAGCAATGGTCTATGTCTCTCCCTAATTCCGGGGACATAAGACGGCCGAAGGGATAGGGAATGACTCGTCTTACGGACTAGGACGAGTGGCGTGAGAGGTCCAAGTGCGCACTATAAATCTATTTTTATGTTAGCAATGGTCTATGTCTCTCCCTAATTCCGGGGACATAAGATGGCCGAAAAGATAGGGAATGACCTACCTTACGGACTGGGGTAGGTGGCGTGAGAGGTCCATGTATGCTATTGATGTGTGTTGAAGTTATTTAATTTATCTTGTTGTAGGATGTTATTATATTTCTTTTTATATGTTGATTATCGTAGTTGTTGTTTGTGGGTTCTTGCATTTAAGGATGGAGTGACGGTATTTGTGGTGCCGTCCCGTCTAGTTATGTGCGTGGGACTCATCGTTAGAATTTTATCTTTCAGGTACAATTTAGATTGAGATGTTCGGATAAGAGCATTAGCGCAGTATCGCATGGGCTCGGGGCATCTTTCAGTTGCTTTATTTTCGCTTAGACTAGTTTTTATTTGAGGTTGTAGCCTACGGGTAAATTACATTTGTTCATTTCTTTTTATATAATTTTGTTAAAACCATTTGTCTTGTAGCCGCGCTTGACAAACTTTATATTTATTCATGTCTTGATGTTCGTTTTTAGGAACTCGGGGCGTGACAAGTTGGTATCAGAGCTAACTAGGTTCTTCTATACTTTGGGACGACGGGAAGATAACCATTGGATCAAGATCCATCGTATCATTTTAACAAAACTTTTTCAAAAAACTCAAACTTTTTCTAAAAACGGGGGGTTGCATTTAGCTTAAGACATGTAGCTAGAAGTTAGTAGTAGTTGATGCAAGGAAAGTCCACATCGTTTTAACTCCGATTCTGGTTCCGCTTGAACCGTTGGCTTTGTTTTTAAGTACTCTATCTTTCTGGCATGTTGAAATTTATAGTTTCTATTTTTTTTGGAAAAGACAAAGCGTTCTATCATCGAACTAAAGAAAGCTTGATAAAGTGATTAGCATGTAAAACGAGCTTTTATCATGTATGAGTAGTAGTGTTGAGTGAGACAACTAAAGTGTTGGTTTAACCTGTTTGTAGTCATGGCTATTACCATAAGGACTAGTAGACGGGGACCAGCTACACGCGGAGGTGCACCACCATCAAGCGGTGCAGCTACCCGAGGTGGGGCAAACGGAAGAGCAGGAAGAGCTCCAAGGGGAAGGGGAGCAACTAGAGGAAGAAGGACTACTAGAGGTCGTGGGGGAAGAGGTAACACTGGTGCCCCACCACATGAGCAACTCAAGGCTGAGAATGTGTATGAGAAAGTGAATGTGGAAGAAAAAGAGACCTTTGCACCAGAACCGAAAACGGTAAATGCTAATCAGGTGATGACCGACCTTCAGAAGGTGGTGCAAATGATGGTGCAGAATACACAAGCTATGAGTTCAAGCAACAATGGATTGCTTAACTTCACCCGATTGGGGGCTCCGACTTTCGATGGGGTAGGTGAACCATCCATAGCTGAGGGATGGGTGGATGAAATGGAGAAATACTTATCGGCAGCGGAATAGTAAATGGGGAGCAACGGATAAATATGGCTCAGTTTCACCTAAAGGGTGAAGCACGGAAGTGGTGGTTGGGAATTGTGGATACATACGACATAATCAACTTCGAATGGAATGAGTTCATCGAATTGTTTAATCGATAGTTTCTTCCAGATTCCTATAAGGATGAAATGAGGAGGCGTTTTGAGGAACTGTATCAAGGGGGTATGACCGTTCAAGCATACCAGCTAAAGTTTACCTCACTTTCGAGGTATGCCCCAGAATCTGTTATAGGGGGCGCAGAAAGATGTAGGAGATTCATGAAGGGGTTGAATCCTACCATCTCGTTACAATTGGCATCGGCTCGACATGTCAACTATAATGAATTGGTAAAATCAGCCCAAGCTGTGGAAGGAGCTCTACTCCATAACAAGCGAATCTCGTAGAAGTCAAAAACCGGAAATGCTCCGAGGGAAGAGAAGAAGCGGACTTGGGATATGGCAAATAATTCGCGATTTCAACAACCGGGAAGAGGAGAGAGGAGTTTTAATCCAACACCGACAAACATCGTGATAAGGGGAGCGTGTTTCCACTGTGGAGATGCGAGCCATCGACAATTCGAGTGCCCTAGGGTCCAATGTAGGACTTGCAACCGATTTGGACATACAGCAAGGGTTTGTCCCGGGGGACAAGGAAGAATCGACACCAACCGGCCCTTTAACCAACCTAGGTTGCCACCACCACCACCAAGAGGACCAGGATTAGTACCACCACACCAATTACCTAGGAACCAAGGGGGAGGGTTTCGAGGTAACCACCAAGGAGGGGGAAATCGTGGAAACTACCGAGGAGGCTATCAAGGCCTGGGGAATCGAGGAAATAATGGGGGAAATCGAGGACCTCAAGGAAACTCACCAGCTCAGGCTCGTTTATATGCCTTGCCACAGTTGCCACACCAAGGAGATCCGGCAAATGTACAAGGTATGGTTCTTGTGTGCTCATCTTGGGCACATGTTCTTTTCGATACGGGAGCTTCGCGTTCTTTTATATCTAGATGTCTAGTTGAGTCTTTGTCGTTAGAAGTTGGGGTTCTGGAGAACCCAATTGTTGTAGAGACTCCTGTTGGGGGTCGAGTTGTGTTGGACCGAGTATGTCGGTCTTGTGAGATAATGGTCGCGGACCACTCATTTACGTTTGATCTAGTTGTCATTGAGATGACAGGATTCGACGTGATCCTTGGAATGGACTGGTTGGTTCATTTCAACTCTTTCATCGATTGTGTTCGATGAAAATTTTTGCTTACGACTTCATCCGGAGATGAGGTGTTCTTTCGTGGAGAAAGGGACTCTACCCTTTCTTCTATTCCTTATTATTCCAAGCGGGTTGTGGGCAACCTGTCTTGTCTTTTGGCTAGTCTCTCGATAGTGGATAACGACGAGGAAGTGGAAATGTGGCCACACGTAGTGGACGACTTTAGAGATGTGTTTCCGAAGGATCTACCGGGGTTACCACCGAAAAGAGGGTTAGATTTTTCTATCGACTTGGTACCGGGAACGGCACCCATAGCCATTTTCCCGTACCGTTTGGCATCAACAGAGTTGAAGGAGTTAAGTAAGCATTTAGAAGAACTGCTAAAGAAGGGGTATATTAGGCGGAGTACGTCACCATGGGCGGCACCGGCCTTATTTGTGCAAAAGAAGGATGGGTCGATGAGGATGTGCATCGACTATCAAAAGCTAAATAGGGTGACTATTAAGAATAAGTACCCACTACCTCGAATTGACGATTTGTTTGACAAACTGAAGGGAGCGACGTTCTTTTCAAAAATCGACTTGCGGTCAGGATATCACCAATTGAGGGTGAAGGATGAGGATATTTCGAAAACGGCCTTTAGGACCCGATATGGTCACTATGAGTTTGTGGTCATGCCATTCGGGTTTACTAATCCGCCGGCGGCATTTATGGAGTTAATGAACCGAATCTTTAAGGAGTATCTCGACAAGTTTGTGGTGGTCTTCGTCGACGATATCTTGATTTTCTCAAGTTCAAGAGAGGAACACGAGGAACATCTCCATTTAGCGTTGCTCACGTTAAGGGAGCACCAACTTTACGGAAAATTTAGCAAATGTGAGTTTTGGTTAAATGAGGTGAAATTTCTTGGACATGTGATCTCGGAAGAAGGGGTAAAGGTGGACGCGACGAAAATTGAGGCGGTTTCGAATTGGGCACAACCAAAAAATGTTTTTGAGATTCGAAGTTTCTTGGGTTTAGCGGGATACTATCGACGGTTCGTCAAAGATTTCTCAAAGTTGGCGACTCCAATGACTTACCTTTCCAAGAAGGGGGTGAAGTTCGTGTGGAGTGAGGCTTGCGAGAAAGCTTTCTTAGAGCTCAAGAAGCGGTTCACTAGTTCTCCCATACTAGTTATTCCCGAGCAAGGGAAGGGTTACCAAGTGTATTGCGACGCTTCAAAGGAAGGTTTGGGTTGCGTCTTGATGCAAGACGGAAAGGTTATCGCATATGCTTCACGACAACTAAAGATTCACGAAAAGAACTATCCGACTCATGACCTAGAGCTAGCGGCAATAGTTCATGCGTTGAAGATATGGAGGCATTATCTGTTCGGGGAAAAGTTCGAAGTGTTCTCGGATCACAAGAGCTTAGGGCATATTTTTACCCAACGGGATTTAAATATGCGACAACGACGATGGATGCTATATCTGGAACAGTACGACTACGACATGCACTACCACCCGGGAAAGGCCAATGTAGTGGCGGATGCTTTGAGTCGAAAGTCTCATGCGACCTTAGCGTATGTGGCGATCGACGAATGGAGGATGATGGGAAAAGTTAACGAGTTCGACTTGGAGTTGGGACATGTTAATGTGGGGACCTTGTACACAATAGTGGTACAACCGAAACTTGTGAGTAGGGTTCTGGAAGCACAAGATGGGGACGAGAAAGTGGAGAGCTATGAGAAACAAATGAGTTCTAGCAAAGGATTAGATGGCTGGACGAAAGAAACCAATGAGGGACTACAATTTAAGGGAAGGACTTATGTGACAGAGAACATGAGGAACGAGGTATTAAAGGAGTTTCAGCACTCCCGATTAGCCGTTCATCCCGGCGGGAAGAAAATGTATCACGATGCGAAGAGACAATTTTGGTGGCCCGGAATGAAACGAGATGTAGCTTCATATGTTAGCAGGTGTCTAACTTGCCAGCAAGTGAAAGCGGAACACCAAAGGCCGGCGGGTATGCTCCAACCCTTACCGGTAGCGGAATGGAAGTGGGAAAGGATAGCAATGGATTTTGTGACCAACTTACCTAAATCGGTAAGTGGGAATTATGCTGTGTGGGTTGTGGTCGACCGTTTGACCAAATCCGCACACTTCATTGCAATTAAGATGACAAACTCGGTAGAAATCTTGGGACGAAAGTATATCAAGAAAATTGTTAGACTTCATGGGATACCGATTTCGATAGTATCGGATTGAGACGCGAGGTTTATGTCGAGGTTCTGGGGCGCATTGCAAAATGCCTTAGGGACCAAGTTGACAATGAGTACGGCGTTTCATCCCCAAACGGATAGACAATCGGAGCGGACTATACAAGTGCTAGAGGATATGTTACGTGCATGCGTGAATTACTTCAAGGGAGGCTTTCAAGCTAGTATTAGCATGGCACCTTTCGAGGCGTTATACGGGCGGCCGTGTAGGTCTCCGGTGTGTTGGACCAAGGTGGGAGAAGCGAAAATGTTAGGACCGCAATTGGTTCAAGAAATGACAGAAAATAGTAAGTTAATTCGACAAAGGCTTGAGACGGCTCGAAGCAGGCAAAAGAGTTATGCGGATAAGAGGAGGAGACCTTTGGAGTTCGAAAAGGGGGATCAAGTATTTTTGCGAGTTTCGCCCAGGAAGGGGTTATGAGGTTTGGCTCAAAAGGGAAGCTGAGCCCGAGATTTATCGTACCATTTGAGATCGTGGACCGAGTTGGAGAAGTTGCATACCGGTTGGACTTGCCACCAAAGTTGGCGGGGGTTCACCTGTGTTCCATGTGTCAATGTTGAAAAAGTATCATCACGACCCTTCATACGTGGTGGACTTTGAGGACATTGAGGTTAATGCGGATGTGACCTACGAAGTGGGACCTATGAGGATTATCGATGTGCAAGAGAAAGAACTTCGAGGAAAAACGATTAGATTGGTAAAGGTGGTTTGGAAACACCATGGGACTGAGGAGGCAACTTGGGAACGTGAGGATGAGATGAAGAGGAAGTATCCTGACCTCGTGCTTTCTTTAGGTACTTTTCATTAGATGTTTTCTAATTTCGGGACGAAATTTCTTTATCGGGGAAGGGTTGTAACGCCTAGGGTCTGGAGTTTATTTTGTTGTAACGCCTAGAGTTTACGGAGTTATTGAGTTGTCATTTACTATGTTTGATATTGCATATAGGTGTTTACCTTATTTGAGATTCTTACGTGTAGTTCATGTATGTTGAGTTTTATAGACGTTGTGGAGTTGTTAAGGTAGAAGCATGTCATCTTAGTTGTTGAGCTAGAAACATGTTACCTTTGTTACATTATTGTCTTTTATTTTATTAGTCATTGTTTTACATTATCGAGATACTTACGTACCTTTCGTTTACTTGAGTTATGGATGGACGAGTGGTATGAGTTGTGTACCCTGATTATTTTATTTCTTAGATGATGACACGTATTATACGTTTAAATTTTATGGCCTTATTTATAAAAGTGTATAATTTCTGGGTATAGTTGTTTAGAGAGGAAATTTCGGGACGAAATTCTTTTAAGGAGGGTTAGTTGTAACATCCCATATTTTTATAAATGGTTTTATTTATGATTTAATTTATCCAAGAACGTTTTATACAAATTTTACCAAAAACCGGTCACCCGACTAATTTTTAGCCAAAAACCGAAACTCTTCCGAAAAACCTTATTCTAAAAACCTGGTACTAATTTTATAAACAAAAAGGACCCAATAGATTTGTTTCTATAGTTTTGTTATTTTTGAGTAGTAAAACAATATTTTTGGATTAAGAGTTAACTTTTAGAACTTTGGGGACCAAATAGTTCGTTACCACAAACTATCTCGAAACAGTTTTTCTAAACACTTTTCAGCCACTTTCAAAACCTAAAAACAGTAAAAACAAGTAAGAAGAGAGATACCGAGAGAAAAAGAAAGAAGAAGAAGAAGAAGAGGAAGCCACCATTAGCGGGTTCTTACCGGAATCATCTCCTCTACGCTCTAAGGTAACGGGGGTTATCCATTGCGACTAGACGAGGGTGTATGTTAGGATTAAGTTTTATGTTTATTATAAATTGGGGGTTTTTGCCTTTTATATTAATTATGTTCTTAAATTGTTGATTGGGGTTTAGTTGTTATATCTTTAATTCCATTATTTGAATTGTAGAAGTTGAGGCGTTTGACATATTAATTTCGGATTAATGAGAATATTGATGGGTTTGCATGTTTTATGCGTTAATTATATGTTATTACGGTTGTTGATAGAATTGGGTAAATTATTGTTGAATAGAGATGAGTTTTAGATTGTGCATACAAGGTGTTTGTTAAAATGCCCGAATGGAATTTTACTTTATTGGAGTTGTTTGGCTAGTTGTGAATTTAGTACATTTGGTTATGTGTTATGTTGATTGACGTTAAAGTGTCGTTTGAGAATGTTGGTATTTTGAGATGTGATAATTGAATGGTTTTATATTATTGACCGAGGCCTTGTGATTTAGCTGTAGTGGCAATGGTCTTTGTCTCTCTCTAATTCCGAGGACAGAAGACGGCCGAGTGAATAGGGAATGACTCGTCTTACGGACTGGGGCGAGTGGCGTGAGAGGTCCCAGTATGCACTATATTTACTTTATTGTTAGCAATGGTCTATGTCTCTCCCTAATTCCGAGGACATAAGACGGCCGAAAGGATAGGGAATGACTCGTCTTACGGACTGGGACGAGTGGCGTGAGAGCTTCAAGTGCGCACTATAAATCTATTTTTATGTTAGCAATGGTCTATGTCTCTCTCTAATTCCGGGGACATAAGACGGCCGAAGGGATTTGGAATGACCTACCTTACGGACTGAGGTAGGTGGCGTGAGAGGTCCATGTATGCTATTGATGTGTGTTGAAGTTATTTAATTTATCTTGTTGTAGGATATTATATTTCTTTTTATATGTTGATTATCGTAGTTATTGTTTGTGGGTTCTTGCATTTAAGGGATGGAATGACGGTATTTGTGGTGCCGTCCCGTCTAGTTATGTGGGTGGGACTCACCGTTACAATTTTATCGTTCAGGTACAAATTAGATTGAGACGTTCAGATAAGAGCATTAGCGCAGTATCGCATGGGCTCGGGGCATCTTTCAGTTGCTTTATTTTTGCTTAGACTAGTTTTTATTTGAGGTTGTAGCCTACGGGTAAATTACATTTGTTCATTTCTTTTTATATAATTTTGTTAAAACCATTTGTCTTGTAACCGCGCTTGGCAAACTTTATATTTATTCATTTAATTGTTCCTTTAGCTCGCAAGTGTTTTCTTTAAATTTTTTAATTTTGTACCAACAGGTTTCATTTTCCTTTTTATTTAAAAAGGTTACGCCTTGATGTCCGTTTTTAGGAACTCGGGGCGTGACATAGACTGTCTAGCATAGCAACTTCCAGATGATCTGCTTGTACCATTCTATAGGAAACATTCTTAACCATCTCCTCATACTCACACTTCATAGAGATCATCTTCATCATAATATGGCATTCTTGGAGTGTTGAATAAATTCAATTCAACAATGATGTCTCCATGGGTAATTTTCACTATATCCTTACCCCAATTAATAACTGCATTTGCCATCCTAAGAAATGATCTTCCTAACAACATAGGTACCGAAGGTTTTGGAAATTTTTTCGTTATACTTTCCATGACAATAAAGTCCACTGGAAAGTCTATGTTTTTTGCAGTTACTATTACGTCCACAAGCTTCCCTTTTGGATAACAGATTGATCTGTCAGCCATCTGAAGAACGGTGTGAGTGTTCTCTAGCTCTCCTAGTTTCAATCCTTTAAAGATTTCATAAGGAATTATATTTACACTAGCACCAAGATCTAACAGAGCGTTATCGATAACCTTTTCACCTGTCTTTACGGTGATTGTCGGACTTCCTGGATCTTTACACTTCAGAGGCATGTTACTTTGATATAAAGCATTTATTTGCTCAGTGAGAAATGCTTTTTCTTTAAACTTGGTTCTCATGGGCTGAGCTATGATGTCTTTCAAGAATTTTGTGATCCAAGGGATTTCCTGAATGGCTTCCACCAAAGGAATTCTTAGAGATATGTTCTCAATCCATGCCTTGTCTAGATCATTATGTGCTTGCTTCTTAGGTTTTCCCAAATGCTGATAAAAATGAGGTGAGGCTACTATTTCGGTCTCGTCTTCATTTTGGTCCTTTGCAGTTTCCTCCTCCTTTTCTTCCTCTAGATGATTAGCGATGATGGGGTCCTTGGCTTGCTTTGACATTACTCTGTTAGGGGTAGGGGCAGGATTATTCGTGATCTTACAACTCCTTAAATTTACAGCCAAGGCTTGACTCGGTTCCTCTTTGGTCTTTACATATCTAGCTCTCTTTTTATTTTTAGTTTGGGGTGTGTTCACCATCAAAACATCATTTTTATGACTAAGAGTGCTATCTTTTGGAACCAAGTGACGACCATTCTTTTCAAGGTTCAGTCGAGCTATGTCTTCACAGTTTTTACACGGTTTATTATTTAAGGTTTATGGGAAGAGGTCTCTGATTTGGTTGTAATTTTCTAACCTTGGCAGATGTTCTGGGCTATAGTTTGAGGAATGTCCTGATAGAAAGGGTTAGGATTTGGTTCAAGTTCAATTTCTTCATCATAGATTTTAATTGGAGGAACATAATGTTGCTCACTTGCTGGAGGAATGGATGGTTGGTCAAGACTAGGAATATGATGAACTGGTTGGGCTTGGTTCTCAACTAGTTTAGGTTCTTTTGGGCTTTCCCAATGTGACATCAATTGAGCGATCAACCTAAGTTTTTCCATTTCCTCAAATGGAATCAATGACGTAAACTGGCCTTGGGTAATGGTACCCATGATATGCTTCCACTCCGGATTAAGGGAAATATAGAAAATGCTATTAAAATTCCCAATAGAAATCCATGTGAAGGACAACTTCTAAGAAGTTTATTAAATCTTGAAAGAGTTGTTCATCTAGAAAGTTTTCCTTAATTACAGAGTCACCAGGCAATGGTTCAAGTATCGGTAGTCTAGAGAGATGATCGGCCACTAAGTTTTCCACCCCTTTTTATCTCTAATTTTCAGGTTGAACTCTTGTGGTAGTAATATCAATCTAATTTCCAAGTTGAACTCTTGGCTGGGCGTGGCCTCTAACTATTAGTTAATATACTTGTGTTGATATACTTGTATATTCATACATATATATATTTGATTTTATATTTGATTAAAACCTACCCAAGCCGCACTTTATCGGACTAAAGGAAATTTCAAAAAGTAATCAAATCTATTCATCCTCATCCCCTATAGGTTTTCCATTAGGTCTAACAATTGGTATTAGAGCGGCTGCTCAATTTAGTCTTAAACTTAACTATTTAGAGAAAAAGATCTACATGGAAAACCTCGGTGAACCTATATGTATAAGAGGACACTATATATCTCAACTAACTATCTTTGATAGACACTCTATTGTCATATTGAAAGGGAGATTTAGATTTTATATCTATGCCAACAACTATTAGGAGTGAAAAATCATAGCCGGCATAAAATACTCCATGCCAATGAAAGTAGATAAAGTTCAAAGAGACGAATAACGGTTTATTCGAAACTGTAAAATTATGAACTTACTCAGCAAGGCCTTATAATCTTAGTATAGTTGTAATAAAATTTGTGAATCCGTGAATCTTATCCGAACCGTGGTTAGGTTAGGTTAGGTTATGTTGCGTTAGGTTAGGTTAGGTTTGGCTTAGGTTTTGAATCTTAGTGGGTTGGTTTTGGATTCAATAATTTCAAATTAGTTTTTTAATGGTTTGTTTTAGGTTTCAATTTTGTTAATTCAAACCAAACCGATCTGATCCCAACCTTGCAATCGTTATGATGTCTAGAACTTGGAACTTAACACTCTTACTCATCACATCATCATTTTAGATTGTGCGACTTAGAACCCTAATTATATGTCAACAAAAAAATAGCAAAAACACTAACTTTTTTTAGTATTTCCTAGAATAGTACCAGGGTCCAGAAAAGTACTAGGGTTTCATTCAACAGCCATGGTTGAAAAAGATTGGCAATTATTAGTAGAAAAGTCACTACACTCCATATTTTCTATATTTTACTAGGGTGTTTTGCCGAGAATGGATTAAAGTTGTTAAGAACAGTAATAGGATTTCCTGTTTCACCTATCATGTGAAAAGTACACTTACAATTATTATTGAGATAATCGGTATGTCTATACTTAGGAGTTCTTTGAAAAATTTTACTGTCAAGAATAATACTAGGGTTTCCTTCAACGAACATGCAAGAAAAAGATTTCCCACTATTATTAGGAAATACACTATGATTGTACTCAGAATTTTCTAGAATATTACTTGGATGGTTTGTCGAGAACTGGTTAATAAATTCGTCAAAAATGCTACTAGAATTTCCAGCTTCCATAATCATGTGAGAAGTAGATTTGCCATTACTATTAAGAAAACCACTATGACTATGATTAGGATTTCGTATAATAACACTAGAGTGGTTTACCGAGAACTAGTTAAATCATGTTCTCGACAAACCACACTAGCATTATTCTAGGAAATTCTCATCATAGTCATAATGATTTTCTTAATAGTAATGGCAAATCTACTTCTCACATGATTATGGAAGACGAAATTTCTAGTAGCTTTTTTGACAAATTTATTAACATGTTCTCGAAAAACCACCCTAGTAATATTCTAGGAAATCTTGAGTACAATCATAGTGTAATTCCTAATAATTCTAGAAAATCTTCTTTCTCCCATGTTCGTTGAAGAAACCCTAGTACCATTCTCGAAGGTAACATTTTCCAAGGAACTCCTAAGAATAGGCATGCTCGTTTTCTCAATAATAATTGCAATTCTACCTCTCACATGATAACAAAAACAGGAAATCCTACTACTATGCTCAACAAATTCAACACATTCTCGACAAAACATCCTAGCTAGTAAAATTTAGAAAATCCGGAGTATAGTGGCTTTCTTACTAATAATAGTCAATCTTCTTCAAGCATTGTGGTCGAAGGAAGTCCTACTACTATTCAGGACCCTGATACTATTCTAGGAAATACTGAGAATAGTACCAGAGTCCAACACATTACTAGGGTTTCCTTCGACCACCATGGTTTAAGAAGATTGACTATTATTTGAAGAAAAACACTATACTCTAGATTTTCTAAATTTTACTAGGGTGTTTTATTGAAAATGGGTTAAAGTTGTTGAGCATAGAAGTAGGGTTTCCTGCTTCGGCTATCATGTGAGAAGTAGACTTGTAATTATTATTGAGAAAACAAGTATGCCTATTCTTAGGAGTTCCTTGGAAAACGCTATCGTCGAGAATGGTAGTAGAGTTTCCTAACGAACATGGGAAAAGAAGATTTCCCAATATTATTAGGAAATACAATATGATTGTACTCTGGATTTCCTAGAATATTACTAGGATGGTTTGTCGAGAACCGGGTTAGTAAATTTGTCAAAACCACTACTAGAATTTCCGACATCCATAAACATGTGAGAAGTAGATTTGACATTTTTATTAAGAAAACCACTAAGACTATGAACAAGATTTCCTAGAATAATACTAGGGTGATTTATTGGGAACTAGTTAAATCTTGTTCTCGACAAACCTGTTCTCGAAAAACACCCTAGTATTGTTTTAGGAAATCCTAATCATAGTCATAGTGGTTTTCTTAATAGTAATGGCAAATCTACCTCTCACATGATTAAGGAAGCCCGAAATTTTAGTTGCTTTTTTTACAAATTTATTAACCCATTCTCGACAAACAACCCTAGTAATATTTTAGGAAATCCTGATTACAATCATAGTGTAATTACTAAAATATTAGGAAATCTTCTTCTGTCATGTTATTTGAAGGAAACCCTACCATTCTCGACGGAACTTTTTCCAAGGAACTCCTAAGAATAAGCATGCTACGTTTTTTCAATAATAATTGCAATTCTTCTTCTCACATGACAGTCTATGCAGGATAGCCTACTGTGCTCAACAACTTCAACTAAACACTCTTAAAATTTATAAAATCTGGAGTATAGTGACTTTTCATCTAATAATAGCCAATCTTTTTCAACCTGGTCTATAAACTCCAATCCTGAGAAAAAATGACTATAGATTTCAAGACACAGTGCATTTTCCCTCATCGCCATCGTCCTCCATCTGGGCGTCGTCCATACCTGCCTAAGGACTGGAATAGCTGGGTGGAGAGATGTACCCTAGACCAATGACTGTGCGGTATTCTGTTGAGGAAATTTTGGGCCGCGATGTTTTTTGGCCCCGCTTCTACTTGATTGACATTCCCTCGTGTCGTTGGCATAAATATTTGATCTTTTCGTTGGGGTTGATCTGCATTTTTAGCAGGTTGTCCAATGTTTCTTTTGGTTGTAGACAGCTTGAGAGCTTCTTGCTGAAGCTCTTGTACATGTCTTCCCATGTCCATATGGAGCTATTAGGGAGCTTGTGATACCGTTCGAGTGACATCAGGCTGAGGCTTGCGGAGAAGGTTCTTGCCTTCAGGTTGTAATCCCCTTGCTATGCGCTCATCACCTGGAAGAACTAATTCAGATGCGACACTGAGCAACTTATTCCATCATATTTGATGAATTTTAGGAAACCTGGTGGTTTAGGAGTCATTCGGATGGCGGTGTAGATAGGGGTTTTTGTTAATCACCCCTCGTGCCTGCTCGATGACTTCGTCGATGGCTGGAGTGTGTGATCAGAACGGGCCTAGTTGGGAGAGAATGTTTCCTCACCAGGGTGATGGGGATCTACTCCTTTGGTTTTTCCATTCTGGTAGACCCTTTGTTTTTTGTGATTTCACTACGAAGACCAAGCATGATGGTGATCGTCTTGACTTCTTCTGGCATTATTTCAGACGGTGACTCCTTTGGATTGTGCATGTGTGCATTTGCTCGATATGACTTCCTATGCGCTCATCCACTTCTTTCTGGTCTATAATTTTATCAAGCACATGCCCGTATCTCGGATTATCGCCCTTCTAGTTGGTCGAAGTGTCGAGTAAGAAGCATCAAAGCGATTGTAGCTCTAGTACTTTGGCCCTGCTTATTGTTACCTTTTCGTGATAAATGCTAGTTTTCATGATAGGCGCTTGTTGGTCAACCCCTGCCTCTGGCGTTGGGTTTTTCGCAGGGGACTGAGATGGGTTCGTCGATGCTGTGACTGGGTCATCGATATAGCTTTCCGATTTATATCACCAAACCGGTTGTCAGAATGTTGTTCTAACAGTCAGACGGGACTCACCGAAACGATGTCTGCTGATGAGCAAAATTTAATCAATGTGATATTACAGGATTCACGAGATTGGCGGCTACATGTGTTCATTTAACGGTTATGCTTTGACGGAAACTTTTATAGGCCGAGGATCAATTAATACATATCCTTTAAGACGAGCTTAAGTCAGGTGACGTGGGTCCGATCTATATGGTCGGATGCATGTTGTTCTCCCTAGTCAAGTCTATATTCTAAACTATGAGATAGAGAGAGAAAATAAGTAAATAGGTAATAAGTATTACTCATTAGATTTCACTTTATGAAATAGTACATTGTTTTATATAGAAGATAATGCCCTCTTGTCAGATGTCATGTGGAGTGTTGGCCAACTATGGGCAATGGGCCAAGTGAGACAAAGCTCATATGGTTCGTCTCTTGGGCCTCACTCCCCAAGCCATCCCATTACTAGGCTTCTCCCTCATTACAATTTTTCTTGCACATGGGAATTTAGCACAACAAGTGGGGCCCAATACTTAGTGAAAATTATGGCACATCAGTTTGATTGGATTTTTAACCGCATTATATAAGCGGGTTACTGTTTGTTTATAACTTAATTAAGCTCATTGCGAAAAGAAAAAGATAAAAGATATATTATTGGAGAGAGAAAAATACATGAGTGAATTATTTAAGATGACAATCATGTGACGTAGTTATAGAGAGATTGATAGTTGTTAAGTTAGAGATAATAAACTGGGCATATACGTGAGTGAGTCATGATATTGAAAGTCTCATATCTTGTCATTGTTTCTTAGACAATATATATAACTAGGTGAGTGACCTGTAGACGTACACACTAGGTTTAAGTCGAACTCACTTATCAAACGTGTGTGTTCAATTTCTTTATATATTTTGTCCAGATTGTGTCAATTACAACTGAGTTATAACTGATCTTGTAACTGAAAGGGCGTAACAAACCCTTAAAACTTCGGCTTACGTTTTTAACAAACACTCATAAGGACTTCGTTTGGCGGACTTCAGGTCCAACTGGACGACTTCACATGAGACTCATTAGATATTAATACACTTACGAAGAGCATCATAAGATACTTGCATCGGATTCGAGGTCAATGCATAAGATTAGAGAGTGATGTTGGATTTTTACTCGGATTTGTTTTTTTCACTTATTATTTGTTTTAATTGATAGGTTTCATTTTATTTCATTTATAGAGATTTCATGTACACTTTTGGTTTATGCTCTCCTCTTATGTACGTGTTGTTATTTGATGTTTATAGAGAGATTTCATGTACACATTATTATGAGGGGTGGAATGTTATATCACATTATACAAAACAACCGTTCATACCACTCATACCGTACCATACATACCACACTTGATGGTATTACCACATTGTGGTACGGTAATATCATACCGCTCATAATAATGATACGGTAGTGGTATCAAATTTTATTATACCACTGTATGTACCATTTTATACCATTTCTCTCTTCAAATATAATATTCATTTACAATCTAAATAGGAATAGCAATTTCTCCATTTTGTTATTTAATAGTACTCCCTCCGTTCCCAATTAATTGTCTTCTACGAAATTACGTGCAATTTTGACCGGCTTAAAACATGTATCAAAATTGTCGAAATGACAAATTTCAAAACAAGATCATATAATTTAATGTTTGAACTATACGATTAACTTTTAAAAAATTTCATTCCGACAATTTTGATACAAGTTATTGAGCGATCAAAATTGCACATAGTTTTGTAGTAGACAATTAATTGAAAACGGAGGGAGTACTAGTTTACTAGTTTATTGTATGCCTTTGATGCTCAATATGTCTGTGTTAATTAAATGATGTAAAGACAAAATCTGGATAATATATTCAAGAATTTGTGGAATTTCGTTGTAGTTATTTAGTTTGTATCGAGTCGTTTCAAGTTTAATACTTTTTAACTCAGTGAATTTATTACTAAGCCCTAACTGACTTGTTATGTCTTGGCTAGAATTGTACTTTAATGACTGAGCTACAATTTCACTACTATTTTTTTTACTCTATATCATAATTGTTTCAACAACTGATAATTCATGGTTATCATACAAATTCAACAAATGTTAAAATCAAATTGAATATGAATAGAAGATCATATTTACAATATAATGTGATAGGACTAACTGGTAGTTAAATTTTTTGTGGCGCAACCGATGTAGTAATTTTTACCATAGCATACCATTACCGTACAACAATTGCGGTATACAACATTGCGGTATAACGCAAGTATGATACGATAATGATATGAAATTTCTAGTACCATATTTGTATGGTACGGTAATGGTATAACCCAATTAGCAATGGTAATCGTATCACTTCACAACCAAGGTACCCACTCTTTTACCAAGGTACCCACTCTTTTACCAGTGTCAAGATTTTGATTCTTTTTACAAAACCTTGTGGATTGTTTCGTCCTTGAAGAAACGGGATATGAACTGTTTACTATCCTCTACTCTATCAAAAATTCAATTTTCTCCTATCTACTCTATTTTGTTCATTTTAGAGCACTGTACTATATCAATCCACTCAATTTTGTACCTCATCCGTCAATTGTTTTACAAAATGGACGACACATGCCTGCACGTGACTAACTTTTACTTATTTTATGAGTTAGGTTTATGTTTGATAAGAGCTGGGATGAACCGAAAATAGAAAAATGTATTATTCTGTCCCTTGTATTTTTTTTTTATTGGACCTATGTTACAAGTGACCAAAATACCCTTTTCGTTAAAAGACGTTAATAGAATTTAGGCATGTGCAGGCAAGTGTCGTCCATTTTGTGAAGTAATTGACGGATGAGGTACAAAATTGAATGGATTGATATTGTACATGACGTTAAAATGAACAAAGTAGAGTAGATGAGAAAAAATTGAATTTTTAGTAAAGTATACGGTAGTAAACAGTTCATACCCCTGAATGAACAGGGTGTTGTTTTTTTTTTTTTCCTTATAACTAATTACCAACAGAATTAATGCATAAAAGCTTATCCTATACAGTAGTTTCCTAAGTATTTTGATAATATAAATAAAATGATCAAAATACAGAAGACAAACAAAAAGAAGGTATGTGAAAATTTTCAGCGTTCCGTTCTTACCAGAATAAGATGAGGGCCAAGGATTGGTTGCATGAAATGAAATGAAATGAAAAATGATCAGATTTCTACTTTGTATGATTTTGAATCTTCTCCGACCTGCATGAAAAATGAAAGATAAATTAAGAGTTAAAATTTTAACTGTTGGCGTATGTTAGAATTTGTTAACTTGATCTTGTTTCCAAACAGTCACCATTATCCATTTTCCATTTCTGAACGAAATCATATCATCTTATATAACTCCACCTGATATTCTAAATAATGGCATGTAATTATTATTGAAACAAAAGGGCTTGAATCGTCCATTAATTGCGGCATATAAAATCAAAACTTAGTATACGAGGTCGAAATTTTTTTATTGATCTGAAAATTGATGATTAGTTTTGAATCATGATGTTCATATTTAAGCATCCATATTTCATACGGTTTCATATGTATAGCAAACCCAAGTTTCGTAAGACCGAGGCTGATAGAACATGAAAATCAGACCCGAGTCTTTTATTCGGGTCATAATCATCCCACTTTATAAATGGGTATCCAACGCTTAAATGGGTCATCTAATACTTTTTATAGGAATTGGGGTGCTACTATCCAAAGCCCAAGCCCAATCAAAGGGGGACCCTTGTCTGAAAAATCCCTGAGATGAAGACATTTGTCAATATCCTAGAAGGCGCAGTTGCCTATAAATAGCCAACTACCCCTCCTAGAAAAGGACCAGAAAATCTATCCAAAAAATATAGAGAGAAGTTAAGAAAAGAGAGAAACTAACCAAAGCATATCACTTCGAGAAATAAACCGAGACAAGACAGCCGAGCACCGAATAAAAGAGGAGAAAGGTCAAGACGAGAGATTGAATAGTTATATCGAGCATAATCGTAAAACCGAAATACTGATCCGAGCAAATGTAATAGTCCGAATAAGGACAATAATCCGAGCAATAATAAAGATCAGGAAGTATCAGTTACTCGTGGTTTATTTATCATTATATCATTGTTGAAAGGCCTAACGCCACCGACCAAAGTTATGGCCTTATCAAATGGCGCCGTCTCCGGGAATCATCTAGTTCCCAACTAGTTTAGAATTCGAATACCAATACTCTGCCAGACGAGCGACAATGGTTACCAATGCAGAGGAAACCCATCCCGAGATAGTAGAGACCAATAACCAAAACACGCAAATTAGCCAACAAGACCTCGACGATCTACTCGCTATCCGCGACAGATATGAAGCTATCCAATCCGGAAACCAACCAACAACCTCCTACGTCAACCAAGAACAACCGGTCGAACCACCCCGACATTTCATCGAAGGGATTGTCGACGAACACCTTTCGTCCTCGGGGGACGAACAAGACGTGCCCGTATTAAGGCGTGCACGAAGACGCTTAACCGGGTCCCAAGCAGGGCCGAGCTCAAGAGTCCCATTGCCTACGGCCTCGGTCAACTCCGGTGCTCGTTTACAAACGGACGAGGCCCGTCAGTTTGGTATGCCCGAGGATCATGTACTCGGACAGTCGCCCCGACTGCCGTCTAATTCTCCGAGGATGATTACACCACCCACAGTGGAGGTACAACATGTCGTTCCATTAGCCGATGAAAGGAACTACACCCAGCTACAAGCTCAGCTGGCGGCATGCATGACGGCCATGACAGCGGCCGGCATCGTATTGCCAGTTATCCAACCCGACAAAGACCCACGCCATGAAGTGGAAGACTCTGCCTACAGGGCCGCCCTGGAGGCAGCGGGTCGGCGACCCGATACAAGAGTCCCCCACCAAGGGGGCAATGTCCCAATAACTATCGTCCGTCCGAACACTCATATGGAACGTGTCCACACAAACACGAAGGACGATAGATATCCCGAATACAGGATCGGGGAGGGATATGGCCCACCACCACATCAGGGAGGATACCCTCCCCCCTACCAAGTCACGGATGACGCGTTCCAACAGGCTTGGAACGTATGCCAAGAAACCCCGTGTGCTGAACAGATCACGCGGTACCGCAATCCTATGGGATTCGTCATCCCCGAATTCAGGCTCTATGACGGGAAGAGTTGCCCTATCGACCATCTGAGGCACTACAAGACGAAGATGGAACTATGGAGTGATGACCATGCACTGATGTGCAAATTTTTCAAAAACAGCTTGGGTCAAGAGGCTTCGTCATGGTATCATAACTTACCACGGGGCTCCATCAGAAACTGGGCAGAACTGCTAAGAGCGTACTCCACCCGATACGCTGCTCATCGGAAAAAGAAGGTTAGTATCGAAACCCTTCTTAAAATGACGATGATGCCAAATGAAAGGCTCAATGATTACTGCATACGTTTTATCGACGTAGCAAACCAGATTCCGCGATATGCCAATAATATAGCCATCCAAAACTTTATCAATTCCATCCCTAATGGCTATTGGGCGAGAAGGAAGTTCATAGGCAAAAACTTCCCAACCACTGATTCCCTGCTAGCCTATTGTACCCACCTCACCGATAAAAACGACGAATTGCGTTTCCTCAACCGGACTCTACCGAGAAGAGAGTCGGTCCGCGAGGCACAGGTGGGTCGCAAAAGAGTTAGAAATAACCAGGGAGAAGCATTCCAACCGACCAGAAAGGGCAAAGAGCCCGAGGTCCATAGCAGGGGAGAGCGACCCCGAGCACTAGAGCCCAAACCGCTCCAGATCGCATACCCAACACCGACCAACGAACATAAACCGCTCCAGCTCGCCTACCCGATGCCACCCAAGCCATTTCAACAGGTTCGGCCCCAAGAGAGGGAACACCGAAACCCTTTCGGACCGGTCGAGCTGCGATACACTTTCAACCTGTCTGCTGAAGATATCCTCAAGGATATATGCAGGGAAAGTTGGTATTCCCGACCACAACCGATCATCTCTCCCCCCAGTCAGAGAGATTCCAAGCTCTTCTGCGCATATCACGAGGATCACGGCCATCTCACTGAGCATTGCCGTAACCTACGATGGAGAATGAACCAGTGGGGCGATGCAGGATACCTAGCCAAGTTCATCAAAGGAGCTGGGAATAAAGGCAAGCAACTGGCCATCGAGGGATCTGACAACCGGCAAGGCAAAACGATCAACGTCGTTCATATGTCACGACGCAATGGCCCAGGCGGGGAACGATCACGACAACGGCAGTTGGCCCACTTTGGCCAAGTAGCCAGGACATCACAGGCGTCGCCCTCTAAACGACAATGCACTCCACGACGACATCCGCCCATTTCTTTCTCGGATCTTGACGAAGAAGGGGTGATTTACCCTCACGGAGACGCCATTAACCTCCGTGTTCAAATCGGCCTAGACACAGTCAGCAGGGTACTTGTCGACCAAGGAGCCTCTTGTGATATCATGTACAAGGAGCTCTTCGACAAGATGGAACTCAAGCTGCAAGATCTTCAGCCTACCGATGTCACACTGATCGGATTCATCTCCGAAACGACCAAACCTTTGGGTAAGATTGTCCTCAATGTCACAACAGGGTCCATGTCGGTTCCCGTAGAGTTCTTAGTGGTCGACGATCACTCCGGGCACAACGCAATATTGGGCCGACCATGGTTACATGCCATGAAGGCCATACCCTCGACCTATCACCAAAAGGTCAAATACCCGAATGATAGGGGGGCGATCGAGACCGCCAGAGGATGTCAAGAAGATTCAAGACGCTGCGAGGACATCACCGCGACTCTCCAACAACAACGAAGCACTGTGGAACAACCCACCAGCACAAAGAAGCTGATCAGCCAAATATCCAAAGCCGAAAGGGTTGTCGAAGAACAAGTAGGAGAGACACTTAGGAAGGTGTATATCCCGGATATGGACGAGGAGCACTATTTCCTCCTCGGCGATAACCTTCCAAAACGGGAATCCGAGGAGTTAGAAGCGTTCCTTTTCAGCAACATTGATAAATTCGCCTGGAGTCCAAAAGACATGCCGGGCCTAGACCCCAATACAGCATGCCACCACCTAAGTGTAAACGCCGAGTATAAGCCAATAGCACAGAGGGGCAGAAAAGTCTCTGTACAGCACAGAGCAGCTATAATCGCTGAAGTACAAAAGCTATTTGAGGCTGGAGCCATAAGGGAGGTTTACTATCCAAAATGGTTGTCCAACCCGGTCGTCGTCCCTAAGAAGAACGGGAAGGAGAGAGTCTGTATAGACTTCACCAACCTCAACAAAGCCTGCCCGAGGGACCACTTTCCTCTTCCAAGGATCGATCAACTGGTGGACGCAACAGCGGGAGCAGAACGGATGACCTTCCTTGACGCGTACTCAGGATACCATCAAATTCCCCTCGCCCGCGAAGATCAAGAAAAGACTTCGTTTATCTCACCTTTGGGAAATTATTGCTATACGGTAATGCCGTTCGGCCTACGCAATGCAGGAGCAACATACCAAAGGATGATAACACGGGTATGTCGAGATCATATAGGGAAAACAATGGAGGTATACATAGACGACATGGTCGTCAAAAGAGAAAGAGCCACATCCCACCTTCAAGATATCAGGGATGTTTTCCGAACGCTGGGCGAGCACAAACTGAAACTCAATGCGAGCAAGTGTGCATTTGGCATCAGCAAAGGGAAATTCTTGGGACATATGGTTAGCCGACGAGGAATAGAGGCCAATCCCGATCAAATAACGGCTCTACGAAACCTATCGGCGCCCAAGAATAAGAAACAGGTACAAGAGCTCACGGGGATGATGGCCGCGCTGAGCAGGTTCATTAGCCGATCCGCAGATAAGGGACGGCCATTTTTCGAATCACTCAAGAAGGATAGAAAATTCGTCTGGGACCCGGAATGTGAAGCTTCATTCAACAATCTCAAAGAGTACTTGAGGACATTGCCGCTACTAGTAAGGCCGAACAGAGGAGACATTCTGGCATGCTACCTAGCAGTTTCCTCTACAGCTGTGAGCGCGGTCATCCTGAGAGAAGAAGGTCGCGAACAATTTCCGATCTACTTCATCAGCAAGACTCTGGTCGAAGCCGAAACACGTTATCTACCCTTGGAAAAGCTGTGTCTGGCATTGGTCGTCACCACCAGGAAGTTGCCACACTATTTCATAGCTCATCAGGTCCGGGTATACACAAAATTTCATATTAAAGAGTCGCTTCGGCGGACGGACGTTAGTGGCCGAGTTGCAGCCTGGGGGGTCGAGCTATCCCAATTTCATATCGAGTTCGCACCCCGCCACGCCATAAAGGGACAAGTCCTGGCCGATTTCGTCGCAGAATTTACCGAAGGCTATGACGAGCCTTTGGCACTCTCTCCACAATCACACTGGCAGATACATGTCGATGGATCAGCCACCAAGGACGGATCGGGAGCAGGGATCGTCCTAGAGTCCAGCGAGGGAGCAATCATCGAAAAAAGCATAAAACTGGGCTTCCGAGCTACCAACAATGAGGCAGAATACGAGGCCATGATAAATGGCATGCTTATTGCCCGGTCCCTCGGATGCTCCCACTTAATTGCAAGCTCAGACTCCATGCTCATCGTCAATCAAGCCATCGGCGAATACCAAGCGAAAGATGATAGAATGATCCTCTACCAAGAGAAAGTCCAAAGCTTGATGGCAACCTTCGAACAGTGCGAGTTAGTAAGAATCAATCGCACCGAGAATGCACATGCCGATGCATTGGCCACCCTAGCCTCGACACTAACATTGACTGACACCCGGTCGATCACAGTGGAACTACTGCCGACCCCGAGCATAATAAAAAGGGTAAACCGGGTGACATCGATACAGTACGAACTAGGATGGATGGAGGACATGACCCATTATCTGCGAAATGGAACGCTTCCGGTTGACAAGATAAAAGCGCTGAAAATTACAAGAAAAGCTCCTCGCTTCTGGCTATCCGAGGACGATAAACTATATAAATCCAGTTACCAGGGACCACATCTACTGTGCGTCTCGACCGAGCTACAACTGCCGGTCTTGTAAGAAATCCACGAAGGATCTTGTGGTGCACACATCAAAGGGCGATCCCTTGCAAACAAGGCAGTGACCCAAGGATATTGGTGGCCCTATATCAAGCGAGACGCCGATGCATACGTCCAACGATGCGACAAGTGCCAACGATTCGCCAAGATACCACGGCTCCCTTCATCTATGATGACCCCGGTATCAGCACCATGGCCGTTCGCTCAATGGGCAATCGATTTGGTCGGTAAACTCCCAAGAGCACCTGGGAATGTGGAATATCTAATCGTTGCGACTGATTATTTCACCAAATGGGTCGAAGCTAAACCCCTCCGAGAAATCAAAGCCAGCAACGTCAAACAATTCATTTGGGAATACATCATAACTAGGTTCGGAATACCGTACGCTATAGTCGCCGACAACGGAACCCAGTTCAAAGATGCCAATTTACAGCTGTGGTACGAGGAACTCGGTATCCGAAAATTCTATTCGACGCCGACATACCCACAAGGGAACGGGCAGGCCGAAGTGTCAAACCGAACAATATTAGACGGCATCAAGACCACCCTTGAACAGGCAAAGGGGAGGTGGCCCGAGCGGTTACTCAACGTTTTATGGTCGTGCCGAACTACACCCAAGACGGGCACCAAGGAAACCCCGTTTAGCTTAGCATACGGTGTTGAGGCCGTCATACCGACAGAGATCGGGCTACCTACGCTCCGAACAACGTTGGTCGAGCAGGGAAATAATGAACAAAGAATGAGAGAAGAGCTCGACATGATAGACGAGAAACGAGAGATAGCGGCCCTTACCTTAGCTAAATACCAGCAAAGCGTAAAGCAAACCTATGACAAGAGAGTAAAAGGATCTAAAGAATTCATGGTAGGAGAACTGGTGCTGCGACGAGTGACGGTCTATACCCGCAACGAAATACATGGCAAACTGAGCCCTACCTGGGAAGGCCCATACGAAATCGTCAAGCGAACGAGTCCAGTCTCTTACAAAATCAAAAGCGTCCTCTTCGCCAACAGCCGAGGGGAAAAGAATTCCTGGAACGTGGCTAACTTAAAGAAGTACTACGTATAGGCAATGCTCCGAATACAGGTGCTACCTTACCCTTCTTGCTTAATGGCATTATCTTTTCTTTTGAATGAATAAAATATATTATTATGCTGTCTACTAATACTATGAGATTCTCAACATGGCCGAAGTGCCTAGAAATACTATGAAATCCCGTAAATGGCGTGTTACCGAAGGAACGTCTAGGGATACTATGATTGAACGAATAAAATATATTATTATGCTGTCTACTAATACTATGAAATCCCGTAAATGGCGTGTTACCGAAGGAACGTCTAGGGATACTATGAAATTCCCAGCATGGCCGAAGTGCCTAGGAATACAATGAAAGTCCGTAAATGGCGTGTTACCAAAGGAACGTCTAGGCATACTATGAAATCCCGTAAATGGCGTGTTACCGAAGGAACGTCTAGGGATACTATGAAATTCCCAGCATGGCCGAAGTGCCTAGGAATACAATGAAAGTCCGTAAATGGCGTGTTACCAAAGGAACGTCTAGGCATACTATGAAATCCCGTAAATGGCGTGTTACCGAAGGAACGTCTAGGGATACTATGAAATTCCCAGCATGGCCGAAGTGCCTAGGAATACAATGAAAGTCCGTAAATGGCGTGTTACCAAAGGAACGTCTAGGCATACTATGAAATCCCGTAAATGGCGTGTTACCGAAGGAACGTCTAGGGATACTATGAAATTCCCAGCATGGCCGAAGTGCCTAGGAATACAATGAAAGTCCGTAAATGGCGTGTTACCAAAGGAACGTCTAGGCATACTATGAAATCCCATAAATGGCGTGTTACCGAAGGAACGTCTAGGGATACTATGAAATTCCCAGCATGGCCGAAGTGCCTAGGAATACAATGAAAGTCCGTAAATGGCGTGTTACCAAAGGAACGTCTAGGCATACTATGAAATCCCGTAAATGGCGTGTTACCAAAGGAACGTCTAGGGATACTATGAAATTCCCAACATGGCCGAAGTGCCTAGGAATACTATGAAATTTATATGCAGGTACAATGCAAGGTATTATTCAGGTCCACTTTATGACGGCGATGCAATATAAATTGGCTAAAACAATGAAGGAGAATCAATCTAAAACAACAAAATATCAACAAGAAGCATCTTCAAAACAGGAATAACGAAATAACAAATGATTTGGCAAGGAAAAATCGATTCAATCAATTAAATAGCAGTACGGCAATGGAAAGGTACAAAACAGGAATAAAGAAATCACATATATAGTCCTCGCCCGCATTACGGAGGCAACAAGAAGATCAACGACACTAAAGAGATTCATTTAAGAAGAGCTACTGCAGGAGGAGCACGACGGTAATTGACCGAGTTCAATCTCTTCGTCGTCAGTCGTTGTGTACCCATCAGACTCATCACCATCAAAACGCTCCTCAGAAATGAGGGCATCAAAATTGGTCGTATGAGCCCCAACACAAGTCAGCGTTTGAAGCCGCGCGTTGAACTCGGCTTCTTTGGCGGACTCGTGAGCATCCGAGGCCGCTTTACGGCGATCATCGTCAAAGGAGAGGTCACGGCGAGCTTCAATCACAGCTGCGGAAGCATCGTATCTGGCTCGGGACAAACGGAAATACTTCACCAACACGTTGGCCTTGGTCACAAGCAACTTTAATTTGCCGAAGTACTCGCCCTTTGCACGCCAATATCGATCCAAACGACGCTCCTGAACCTCAACAGCATGCTCGGCACGGCGAACGTATTCTCGAAAAGAGGCCGCCTGAGTTTTCAGCTTGGTCCGCAGTCGAGCACATTGGTCGGTCAATTTGACATTTTTGCTCATCAAAACAATGTAGGGCCACCTGTCAGGCACCTCACTAGCCACACCAGATGAGACCTCGTCCCGGGCAGCACCAGTAGGTCCTAACCCCGGGTTAACTAGGCATGGAGAACCAGCCTGGTGCGACATAGTAGCATGTGCCTATAAAAAAAAAGAGGGGGGGAGAAGAACGAGAAAAGATGAATAAATAAAAATAAAAATAAAAAAAAAAAAAAAAAAAAGAGAGAGAGAATTTTTTATACAAGCTACAAAGAAGACGACAAAACAAGCTATTTTATTAATCCAACAACCCCTCAACAGACGCCGAAGTCTCTACTACATCGGCAAAATGAATATCTCGCAATGAATTAATTTGCGTCCCCAAACGCTCACGAATGACCGCCTCGATTCGGTTCAAGGCAACAGTGGTTTCAGTTACCCCAGCCTTCGCATCCACCATGCGCTCTGCCCGGGACACACCACTCATTCCTTTTATATGCTCCAGCACCTCTAAGGCGCGAGCTCGGGCCCAATACGCTTTGGCAAAGGATAGCAGCAGATCCGCGTCCTCGAAAACGGCCCCAAGGACCAAGCTCAAGCTCGTCACACGACCTCGGGCTTCATCACGAGAACGTCATAGGGCACTGAGAAGTTCCTTTGCTTTACCCTTATTTGCCGTATAATGGGCGGTCTTTTTACTAAATTTCTCTCCCAAATCACGTAACCGGATAGCCAGGTTGGAATTATGAATATTCAGACCCTCGATTTCCTGATAGACCTTTCCAAATCCTCCATCACGTCACCTACACTACGACTAGGCGAGGTCCAGACCACCATGGCAAGGGGGTTATTTGGTACCTGACAATATTTTGTTTTCATATCCTTCAAAATATAACGACCACCGAAAGAAATTCACCCAAGCAAGCTCAACAGAAAGAAACCACAACACCTATATTATCACTTCCCCAAAAGAATCTGTTTCTAGATACAAAAAAAAAAAAAAAAAAAAAAAAAAAAATAAAAAAATCTAGGAAGATAGTCAAGGTTCCACCTGAGAAGATGCTGGTGGGGGAACAACAGTAGCATCCGGTCGAGGAGTGGACGCGGTCGACATAGAGTGAGGACGCAGCGCTGTCGAAATTGTCTGCCCCGGTAGCCGAGGAAGCTCTTCTTCACGAAGATTCGCCCAGTCCAAGGGTTTCGACGGTGCACCATGCGGACACGGATACACCAACTCCGACCACGCCCTATCCGACAGAGGAACATTCGCGAAGTTGAGCGCCCGCACATGAGCGCAGTATACAGAAAAGTTGGCCATCATCGCTAACTTTTTCCGCTCCTCCGCCTGTGCCGTTTTCAGGGCAGACACCTTAGCCTTTTCGGCTTCCACGTCCTCAGCCAGGAGCAAGTTCTCCTCCTCTAATTCGCAGTACTTAGCGGCCATGCTCTCTTTTTCCACCCTCAATTTCTCGACATCCTCGGTCAGGTGCAGGAAGTCCACCGACAGTTTGTCATAATTCTCGCCCAGGGTTTTCTTCTCGGCCTCCAATTTCTCCTTCTCGGCCACCAGATTATCCTTCTCGGTCACCAGCTTCTCTTTCTCACCCTCTAGAGCTCCCAGCTGATCCCGTAGCGCCACGGCACTCACAGCAATCTGCACTTCAACACATCAGTTTCCAGATAAAGTACAAGAACCAAACCTATCTAGTGCAATACGAGCCCCACGTACCCTCAGCGCATCCGCGTGGGCCTGCTCTATAACTGACATTGTCGGTTGGGCAGATAGTTTTTCTGCATTCTTGAACACAAGGGGTTTCAGAGCTGTATACCCCATCTTCAGCGTTCTCGGTTGATCCAGCAGTTCACCCCTACATCGGTCAATGTACCGGGTCATTGCGACCCCGTCAACCAACACCTTTTCGGATCCGTCGAGAGCTTCATCCTCGACACCCGTCACAACATCCCCGGCATTCTCTTCGCTGCCTTTCATCTCCACCCCCACATCCTCCTCCAACTGCTCAATCTCAGGGGCCCTATGCTCGATCTCTTCCTCATTACGGAGGGGCGAGCACACGGACAAATCTATCGGACCCTCGGTGGGGATAGGCGAGATGACCGGCAAAGTCATCGTTCCCTCTCCTATGCTCGTCAAGAGGTTCATATATCCGAATACATCGTCGACCGACCCCTGAAACACAATAATACCCATAGACCGGGCAAGAGCGAGGGTAACCAATGTAGAAGTCAGTAGCTGAAACAAGATGACTAATAAAGCAACGCACTAGCGCACCAAATAACAAACAACCAAAAGACAAGAAAATCATAATAACTATACACATACCTCGCCCGGAGCAGAGGCATCCTCGGCGGTATCCCCTTGACCAGCGGCACACACCCCCTCGCCCGAACCAACGTTAGCATCTTCCTCGGTAACCGATGTATCGGTTCCCCTAGCCCTCTTCGTTGTTTCAACGACAGGGTCAGCTGCACGACGCTTAGAACGAACGGCTTTTTTCCCAAGCCGAGTAGCACATCGAGCTTGGACCACCTTTAAGAATTCCTCCTCGGGCTCCTTGGGGATCTCGGGTGCCGGATTTCCCTTGGTCACCAACCCCATAGGGTAACCGAGCAACATGGGAGCCGTACGACTCGCAGGATCCGGCGTCGGTCCAGGCCCCCACCATTTCCAAAGAGCTAACAGGGCCTCTACATTGGGGGCACCGAGGTCTGGCATGATGGGAGCATTGGTCGCCGGTCCAGGAATCTGGTGTCCCGCACAACCCCATGCACCGGAAGCAATTACAATACCAAGATTACGCTCTTTATTGGTATCCGGCAAACCGATAACGAGCCGGCAAAAGGCACGCAGAGTCTTCAAATACGAGCTGCGACGCTCAAAGCTCAAACTATAGACTCCAAAGACGTCCTTCAGTTCAATCGGTATTCCGGACAACTCCGATAGCCTTTGGATACCATTCAGAGTACGGTAACCATTTAGGGCCAGTTGGGCCGGAGCAATTTGGACGGCCTCAAAGAACGAAGCCACCCAGTTTGTAAAGGGCAGTCGAAGACCCCCAGTAAAGAATGCCGAAGAACGCACGGCCACCTCGCCGGCAGGTACAAATCCCAGCACCTCCTCGTCAGAAATAGGAAGCCGGATACGTATGTTGTCAGGTATTCCGGCGAGTTCTTTAAAATCTTTCTCCACGAATGTGCCTACTTGGGCCACACTTTGGGTCAAAATTTCCTATACAAAGATCATCAAAAGTCCATCAATATACTAACCAAATACACAAACCAGAACCACATCAATAGAACGAAAGCCACCACCCCCCCCCCCACGCACATTACATCAGAATCGTCAGACATATATAGATAACCTGAACCATATACCAACAAAACACCTCTGACCACAACGACAAATCAAATACAACTCCTAAAAGAGGGAAGAGGGGAACACCAAAAATCACTTACAGTAATCATTATGAGCAAGCAAGCGCGAACAGCAGCAGGTCTTCCAACACAACCACGAAACCCTAGATTAAGCGGCCGAACTCTTTTGCTTTTTGGCGGGAAGAATATGCTTTAGAGAGAGAGAGATATTTTCTTCAGCGAATTCTGTGATAAAAATAAACAGGATTACTTGGCACAATAAAAAGGAGTGGAGTCACAAAAGGAATAAAATAATAACCGTCCTTTCGTGTACCAGAGGTTTACCTTTTTCCAACCATACGGAAGTCAACAACCGCTGCTCTTTTTTAACATATACACGCTCCAGATTTCGCCACGTCAGCGCGTATCCCACTACCCAAGGCAGTTCACATCATTAGACCTAAATAAACGGCCAGTGGACCCTACCACGAAAAGCTTCTTACATACGCTACCACTACTATCACACCGAGAATATCCCCCGATTACAATTCCTCGAGTCCCAAACCAATCCTTAACACAAGGGCACACCGAACAAAGTGTACGAAGACCGTTTCTAGCTTGATGGCAGGAAGCATCAAGTCTAACAACGCTCTCCGGGGGGATAACCGGACATATTGTTCGGTGTATGATCAGAAACATAAAAGAGAAGCAAACAGGAAATAAAATAGGACAGAATCAAATGCAAGACAAGTTTTATTCATCCACAAAGGGGGAAACACAAACAATACAACAGAAAAAGAAAATACACCCATCCTACTTTTTCGAACTATCCCCCATAGCAACATCCCTCTTCGCCAAAAGTTCCTCCAGACGCTCTTTCTCCCTAACTAAACGAGAAATCGCCATCTCAGCCTGTTTCAAGGCGTAAGACTGAGACTCGCATTTTTGCTCGGCCTTGAAACGAGCAGTGCCCTCCTCGTCCCAATATTGTTTAAACCTCCTCGCTTCAGTCCGAGCACACATGAGATCATGTTTTAGCCATGACATCTCAATTTCTTTTAGTTGAAGAGGAGTCAAATCCTCCTCCCCAAAGCCAGGAGGACGAGGTAGCAAAAAGGTAGGCTCCTCTTCCATAAGGGTTTTCTTTTTGGAGGCAGACCTAGTGATGGGAGCCATCTCATGCAAAAGCAAATTATAAAATAAGAGGTAGAAATTGATAATGAGATACAGGCAATAGGGAGCATTTATAGAGAATCAAAAGGCACAAAGTACGAAGCGTTACAATGGTTCATAAGACAGGCACGAGATACGAAAAGATACGACTGATTCATCAAATACAGAAAATAAAACACAAATTGCAAAAGGGGAAATACATAAGAAAACCAGCCCAATCTAAGGATCAATGGATGGAAAAACCGAACTGCCAGACCGAGAGAAAGCAAAAAACAGCATAACAATTCAACCGAGCTTGGTAGGAATCGTTCATGGCGACCAAATTGTCATTCTCCGAGGAGAGCCTGTTGTTTTCCGTAGTAAGAACCCCGACACGCTCCACGAGCCGAGCATTCTTTACCATTATGCTAGCTAGGCCTTGAGGAGAAGTGTCAAACTCATCTTGAGAATGGTCCCATATCTCCTCGGCATCATACCAGGAGTTGGCCAGATGGTTTCTCTGTAACAACAAGTGATCGAGCTGGCGACTCAGTGCCGAGATCTCGGTCCACTTCACCGTCTCTTCGGGAAAAGAGCCGAACAAGCTCAAGGCCAGAATGCCATACTCTTTCTCAAGCCTTGCCATCCGACGGCGGACCCTAGATACCTCAGTGTCCAAGCCCTTCATGTGAGCATGATATCTCACCACAGGTCCAGACATTCTGGGAAATTGTTATAGTACGGAAGAAAATAAAGGGCTGAGGGAGAGAGAAGCAAAAGCAAAAGGAACGGAGATAGCATGCATATTCCTAACATACTAGGGAGCATGCATATTCCTGACCTACTAGGGAGCATGCACCTGTATTCGACAGTGATGGGGACATCTACTGACATCTGATACAATAGTACAGAAGCAAATAAAGACGAGATATACAAAGATCTAACTTCCCGACAAACAACAAACCACAGGTACAATATAAAAAGAAATGCAAAAAGAAAAGGGCAAAAATACTTTTCATTAATGAAGATGGAATACATCATTGTTCATTACATCAATAGACAATATTACATCGTGGTCTATTACATCCGAGATAAAAACCTATTACATCCGAAAAAATCTATTACATCCAAGAAGAGCTAGTACAGAAGATCAGGCAAAGGATCAACTATATCAGCTGACCAAGTGAGCAGGAGACGCCAAAAAGGAAAAGTAAGAAGAAAGAGAAAGGAAAAGCAAGAAGAGGAAAAGAAGAAGAGTGCAAGAAACGAAGGAAAGAAGCATAAAAAGAAAACAAAAAGGGAAGAAAGAAACGAAGAGGAGGAACATAAAGAAGAAGGGATAAGAAAGAAGAGTCAAAAAGAAAAATGACAAAAACCCTAGATGTAACACAAAACCCTTAGGATCACAGGGCTGATTGTAACATCGTAGTGGTGTAAAAAAGAAGAAAAAGAAAAAGAGTGATGGGAGAGAAGATGAAGAAAAAGAAAGAGGAGGCACAGAAGAAAAACAGATGAGAAGAAGATAAAGAGACGAAGGAGACCGACAACTAAAAAGGAAGTCAATGAAACAAAAAAGAAACGGAAAAAGAAAAGAATAAAAAGTACGAGAAAACAGAGTATAAAAAGAAAACACAAGAGAGGAAGAGGAAGAAATGATGGAAACGGAGAAATAAAAAAAAAAAAAAAAAAAGGAAGAGATGGGAAAAGATGGGGAAAGAGCAGAGAAAAAGAAAAAAAGGAAGGAGGAAGGTTAGGGGGAAGTCGATCGGTATCGATGAGAGGGCCCGGCAGAGACATCCCTGTCCCTCAGTGTCGGGTTCCCCCTTAGCATCTCATTCTCTTCGACTAAAGCCTGACGAGCACGTCGGCAGTAAGCCAGTTCGGATCTTAGCCAAGTTAATTCCCGAACCATCTCGGTATGGTGATAACGCATCACCTTCAATTCCTCCTCGGCATCCCTCAATAACCTTTGTACATGGTTTTGGGAGGCTTCAAAGGCCTCCACTTGCAAAGCTAATGCTGATTGGGTGAAAGGACCAGACATCTTAGGGAAATTATAAGATGAGGGTCTATATATGGGGAAAAATAATATGATGAGAAGTGTGGACGTAACCATGCTGTAAGCAGGTATTTATAGATCAATTGTATGAGGGCTGGGATTGAGAGTCGCAACCATTCGCCAATGGGTATTCAGAAGCGATGGCACTCAAAAGAGGTGACTGTTCAAGAAAAACGTTTGGATTCCCAAAAGACTCTAAAGAGCGTGAGTAAATACGACAGAAATTACAAAAGACTAATTATTTCGAGGAAGAGCCTTCTTCATCGTCATCCGAACTCGGTCTGGACCGAGCACGCAACTCCTTGAAGGCAAGCTTATAGGCCCTTTTTGCTGCCTTCTGCTTAGCCAGATTAGCCTCGAGCTTCTTTATATGCTCATAGGCCCAATCCCGATCGTCCATCGTCACATGATGATCAGAATCCATGTCAGACAACCTTTTCTTGTAGTTTGAAACCTTGGCCACGAGTTTCTTATTCACGGTACGAGATTTCTTGATTTCCGCTTCTAAATATGAAATATAATTAAAGGAGCTCTCACCAGTGGAACCAGAAGAAGCCATTATGTCACGGGCAAATTAGTAGTAAAATGCCTAATTATGGAGGGAGCACACCCCCTTTATAGGAGTTTTCCTCGAAGAAAGATATTAGGATAGGAAACATTGAATGTGCCCCCCTGGGAACCGTCACGAGTCTATTGCGTTTCTCGATGAAGCATTGGGAAAGACAAGACCGAAGTAACGTTCTCGACAAACCGAACATGACTCCCCCGGCATGGAAACCACGCCGAGGAAGTCAGGGAGCACTTGATAGAACATGAAAATCAGACCCGAGTATTTTATTCGGGTCATAATCATCCCACTTTATAAATGGGTATCCAACGCTTAAATGGGTCATCTAATACTTTTTATAGGAATTGGGGTGCTACTATCCAAAGCCCAAGCCCAATCAAAGGGGGACCCTTGTCTGAAAAATCCCTGAGATGAAGACATTTGTCAATATCCTAGAAGGCGCAGTTGCCTATAAATAGCCAACTACCCCTCCTAGAAAAGGACCAGAAAATCTATCCAAAAAATATAGAGAGAAGTTAAGAAAAGAGAGAAACTAACCAAAGCATATCACTTCGAGAAATAAACCGAGACAAGACAGCCGAGCACCGAATAAAAGAGGAGAAAGGTCAAGACGAGAGATTGAATAGTTATATCGAGCATAATCGTAAAACCGAAATACTGATCCGAGCAAATGTAATAGTCCGAATAAGGACAATAATCCGAGCAATAATAAAGATCAGGAAGTATCAGTTACTCGTGGTTTATTTATCATTATATCATTGTTGAAAGGCCTAACGCCACCGACCAAAGTTATGGCCTTATCAGAGGCTTTCTTTGATTATGATAATGAATAAAAATGAACACTACAGATTGGAATTTACAAAACTATGCATACTCTCAAAGAAGAACGTGTTTGCATGCAACAATTTTATGCTTATTTTGTGTGATCTAAAAGACATTAAAGAAACTGATCACAAAGAAAACATATTACGAATAAATATATTTAATAGTGGAAAAGGTAAAAAGATGATGAGAAAGAATCAGCGAAGCCATCGTAGAGGAGTTGTGACAGAGAAAGCTGGTAATGTATGTACCAATTAAGGTGATTAAGATTTGTATTAGCATTTAGAGTATGATAAAACAATTGAGAATACCTAAAAATTTATTTATACTAATTGGTGGAATGGAATGCATGAGGTTGTTTGCGCCGCTTACGCATGCATAGTAGGTCTGAAAAATAAAAGGATAAAAACATTTTTGTTCGTTTTGTTTTTGGTTTAATTGGGGGCTTATTCTTACTCGACGTACGTAGATCTTTTATTGTTTTGGTTCACAGTTTTGACTTCCAAATTTTTCTACACCGCAACTATTTTACTTCTTCCCTTGCAAAATTTTATTAAATGATACTAAATGGACGTCGCATACAGCTTGACATATTGATACGCCTGTTTGTAATTAAAAAATAACAAAAATGAAAAAATAAAATTAAAAAAATCCAAAAAATCTAAAAACCCAATACAATTTGAAATAGCTAAAATCTAATTAACTAATACAAATAAAATAAAAATGACAAAAAATAACAAAAAATGGAAAATATAAAATAAAAAAATAAAATTCCGAAAAATCTAAAATACCCAAGAAAATTTGAAAAATCTAAAAAAAGTCAATAATATCTTCTATATTTATAATTTTATGAGTTTATAGATTGAAAATTTATAAGTTATTATAAATGACGTATATGGAATAAAATATGTCTTTAGCTTAATTTTTCTATACATATTGAGATTTTTATCAATTATTTGTTAAAAAAACAATTTGTAAAAAAAACTTGAGTTTATATAAAATTTTAGGTGGAAAACTTTTTATGTACCAACCGCGTGTAAATGAAAAGCGAATAAAAGTTTTCAATTTAAAACTTTCCCATCCAAATATTTTTTTGATGTAAAATTTTTACTATCAAATAAATGGAGCCTAAGTAGTTAATTAGTAATTATGTAAATATGTGATTTATTATAGAATGATTTTGTACGGTGACACTGGACAATTTTTTGTCTGCTATACATAACACTCTTTGCACTCTTTCAGATCCACGAGGCTAGTGTGCATTAGTTTAGTGTAAACACTTTAAATAAATTTTATTACATTTTGTACTTAAATAGGGTTTCTTACAAATATTTCATAATGTTTTATAGATAATTTATTATGTATTGTTGTTTGCATGAGTTCTTTGGTTATAATATAGAGGTGCACTTAAAACACTACAGTTTTTCTTTAAAAACGCGTAAACCGTAGATTAAATCTACGGTTTACAGTGATTAACTGTAAACCGTAGATTTAATCTACGGTTTGTATTCATTTGATCCAAACCGTAGATTAAATCTACGGTTTACAGTTAATCACTGTAAACCGTAGATTTAATCTACGGTCTGTGTGTTTTTCAGATTATTTGCTTTAAAAATTAAAATTAAAAATCTAATAATTAAAATTAAAATACTGAATGCCTTATTAAAATATTTTTTTCAAATTAAATATGATTTTTTTAATAAAAAAACTAAATGTCTTATTTTTAAAATTTTACATAAATAAATTACCAATATTCTAACAAACTCTCAAAATTTACACAAAATTTACCAAAAAAAAGTTGTTTTGATAAATTTTACAATTTTGGTTCATGTTATATTTTTGTCAATTGTATAAGTTTATATTTATTGAATGATTAACTAAATTGTCAATTTTTGAGAAGTTTTTTTGTTTGGTTTTAAACACTTGTATAACGCAATATGAAACATTAACTAAGTCGTCAATTTGGAGTCAATAATCAGTTTTTTATTTTTAATTTTATGTAAATTACTCTTTTTACATAAATTAAAATTCTAATAATTAAAATTAAAATACTGAATATTTGTTTCAAATTAAACATGATTTGTTTTTTAATAAAAAAACTAAATGCGTTTTTTTAAAATTATACATAAAATAAATTACCAATATTATAACAATCTCTCAATTTTTTTGAAGTTTTTTTGGTTTGTTTTTAACACTTGTATAACGCAATATGAAACATTAACTAAGTCGTCAATTTGGTGTCAATCAACAATTTTCTTGAATGAAACAATGATAAATTATATAAATTTCATAAAATAAATTAACTCAATATGCAAACATGAACTAAATTTCATAAAACAAATTTATTAAACATTTGTTTACATCATATAAATTTACAACAACTTGAAAAAAATAGTATTTTACATAAAATTAAAAATAAAAAACTGATTATGGACTTAGGTCTATAGGTTCTTCTTGATTTGTTTTTTGCTTTCCCGATTGCTTTTCCAGCGCCATATATAACTTGAAATTTGGTCGAAAAAGTTCCTTCCATGGTGCAGCTGTCTCAGTGCGTGTTTGTTCCCACCGTGCTATAATTCCTGGCATTGGGAAGATCCCTTCTTCTTTAGGAATAACCTGAGTATAGTGACAACTGTTGACGAACACCATTACAGTCGGGATGTAATTTGTCGTTCCCCGAGGCGGACCAGTATAAAGAGGTAAAAAAGTACTGTTCCACACGTTTACCCCTCCATCATTATTTTCCCATGAGGACAACAATACAATTGGAATATTGTAATGAGAAGCAATTAAAAACCCATAAGACGGAAATCTCATCCATTTGTCAATAGGTGCGGGATCTGTAGGATGATAAAAATTTAAACTTGATAAAATATAATCATACCGGTAAGCTTCAAGCCAATATTCTCAAACAGCTCATAGTAAACACCTTTCATTTGCTGCAGCTCTTGAAACAACTCACATCTTACCGCATACCAATCATCTTCCCCATACTATTTACCCGTCGCATTTGCAAGTACCCGGAACCCACAGTTACCATCCCCACGCACATCATAAACTGTTTCGATGTAACTATGTAACATGACCCATATTTGGTCACTGTACAGGAAGGTTGGCCTATTGGGGGTGGGTTTAGGGTTCTGGTTTCGCGGCCTCCTAGTTGGGTTTACCCTTACCTCCGGTGTTTCATCCGCCTTGCCTTTACCCTTGTCCCTACTAGCACCAGCACTCTGTTCCTCCACATACTCCCATCCCGACTTATCCCTCTTACTAGATTTGTCGCCTTTTCTAGGTCTCCCCCTATTTGCTCTCACTTCGGGGTCACTGATGGATGTTCTGCCTGGTACGGTTATCTCTCGGAGTTGTGTTTTCATACGCCGTTTTTCAACATTAGTTTTGCTAGCATAAACACTTTTAAACTCTTCTAGATCACCCTCTACCCCATAATCATCGGTGTTCCCATTATCATCAATTACGTCTAATTTTTTCCAGAATGGATGAATATATTCTAGAGGAAGAGGCTTCCCGAATAAAATATGTTCACTCATAATATGATGACAAGGTAAACCGTGAAACAATTTGAAACCGCAAGAACAATTCTCATCAGCCTGGCCACTACATTTTTTGTGTTCTTGGAATAATAAATCAAAGGCATAGTGTGTGATATACGACCTAAGATTTATAAACAGAGGTGTTCGTTCAGAATGTGGAAAATAAGACTTGCATTTATCCAACTTCATCTTAATATCCTCAAACTGTTTTTCTAGAATTCTATTGACCTCTACCCAAACGGTTTCAAGCGTGCCAGTATTTGTGGAAAGGGATCTTTTCAGCTTAGCATATTGTTGTTCGGCTCGATTGCTAGTTCTGTTACCTAGATGTGTTGTATGGTTGGTATAGCATGCAACAAACTTTTCAGCATAATCATTTAAAAGCTTGTCTACATACTTAATCACAGCAGGGTACGATTTGTAAGAGGTATTGAAATTAGTTCGGTTATAATTGTACTCCTCTATCGACTCAGAATCAACCAATAAACCCCAATCATCTAGAAACGTTTGCCACTCCTCGTCAGGGATCTTTTTACGGCAGTTTTTCAAAACATTTTTTGTAATATGAAAAGTGCACAAAATATGATGCGAATCGGGAAAAACAACGGATAAAGCATTTGATAAGGCCATTTCCCTGTCGGTTACAAACACCCTAGGTAGTATACACCCCTCCAATGTAACTTTAAATTTTTCCAATGCCCATATATAACTTTCCTTTGTCTCGTCACTCATGAAAACAAAACCTAAACAATATGTTTGGTTCGTTGATGTCATTCCTACGACTTCTAGAAATGACATATTAAAACGGTTTGTCCTATATGTACAATCCATTAACAAGACATCATGAAAAGCTTTGAACATCCTTATAGAATCGGGGTGTGCAAAAAACAAGTTCTCAAGGCAATGGGTTGATGGGTTCATATTATAGTAGAATGTGTAGCGATGTCTATCCAACAAATTAAAAAGTTCCTGTATCGGGTTTCTACCATCGCGTTCTTTAAATTTCAGTCCAGCCAAAAAATTATGTATCGTTTTAGTGTTTGATACATTGTCAGGATTTCGATTTTTAATGGCCTCTAATATAGCACCAACTTTAAAACTACTTTGCCTTAAAGTTTTAACAATTTCTTTTTCATCTTGGGTTAAACGAGCACGTCGTGCTTGCCCTTGGAGGTAAGTTGGAGGTGGGTGGTTATGTTGTCCATTTTCTATGTGACACATCCATTCACCATTAACTACGTAACCTTTAATGAAAAATGGACAGTCTTTTTTCTTTGTACCTGATTTTACGGAAGATGGTTTCTTTTTTTCGTAAACCCCCGATTTATCACACACAATTTCAACATACGGTGTTCTACTCCCATCACCCCCTCCAGACCTACGAATCGTAAGGATGAAACCCCAATTCCCAGCCACATCAGCAAGATCAGCAAGCATTTCATCCCTTGTTTCCCAAGTCAATTCATCAACTTCAAAGTGCTCTGAATAATCAGTTAGCTCATCGTTTGAGCCACTGGATGAATTCGCATTGTTGTTTTTATTCCATTGGTTGTTGTCATAACCATAGTTGTAATTCATTTTCGAAAAGTGGTTGTTTATATATTTTATTGGGGAGAAATGAGGATTTTTTTAGAGATTTCCGAAATGTGTTTGTGTTCGATTTTTTGGTTTGTTAGAATTGGCAAAATGGAGTCATATTTATAGTGTTAATTTACACTACAAACCGTAGATTACTTTTATGGTTTGTAGTGAATTTTTGGTGTAGTCATTTCCAAACTTTAATAATGCATTGAGTAGTCATTTTCGGATAGGGTTGTCAAATCATAATAATTCAAAAGTAAGGTCTTGTCGGAATTATTTTGATAGATATGGTATCCAATGTCATTTACACTACAAACCGTAGATTACTTTTACGTTTTGTAGTTTTTTTTTTTGGTGTAGTTATTTCCAAACTTTAATAATGCATTGAGTAGTCATTTTCGGATAGGGTTGTCAAATCATAATAATTCAAAAGTAAGGTCTTGTCGGAATTATTTTGATAGATATGGTATCCAATGTCATTTACACTACAAACCGTAGATTACTTTTACGTTTTGTATTTTTTTTTTGGTGTAGTCATTTCCAAACTTTAATAATGCATTGAGTAGTCATTTTCGGATAGGGTTGTCAAATCATAATAATTCAAAAGTGATAAGGTCTTGTCGGAATTATTTTGATAGATATGGTATCCAATGTCATTTACACTACAAAACGTAGATTATTTTTACGGTTTGTAGTTTTTTTTTTTTTTTACGTTATTAACGGTGATTCAGTGCAAAAAGTACATTCAAAAAATGACGCTGCTTAAATCAGGGGTACAAACCGTACATTTAATGTACGGTTTGTACAGAATACATACAAACCGTACATTTAATGTACGGTTTGTATGAAATCTATACAAACCGTACATTAAATGTACGGTTTGCATGTATATTTCAGAATATTTAGGGTTTAGGGTTTAGGGTTTAGGGTTTAGAGTTTGTAATTTGTAATTTAGGGTTTAGGGTTTAGGATTTAGGGTTTAGGGTTTGTAATTTAGGGTTTGTAATTTTGGGTTTATGGTTTAGGGTTTAGGGTTTGTAATTTTGGGTTTAGGGTTTAGGGTTTGTAATTTGGGTTTAGGGTTTGTAATTTAGGGTTTAGGGTTTAGGGTTTAGGGTTTAGGGTTTAGGGTTTGTAAAAACTCAATATTGGTCATATCAATTAAAATACATAATATTTTTTAGAAACATACAAATCAAACATACGACTCAAATTAAACTTACGAATTTATAATATTCCAACTCAGCTAAGAATAAAACTTACAAATCAAACATAGAAATCAAATACAAAAAACATTTACAAAAAACACAAATGTGCATTTATTTTTTTTTGTAACGACTAAATGATTTAAAGTTGGACGTAGGGAGCATCTTTCCGGCCGATGTTAATATATCCGATGACGGCTCAGCAGACTCTTCGATTTCGTTTAGCTCCGTACGCCGTCTCTGTCGATGCTGCGATTCTGGATACGGAGCACGCTCGTGGGATGTAAGTGCTAATCCGCGACTCCAACTGTCGGTTGAATGCTGACTATGATAATCGAACGGAACATCATCCTGAACGTACTCCGACCCAGCATAAGAAGCACGACGACCATGACCGCTTGAACTCGGACCCGGACCCTGATCTGTAGTCGGGGGTCGACCTCCAGTCGATCTTCTACCCCGGCTACTAGATTCGCCTTCCCCTCTGCCTCTTTCGTCGGGACGCCGACAACTTGAAGCCCTAGTGAACGTTCTTGGGTCGTAACGTAGGTCGTCATCACCATCGTCGTCGTCATCGTCATCGTCATCCTCCTCATCCGACTGTTCATCAGCTGACCCATACGGATTCAATCCCATTTCAGCGAAGTCCTTTCGTAGTAAGTCCACTTCCGTTTTCAATTTATGCTGTTTGAACGATTTGAAATTTCGGCGCAATACCGCTTTCTGAAAAAAAAAACCCAATCAAAAACGATTTATAAGTATTGAAATATACAAACAGAAAAATAACAATCAAATATTAATGAACTTTAATTAGTTGTTACCATTTTACTGAACAACCCTGTATGCTCCCGGAAACCGTGAGATGGCGGGGCAAGTTCAGGTGGGTTTATGAAGATGCGGGTCCTCTCTCTATACCATCTTATGTAATCCGGTGACGTCCCCGTACCAAATTCGCCATTCACAAGCCGGTTGTGGCGGTCATTCCACACGATAATAAACTCTGCAAAAAGTGCAGGCCAATCGTGTTTTTGCCCAATCCCAAATCTTCTATCCTTGCCGTGACCATTTCTGGGTTTCCAAATATATGTAGGGACCTGGTGAACAAAACCGAACTGTCTCATCAACCTGTCCGCGGGATGGAACTCAATCTTCTCATTACAAATGAGAGGCACAGAACAATGCCACATATAACGGCCCCGCGTGCAGTATTCCGGATACTGATTGAGATTCCCGTAAGGTTGCCACACTATCTGTAATCAGCAAAATTAGAATATATAAACAAGGGTTTAAAAATACTAGTAATAAATTCTGCGAACATAAGACCAATGCAAACATATACAACATATAATACGTAAGTTACATATAATACGAAAGTTAAAATTTACCTGTTCAGGCGACATATTGTCAAACTGGTCACGTATGTGGACCACATTATGTCCGTAGACATATGGCGTAAGGTTAGTTTGCCTCCAAATCTTCCATCTGTAATATACAAACAAAACCCGATAAACAATAAATATAACCGGCAGCTAAGTAAATGATAGATGACGCAATAAAAAAAAAAACCACAAATCCAAGACACAAAAACTAAATAATATCATACCTGTAACCGAGGGGGAACCTAGGCAAGCCCTCAGGTGGCTCGATATCTTTCGGCAGCTCTTCACATGGTCTAACCGGCAGTAGTCTGGTAATCGCCCACATATCCAGAAACATCACCGCCCCGCTTACTCCGTTTGTCTTACAACGTACCACCCTGCATAGATTAGCCTCTAACCAGGCCAGAAGAGCTGATCCCCAACTATACTCAGCACACGTGTCAAAATCCTCCAGAAATGGCAGAGGCCATAGTGGAATCTGATCACTGCTCTTATCTGAAAATACATGTGCCGCCAGTAATAACAATATGGCAGCCCTAGACTGATATAGCAAACGCTCCTCACTAGGGTTGGGGGGTAATTCACCAAACGTGTGTAACATCCAATCAAGTCTAACTGTCAGACAGGTTTTATCCACTTGATTGTCAGCCGGTCTAACACCCAACAAACTCTCTACCATATCTAACCTGCTCGCCCTATTATCATTCCGCTCTGACCGGGTAACAGCAAGACCATCCACCCTGAGACCAAGCATAATCTCTACATCCTGTAAAGATATCCCCAACTCTCCACCGACAAAATGGAACGTGTGCGACTCATCACGCCACCTATCAACTAAGGCTGTAAGCAAGCCTCGGTCTACGGTATAATTACCTATACTGTGAATACCGTAAAACCAGCCCTAATCATATTTTGAACTACCCTTTCAGGCGTCGGTATCTGCCAACTATAATTATAAACCCTAATCTTATTGGCATCTCCTCTACCCGCTTCTCTTCCAGCATCCCAAGTCTGATTAGAAATGTGACCGGTCTGTCGTAAAATACCCAACCTGCCTTTAATATGTGGACCTGGATCTGCCATTCTAACTGTGATAACCAAATATAACTCGGTTAATGATAACCAAACAATGATAAAATAACCAATTAATAACCAATTAATGATAACCAAACAATGATAAAATAACCAGTTAATAACCAATTAATGATAACCAAACAATGATAACCAATTAATGATAACCAAACAATCATAACCAATTAATGATAACCAAACAATGATAACTCAATTATAACCAATTAATGATAACCAAAACAATGATAACCAAACAATTATAACCAAACAATCATAATCAAACAATAATAACTCCATTTTTTAATCATAACCAAACACATTTAATCATAAACCAAACAATAATAATTCAATTTTTTAATCATAACCAAACACACATTTAATCATAAACCAAACAATAATAATTCAATTTTTTAATCATAACCAAACACACATTTAATCATAAACCAAACAATAATAACTCAATTTTTTAATCATAACCAAACACATTTAATCATAAAACCAAACAATAATAACTCAATTTTTTAATCATAACCAAACACACATTTAATCATAAACCAAACAATAATAACTCAATTTTTTAATCATAACCAAACACATTTAATCATAAAACCAAACAATAATAACTCAATTTTTTAATCATAACCAAACACACATTTAATCATAAACCAAACAATAATAACTCAATTTTTTAATCATAACCAAACACATTTAATCATAAAACCAAACAATAATAACTCAATTTTTTAATCATAACCAAACACACATTTAATCATAAACCAAACAATAATAATTCAATTTTTTAATCATAACCAAACACACATTTAATCATAAACCAAACAATAATAACTCCATTTTTTAATTATAACCAAACACATTTAATCATAAAACCAAACAATAATAATTCAATTTTTTAATCATAACCAAACACACATTTAATCATAAACCAAACAATCATAACTCAATTTTTTAATCATAACCAAACACATTATCAACAATTATCAACAATTGAAATTAACCAAACACAAAATAAAAAAACATGCAAAAATGAGACAAATATCAACAATTATTACAATTTCTATAATTAATATAAACAAACAACAAACAATTATATATAGCTAAGTGAATTATGGTTTTGCATATTTTATATATTTTTTCCTAGTTTACAAATTAAAATTACACAAAAAAAAACATGCAAAAATGGGACAAATATCAACAATTATTATAATTTCTATAATTAATATAAACAAACAACAAACAATTATATATAGCTAAGTGAATAATCAATTTGCATATTTTATATATTTTTTTCCTATTTTACAAATTGAAATTACACAATATAAATAATAAATTAGAGAATAAAAGATATACCCTTGAATTATGGATAAATTTGATTGATGATTTGGGGTTTTTTGTTAAGAAAGTTGATTGTTAATTGTGGTTGATTGATTTGGGTGATTTTTTGGGTTGAAAATTGGGGGTTTTTGAGAGAAAGAGAGAGAGTGTAGAATAAAATGTTATTTTTTTTTTAAAAACGTAACATTCTGTTTTTTCAGGGACTGTCTGTGTAATTTTCGCGCAGGGACTGACTGTGTAATTTCGAAAAGCAGGGACTGACTGTGTAATTTACAGACATTTGCTGCAAACCGTAGATTAAATCTACGGTCTGCATTGATTCAATGCAAACCGTAGATTTAATCTACGATTTACAGCAAATGTCTGTAAACCGTAGATTAAATCTACGGTCTGTATTGAATCAATACAGACCGTAGATTTAATCTACGGTCTGAGAGTATTTTCAGAATAATTGATGTTAATTAATCCAACCTCTATAATATATAGCAGAGAGATTAAAGTTATGACAGAGTTGACACGAATGCCTTATTACATATTACATGTCACATCGATACGGATATTGTATTAAACTAGTTTGTTTTGAAATTTTTTATATCATTACCGAACTAAAAAATTCGGTATATCAAACCATTCGGTTGGTTCGGTTCGATTTCGTTTTTATACAAAACTTTAGAGTTTACAAGTGGTGATAGAAAAATGGTGCGTATTGGGAAAAAAATATAGTATAAAGTTTTAAAAGCAGTAGATTAAAAATATATATTTATTTATATTATTGTTACATTTCTTGTTTTTTTGCATAAAATAGTAAATAATACTAGACATTTCTAGTAAATGTTATAAATAAATAAAAATGTTATAAGTATTCACTAGAAAAATAGAAAAAAATAATATAACTATATTATAACAATATTAATAATTAAGTGTATATATGTCTTTTAATTTATTAGTTTATATAATATATTTTAATATTTCGGTTTAAATCGGTACCATACCGAATTCACTAAACGAATACCGAAACCGAACCGACTTTCAAACATCGGTTCGGACGTCGTACCGTACCGTAATATCGGCATAACAAACTTTTGGTACCGATTTAATTGGTTCGGTTTGAAAAACAATCGGTTGATACAAATCGGTAAAAAAATCACCCCTTACTTTTATTACAACATAAAGTAAGTAGCAAAAGAAAAAACATTATAAAATAAAGAATGGAGTAAGAAAAAAGGAGTATAATAAACTCCAAGACACAAAAGGCCAGACTTTATTCACACACACATGGCTATATAATATCACTCCTCTTGAGTTACCCACCCACCCACTTATGCATCATGATCACTACTATCAATATATTTACCATCTCCAAATAGGGACAGAGTCTCTTACTCATCCTCCTCTTCTAACTAAAAACGAAAAACGAAAAACAAAAAACAAAAAACAAAAAAAGCTTTTACCTTCTTCTCCTTCTCTAAAATCAACTTTAATGAGATTAAAAGATAAGCTTTTCTCTTTTGCCTTCTAAACACTCCCTTAACTTTTTTCTTAAAAAAAAACACATGTATGTTCTTTTAGCTACTTGATCAACTTTTTTCCGCACAAAGTAACTTGACTTGAACCCATGTATGCCATTTTACCATAATCACTCTTAAAAATGATCCGATGACTTGGATTTTATAGTTATTATATCTATAAATTTTCATATTTTCTACACTTTTGGGTAGCCCTACACCTTTTCACTTGGTTGTTTTCCTTGATTTTAAGCCATTTATCATCATCGATACCCTTAGGGGACAGATCAATCACCAAAAGAATAGAAACATTATTTATACGGTGTTTGTTATTAATTGATTCAATCCACCTCCCACATAATAGAATCTATTATGCCCACTTAATAGCTTATACATTTTGAGTGTATTAAACCCTCTCCAAGGATTAATAATCCGATACGTAAAATAAGTTAAGCGCTATGTATTAAGCAAATATCGAATGGTTATTAAACAGAAATCGTGAACAATTTAATTAAATAAACCGGTACATGTTAATCTCAAGTAGCTAAAATCATGAACAATTTAATTTAATAAATGACACACACGCGCACACACGCATACACACAACTTTTGAAACGCTAATTGTAGAAGTAAAATGTTTTGTCAAGACCACCCGCATATAGAAGGAACCGGAATTGACCAAAAAATCACGCCCCCGCAAATGCTAAATAATAACCCATCTTTTTTAGATAGAAGAAAGCAACGGATTTATTAAGAACCAAATATGTTTCACCATGAGTGCTTTGTTTCAATTCTTGATTTTTTAACCCATAGCCGGCCCCTAAAAAATAGGTCATGTAACATTATCCGAAAGATACTTTAGCGCCGCCAAATAGAATTATATACCTGACCATAAGAATTTCTAAAGAATTCTTTCTATGGCATTAACTAGAAAGATCGGGAGAATAAAATGAAAACTCCAATAAACTTGGATGCTTATCAAAACCAGTTAATGAGTTTGAGAGGACCCGCAAACGGTAAAAACCTCCCCCTCCAAGAGGTTACCCAATTAGTAATACGATCGATAAGAGATCCGTAATTTCCGAATTTAAACTTGAGAAAATAACCAAGCATTGCCGAACTAAAGTGGGTCGTTTGATGGTCGACATTGGCGGTAAAAATTTCTCTCGTACCGCAATTTGGAATCATACCTGAGAAGCTAAAAAAATCCTTTGAGGCCGAGGGCTCCAGGCTAAAACATAAGCTGAGTGGAGGTCTCCTTTAGAAAAGAGAAAAGGATCGTCGCCGAGTGAAAACAACTCCGAGTTTTACTCAACATAGATGGCATTCAAAAAAATTTGGACATCACATATTCAAACATCATATTCCTAACATGTTGTAGCGAAATAACATTATCGCCTAAACATTTGTTTCGAAAGTAACATCAAATTCGTGACTTTTCTCAACATAGATGGCATCCAGCAAATGCTGAGATTTTTGGATTAGTTATTATATAAAACGACATATTTATATCTTTGTGTGGTTTTCATAAGTATAAATTTTATTTTGAAAATCGACAGGTTCGAAAACCTAGTTTTGCTTTTCAAGTAAATATATTCTCATTGATCGAGAGATCTTAATTCGGCAAAAATATTTCTATAAAGACACATCTGGAGAAATTATTATTAACTCAAGTTGTTTCGGTAGTTCTACATGAATACGACTAGAGAAGAGGGTGATGGGCGCTAAGACTCTTTAGAAACCAACCACATTAGGATACCTAGAATCGGTTGAAATCTTTCCTTAGTTATCGTATCCAAATAGGTGAGAATCTCGGTTAAGATTCAAAAAATTTACAACTTAAATATGAATATATACGATTTCGCAAATTATCATATTATATATTATATTTAAATAATGGCAGTAATAAATATATAGATCCAACTTGTTTCCATTAGTGTCTCGCATAGGTTTTACAAATCATCGGCAGCCTTATAGAGCTTTGCTGGAGCTCCGTTAGGGGACCATTGCAGGCAATAACGGTGGTGACGGTGGATCAAAAGATTGTTGTTGCATTCAAGAGTGAGATGGTGTATTTTAATGTTTCGAGTTGTGTAACACGTGTTTGTAATTGAGGTGATCAATTAATAAAGTATTCATATCGAGTAAAATGATTTGTATTGATAACTTGGGGAATATATACGTTTTTGGACACTACCCCTTGAATAATTTTACAGAAAAGTTCGAACACCAGACTTTCATAGGAGTCGAATATTGGTGAGACCCATCGACGATTAAGTACTTGAAAGTAGAAACTAGTTCAGACCCGGTGCTAGCCAAACATAAAGCGAATAGGGGAGACAGATGTCTAGACGAGATAACAAAAGGCAACGCAATTACCAAACCAGAATACTGAACATCATAACCAGCCATTACGAACAGAGACTATCCATCTAAAGACAATCTAAGTCAACATTGCATGTTATCTGAGTTAATGCTAACATTTTTGAGTTTTTGTTGCATTAAAGAGCATAGCATAAATTGTTAATCACTTGGCCAACATCATCCTCACAAACTCCTCATAGTTGACTTGGCCATCACCATCTGTATCAGCTTCTCGGATCATCTCATTCACTTCTTCATCAGTCAACTTTTCTCCAAGGTTTGTCATCACATGACGAAGCTGCACAACAAATTCAAACACACCATAAGATCCGTGTTAGAGATAAATTCAAACACACCATCAAGTGTTAATAGTGTGGTCGAAAGAACAGTTACATTCATACCTCAGCAGCAGATATAAACCCGTTTTGATCTTTGTCAAAAACTTTGAAAGCTTCTTTAAGTTCCTCTTCAGAATCAGTGTCCTTGAGAAGAGGAAAAAAAAAAAAGCAATAGTTGTCAATTTTGATATTTACAATTCTGAAATAGTAGATTTAGATTATATAAATGAACTTGTGCGTTATAGCTGTTGTCCTTTCATGATGTCACAAAAAAAAACTACATAAATGGGCAATGACTGATTTTTACTCTCAAATGGGTTGAGTGTGTAAGGTGCGTTTGTGTTCATTTCTCGCCATGAAAAAAACACACGAAAGATAAATGTCAACCTCTCATAATGGTCAATACTGGACGGATCAAACCATATTTTATCCTTCAAACAAGTTATTGACATCTGTTTCGTTTTGAGCATATTTCATACCAGGAACTATTCTTTTTCTAAGCATTTACCCCACCCCTAAGGTTTTGTTAAAGCAACAAGGTTTCTCATCAAAAACCACTCTGAGATCACATTTTTTAAACTTTCGCAAGTGTTTATCAAGTAAACGGGCATCAAAGAGAAGAAGGCAGTACATCTAATGATTCGGACAACATTTTTACCAAGAGCAAATAGTTCGAGAGTACGAAATTATATAAAGCATGTTCACCATAAAACAGTAGCATAGAGAAAAAAATGAGCACATGTAGAGATATTAACTAAAGTTTTACATATCAGAAACTTTAAGACCAGCTATGGACAAATAAATAAATAAATGAGTAACCAGGGTAAAAGGAGTTAATGATGTTAATCAAGATTCAAATTATATTCATAAACAAACTTCAACTATTCTACTAGTTGAGGAAAGGACTAGTATATTATTGACATTTCATATCAACTATGGTAGGATATATGCTGGCTATAGAGCAAGATACACAAATAAACTCTCATAACAAATCAACCTACAAGAAGGTAAAAGTTAAAACTGTCTGTGAAGTATATGAAGTTACCTTCATCTTTCGAGCCATTAGATTGAGAAACTCCGAGAAGTCAATAGTTCCATTTTGATCGGCATCAACTTCATTAATCATATCTCGCAGCTCAACTTCAGTTGGATTTTGCCCCAAAGACCTCATAACAGTTCCCAGTTCTTTGGTAGTGATACAACCTACGAAAAAGTCATTCATAATTAATCAGGAATGTCAATTTTGGACAAAGAGATGCAAGTTAAAAACATTAGATGTTGTTCACGAGTTGAGTAAATGGCCAACCAAAAGTACAAATTTACCTGAATTAAACAGGAGGCTTTTTTTTTTACCAAAATATAGCCTAGATGTTTGGTAAAAATCTCATTAAATAAAAACGCAATAGTTATTTACTTTTTTGTTCCAATTCCCCATCCTTGACCCCAATCTATTTTATGCCTATCTAGTGAGCCGTCTCTTGCATTAAAAATGGTTTACATACTAATAGCGAAAACACTTTCCTTCGTAAATAATACATGTAACAAAAAGCTCGTCTTTCATCCCAGCATGTACAACACGTCACGTTGCTAGTACATGCGGAAAGTAATAAAAGACAAAAGGAGTACAGAACTTTCTCTGTCCAAAGGAAGATATAAAGACCATGCCATTACTGAAAATGGATGTAAAGTGACGAAGCAATGGACTAAGGTGATATTAGATTACCGTGTACAGTTCACAATGTACTGTACATACAAGTGAATGGAGCAATAACTTCCATTTCAAAAATCTAAACCACTTCAGCAAGAACTAAAATTTCCAGATATAAAAATTTATAAGTACATCAAGTTACTCGAGCCACTAACAGAGTTGCCTAAGCTGGATGAAAATGTAACAATTGTTCTTTTATCCAACTCACACCCCTTCTCCCCAAATACCTTCAACTCATTTTTCAAATTCACCTTCCAAATTCTTTCACTTATTAAACTACAAATAGGAATACTGTGCAATGCTAATTTATCATGCAATAGATATCACATTTCAACTTGCTCGAACAAATGACAAAGTTCTAAAACTTTCTCAGTCTGAAGGAGGGATAAATCTAACACGACACTAAAGCAATGGGATGTAAAAGTAATAAACCAATGAAAAATAGTAGCATGGAGTAACAAAGAGCGTCAAACATTCAATCTCCAAAACCATAACCACCTCAGCAAGAAATAACGATTTCAGATGCAATAAACGTACAAGTATCATGTAGTTGCTCAAGTCACTAATATCATCAGTAGAAAAATCTACCAGAACTGGATGAGGCAACAACTTCTAAACTCGGGTTATTTGAATTTGTTTCATAAGCTAAATTGCATTTTCTACTTTGCCTTGAGTAAGCCAGCTTATTTTCTAAATAGTTGTAACTCTATGCAGCACAGATACTTTCAAAAAAATGAGTATCCGATAAGGATACAATACAGATATGTCATGGATACTGTATCCAATAAGTGATTAGAGTATCGCTGCCGTCCTCGAAACAAATACGCCACCGATAGATGTATCCAATACGTTAGGCTAATTTGACTTTTATTTTTTCTGCTGTTATAATTTATAATTATGATTTTGAAAAGTGAATATGTCATTATGTAGTTCTATGATGTGTCAAATTATGGTTTAAAAATATAAAAAGCGATTAAAAATGTAATTTTGATACTATACAAAAGGCTTGATGAGAGTCTATTTCATAACCGACTCTACACGTATTACTAAGCATGAATTAGACTTCATTCAAATCCTATAATATTTTGATATGCTATGTAAATCCTAGCAATTATAAAGAAATAGTTAATATAAAAAAAAACATATCCTGGCCATAGCATATCCTATTTTTTTATAAAAAAACTAATCTTCGTAACTGTATTGTATCAGATGCGATACCAGTATCCGTGCAACTGCAATTAGATGAGCCTACATTGAGAAGAAAAAGCTAAAACCAAACAAGAAACGATAAGAGTAAGATTGGACCCCACATACATTTGAACGCACCCTATAAGACCTTCACAAACGCAGCTACTTGGAAGTACAACCGTTAAGCTTTGACAAGTATCATGATTTGTTGAACAGAGTATGGAATGTAAGAGGAAAACAGTCTTGATGTTTGGTTAATTCAAAATGATTATGCCATGATTTTTTTTCCAGTTGCACCTATTAATATTATGGACTAGATTCTAGTATTTCTATGAACAGGAACATGGTACATACGGGTAAGAGCATTAGCTTTTACGGAAAAAAAAAAGTGTATGTTTTTTAGCTTTTAAAAAAGCTAGCTTTGGGATAAAAAAGCTAAAAAGAATATATAAAAGCTAGGTATTTGATGATTTTGTTTATCTTTTGCACGAATATTTTTAGCAAAATCAGATGTTTTATAACATAAGTTGTTTGTAGCAACATTAGAAGTTTTCTAACATAAGTTGTTTTTTTAGCAAAATGTCTGCCAACAACATTATTTTATAACATGTTTAATTTGGACAAAACACAAGCAAAAAAGACAAATTCCTCCTACAAAAAAAAAAACAAGCAAGGAATTATATTTATAAAGAAAGGGTGAAGAGATGTAAATCTGACAGAAACAGTAAAAAAAAAAAAAAAAAAAAAAAGGTCCAAACACAGAGTAGATACAAACAGATATGTACACGTGTATATATAGTTAGTAAGCAAGGTAGAGAGAGAAAGAGACCGTCGCCGTCCTTGTCGAAGAGGCTAAAAGCTTCTTTGAACTCACCGATCTGCTCCTCTGTTAGCTGCTCCGCCATTTCTTCTTCTCTTTTTCCTCTTTCTATATATCTATATCTATATCTATATCTATATCTATATATATAGACAGAGAGAGACTGACTAGGGTTCTTGCTTTTTTTAACTTACCTGCGTTTTTCCACTCCAATTTATCTGTTTACATTCTAAAAACTTAAAAAAAATAATTAGGAATACTAAGTCAGAATACTAAGATTACTTTTACGGTTTTAAATTTACGGTTTTAACTGTAAAATTATCAAATTGCCACTGTGTTGAAATTTGAAAATTTTACAGAAGGCCGATCGATCGGTTGTCAGCTCCGATCGATCGGCGAAGCATTCTGTAAAATTTTACAGATTGCTTAGCCAATCGATCGGCTGTCAACTCCGATCGATCGATTTACTTACCTGGTAAAGATGATACAATCTTGATACAAGTGTAAAGTGCACAAAATGCGAGTCAATGACTCTCCTTCAATTTATGAATATCCTCAATGAATTGACCTAAATCCTTTAAGCTAACACTTGCTTAATAAACTTCTACCCAAATACTCAATCATAATTGAGCTTATAAGTTTGCTTTTTACAATTTTTTTACAACAACGTAACCAGACTCACTATTTTATTGCATGTAAATAAGCAAATTGGTGAGTTTTTTATATTGTTTGACCTTGATCTATTTTCTTTTCGTTTTCTTTTTTTTAATCTTTTTACTCTTTAATGGAGTTGTGGTTTTGTAGTATTGAGGTAGAAAGAGAGTGTAAGATTTTAGTATTGGAGAGAAAATAATGTATTTATATAGCTCCAAAATAGCTTATGAACGTTACTTTGGTTTTGGGAAAGTATGTTGGCTAATAGGTTGTTTGCCAATTGAAAAAGTCCTCTTTTAAAATTCTAACAAATGACCTACTGGTGGGTAAATTCTTTTTGTTCCTTGGTTGTTTGATCCACCCGTGGGTGTTTTTGACCCACCCGTGGTTTCCTCTCGAGTTTTTTATTTTCAATTGAAATGTTCGTAACTTGCTTATATTCAGACTCATAATTGACTTCCGTTTGGACCGTTCACTTCCTTATCGACTGCTCTATCATATTAATGCCTGAAATATACATTTATCTTTTTGGAAAAGATCAAGTATTAAATCATCGAATATAGAATCATAAAATTATTAAATCAGTTATAATCAAAATCAATTATTTAACTCATGTTTCACCACATATTTAAGCTATAAAATCGAATGAATACTTATGTGCAATGTTTCAAAAGGCACAAGACGGGTTATAATGGAAATAGCTCGCCTAACGCTTAATCCCCAATTCTGTTTTATCATCGTCTAATCGCCCAAACCCACTTACCTAATTTTCGTCTAACCCCATCGCCTCCCCTTTTATTGAAATCATGGATTAGCCTACATTTGTTTCAAAATGGAAATTGTTGTACACTATTTTTGGATAATTGGATGAAACTTATGCTAAATGTTGAATACCATTGAAGTTTATTGTTGTCAGTTTGGTAAGTATTCAAGAATAATGAGTTCTACCACATTAAAAAAAAATTGTATATTTCTCGAGTTTTATAGACTTCAAAAGTCATCATAAATTAAGATGGGAATATAAATTTACTTTCTTTTTGTTAGACCGGAACACATACATCAGGATGATATTGAAGAGTGTTAGTTGTATATCATTCAACCTTTTATTTTGTATGTTTTTTTTTATTGGATTATTACAGTAGATTTGGAATATCTAGATGATTCCTCAAGCCAAACAACAAGGAAGAGGAAAAGAGGTTGTGCTTGGAAATATCATGATGGGGTACAGGAAAAAAACTTGAGATCAAATTGAACGAATACAATCAAACTATTGAAGATACCGATGCTCCATTAGCTAGTCAATTAGGCGTTATTGCTCGAAGTATCACTTTGTGTCAGATAATATATACAGACGGGAGGTGTAAAGAGTTTAAAACCTTTAAACAACGAATCTGGCAAGATGTTAAAGTAATTAAGTTCTATTTATTATATACGTATCTTATGTACTTTTAAGAGGTGTGGGTTTAACATTGTCGATAACATTGTTAAAAATACTCCATTTACAGGATAATTGTAAAGTCTCAGATGCTTATAAAGATACTTGTTTGAAGTCTGTTGGAAAGAAATTGTGACATTGGAAAGAGAGGTTGAAAGACTTGCAACCGTGCCAAAGAGAGTGGATGCTAAACAATGGAAAATAATTGTTAAATATCAAGGCAGCAAAGTGGCAATGGTAATTACGAGTTTTCTATCGCCACTTATGCAAATTATTGTTAATCTTGTCCTTCTTTATAGCTTGAGGATTGAAAGATACTATAATGTCTTTCTTACAATATAAACAAAGATTGTTACAGGCTTCGAAAGACATCGATTGTTGAGATGTTAATTAGGTTTGTATAAAGTTTGGTTTTTTGTACTCTATATAATGATCTTGATTTTTTTTCTTCCTTGTAGTACTACTTAATTGTCTCCACTAATATTTGCTTTGTCGAGTTTTAGTTCACAAATTTGATGCCTTAAGTCTAATTAGTGTTATAAATGAAGAGGACGAAAGACCAAAACTCTTGCTTATTTTAGATAAAAGAGAAGTATGAATGCACTCCATGTACTTGTTGAAATGTCTCGATGTGTTTTTTAGATTGCTAATTTAGGGAATAAATAATAACTTTGTTGCTGTCATTTGTATAATAGTATGAACTATAAACTGATTTCTTGGATTAATTGTTCTATACAAAAAATTATTATTCAGATCAAAAGATTCAATATATAAATGATAATACATATGGGCTAATAATTAACTACTGTCTTATTACCATTCAAATTGTAACAATGGGAACTAAGTTTTTTGTTTGTTATTTACTTTCTTTGTATGTACCAAATTCAAGTGCTATACATATCCTTGATGAATTTCAGGTTTCAATGTTTTGGAATGACTTTTTGACACATTAATTATATGGCTTTTCTTTGGTTACAATTGGGGAGCTATCACAATGTGTTTTGATAATATTTTAAGTGAAATGATTTATTTCTACTAGGATTGTATTTTACAGCAGGACGATAATGTTCGCTTAAATCTTTTAAAAATATTCACTACTTGTCGAAATATTCACTACATTTTGTTCACAGGGAGGTAAGTTTACTTATTATGTTTAATAAACATTACATTTGTTTGATGCTATATTCTTTGAAGTACTAAAGTGTATGTATTTTTGTAATTAAGATGATTGTGAAGGGTAAAAAGGGAGACAGAATTGAGGTGTACTTTGCAACTCACGTGAAAGGTGGTAAACCAATTGATGAAGCAGCTACTAGCACAATAGTATGTATATCAAATTATTGATTTTGAGCCTTGTAAAATAGATGTTATGATGATGACAAAGAAGGTGGTCAACTTTTCTAACTTTAATTCATGTTGTAGGCCGCTTTTAATGAGAAGCTAAATGATGTTTGGGGATATAAAGGCCCAAAATCTCCGCCTTATGTCTCTTATCAGGTGATGTTTTGTATGTGTTTTTTTTTTTTTTTATACAATTATAACTGGGAGGGAACCCACTCGTTATGTTAATTTAAAAAAAAAATGGTTAGAAGCCTTATAAAATCATAAATTTAGGAAACAAAAAATAAGAAATGAAGGAATGAAAAAGGTTTAAACACAAACACATTAAAGGACACACTGAATAATATTTTTGTAGTTGACTTGTACCATGTTATACTTGTAACTTCTGTTGAATTTACATTCTAATACGTTATAGAGTTCAATTTGCAGCAAGTTTCAGATGGCGAAAGCTCTCATAATCAGTCGGTATATTCTACCAGTTTCCTCTTTGAGTTAAGATAATGTATATAAAAAACAATGTACTTGCAATTGGATACACTAGACTAACATTTAGTACTTTAGTTATAGATCTCTTGGTTTTGTTAACATAATTTTTTATATTTTAAAGATTTTTTTTTCTGATCAGCAATATGAGAGACGATTTTCTTATAGACTTTTAGTTATCATTTAGGAATTATAGTACCATAATTATTATTGGGGAATGTCTCAAAGATCTAGTCGGTTATTCTTTAAAAAATCCGTGTTTGATTTGATCATTAATAGTTTCCTTATCTTGGTTTTCTCTCTATTTTATATTTGAATCTTTTATATGTTGTATTGCTTGTTTTCTATGCCTTTTTAATCTTATCATAAGGTTGGGATGAAGGTTCAGTCTCTAAATAACATTGTGCCCAAAACAGCCATCGCTCAGGGTATTATATTGTCTAAAGACCCACTCACAAAAGCTGGTGGATTCTTAATTGGAAACGGATTTTGGGAGGTGAAAGTTGTTAAAGAGATACTATTTAACGAATCTTTGTTGATTGGCTGTCCGGTTATCCGTAAAGTAGGATAAGCTTTTAAAAAAGTTGTGCCTTGGCGTTCACACGACGTAAGTATATTTGACTGATTTTGTTCCAAGTTTAAACAAAAATATACTTAGACTTTCACCTTATTTAGTCGTGACATAAATTCTACACTGCGTTCTTATATTTTATTTTATTTTAATTTTCAGGTCAAGGAGAAGTAAAAAAGGATTGAAGACATGTCTCTTGTCTTATAGATGTAGACAAACTGGGATCATCTTATTGCTAATAGATCTTAGCTGTAATTTTCTTATGTTTATTAGACTTGATACAAAATGTATGATATATTTTTATTTTTTTTACTGTTTAACATAGATGTTTGTGGGTGTTCATCCATGTAAGCTCTCATGAAACAACACTCGTCAACTAGGGACACCTACGGGTCTAACGGCTTGTTGCATATGTTAAATGCAATCGTGATTCCTATGAAAATGAGTTAATACTTTTTGTAAATAGTTGATTAGTTTTTTTTCTTGTATAGTTTGAGAATGTTATCTTAACTTTTACTTGATTAATGGAATTATTTTTATGACTTAGATCTTTTAAAGATGTTTGAATTAATTAATTTTATATCTTATTTGGGTAACGTAAAAGTACATGGTGCATATTATCATTTGAATATGGAAAAGTTTAGAGGCGATATAAAAATTTTATAGGTGGTTTTTAACCGCCTTAAAAGTACAACATTGAGGCGGTAAAAATTTAACTGTCCCATAACGGGATTGTATTTCGATTTTTTTAAGTTGGTTTTAAAACACCTTAAAGTGTCAAAAAATGTCTTTAATGTACACCTTTTAAGGCACTTGTTAACTCCCCCAAAAGTACATGAAAAAATGCCTTTATTATTTGAGGCGCTTGTAAACCACCTTAGGACATTTTACAACACCCACATAGAGGACCTTTTGAAAAACGCCTCCAGAAGTGCCTCAAAAAACTTTAAAGGCAGTTTTTGAATCTTTAAAGGTGGCTTTTTACCGCCTCTAATGATGGTATTTGGTGTAGTGAATGACTAAAGTCAAATAGCTTGAACAGTAAATGACTGAAATTAAATTTCAGAATATAAAAGACGGAAACGAAATGGGCAGAATAAAATATGCAAGAAAAACAACAATAAAAAATAGACGATACAATGGTTCACTGTTTTCCCTTATATCCTATTTGACCGCCACCTTTTAGCTTCTTTCTTGTTTGTATAAATGACTCCCAAGGTAAAACGTCTGGAAATGCAGCGGCTTGAGCGGTGCCGCTACACTCTGTGAGCCTTTTGTGAGGTGGTATTCTCTCTCTCTATAATATATGTTGTGATTTGTGTGATTGTGTTGTGTATCGTTTCTGTTTAGGCTGAGGGTAGGGTTCTATTTATAGTAGGAGTGGCCAGGATTAGCATAAATACGGGGGTTACAATTTTCAATTATGGCGCACCATAATTGCTGGGGATACAACTTTCTGAAATGCTGTATTAACACTGACATTAATCACATTAATGCATAGCCGTTATCCGTTTTAGAATCTTTGAGGATTAACTCAGTAATAAATACAAAGTCCTCACACCACACCAAACCAAACCTTAACCAATAACTTGTACTATACCATAACGGATAAGGCTAGTTGAAAGCGCATCTGATTTAGAAGAAAGTGCATCTGGTTCAGCTGAAAGTTCATATAATTCAGTAAGGATAGGGACGTGTCAAAAGCGCAAACTCAACCAACAATCAAACGTGCACGCGCGTGTGTGGCTTTGCTAGCCAATTGTGGATTTAATCAATTAAACTCATAAGAGTTAAAATGATGTATGTCCACTCATTTAGTACTCTTCCTCTTCAATGTGAGATAAATCCCACAAAGTATTTTGCACTTCTCACTTTGGAAATTAAACCCTTTTTTGACATATACTTTTCTTAACCAATTTCCATTCACACCACTAACTCGCTTTGTGTGTGTAATATATTGTCTCGAAGCTTGTCATATGTTCTTGACAAAACTTATGAGGACGGACTGAAATGTTAAGTGTACACCACTTAACCGTTGGCTCAAAGTTGGAACTTTAACATGGAAAACCCTGGTTAGTTCCAACGGTCCCCCAGATGAACGCAATTGGCTGGCGTACAACATGCAACCTAATTGTAATCAAGAGTATCACAAAAAAACATTGTATCTGTTATGGTGACTTTCTCTTTGAACCCCCCATAGTGAAATACTATCGGATATGCTTGTCAAAGGGTAGACACAATATTTTGAACCCTTCGACTTTTGTGCTTACCAAGACAACAAGACTCACACAACATTTCCTCTACCTCACTACTTGCCTCTCCGTTTTTGTCCATTTTGGTCATGGAATGCCTTGGTACTTTCATCGAGTGCTCTAGAGAAGTAGCCCTTAAACTCTTCTCATAGTAGTGGGCCCTACACACTTGATATAAGTGATCTCAAGTCAAGGGTATCCTGTCATACCCCACTCGTATTCCCGAGATACATGGATCTTAATAAGCCTCAATATTTCACCTTCAATGGAACAGGTCTATCACTCTTTCATTATAGGAATGAGAAGGGAACTCATATTCCCGAGTGCTTTGTTCGGTCACCCCCATAATTCGGTTGTCGCGTTGAATATGCAAATTGGGGTTTTCAATTCAGGATGGGTTGCCATAATGTTGGGTAACCATCGTCATGGGCTTCAGGCCCATTCCCATCGATGAGGCTTCAACTAACTATTTAGTTAAGCCTTTTGTTAATGGGTCCATAATGTTATCTTTAGACTTCACAAAGTCTATGGATATAACGCCATTTCCAAGCAATTTCCTCATGAATATATGTCTCTGACGCACATGTTAGGACTTCCCACTATACATTGTACTATGTGCCCGTCTAATGGCTGACTGACTATCGAAGTGCACGCTTATGGCAGGAACAGGCTACGACCATAGTAGAATATACTCCTGAAAGTTTCTTAGCCATTCGACATCCTCAGTAGCCATGTCCAATGCTATGAACTCAGACTCCATAGTTGACCTGACAATAGTTGTCTGTTTTGAAGATTTCCATGAAACCGCTGCTCATCCTAGTACAAACACATATCAGCTCATGGAGTTTGTACTATTAGAGTCAGATATCCAGTTTTCATCAGAATAACCTTCTAGCACCATTGGATATCTCGTATAGTGTAGACCATAATCCGCTATATACCTCATGTAACTGAGTAACTTGATTATGGTCTTCCAGTGATCAACACTTGAATTACTCGTATGCCTACTCAGTCTACTCACTGTCTTGGCAATGTCAGGTCTAGTACAGTTCATGATGTACATGACACTGCCTATGATATGAGAATATTTATGTGGTCGCACACCCTCATCAAAATTCTTTTTGAGATGTGGAAGAACTTCTATCGGTGCTCGGGAAATTGCCTCACCTGCCGGATCGAGCCTGCCAAGCACTTTCTTAACATAGTGTGATTGGAAGAGAGCATAGCCATATGATGTTTTGGTTATATTCATACCTAAAATCACATCACCAACACCCATGTCCTTCATGTCGAAGTTTCTCGACAACATATTATTCGTAGCCTTGATGTTATCTTCGCTACCAATGATAATCATATCATCTACATAGAGGTAGACTATAGCATAGTCGTTTCCACCTCCTTTTACATAGACGCATTTAACACATTCATTGATACGAAGCCAGTTTGAGTCCATTATGCTATCCAACTTTTCATGCCACTGTTTAGGTGCTTATTTCAGTACATACAAGGACTTGACCAATTTGCACACATTTCCCTCTCTACCTGAAACCACAAATCCTTCGGGTTGTTCCATGTAAATTTTCTCTTCTAAATCTCCGTTTAGAAAGGTCTTCTTTACATCCATTTGATGTATCTCAAGATTAAACAAGGCCACGAAGGCAATGATTAATCTAATCGACGTTTTTATCGATACATGAGCATAGGTGTCAAAATAATCAACACCTTCAGTCTTCCTATATCCTTTAACTACAAATCTCACATTGTATTTGTCGACTGTGCCATAAGTTATCATCTTCCTCTTAAAGATTCACTTGTGACCTAAGGATTTGCACGCTCGTGGTAAAATCTACAAATTCCCAAGTGTGATTTTGCGTAATCGACTATATTTCATTATTGATAGCCTTCTACCAATAAGGAGCTTCTCATGATGACATTGCATACCTGAATGTCACCAGATCATTTTCGACAATGTAGGTTAGAAACTCTAGGCCAAAGGACTTCTCCGTCCTTACACTTTTACTTCGCTTGGGTTATTTCCTTTCAACCAAATAGCCGCTTCTCCCCACATTGCCAGCACATGGTGATTCAAGAGACTCAACAAGTTTAGTAGTTTTGCGTGGGAAGGTTTTTTCAAAGAAAGAAGCATCCCAGACCTCAATGATTGTGTTTCATGCACTTCATAGTTATCTGACTTGTGCACTAGAAATCAATACACACTACTATCTTGTGCATATCCGATAAACACACAATCTATCATTTTCTATCCTATTCTATTCCTCTTCAGAACTAGAATTGGCAGCTTAGCTAGACAACCCCAAACCTTTAGAAACTTGTAGCAGGGCTTGTGGCCCTCTACAATTCATAAGGTGTTTTGTCTAGTTTCATGTGTGGAAGTTTATTCAACACATAATTGGCGAAAATCAAAGATTCTCCCCACATGTTCTGGGCCAACTTCGAACTAATCAACATGGCATTCATCATCTCCTTCACCATTCTACTCTTATGCTCCACGACCCCATTTTTTTCGGGAGAGTAAAGCGTTGTGGCTTGATGGATGATTCCGTTCTCATCACAAATTTGTGCAAACGGTGCCTCATATTCACCGCCTCTATCACTTTTTAATAGTTTTCTATTCCTATTGAGTTGATTTTCCACTTCATTTTTATAATGAGTGAACATTTCTATTGCTTCGTATTTACTTCTCATCTAGTAGACGTAACAATATCTCATACAATCATCAATAAATATGATAAAGTACTTTTTTCCACCTCTTGTTTGGATATATTTTAAATCCCACATGTTTGTGTGAACCAAACCAAGTGGTTCCTTACTTTGCTCAATTGAATGAAACAAAGAATTCGCTAGTTTTGATTCAACACAAGTCTCACACTTATGTTTCTTATCAATTTTAAACCTTGGTAATAGGTTTAGTGATATTAATTTATTCAACGAATTATAATTCACATGACCTATTCTACCATGCCAAAGATGAAATGACTCAACAGAATAAGAAAATGAGGAAATTTTATTAGCCTGTTTGACAACATTCATTACATCACTTGTGCTCGCAGCACCCTTATTCTCAGACTCGGTCTTAGGGACCAAAGTCATTACATTCATCTTAAACACGTCATTGGTCATATAGTCATGTCCTAGGTACAATCCACTTTTAGTAAGAACAACTTTGTCAGCCTCAAACGCTAACCTAAAGTCTTTATTCACCAAAACAGAACCTGAGATCAGATTCTTACGAATGTCGGGAACACAAAGCACATCATTCACAGTAAGCTCCTTCTCCAAGGTAATCTTCTGAACCACGATTCCCTTATCTTCCACCTTGGAAGTCGCCGAATTGCCCATGAAGCAATCCTCACCTTTCACCGCCGTGTATGTCTTGAACATTCACCTGTTGGCGCAAATTTGACTAGTGGCCCCAGTGTTCACCTGTTGAACCAATCTTCAATTCTACGATATTGAATTATGTTTTGATGATTAACAAAATGGAATTTTAGTTACATAATAAAGTGTCATAGTACTAACATTTTAAACTACAGATAAATACAGGTAACTAGACCACAATACAAATGGAAGTAAAACTCAAAAGAATGAACTACAGTTGTGAAAGAAACTAAGTCACGGACCACAAAGTTAATTTTGAAAAATTAACGACACTTGTATGAAATTGTCTTGGCTTTGTACAAACAATTCCAACCACGGTTAGGTACTGTGTAAATAGAAAGTCTAGATATGTTTTTTAAGGTCTTGGAAACATATTCAAATGATTTCCAAAAATAAAGAAAGACGTTAGAGATATTCTACAGGATCAGATCAATATTCAAGAGGAGATAATTTGCATTTAGGATCTATATTACGCGGGATATTTGGATTTCAAAATGTCTGTCCGTTAGACCAAATCTATACAATCCAACCGATTCGATTGTAACCCAACAAGTTAGATTCCACAACGGCTATGATCAAATCCAACACTATTCAAAACTTCAGAGAAGACATACCACACTGCTACAAACTCATATACAAAGGTCTTGGTATCTCATTTCAATCGACGGTGAAGCCCTGCCGGTTTATCTACTCAAACGACATCGTCGATCTTTCAACCAAGTCTCACAACTCTCGAAGATCAGTAGCTAAGTCATATACAAAAGTGAGAAGAGAGTTTTTAGTTTGCAAGTTTCAATTGTAAACAATATTCTTGTTTTGAGTGTGTGTGATCCAACCTGTTTAAGCCATCGATCACTTTGATAGATTGGTTTTAAACAAGGTTGTTTAGATATTGTTGATTGTACAAATTTAGTACAACATCAAGGTAGAAAACTTGTTTGGATCATAGATCCAAAGTCTCGTCTTGAGACTAGAGTTTTCAGTTACTTTATCCGTCAAGGAAAAGTAAATTGTTTTGTGGGTAGGTTTGCCCCTTAAGGAGGAGTGGTTTTGTGGGTAGATCTGCCCCTAAGGAAGAGTGGTGTAAAGGGTATCTCTGCCCTAAAGGAAGAGTGGTTGTAAAGGGTACACTGCTCTAAAGGAAGTACGTATGCAATATAAAAAACTCAGAGTCTGGTTTGGATTTGGAGACTGGACGTAATATCACATCGAGGTGAACCAAGATAAATCTCTCATGTCAAGTACTTTCTATCCTTCACTTTATTTATCAAGTTATTATAATTGTTATATCATTTTAACAACTTGGTAATTAGAGTTATAGTTACTTGTGTGATTAGAATTGCATATTGACTAAAAGCGCTAACTAATATCCGAAGCAAACAAATTAGATGATAATCTCGGTGACTAGATTTGTTTGTCGATAGCTGGGTAGTCCGAAGCAAACAAGTTGAATTAAATTCTTGAGTTTATACATTCAATTGTCGATCGCTGGACAAGTTAGGAAGCCTTTGAACGTCAACAATAGTTGATAACACACTTGGGTGATAGCTGAATTAAACCGTGCTTGTTTTATCAGATTGTAACTTAGGTTGCAAGTAATTTATATTTGTTAATATACTCATATATATAGACATATATATATATACATTCTGCTAAGTATAGTTTTCATATAAATATATATTACTTAACCAACCTCAAGCCGCTGATTTAATAACTGAAAGGAAAAAGTTTTAAAAATCAGTCAAACCTCCCCCCCCCCCCCCCCTCTCTCTGTAGGTTTGTCATTAGGTCTAACACCACCCACCACTCTTTCGGGTTTCTCCCGACCAGGTTAACCTCGGAGACCAATGCAACAAAGTGCATATCATCCCCCGAGTCCGCCATCTGTGCCTGGTGTGCCTTCCTCTTGCCTTTGAATTTCTTCTTAGATTCCTTGGGCTTTTCCACCACCTTTTCAAGATGCTGGAAGCAATCCATAGCTCAACGACCCAGCCTATACACATATAGAAAGGTCCATTGAACTTTTTCATGATGCCTCTCTACCGCATTTCCACTTAGTGCCAACGTCCTCAATAGCATTAGCCTTCGCCATCGAACTACTACCGCCGGTTTTCTTGACTAGTATACAGTTGTTTTTCCCGATATTTAGCCTTTTAATGATGTCCTTCAAAGACAGCCTTCCACTTGTGCTTAAGGTAGTTTTGAATCTCTTTCCAGGATGGTGGCAATTTTTCAATCACCAACATCACTTGAAAAGGCTCATTAATGAACAACCCTTCAGCCTCAAGCCTATGGTATATCAACTAAAGTTCTTTCACCTTCTCAATGACACTCTTTCCATTAACCATTAAGTATTTGTGAAAATCCGTGACAACAAATTTCTTTGCGCCTGCAGTAGTCACTTTATACTTCTTTTCCAACGACTCTCAAAGCTCCTTTGTAGTTGATTCGGGGGAAAAAATGCTGAACAGAGTGTCATCTAGAGCATTGATGATATAGTTTTGATACATGTAGTTAGAGTGTTTAAACGACTCTACCACCAAAACCGTCTCCATGTTATGATCGTCATCACTTAGAACATGAGACGCCTCTTTGAGACACCGAGTAAGGTTCAGGGTAGTTAAGTAAAGCAACATATTTTTTTGCCAATGTGTGAAGTTGGTACCCCTAAACTTCTCGGGTTTCTCAATGTGAGAAGATGGCACAGTCTGTAAAGCCGTAGCCACATGGGTCAGTGCCCCCGAAGTCCCACTAGCCTCAGCGCCATGGACCGCAACGGTAATAACCGGTGTTTCGCTTGAGTTTGTCATCTGAAACAAGCACCACACCCACAATTAGATTGTGAAAACAATAAAAAATACTAATCACCTTTAATAACCAATCGCAAACACCAAATTTCTCAACTAAACATGTTTCCAAAAATTTATTTGGCAAAATTTATTAATCTCGATTTTAAATGTAAAATAAACAATAACCAAACTCAAACAGTCAATTGTTTCTCAAACAAAAAGTTTCCCAGAAACTGATTTTTGCAAATGTTATTGTCAACAATAAATTAAAATAATAACCAAAATAAAGATCAGGAATTAATTCAATCGCGAAAACCAATTTCCAAAACGAAAATGGTTTCACAAAGAACTAATCCAGAAAACAAAAAAGGTTTTCAATGTTAATCCAGAAACACTTTGTTTTAAAACAGAGACACACATTGTTGTAAAGTTAGACGGATCTATTTATAAATTCTTAAAACTTCTGGACTTAGCAAAATAAAAGGAAACTGAGAAGGTTTTATTCCAGAATAGCTGAATTACAGAACTGAAATAAAATTACATAAACTATTTGGACTGAAATGTAAATTACATAAAGTAAAGGACTAAAATGTAAATTACAGAAACCAAAGGACTGGAGTGAAATTACAGAATAGTAAAAGACTGAAAAAAAATAGCAAGAAAATTAAATGGGTGAAATTAAATTGCAGAATATAAAAGACGGAAACGAAATGGGCAGAATAAAATATGCAAGAAAAACAACAATAAAAAACAGACAAGACAACTGTTAACCGTTTCCCCTTAAATCCTATTTGCCCTGTACTTCTTAGCTTCTGTTTTGTTTGGACAAATGATTCCCAAGGTAAAACGTCTGATAATGCAGTGGTTTAGGTGGTGCCGCTACACTCTGTGAGCCTTTTGTGAGGTCGTACTCGCTTTCTCGATAATATATGTTGTGATGTGTGTGATTGTGCTATGTATCGTTTGTGTTTGACAAAACTTACGATGACAGACTCAAATGTTAAGTACATCACTTAACCGTTGACTCAAAGTTTGCACTATAACACGAAAAACCCATGTTAATTCCAACAGATATACTATTGTAACTTGTTTACTTTATTCTGCTTGACTTCACACATAGTCGATGGCTTAGGATTAACAATACTAAAAATGAAAACGTTGAAATCTCTTTAAAAACTCTAAAAAAAGAACAATCTCGTAGGGAGAGAACCAAATGTATGTTTTACTTGATATTATATAACATGTAATGCATATAATGAGGTTAGGATCTTTATCTACATGACATTTCATACAAGTTATAAATATAAGATCGGAAAACATACCTTACATTATGCAATGTGGAAAATTGGAAGTTATGAAATTAATAGAGTTGTAGTTACAAAACCGAATGACAGAGATACATCATTGGAGTAGATACTTGGATTTCTCCTTGTTGGTACATAAGTGGCTAATCCTTGGGGGGAGGGGTTGAATACGGTTTACTTATGGTTTTCGTCGAATTAAAACTAAGACGATAAACAACCCAACTATCATAACTCTACGGTTATCAATATTCAATGGTTAGCTAAAATTACTTTACACTAACAAACAATAAGCGATAATAAAACGTAAATTTAAAATTAGGAAAAGATCTTGACACACAATGTATAGAGGTTCGGCTACACACTTACGTCTTCTCCTCGGAATTTCTTTTTCACCCAAAATTTCTACCTAACGAGCTAATCAACCAATTTGGCTATGTTGGAAAAGCATGGTTTACCATGGGTGTTTCCTTAGTGGTAAAGTGCCAAATTTAAGCTATAAGTTAAATGTTAAGCACTTAATATTTTAAGTCATGCTCGATTGCGTTGGAACGTATGTCCAACGAGCTTCGAGATGATGTATTCATATGCCTAAACCGGTGGGCGGAGTGAATACGAATTGACTTCAAAGTAGAGTGATTAGGTAAAAGATTTTGGGATTTATCCCATATCTATTAGATATGAGTGTCATGAACTATGTATATAGTACCATGTGTGTGTGAGTAGTATCAAGTACTACTGCACTACATGTATATGGGTGTACACACTTACGCGTGGGACCATGACTTTGGGCTTGGCCTTTGGGTCCGAAAGTTTCAGTTAATTATTGTTCAGTTTTATTCGTGCAGTTTCAAATTATTCCATTTCAGTCCTCTAATTTCAGTTTATTACGTTTGATTCCAACAGTTTTCTTTTATAACAAAACAGTTCTTGATAAATAATATTGCAAAAATGAAATAATCAAAAATAAACCAAGTATTGAGAGTAGTATGAATGTTTTTGCTCAAAAACTTGCTTTGATTTGCTTGTATGGTGGTGGAGGCTAGGGTTATTTTTCTTGTTAAGTTTTGTGAGAGAGAAGGTGTTTATATGGTGGATTTTGATTGGCCCTGAAATTAGTTAAGGACAATATCCATGGGGTAAAAGTGTGAGATCCATAAACTAAGATTCAATTTTTAAATTTGTATCACTGGAATATTTTCAGAACATTGTTCCACCAGAACATTTTCTTGGACAACTTTGAACTTCATGGTCAAATACATCTTTATATAATATAGAACATGCTCCAACAGAATATGTTACGAAACATGTTATGGCAATTTCAAGAACTCTCTGCCCAATAATCATTTTATGGAATATAATTTAAACGTGTTCCAACTGAATGCGTTCTTGTGATGTTCTACAATCGTTCTCGCATCTCTTTTGTCTTTCCCTTTCTCATGTTAACACCAATACTTGTAGAAAAATTAGCCACACTTAAACAAGAAATATTGAGTGTTAATTAATTGATTGTCATCAAAATAGGGTTTCATAAAAAATAGACCAACAATCCTCCTTAGCCTATGACTACACTACTTTAAGCATTTTACGTGTGTGAAAAAGAGTGGTGGTATTGTGTCATTTGTAAAGTTAAGATGAAGACCAAAGACTCATGAAATTACTCTTATCACTATTAATGTACATCAAAGTAGAGTTGATAGTCACCGTCTATCATGTGAAGATGTAAAAGGCCTTATAACTCACATACTTATTACCGGTCGTCATCAAACTTATAACTTATGAGTGTTTACGGACCACACTTACGAGTAAGAATTAATTTTGTAACTCTTGTGATAATTATGATAATGGAGAACAAATAACTCTTGTAACTCTTGTGATAATTAAGATGAAATTTGTCCCTAGATTTGATCTCTGCTATCTTATCGAGGTTATTTACTGCAACTGCCTTCGAGTCCTTACAAGAATTCTTACGTGTTAAAAACATATTTGCTGGGCACTCAAGTGCATATAAGATAAAACTGATTGGTAAATACATATCTACAATATATTTAAATAAGATCATAATAAATTTTTTACTTACTTTTGCATCACTTATTTTAGACGGATAATTTTTCTTTAATGAATAGAGATGACATCTAAGAGTTAGCTGCACCTGTTACCGTAACGTTATCCAATTTTATAGGTGATTCCTAAATTGCCTTAGGTACTCCGTACATACACCATAAGAAGAAATTTGTCTCTACTTATAATCTATTAAAGTATTAATTTTTTTACTTTTGCTATCTATGAGTACTATGTGTACATTGTTGATACTATAGATAATTGAGTAAATAAGTGATATAATTGAAAAAAATTCAAGGATGACAATTGGCAAATTGAGATATTGTATGAATGTAAGAAGGTGGGTAAACTTGGTTTAGCGAAGTATTTATATTTGCATTTGATAAGTGTGATCAGAAGGTGATACATTCCTTTTGAACTTCATTCTCGTTTCATTGGGAGCCTCATAATCCTAAAAATATAAATACAAACGCATTTGATGGAGTCTTATTATCAAAAGTCCCTATGTAATTCTAGATATATAATAAAACTATGGAGCCATTTGATAGTCGAATGGAACATAGCTGGGCAATATGTCATAGCGAGTAGATTATTTGTGGGTTAACGAGACTAATAGTCAAATACGATCCCACACCAAAAGGCCTTAGAATTCTAGGACGGTTAATAATTTATAAATTTACTATTTATATTTGTTTAGATATATTTGGGCTACCAATACAAGAGAAATTGAACTTATATTTACTGCAACGGGTAAATTTTAATAATAAGAACATTTTTTTCTGAATGTTTTGTTAATTTTATAGATAAAGTTGAAAGTTGGGAGCCTCTTTCAAGGTATACATTGTGTTTACAGTGTTTTAAAATTACTTATGATAATGCCAACGAGTGTTAGAGTGTTCAGAAATGTATCGACATGCTAAAATGGTACAAAAAATATAACGAAACGGTAATTAAGTCTTTCAACAACTGACGTGACACTTGTTTAGTAGGATATCAAAACTTTAAAAGATGAGCAAGGTGGTTGTCCAAGTGGTTAGACTTTTGTGTATCGTGCTCATGATCAACGTTGCTTCCAAGTAATTATTACTCCATCCGTTCTAAAATGTTTGTTCATCACTAAGGTGAGAATTTTTTTTATAGACATACAATTAATGCTTTCTCTTTTTATAAGTGATATATTCATGCACGTTAAGGTAAAATTGAAAATCAAAAGCATAAGTAGGGTTAAAAGGAAAATATTTGTTAACTTTTTAGTTGAGCGTACGAGAGGCACAAACAATATAAAACTAAGGAAATATGGGTTTTTTTTAAAACATTTTTGTAGCCGGATTTGTTGATTTTTTCTCGTTTAATAACCTCAATTCTTATTTTTACTATTTGGTACCTGATTTTTTTTTATTTTTTATGTTGAATTATTTCATTGACAGGTGATGCCAGAATAATTCAATTGAATGTTGTAAACAAGAAGATAATTGAGAATTAAGGATAATAAATAATAAATATTTGAGAATTTAGGGTATCAATATGAACAAAATAGTTGGGAAAAACAACTTGAATTTAGGATATTAAAAAAAAATAAAAAAAATCGAAGTCTTAATAATAAAACAACAACAATTCAACAGAAAAAAAAAGAGAGGATAAAAACCCGAAATAGGGGCAAGTAGAGAGAGTAATAAAAAAAACAAATAATGTCCAATAGATACCACTTTTGAATTTATATTACTCCTACCTACCTCCATAAGTTCGTATTCCCTATAAGTGTCACTTTTTAATTATTTACTTTATTTACCAAAACGTCGTACACATATTTTACAAAAAATAAAAAATAAAACACATAAAATTATATAAAATGCAAAAAATCAAACAAAAAAAATGATTTTTTAAAAAAAAATAACAAAAAATGAAAATAAAAAAAAAAAAAATCAGAGAGAAAAAAAAATCACAAAAAAATTATAAAAAATCACAAAATCACAAAAAGTCACAAATTTTTTAAAAAATTACAAAAAAAATGAAAAAAATAAAAAAAAATGAAAAAAATCACATAAAATTATAAAAAATCACAAAAAATTATAAAAAACATGAAAAAAAATCCCAAAAAAATCACTTTTATTGAACTTTATGCACTTTCGACTATACTAGATGCACTTTCGATTGAACCAGATTCACTTTTAGCTGAACTATATGTACTTTTAGCTGAACCAGATGCACTTTTAGTTGAACCAGATGCAGGTTTACAGAACGATATGCACTTTTATTGAACTAGATGCACTTTTGTCTGAAACTTATGCAATTTCAGCTGAACCAGATGCACTTTTAGCTGAACCATATGCACTTTCAGCTGAACCATATGCACTTTCAGTTGAAACAGATGCACTTTTAGTTGAATCAGATGTATTTTTAACAGAACTATATACACTTCCGACTGTATTATATTCATTTTCGACTAGACTATATGCACGTTTGACTTAACTATATCTACTTTTCACTAAATTAGATGCACTTTAAGCTGAACCAGATGTACTTTCACATGAACCAGATGCACTTTTAGCTGAACTATATGCATACTCACTTTTATTGAACTATATTTACTTTCGATTGAATTGTATGCATTTTCAACGGAACTAGATGTACTTTCAGCTGAATTGAATGCAATTTTGACTCAATTTTATGCATTTTTGACTAACTATATACACTTTCGACTGAACTATATGCACTTTTACTGAACTATATATGTTTTTGACTGAACTATATATATTTTTGACTGAACTAGATACACTTTCAGTTCATTTAGATTAAAAAAAGGCACATTTTCATGGAAAAACCATTTTTTTGTATAAAAAAATTCACTTTTCGGTATAAAAAAATATTATATTGACAAAAAAAAATTATATATTTTTTGTAATTTTTTAAAAAGTTTATGATTTTTTCATTTTTTTATAATTCTTTTTATTTTTGTGAGTTTTTTCATTTTTAATAATTTTTATAATATTTTGTGATTTTTGTTATTTTTTTTTATAATGTTTTGTGATTTTTTGTGATTTTTGTAAATTTTTTTCATTTTTTTTTTATATTTTTTTCATTTTTTGATTTTTTTTAAATTTTTTATAACTTTTTGTGTTTTTCTCTAAGATTTTGTGATTTTTTATAATTTTTTTGATTTTTTTGTTATTTTTTTTTGGTTTTATTGAACTTTGTTGTAATTTAAAACTATTTTTTTATTTTTGTAGAGAGATAAAATATGTATATTATATTTTGGCTTGTATGACCATTTAGTAAATAAACTAAATAATTAAAAAGTGATATATATGAGCAATGTGAAATTATTAACATAAAGGAATATAAGTTGGTAATATATATTTATATGCAATTCCCTTAAAAAAAAAAAAAAATTGGAAAAAAAAATAAGAAAAGAGAAGTGGAGTAAAGTACATAAGTCGGTAGTTAAAAGTAAAAAATAATTGTCTCTAATCCTCTTTTTCCATAGGGTTAAATAATAATCTCCCCAGAATGGCGACAACAAAGGAACATTTGCTGGAATATTTGTTAGTAGTTTAAAACTACAGAGAGAGAGAGAGAGAGAGAGAGAGAGAGAGAGGGGATGGCGTGGAGTTGGTGGAAGGGTAGAAAAAGCTATTTGCCTATATCTGATCCTCCTTCTCCTCCTCCTCCGCGTGGCGGTGTCGGAGACGTCGATGATGATGATGATGATCAAAAACAGCGGTTCAATGGCGGAATCAAAGTCTACGCCGCCTTGTCTTACATGTCTTGTGCCGGTCCGTCTCTCTCTCTCTCTCTCTCTCTCTCTCTCTCTTCACCCTTTATATATTTGTATATCTATCTCTCTCTATTATACACACAACCTAAATCTACCCATGTCCTAGTTTTTCTCTTTTGAGATTTTTTAACCTGAACACTAGCTTTCTAATCTTCTGTGACCCAAAAGATAGCTTTAAAAAGCTAGCAAAACCTACCCCTACCTTTTCCAAAGCATAAAGCTAAGAAAAAAAGCAGTTGCCAAACAGGCACATAGGCTAGATTAACAATATCTGATTTAATGTTATTGAGATATACCGGATACGTAGTAACCTTGATCATGTGGAGAACGCAAATAACTAGACTTAGAATGGCATGTGTGGGGTTTTTGTTTTTGACTGATAAGTTAGTTATGAGACGGAAAATAAAATTGCGGGTCCGCGGGATGAACCAGACTCAACCTTGTCTTTGATGTGCAAGACGACTACATACTCGAGTATTGCGGATAAGCGGGATGAGCTGTTTTATGTGAAGATTCAGGTGAAAAATAGTGTTGTTAATGCCATTCTTGATCCAGACAGTTAGAAGAACTTAATTTTTGAGGCGGAGGTGGAACGATTATGATTAGTTATAACACCACATCCTAAGCCATATGAGCTTGGCTGGTTAAAAAAAGATGCTAGCTTGCAGATTACCGAGCAATGTACTTTTAAGTTTGCTATTAAAGAGAAGTTTGTGGATACAATATTGTGTGAGGTGGTTCCGTTGGATATTTGTCAAGTTATTGTCGGAGTGCCCTATTTGTGGGATCGGGATGCAGTTTTGTTCCATAGCGGTATTACCGATTATGGAAAGATGGGAAGACTTTAACATTTATGCATGTAAGGAACCGATTTTACATGATCCATTAGTCACAGTTATTCAAGTAAAGCGGATTGTCAACAATGGTGCTCAATACATGGTGTTAATGGTTAGCTCTGTCGAAAAGATGGAGAGAGAAGATCCATTGATATCAGATTGCATCGTTGAGATGAGGACAGAAGCTACAAGAAAGGGAGATATTGGTTCGTATCGAGTCGGGAGACCTGATCAATTTCCTAGGAACGCGAAGTCGGACGGAGATGGCCGTTGCGGCGTTTCCGAATATTCTTTTAGCTTGAGCAGGAGCTCATTGCTCTTGAGGGGAGAGTTGTGATCCAGGAGGATACCCCTTTGTTAGATTAGTATTAGGATTAGGTTTAGTCAAAGTAATACTCTTTGTTGAATTATGAGTAATTTTGATTATAATCCTAATATGAATAGAATTAGTTATTTTTTTTATAAATACCTCATGCTTTTCCCGAGTTAGATAGCCAGAATTAAAAGCTATCAAGCTAGACTTTAAGGTTGATTAAAGCTATCAGTTAGAGATTGTAACAGTTCGTTGATTATTTAATCAAAGTTGCAATTTCGCCAAGTTCCTTTTCCTTTATATTCCTACTGTTTTGGGTGTTTTTATTCTAACACAACAAGCATAGCTCTAGATCTGATCAAAACGAGCGTCAACTTCTGGATCAACTTCAAACGGCAAACAAGCTTCCACGGAGCGAACCATTAACACCATGTATCTGACACCATTGTTGACCATTTGCTTTACTTGAGTAGTTGTTACTATTGGACCAGGTAAAATTGGTTCCTTACATGCATAGATCTTAAAGTCTTTCCCATCTTTCCGTAACCATTAATACCGCTCCGTAAGGAACAAAAGTGCATCCCGATCCCTCAAATAGAGCACTCCGACAATAACTTGACAAATATCCAATGAAACCACTCACATACTATTGTATCTACGAACTTCTTTGTAATAGCAAACTTGAAAGTACACTTATTGGTAATCTGCAAGCTAGCATCTTTCTTTAACCACCCAAGCTCATATGGTTTAGGATGTAGTGTTGTAACCAATCCCAATCGTTCCACCTCCGCCTATGAAATTAAGTTTTTCTGGCTGCCTGGATCAAGAATGGCATTAACAACATTGTTTTTCACTTGTACAGCTCATCCCGCTTATCCGTAAGACTCGGTGATGTAGCTGCCTTGCACATCAAAGACAAGGTCGGGTCTGGTTCATCCACTTGCTCGAGTTTGGTAGCATTAGCAAATAAAGCTCGCTTTTCCTTCTTATTTTGCAAGTGCTTAGGCACCAACTCTGGATGCAACTTCCAACACCCATATTTAGTATGACCGTCTTTGTTGCAATGATCACAAACGTTTTTAAAGACCGTGGATGGTTTTTCCTCCTCAACTGTCTCCGATTCGGGCTTCCAACTATTCTTTACTAATGTTTCTGGAACTTCTTTCATGTTCCTCCCTTTAAGGGCTTACTATCGCCTGCTCAATCGTCTCAACTTCAAACATAGATAACTCATTCCGTAAAGACACCAACAAACTAACAGTGCATTTCATGAACATTTTGTGCTGATCAACATCCACATCAAGCGCTAAAGTTTGATTGTGAAAATCAGTCGTATACTCTTTAAGAGACTGTCCATGTCAAATCGTCTGGTATACGACTTCCACCGCGTGAGTGCATGACTCGCGAACTTCAATGATGCTGCAGAAAATTTATCCTTATTAGAGTAACAAGAAACTCCAAAATAGGTGTCCAAATGATCTAGCAAATTATCCAGCATAACCGCATCGACCGAGCCGTCATAGGAATTTCCACTTTGAATTTAACACGCAAATTGCGTAGAGAATCACGAGTACCCTTCTTCCTGGAACCCACTATTCGCTCCGTGTCCTCGTCTTTGCTAAAATCAAGCTTCTTCACCTCATCGTCCAACTTTGGAGTATTCTTCGGATCTCCAGAAACGGATGCTTCGTTCAACTTCGCTAGGATCGCATCAAGCGTGGACTGCATACCCGTGAAACCTGTCGTCAGCTCTTCGACTTTCTTCTCTAACTCCTTTAAATGATACTCTGTATTCAAGTTGTCGCTCATCGGTAATTTGTTTTGGTTGTATAAACCCCGATGTTTTTCTAACCTGACCCAGTAACGGTTTTGCTCCAGATTGCTTAACTGAATTGCGCGTACAGACCATACCCCACACAATCCGAATAGTACAGACTATACCCCACACAACCCGAATATCGAAACTTGAATTTGATACCACTTGATCAAGTCTAGAGCTCTTCTTGTTATGTTTGAATAAAAACACCCAAAACAGAAAGTATAAAGGAAAATAAATTTGGCGAAACTGCAGCTTTGATTAATAATCAACGAACCGTTACGATCTTTAATTGCTAAACTTTAATCAACCCTAAAGTCTAACCTGATAGCTTTTTAATTGCTATCTAACTGAGGTATTTATAGGACATAACTAATCCTAATACATTATGATTATAACCAGACCTACTCCTAGCTTAACAAGGAGTATACTTTGATTAATCCTAATCCTAATACTAATCTAACGAAGGGGTATCCTCCTGGATCAAAGACACTGCCAACAAAATTTTGGTTGCTAGAGTCCATTTTTGTGTTATTTGTTCAAGTGTGAATTTGTGATTTGTGTAATTCAAAGTTGTTTCATTGCCTTGTAATTTATGATATATAACTAATTAACTTTAGAGTCACGAGCAATTGTTTACACATTAACATAAATAATTTGGGATTCAAGAAGAATTTAAATTCAAAAATAAAGTAGGATGAAAACTGGATTTTCTAGAAAGAGTTATCTTGTTGTTGGTTTACTTTAAACAAATCAATTTCTGACCATTTGGGATTAAGGAGAATACTCCTCTGGAGGGGAGCTGAACCCTGTCCCTTATTGGTATAGGCTTTGTTTGGTTGGTGGTATAGTGGGGTGGGATTGGATTCAAAATGATGTGGACCCCACGTGTTGGTTATGACCGAACTATTTATCCAGTTCAGATATCAATTGACGCCTAGTAGAACTATGGTGAACTCGGTCCACTACAAAGCGTGTGCCAACTACTAAAAACCCAACACACCACATATTGGGGAACTTCAAAATAAGTACCTTACAATAATTAATACTAAAAATTGAAAAATCTGATTGGTTGGCACACCCTTAAAAATAGTAGACCGCATTTATATAATTGTTTCTCTCCGAAATGGTGTTGTACATACCATGGGGATGTGGTATTAGTATTCCCGAGACTGTATATGAAAGTCATTTCTAGTCCCGAGACGAATCCCATTAGACTCGTAGACTATTGAGTCCCGCAACCCAACAAGGTCATAGTGTCTACCCATCATTACAATTTTTAGAAGAAACAAAATTAAATAAAAAAATTTAGGATAAAGATCAATGAGCTGACGGCTTTCCAAGTTCAAGGGAGGAGGCTCTTGCTGAAACTACTCACCCACCACAGCACCATATTATGAAGAAAATATCTACTACTTTTATTGAAACCTACTTCCACTCTTAACAATCAGCTTGCTTTTATTTGCATTAAAAGTTTAGTACTACTACTATTAGCCATTTCGTTAGGTCCGTTGTTAGGCATGTATAGTTAGTACTACTAGACATTATTGTGGCAAATGTAAGTCTCCTACATGGTAGCGTCATGGTTCATGTTGGTTTGTGTTTTTTGGTTTGTAGGTTTTGGTTCGACCCTTGTTCCTTTCATTTTAGTTTTTTTTTCCTTTCCTTGTATGTTAAACCCCATATACCTTACCATTAAAAGGTCTCTTAATGGTAAGGATGGGTAACTCTTTATAAACCACAGATTCGATCATTACTAGTCAATGTAGGATAATATACTCTAACACTCTCCCTCGCTCGTGGCCCAACATTTTAAGGGTCCTACGAGCGGACATATTATATGGGTGGAGGTGAGCCCAACATCGCTAGGCCCGCTCTGATAGTATGTTAAACCCCATATACCTTACCATTAAAAGGCCTCGTAATGGTAAGTATGGGTAACTCTTTATAAACCACAGGCTCGATCATTATCTAGTCAATGTGGGATAATATACTCTTAACATTGTATTTGTTGGAATTGTCCCACATCGTTTAGGCATTGTTAAAGCCAAACATTAATATAAGCTCCTCTCCTTCCCTACTAATAGGCCTTTTAGTGGGGAATGGACGGGCTTCTACATGGTATCAGAGTCAAGGCTAAGCCGGTTTGTATGATGGGCCACCTCCACCCAATTTGTTGATTGCACTCGTTGGGCTTATCGGAAATTGACCAACCCACGAGTGAGGGGAGAGTGTTGGAATTGTCTCACATCGTTTAGGCATTGTTAAAGCCAAGCATTAATATAAGCTCCTCTCCTTCCCTACTAATAGGCCTTTTAGTGGGGAATGGACAGGCTTCTACAGTATTACTATAAGAAATTGAATAAAAGAGCCTCCTTTCAATAAAAGACCGTGGACCCCAAAAATCTGGCACCACCCCTGCGTTGTGTTTTCTATTCTGGAAAGAAAATGTATGATTTGAACTTTTGTGTTTCTTTTCCGGTAAAAAGAAGCTTACTAGAGAATGAGAAAAAAGTTGATACATCCAACTCTTTTGATAAACAAATGTGTTTTTAATATTAGAAAAACCAAACAAGTTTAGTTTTATAAGCTGGAAGTGGTTAACAAAAGAAAAAACAGTAATCTTGTCTTGTCAGGTTCAATGGAACAGGCTTATTCTTAAAATTTACTCAATCTCCTATGAGGAGAAAGGGGTTTGAGTAAGAATAAGATAATGTCTTCCGAGGCTTAGTTGAAAATTACATTTTTTATCCATTCTTCACCCTAGTGTCTTCGACATAGCTGTCACTTGGTACTTCTATTCTTGTACTATTAAACTTTGTAATAGCATTATTTCAATTGGTTATTTTGTTAGAGTTCACCCTTGTACAGTTTTTCCAAAGCCGACAAAACCCCTTTTTCTGTTGAGTTTTGTAACTCCGGGGATTCTTTAGTAAATCATGTCCTTTTCTGTGAGAGATGACCTAGATTCGATGGAATGAACATTCAGGAATAGACTGGTAAACAATCCATCTGACTAACTAAGAAACCTGCTAATTTGTATGTGATATGTGTTTTACGCTCTTCACCTATAGTTGTGTGGGTTGTTGCTCCTTTTTCTATTCTTACCTTCTAAAGAAATTCGAGTCTGGGTAGGGAACTGATTTTCCTTAGACACTCATTGTACAAGTATCAGACATGTGTGAGTACATGTGGAATTAGTTTAATATATTTTCTCAGTTGAGCAATTATTAACAATGTTGTTCCATTGGTCATTCTCCACTAAATTTAATCGTTTTAGAATCTTAAGTAGCAGTGTGTTTTTCTAAATTTGGATTTTGTTGTCGGGGTTGTGATGGCAAAGCTGCTGATTTTCATGTTGGCATGCACCTTTGTCGTGATGCAGCACAACATCGAATTATATTCATGACATATAAGATAAGCTCCGTTGAATCAGTGAGAAGTTAGTTAAGTTACTAGTACTCGGACGATTTTCTTGTAGTCAATTATAGATGCTTTTACCTTTCTCACCATTCTGGATCTGTATCGACAACAATACAAGATATGTATGCTTGGTAGCTTAGCAATTGTAATTTGGAAAAATAATGAGTTAGAAATATCTGAATAGATTTGTCTGTGTAGTAATATATATTTCTGATGTGACTGTAGCCGACTGTGAGCACTGAGTTGAGATTCCTGAAATAGGCCTTTGGGAATTTTCAGTTGGCCTTTTATAGAATGATTGATATGCTTCTAGGAAATACATGAAGGTTCCAGTGATCTTATGTAGAGAATCTAAACTTGTCAATTTTCAAAGACTGTGTTACACATTCTTTTTATTAAACAAGTTAGTCTGAATTAAATAGGTGGTATATTTCTTATTATATGAAAAAAGGTGCATATATTGTACGGTTTCAGATTCATGAGTCCAAAAGGAGTTAATCTCGTTAAACTAGTTCATGTGTATATTGCATACCTAGTATTTAAGTGAAAATGTGAAATTAGAGCAATGTGGGAATTGCTCTGATGAATTGAGTAGTGTAGTTACGGAATTGAAGAAGTAATAAGTTGTGCAGTTGCATGGGGTTTTCAGAAAAGCATACGAGTATAAAGTGTAAATAACCTTATGCTTCAAGTTTTGCGATCTCGTCCCCAAATATATTTTAATTGAGAAAATTGTTAATAATATTAGACGTGCTATTTGTTATGCGGTGCTGATATTGTTCTATAAAGCGACGGTTTTTGGCTTCAGTTTGATAGCTTGTCACTGTTATGATATTACCCTTTGTTATTTGTTTTGCAGTGTTATTGATATTGTTTAATAAAGCTGCGCTTTCTTCTTATGGCTTCCCTTGTGCAAATGTCATCACCCTCTTCCAGGTAAAAAGATGTTCTATGGATGTTAATATTGCTGTTTGTTTGCTGTGTTACAAGTTATGCATCTACATATGGTACGGTTTATTACATCTCAATAGTTATTTGATCCCCCAATATTAAGATTTGATTGTTTAGGACAGTTTCTAGGTTGTGAGAGAGGAGAATTTGAAATGACTATCAAAAATCTCTAAAGTTCCTTTTTTATACCTTCCATAAAAAGAAAGTCTTACTATTCCCTTTTATTGAGATTAAGGCGTAGTTTGATGAAGATGATGTTGTCTGCAAGTGACCTTTTGACATTTTAGTTAAAAGAGAGAAAAATTAAGAAATTGTTTACTTTTTACCTAATAAAGTGTTAACAAGAAATTAAGTTAAGAGTGTGTGTGTGTGATGTTTCTAGGGGATAGTATTCACCTGCTTTCACACTAAACATTGGTCCACGGCAGGATTAACTCATTTTATATGCTTTAGGATCTACTTACTTTTGAGGGACTTTTAATTATTTACTTTGAAAATTACATCTAAACGAGAATTTTGCTACCTTGGCTGTACAAAAAGTTCACAGCATTTAAAAGTCATCATTTAGAGTCGAACTGGATTATTTGTTTTGGAATAGTGAAAAGAAACCCTACTGAATTGGATCCAGTTGTTTGCTTTCTTAGTAGTATCTATCCTCTGTTATTTAGGCCTTACCTTTAGTTCAGCGAGCTGCATATTTTAGTTACGACTTCAGCAGATGAAATTATGAGGAAAGAGACACCATAAGGTGAAAAAGAATGGTCAGGGCATAGTTGCAGGAATCTCCGAAACCTTAAGGGTTTTCCTGTCCGAAGCGGGATTCTGCGCTTCGGTCATTGGAAGCTTTTGGAAGCTCCTCCCGGTGAGGAAAACAGAGAACATCTTTAAATTACAATAATATCTTTTTTAAGTTGCGGACATGACCCTAATGATATTATAGTGGGTTTATAGCAAGTTTAAATCATTCAATATTGACTTTATTCCTTTTAATGGTCACAAAAACTGCCAAAGGTTAATAATCGTAAAATTAATTTATAAAAAACAAAAAATACAATACTTACCGATATTATATATATTTTAAAATTTTATTAGGTCTGCGGACTCGCTTCCCCTCTTTTATAACCACCCACTCCGTGCAACTATGGGTCAGAGACTTGCATAATACTCGTGAATATCACAAGAGCACCTTTTACCTACCCGCTCCTCGCCTCTTTTTGGTTTTCATTTGTTGGGGTAGATAAATAATACTCATGGTTGTATCATTTGTTTTTTGGCCCACTGCTGTTCTTTGGTTAAGAAGTTATCATGAACTTCTGTGAACAGATAGAAAGAAGGGGATACATTATTTATAATATTACAGTCATATTCGTCTATTGCTGACCTCTCGTAAGTGCGTCAATAAAACTAGTGTACACCATTAGGAACCCGAACATCACATGGGCCATTCTTCAATTAGCTAATGTATCATAATTGGCTCTAACCTGTAACCAATGTTTTATTTTTCTCATTCCATGTATCAAAATAAGTGCAAGACTAAGGGACAAGGGTTCAGGCAAATTGGAGTTTGGTGGCTGAAAAGTGGTGTCAGAAATTACTACTGTTTGGAAAGTTTTAAAAACATTCAAGACAGTAAGACACAAAAGTGGAAACCGGAAAGAGACAAATAGCTTTTAAACCTCACAGCTTCAAATGTCACTTAGGACTAGGGCTGATAATGATGCGAAACGAGACAAAAACGGTCTACTTTTGTTTTCGTTTTGTTTACTTTTGAGGTTTTTCGTGTTCGTGACGAAGCAGAAAATTTCGTTTTGTTAGGGATATGAAATATTCGTTTTGTTTCATCCTATGAACCAATTTTTATACTTTATGAGTTTTATTAATTTATATATCTAATATAATATACTATAGATTTATTATTACAAACATATATATATATATATATATAAATGTTTATATATATATATATATATATATAATATATATGTTAAATGAAAACAAAATTTCATGAAACGAACAGGGCTATGATCACTATCATCTCGTTTACCAAACAAAATGTATATTTTCGTTCATTATCATTTCATTTAGTAATGAACGAAACTGAGCCGAGCTCTTAACGAAACGGACAAGAAATTTTTCACGAAAATTTTGCATCATTCTTACCCCTACTTTGGACTAACGAATTTAAATTGTTTCGTAACAAGTAGTTTCTTCCAACGCATAGCCATCAAGTTACGACTAGGGAAAAAACACTATATTGCCGTCATTGTCAATTTTGAGATTTATGCTGTTCTTTGAGCCTCTCGAAATACTCTTATTTCACTGACATACATTTACGTTAATTATTCTCCCTCCCTGTCTATCACTGGTTGTACACAATGCCTGATAGACCTGTTTGCACTTTTATCTTATTTCCCTCCTTGTGGTTTAGCATTTTCTTTTCACTCTCATGCTGGGTTCTTTTGATTGTGAAGATGTATAATTAAATCAGAATTGGCCCCTTTGGATTGTTGTAGATCATACATTGTTGTTTTATTTTTAATTATGGCACTGTTTCCATTTTATGGTCCAGATGATATCCTCATTCACTAAAAATTAGCCTCTTTGTGTTATTGTAGATCATACATCGTTATTTTATTTTAATTAATTATGGTACTGTTTTCCTTTTTATGGTGCAGATGATTTGCTCATGCACTTTTCTTTATGCATTAAGACGAGGAAACCTTATATCTTTTAGTGAAAGTGAATCCCTGAATTTATCAGATAACTCTTCAATGTTTGTTCCAGTAAAATCATTGGTTCGTACCTTGCCTTTGGCACTGACATACCTGCTCTATATGGTATGGTTATATAACTTCCTATACTCTTAACATTTCCTTCAGTAATTCTATTTATTGTCAATGACGAAAGCCACACTTCTGTTGCTCTTGTAAGCTAGCATCAATGGAATCTGTGAGAGGAGTCAATGTACCTATGTACACTACCCTCAGAAGAACCACTGTTGTGTTCACTATGGTCGTTGAATATGTTCTAGCAGGGCAAAAATACACCTCTTCTGTTATTGGAAGGTAAGCGGTACTTTTCAATTCTTTTTATTATCATACAGAAGTGGTCTACATTGGTCGCTATGAAATTAATCTCGTTATGATCTGGTGATGCTGATTGAAATTATTATTTCGCTTGTGATAAACTAACGTCGATACTACTTTATTGTAAGGTAGATTGCTTCAGTAATTCTAGTCTAATATATGACAAGAGCATTTTATATCTTAAATCTAGAGTCTTTCTGAGTATTATTGGCACACATGATTTTTTGGAGACATTATCCCTTGTGTACACCGACCTATATAAAAAAATTTAACAATAATTACACTTACAAATTACAGTTGACTTTCAAAATGTAGGCATCTTTTTGCACAAAGTGGATAACCAGTGCCCCGACTTATAAAAAATCACAATTTTGACGCCAATCAATGCTAAATCAAACAATTGGTACACCAGCCTATTAAAATTAACAATGCTCATTGCGCAAACAATTGGCACATAAGTGTGCTTAAACAATTAGTTCATGAATAATGTTTTTAGTTGAGATTACAACGTTAGTGTACTAGTTGGTCATTTTGTGTCGATTGGTGTCAAAATTGTGAGAGTGGATTATGTTGTGTACTAATTGGTAAAAACTTATTGTTTTGCGTACCAAAATAGTAATTTTCTAATCTTTTAGATGGTTTTTCATGAGCGTTCGTGTTTCTGATGTCTCCATTTAATCAATAACTTTAAGGTGTTATCAGTGTGGCATTAATCGTTTTTGGTGCATTCATTGCTGGAGCTCGAGACCTGTCATTTGATTCCCATGGCTATGCTGTTGTCTTTGTTGCGAATATCACCACGGCAATCTATCTTGCAACCATAGCTCGTATTGGTAATCCTTGTCTCTCTCTCCATCTCTCTCCCTCTTGCAGATTCTATCTCATGGCTCCTATTCATCTTCACTCTTTTTGCCGTTGTGATTTTAACAGGCAAATCTAGTGGCCTCAATACCTTTGGGCTTATGTGGTGCAATGGTAAGTCTTAACAGTTTTGAAAATAAAATCATTCTCTTCTTTAAAAATGTTAGCAAGACTTGCTCTAATGTGTGGTTTAATGAATAATGAGATAAGCCATTCATACTTTCTACTATAGGAATAATATGCGGACCTTGCTTACTATTCTGGACATATGTTCGAGGTGACTTGGAGTTGACATTGAACTTCCCGTATCTTTTTTCTCCCGGGTTTATGGTAATCTCTTGACCATCTTATTTTCTCTGTGTCTAAGGTCTAGTTTTGGGAGACTTAAGAATTGAGTTTCCTGATGAGACAAAAGGCGTGGATTCGTTTGCTCATCCATCCTCCATGTATAAATTAAATTTCAAGCCAGGTGTATAGTTAACCGTAACAAAATGTGTCTAAAGTTGTGCTAGGTAGTTACCCTTTTTTCGCATTTTCGTTACTTCTTGTACAAACCTTTTTAAGATTTTCGAACCAAGGTCAATATTAAGAGCTGGGGTCTAGTCCCCTCATCCTAAACCTTGAATTTTATTCTCCTCGAAGTCCGACAATTAAGGCTTCTAGAAAGATCCAGAAACTTTATCATTTCATTATTTTTTTGTACTTGTATTTATGATTTTGGAATGATCTACTTCATGTCCCCTTCTATAATGTCCAACTTATCTGGAGTTTGAAGTTTCTAATTGATTATAGGCTTATAGCACTTCTGGTCGTCATTTTTTTAAATATTTTTTGCAGGTTGTGATGCTTCTTTCCTGCATACTGGCTTTCTTCTTGAACTACAGTATATTCTTAAATACGACTCTCAATTCAGCTCTGACTCAAACAATTTGCGGCAATCTTAAGGTTCCTTGATTTTTACAGCAGATATATTTCAACCATTATCTACATTTTCCTTGTCTTTAGAAAACAATTATGCTGCTCTATTGTATTAAGAGTACCTGTCCAAAGTATGGGCTATGAACATTTTTTACTTTAGTTTGAGTCAGAGCTGAATTTGGCGTTATATAGAGGTTTTCTTTTTTACTGCCAGGACTGTTGGAGCGTTATAAAAGATAAACATGTTTTAATGAAGAAGGGGCACCAGACTCCCCCTATTGGGGGAGTCACCGTGACACCCCCTCCGTTTTATGCATTCTTAATTATTTTCCGGTCATATTTTTTTAAAATAACTTTTTATTTTATTTGTAAAGTGTTCGTACAAAAAAATCTGTAAAATTTGCTCTCTTATAGGAGTATTTTTTCATGTTTATTTGGCATTACTATCCTATAAAAGGCCAAATAAACAATTAAACACCAAAAAATATATAAAAGTACAAATTTTACAGATTTTTTTTAACGAACACTTCACAAATAAAAAAACGGAGGAAGATTCATTGTTGCGAGAACGAATAAATTCTCATATGATTTCATATAGCCTACCCCAAATCTTTGGGATGAAGGTGTAGTTTGATGATGATGATGATGACTTAACAAATAAAATAAAACGTTGATTTAAAAAAAATTGACCGGAAAAATAATGAAGGATATGATCCTTGCTGTTCTGCTCGAAAGCAATATCGCCTTATTTTTCGTCACTTCCACCCTGGTTTGATCCAACGTTGATTTAAGTCGACATCGATCCCAGATGAGAACAAAAGCGATTATTTTCCGCCCTTTAAATTGAGATTATTTTATCGATGAGTAAGTAAGGAAAGGGCCTTTGTGTACTCCCCTCACCACCATGGTTTGATCCATGTCCCCTTCAAAGGTGAGGGTTTGTTATGAAAAGAAGTGAGAAAGGGTCTTGAGAACAAAAGCGATTGCTTCTCCATGTTTTTTCATGATCATGGTAGTGAAAATGGGTCCCAAAGCTTTAGAAACAATCAATTACTAGTTCAGAATAGAACTTTATAGTCTGTCCTGAAATGCATGACCAATCAATTACCAGTTCAAGGCATATTTGTTGTCAGAGACTCTTTTGACATGTTTTTTTTGTGTGTCCGATTTGAAGGATCTTTTTACCATTGGGCTTGGCTGGATGCTGTTTGGTGCCCTTCCTTTCGACTTTGTGAGTGAAGCCTTTTCGTTCAGTGTGCTTATATTTTCTCTACTAGTGCTTTCTGGCGACTGTATTACCAAAGTATTGGGCATCCATTCTGGGCATAATCTCAGGATAAGGATTTTTTATATATATATTTTTATATACATTAATAAGAGGATCTTATTATCTTCTTGCAGTTGAATGTTGTTGGGCAGCTGCTTGGGTTTGTTGGATCGGGCTTATACGCCTACTGTAAGATGATGAGAATGTAGTTGTGTTGGTTAGGCAAGGATTTTCTGCATTGGAGCTGTCTTGGATTCTGAAATCTCAAATTTTAGAATATTTTTTGGAAGAATAGTAGTCTTTCAATAACACCCACATTTTATGATCTACTTTATTTTTCTAGGTATGATGCGACAGGTTACTGATAGAATGAGTACATAGGTGCATATTGTCTGGGAAAATTGAGGTGCTTATTTATTTACAAAAAGTCAAGAAATACTCGCGAGTTTTATATTATGAAGCATATTGTTTCGACTGTTTAATTTGTGTCGAAGTTCTTTTTACGTTCTGCAACTTGAAATAGAAATGATGGGTCTTGATGGATTAAAAGAGTAGAATTGGCATATATTTCATAGAAATGATTGTACATTAGCATGGCATATAGTGGTGTTAAAAGGGACAGCCGACGCGATCCCAGCATGTAGCAAGTCTGGTCCCATATTGGACCGGCCTGGTCCGGTCTTGGAATTAGTCGGGCAGTCGCAGTGAGAACACTGCTTGGATGAAACGGCAAAGTCTGCAAAAATAGAAAATACTGGATAACAATGACGGTATTATTCCAGCGTTTGCAGATTGCTTGCTTCCGGGAGATGATGATTTTGTAAATTGAATTACAACCATATATAGCTAAAATTAGTTAAAATCAGGACAAATGTTAAAATTGGACAAATTAATCATTTTAGTTTCCGGGCCGAGTAAAATGGTTTTTTTTTTTAAAACGCCATAAAATTCACTCAGGTGCCCTATTGAAGTGATTTTGTATTTGAAAATGTGTATTCTTTAAATATCTATCCAACCGAATTTGGAGAAATTTGTGCTGCAAAGGCACCAGAATACAACTTACCAAAAGGAGCGTGTCGGTTTTTTTCCTCATAAAAGTTCACTTGGGTGTCTGTCAGTGATTTTGTTAATAGAATTCGTTTTCAAAAATTATTTATCCAAGTTAATTGCGTCAATATAGTTCTGTCATGTAAAAAAAGCACAAAGACGCTTCTTTTGCCGAGAAGAGAATTTGCGTGTTGTGGTTCTTAAAAGGTTAGGGTGTGATTAAGATCATATTTTTATTTTCTTTGAAATCGTGCTTTTTTCAAAAAATCTGTTAAATCTATTGCTTAAATGTGGTTTAGCAGACCAATTCTCAAAAAGTCACGAAGACATTGTTTTTGCCAAAAGAGTCGTCGTGTTTTGATTCATAAAAATTGACTCTAGTGTTAGACTGTGATGATTCTTTTTTTGTTGTGCTTTATTGGAACGTGATTATAAAAAAGTCAATTAGACACCGTTTTCCAGAAAAGAACGATCTCGCGTTTTGGTTCATACAAAAGGATTCGTGTGATATCCGCTTGGCATGTCTTGAAATCGTGTATTTTTTAAAGATATATCCCAACTCAATTCCCTCAAAGTGGTTTGACATATCTAAAAGTAGACAGTGTTTATGCCGAAAGGAGCATTCTCGTGTTTTAGTTCACGAAAATTGACTAGGATGTATGATTGGTATATTTTTTTGGATATCATGTTTTTTTAATGACTATTTAAACTAATTGTTTCAAAGTGGCACCGCGGTGGAGGTGGTGATTGATGGTGAGAAGTTGAGTGTGTTTTGAGAGAGAAAAAAAAAAAAAGGCAAATCCTGAAAGACCCGTGAAGGTATGGGTGGAGAACATAAGGAATGCTGTAGGGAAAGACGATCCCATGAGAAAGTTACACTTCACAAACTAAAATGATACTAAGATGAAAAGTTACGGTTCGAGATTCTTAGGAAACAACGGTCAATCTGAGTAAAGGGGTTGACCGTAACCCCTACTACATTCGCCGCAACTTATTTGCTTGTTGCTTCCACTTTGACGGGATATTAGATTTCCTCCGACTGTGTTGTAGTCAACTCTAATGACAAAACAATAGAAGACGAGTCGTCTTGTTCTTTTTGTCTAGTTCTATGGTCACCATATGATCGGCTAAAAATAGTGTTTTATTTTTAAACTCTTAAACTCGCAAGAATACAAGTGACAATCATAGTAATTATATTTCTAAAACTGGTATGATATCGGGTCATCCACATAGAATCAAATTTAACTGTTATTATTTCTATGCTTATTAGTTTAATAACTATGACTCACTTTTCGTTTAGATTAATTCCTAATCTAACAAACATAACACAATAATATCAACCCAGTGAGTTATCACACCTCACAAATCAGTACCAACATGCATATAAAGTAAATAAAAAATAACGAAATCAAATGCGATGGGATGGAACAGTCATGCGTTTAAAGGGAAATAACACAATAATAAAAGCATAACATGCACAAAGGGGCAAGCAAGTATGCAATAACAAAGGTTATATAAAAATTAAGTATAAAATGTTAAAGAGCCAATGTTTTACTTGCAAGGGACTAAGAAAACAGAGCAGGATTCGATGTTTTAAAGGAAATTTTAAATAAAAGAAAAGAGAAAAATAGGATGGTGGTGGTAGCAACTGAATCCGGAGAGGAGACAGAAGAAAGAATTTCCCAAAACAGTTCTGGATAGGTTTTATATATAACCCCTTCAAAAACTATGAAATCATGACTGATCCCGATTAAATATCTAGTGATCCGGATCACAAGATTGGTGATCCGGATCAGAACCTCTTCTAATTTGGTTTGGCCCAAATGTTTACTATGGTCTTCACTATTGTGCGTAGTTTTGTTTAACTCTCCAATTATGCGTTCAATTCACATCCTTATTCATCTTTTCTTCACAAACTCTGGTGCGATCCTTTAGCCTTCAATTATGTCTTGATTTCATTTCACGTACAAATTAGCAAAAAACTGCAATCTGATACACAAAACAAGTTATCTAGAGCAAAACATACTTTTGTTGAATATAAACGTTTTTTTTTTTCCAAAAGTTAAATTGTATTACCAAAGAGTTATTTACATCAAGAGTTCCTGAAAGAAATGGAAATGACGAATCAATCCATTAACATAAAATACAACGAATAAAAAAAAAAAAGAAATTGTCCCTTCACCGCTGTCTTAATATCCACATAGAGAGAAACTTTCCCAGTTCTCCACTCCTTACCAAACCCTACCTGAATAAATCACCGTTAATAGCAAGCCAGGATAGAGGTCAACCCCTCACGTTCTCAATCCCCTTATAGAATTGGCCATAAACAGCGCATCTGAGGCAATAATCTCAGGTAATGTTTCAATATTCTCGTGATATTTTCGCTTTCTTTCATTACAGATCTTATAAATAATAAGTGAGAAAATTAGATTTACCAGTTTTACTGATCTAGTTTTTTCTTTAAACTGTTAGATGCTAAATACTGAAAATTGAAGAGAGAATGAGTACTCACCACATAGGAAAAAATGCACTCGAAAAGAGCTGATTTAAAGCTTCCACCCCTTGATGACATAACTGACAAACCTCATCCTAAGCAACACCAATTCTAAACATGTAATTTTTTGTTGTTAATATTTTTTTAATTCCCATCCACATAATAAAACTGCAATTTGAAATTTTAGGTCTTCCCCATATTAGTTTAAACCAAGGAACAATATTAGCTTTTAATCTAATTTCACTCCATGCTGAACACATAGTAAACCCCCTTTTCTTAGGAAGCCAAATAGCAGCATCTTGATTGTCATTAACAAGATAATTTACTAGGCTCAAAAGATTAGTTAAAACTTGCATATCCCCAAATTAGCAAAAGGAATCTCCCAATGATCATTAGACATTATACTGTTCACTTTTGCTATTTTATCCAATACTGTATTATAGATAGCAGCATGGTCAACTAGATCACTAAAAGGACCAAAGTGAGTCCAATTATCATACGATAAAAAGATTTTAGTACCAACTCACATTTTATGATGAATTAGTAATCTACAAATATGTCTCAGCTTAAGTAGGTTTTTCCAGATCCATGATGAAACAAAAAGAACTTTATCATATCAATTAACTCCGACCTTTATTATTTTTTAAAGTATTTCTCGTGTCTAAGCTAGATTTTTTTTTATCGATTTACATGCGTTATTTTAGGTTTCGGTTGGACTAGGTTAGTTAATTCATCAAACCATGTATATGTTCACATCCTTCGGGATGGTAAACTGATCAGGTTAGGATGGACCCGATCCACCCGAAGTTTAAATTCTCAGAATCCGATCCGGATCTTTCCAATTTGGATATGAAGTTTTTAGGTGTTGTTTCTGTTGTAATTGAACGGATCATTCTCAATCACCATAGACCATGTTGTAATTCAGGATCCGATCCAATGTACGGATCCGAATGCCATCCCAACACATCATGCATGAACGTAGTATTAAGGATAAGAAAACAATTATTATTAGAAAACTTAACAACTATTAGATTTTTATCTCCTTAATCGACATAATTCTTTTTTATTGTTAAACATGGAATTAAGATACGAAATAAAAAAGGAAAAAATACGTTTAGTGTAATTTATTAATAGTGGTTAACAATTTAGATACTAGAGTAGCACTTTTAACAATTTAGGTACTACTCTACCAATTTTCGTCAAATTAAGGACTTAATAGCATAGATTGACGACATTGCGATCATTATATCTCACATTTCGGATCTATTTTTTCCAGACGTTGACAGAATTACACTAATTATATGATAGGTGAGATAACGTGACTGAAATTCTGATATTTTGTTTAACATATTCCGCTTGAGCCTATTACTATATATACATTGGCTATATTCTAGGAAATCTGCAACCTCGTAGATTTTTCTTTGTACATATGTGCAATGAGTGATTAAGGATAAACCTTTTTAGGAGGACAGTGTAATTATAAACTAACCCAAGATTGATGTATGGTGTTAAAACCCGAATGTATCTTGAGGAGAGACGTAATTATAAATGTTTAAGGAAAAGAGTTAAAAGAATTACAATCTAACAATCTAACCACATAAACAATATAAATATAAAAAAAAATATACTTAAAAGTAACAAACTTGCAATCTTAATGAACACTCTAATGATATTTTATATCACTTAGTCTCTGTTTGTTTGGCCGGAAAATATTTAATCGGAAAAGTATTTTTTAAGAAAAATATTTTTCTAGAAATTGTTTTCACTCTATTCATTTATTGAGTGTTGGATGATACTTAGATTTTTCATGGAAATTTTTTGATTAAGGGCACGTATGGCATCGACTTTTATAGTAAAAAAAATGTTTTTATAATGAGAAAAAAACTTTCTCAAATTAAGCAAATTTTAAAAATAATGAGAAAAAAATTGTTTAAAATAAGTTAATTATATCTTTTTCTTACCTATAAATGGCTTATTCCTTATTTTTGCTAATAAGTATTTTTCACTTATTTTAACTTATTGGTGATTGTAAATATACAAATAATTTAATTAGAAAATTTTAACTTTGGTGATTTTTATGTGTAATGGTACATAATTTAATTTAAAAAGTCCCGAATTCCTAAGTTCTCTGATTTTGAGTTTTTTCCGCGAAAGCTAACTTTTGAAAAGTTAAAAAAATCTAATATATTAAATGCCCATAACTTTTTTTATTCGAAATCAAAATAAACTTTTTTAAAAAACAATGAGAAAAAACTTGTTTAAAATAAGTCAATTATAGTTTTTTTTTTTTTTTTTTTTACATATAAATGACTTATAACTTAATTTTGTTAACAAGTCCTTTTTCACTTATTTTAACTTATTGGTGACTTGGAAATCTACAAAATAATTTAATTAGAAAATTTTAACTTTTGGTGATTTTTATATGTAAAAGCTAAAAAAAGTCACCGAATTCATAACTTATCTGATTTTGAGCTTTTTTCGCAAAAGATAACTTTTAATTTTTTTAAAAAGCTGATATATCAAACACTCATTATTTATTTTTATTAAAAAAAAATACCAAGATCAAGAGGATAATATATATATATATATATATTCATGAAAACGTTATGTTTCCCCATGAAGTAAAAATGTTTTCCGCCTATTTTTGGGTGGTCCCTTATTTTTTTAAAGAGATGGAAAATATTTTCCTATCAAACAAATATCCATAAAATCCATTTTTCCGGAAAAATGGTTCCCCTGGCTATTTTCCACTTAAACCACTTAAACGAATAACACACTGAAGGTTTAATAAACATTGGAATGGGATTTTATCATACACAACATCATCATACTTGTTGTGAGTCTTATTAGCCCAGTATATATATATTATATAGGAGATATAGAGAGAACATAGAAGAGTGAACAATAATTCTTTTATTATCAGAATGTATATCAAATACTAACCATCGTTATATAGATAGAGTGGTAGAGTTACAAACTCACTTAGGCACGTAAAGTACAAGCCCAATAGTCCAATAATATCCTACAACAATACTATTAATATAAACAAACTTAACAATAGTTGAGACCGACAAATTTTATCAATTTTTTTCAAAAATACCATCACTTTATTTTAATAAATATCAATATAGATAATCTAATTAATTAACAATTTATTCTCAGAATATTTTCCTAATTACACATGTAGCATAAATTAATTAACAATTTGTTTTAACCTGCATAATTACAATAAATGATACCAAATCTGAATATTATGTTCAAAATAAAATATATTACGAGATTTATGTCATTATACGTCTCACACGTAATGCGTGGATAACTTTTACTAGTAAATATGTGGGGGAGCACCTAAAAAATAACAAACTAATGGACTTTCTTATGAACACTATAATGATATTTTATCACACAGAAGACAAAACATAATAAATATAAAAAATTTAACAACATCAGGAATCTCAAAAGTTTTGAATTTTAACAAAATTCGTGAAAGCTAGGGTTTCACTATAGAAAATTTTTAAAGCTAAAAAGATACAATTACGACAATCTAATAGCAAGGTTTGAGAATAAAATTCAGAAGTTACTTTTTTTTTATTATATAAAAAGTACATAAATTATCGTTCTCGGCATTGTAGCAAATCAGACCTTTTCAACTAACAAGTAATATGACCGGAGTATCTGCTAAGTGAGAGCAATGAAAGAAGAAAGATAGAATGATAGAGCGGGAGAGAGACGAGAGGAGTTTTATTTGCATGTTTCGTCAATTTCAAAAGACATTGAGAGGCTTTCTAATAATGCTAGCAGAGCACCAAATTAGGACAAATTTGTTGTTTTGTGAGAGCACGCGAGAGGGACGGTTTCTAATGACGTACTAGGATACATGATGCATTATCACTTCAAGAAAAAATGATTGGATATCAACGGTTAACTTTTTAAAAACTGTTAACAAAGTGAGTGTCGCTAAATTCTATCAGCAGTTTAGTAACATAACTGGTCACTATTCTGTTGCAAATATTTAACGACAGTGACATTATCAACATTTTCCAAAAAAAAAAACTCTTGCTATCCCGACATTTTCTTGTAATTAAAGTTACATGTATAATTTATTAAAGGGTAATGATTTACATTTCGTAATACCCCGCTAATCCCATTGTTTAATTAGAAATGTTATAAGGGTATCATCTCAACCATCAAGTAGGTTAGAGCATGTTTGATATGGCATTGTTCCACTTGGCGGAGGCGCAGTGGTAGTGGTAGCCAAGATTAACGGTGACGGAGGTGCAAGTTTATACAGGCCTTCCGCTTTTCCGCTTTGTGTTCTGGAGAAAGAGAGGCGTAGAGAGAAAAGAAAGAAAGCTCTGCTCCTCCGACTATTTTAGAAATTAAAAAAAAAACTATTGTTAAATACAAATAAGCCCTTGAAAAATATAAATTATTTTTTAAAATTTTGTTTTGATCACAAACTGGTCCGTAAAATTTATTGAAACCTCATCAGTCCTTGGACAACTAAAACAACTTTAAATTGTCATTTTTTTCTAAATCCAATAAAAATATTAAAAAAGGTCAACAAGAATTAATTTAAGTAAACTTCATATTTAAGTAATCAATGTAATTATAATGATTTTTTAAAACTTTTATATTTTGTTATTTTATATTAAAGAATTGAACACTGTCCCCGAACTTCAAATCGTTTATCTTGATTAGTCGTTCTCCCTTAGCAACAGTCGTTCCCTTTTATCTCAGGTAAATCTCACTTGTTAACGCTCACCGTTAAACATGCTCTTACTAATACGTAGTTGTCGAAAGGATAAATATAAGGTACACATCTAACAAGCTAAATAATGTGAATTTGGTGAGTTATAAAACGATCCCTTGAACGAGTGTATGCAGCAGGCAAGACTTTTTTACGACTCATGATTTCATCCATGATAAGCCTAAAAAATAATTAAAAAAAAAACCATAAAAGAAAGTTGTGTAAGTACAAAATAAACATCTAGTAGTGGCTTACTGGGTCCTGGGACAAGGGTCATCGGTTACTCATTTCTTTTTTGCTTCTTTCTTTTTATCTCCTTTATCTTTTTTCACTTTTTGGTTGTAATGTAATGTGTAAAGCTTTTTCTGAAGAAGGGATAATCGTTTAGTCTCCATGTGCTTTCACCACCTCCCATGATACTTCCATCGATAATCCCACATGAAAGACAAACATCCCTCACATCATGTGCTTGCTTTTCCGTGTGCTAAGCTATTGGGTGTAAGCATATCTTTACACCACCTTAGTTTGGTTTAAAGTAAACTTTTTTTTGACAGAAGCATCTTATTTAAATGAATGGAAAGAGTGACAGATTCCAGTTGTCATTATGTATTATAAAAATATGGAAACCAATTGATAATTTTGAAGGAGCAGCTTCATACATATGCATGAAACTCAAAAAAATAAAAAATGAAAAACATATTTTTGACTTTTGTTTTATAAAAAAACACAATTTAGATATGCGGTTAACAATATCTGACAATACCAACAGTGCCATCCCATCCTTTTCCCCCGCTGCATGCATTGTAGCTCCGCTCATATTTGTTTATGTCCCTCCATTCTTTTTTAGCGGTGATAATAAACTCAGACTAACATGGGCGGTTTATAATCATTTTAAAAATTACAATGGTTGGAATGCGTAACCAATAAGATAATTAAATAACATCAGACGTAATACTCTCCTATAAAAAGAGAGAAAACTGAACCAACATGTATCAGTTTCTCACAAACTTATTTACTTATATCCAAAAGTTACAAAACTTGTTTTCTCACAAAATTATATCCATAGTTTTTTAAATCATTTGAATTTCATTTTTCGAAGGTTGTTTGCTGATATGGAGAATAATTTCCAATTTTAGGGCGAATATTTACATATGTCTGGTTATTCAAATGAAGAAGATAATACTTACCCCGGTTATACTAGTCATTTTCAAACAAATTTGGTATGTTTTTACGTTAATTTTTTTTTAATTATTTTCATGTCACTATTGTTTTTTTATGACTAGTTATAAAAATTTATTTGTCTTGTAAATTATTTTAGATTTTGAAGCATCGTAGGAATTGGTTGTTAATGTGAAAACGACTGCACGTAATTTAGGTTTTATTTTATCAATTGAAAGCTCATTGGGAAATGTTTCATTTCAAAACCAAGATTATACCTTGATTGTAAGAGAAGTGGTCCCTACAGTCCTATAATTTCTTTTATGTTGTGTGACATATTAGCTCACATATATATGTATATAAATATAGAGAGATAATATAGAGAGAGACAACAACATGTTCTTTATTAATCAGAATGTATGAATATAAGGGGACCCTAACCTTCTTTATATAGAAGAGGTTAGGGTTATAAAAGGCAGAAAGTCCAACTTAGGCCCACTATGAGTAAGGTCCAATAGTCCAATAATATCCTACAACACTCCCCCTTTGGACGTCTTGAATTTTTCGTTTTCATGCAGTCGATCTGAGTCGAGTTCATTCGTAGTGCTAAACACATAAAAACCTTAGGGACGGAAAACACAGTGTGTGACAAAACCGGTACCTAGGAGAAACTGTTTAGCCGAATGATATAGGCCGAAATTCTATGTAATTAACTAACCACAAAACAGTGTGGCTCATCAAAACTTTGTCGGAGCAAACCCAATGGGAAAATCTCTGATCGAAGGAAAAAGAGTGCAACAGTGGTAGTATTAGGGGATCAACCACAAAACAGCTGCCTCATCAAAACCTTGCTAGAGTAAAGCCAGTGGAAAAAAATCTCTAGTCGAAAGACAAAAGAGTACACAGTGGTAATAAGTATATAACAGGATACTCCCCCTAATTTCGGAAATCTTAAGTGAGATATGATTGGAACGTGTCTCGCTAAAAACCTTGCCAAGGAAAACCCAGTGGGAAAAAACCTTGGTTTAAAGACAAAAAGAGCACACGAGCACGTGACTGGATGCTCCCCCTCACTTGCACACGACAGGGTGCGAGGATTTCGACTAAATAGTAATTAGTGCAATAAGCATTCACCTGGATGATTCCCATCACTTGCACACGACTGGGTGCAATGATTTCATATTCGAATAAAGAGTATGAGCATTCGACTGGATGCCTCATTTACTTGCACACGACTGGATGCAAGAAAATCTAACGTGCAATAGAACGAGCATTCAACTGGATGCTCTTAAACTTCATATGTGAAGATTTATTTCGACGAAAAATGCTAAATATCATAATCTAGTCATGTCTCTCTTGATCGATAACAACAAGTTGTCCTCAAATAAGATAAGTGTTTTATCTGGATCGTGAGACAGAGCATATGTAATTCAAATATGGCTAATATACACTCTCTAGTCGTCTCATAGAGCACGAGTAGATCATAGTAATTCGTTTGGAGTCATTCCAAGATCTCCAATATATCGCCTTATTCCTAATGGTAAAGACAACCATGTTAGGAATATCGCTTATGCGGGTCTGATAAGTAACCAGCATCGGTATAACCGAAAAAGGGTTGCGTTAATTCAAGTACCGAAGGGGGTAGGTACACTCGATGATGCAAAATGGGATAAGACAAGCCCTCATCCGCAGTTACCTTAAGGTAATGGGAAAATGTCTTTTATGCCATTTCGATGGCAGCGTGTTAGCGCGATGCTGTGTCGAGCTATACCATTCACAGTAGACGAGATGTTCGTCCTAGCACATTAGACCAAGTATAATAATGCACTTATTGTACTTAGATATGAAAATCATGGTTCAATATCTCTTCATCGTCTCATCAGGGACGGACTGTGTCTATATCAATGTCTAGTGATCGAACGATCATGGGACAATCTAACGACTTAGCATCATGATGACTAAAACGTCATAACACCTTCTGGGTGTAGTCTGAATTATGGATTTAGATTCAATATTTCCGGGACTCGATCATTGGGCCGAGTTACTACCATGTCTTCCCAATATCCTTCATCTCGAAGGGCAAATCCAAAACGTGGATTGCTTCATAACACGCAAGGGCATAATACTTGTTCAGGTATCCCAAGCTGATCAAGTACTCACTTAGGCGGTATACCACATCCGCTCGGATTATATTAATCCATATAGTGAACGTCTCAGTCAATTGAGATCGTGTTCCATGGTCAAGAACTACTTGATTTAAGCACATGAAGTCACACAGGGACCTTCATCTATATATCTTTGTCTAAATTCTCATAGAGATAAAATAGTGACCACAATCACATGCTGCATAATCAGTTTTCGGAAACTACTAAACTGATAAAGTAGGGGACCATTATAAAGTCCATTACGAGGAAATCAACCATCTCGTAATCAATTCCAAGGTGTGAGAGAAGCCTTGCGCTACTAGGCGAGCATTCTACAATCTGATTATTCTCATCACTTTTCCTTACGAATAACCAAATAAACGAACTCATTTAACATTGGTGGTATTGGAGCTACATGTCCGAACATACTTTCGCTAAGAAGTCTACTTGGATTGCAAGTTTCCATTAGTCCAGTCTATTCTACGTTGACTTCAGGCAACGGTACATGGTTCCCTGTCATAATTTGCTCATATTATCAGTCGTCACCAAATATATGAACAAGTAATCAATGACAGTCTCGTTTCGATTCAATATTGTCTAAGATATCATGATCGACAGATATTTCAAGATTCTTAGGATGAGGAGGAATCACAGATCTCCTAGATCCTTTATAATCTCGTGCGACAAACGAGTTTCAGTTCACCACCTCTGGGGCTGAAAGAATTTGGAACTGGTCAACTTCCTCGTATCTTGGGAAGGACGACAGACTGACGTCCGACGGTAGCGTTCTTTGCTTGGCGGGTTCGGCCAAAGCAACGTGTTACGACAGGAACACGACGTCCGACAGGGACGTCTATCCTTGTAATCATTTTGCAGCAGGTATAAATGATCTAGTGACATCTCATAAAGTCATTAAATGCGTCTGGCATTTAGTTAGGCTTGAGGGAGTCTTTTCACTTACTTATCAACTTACTTATCACTAAGTGCAGTTTTGGGGATCAAGCTAAGACTGAGTGGGTTATGCCACGTTACTTCACGTCGTTCCTTATCAACGGTAACGTGCAAATCTCCCCCTTATGATGGGAAGAACAGTCTTAGCGATGTCACTTTCGCATATCATGCAGTAAAGAGATCGCTTGCCAAGATTACTCTATCAAATGATAGGCATGGGATTCATAATCGACTTATGTCCCCTTTAGAGGTCCATATTTTGAATGCTATAGAGGCTCAATCAAAATATTAATTAAGCACTCTAAACACGCATTAATATGAGACTTCTGGCTCATAACCAGTAACCAACTGGTACGCATATGGTGTTTGAGTGTCTATGGGCCTCATAACGGACCAATACAACAAAATAACATGACCCCACATGGAAATATAAATCTTGGTGCGCAAGACCAAGAAGTGCGTGCAACCATTTGCAGTCGCATTATCAAACTTTCCATGAGTCCATTTGGGTCTGAAAATAATCGACGGGATGTTCAATCAAGTAATTCAAATCGAATTTTCGATTCTTACTCTTCGGAATTATCAAGTCGACTAGAATTTTCAGGATAATCCGGATCATGAGCCATCAACTTAATGATAGGGCTAAAAGTTTGGAAAGTGCTGCATTTATGTGGACAACATTAAAATGTGACCATATTGTCGATACATCAACCATAACCATTTATATTTATGGTCCGTCTTATGGTTGGATAAGTCCACAATAACTCCTTCAATTCTTTACAAGAATTCTACGAGTTCATTTTGTGATCTTTACACATACTAGTCCTTCAAAGTGAGCATTAATGGCATGAATTTCGGATTTATCGCGAAATATATTCTCAGAGAGAATCCAAATGCGATGCGATTATAAATCAAGCATCGTCTTTTGATCCGGGAATATCTCATCCGGTCAATGCCACAATATCAAAATGCTCTTATCAATCGACGACAGGCGACTGATAGTATAGACAATCATGTTTTAGCATCTAAATCATTTATCATTTCGACGACAGGCGAAATGATAAGGTAACTTTAAATGCTTTTAAAAATTGTGGTAGAAACCACTTGAAAGACATTTCAACTCCTCTAAAATACGCTTTTGATCGTATTGAATGGAGGCTATGTAAAGAAATTTTAATTCTTTCATGAGCTATTACCAGATAACACTGGTTTTCTCGAATATTTTATAATTCAACAAGGTACGACAGGACCTACACGAGTATAAGACCTCATATTTGACAAATCAATTTGGTATTACCAAAGATTTCGATTTGGAACGACAGGTCCATAATCATTGTCACAAAGGACTCTTTTAGGCAAGTAGTTGGTGAAATTATGTGGTACACTGTTACCCACTATTTCCAAAAGAATCAACTACCCCACAAGTATTGCCTAAAATTTCAAAATTTAAAGTTTGGTCACATTTGTCAAAATAATTTGCTCAAAACACTTTAAATTATTTCAAGAAATTTCGTAAACAGGCAAACCATAATCCAAAAGTATGTCCAAATGGAAAAATCATAATCCAAATGGAAAAACATAATCCAGATGAGCGAAAAAATGGCTCAATGATTTATCAAAATCAATAAAGAACGGTACCAAACTTATTTGAGCCACAAAATCAGGGGTCTCAAAAGTTTCATTTCAGTTATCTTTAACCACATTAGCATCGGTTTTTCCACCTTTATAATAGTTGTGAACTATTTAAGGAGTAATCGTGCATGACCTTTGTTTTTATAGCATAGAGTTGGCTCCTTTAGCATTATCTCTTGCTTTGTGACAACGGGCCATATTGTTCCATTCAATTACTGTCTTGGAGCCACAGATTTTCGATTTTGACGATTGCCTAAAATCTCTCTTGGCTAAGCATTCATCGGGATCGCGACAGTTCGAGACAAATAGCACTTGTCTTGGTTCTCGATTCGTGGAAAAAAAATGTACACGAAAAGCATTAATATCAGGCAAACAATTTGCTATTGACCCAATAGGATTAAAACTACTCACCAGGGCAATTTTCTTATCCAATAACAGATGGGCGATAAAGGAATATGGTGAATATAAATTCACGATACTGCTTATGGAATACAATTTCCAAGCTAGTATTTTGGTGAAGGATTGCTCCAATATGTCAATTTCATACATTTGTTCACCATAGACGTCATCACGTCTCAAATAATATCATCAACGCCTTATCTTTCATCTCGCGAGTAACAACAAACTCGTGTTTTACTCATTAAAGATGGCATCCAAAAAAAATTGGGCATCATATTTTCACACATCAGGGTGACTAACATGTGGTGACGGAATAACATCAACGTCTAAACAGTCATTTTGCATGTATGTTTTGCGATTTTTCTCATCATAGATGGCATCCAACATGTGTTGGGAGTTCTGGATTATTTTAATATAAAATGACTGGTTTATATGTTTATGGTTTGCACAAGCACAAACTTTTTTTTCGAAACGACAGGTTCGAAAACATTAGTTTTGCTTCTCATGTGAATCGGTTCTCATTGATCAAACGACGGGTCGATACTGAAACACCAATTCGGCGAAACGTACATCACTATATAAACACACTCGGGGAAATTATTATTTAGTCAAGCCCTTTCGGTAGCTCAAATTGAACACGACTAGGAAAGATGGTGAGGGTGAAGGGCACGAATGCCACTTAAAACCCGACCTCATTAGGATATCGATTTCCGCCTATATCTTTCCTAGACATCGTATCCAAATAGGTGAGCCTAGTTGGGGAAGGTTCATAATTTTTCCAACTTAAATGTGAAAATATATGATTTCGCAAATTACTATATTTTACACATGGCAGTAAATAAATATTACATGGCAGTGATCAATTATATAGATTGTACCTGTTTCATGATTAACTAACATGGCAGCACATATTTCCTAATAAGGAGCAATACATATTTCCTAATAAGTAATCCAAATTAATGTAATCAATCTATATTAGTATTTACCAAAGTTACACCAGCAATATCTAACACAATATATTATTATTATACTGCTATATGTGTAGGTTTTATTCATGGTAACTAAATCATGCATGTTAGTAATATATTTTATTTACCAATTTTACACTTGCAAGATATAAATTAATATTATACAAATCTATTGCTTTTATCTGTAAGTTTTATACATGGTAACTAAATCATGCAATATGATGAATTAAATATATATGGAAACACATCAATTTATTCAATTAACATGCAATATTTTTATTCACTTGCCTTTTTAATAAATATATATGCATGTGGGTGGATCCAGTCGTGTGCAAGTAAATGAGTCATCCAGTCGAATGTTCGTGTGCAAATGAGGGGAAGCATCCAGGTGAATGCTTATTGCACTAATTACTACTTAGTCGAAATCCTCACAATCTGTCGTGTGCAAGTGAGGGGGAGCATCCAATCGCATGCTCGTGTGCTCTTTTTGTCCTTAAACCAAGGTTTTTTCCCACTGGGTTTTCCTTGTCAAGTTTTTAGTGAGACACGTTCCAATCATATCTCACTTAAGATTGCCGAAATTAGCGGGAGTATCATGTTGTATACTTATTAGCTCACATATATATGTATATATATATAGAGAGAGAATATAGAGAGAGACAACAATAGGGTCTTTATTAATCAGAATGTATGAATACAAGTAGACCCTAACCTTCTTTATATAGAAGAGGTTAGGGTTATAAAAGGCAGAAAGCCCAATTTAGGCCCACTATGAGTAAGGTCCAATAATCCAATAATATCCTACAATATTTTAGAAATACTTCTACAAAAAATACAGATACCAAAAAAATAATGTGTCCATTTTGTTTGAAAGGTCATATACACAATAATGTTTGGAGGATAGAGCTTGTTAATAGAGTTCACAACCATCAAACTATAATTTATGAAGAAGGTCATGCTTCTATTTGTATGCTAAAGGTACTGAAATATTGGCTGCTATTAAGAAAGAAAATCTACAAAACAAGTCTACTATCAAGACGATTAATAATGCTCCTAGTAAGTTTCGTGTTTCTGAATATGCTAGTAGAGCTCAGGTAAAACAATAACACAACATCGTATATAAATGGGAAAAAATAGCAGAGCCACAACTTAATTGGCTACAATAAAATAAGTCTTCTAAAAAGGGGAAACTTTGAACATGAGCATAACCTCTAGAGTTGTCTGATAAAAAAGTCACTCCTAACAAGAGTAATATCATTGCTCGAGAATACTGTAAGGTTTGTAGAGGGGTTGTGTTCTCATGAAGACCTGAAAACTCATGCTTTAACCATTGAAAAGATAAACCTCCAGATTTATATTCATGAGCTAGTGGGCGTTTACCTAATAATCGTTCTACCATCCCAAATATATCTTCTATCCTTTCATGAGAATCATTACGAATTAAATGATATCCATCAACACGAACACCCTCTAATGTTTACACATCCTGTAAAGTTATTGTACACTCTACAGGAGGAAAATGAAATGTATGAGTCTCAGGTCTTCACATTTCGACTAGAGCTCCAATTAAACCCCAATCTAATTGTAAATGATAAATTTGGTATAAACCATGTAAACTAGACATTTCAAAATAGTTTAGGACCCTATCATCTAAACTTTCAGGATAATACTTATCATTTCTAAGTTGTACTTGAAAATGTTTATCATTCCATATCCTTTCGCTACTATGTCGGTGTTGTTCAAACAGAACTGAACCATCAACGAAGCCCGGTTCCCTCTCTATCTCATGGTTATGTGCCATAATGATCTAATTTATAAGTTATTAAAACAAAATTAATAGCAACAGTTAATCAACAATACAAAAAATTATAAATAACACTATTTTATCTTTTATAAGTAGCAAATTAGTTTAATTTTTATTTATGTTAAACTAACTATTATATAGAATTTGCTCATACGATTCCGTAAGTGACCAATTTTGGTGTAAAAACCTTATATTAGTATACTAATTTTTACATATAACTGTTACACAATTTTTGATGAAAATTTTAAAATTTTAAAAAAAATAGTAATCCAAAATTTTCAAATTGTATCACAATACAAAGAATCTTAAGCTAGTATTAAATAAATTTTATAAAATAATAGTGAAAATTAAAATTAAATTATAATAGAAAAACTAAAAAATAACTTACTTGTTGTCACAATAGAAGGCTTATAAATGATAACTAACAAAAATAAAAGAAACGGTGAAGTTTTGAATTTTATGTAGTAAACTTATAAGTAGAAACGAAGCAATGAAGTTTTGATTATAATATTCTTACTTGAACTTATATATCCGGTGGAACACTACTCTACAAACTATATAAATTTAAATCTTCGCATTAATAGAGAATATCAGTAGAAACAAAGAAATTCCGTGACATAGAAAACAAATACACAATTTACTACTTATATTACATACAAACAAAATTGCACAATTTACTAACACATATAGGATAGTAGGGTAGCTTTGCCATGTATGCAACGAAGAGGGACAATAACTAGCTGCAGTGATTGTAATGACGTGTGAGTTTCATACATTTTATAAAAACACATATCCATTATGTGGTTTCAAGATAAAACACATTTTAAAACTGTGGTATGTTATCATATTTATCAAACATTCCTTATGTGTATACATGACATTCGAATTTTGAATCCATGAAATTTGAAGATCAAAGTTTCTTATTTTGGTTATATTTTCCTATGAGTAATTTATAGAATAATGCTAATTAGCCAGATAGATTTAATCAGACTCTCAACACACTAGTCCGTAATGTAAATTTAGAATTTTATTTTCACCCCAAAATTTAAGAGTCTGCTATTCGGCCATATATTTAATATTTTTAATTAATATTTAGGTTTAGGGTAGTCACAAATAGGGTTTTATAATATTATATTTGGTTTTTTCTTTTGTTAAATCGTCAAATAAAATATATTAAAATCATTAACATTTTAAAGATTTTTAATTAATACTTAAGTTTAGGGTAGTCGGAAATAGGGTTCTATAATATTATATTTGGGTTTTTATTTTGTTGAATATATTAAAATCATTAAAATTTTAAATATTTTTAATTAATATTTAAGTTTAGGGTAGTCTCAACTAGGGTTCCATAAATATTATATTTGAGTTTTTATTTTTGTTTTGCTTCGGTGTCAAGTAAATTCTAAAAATTACATAAAACTGTCTGGTAATTAGTTTGGTTGAGCCAGTCTGGCTTTATAGTATTACTGATTAGATTATCCAATAAACTGTCCATGAATATATAAAACCGTCTATTAGATTTTTCAATAAACTGTCATTAGACTGTGATTTTGAATAATTCATTTGTGTATTAGACTGTTCAATAAAATGTCAATTAGACTGTCATTTTAAATAGTCCATTTGTGTATTAGACTGTCCAATAAAATGTCTATTAGGCTGACATTTTTGTGTATTATACTGTCTTTTTTGTACTATACTGTCATTTTTGGTATTACACTGTCATTTTTTATTGACTGTCCATTAAACTTCATTTTCGTATTAGACTGTCAATTAGATTGTCGTAATATGTTTCAGATTTTTTTAAAATTTTCTCATTTTTTGTACTTTTTTTTGTATTAGATTGTTATTTTTGTATTAGTCTGTCATTTTTTTATGTTCATTAAACTGTCATTTTTGTATTGAACTATCAATTAGACTGTCATTTTCTATTAGACTGCCATTTATGTATGCTTATTAGTCTGTAATTTTTGCATTAGATTATATTAAACGGTCTACTAAATTGTCATTTTTGTATTAGACCGTCTAATAAGCTACCATATAATTTTTTTTGATTGTTTTAACTTAGTTTGTATTTTTTTGAACTTTTTTGTATTTTTTTAGTTCTTTTTGGATTTTTTAAAAAATTTTGTAATTTTTTATTTTTTTGTCGACGCCAATCAACTGGTGGTCAATGATGAGCAAGTGGTATCTTTTACGATTAGTTTGTTGGAAGTGATGCATTTTAATAATTAGAAATGTCTAAGGTAACCTCCAACTCAATCTCTGAAACCAATGCACTTGTGATATAAAAAAAATTAGGAAAACATCACTATCTCTAAAATACTCGAACAGTATAATCTATTTTGATTACAAACACAAAGAAAACATACGGAGTTCCCTGAATATGAATGATGAAACATCTCAAACATAATTACAAATAAATACTAACAGAAAAAAAGTTTATCATAGTGGTAAACATGTCATCACCCGGATTAGAAGAATAAAGATGATTAAAAGTTTTATTTGCCAACTAAAAAGGTTTCCCTGAATTGACATTCACTTAGTTGGAAAACTCCAATGTTAATGAAAGAATTCAATTTTGCTTCAACAATTTTCCTATTAATTTCATATACACATTTTAACAATCACTCGGAACAATATACGGATCTAGTCTATCCCCAGTTTCGTCGCTCATTTTTTTTCCCCGCCTCCGGGACTTTAAAGAAAAATGACCAAAAAGTCACACTTTGCAAACTTAATCTCCAAAACGTAACAAATAAGTTCAAATTACCCCAAAGTCACACTTAATATTAGTATATAAAGACAGGTTAATCTATCATTACTCGATAAACTGAAAATATACGTCTTCTTCTAATTTTCATCTCTCTAACTCACGATCTTCTCTTATTCTCTCTCCAGCTGAGATCTCCTCTTTGTCTCTCTTTCCTCCTTCCGATGGTTGAATTACAATAAGCTTTGCGGTCATATTATACGATAACTCAACTCCATTGATGGTACACAATCGCTGATCTCGATGATAACTCAACTCCATTGTTTGGTGAAAAACCCCTTTTTGGTAAAAAAGCCGCGTTTTGGTGAAAAAGCCCATTTTTGGTGAAAAAGTCCATTTTTGGTAAACAAACCTATTTTTTTGGGTGAAAAGCTCCGCTTTTTGTAACAAGGATGCTTTTTTGGTGACAATGCCGCTTTTCAATGAGAAAACCCGCTTTTTCAGTGAAAAACTTTGCCTTGGGTGAAAAACGATTTTTTTATCAAAAAATGTGAGGTTTTTATGCATTTTTCTAATTTATTTATCTTTATTTGTATTTTTGAAATTGTTGAACCATGTGTTCAATCATTATTGATTTTGATTATAAATATTTTAATGATTTTACTTGGTGTAAACAAATTCTCTATTCGATAATATAATACTTGACATTTCCAAAAATAGATAATGTATATTTTAGGAGTTAAAATGATATATATTTGAATAACAAAGCCAACAGTTCGAACGTAAGTCGATTCGGAGTCCGAACGAGCAAATTAGTGCTAACCCACCCATAGGTCTTACTGAACCACCCGTGGGTCAAGTGGACAGAACAAGGAGAATTTTTCCCATGTACCACCCACCAGTGGCTTACCCAGAACCCACTAGTGGGTCAAAATCTAGAACCAAGAAAAAATTCACCCACCAATGGGTCAGAAGACACTCACTGGTGGGTCAAATTGCAGATCACAAAAAATAGTTTTTTAGCTTTTTTGAAAAGTGACTTTATCCATTGGATAAAATCCATAACCACTCCAAATGGTCACAAAAGATCCAAGAGGCTTTTTGGGCTACAAATACACACTAATCTGTCTTGCAAAAACACCCATCACCCATACAAACCTTCATTGAAACTCAATCAAAGATTTAAGCAAGAAAAGACTTATACTACTCATCTTCTTCACTTGTTCCATATATAATTCTTGAATTTATTTCTATTTGTAATATTATAAACACGAACAAAATTTATGTAAGTTAGTGATACTTTGTTTCAAATTTATAAAAGCAAATTATAAGCTCAGTTGTAAGTGAGTGTTTGGGTAGAAGCTTTTAAGCAAAATTGTTGGTTAAAAAGTTATAGGTTAAACACTTGGGTACTTATACATTGAGTGGGAGTCATTAATTCGTAAACATGTATGCTCGCACTTGTATCAAGAGTAGAAAACTCGGGTTAAGGTGTTGTAATCTTAGGTTTAAGATTATAGTGATAATACGTAAAGTAAATTACGGGGAGATGACGTAGGCAGGTTTTTCGAACCTCTATAAATCGTGGTGTCATCTCTTTTTCTTACTCTTTACTTTGTGTACTCGATATTATTGTTTGTTATATTGTTAGCATAAAGTAATCTTGTTGTTTATTGATTGTTCCAATTCATTTATCGTAAATTGATACTAGTTGGGTAGTAGTTATTCGTAGTTTTTAATTCCACCAAAATTGTACGAAAATCTTATATTCACCCCCTCTAGGTTTTAACCGCTTATGGGCAAACAATTGGTATCAAAGCCTAACTCTTTAGTTATATAAAATCTAACGAATTTTGAGTTTAAGATCCGATATGGCTACTTACGTAGATTCTAAGTCGATCACTAGGCCGCTGTTTTTTTTACGGAATGAACTATCCCTATTGGAGAGATGTTATGAAAAAAAATTTATGAGGTTACGAGATAGACCAATGGATTAGCATTAGCAATGGCTATAAAGCGCATATGAGAAATGAATTAGATAAACCCATAGAAGAACTCGATTCGGATGAACGCACCGCTTTCTAACTTAAGTGTAGAACTATGCCTTCCATTACTTGTGCGCTCTCGCCTAGTGAGTATGATAAGATTTTCGATGGTGATACCGCTAAGCAGATATGGCATAAGCTAGCTATTAGGTATGAGGGAACTACTCAAGTTAAGAACTCTAAAATTAGCATGTTGGTTCATGATCATTACGAAATTTTTAAAGTGCATGACTTTGAGTCAATTAATGATATGTATTCTCGATTTACTAACATTACTAATGATTTTAAAAGACTTGGTAAAGTGTATAGTATGAAGGAGATGGTGACAAAATTCCTACCAACTCTTCCGAGAAAATGGGAATCAAAGGTGATGCTATCCAAGAATCCAAAGACATGAACACAATCACACTCAATGATCTTATCAGCTTGGTCAGAACCCACAAACTCAATATATACTATCGAAAAGTGGAGGAGCAATCAAATAACAAGAAATCTTGAGCATTCAAATGCACCCACGATGAGGATATATAGAAGCTTTGTAAGAGTTTCAAAGAATTCCTCGTTTGGAATAAGAAGGGGGAATGGGATTTCGAAAAAAGGTAAAAAAGTACAAAGTGATGCTTGCCGCATGGGGGAGCGATGAAGATAGCTCCGAAAATGAAAAGGAAGAAGTCTCTAACCTATGCTTTATGGCTATGAATGACGACATCGAGGATGTAAGTAATACGACTTTTAGTCCTTATCATTTGAATGAGCATAATATTGATTTTGATGTCTATCATTTGTAGCTTGCAACTTTTAAATATGTGGATTGTTTATTTGGCAATTTTATTTAGGCTTTGTCATTTGTTACATTGCGATGTTTTGTGATTTTTGTGAGATAGAACTTTTGGATATTGGGTTTATCGTTTGTGATGTTGAATATTGTGCAATAATGTTGATATATGTTTGACTCTGAATACTGCGATATTGGGTTGATCATACTTCATATGTTCATTTGTGGTGATCATGCATTTTTAGGCAAAACTATGGCCGATTTTTTACTTGCACTTACTTTCCGTTCTATGTAATATCATTGTATGAATCTTGCTCGTGTTTTAATCACAATTTTTGTACTTCATGGAATTTTTCTATGACTTATCTTTCATACTCTTGCTTTGATAAAAAAAAATCATTTATATACACTCTATACTTGATAGTATGCCTTATGTGGTGTGATTATGCTTGTTAATTTATTGCCTTTTTTTATGTCGCGATTAGATGGTTGTAGAAAATGAATTTTCAAAACTCTCTTTCTATTTAAACTCGTTCAAACCCACCACTGAACCCCTAATTATTTATTATATTTTGATAATGCCAAATGGAGAGAAAAGTGAATCGTTCTAGATTGTAGCCGAGATAATTTGTGTTGTTGTTTTTGTAATATCATCTTTTATTTGTCATAATCAAAATGGAGGAGATTGTTGAACAATTTGTTCAATCATTGATTTTGATTATAAATGTTTTAATGATTTTACTTGGTGTAAACAAATTCACTATGCGATAATATAATATTTGATCTTTTCTAAAAAGAGTGAATGTATATTTCAGGACTTAAAATGATAGAGTTTTGAATAACGAATACAACGGTTTGAACGGAAGTAAATTCGGAGTCCGAACGAGCAAATTAGTGCTAACCCATCCATGGGTCTTACAGACCCACCCGTGGGTCAAGTGGACAGAACAAGGAAAATTTTTCCCAGGTACCACCCATCAGTGGCTTATCCAGAACCCACCAGTGGGTAAAAGTTCCATAACCAATCAAAAATTCACCCACCAATGGGTCAGAAGACACCCACTGATGGATCAAATTGCAATTCACAAAAAACAGTTTTTTAGCTTTTTCGAAAGTGACTTTATCATTCGATAAAACCCATAACCACTCTAAACGGTCACAAAAGATCCAAGAGGATTTTTGGGCTACAGATACACATTAATCTCTCTCCCAAAAACATCAATCAAAGATTCAAGCAAGAAAAGGCTACAAACACCAATTAAACCTCCATTGAAACTCAATCAAAGATTCAAGCAATAAAAGGCTTATACTACTCATCTTTCTCACTTTTTCATATATATTTCTTGATTGTATTTCTATTTGTAATCTTATAAACACCAAGCGAATTTATGTATGTGAGTGATACTTTGTTTTAAATTTGTAAGAGCAAATTATAAGCTCAATTGTGAGTGAGTGTTTGGTAGAAGCTTTTAAGCCAAATTGTTGATTAAAAGTTGTACGTTAAACACTTGGGTACTCATACATTGTGGGGGAGTCATTGAGTCGTAAACGTGTACGCTTGCACTTGTATCAAGAGTAGCAATCTCGGGTTGATGTGTTGTAATCTTCGTTTTACGATTATAGTGATAATAACCGGTAAAGTAAATTATGGGGAGATGGCATAGACATAGGCGTGTTTTCCGACCCTCTTTACATCTAGTGTCATCTCTTTTCCCTGCTCTTTACTTTGCATACTCGATATTATTTCATGTTATATAATGTAAAGTAATCTAATTGTTTATTGATTGTTGCAATTCATTTATCGTAAATTTACGCTAGTTAGGTAGTAGTTGTTTGTAGTTTTTAATTCTGTGAAAATCGTATGAAAATCTTAGTTTTAGCCGCTTACGAGCCAACATAAAATATTTTTATTTTTTCCATTTACATTTTTTTAGAGTGAGAAATGATAAGTTCTAGGTTAAGTGATGGCAATTTTGGAAACTGATTAAAATTTAAACATATATGACTTGTTACGGAAGGTAAGATTGAGAGTTTGACTTATTGAGAATAAAATATCGAAGGTGTGACTAATATGGAATTACCGCTATTTTAAACTCTACAACCACGGATGTTATCTTGATTATTCAGTCAAGCCTTCATAGAATTATATTGATAGGGATTAAATTGTACACTTATAGACCTCTAAGTCAAAATAAAAGAATTTGCACTATTAATTTAGCCATATAATTAATATGCAATAAATGCTCATCAACGAGAGGGGCTCTTAGATTTTTGCCCATTCTCGAGAAGCACTCTATACGAGATATGCACTTAAAGATACAAATCATCATTATTAGGAAGAAAATATCGTTAACTATAAAGAGAACACCAAGTCAATGCTAGTTGCATCTAATACGAATTTATATGACTGATGCCCTAACTAATTTAAGGGAGTACACATGAGAATGAATATCCTAAAACAGAAGGAGACGCAAAGTGAGGGTCCTATATATGGGGCATATTGCCCTAAGAAGCGTTACTAGACAAGGGCTGAGAAGCCTAACCTCTCGCATGTTCTTTGGACGAGGGGTTCCTTCTCTCACCAAGAAGCCCCTTTACGGGGAGTATCGTCTCTAACCCTGAAGGGCAAAGCCACCTAACGACATTCAGATTGTACATGTGCGTACTTAACTACATATCAATATAAGATAATTCGGTTTAGTAACACATGATATGCCAAAACATTTATAGGATATCTTCTATGATATGATTTACGCAATCATTAAAGAGATTAACAAAAATATCTACCTATAAATACAAGGATTCATCAATTAAGTGAGAACTTCAAATATCATATGAGGGGATTTATTAGTATTTAGTAGTTATCATTATTTAGTTGTTTAGTTGGTTTATGATTTCCATTAGTTGTTATTTCCTTTCTAGTTTTTGAGCCCTTCTTTCCTTTTTTGTTTAGGATTTGACTATTTCCTTATCTAAAAGCAGTGTTTTAAAAATCGCACTTTGAAGCGCTAAAAGCGCGCTAAAAATGTTTTTTGAAAAAAATTGCCTATGCTTTTTTGTTTTTTAGGTGGTAAAACGTAAAAAGCGCGATTGGTTGGGGGCTCTGAGCGTAAATAGCATGCACCACACTTTTTTTCCTTGAAGATGAAACGACGTCGTTTCTTGTGTTAATTATCTAAAACACAAAAAGGTCGTCATCTTTTATCTCAAACAACCGTATAACAAAAAAGTCCCCAATTTCCATCATTAATCCTCTTTCTGCCCAATCCCCGATCTACATTATCCATCCTTTGTCCCTCCAATCTTCTTCAATCTCATCGTGGCTCTCTCTTCAATCCCAATCTCAGAAAGTTGCGTCTTTGAGAAAGATGTATCTATTGAAAGTGTCTCTTTCTATTGCTCTACTGAAACTTTTTTTTTTTAGCATTAAAAATCTAAATTGACATTTATTCATTCTTTTATTTTGTAATCACTTACTACTAAGCTTACGACACTATTATGACTTGGATGAAATAAAATAAAATGAAACATTTTTGAATAGAGCTTTTAAGTTCATCTTATTTACTTATATGTAAGCCATGATTAAAAAAAATCTTAATGCATTTAGCTTTTGGTGCCATATTTTCATGGGTTCTTGGGAAATCGGCATAAAAAATGATTGTTTAGACGAAGAGGATTTCTATGGTGAATATGATGGTTTGGACGGATATATGTTTGTTTTTGCCTTTTTGGATGGTTTGTATGGACTAATTTTGTATATGCAAGCCTGTTGTGGGCATGTACTGTTGTTTTGAAGAGCCTAACACTATTAGAATGGATTATAAGAATGGATATGATATTTTAGTTATTTTTTTTTCTATTTTTAAGCATTTATATTTTTTACCGTGTAAAAATATACGCTTTACGGTTTGATTCTACACTTTTAGCATGGTGCTCACAAAAAACGCTTTGCTTCTAAAGCGCTTTTTAAAACAATGTTTTAAAGAGATTTCCTTTAGAGTTTTAATCAATCAATGGATTAACAATTAGATTTGGTTTAGTTTATCTCTAATATAATCTTCTATAATCTTAGTTAATGTCTTCTCCGAAAGATTTAACGACTCTCTCAAATAGGGTTTTTCTGCCTCTCCACAACTATCTTGGGGGCCTTACCAACCCCATCCATCATTGGTATCAGAGCAATCAAACTAGGGAGCGAAATATGATATTTTTGACGAACACTATAATCGATACCTAGAGTGTCCTTAGAAACAAAGACCACCTTCAAAGATTTATAGGATGAGATGGCATATTTAAGCTAAGATAGAGCGTGGAAGGCGTGTGGGGAAGCCGTGAAGGTCACAACGTGATGGGCAACAACTGCGAGCATTGAATGGGGCAGACCCTTAGTTATAGAGGGGCAACTAACCCATGTGACATCTGGCTAGGCCTACCACAGGCACGTTCGGGTGGGGGGCAGACCGGGAGGCGCGTGTCTCAATAATAGGTGTTGAGGGCCGACTCCTGGCTCCGACGGTAACAAGCTAGGGTTTAACCCGGTTCTTGAACCAATTTTTGATGGGGTTATAGAGATGGGACCAAATTTATCTATAAGGGGGGTTTGAGGATGAATAAGGCAAGATTACCATGAAGGCACCACAAGAGGTCGGTAAGGGGGAAGGAGGCAACAAGAAAGTCAAAAGGCGGAAAATATAAAAGTGTACGAAAAATCATGAACATGAATTGGAGAAAGAAATGGACTATTCAACAATCTCAAGTTTTCACAGTGAGGATATAGTAGGATGGTTAGATAGAGTCTCTTTAAGTTTTCACGAGCGTTGAATAAGAGGGTGTCCAAAATGCATATTCACTGCATTCATGACCTTAAAGGGGGAGACGTGGGAGTGGTGGCAGAAGTTTGGAGATGAGAAGCGAAATGAGTTTTTGGATAGGGAAGGGTTTGAGGACGCATTACGTGGGAGGTTTGGTGACATTAGTTGGGTCAGAACGAGGACAAATAAGGAAGGTGAAAATGGGATGGAGGTCGACGTGACAGAGGGGTTACCCGCCGATCGAGGGGGCAAGGAGGCGCCCATTGTTGTCGCTAAAGGTAGCGATGGGTTGGGGGCTTCGTTTATAAAAGGGGAAAGTAAGAGGGGAAATTTAAAAACAAGTGGCGAGGAGGAGTGGTTAAGTCTGGTGACACGAGGGTAATGGCTTTATTGTGTTAGCGGAGGTTTCGGTAGCTACGCTTAGTCATCAATCGGATCCCAGTAAAGAAAGTCTTGAGAGCAAGGCTAATTTTTGTGGAGATGAGAGAGATATGGTTGTCGAGGTGGTATCAAACATGACAAGCGATTATCCGTGCGGTTTCGATGCATCAAATGGTAAACTGTCGAAGGACTATGTCGAACATATCTTGCAGGGAGTGCACTACACAATTTCACGGAGGATTGTTGATAAGGCGGAGTTCGTTGCATGATCTTCTTGGCGGTGGGATCTTTCAAGCATTTGACCATCGAAATATAAATGATTATTATTGGATTCTCTCTGGTGCTTGGTTTTGGGATAGTTAGTTTGGTCATGGGCCAAAGATGAGAAAGAGGAGGCTTATTGAGGGTTCGAGATATGTGCTCGGTAAGCCACCTTATTGAGAGCGGATGGCGGAGTGTTCTACGGCTTTGCCAGACCATGGAAAACGTATCTCTCTGAGATTTTACAAACTTGAGGGTAAGGTCGTTTTCAAGGGAGGGCGAGTGAAGAGGATTTAATAGCATTTAGTAATTATTATTTGGTTATTTAGGATTTCCATTAGTTGTTATTTTGTTATTTTGTTTTAGATTTCTTTCCTTTTTAGTTTAGGATTGCACTCTTTCCTTATTTAAGAGAGTTTTACCCTATAGTTTTAGTCAATCAATTGATTAATAATTAGTTTTGGTTTAATCCCTCTCTAGTCTAATCTTATATAATCTTTAGTTAATATTTTTTCCAAAAGATTTAACAACTCTCTCACAATAGGCTTCACATCATCTCCACTACTATGTTGGGGGCCTTCTTGTCTCCTACATCATATATATATATTTTATATCTAATTACTTAGTATATATATGTAGATATATAAATTTGTAATATGTATATTCTAATTTGACAGTATTTTTTTAGTTTGACATAATTATACATTTTTAGGTTGCATTTCTTGACCAGTGTATATGTATGTTCCAATATGCTCGTATAACAATCGAATTTGACATATGTCCAATTTTTCTTTGACTTTAATATATTTGAATACTCGTGTTTGGTTAAAACAAGTTATCAAACTTATTCTAGGATTAGATTTATCCAATGGAATTGGAGACTAAGTACCGAATTTGTCGGTGAATAGTCCCGTATTTTTTTTTAGCCTATTGAGCCCCCTTCCTCGACTGGTTTAGTCGACTGGTCGGCCAGCAACCAATTTTTGGGAAATTGTCCCGGTCTTCGATTGGGTTTTTTTTTTGCGTTTTTTCTTTCTCTAGCTCTTTGTTTCGGTGTACTCTTTAGGGGCCTCGGCCCCCATTATTTTATATATAAGATGGTTTACACTAAAAAAAAAAAAAGGTTATCAAACTTTATCCAGCTGAATCCCTTCTCCTCTTCCTAATAAACAGTAAAGGCGTATGATAAAGTACATTAAATGCATTTTATCATGTAAGTGCATATCGCAGAATCAATAACCCTTACACGTGGGTCGGAGGCACACTTTAGATTTAACCATTTCATCGGCTCATCACTACAAAATTTAAAAAATTATAGATGATGTGAGTTTTGACAAAATTGCATTAGTTATATAATAAAAAGAATATGGATTTCTTGCTTTCTAGTAAGCTAATTTAAATTTTGCCAAATCAAGTTGTTTGGACCTTTTCCCCTTTTGTATTGTTTGTTGAATATTATTCATTATATACTCTATAGAAGATAGAACTCAAGAAGCAAACCATGTGAGTGGGGTTGACATGAGTTTAAATCTGAAAACGATATTCTAGACTTTAAGTAGGGAGAATCATTAAAATTATATAAAAAGCCTGTGAAGTTCTTATACACGTGTATATATTTGTGTCTATAGAGTACCTTTTGGTAGAGTAATTTAGAGCAATCACGGCTGAATTATAACCCCTCTAAATACTATCGTAGATATTTCTTCAATATTTATGCTACAACAGTTCAGGTATATTAATATGTAATGACTAATGTACTCATTTGTGTAAAAGTAAAGGATGGAGGTTAAAATATAGGGTAAACGAGAAAAACAGTTAGAGTTTTCACCCGTTTCCCATAAGAGTTGACATGCAAAATAATCTCAAATAAATACTGATAAGATACAATCAGAAAGAATCAGAAAGTAAAAATATCCTCATAAGGAGATAAAACACAATATTTATATGGGAGACGTCCGTAAATATATAGTATAATCCAGAAAAAGTATTACTTGTCATGCAAGGAAACAAAATCTCCTACAAGATTCCGCCTCTCTACGAGGAGTACTATAATTCCAGCCCATCGGATGAATATATTCTTGGATCCGAGAGTGAGGCAACAACACTATTTTTCAATAGCAAGTCAAAGTCGGTGGATACACATGGAAAGATAAAGAGGGGGTCATTATAATATATATTTGATAAGTCAACAGATATATTATAGCATGATCAGATATAATTGTAAAGATTGCGCTAATCAAAAATTTAGTACATCCGCCTATATAAAAAGCTCATAAAACAGGAAGAAGATGATCTCAATCTCTCTCTCATACACCAAATACCGGGTATTACTAAACCTTATTTCCATTAATAATCACATATTATATACAACATAATACGTTCACACCTCCTTACAACTCTTCTGGGCGAAGGAGGATGAACGGTTTAAAACCAGCAAGTCCCAATTGTTCATAGCTTGAGTGGCACATATTACGTAGCTACAAGTGAAAAAGGCGGGCAAACCCTACAACGGAATTTTACTATTGGCTCAAAGCATCAGAAAGTCCGTAAGCATAACAACAACGAAGTGAGCTGGAAGAGCCCTAGAAGGGAATTTTCCCATTGGTTATTGTAACATCCCGAATTTTTATAAATGGTTTTATTTACGATTAAATTTATCCAAAAACGTTTTATACAACTTTTACCAAAAACCGGTCACTCTACTAATTTTTAGGCAAAAACCGAAACTCTTCCGGAAAAGTTTATTTTAAAACCTAATAATAATTTTATAAATAAAAAAGACCCAATATCTTTGTTTCTAAAAATTTGTTATTTTTAAGCAGTAAAATAATAGTTTTAGTATAAGTTAACTTTTAGAACTATGGGGACCAAATAGTTCGCATCCCCAAAGTCTCTCAAAACACTTTTCATCCCACTTTTCAAAACAGAAAACCAAAAACCACAAAATAAAAATAAACAGGGAAACAAAGAGTGAAAAGAGAGATTTCAAGCTTAGAAATAAAAAGAAGAAACCACCATTAGCAAGCCTTTACCGGAAGCATCTCCTCTACGAACTAAGGTAACGAGGGTTATCCATTGTGACTGGACGGGGGTGTATGTTAGGGTTAGATCTTGCGTTTTTAAAATTTAGGGTTTTTTTTTTTATCTCAATTATATTCTATTAAATTGTTAATTGGGTTTTATGTGTTGCTCTTTTGGTTCACTTATTTGAATTTGAGAATTGGGAATTTAGACATATGAATTTCGAATTAATGAGAATATAGATGGGTTTGTGTGTTTTTATGAGTTGTTATTTGGTATTATAGTTGTTGATGAAATTGGGTAAATTTATGTTGAATAAAGATGAGTTGTACTTTATGCATACAAGGTGTTTGTTAAAATACCTGAATGAGATTTTATGTTGTTGGACTTGTTTGGCTAGTTGTGATTCTAGTACCTATGCTTATGTGTTTTGTTGAATTGCAATAATGTGACATTTGGGAATGCTAGTATTTTGAGAATGTGATTTTATTGGGAATTGTGATAATTGAATATTATAATATTATTGGCCGAAGCCCTTTGTTTTATTTATTGGCAGTGGTCCATGTCTCTCCCTATACCGGGGGCATGAAACGAGCCGAGGGGTATAGGGAATGACTCGTCTTACGGACTGGGGCAATGGTCTATGTCTCTCCCTATACCAGGGGCATAAGACGAGGGGAATGACCTACTTTACGGACTGGGATAGGTGGCGTGAGAGGTCCATGTGTGTTATAGATGTGTGTTGGAGTTACTTAATTTGTTTCGTTGTATGATGCTATTACATTTCTGTTGATACGTTGCTATTCTAGTTGTTGTTTGCGAGTTTTTGCATTTATTGGATGGAGTGACGGTATCATGTGTGGTGCCGCCTCATCTATGTATGTGCGTGAGACTCACCATTACAGTTTTGTCTTTCAGGTACAACTTAGGTTGAGATATTTGTATAGGAGTATTAACTCGGGGCTTCTTTCAGACACTTTCTTTTTACTTAGACCATTTTTGAGGTTATAGCCTATGGGCAAATTACATTCGTTTGGTATCTTTTTTTTATATAAATCTGTTAAAACCATCTTGTCTTGTAGCCGCGTTTTGCAAACATTTGTATTTCATTTGTATAATTGTTCTTTTAGCTCGCAAGTCGTTTTCCTTGAAAAGTTAAATTTTGTACCAACATGTTCTTTTTCCTTTAGCCACATTGCTTATAATACATGTGTGTTGTAGGATATTATTTGTCATTCTTACTCTATTTGGCCTATTTTTGACTTTTCTAACAGATGTAACCCTACCCTCTATTATATAAAGAGTGTCAGAGGTCTGTTGATGTATCTCTCTCTACACATATAAATGAATAAAGATCTACTGTTTTCTCTCTATGTTCTCTTTATGTCTCCTATATAATATATATACTGAGCTAATAAGACCTATAACAATGTAAAATTTCTTTTACTTATTCAATTTGTCATATTATGAAAGTATTATATTTATTGTGATTCAACTCGTCCTATTATGGAAGTATTATATATTTATTGTGGTTCATTATTTCTTGTCAAAATGGCCACGTTTGACTTGTACATGTTCTGTTAATAAAATATATATTTGTATATAATACTATCATGATTATATTTGCATACAGATTTCATGATGCCATATAAGTGGGACTAATATTTCATAAATTATTAGAGGTTGACATGATCGTATAGAATCACAATTTAACACATGTATTTTTACGGGTCACAAACAATTGCGAAATAAAATATATCAGGATCTCTTTATATTTTTGTACCCACTCATGCTACTAATGGTACGTGTCGAGTTATGTAGACATAGATTATCACACATTATGGTACAGCAAAAGGCCCAGAAGAGTGAGTCACTATACAGGATCGAGAAACTCCCCTCATAAATATTACCCCATGTGCAAGTATAAAACTATTAAAGAAACTGAATAAATATTACCCCAAGGGTAACAAACCTACTTGAAGGAAACACACATTCCAATAGGGCACACGACTTGCTGATGTAAATAGCAAAGAATATAAACCCCGAGGAGGGCCAACCTCCTCGGAAGAAGAAGGTACTCCAGGGAGAGGGAGCTAAAGATATTCTCGAGGTAATTCCCAAGTACGGGATAGTAAAGTGGTCAGGGGGGAAGCTAAGTGGGGACGATCGGGTGCCACGGCACCCCCCATAATTTTAGAAATTCCAAGTGACGCAATTTTTTTTAGTACAATTTCTTTTTAGGTGTAGATTTGGCACCCCCCATAAAAATATGTTACTTGTACATATATTTATAGCTAATGTTTGAACCTAAAACACAATAATTAAATTTGGGCCGAAAGACCCAATTATATTTTTCTTTGATATTGGACTCTTTAAGATTTAATTAAAAAAAAAATAACATCAACAACACTTCTCTTCGTGCATGTCAGCGTGTGTATCAAAATAAAAAACAAAGTTGAAAAAAGAAAAACTCCACTCCTCTGTGCTGCTGTGCACCGCATTGATTGGGGTTAGATTTAATTAAAAAAACATCAACAATTCTATCCTTCTGGCTCGGCAAGGTATACTCTTCTATTTATTTTTTCTTTTAATATGCTTCTTTTTATTATATGTATTGATGTTATGTTACACCATAGGTGTTTGATTAAAGTACTCAAAGGGAAAAAAAATAGGCTATTAACTCTTAGAGTTTTAATCTGCAGATCTGGCATCGCTAATTTTTTATCGAGTATAAAATGGGAAAGACACCTAAAATAAATTCGTTCTTTAAGAGAGCTAATGTTTCTCCGATGGAAGAGAATGTTGGTAGTAGTGTTGATCACGTGACAATCGATACGCCTAGTCCTCCAACAAAAATTCAAAGAATCGACACAGTAGAATTTGATATTAATTCGCTAGAGCGTGATCCTGGATTACGTAGAAAAATTTGGGAGTATCCTGTAAATAGGCGTGACGAAGTTCGTAGGGCGTACATAACACTACATGGTCCAAATCGTCCCGATTTAGGAAAAAAATATCCGTATACTCTTGCATCCGCCAAGGCTCATCCTCGAAGATTTCAAGCTCCGTGGTTTGCTTTATTTTCGTGGTTGGAATATTCAGTGGCCAAGAACAAGGCTTTCTGTTTTCCTTGTTTCCTTTTTGCGCCTCCGGATGGGTCTAGTTTTGCAGGACATAGTGCATTTGTTGTTGAAGGTTTTGATGGTTGGAGGAAGGTCAATAGCGGGAAAACTTGTTCTTTTTGTTTGCATGAAGGTGTTAATTCCGATTCTTGTCATCGAGCCGCTGAACATAAATGGAAGGAAATACAAAACCCAACTCAAAATATTGAAAGGGTGATTGTAAAATTTTCTGCCGAACAAGTTTTTAACAATCGCATTCGCTTAAAAATTTCTATTGACTTGGTTTGAAGATTGGCCTTTCAAGCTATGCCTTTCAGAGGGCATGATGAGAAATCAACATCAAACAACCGTGGTAATTTCCTTGAGTTTTATGATTTATTAGCATCATATAATGAAGAAGCCACCAAAGCATTGATAAATGTTCCAAAGAATGCCACTTACAAGTCGTCTGATATTCAAAAAGAAATTTTACATATCTTTTCTATAAAAGTGAAAGAGGCGATTCGAGAAGAAATTGGACATGCTAAATTCTGCATTATAGTGGACGAAGCTCGAGATGCGTCAAAAAAGGAGCAAATGGCAGTAGTTATAAGATTTGTTGATAAAAATGGTGTTTTACGGGAGCGTTTTTTTGGTATTGTTCATGTTCCCAACACTATGGCAGTGACACTAAAAGATAGCATATGCTCAGTTCTCAATCACCACAATCTCGATATTCGGAATATTCGGGGACAATGATTTGACGGTGCAAGTAACATGCGAGGTGAGTTTCATGGACTACAAGCTTTGATATTAAGTGATTGCCCATATGCTTATTATGTTCACTGCTTCGCACATCGATTACAATTAGCATTAGTGGCATCAGCAAAAGAAGTGCTTCCAGTCGACCGATTTTTTGCTAAATTGCTTCGGATCGTGAATATTGTTAGTGCATCATGCAAGAGAAATGATGAGTTGAAAGCTGCCTATGCCGATGATATTGCTTTCTTAATTTCCATTGAAGAGCTTGAGACTGCAAGAGGATTAAATCAAATTGGTAATCTGCAACGACCTGGTGATACTCGCTGGAGTTCTCACCTAAAGTCTGTTTCTAGCTTGATAAAAATGTATAGGGCTGCTTGCATGGTTTTACTTAATATTTATGAAGATGGACCTACTTCTCTAAAGGGAGAAGCTCGTTCAACACATAAGGCATTAACTTCCTTTGAATTTGTCTTTATACTTCATCTTATGAAGTCAATGTTAGGAATCACGAATTCTCTTTGTCTAGCTTTGCAATCTAAAACTCAAGACATTCTTAAGGCTACTTCAATGGTTTTATCTACTAAAAGCCTTCTTCAAAATCTTAGAGATGATGAATTCGATGATTTGGTTGCTACTGTCAAACTCTTTTGTGAATCACGCAACATTGATATCCCAAACTTGAATGCAAAATATTCTTCGAGGTATGATCCCACTCGTGATAACTTTTCAGTACTTGACCGCAATAGAGTTGATATTTTCTATCGTGCTATAGATTCTCAAATTCAAGAAGTATATCGTCGCTTTGATGAGCAAGTAATGGAATTGTTAGTTCTTAGTTCTACTTTGAATCCTAATTGTCACTCTTCAATATTCAAAATTGATGATATTTGTCTACTTGTTGACAAATTTTATCCGGAGGACTTTACGGAGTTTGAAAAAAGTAACTTGAAATTGGAACTTCGACATTACGAGAATTGTGTTATTTCTCTTCCTGAATACAAGAATTTATCATCGATTTCCGAGCTTTGTCAATGGTTGGTAGAAACAAAATGGTCTACAACATATCAGCTTGTTTATAGAATTGTGGTTCTCGTGCTTACTCTTCCCGTTTCTACCGCCACCGCAGAAAGATCATTTTCAGCTATGAACATCATCAAAACTAGTATTCGTAATAAAATGGAAGCCGATTATCTTGAAGATTGTATGATGATGTATATTGAGAAAGATATTGCTTCAAAATTTAGCACGGAAACTATCATTGATGCATTTGCGAATGCGAGCAGCCGTCGGGTTCATTTCTTTTGATTTTATCAGGTATCATGTTAGTTATTTGCAATAATTTTTGTGTTTATGCTTTGGTATTTGTTCAACAACACTTAAATGGGGTATATAGATTATGGGTGAGTATGAAAAATTATTATTTTAAGTTGCTTTTTTTTTTTTGTATATTTTGGCACCCCCCATTTACACATCCTGGCTTCGCCCCTGAAAGTGGTCAACGTTAGCGACGATCTAAGAAAAGGAGGAGCCCTCCGTCGTACCCAGGAGAGTTCCACTGCAAAGATAAGTGTTGACCCACAGGTCATCAAGATAAGGGAAAAGAATATGACACACATGAGAATGTCAGCCCGCATGGGCTCCCCGACGATAGATTAACTGCGAATAAGAAATATTTGCATGAGCATGACATAAAAGGGTAACACCGTAGGAGCTACTGCATATGCCCAGAAAAATGCTTACCAATAACTACCCTGGGGTGCACACACTCTCCAGAGGACTGTTGCATATTCACCCGTTCATGCAGATGGGGAAAAGACGAGGCGAATGATAAATAAGATGCAAAAAATAGTAAAACACAAAAGAAAATCACACCAGTTGATCCCTCGAAAGGCTCAACACTCCTGTTCAGCAGCACACCATTTCTCTTTATAAGCGCAAAACCCTATTAGGAGAGATCTTGATAGATACGAATCTCTTCCTGAGACACATTATTACTCTTCAGAGGCCACATCATCACTCATTCACGGACCTCACCGCCCAAGATTGGGCCAGCGGGGAGCCTAAAAGAAAGTACCGAAAGGATGACAACCATGAAAATTCTCCAAGGGAGAGTCCATAACAACATTTCTTCACGGCCCTCGCCGCCAAAGATTGGGGGTAGCGGGGAGTGTGAGACAAAAATAAAAAATTCGACGATCACGAAGATTCTCAAAGGAGGAGGTCTCATTATCTAGAGGCCTTAACATGGAGTAGAAGAGTCTCTTGAGTTACCCTTGAAACTCACGACAAACACAACATATTCGAAGGCAACCAACCGAATTCGGGGCATATGTCCTTCGCTTTTAAGAATGATATCCTTGAGATATTTCTTAGGTTAGAGAGGATATAAACATTGAAGAAATTACATAAATCATGAAAAAAATAAAAAAAGTTTACAAGAAGTTAAAATTGTCATTAGAAAAGTGACCAAGAGACGACACTAAGGAAGTGAGCAGCATAAACGCTCATCGGGAACAAGAAGCATGCTTCTCCCTGAAAGTACACTCCTCCTATAGAGCTGCTCCTCCTAGAGAGATGCTCCTCCCAGTGAGTCGCTCCTCCTAGAAAGCCGCTTCTCTTAAGAAGCATGCTCTTCCTTACGAGTCGTTTCTTCCAGAGAGCCGGTCCTCCTAGGAAGTACGCTACTCTCAGGGAGCGTGTTCTTTTAGTGAGTACGCTTCTCTTAGGAAGCATTCTCCCCCCAAGAAGCAAGCGTCTCCCATACAAGAAGGCACAACTCATTGGATTATACAAGAAGGCAGGTTTTACGTTGATCAGGAGCCACAATCCGTGTATATTATGGGTTCGGGTCGAGGGGGCAATCTCCCCTCACATCATGGGTCATGTCTTCCCCAAAAAATGAAACATGTGCCTCCCATACTGGTGAGCGCAACTCATCGGATCAGAAGTGGCAATCTATGCTGATCAGGAGCCACGATGCGCGTAGATTGCGAGCAGGTTCCAAGAGCTTCACATCATGGGGCATGCCTCATGCATATCGAGAAGCACTTTTTTCGCTGACTAAAAGGTGTTCCTCTCATAATATGAGGCACGAACCGTCAGCAAGTAAACTCTCTCAAAAGAATTGAAGATAGTTCTTACTTGAAAATAGCACCGCCAATCAATGGAGAGGACATGGAACAACCATCTCTAACGAAGGTTAATAGTCCAAGAAAAATACATAGAGTTTATTGAAGACTCATCGACAATGGGGCTCTTCTACAATACGAAGCTCAGACGAAGATGAGACGAAGATAGGTGCATATAAAAAGATGCACCTAAAAGAATGCGACCAAGAGAAGAGCAAGGTCTGAAAGGAATTCTCGAGGCATTCCACCACTGTTGGTGATATCCCCCGCTAGATCTCAAAGGGCCTACTTCAGTGGTGACCTCTCGACCAGTCTCATTCTGTAGCACTCATTTGAGGCGTAATTTGAGAGACTGCGAGTTCTTATAAGGGTTATAAAGATCTGTTGTCATCATAAAGATGGTTACTAACCTCATTGAGGCCTTTTTGACAGGTTCCATGAGAGGTGTTTACCCAAAGGAAGAAAAAAGAAGACCCGCAACCCATATGGAGCAAGGTTGCGACTCTCATAAGTTGTGTTTCGGACTTTCCCTTGTCAAGGCACGCCACCGAGGCATGTGGAGTAGTATAATGGGAACATCGACGTCAACATTCACCTCATGATGTATGAGGCCTAAACATTGATCTTAGGCAAGTTGAATGTTCCAGAGAATAAAGAAGACTTTCTAAGAAGGAAGCCATAGAAAAGCCAGTATAGCCTCTTCTCTGAGGGGATTAGTCACTCCTTGAAGGAGTTTAGTCCCTTACAATGGACATTTATCTCTTTTAAGAGATCTATAAGTCCTCATGAGAGTCAGTTACCTCTCTTTAAAGGAGTTTAGTCCCTTATGAGGGAAGTTTATCTAATTTAAGCGATCTATAAGTCCTCACGACTACCTCTCTGTAGAGGAGTTTGGTCCCTTACGAGGGAAGTTTATCTCTTTTAAGAGATCTGTAAGTCCTCACGAGAGGAAGTTACCTCTCTTTAGAGGAGTTTGGTCCCTTACGAGTGATGTTTATCTCTTTTAAGATATCTGTAAGTACTCATGAGAGGCAGTTACCTCTGTTCAGAAGAGTTTGGTCCCTTACTAGGGAAGTTTATCTCTTTTAAGAGATTTATAAGTCCCCATAAGAGGTAGTCATCTCTCTTCGGACCAAGAAAAGGGGTCCTCGGTAAGGAAGAGACTAGTGGACAGTGATTTTCCAACAGATCGAGATATCTCCTCCGCCTGTCATGAAAAATTCAAGGACAACGATAGTGGTACGGGGGTGCCTATGAGGACATGGATACCCCACTGCCTGCCAATGAATAACATGGGAGATGAGTCGGAGTGACGGGAATGATGGGATACTGATGGCTTAAACTCCCCCGTTGGGGACAAGAATAAAACAAGAATTCAATAAGGGGGACAAGGATTTCAAACTGCAAAAGTTCGATCCTCGCACTCTCACAGTTGGGGAGATATTGATGCAGGTTAAAATATAGGGTAGAAACTCCGTATTATTCGTTAGATATGGAGTGAGCCCTAGTATTTAATTCAACAATTAATAAGCATTTAATGGCCCTTGCAAGAGGAAAAGTTAGGGTTTTCACCCGTTCTCCCGAGGAGTTGACATGCAAGATAATCTCAAAGAGATACTAATAAGACACAATGAGAAAGTAAATATCCTCATAAGGAAGGAAGAAACAAAATCTATATGTGAGACATCCCATAAAGATATAATCTAATCCAGAAGGAAGTATTCCTTGTTGTACAAGGAAACAAAATCTCCTACGAGATTCTGCCTCTCTATGAGTAGTATAATTCCAGCCCCTCAGACGAGTATATTCTTGGGTCCGAGAGGGAGGCAATGCCAAGGGAAAAGGAGTCTTCACCCAAATTCATATATAGAGAGAATCGTGACCCTCGGGGAAGCCCCTCCTTAAGGAGGCCAACAGCAACACTCTTCCCTAAGAGCAAGTCAAAGTTGACGGATATACATGGAAAGATACATAAGATATTATTATAATATATCTTTGATAAGTGAAGAGATATATTATAACATGATCATATATGATTTCCAAGATTGCGCTAATCAAAAATTAGTCCATCCGCCTATATAATGAGCTCATTAACCACGAATAAGAGGATCTCAATCTCTCTCGTATACTAAATACCGGGTATTACTAAACCCTACTTTCATTCATATTCATATATTATATACACCATAAGAGGTTCACACCTCATTACAACTCATTTGGGCGAATGAGGGTGAACTGTGGTATAACCACAAAATCCCCATTTATGTTATCTTGAGTGTGTATATATTACATAGCTACAAGAGAAAAAGGCAGGCAATCACTACAACGGAATTTTACTATTGGCTCAAAGCACCAGAAAGTTCCTAAGCGTAACAACAACGAAGTTAGCAGGCAAGGCCCTAGAAGGTAATTTTTCTATTGGTTCCAAGTTTGGTAACTGAGACTCACGCACTGGACCTAATTTAGAAGGTCCATCAGTTAGTCTATTTTCTACAGTAATATATGTAATGAGATTAATGTTCATACTCGTATATGGTGGCCCACTCTTTTTCCTCTACTACTACTCATATAACAGTAAGAATATAACTTCTAGAGAAGCACACCATCATTTTCAATTTTTAGGTAGCTTTATTTTAAATAAAAGCTCTTTAAAACAGCATTATGCTTATAAATATCATTAATATATATCTTAATTGATTAATACAGCCGATTTATGTAGTAAGATCTGGCCGCAAAATTGTTGGTTTCATTTATACCTTATATACAAATTATACTTTGAAAACAATGATATAAGCAAACATGATTTTTTTATTTTTTTATAAAATTTATATTTTAGATGATTTGTTCAAGAACAAATCTCTAAATTGGACATGTAATTTAGATGATCTATTATGTATAGATGTTTAAAAGACAATATGTAAAATAGAAATAAGAGATTTGATGATGTAAAGTATATGATCATTTAGAATTCTTAATTAGATGAATAGTGTTTTGATAATTAATATACTGGGTGATAATTAGTGGTGTTATCGGGAATCAATTTTATCTCTTGATTCTGATCCCGAAAAAATTCAGTTAGAAAACACTAACAAAAGGTAAGATTCATCTCAAATTAGTTTTGTAACTCTCATTTTAGATATATTATTAGTACTTATTTTCCTCAAGATTAAGGTACGAAAAAAAAAATTTGGGAATATATCTACTAGAAGTCTAGAAGGATCCGGTAAGTTCACTTCCCCTTTTCTATTTTTATTTTTTTGTTTAATGAAAGCATTATTGAAGCTTCGATTATCCCATCAGAGAACCGTGGAGCCCGTTTACCCCAGGATAGCTCACCTGAGAATCGGACATCTTTCTGTAGCTCTGGACAATCATGTGGAGCTATGTCAGAGCTTGTAAGAGTTCGTAGGAGCCTTGCCAAGGCTCTTGGATACCTCATTGGAGATGCAGACATTGGTTTGGAGCCATATCGGAGACTCGCCGAAATCTCCAGTAAGCTTGTCGGAGTCGTGCCGGAGATCTGACGATAGTGGGTTATTGTTGGCGGTGGCTGGAGGTGAATTTGGTGTGTTGGGTGGGGTTTATAGTTATTTGTTAGTTAATTTTATCTTTTAGCAAGAAAAGTTTGGAGATGTAGATTTTGGTAATAAGGTTTGACCCAATGTAGTTTTTAGGCATTAACCCTTAAATATAACCCATTCTCAGCTTTTATAACACGCACCTGAGAGCACCATACAAAGACCGTTTATGAAGACGGAATCCATTGTGAGTGAGAGATCCTAATTAGCTTCATTAGGAGATTGAAATCTAGATTTTGTAATTCCCCTTCTAGACTATCTATATAATAATATAAATATATCATTTACTACACTAGCACATGTGACTAGACTAAGATTTTAGTGAATATTTTAAACAAAACATACTGGCATTGTGTGTGCGCTTCTTAATTTACACTAATCATGACACCTTAATCCGTTAAAAAAAAACTACTCTAACTGTTATCTCGAGAAGTCATACGTTTCCACTACATTCGTGAAATAGATACTTAACAGAGTTGAGTCCACTTCTTAAATGATACACATTATGTGGAGTAAAAAATCCTAACATGCACATAATGGCCATTAGCTGATCTTCTTAAAGTTTTCTAATTCTCACATTATTATTTTTTTAATTACAAGTGGGGGTGGCTCACGATTTTATAAATTTTGAGTTTAAGTGGTCCTCCGACCTTATTACAATATTTAGTATAATCACAAGATTGATACCGCAGTTCTAAGAACCAGATGGACTCAAAAGCAAAAAAAGGAAAACTTCATGGTTCATAAAATTAAAATTATTTGACTTTTATAGTCTCTTCTCTTCATCTTCTGTATATCACCGCTAAACAAAGCATCCAGATAAATCTTTAGAGAGGGAAAATGGAGATCATAATTAGGGATGGCAATTGGGTCAGGTTTCTCGAAACCCGACCCGACCCGACCCAACTTGCACATCAACCCGCACATAACACGACCTGACCCGTTTATAACAGACCCGACCCGTTTGATCCGGAATTTTTTTGATAATCCAAATTGATGTGCCCGAGATGCTAAGATGTCGGTAATTCACTGAATTTTAGGAGAATTCAAGAGAGAAACCAACTCTTCGTGTTTGATAAGCCGAAGGCGCCACAAACAAGATGGGTTGGGATTCTAATGAAACAAGTTTGATAAGCCCAAAGGCGCCACAAACAAGTTCTGTTAGTATGATTCACCACACTCCGGAGAGAGAAGAAGGGGAGTGATAAGAATCGGGGTTTAACTCGCCACTAACAATCTGAATTCCACAAATTGCAAGATAAGAGAAAAGGATAAACAAGCAAAAAGCTTAATTCTTTATATCACTCCAGATATCTTATAACTTGATACATATGGCTTTATATAGAGCCAAAAATGTCATACTTAAGATAGGATAAGATCAACAACTTAGATTACATGAATCTAGTTAGATACATGCATAGAAACCATTTACACTTATCTATAATATTAATTAATGACTTTGACCAGTTAGAATCAATGAATGTGTAGATTCATGGATCGGATTATTGCGCTTCTCGAAATAGCCAAGATTCAACGTATTGGTAAAGCTGCTGTTCAAAGCTATTAAATGAGCTATTTCCTTTGTCATTAGCATCTCATTACCTACTTCAACCTTCTTAGATTTTGAACGAGTAACCGGACCCATATGAGGAATATTTAGCTTAGCATCTGAATCTAACACAACATGATGCACATCACAAATAAGTGCAAACCATTATTAAACATCTAACAATAACCACTTAACTAGATTATAAAAGCCTAAAAATCTTATTTTTTTCAAAATTTTCATATTTACCTGATAAAAATTTATAATAATTTAAATTATTCTTTACAACAATACCCAAAAAAATAAAAGAAAAAAAACTGACAAAGAAAGGAAAATAACAAGCTAAAATAAAATAATGATATATATATATATATATATATATATATATAGAGAGAGAGAGAGAGAGCTAGTACACAAGAGAAATGACTAATTAATTTGGTGAAAGAGTCCCTTTTAATATTTTATCGTTGATAATTAGCTTTCTCTCATCTTTTCATCACTAGACACATATGTTTTATACAGTGTATCTATATGTGTGTATTGTATCTGTATATATGTTCGAGAGAGAGAGAGAGAGGATGTGTTGTGTTGGGTTGTGTTTTATTATTCACTATATTTCTAAACTGCACAAAAGTTGCACAAAAGTGCAAAGTAACCCAATCTAAACCGGACCAAATAAACCTGCACTTTTATCCAACTCGTACCGAGTCGGGTCGGGCCAAAACTCAAAGTTCTGCCATCCCTAATCATAATCTCAATAGCGATCTCCATCAAATCCAGTCAAACTTAAGGTAATTAACTCATCCTCTACCTCTTCGCTTATTGATTCTTCAATTTTTTTCCAATATGATGAAGCGGATCTCATGAGAATTATGTATCTGATCTCAGCAAACTTTTTATTGCTCTTAATCTTAGTAAGCTAATAAACTGACCCAAAATCTAACAACTATCATAATCGTAATCGTAAGGATTATAATAATTATTAACTGATCTGGTCTTGCTCCTTGTATTATATCTATGTGTTTTTATTTTATTTTCTTCGCTAGATAGTTTAAATCCTTTACACTTAGCAATTTTCCTCTTATTTTCCTCCTTCTCGTCCACCTCTGTTTCTCAATTAGAAGAGTATAGATCCACAGTTAATTCCCCACCATTAAGATCAATTTGCTTTGAGTTAGACATATAACGTTTTCTTGTACCAACTATACTATTGTTTACCCCATCTTGGTTACTTTAACCTTCTACAAATGTGTGTAAGGTTTTTAGGCTCAATTTCTCTTTTGTCCTGGCATATTTTTGAATCTCTAGATGTTTTATTTCCCCTTGTATTCCCATATTGAATTTTGATGCTTGTTGCAATTTTTAAATCCATTTTTCTACCAATACCAGAGTCGTCTTTTTTAGAGCTCCTCTTTTAAAGTGTGACATGTTTGTGGTTATTATCTGCCGGATGTGTTGTCTTATGAGTCTTTTTCTTCAACATTTGAACATTTTCCTTATTAGGCATTTTCTTAACCGCCTTGTAATCTTTATAACCATGTCCTATTTTGTTCCAGGAGATACAATACGTTGGAATGTATTCGTATATGCACTTTTTTCCAATATCCATCATGGCCTCCTTCATCTCCATACCCAATCCACACCCTATGAGTGAATTCCTTTTTTAAGTCAACTTGAATACAAACCCTTGCTAGATTAGGCCTTGCTAAGTTAATTGTGGCTTCATCTACCTTAAGTGATATGCCAAACACACTAGATATAGCAAAGATACTAGCTTTATGGTAAAAGTGTTGAGGTAGCATATCCAACCTAATACAAACTGATGTGATATAATGTTCTAAAACTGTTTTGAAATCATATGTCCATTTAAAAACCCTCATTGGTAATCCCAAAATAACCCACTTTTCTCTTAACCAAATTTTAAGATAATCCTCCACATGATAAAATCTGAGAAGTACATGTTTATTAACAATATAACCCACTTTACACTCATCTTTTAGCTCCAATATAGATAAAAATCTATTAATTTTTTCAGATACATGCTTTATATGTGTGAATTTACCCACTAGAATGTATTTGTAAGGTTCTAATCATCAATGTTTTAAATAGCGTTATCGTTAGCGTAGCGTTTTTTCGAAAGAAACGCTAAATGCGCTAATAGCGTTGCTACATAGCGCTTTGCGGTGTATTTTTTTTGCCTAAATATGCACTAAATTTTAGAATATATAACAATAAAAAAAAATGTATAGTTATATTAGATAGTAATAAAAAAAATCGAAAAAAAAATTGTTGTAGGTGACTTTCAAACTTGGGTCTGCTGGAAATTACAGCACTGTCTCAATCATCTGGATTGCACACACTTTTATGAAAATTACACTATATATTAATTATTTAGATCCGCTGCTTTTTTTTCCTAACTCGCTATTTACGCTTTTGGTCCAGAATTTCACTCTTTTTGCGCCTTTGGTTCGCTATAGCTAGATTTTAGCGCAATTCCAGCCAAATAGTGGTTTTTCGTTGCGTTTTTTTCTCAAAAAGTGCTATTTCACGCTATATAGCGTGATTTTTAAAATATTGCTGATAATGCATTTATCTCTTTATAAGTAAATCTTATTGAAGCCTTTCCTTTGTGTTCTTTAATTTCTTTTATTGGATTGCTGGGGCTATTTTGATTGATTCTGACTTCGGCAAAAGTTTTGATGCTTTGATGTTTTTTCTTCAAACGTTGTGGATCTACTGGTGTGGTCTTTGCTGGTGTATTCATTTTTATTTCAGCTTGTTATCGCCACTTTTTGTCCTGTTTTTCACCTTGTCTTTCTCTCCTGTTGACTTTACTATTACTTAATCTTGTTCACAGTATTATGTTCTTTATCGATAACGTTTATTTTGTGTTAAAAGTAAAATATTGTCTACTAATAACTTTAAAGATTGTGCACGAACTAATGATCATGGATAATAACAAATATAGGTTTTTAAAAATCAATGTGTTTGATTGATGGTAAATGTTTAGAAAGCAAACCTATGGTATGTGTACTTAGAAAGAGACTGTTATAGTAGTAAACTTTTACATTCATGAACAAGCATGGATTCTACTCATTAAATTAAGACTCGGCTCGTTTTCATTCATTTACAAATAAACCAAGACTGAACAAAATTATAAGGCTAATGTTCAGACTCGAAATCGTTTAATTATTTTCATATATATATATGTATATGTATATGTATATGCATATATATATGTATATGTATATGCATATATATATGTATATGCATATATATATATTCATGCTTGTATAAGTAAAAACTATAAAATATAATGCTGGTGATCAATAGCTAAGTACTCTCAGTTTATTAGCAAAATTGTTATTTTAAACTAAATGAATTCATATTAAAACTCACAATACTAATTTGTATTATTAATTATCTTAGCATAATTTTTATCTAAGTACTTTTTTTAGCAAAACGAGTTAATTACGTGTTCAAAAATCTAACAGGCTCGGCTCAATCTCTTCTATAAACAAACCGAGTCTGAATTAGACTACCGCTCTCTTGCCCCTATAAATGATGCATTGGACATGGTACTTTATCAAGAACTATATGTCATTTCCGAACTTGAGATAGTGCTAAAATGTTAGAAATAGCATAACTGGTGTCACTACAAAAAAAGGTTCAAACATAGATGAAACAGTGATAAAAAAATTCCCCAACACCATGATAGAAGGTGGAAAGATGACGAATTTTAATTTTTATGAGAGTAATTGTCATTTCGTATCAAAATTTGTGACAGATTGGGCGGTCTGTGATTGAACTTTATATTATAGTGTGTGGTAGGATGGGGTTACTAGTCCATTCATTTTCTTAAAATCCACTCATGATCCAGATTGTTACTTACAAGATTGTTATTCCACTGCACTTATACTCTGCAACCAAAATGTATAAGTAATAATGAAATCCTGGTGGTAGGTATTATCCTCGAGTGACTGAAGGTATATATAATATAAACATAAAGCTTTATGGGTATATATGCGTGTCATATTGCATTGAATTATGAGAGGATATTTGTTTCTTAGTTAGAGGTTGTTTTCTTCTCTTTCTAACCCCATTTTGGTGATTGTCGTCTTGTGGGATCTTCATGTTCTCTGGAATATTTGATTGGGGTCTCACCACTCGCCGTTCTTATTAGTACTAACAACAAGAAAACAATATATTTTACAGTGCAATTGCAATTTCTAACAAACCACAGTTTTTTTAAATTTTATTAAAGAGGGTGAAAGTCTACTATCACAACGGTTCATTAATAAGACACCTGCGAACACACCATCTCATATTTGAGTGCGGTTTTTGAACCATTAGGGCTAGCTACAATGGGTTTCTCATAAACACCGGATATAGTTGAAATTTCGACGACATTCATAAGTATCAACATCTTAGTCTTTTTGATGGTCGGTCACATTTTAAGAAAATTTATATTTATAGGTAGGTCACTACTTTCACAAAATTTTAAGTTTAGTTCACCTTCCAAGTGATAAAAAAATATTATTTTCATAAATTTTTAATATCTTTTTTTTTACTTAATAATTCAAACAAGCACTAAAAAAACTAAAGAAAGATAAAAAAAACAACTAAAAAGCTGTTTTTTTACACTTTAATATTTTATTAACAATTCTGACAAAACCGGTAACTGGATGATTTATTAATTTTATTTCCAGCTATGTAAATAAAATTACATGTACGAACTAGAACGGAATTTAGAGCTTGCATGCTTATACTTCTTGACTTTTTAATCACCATTTGGATATTCTCTTTTCAAGTGTATGTACCACATGATTACGATTTGATTTAGATGAAGACATCCCGGAAATGAGAGTATAGTTACTGATAGACCTTGAAAATTAGGTCTAGTGCATGAACTTGGCTCAAAACATTTGAGCCAATGAGAGAGCTTCTTTCTAGAGGTTTGGCCCAGATTCTTCGCTAACCTTTTATGACCTGCGAAAATGTAGATAGAATCAAGTGAGACTGGATGGCCTGGCCACCGTTTAACCTCCTCAACCTTAAAGGAGCAGTGAGAAGGCTAAACCTTTTTAGGGTTTTGAATACGAATATATGTAAGTAGCGTTTAGTATTACCCGAATAATAAGTGTATTTCTGAGTTCGTATGGGTTCAGATGATCTTCTCCTTGGATTATGAGCCCCTTATATAGGTGGTGGAGGCAATGTAGCGCGTATATCTTCTGATTGATACGCTATTATCTATCACATCTTCTCTATATCTTTTACTTCCCTTATGTCGTGCTGAGGTATATTCTGATATATCTCCCATATCTTTCCACCGACTTGGCTATCGTGAAGGGGCGACGCAACCTCTCCTCGCAAGTGAGGGGAGCTCTTTTGAGAGACCATGTCTCATTTGTTAGCATTCGGAGGCGTTGATCTTGTAATTGTACTTTCTCAGATAGTCAGATATCATTTGGCTAGGAGAACCCGGAGTGGGCTCCTCGCCTGATGTCTTCCTTCCTTTGTCGAGTATTGGATTGATTGTTTTAGATACATGAGTATCTTTTTGATGATATTTTGCTGATAAGCTTCTCGGTAATGGAAGCGGGTTCAGAAGCCTATCTGCTCTCCTCGACAGAGCCATTAAACACTTGCCACAAGGTCTTAACCCTAATTTTTAACCTCCATAAACAGCTCCCCAACTGTGGGAGTGCGAGGATCGAACTCTCACAGTTTGAAGTCTTCGTTCTTGCTCTTGGAGTTTTTTTTTTTATTCTTGTTCTCAGGAGATCCTTGGTTTGTTAGAGCCCCTAGTCTAACCCTGAATCATACTCCCCTTCGCATCATTCCTTAGCAGACGCTGGGAGCTTTGGATCCCATGGGGCATCCATTTTCCATGCATGTTGCCCTTGAATTTATTGTGAGAGGCAAAGCAGACATTTTTGTCTGGGTTAAGATTTCTAACCTACCTGAGACCCCCTTGTCGAGTTATATAACAATTGCCTTAGGGGAAAGAAACGAGAAGGGGCCATGGGCCACCAACGTTTATGATGACGTTCTCCTCCATATCGAGACATATTCGCTTTGTTAACAAGAGTAAAAGTCCATCTTCTGCTTTTTGTGGGGAATTGTTGTTACACATTCCTTTTCATGATGGTTGCACCTCTCATGAGGTCTTTGACGACGTAGTGGGGAGATGGAGAGTTTATCGGCTATGGCTTTCTGACACGTGGCCATGCCTCCAAAAGATGATGCGCCTTTTACTGCTCTTTTTGGAAGTGATGGTCCCTTTGGCGGTTTGTACACTCTTCGACCTTTCCCACTTCTTGCACAAACCCCAAAATGTGGGGAATACTTTCCCATCATTGCAGAGATCTCTTCCTTGTGGGAGTTTGTGATTGTCTCTTTGTCCCATATAAATATTAGACCCTTGGTGATTTTTCTCACCATGCCTTTTCAGAAATATTCTCCCTAAAAATCTCAATTCTCTCTCTGCAAAAAATACTCAAAAAAACATCCCACTCTCCTCATGGCTTCTACAACTCACTCTTCATCTTCCCACCTCCTTGAATTTGTTGATGTTTAGTCTGCCTCCCATACGGAGGTCGATTCTTCTGCTTCCATGGTCCTACCCTCCGAAAGGCCTTCTGCTCAGGAAGAGACCCTTGCTCAAGATGAGTTTCATATGATGGAGGAAGATGTTCTTTAGGTGGAGGACACTTCCCCTCTTGCTGCTGTCGATGGAACCTCTGAGGGGTCAGGAACAGGTCCCTGCATGGGAGTTCCTTATCCCTGAGGGCCCCTTCATTCCTACTGCCTACAGTACCCTCCCGGTTGCGGCTTATGATTCAACAGTATCCATCTGTCTCTTCAACACTATGGGAGAGGATGACTTCAAGATGACTTACGGGATTCCATCATGGATCCGGCTTCGTAAGCCGGTCAATGATGCTGAAGTGTTGGGAGACATATCCAACTCTGAGTCTGGGGCTATAGCTCTCTCTGCCTCCATCTTCACGCACTGCAACGTGAGAATCCTTGTGGAAGACTTCTTGGTGGACTTCCTGGTTCACATGGTGATTCCCCCCTTCCAGCTGGGCGTAAACGTTTGGCGTATTCTCTTGGGAAGCCTTTGCATTACGGAGGAGGTTAAAGTTCCCCTTACTATCGAGGACATCATGGCATGTTATAGGTATAACTGGGTAGCTCTGAAGGACCCAAGCACCCCAAATTTGAAGTTCTCTCCTCACCCCCAACAGAACTTACTTGTCATGGGGATTCCCTAGGTGAACAAGGTGATCCTTCATGACATGCTGATCTTGATTGGTCCGTGGGTGCGAGCCCCTCACTTCACCACTCTTTTTCCTTAGTCGCCGCTCATGATGGAGGAGAGACCTGATGTTTCTTTTGCAAAGGGTAATAAGCATACCCTACGTCGATTGCTCAACTAATAGGGGCCTCGTGATGCGCCATGTATGGATGCGAGAGCCAATTGTTGCTTCGGATATTTACCCCTTTTGAGTCACGAAGGTGACCTACAATCTTGCGGCCTTCAACCTCAACAATTTGTCCAATAAGCACATGCTGAAGGGCCCAAAGATGCTCCAGACCCCTGACGGTCCTGATGATGGGGTTGTTTGGGCTCCCCTTGAACTATATGTGCCGCTGCCAGATTTTGAGGCAGAAGACAATTTTGTATGTATAAATCTTCTTTCGTTTTTCTTACTGTCTTTTTATTTGATCTTCATGCCATGTCAAGGGTCTTTTTAGTTTATTTCTCTTTTGTTAATGCGCCCTCGTTTTTATTTGTTTCTAGTCCCATCCGGCCTCTACCTCTCGGAAGAGGGTAAGGACCCCATCCGTATCGGAGATGGCCGAGGAAGAAGCATCCCCGACATCGGTACCTCCTCCAGGTCCCTCTCACTCGCATTATGGGGCGAGTTCATGTCGACGATGATGAACTCGGTTGTCATTGCCACCTTCCTGCTTTGACTGGTAAGACCAGGTTTCTGAGAGGATTCACCCTTTCAGAACTGGACCAATAGAGGGGTGCGTCATAGATGGTTAGATCCTCTTCTTTAATGTCGAGCCTTCTGAACATACTCCCATAAATTACGTTTACCGCACTTCCCTGGTCTATGAGTAGTATCCTCTCAACGTCATAACCGTCAATCCTAGCATTCATGATTAGAGAGTTGGTGTGTGACGGGTTTAATCCATTCAAGTCCTTGTCAGAGAATATGATAGGAGGTTTTTCTGATCCTCTATGAGTGGCTGCCACTCGTATCCTGTGAGTCACCACTTCTCCCCGCATTGCGACTTGTCCCTGATAAACTTCGGTTTGAAAGGTGATCCTTTCGCTCTTTCGCGTCTCTGAGGGAAAATGGTGTATCACCTCTATGAGCCCTTTGCTCATTTATTCTTCCTCGATTTCGGCTATCTCTTGGACTTCTTTCGGATCCTTCTCCTAGATATATTCATCTAGGTTTCCCTTCTTGGTCCACTCCTCGAGCCTGCTGAAGTAGCTCTTGCAATGACAGGTCATGTGGCCCTTCACCCTATGGAAGGTGCAATACCTAGTTTTGTAAGGAGGGGTCGTGCTTCTAATGACTGGTGGCCATTCGAACCATTCCTTGTCGTTAATGTCTTTTAGTAGTACCCAAACTTCCCTGTCTAGCTCGAATGACAGTGGTATGTGCCTGTCTTCTCTTGCTCTAGGGTGGGACTCCTTGGAAACTTGATTTACCCTTCGATTGTCCTTAGCTCTCGAATATGATCATGTTCCTTTGGATTTCTTGACCGAGGCCAGGGCTTTCCTTTTGAAGGTCATGATATCCAATTCTTCCTCTTGGTTCTCTTGCTCTTCGGCCATACATTCTACCTTTGTCCAGTTTCTCGGACGGGTGGCAGAAATGCTTAGCCAGGTTGGGTACTCCAAGGGAAAACCCTGTCTGAAGGCTGAGATTGTAATGTCGGCCGGGCAGCTTATGACCTGATGATACAGGTCCCGAAACCTTTTGTAGTAGGAACTCATAGGCCCCTCCCCCTCTCCTTCATACGGATGTGAAGGACCTGGTCGGCCTTCGGCTTCTTCCTTATGCTCAGCTTGAATCGGTCAAGGATGGCGTTCATAAGGTCGTCTCAACACCGGATGTATCTGTTAGGTAAGGTCCGGACCGAGTCCGTTCCGATTTCTCCCTGAGTGGTGGGGAATACCTTAGCGTGCTCGTCTCGGTCTTCCAACCATTCAACCATAACTCATCGGAAGTGATCAATCTGTGTGATAGGGCAGAATATTCCATCACATGTTAGGAGGACGGGCCTTCTATATCCTCTCGGGCGATAAGCATCATGGATCCTTCGTGACAGGGGGGCAGATGGGCTTGTTCTCAGGTAGTCTCTGATGTTTGAACCCATTAGGGTCCTGGATATGTGCTTCCCTTTTATTTTCTTAGTGTAACTGACGATAGTCCTTCTCTCTTAAGGGGAGGGTGTCATCTCGAAAGCTCTTCTTCTCAGAGGAGAGGGTTTATCCTTTCGGTATTTCTTGCACCACCTGGTCTTCATTTTTTTGAGCTCCATCTTTCCCCTTGGGGGACTTCGTATTTTTTTTTCTTCGTGGTTCTTACGGTGATGAGAGGGTGCCCTCTCGTTGTCGCTGGTGGACGATATGTCATTCCTCCCCTTTGTATTTTCATCCTTACGGGACTCCTCCCTTCCTACCCGGTCTTTCGAGCTTCTGCTTTGGAGTGGAAGGGGTTTCTGGTACATGTCATCAAGTACCTCGGCTACTTTGTCAAAGTCTTTTTTAACATTGTGCATATCTTCTCGTGTGATTACCGACTGCATGTTTTTGGTTTTGGTTGGACATGGTTTTGGAGGTGGAAGCGGTCAGTCCCTCGACGGTGGTGGAAAATATTAGTGGGGCAGTGAGATCCTTCATCCCCGTGATGGGCATGACGTGCTCCTTGGGTTGGTTCTTGTCCATTTGACTTGCTGTTTTTCCGTCCATCTGGGAAGGGTCAGCAAGTCGATGATTTGTTTTGGCCCTACTTAGATTCGCGTTTTCCGATTCTTTATTTAGTATAAATCTGAAAACTTTTAGGTTCGATTCTTTTTCAGGGCCGGCGCCATTTGATGGACCTTGAAAATTAAGTCTAGTGCGTAAATTTGGCTCAAAAGTTGTCAGCCAATGAGGGAGCTTATTTATAGGATTTGGCCCAGATTCTTCGCTAACCTTTTATGACCTATGCAAACATTGCTAGAATAAAGTGGGACTTGATGACTTGGTCACCGTTTAACCTCCTCCGCCTTAAAGGAGCAGGGAGAAGGTTAAATATTTTTAGGGTTTTGAATACGAAAATATGTAAGTAGGGTTTAGCAGTACCCGGATAATAAATTCATGTATGAGTTCGTATAGATTCAGATGATCTTTTTCTTTGATTATGAGCCCCATATATAGGTGGTGGAGGTAATTTAGGACGTATCTCTTGTGATTGATACGATATTATCTATCACATCTTCTCCATATGTTTTGTTTCCCTTATGCCATGCTGAGATATATTATGCTATATCTCTCATATCTTTCCACCGACTTGGCTAGGCCGAAGGGGTGACACCACCTCTCCTCGCAGGGGAGTGGAGCTCTTTCGAGAGACCATGTCTCATTCGTTAGCCTTCGGAGGCATTGATCTTGTAACTGTACTTTCTCGGATAGTCAGATATCCTTTGGCGAGGAGACCCCGACGTGGGCTCCTCTATGTTTATGAGATCTGTTTTCATAGATCTGATTTGTTCCTTCCTTTCTGGAGTATCTGATTAATTGCATTAGATACACGAATATACTTTCGAGGATATCTTGCTGATAAGCTTCTCGGCGAGAGAAGCGGGTTCAGAACCCTATCTGTTCCCCTCGACGGAGCCATTAAATGCTCATTAACTCTGCCTTTAGTGATAGGTTTCAGACTGCGTACGCGACACTTGCCGCAAGATACTAACCCTCATTTTTAACCTCCATCACTTACATGTTCATGGTTTATAATTTGGAGTATTGGATTTGGGAAAATGATGAAAATATATATACTATTTTTAGTTAATTAAATCAAACTTATATTCTAAAATATTTTTAAATATTAATAGATATGTTATATGATATTAATACATATAATACATGATGGTACTTATTTTTATTTTTATTTTTTTAACTTTGATATTACATTATATTAAATCATATGTTTAGAATTAATAATTGAGAGTTTTAAAAATTAAGTAAAAAAAAAAACTAGATAGTCAGTGACTTCAATGCACACACAAAATAAAAACATTGTCAGATCACACGTGTTTGTGCTAGCCAGTATTTAAATTTTTTAGATATGCAATCTTCGTCCATTTATTATACTATATACACTTACATTTTACTATAATATCCAATATGTATAAATTGGATAAACCTAGAATTTGTTGCTAGCTAGTTTCTGCATCTCTAGAATTTCTCTTTCTATATCTAACCATTTCTATCCATATTTCCCTTCAAACTGGAAAAAGAGTATTTTAAGACGAAAGTTTCTACCAGATGAGAGAGGATAAAAAGCCATGATGAAAGCTTAAAAGGCAGCTCAAAAGAAAGCTGACTATATATTATATTATAAACCAAAAATAAAATTAAAAAGCTGCCTTTTTACTGTTTCCTTCATGTTATCTCTTTCTCTCTCAGCCAGCTCCAGTTCATTCTTTTAATTAGTAAAAAGGGAAAATATAAGAAGAAAAAAAAGTTATGATATTAAGTCAAAATAGTAGCACCCCAACTTCCACTACTCATTCAAATTCCGATCCAAATTTGTTATTTCCAAATAATGAAAATAACAAGAGAAAACGAAGGCCTGCTGGAACTCCAGGTATTTTTACTTATTAATCAGTATTGTTTTTTTTTTTTTTTTTTTTAATGATTGGATTACTTTCATTCAAGAAGAAAAGATCAATTTGGAATTGGATATATCTCAGATCCAGGCATTAATAAATTTTCCTCTTGATAGGTAGGCATTTTTTTTCCTTGGCAGGTGATACATAGTCATTTCTCGCAGTAAAAGAATTAGCACTAAATAAGAAAGTTTTGGCATATTCAATGGTAATCTTAGTACATATCGAGTTACACTATAGGATTTATAATCCCATGATCAGGGTATAGCTAATCGGTGACTGTCAGAAATTGTGATTTTTTTCTCTAATGTATTTTTACTAAAATCTGTTAAAAAAGATGATCCGATACCTAGTAATTTATTTATTTTACTTGATAAGTATTTTTTTTTAATGTAAATCCGGCACCCCCCGTTTGTTTATAGATCCTCGCTTTACCTCTGCTTATGATCAATTCTTGCTTAAATTGCGAAAAAAAATAACATAAAAGAAGATATGCTTTAGTATGGAACTTATAATCTCAGTGTATCAATGTTTCACCAGTAACTTAAATGACAAACAAAGATAAAAACTCAGTAGTACTCCATTTAGGAGCACTGTAATTTAGCATATTCCCATTACTTTACCTCCTTATGTCCACTTCTATTTAATTATATTTTCCTAATGGGTATACCATTGCATTACAATTTACATAATTATGTACACCAGGTCACGATCAATGTATTCGTTTAGTATTAGTCATATTTTCAAAGTGATCCTTAAAAACACCCGGTGACAACAAAAATATTAATTTTGTTTTAAAAATTTAATTGTATAAACAAGCTGCTAATTGTGGACATTTTAGTTGGACATTAATCTATATGCATCTTCCGTTTTTCCACAAACTTAAGTCAGGATTTTTTTTATATATATATCTTAAATCTTTGTAATTATAACACAGATCCTGACGCAGAAGTGGTTTCATTATCCCCAAAAACACTTTTGGAGTCGGACAGGTACGTATGCGAGATATGTAACCAAGGTTTCCAGCGGGACCAGAACCTACAGATGCACCGGCGAAGGCACAAGGTTCCATGGAAGCTCCTGAAGAGAGAGAACCCAGTAGCCAAAAAACGCGTTTTTGTGTGCCCTGAGCCTAGCTGCTTGCACCACGACCCATGCCATGCGCTAGGAGACTTGGTGGGTATAAAGAAACACTTCCGAAGGAAACACAGTAACCACAAGCAGTGGGTTTGCCAAAAGTGCTCAAAGGGTTATGCGGTGCAATCCGATTACAAGGCTCATCTCAAGACTTGTGGGACTAGGGGCCATTCTTGTGATTGTGGACGAGTTTTTTCCAGGTATTTTGGTTAATCTACTCAACTGGATTTAATTAAATTTTTGATAAATTTTATACATGATGTTTGATCATTTTCACCCCAAGACTAGCACCTGTTAGATTATTAGCTACTTTTTTGTTTTGACATTCTCTTCCTGATCTCTCGCTTTATCAATAGCCAAAGAAAGTAGTATTAAAGAAAACTAAAGCACCAATATTATTTAGTTAGACTTCTTAATGGTTCAAACTCAAAGTTCTAACTCAAATATTTGTTTAATGGGGTAGCATTATGTCAAATAACTAGGTGCAGTTATCAAAGAGTGACAATAATCCCATCAGATATTCTAATGCGTCAGTTTCCACGTGTTGATAAAACATCTAGTATAAAATATTAGTCAACAATTACTATGAAACAAAATTTGTTCTCACTCCGTGCTTCATGATATATATATATATATATATACACATCATTCATGTTTATAATGATTCTATGTTCTTATAACTTTTAGTTGTTATTCTATTTCCTATAATCATCTTTACTTTTTCCATCTAATATTATACAGAAAAAAACTAGATGCTGTTCAATTGAGCCATTCGATTGAGAATTTTGAATATGGACTACTTAATTCTAGTTTCCGTAATAATAAATCTTTTCTTTTCAATTTACGGATTGTTCGTTGATAAATACAGAAGGACGATAGTAGCAAAAACATATTGTTGTGACCTATTAATACTGGACTAGTATACATTTATTTATTTTTGGACGCCTTTTAGGGTGGAGAGTTTCATCGAGCACCAAGACGCTTGCAACATGGGACGTCTGCATTCGGAGTCGGTAACTGTACAACCACCAGCTTGCCAGTCGCGAACAACTTCAAGTCCTACCCCATCTAGTGATGACAACATTCCCATCAATGTATCCCTATGGAAAAAATCTACCACATTTCATATGCCCATCAGAGGACATAAAGACAATAATCAAGCCTCAGAGCTCCAATTATTAACTCAATCAGCTATAACCACCCACAATCATCCAGATACAGTTTCGTCACAGGAAGAAGAAGACCATACCACCCACTTGCAGCTCTCAATAGGATCATCAGATCACATAGAGAGAAATTGTTACAATCAAAATACGGAAAAATATAACCATAGTCCAGATGAAAATAGAAAAGCTGTCTTTGTCGCATCGAGGCTAAAAGAAGAAGCTAGGGAAGAGTTACGTCTTGCAATAGGAGAAAAGGCATTTGCGGAGGAGGCGAGGCGACATGCAAAGCGTCAGATAGAGCTCGCAGAGCTGGAGTTTGCCAATGCCAAGAGAGTGAGACAACAAGCACAGACTGAATTGGAGAAGGCGCATGCTTTAAAAGCGCATGCAACGAAGCAGTATAATTCAACGCTCCTTCAGATCACCTGTCAAGCTTGTAAGCAAGGTTTTCGGCTATGAAATGCAACAACCCTAGTCCGCAGAATGAGAACTCGCTAGTTTTGAGTTACACTTCAACTGCATTGAGCAAAGATGCACTTAATCATGGATACTAAATCATATTGTACTAATCAGGGAAAGAAATGTCAAAAGTAGAAGGAACAATATATTTCAATGTGGCCTTTTCACATAATAGATAGTATTTGAGCCGAATCATTGAGAGGAAATCAAGAATAACTGGAAATCGGATTCTAGATCATTAGCCTATGGAACTAAAGATACACTAGTCCCTTTTGATATGGAACGCAAATGGCTTTACGTATTCCTAATAAGCTAATGATCCCAAAGGGTTCCCATGCACGGATGCATCCTTTTATCTCTTAGTATAATTGTGGGTGTTATTATAAGCTTAACTTGTTGGCATGTAAAAATATTGCTCCTAGTGCTTTTTGTTATTATTGTTTGTTCAGTTATCTCACTTTGTGTGTGCATTTTTGTAACCCAAAAGATGAATAACATTTTTTCTTAGCGATTGAAGACTTGGTAAAACCTTGGTAGAGTTGCAAAAAAAAATGTTGTTTTAGCTAAGGTAAGAGCACTCACAGCTGTGTGTATAATGGTAATCTATTTTACCATTTCAAACCTCTTAATTTTATTTTACATATTACATATAACACATATCTACACATCAAATCATCTGAAATACACATTCAACTAATAGATTTTTTATCTTCAACAATTCATTTAAAATACACGTAAAAAAAATATTTATTTGAAAAGAATAATTTAAATAAGAAGCAAGTCATATTAATGTAGTCTTTAATTGAAAACACAACATGAACTGACATATATATACACCATTATACCCCTAGTTACATTAACATGTCACAGAGTATTATAAAAATACATATCACAAAGGTGATACAAAATAATTTTTGGGTTTCGTAAAAAAAAAAAAGTTACAGTACACAAAATCTTAACGCGTCACATAGATAATTTACAAAGATACAGATCTTTCTTTGTATATATGTGAAAGAAAAGTGGGGGCATATTATGTGTGGTATAGCTGTTTCTACATTGATATGGTATTTGTCTTTGTGTTACTGTTTAAAAAGGGGTGTAAGATAGATGATTGGGTAAAATACATGTTGACTTACATAAACTTGTAGCCCTTCGGTTGCTAAAATAACTAAAAATGCCCTCATAGCCACGTTGATGTGATTGCTCTAAGGTTTTAGGTTGTATATATAATGGTAATATAAATGAGTTTTTTTGCCAAAATGGTACAGTAGCTCACATAAATTTTCAGAATGGGCTACCTTTCTGTAATATTCCCAAAATGGTCTACTTTCGAAAAACGACCGATCAAAATGATAAAAACGACCGGTCGTTTTTATCATGAACTCTCTGAAACAATTTGGACCAAAAACGATCGGTCGTTATGTCCAATTCGATCGGTCGTTTTTCAGACCAAAAACGATCGGTCGTTTTTAACAATTCGATCGGTCGTTTTTATTGTGAACTCTCTGGAAGAAATCATACCTAAAACGATCGGTCGTTTCTGAAAAACGATCGGTCGTTTTTCTTGTGGACTCTCTGGAAAAAATGTGATCTGAAACGATCGGTCGTTTTTTAGAACGATCGGTCATCTGTTGAAAAACGATCGGTCGTTTTTCACAGTCGACCGATCGACTGTAAACAATTTACAGAAGAAGAATTTTTTGCACTTTTCGACACTGATTTGGCAAAAAATATATAAAAACATATCCCCTTTTTGAACATGATCTCTTAAAAAATGATGTCGTAAATAGAAAAGAAAAGGACGAATATATAATTGGAAAGGACCGTTTTTTTTTTTTAAGTGATGCACTGATAATTGTGAAAGTAAAAAAGAAATAAAAAGAGAAAATGAGATGTTATACATGTGCTATAAATTAAAGAGCTACACTCACTGTATTACGTTAGAATAATAAGTATATTTTGAATGATCAGCTAGTATATAGCTCTTCACATAATTGATCAGATGTATGACATTATTTTTACATTTGTGCTAAAATTTAACTGATAGATATGTTTAGTACGAGTGTTGGATCGGATTTTTCTCGACAAACTTCGAAACCTCGTAACTAATGCGTTTCAAATCCGATTGAGGTTCCGCTTGAACCATTGGCTTCGTAATTACGCATTCTATTATTTAGAACCTTTAACACACTCGATAAATGATTAGTACGCAAAACGAGCTTTTATCATGTTTTACAAATATTGTTATCATCAAAATGTGTAGATATCGTTTTGCTTAAAGAAGTATAACCGAAATGTGTAGATAACGTTTTACTTGGATAAAAGATTTCTTTGAAACGAACCAAATAAATGTCATAACATCCGATTTAAAACGAAGTATAACAAAGCAAAACCGATAAAGGATAACGAAAGATCTATATGCAAGCGAAAAATCGGCCATATTTTTGCCTAAAAAAAGGTCAATCGCCACAAATGAAAGACATATGAATAACCCAATCAACTAGCAATTTAAGCGCACTAAATGCAATATCATAAGATAAAAACGCATATTATGAAGCATATTCTCACAACGTCATAGATTATAACAAGCATGTTTAAAAGCAACATAAACACAATTCATAATATAATCATGCTACTTATTACATAAAAAACAAACGAAGTTCGTACAACGGGAAAGAAAAACAATGAAACAAAAAGAGAGGTATTTCTCCCCCTTTGACATCATAAAAAAAAAAAACATGAAAATGAATAAAATGATATCCGCCTAGTCGCGGTGGGAGGTTGCATCATCCTCTTCGTCTTCGTTGTTGTCATGGGGCCCGGCAAGGTTGGGAAAATAGCCGTGGAATTTCGCCCTTTGCTCGGCGCTCAACCTATCGATTTCGTCCAAATCTTCTTGACATGTGTTCATGGCACGAAACATGCGTCGGTGAAGTCGCGCATTTTGATATTGGTCGATGTAGAGATCGTCGTAGAATTGTTCGTTGCGCGGAGGACGGTGAGAAGATCCTACTTGAGCTTTTCCTTGTCGTCGAGAGGGACGAGAGGATGTAGGAATATCGGTGGGGGGAAGAGACTCGGAGGAGAAATCCTCACGAGCGGCTTGTGGTGTTGGCTTAGGGCCGACGTATTCTTCCTCTTCGGGGGTGAGAGGATCATAGTTGGGGCCGGATACCCGCTTACCGGACCAAGTTATGGACTTGTCGGTATTATGGAATTTTATGGACATTTGGGAAAGATAGGAAGTGTCCCAAATATGTTTGTCCTTATTTTTGAACAATGTTCCACCGGGAATGAGATTTTGGTCTTTCAAGATGGCCGAAATCAAGGCACCGTAGGGTAGCCCATTCTTGGATTTCGTTTTGAGCGAGTCCATTTTAAGGAAAATGAGGGTAGCAAAGTCGAGTTTGACTCGGCGATGGATGCACCCGAGGAGAAAGATATACTCGTTGGTGACATCCGTGAAATTGGAAGTGTGAGGTAGGACAATGTGAGATAGGATGTGATAGGCCAATTTATTGCGAAAAAGAAGGCCGTGGGCTTTGTTGGATCGATTTTGATGGAGGGGATGAAAAATTTCATCTTTGAGATCATTGAAGTGATCGATCTCGAGAGTCTCACAAAGTTCCTCACTAGACTCGTGAAAACCGTCGCTATCTAGGCGTAAGAGGGTTCGTAGACGGTCTATACCGTAAACGAAAGGTTGTCCGTTAAACGATGAACGCAAGCGGAGTGCGCCATCATTATCCCTATCGAGAGTTAGGTTATAATAAAATTCGTAGACATTTTCTTTGTAAAAAGGCTCTTTAAGAGTGAGGATAGTATCGAGTTTGTAAAAACTTAAATCTATCATTAGAGCGGAAAATCGTTCACGGAATAAAGGCATATCTAGAGTGAAGTTGGTCAATATACCTCTTTTACCCATCTCGGGTGGATAGAGAGGAGAAAGAGGGCCGGAAGAGGAACCGGGGCCCGAGCGAGAAGCGGTGGAGGAGCCGGTGCGTGGGGCACGAGGAATAGCCGAACGGCGAGGTGGTGGAGGCACGACCTCGTCCTCATGTTCATCAACGAGGTTGAGTGAGCCTCTCTTCGTACGAACCATTGTTGAAGAAAATGGGTTTTGAAGAAAATAGGGTTTGTAAGAAACGGAATTAATCGATAATCGATTATACGGATAATAGGAGAAATTGGGTGATATTTTTATAGAAAATTAGGTTTTATTGGGGAATTTTGATGGATTTGGAAAGAGGGAGGCGATTTTGGAAGAGAGAGGATGGATATATTTTGTGGAATGAATGAAATTAGGGTTTTGGAAGAGGTTTTAACACAGTGAAACAGAAAAACGATCGGTCGTGTTATAGTAGCGATCGGTCGTTTTGGAACGAAAATGTTCCAGTGGGCAAACCTTAAAAACGACCGATCGCTACTATAACACGACCGATCGTTTTAAGTAGAAATTCTTCCAGTGAGCACAACACAAAAACGACCGATCGCTAGGATAAAACGACCGATCGTTTTTGGTCTGAAAAACGACCGATCGTAATGTACAGAACGACCGATCGTTTTTGGCCCAAATTGTTTCAGAGAGTTCATGATAAAAACGACCGGTCGTTTTAATCATTTCGATCGGTCGTTTTTCGAAAGTAGACCATTTTGGGAATATTACAGAAACAGAGCCCATTCTGGGATTAAACTGAACCCACTGTGCCATTTTGGCAAAAAACTCAATATAAATTGTCAAAGAAAATATTATCCGAAATAATCATAGCGTTTCCAAAATTAAACAAGTCTTTCTTCATCACCTCAAATTAAATTGTTGTATTAATTCAGGTTTTTAAACAAGATGATTCTCCCTATGAAAACATATTTAACTAATGCATGATACTATTTTATATTTACCAAATTTTAAATAATAATTGAGAATTCGACTTTTTAAAAATTAAGTATTTTTTATATGTATAAATTTGTGGGTAAACCCAATATTTCATTAATAAATAATGACCGTAACGATTTTATTACAAATTAAAATAAATAAATTTGAAATAAAAAACTTTAAACGTGAAGAAGATAAAAAAAGTTATTCAGACCTAGATATGTCCTTATACGCATTTAAGAATTTGTTTCAATTTTTTACACGTCTTGTGGCAGCAATTGAAAATCTTTAAATTAATTAAAGTTTGGTGTTATTGTTGATCGTCGATCACATCAAGATAACTTTGTTTGGAAGCAAAATCTTGGTCGCAATTCTGATTTCGCATGAATGAAAGTTTTTCTCCTCCATTCAATGGTGCAGCAAATCATTATGTTTGGTTGCAAATAACTCGCGTGTTACAACACATCAAAATAAGATCAACCGGATCTAACTTTGAAAATCCTAAACAATTAGTCACGGAATCGAAGACGTATGAAGAATTAGATATAATCCTTTCAGACAAAAATAGCATATATATGTAAAGGGTGGAGAAAAGGGGAGAAGGTAAAAAAATTTCAAAAAATAATAAGGATTCTCCCTTTAAATTTATTTGTGAGAGAATTTTTTTTATTTTTTTTTTGTATAAAAGTGAATAATGTTGGGATACATATTCATTTCAAATAAATTGAATATACACCACCATCGGATGATCTTGACCATGTCAGAAACTTATGTATATTTGGACTATTTGGAGATCTTTGTTGGCTGAGTTGATCAGGAAAGAAGATGGAGCTGACCAAAGTCACGGGCATTAAAAGATTCGCACTCATGAACTGCAATTATGGTCTCCAAATTCATACCACAACTTAGTGTAGGTAATAATGACTCAAAAGAGAACATAGGAAAGTAATATTAATAGTTGACCATACGGCTTTGGTGTAAAACTCTAAAATAAACTTATACAGACAAGCAAATTCATTCAGCCTTTCTTTAATAGTTGTTTTAAGCACCGCAATGGAATAAAAATGGTCACTATATTAATAAACATTTTTTGTTTATTTTTTTTTTAGTAAAATATGTGTTGCTAAATTTATTAAAAATTTAATAATTTAATTAGTTGCTAAAATTTAGCTTACCAACAACTTTTGTAGAGCTATCTATATAGCGACATTTAATTTTAGCGAAAGACTTGCAGCATAGTTTTACTTTGATACACTTGTATCATAATACCATTCATTTTGCCAACGTATATATATGCCTTTTATATTACAAATTAGGAAAAATTAACAAAACATATCATTTTTATAACTAAATTAACAAAAAACATACCCTAAACTTTTTAACTATCAAAAACATACTTTCATGATGTCATTCTATTATTCTAATTTCATGTAACACTCTTTCATGCTTATACATAGAATCCCATCTTTCTCTCTCCTCTCTCCCTCTCTCTTCTCTCCGGCAACGGTCGTTGCCTCTCCGGCGACGGCTCATTGTCATAGTTTCTCTCTCTATCTCTCACGTCATATCGGTATATCTATATATATGTATACACAAATATCGACACACATATTGATACATATATATACATACATAACACACATATAGATACATATAAATAGAATCATCAAACTTTCTTCCTTCTCCATAGCCCACCAAAAAAATAAAAATAGAAGTTCATACCATTATTTCAAAATTTCATACTACAATTTACAGAATTCATACCCATTTTCAAGGTCATACCATAATTTGTAGATGTCATACACTAATTCGTAAAGTTCATATCCTTATTTCGAAAGTTCATACCCCAATTTTCACATGTTCACATGGGGCCACATGTTCGCGATGCCATCAGCAAGGACATAGCAATAAAACTTGCAAGGAGACACTTTCTTAGTGTTTGTGTTTTGCAGTTAATTAGGCTATGAAGTTTTAAAATTAGGGTATGAAGTTTTATAATTAGAATATGAACTCTATAAATTAGTATTATATGTTTGTTTACACATGTCAGTTAATTAGGGCATAAAGTGTTAAAATTAGGGTATGAACTTTTAAAATTAGGGTATGAAATTTTATAATTAGGGTATAAAATTTTATAATTAGGGTATGAAATTTTAAAATTAAGGTATAAACTTTTAAAATTAGAGTATAAAGTTTTAAAATTAGGGTATGAAGTTTTATAATTAGGGTATGAAGTTTTAAAATTAGGATATAAAGTTTTATAATTAGAATATGAACTTAAAAAATTAGGGTATAAATTTCACAAAATAATGATATGAAGTTTTATATAGAAATTTTTTATACCCTTATTCCAAATGTCCATACCTTTATTCTAAAAGTTCATACCATAATTCGTAAAGTTCATACCCCAATTTACAAATTCATATACTTATTTACAAAATTTATATATATAATTTTCAACTCCATACACTTAATTCAAGAAGTCAATACACTTATTTTTCAAACGTATACACTAGTTACAAATCCAACTCTTACCCGTCCTTCGATCTCGAACTTTCACGTCGCCGTCGTACGTCTCTCATTTGACGACCGCATCTCCATCGTCATCGATCATGAGTTTTTGACCTCGCTCTACACCCTCGCCGCCCACTCCGACGGATGTCTCCATCTCAATCTCCACCAAAAAGAGAGATCGGAGAGAGAGAAAGGGAGAATGAGAGAAAGATCGAAAAAAAAAGAAATATAATAAGAGAGATCGGAAAGAGAGAGGAAAGAGGAGAGATGGGAGAGAGAAATAAGAGGAGGAGAGAGAGATCGGAAAGAGAAAGAAGGAGGAGAAGATAGATCGGAGAGTGAGTGAGATGAAGAGAGAGAGGAAAAAGAGATTGAGTGAGAGTAGGAGAGAGAGAGTAAATATTACAGATTTTTATTATTATTAATTGAAGGTATGTTTTTGATAATGTAACTTTTAAGGGTATATTTTTGTTAATATAATAGGTGTATGGTATATTTATGTTAATTGCCCCTACAAATTAACTTACTACTATATGGATGGTTATCATACCAAAAAAGATAATCTTGATTTTTTATCTGAAAATACTCCTAGATAATGTGATTCTAGTAAATACTCCCTCCCTCCATCTCATTTTATAAGTTATATACAAAACCATGCACAACTTTCACCGACAAATAAATAATATCTAAATTGTCGGAATAATTTTTTGGTAGGGTTAGTATAAACTTTTTCAGCCCTATACATAAAAAATAATTGAACTATACATAAAAAATAAAAATAAATCGTTTTAACAATTTAATTAAATATTCAAAATCAATTATAATTACACATATTTTGGTAGGGTTAGTATAAACTTTTTCAGCCCTATACAAAAGAGTGTTACTAGTTTGTTTGAATATTGGATTAAATATTGATAATTCTGATGATTGATGTATTTTCAATAACAAAAATAGTAAAAAGAGGGGTCGGTGGTAGTGGCTTTATTTACCACTGCAGTTCTGAACAAAATATAAATATTGGTGAAAGAGGACAATTGCATGGTTTTCAGTGCCACAGTTGTTAGAGGGGGAGGGGGGGTTAATGACCAGAGTCTAGTCTCTTTCAATACACAAATAAAATCCCATTCATTAATCATCACAATACCCCCCCCCCCCCCTTCTCTCTCTCTCTCTCTCTCTCTCTCTCTCTCTCTCTCTCTCTCTTAGCATGGGAATCAGTAATAGCAGGGATATGAGCATCTTCCCATATACGATGAGACCATTCACTCACTCCATAATTGGAGTTAATGAGAAACTTTCTTGTTACAGTGTCTAGTTGCTTGCTTAATTTTTACTTTCTTGGTTTGTAAATGTGGGGGGAGAAGTGCATAAATAATAATAATAAGAAATGCATTAATATTTACAGTCTAAATAACATATGATCAAGTAAAATTAGTAAATACTACTCTCAATCTATAGGTTGCACAGGTAAGGGTAAATACAGTTCTTGGACTAGTACTTACTTGGTACAATACGGGACCTGGGACACCTAAAAATTAAAAAATTTAGGTACTGTATGGAAATAGTATGTCAATAAATAAACATTTATTTTTATATATATGTGATAGAACATAAAAATCAGACCCGAATATTTTATTCGGGTCATAATCAACCCACTTTATAAATGGGTATCCAACGCTTAAATGGGTCATCTCATACTTTTTATAGGAATTGGGGTGCTACTACCCAAAGCCCAAGCCCAATCAAAGGGGGACCCTTGTCTGAAAAATCCCTGGGATGAAGACATTTGTCAATATCCTAGAAGGCGCAGTTGCCTATAAATAGCCAACTACCCCTCCTAGAAAAGGACCAGAAAATCTATCCAAAAATTATAGAGAGAAGTTAAGAAAAGAGAGAAACTAACCAAAGCGTATCACTTCGAGAAATAAACCAAGAAAAGACAGCCGAGCACCGAATAAGAGAGGAGAAAGATCAAGACGAGAGATCAAATAGGTATATCGAGCATAATTGTAGAACCGAAATACTAATCTGAGCAAATGTAATAGTCCGAACAAGGACAATAATCCGAGCAATAATAAAGATCAGGAAGTATCATTTATTCACGGTTGTTTTATCATTATATCATTATTGAAAAGCCTAACGCGACCGACCAAATTTATGGCTTTATCAAATGGCGCCGTCTGTGGGAATCATCTAGTTCCCAACTAGTTTAGAATTCGAATACCAATACTCTGCCAGACGAGCGACAATGGTTACCAATGTAGAGGAAACCCATCCCGAGATAGTAGAGACCAATAACCAAAACACGCAAATTAGCCAACAAGACCTCGACGATCTACTCGCTATCCGCGACAGATATGAAGCTATCCAATCCGGAAACCAACCAACAACCTCCTACGTCAACCAAGAACAACCGGTCAAACCACCCCGACATTTCATCGAAGGGATTGTCGACGAACACCTTTCGTCCTCGGGGGACGAACAAGACGTGCCCGTATTAAGGCGTGCACGAAGACGCTTAACCGGGTCCCAAGCAGGGCCGAGCTCAAGAGTCCCTTTGCCTACGGCCTCGGTCAACTCCGGTGCTCGTTTACAAACGGACGAGGCCCGTCAGTTTGGTATGCCCGAGGATCATGTACTCGGACAGTCGCCCCGACTGCCGACTAATTCTCCGAGGATGATTACACCACCCACAGTGGAGGTACAACATGTCGTTCCATTAGCCGATGAAAGGAACTACACCCAGCTACAAGCTCAGCTGGCGGCATGCATGACGGCCATGACAGCGGCCGGCATCGTATTGCCAGTTATCCAACCCGACAAAGACCCACGCCATGAAGTGGAAGATTCTGCCTACAGGGCCGCCCTGGAGGCAGCGGGTCGGCGACCCGATACAAGAGTCCCCCACCAAGGGGGCAATGTCCCAATAACTATCGTCCATCCGAACACTCATATGGAACGTGTCCACACAAACACGAAGGACGATAGATATCCCGAATACAGGATCGGGGAGGGATATGGCCCACCACCACATCAGGGAGGATACCCTCCCCCCTACCAAGTCACGGATGACGTATAGGCAATGTGGCTAACTTAAAGAAGCACTACGTATAGGCAATGCTCCGAATACAGGTGCTACCTTACCCTTCTTGCTTAATGGCATTATCTTTCTTCTTTTGAATAAATAAAATATATTATTATGCTGTCTACTAATACCATGAGATTCTCAACATGGCCGAAGTGCCTAGAAATACTATGAAATCCCGTAAATGGCGTGTTACCGAAGGAACGTCTAGGGATACTATGAAATTCCCAGCATGGCCGAAGTGCCTAGGAATACAATGAAAGTCCGTAAATGGCGTGTTACCAAAGGAACGTCTAGGCATACTATGAAATCCCGTAAATGGCGTGTTACCGAAGGAACGTCTAGGGATACTATGAAATTCCCAGCATGGCCGAAGTGCCTAGGAATACAATGAAAGTCCGTAAATGACGTGTTACCAAAGGAACGTCTAGGCATACTATGAAATCCCGTAAATGGCGTGTTACCGAAGGAACGTCTAGGGATACTATGAAATTCCCAGCATGGCCGAAGTGCCTAGGAATACAATGAAAGTCCGTAAATGGCGTGTTACCAAAGGAACGTCTAGGCATACTATGAAATCCCGTAAATGGCGTGTTACCGAAGGAACGTCTAGGGATACTATGAAATTCCCAGCATGGCCGAAGTGCCTAGGAATACAATGAAAGTCCGTAAATGGCGTGTTACCAAAGGAACGTCTAGGCATACTATGAAATCCCGTAAATGGCGTGTTACCGAAGGAACGTCTAGGGATACTATGAAATTTCCAGCATGGCCGAAGTGCCTAGGAATACAATGAAAGTCCGTAAATGGCGTGTTACCAAAGGAACGTCTAGGCATACTATGAAATCCCGTAAATGGCGTGTTACCGAAGGAACGTCTAGGGATACTATGAAATTCCCAGCATGGCCGAAGTGCCTAGGAATACAATGAAAGTCCGTAAATGGCGTGTTACCAAAGGAACGTCTAGGCATACTATGAAATCCCGTAAATGGCGTGTTACCGAAGGAACGTCTAGGGATACTATGAAATTTATATGCAGGTACAATGCAAGGTATTATTCAGGTCCACTTTACGACGGCGATGCAATATAAATTGGCTAAAACAATGAAGGAGAATCAATCTAAACAACAAAATATCAACAAGAAGCATCTTCAAAACAGGAATAACGAAATAACAAATGATTTGGCAAGGAAAAATCGATCCAATCAATTAAACAGCAATACGGCAATGGAAAGGTACAAAACAGGAATAAAGAAATCACATATATAGTCCTCGCCCGCATTACGGAGGCAACAAGAAGATCAACGACACTAAAGAGATACATTTAAGAAGAGCTACTGCAGGAGGAGCACGACGGTAATTGACCGAGCTCAATCTCTTCGTCATCAGTCGTTGTGTACCCATCAGACTCATCACCATCAAAACGCTCCTCAGAAATGAGGGCATCAAAATTGGTCGTATGAGCCCCGACACAAGTCAGCGTTTGAAGCCGCGCGTTGAACTCGGCTTCTTTGGCGGACTCGTGAGCATCCGAGGCCGCTTTACGGCGATCATCGTCAAAGGAGAGGTCACGACGAGCTTCAATCACAGCTGCGGAAGCATCGTATCTGGCGCGGGACAAACGGAAATACTTCACCAACACGTTGGCCTTGGTCACAAGCAACTTTAATTTGCCGAAGTACTCGCCCTTTGCACGCCAATATCGATCCAAACGACGCTCCTGAACCTCAACAGCATGCTCGGCACGGCGAACGTATTCTCGAAAAGAGGCCGCTTGGGTTTTCAGCTTGGTCCGCAGTCGAGCACATTGGTCGGTCAATTTGACATTTTTGCTCATCAAAACAATGTAGGGCCACCTGTCAGGCACCTCACTAGCCGCACCAGATGAGACCTCGTCCCGGGCAGCACCAGTAGGTCCTAACCCCGGGTTAACTAGGCATGGAGAACCAGCCTGGTGCGACGTAGTAGCATGTGCCTATAAAAAAAAAAAAGAGGGGGGGAGACGAACGAGAAGAGATGAATAAACAAAAAAAAAAAAAAAAAACGAGAGAATTTTTTATACAAGCTACAAAGAAAACGACAAAACAAGCTATTTTACTAATCCGACAACCCCTCAACAGACGCCGAAGTCTCTACTACATCAGCAAAATGAATATTTCGCAATGAATTAATTTGCGTCCCCAAACGCTCACGAATGACCGCCTCGATTCGGTTCAAGGCAACCGTGGTTTCAGTTACCCCGGCCTTCGCATCCACCATGCGCTCTGCCCGGGACACACCACTCATTCCTTTTATATGCTCCAGCACCTCTAAGGCGCGAGCTCGGGCCCAATACGCTTTGGCAAAGGATAGCAGCAGATCCGCGTCCTCGAAAACGGCCCCAAGGACCAAGCTCAAGCTCGTCACACGACCTCGAGCTTCATCACGAGAACGTCGTAGGGCACTGAGAAGTTCCTTTGCTTTACCCTTATTTGCCGTATAATGGGCGGTCTTTTTACTAAATTTCTCTCCCAAATCACGTAACCGGATCGCCAGGTTGGAAATATGAATATTCAGACCCTCGATTTCCTGATAGGCACAAGTCAATTTCGCGGTAAGGGACGCGTTAGACCTTTCCAAATCCTCCATCACGTCACCTACACTACGACTAGGCGAGGTCCAGACCACCATGGCAAGGGGGTTATTTGGTACCTGACAATATTTTGTTTTCATATCCTTCAAAATATAACGAGCACCAAAAGAAATTCACCCAAGCAAGCTCAACAGAAAGAAACCACAACACCTATATTATCACTTCCCCAAAAGAATCTGTTTCTAGATACAAAAAAAAAAAAAAAAAAAAAATATACATAATGCTAGGAAGATAGTCAAGGTTCCACCTGAGGAGATGCTGGTGGGGGAACAACAGTAGCAGCCGGTCGAGGAGTGGACGGGGTCGACATAGAGTGAGGATGCAGCGCTGTCGAAATTGTCTGCCCCGGTAGCCGAGGCAGCTCTTCTTCACGAAGATTCGCCCAGTCCAAGGGTTTCGGCGGTGCACCATGCGGACACGGATACACCAACTCCGACCACGCCCTATCCGACAGAGGAACATTCGCGAAATTGAGCGCCCGCACATGAGCGCAGTATACAGAAAAGTTGGCCATCATCGCTAACTTTTTCCGCTCCTCCGCCTATGCCGTTTTCAGGGCAGACACCTTAGCCTTTTCGGCTTCCACGTCCTCGGCTAGGAGCAAGTTCTCCTCCTCTAATTCACCGTACTTAGCGGCCATGCTCTCTTTTTCTACCCTCAATTTCTCGACATCCTTGGTCAGGTGCAGGAAGTCCTCCGACAGTTTGTCATAATTCTCGCCCAGGGTTTTCTTCTCGGCGACCAATTTCTCCTTCTCGGCCACCAGATTATCCTTCTCGGTCACCAGTTTCTCTTTCTCACCCTCTAGCGCTCCCAGCTGATCCCGTAGCGCCACGGCACTCACAGCAATCTGCACTTCAACACATTAGTTTCCAAATAAAATACAAGTACCAAACCTATATAGTGCAATACGAGCCCCACGTACCCTCAGCGCATCCGCGTGGGCCTGCTCTATAACTGACATTGTAGGTTGGGCAGATAGTTTTTCTGCATTCTTGAACACAAGGGGTTTCAGAGACGTATACCCCATCTTCAGTGTTCTCGGTTGATCCAGCAGTTCACCCCTACATCGGTCAATGTACCGGGTCATTGCAACCCCATCAACCAACCCTTTCTCGGATTCGTCGAGAGCCTCATCCTCGACACCCGTCACAACATCCCCGGCATTCTCTTCGCTGCCTTTCATCTCCACCCCCACGTCCTCCTCCAACTGATCAATCTCAGGGGCCCTATGCTCGATCTCTTCCTCATTACGGAGGGGCGAGCACACGGACAAATCTATCGGACCCTCGGTGGGAATAGGCGAGATGACCGGCAAAGTCATCGTACCCTCTCCCATGTTCGTCAAGAGGTTCATATATCCGAATACATCGTCGACCGACCCCTGAAACACAATAATACCCATAGACCGGGCAAGAGCGAGGGTAACCAATGGAGAAGTCAGTAGCTGAAACAAGATGACTAATAAAGCAAAGCACTAGCGAACCAAATGACAAACAACCAAAAGACAAGAAAATCATAATAACTATACACATACCTCGCCCGGAGCAGAGGCATCCTCGGCGGTATCCCCTTGACCAGCGGCACACACCCCCTCGCCCGAACCAACGTTAGCATCTTCCTCGGTAACCGATGTATCGGTTCCCCTAGCCCTCTTTGTTGTTTCAACGACAGGGTCAGCTGCACGACGCTTAGAACGAACGGCATTTTTCCCAAGCCGAGTAGCACATCGAGCCTGGACCACCTTTAAGAATTCCTCCTCGGGCACTTTGGGGATCTCGGGTGCCGGATTTCCCTTGGTCACCGACCCCATAGGGTAACCGAACAACATCGGAGCCGTACGACTCGCAGGATCCGGCGTAGGTCCAGGCCCCCACCATTTCCAAAGAGCTAACAGAGCCTCTACATTGGGGGCGCCGAGGTCTGACATGATGGGAGCATTGGTTGCCGGTCCAGGAATCTGGTGTCCCGCACAACCCCATGCACCGGAAGCAATTACAATACCAAGATTACGCTCTTTATTGGTATCCGGCAAACCGATAACGAGCCGGCAAAAGGCACGCAGAGTCTTCAAATATGAGCTGCGACGCTCAAAGCTCAGACTATAGACTCCAAAGACGTCCTTCAGTTCAATCGGTATTCCGGACAACTCCGATAGCCTTTGGATACCATTCAGAGTACGGTAACCATTTAGGGCCAGTTGGGCCGGAGCAATTTGGACGGCCTCAAAGAACGAAGCCACCCAGTTTGTAAAGGGCAGTCGAAGACCACCAGTGAAGAATGCCGAAGAACGCACGGCCACCTCGCCGGCAGGTACAAATCCCAGCACCTCCTCGTCAGAAATAGGAAGCCGGATATGTATGTTGTCAGGTATTCCGGCGAGTTCTTTAAAATCCTTCTCCACGAATGTGCCAACTTGGGCCACACTTTGGGTCAAAATTTCCTATACAAATATCATCAAAAGTCCATCAATATACTAACCAAATACACACACCATAACCACATCAATAGAACGAGAGCCACCACCCCCCCCACGCACATTACATCAGAATCATCAGACATATATAGATAACCTGAACCATATACCAACGACACACCTATGACCACAACGACAACTCAAATACAACTCCTAAAAGAGGGAAGGGGGGAGAACAAAAAATCACTTACAGTAATCATTATGAGCAAGCAAGCGCGAACAGCAGCAAGTCTTCCAACAAAACCACGAAACCCTAGATCACGCGGCCGAACTCTTTTCCTTTTTGGCGGGAAGAATATGCTTTAGAGAGAGAACGATATTTTCTTCAGCAAATTCTATGATTAAAATAAACAGGATTACTTGGCACAATAAAAAGGAGTGGAGTCACAAAAGGAATAAAATAATAACCGTCCTTTCGTGTAACAGAGGTTTACCTTTTTCCAACCATACGAAAGTCAACAACCGCTGCTCTTTTTCACATATAAACGCTCCAGATTTCGCCACGTCAGCGCGTATTCCACTACCCAAGGCAGTTCACATCATTAGACCTAAATAAACGGCCAGTGGACCCTACCACGAAAAGCTTCTCACATACGCTACCACTACTATCACACCGAGAATATCCCCCGATTAAAGTTCCTCGACTCCCACCCAATCCTTACCAAGAGGGCACACCGAACAAGGTGGACGAAGACCGTTTCTAGCTTGATGCCAGGGAGCATCAAGTCTAACAACGCTCTCCGGGGGGATAACCGGGCATATTGTTCGGTGTATGCTCAGAAACATAAAAGAGAAGCAAACAGGAAATAAAATAGGACAGAATCAAATGCAAGACAAGTTTTATTCATCCACAAAGGGGGAAACACAAACAATACAACAGAAAAAGAAAATACACCCATCCTACTTTTTCGAACTATCCCCCATAGCAACATCCCTCTTCGCCAAAAGTTCCTCCAAACGCTCTTTCTCCCTAACCAAACGAGAAATCGCCATCTCAGCCTGTTTCAAGGCGTAAGACTGAGACTCGCATTTTTGCTCGGCCTTGAAACGAGCAGTGCCCTCCTCGTCCCAATATTGTTTAAACCTCCTCGCTTCAGTCCGAGCACACATGAGATCATGTTTCAGCCATGACATCTCAATTTCTTTTAGTTGAAGAGGAGTCAAATCCTCCTCCCCAAAGCCAGGGGGACGAGGTAGCAAAAAGGTAGGCTCCTCTTCCATAAGGGTTTTCTTTTTGGAGGCAGACCTAGTGATGGGAGCCATCTCACGCAAAAGCAAGTTAGAAGTAAATTATAAAATAAGAGAAAGGTAGAAATTGGTAATGAGATACAGGCAATAGGGAGCATTTATAGAGAATCAAAAGGCACAAAATACGAAGCGTTATAATGGTTCACAAGACAGGCACGAGACACGAAAAGATACAACTGATTCATCAAATACAGAAGATAAAACACAAATGACAAAAGGGGAAATACAAAAGAAAACCAGCCCAATCTAAGGATCAATGGGTGGAAAAACCGAACTGCCAGACCGAGAGAAAGCAAAACGAGCAGAACAATTCAACCGAGCTTGGTAGGAATCGTTCATGGCGACCAAATCGTCATTCTCCGAGGAGAGCCTGTTGTTTTCCGTAGTAAGAACCCTGACGCGCTCCACGAGCCGAGCATTCTTTACCATTATGCTAGCTAGGCCTTGAGGAGAGTTGTCAAACTCATCTTGAGAATGGTCCCAAATTTCCTCGGCATCATACCAGGAGTTGGCCAGATGGTTTCTCTGCAGCAACAAGTGATCGAGCTGGCGACTCAATGCCGAGATCTCGGTCCACTTCACCGTCTCTTCGGGATAAGAGCCGAACAAGCTCAAGGCCAAAACGCCATACTCTTTCTCAAGCCTTGCCATCCGACGGCGGACCCGAGATACCTCAGTATCCAAGCCCTTCAGCTGAGCATGATATCTCACCACAGGTCCAGACATTCTGGGAAATGGTTTAGTAAGGAAGAAAATAAAGGGCTAAGGAAGAGAGAAGCAAAAAGAAAAAACCAGATGATAAACTACCAAAGAAAAGAGAAGTACTTATAGAACAAAGAGTATGATATTTTATGACCTTGCTTGGGAAATTGCATATTTCCTGACATGCTGGGGGGCATGTACATTTCCTGACCTACTAGGGAGCAGGCACATATGTTTGCCAGTGATGGGGACATCTATTGACATCTGAGACTACAGTGCAGAAGAAATAAAGACGAGATATTCAAAGATCTAGATTCCAGACAAACAACAAACCACAGGTACAATATAAAAAGAAAGGCAAAAAGAAAAGGGCAAAAATACTTTTCATTAATGAAGATGGAATACATCATTGTTCATTACATCAATAGACAATATTACATCGAGGTCTGTTACATCAAGGTCTATTACATCCGAGATAAAAACCTATTACATCCGAGATAAAAACCTATTACATCCGAAAAGATCTATTACATCCAAGAAGAGTTAGTACAGAAGATCAGGCAAAGGATCAACTATATCAGCTGACCAAGTGAGCAGGAGACGCCAAAAAGAAAAAGTAAGAAGAAAGAGAAAGGAAAAGCAAGAAGAGGAAAAGAAGAAGAGTGCAAGAAAAGAAGGAAGTGATAAGAAAGAAGAGTCAAAAAGAAAAATGACCAACCCTAAATGTAACACAAAACCCTTTGGATCACAGGGCTGATTGTTACATCGTAGTGGTGCATAAAAAAAAAAAAAGAGTGATGGGAGAGAAGATGAAGAAAAAGAAAGAGGAGGCACAGAAGAAAAACAGATGAGAAGAAGATAAAGAGACGAAGGAGACAGACAACTAAAAAGGAAGTCAATGAAACAAAAAAGAAAACGGAAAAAGAAAAGAATAAAAAGTACGAGAAAACAGAGTATAAAAAAAAAACACAAGAGAGGAAGAGGAAGAAATGATGGAAACGGAGAAATAAAAAAAAAAGAAGAAAAAGGAAGAGATGGGAAAAGATGGGGAAAGAGCAGATAAAAAGAAAAAAAGAAGGGGGAAGGTTAGGGGGAAGTCGATCGGTATCGATGAGAGGGCCCGGCAGAGACATCCCTGTCCCTCAGTGTCGGGTTCCCCCTTAGCATCTCATTCTCTTCGATTAGAGCCTGACGAGCACGTCGGTTGTAAGCCAGTTCGGATCTTAGCCAAGTTAATTCCCGAACCATCTCGGTATGGTGATAACGCATCACCTTCAATTCCTCCTCGGCATCCCTCAACAGCCTTTGTACATGGTTATAGGAGGCTTCGAAGGCCTCCACTTGCAAAGCTAATGCTGATTGGGTGAAAGGACCAGACATCTTAGGGAAATTATAAGATGAGGGTCTATATATGGGGGAAAATAATATGATGAGAAGTGTGGATGTAACCATGCTGTAAGCAGGTATTTATAGATCAATTGTATGAGGGCTGGGATTGAGAGTCGCAACCATTCGCCAATGGGTATTCAGAAGCGATGGCACTCAAAAGAGGTGACTGTTCAAGAAAAACGTTTGGATTCCCAAAAGACTCTAAAGAGCGTGAGTAATTAAAAGCCACTCCTGTTCAAGAAACGTTTGGATTCTTACCAATATTTAAAGGGAGTAATTAATAATGGCATTGAAACACGCGTCGTTTTTGGGAAGAGCAGCGGTTCAAATAAATATCCCAGATCTTTTGCGCAAGGCTCAAGAAAACTCTGGTGAATAGGATTTTATATGCACAAGGCTCAAGAAATCCTATTAATCCCTAGATATAAAGAATAAGAAGGTCCAATGGATAAGATCAAACGCCAGGCCCAAGAAAAGCATTAATGAGGCCACAAGCGTGCGCAGTCAAAATAAATTGCATTGGGAAAGTAATTCAGATATAAACAAGAAAAAGAAATCTTTATTGATTGGTTGATACTTCGTTACAGAAGAAGCACAAAGAGAAAATACAATGAAAACAATAAAATCATTTCATAGAAGGGCCCGCTTCGTCATTCGGCTTCCTTTTCGACCGAGCATACACTTCCTTAAGGGCCAATTTGTAAGCCCTCTTGGAAGCAAGCTGCCTATCTCTGGAGGCCTCGAGCTCTTTGATCCGGGCACGAGCATGAATACTGTCGAGCAAAGACCTCTGGTGCTCCTTCTCTAGGGCATCCAATCGCTCGTCTAGTTCGGCGGCCCGACGAGCTTCCACCGACAGCCGGGCAACCCTCTTCTCGAGATAACGCACCTTCTGAACTTCCTCTTCCAGACGGGCAACGTATTCAGGAAGGTTGTCACCATAATTTTCGAGAGGAGAAGCCATTTGTTCGTTAATAAAGAATGAACCGCATAAAAAATACTGGGACAGTCCCCTTTTATAAGAAGAAACAAGGAGTAGGTCAAAGGTCATCTCGAATAAATACAACCTCTTGAACTTCCCAAGAGCATTAAAGGCGAATTCACCACAGTTCCAAATCCAATTAAAGTCATCCAAAAAGACATCAAGAAGATAAACAGACAAGAACAAGGAAAGGAAAATATTTTATTAATTCCAAAAAACTTCGATTACAACTGAGGAGAAGACTCCCCATTCAAGAGAAATTACGACAGAAATTACAAAAGACTAATTATTTCGAGGAAGAGCCTTCTTCATCGTCATCCGAACTCGGTCTGGACCGAGCATGCAACTCCTTGAAGGCAAGCTTATAGGCCCTTTTTGCTGCCTTCTGCTTAGCCAGATTAGCCTCGAGCTTCTTTATATGCTCATAGGCCCAATCCCGATCGGCCATCGTCACATGATGATCGGAATCCATGTCAGACAACCTTTTCTTGTAGTTTGAAACCTTGGCCACGAGTTTCTTATTCGCGGTACGAGATTTCTTGATTTCCGTTTCTAAATATGAAATATAATTAAAGGAGCTCTCACCAGTAGAACCAGAAGAAGCCATTATGTCACGAGCAAATTAGTAGTAAAATGCCTAATTATGGAGGGAGCACACCCCTTTATAGGAGTTTTCCTCGAAGAAAGATATTAGGATAGGAAACATTAAATGTGCCCCCCCTGGAAAACGTCGCGAGTCTATTGCGTTTCTCGATGAAGCATTGGGAAAAACAAGACCGAAGTAACGTTCTCGACAAACCGAACATGACTCCCCCGACATGGAAACCACGCCGAGGAAGTCAGGGAGCACTTGATAGAACATAAAAATCAGACCCGAATATTTTATTCGGGTCATAATCAACCCACTTTATAAATGGGTATCCAACGCTTAAATGGGTCATCTCATACTTTTTATAGGAATTGGGGTGCTACTACCCAAAGCCCAAGCCCAATCAAAGGGGGACCCTTGTCTGAAAAATCCCTGGGATGAAGACATTTGTCAATATCCTAGAAGGCGCAGTTGCCTATAAATAGCCAACTACCCCTCCTAGAAAAGGACCAGAAAATCTATCCAAAAATTATAGAGAGAAGTTAAGAAAAGAGAGAAACTAACCAAAGCGTATCACTTCGAGAAATAAACCAAGAAAAGACAGCCGAGCACCGAATAAGAGAGGAGAAAGATCAAGACGAGAGATCAAATAGGTATATCGAGCATAATTGTAGAACCGAAATACTAATCTGAGCAAATGTAATAGTCCGAACAAGGACAATAATCCGAGCAATAATAAAGATCAGGAAGTATCATTTATTCACGGTTGTTTTATCATTATATCATTATTGAAAAGCCTAACGCGACCGACCAAAGTTATGGCTTTATCAATATGATTCGTTTTTCAATTTACAAACTTCCAGTGACATAATTAACAACTTTAATTAATAATTTAAGCTTAAATACGTTGAATGTTAATATAGTTACAATCTTCCTAGTACCGTCTGACAATTGATCAAAAAATAAAATAAATTAGAATTCAAGTTTTCATCTTATTTTGTGACTTAAATTCTAATTTATATTTTGATCAATGGTCAAACTGTAATTTATTTTCTATTTTGTTATGCTTATAACTAGTGACATATTATATTGCATGATATATGAATTTTTATTATTTTTCGAAGCCGACTCCCTTCCGGTTTATATTGTAGTATAAAAACTTGAAAAGACATTCACAAGCCTTTTAAGTCATGCGATTATTATTGTCAATTAAATCTTGCTATTTTTTCCTACAGCGTTGAGGTCTTAGAGGATAAAAGTAACAGTTTGTGTTTTGACGTTTTAAACTGTTGCCTTTATAGTTTACATGCATTTTTAGAAGTTGAAAAGCAAACTCTCAAAAAACAAAGGAAAAGCACGAATCGTATCCAATAAAAATAGAAAAACACGTGTTTAAGTATAGTTTTATAATTTTACATGACGACATGATTCTTACCAGTTTATAAAATTATTATTATGATCAACACTCGTATTCTTGTAAGGTTAAAAAAAGGCTATATTAAATTACCTATTTTAAGCCAACCAGCAGACCCAAAATCTTAAATGTGCTATTTATAGGCTTATGAGTTAATTAAGTTTAGTGACTTGTGTTTTGTACCAATATTTATTTGATGACCTGACTTTCAAAAAATTTGATTTACCAACGACTGTTATGCAATTTTAATGATTTAGTAACCTCACGTTAACTTTTTTGGAAGGAAAAGTTTATAAATTACCAATTTGGTCTGTATAGTTTGAAACTTTATAAAGTAACCTTACAATTATAAAAGATGCAAATTTCAGTTCGAAAAAAGTTAAGTTATAATACTTCCACTTAATTTTTTAGAACACAATAAAAAAACAATTTAAAAGCATGAATAAAATGTATTTTTATTTATTGTATTTGCACAAATGTGTAAAATACTTCTTATAATTTTTAGAAAAGACATATTTAACTATAATAAGTAAGAAATAATATTAATCTTTTTTAAAAAAAAAGATAATTAAGAAATAGTATAGATTTTTGAAGAAAGTATTTTTTCATCAAAAAATTTGTTTAGTATATAAATTTGTCCCCAAAATAAATGAAGTTCTCAGTAAAGGTTGCTTATTCTAAATAATTTTTTTTTAGTAAATACTCTACACCTATAGGTTGCACGGATAAGGGTAAATACAAATCTTAGAGTATCGGTACAATACGAGCATGGGATACCGAAAAATTTAAAATTTTGGATACAGTACGGAAACAGTACGTCAGTAAATAAACATTTATTTTTATATAAATGATTCGTTTTTCAATTTACAATCTTCCAGTGAAATAATTAACAGCTTTAACTAATAATTTAAGCTTAAATATGCTGAATGTTGATATAATTACAATCTGACCATTGAAAAGATATTTACATGCTCTCCCCTCCCTTCCGCTTTATATTTTAGTATAGAAATTTGAAAAGATACTTACATGCCTATTAATTCATGTACTTTTTAGTAATGGGCTTATTATTGTCAATTAAATCTTGCTATTTATTCCTAGAGCGTTGAGGTCTTGGAGCACAAAGTGACAATTTGTCTTTCGACATTTTAGACTGTTGCATTTAGTTTACATGCATTTTTAGAAGTAGAAAAACCAACTTTCAAAAAACAAAGCAAAAGCACAAACCGTATCGAATAAAAATAGAAAAATACGTGTTTAAGTATATTTTTATAATTTGACGTGATTATGTGAACGACTTGATTCTTACCAGTTTATAAATTTATTACTATGATCGACCCTCTTGTCAGGTTAAAAATTGTTATATTAACTTAACTATTTTAAGCCAACCAACAGACCCGAAATCTTAGTTCTCTAAAACTGACAATGGAACGTGCTACTTATAGGTTTATAAGTTAATTTAAGTTTAGTGACTTGTGTTTTGAACCAATGTTGATTTGGTAACCTGACTTTCAAAAAACTTTATTTAGTGACATATATTATGTACTGTTAATGATTTATTGACCTACTGTCATTTTTTGAGGGTGGGGACCTATATAGTGTTGAGGGTGGATTTGGCCATTGCTAGGGCTGCAAGTTCGAAATTCAAATTCGAAATTCAAATTACAGCATATTCTAACTGGTTAGGTTCTTCAAATTTAGTCTAACGGGTTGGCATAATGAATATCAAACATCTCCTTCGTTATTAAGTCTTTTAATGCGATTCTTTCTTTGATATTTAGACCGTTATACATAGAATCATCTCCAATTCAAATGACGCATTTCCATAAAATATTGGGTGAGTTATAGCCGTTGCAATATGGTCTCTTGCTAGAAATCTGCCACCTCAACATTTCTGATCCCACTTTGTAGGGTTGATATCGTCGTTGTTTAATGTCCATTTGTATGTTGCAGAAGCTCCCAAATCATCTATTGATGTTATAGAATATCCTTCAACAGTACAATGTGGTTGGTAATCATTTGAACGATTTTTTGAAGGCTCCAAAATCAGCATAAACAGCTCTTTAACCGGTTAAGATTTCATCAAATCGGTTGGAGTCTTCTGGTTACTTTCCAATTAACATTTAAGCCCTTCTCTTATTTTTCTTTGGTTATCTACTCCTTTATTAGGTTTGTGAGCCTGAATAATAACCTGTATCGATCTGAAATATACTAGATGATTTTATAATTTATAATTTTTTTTATTATCATCAAAATATAATTCAATTATGTGTAATTGAAGATTGATTCAACACAATATAAACAAGAAAATATATGTATGACTATGTTAATGTACTAAGAAGTAACTAACGATAAGTAAATGACAAAAAGAGTTATCCTCGTTCGCCTCAATGAGAGATTAAGTCGTGTTCTCAAGTTCAAACGGATCTTGAGTGTTTCATTAACTTTTCATTTAAGGGAAGGGTACCCATTACAACTTCTCTTAATAGGGAAGAGATAACCTTTACAAATGATTCTCCTTAATGGCAAAACAACCCACTACAATCTACGCTAAACATGAAGCCATTAGTGAGGCGATTAAGACAGTATTTGAGATTATAGATTTCTTCTGACTTGTTGATTGAATCACAAATTGAGTCTACGCAATTCTCAACTTTTCAGAAATACCAGACTCCAACCGGTTAACTTTATTACAACTGGTTAATCTCTTTAACGCGCTGAATTTATTTTAGGGGGAATTAAAGTTTAGTACGTTGCTATGATCTTAATGTTGGAAAACATACATATCCATTTCTTGTTTAAAATTTAGAACATATAAATTTTCATAGCCTAAAATATTCTTCCTCAATTTCTCATATTTAAATCAGTTTCTAACTTAGTTATCTCCTACCTTTTTTTTTTCTCTTATATATATATATATATATATATATATATATATATATATATATATATATAACTTAATTGTAAATTTATTTTTGAAAAGGAAGAAAACCCTTTTACATTATTGATAAATAAAAATACAATTTAAGTGGAAAAAATTAGAAAATCGAAGAAGAATCAAAGAAATAAAGTAGAGAGCAACAAAAAGCACCCAAAAAAAAAAAAGGCGAAGAAAATTCAAAAACGATAATCGAATATATTGCATCAAATGGAAATTTATTAAGAACTTGGAACTTGTAATTTTATTTTTGAAAAGGAAGAAAACCCTTTTACACTATTGACATATAAAAATACAATTTAAGAGGGGAAAATTAGAGCATCAAACGAGAATCAAAGAAATAAAGTAGAGAGAAATAAGGATCAAACCCAAAAAAAAAAAAAAAACGGGAACAAAATTCAAAAACAATAATTAAGTATATAGTATCAAATGGAAATATAATAAAAACGTATAACTTGTAATTTTAGTTTTGATAAGGAAGAAAACCCTTTTATATTATTGAGATATAAAAATACAATTTAAGAGGAAACAATTAGAGCATCAAAGAATAATCAAAGAAATAAAGCAGAGAGCAACAAAAAGCACCAAGCAAAAAAAAAAAAAAAACACGAACAAATTTCAAAAACAAGAATTGAATATATAACATCAAATGGAAATATAGAAAGAACGTAGAACTAGAGAGCATATGATAGCATCAAATTCCAAACTAAAAGTCTAACCTTCGTGGCACCAAAATGAAAAAAAAAAAAAACATGTAAGAAAAATTGATTGAACTATGAAATACGAAAAATGGTATAGAGAAAAGCAAAGAGCAACAAGTGAAAAATTAAAGTATACTTACAAATAGTAAAAAAAAAAATCAAAATAATTAGAAGTCATTAAAGCATAAAAGAAAAAACGGGAAAACTGAAAAAACAAATAACAATGTAGAATAAAATCTAGAGTAAATGAATTCCTATTAAATATGTAGAAAGAAGATGTGCAAAGAAAAAAAAAACCGGGAAATCGAATAGATGTATGAGAGAGATAAGGAATACATGGGATAAATTGCTAAAAAATAGTGAGTTTGTTAATAGTTTTACTATAATAATTGAAGGGTAATGTGGGGATATTTTAGATGTTATGTATCAAATATTAAATATGATTTTACCTTTTTTTTGATAAATAAGGTCATAGTAGTGTACTTAACCATCATTTTCCCTTTATTTTAACGGGTCGAAACTGTTCACCACGCGATTACAGTAGTATTCGAGATTATAGATTTCTCTTGACTCGTTGATTCAACCACAAAGGTTTGTAATCAATCAAGAGGTTACAAACAAACTCAATCTCTGAAATATATGGCTATATCAAGTGTTGGAGAGGTCGATTAAGAATCGAAGGCTCGTTGAATGGAAATTTGGTTTTCGGGTTGATCTTCTAACCAAATGTATGAAATATATAAGATGTAGTCTCGGTTTGCTCGGCTGTGTTGTTTTGAAATGTAGTAGGGAGAACACCTCTATTTATAGTGTTGGAGGTTGTTGGAGGTGAGATAGCCGTTATAGCTTGAAATTTAAAATGTTCACTTTATTAACCGGTTAATTGTACTCCAACCAGTCAATTATGCTCTTATGGGCTAATCGAGTTGGAATCTTCTAGAACGAATATCTCCTTGAATTTAAGTCCATTTGAACGTTTGTGATCTTCAAACGGTTAAAATGTATTTTTGGAAGTCTTTCTAAATCAATTCTATAGCTTCAAAAAGTGTTAGCAATATTGTGTACTTTTCAAAAATAACAGATTCCAACCGGTTAAATTTAGTACAGTCAATCTATTTCAGAGGCTGATTTTTTTAAAAGTTTGAAATTGTTCTTCACCACTTTTCTCTAATGTAGCAGTAATCTTTTCACATTCTTTCTTTTTCCTTTGTTTATCTGGAACAACTCATTTGAAATATTAGTACGACTAACAAGCTTTCATTAAGTTAAATTATGTTCGATTTGTAATTCATCAAAACTATTCATTAATTACAGATTGGTTCATCAATCATTGTTAATTATGAAATGGTCCATTCAGTTACAAAAATAATTACCTTACAACAGTCATGTTCAAAATACACAAAGTTCACTAATAAACAGAGTTAGAACTTTACCCCCTCTAGTCACGATAAACCTTCTAAAATTATGAGCATATAACTACTCTATTAGATATGATAGTTTAATTTTGTATGTGTAGATTCAACTCTACACACTAAACTATCTACTTAATAGAATATTAAACACTTATTTAGTCATCTAATAAGTAATGATGAATAACAATTGATCATAAACATTCTTATTAAAATTAACCAATTCAAATATTGTCCAAAAACAAGTATTTCTTTTAGTATATTTCTAACACAAATCTCTACCAACCGAGATTTACCCATATCTTTAATAATTATGTTTTATTCCATTAAACATCATGATTGATCTCTCTACCATTATCCAAATACATGATTTCGTTCCAATGTCAAACATGTTTATCATTTCCCCACGTAAATATTATTCAGATACTTATTCATTAAATTAAATTAGTGACTCCATTTCTATTTAATTAACATATTATCTCTAAACCTGTCCGCTTAACTAATTTTTCGTATCGGATTCTAAATCCACCTATATGGTAAAATACGAACAAAATTTATAACCTTTTTAAGGAAGTACCATCATTGCTAACGAGACGTGGATCTATTTTATTGCTAATTAAAATCATACAAATAATGTTGTCATCCAACCTATTAGGTTTATTGACTCGTAAATGAATCTCACTTTAATAAATTAAAATTACAAACACATCCATACATGTCTAAGTAGTAATATTAGAATTAAGAGCATAAACGATATCAATCACCATGAGGTAACAATTATTTTGTCCAACTAGTTACGAAAATAATTTACTCACACCAATCTTGTTTAATACACCCAAAGCAAACTATTAAATAGAGTTGGAATTTTTCCGCTCTTTGTAGTCAAGATGAACTTTCCTATCTTAAAATCATGTGAAAAATTATTATGAAATGATTACATTCAGATGGAAGGCAAGCGAGTAACAAGCTACGTCACTAGACTTTTCTGAATCACAAAACTAATTATTTTAAATACTACATCCATAGACCTAAAAGTCATGACATTACTACGCATGACCATCTGCACTCTGTTAAAAAGCTCCATGGCATAATTATACTAAAATCACATACTATGATTATACCTCTATGTCGTGTCATTTTCCATCTAAAGTTGTGAACTTACTTATAACTTATACTCCATTACATCCGATAGTCTAATTTTCTCTCTGTAAATTATACTTTACACACTAGACTATCTATCAAATAGTATATAAGACAGTTATTTAGTCATCCAATAAATAATGTTAATAAAAAAATTGCTCATAAACATTCTTATTAAAATAAATCAATTCAAACACTGTTAAATACTATCAAAACATGCGATGAGAGAACGTATTCTTAGGGCTGGAAAAAATTTCGAAAATCCCGATCCGATCCGACATCCGAACCGGTCCAGATCCGAAAGGTCGGATTTTTTCCCATCCCGAACTAATTCAATTCGGGATCGGATTTTTATTTTCAATCCCGATGGATTTTCCGACCCGACCTAATAGAATTAATATACATTAAAAAAATAAAATTATTATGAATAGAACCAGTTTATATTAATTAAAAAAATGAACTTACTCTCACCTCTACTCTATTACTAGGTAACACACTTTTATTTCCCCTCTCTAAACATATATATATATATATATATATATATATATATATATAAATTGAATGTAGATGTATATTTATTAATTTAATCACTGATTACCTTTCATTATATACTATATTATTCATTTTATTTGCTTTTGATGATCCGTATGAGTTTATTGTTGCATATGTTGTGTATGCGTCATAATATTCAATAACTAAAATTATAACAAATGGTTCGTGCTTTTAGTTTGAATAATGTTATTGTTTGTTTTTTTCTTAAAATAATAATAATTAGTAGCCTTTTTTGATAATCAATCTTATAAATGAATACAGTATCAACATAGTATTGTCTCACTTTTTGATTTTGTTTAAATCTAAGAACCTTTTTAACAAAATTGCTAGTTATGTTGTAACTTTTTAACAAATTTTTTTAGCAGTATGAAGTATCGGAAAATTTCGTCCCAACCTTTCGGGATCCCGAACTATCGAAAATCCATATTATCGGGATCCGACCATTTTCGGGTCAGGATCAAAACTTTTTAATGGCATACGAAGACTATCAGATCGAGACTCGAGTTTAACCTTTTCAGGTCCGGTCCCGTCCAGATTCCACCCCTACGTATTCTCTTATCCAATCTTCTTTCCGGATAGGTCGAACTATTGGAAGTAAATAGAAAAGGAACACCGGGTGGGATCAAAGAAACTAGTTAGAAACAATTTTATCACGGTATACGGGAGTACGAGATTTCATGTACTACACCAAATATCATCTTTTGAAGCGGTTTAAAACCGTCTTAAAAAATAGTGAAACCGCCTTTAATACCTTTTAAGGCGGTTTTCGTAGCAAAAGTAAAAGAGCCTTATTTGTAAGGGTTGCAAAAGATTCTAAGGCGGTAATAAACCGCCTCAGAAAGTCTAAGTCGATTTTGATCATATTTAAGGCGATTAATAACCGCTTAAAAAATGACCCAAAATTTTGAATTAGCTACACCAAAAACGCCTTAAAAAATACATTTAAACCGCCTTAATTGAATTTTTGAAGGCATTTATTTAGCCAAATATTAGCTAAATTTAAGTGACAAGACCATTTTTGTACAATATCAAAAAATATAAAATCATAGACTTCAGATATTAATCAAAATATAGGTAATCATTAAAGAATTGAAACGAATATCTGTCTACAATAAAGCTCCATCAACTGCATCGAAGGAAATTTACCTAAACAACAATTAAATACTATAAGTTCGCAAGATCCCATTATGAATCCATCTACATAATTTATCTAAACCGAAAAAGATAAAGAACACTTATATGTACATCGACATTTCAAAGCACATAGTATTTGCAATAAAATGATGAACACACAGTTGTCACACAGGGTCAAAGGCAAGCTTCAATCGCTTATCTTTATTTTGATGATTTTGATCTGCAAGGAAAAAGCACAAAAAACAAAATAAGTTAACATAATATAAATAGAATATAACTAAATGGAGTATGACATAAATATAGATCTTTCAAAATCTAATAGGCTAATACATAACTTAGAATAGTTCCTATATTAAGTAGCTTTTCTCGTAAATCAATGGCACACCAAAACACATGATTTTAGACATGGACAAAAATGATCTGCCTTAGTAAAGAAAATAGCTCAAAGGCTTGATTAGGTGATGTCTAGCTATACACAGTTAACCATGACTCTATCAAATTCACCTAGATGGCTGGATCCTGATCTAAATTAGCAAAACATGCAGTAATCTTATATGGAATTTATATCAATATAAGCACCTGAACAAGGTACTAAGTACTAACTTTGACAAATATAAGCTAATAGACCTAACTTACCCTATTTTGATCAAATTCAACTATAATCAGTTATTTTACACTATTAGTAATCTTAGCTCTAGGCATATAAAGGGCTACACCAATAAAATTCGTATAAAACATATATAATGACATTATAGTTGCTTAAAAAAATATTTAGAGAAATGGTGTTCACCTCGCAATATACCCTGATATGTAACAATTATCTTTCAATGATCAGGATCTACGCCCTCGCTCTAGTACGTTTTCCAGGCTCTCTTTGTCATTATTAAAAATAGAGTAGTGTTCCATTTTCAATCGCTCTTTCTTGTTCTTCCATTTTTTTCCCAACTGACTTTAAGCAATTTGTCTTAAGAAACTGATACATTGTAATTTTTCTGTAGAATTTAACAGACTATAGAATAACAACATCGCCACTATATCTAAATTAAAATGGTAAAAAAATATGTCTAAATTATCATAACATCTTCCCAAACACGTTGTTTATATGTCTTAAGCGTTTTACTCCTTCAGTCCGTATATTTTATAGGGCAATAAACCTCATTTTGAGCTATCATGCCTAATCGACTTGCCAATTTGGATGAATAGGTTGGTTGTAATGGTTCAACTGGACTTCAAACTTTTACCTGTGATCCAATCCTTATAAGGCCTAGTCGTACCTCTTTTCCTTTTCGTTGTGGGTTGGTTTGGAGAATTATATGTAGCATCTAAGTGGTCTGAAGTACCCAAAATTAACGAATAAAATAGAGAGCAGTCGATTATCCTATACAATATCATGAATAAACTTATTCAAGTCTGGTCGGACTACATGATGAAGATATGCAAGTACAAAAGTAACAAATTTCCAATGGTAATAAATTTCGCAACTTAAAAGCACTGACAAAAAAACATTAGTTATAGGTTGAAAATATTTAAATATGAATACAGTGCAGATATACAAGCAACCTAACTATTGTTTAGTACAAATTGGTACAGAAAATTCCTCGCGGATTGTGATAGTTTTATACCTTCACCAAATGTCAAGTTATAGTTTCATCAATAGTGTTTTGGAATTTCCTTATACGTTGATTTTTACCGAGAAAGGGTACTCAATGGATTCATTAGCAAAGCTAGAACCTGACAACCCAGAAAGTTGTTCTTAAACAAAACATAGAAAATCAGTTTGCACAGCGGAAAAAACGTGTCCAAATTCTTAGGTTTATTATATACGTATATTATCAATTAAATGTTATTTTACCGTATATGTTTAGATCATACCGGATAATAGAAGTGAATAGATAACGGCTGTGATGGAACAGATTCGTCTCAACTCTTCTACCTTATTCCTGAACTAGCACCTTGTTTCTTAAAAGATGATGGACTCTTTCTCTCCAGACAATCTCGAAATATATTTATGAAAACTTATTCTGTCAAGAAAAAGGGCGTGCTATATGTAGGATAAGGTAGTGATTTGTAGACTAATTAGAATATAACTCCTTAAAAAGATTTCGTGTAATCATATCTCCTTAGAAACCGAGATATACACAATCCATTTAAATCGTGATTTATTCCACTAAATATCACGACTGATCTCTCTACCATAATCCGAATAAACAATTCGTTCTAATTATCAAACATGTTCATTATCTTCCCACGTAAAGATTAATCAGATACTCATTTATTAAATTAAATCACTTACTGATTTCTTATTTAATAAACGTATTATCCCTAAGATTGTCCGCTTAACTTATTTGTCTTGCCGGATTATAAATTCACCTGCAGAGTTTACACGAACAAAATTTATAAACTTTCTCAAGTGAGTATCATCAAACCCTTACGTGATATGGATTTCTTTTCTTACTAATAAACACTGATACGAATAATGATGTCATCCAACTCATTAAATTTATTGACTCGTGACGAATTTCACCATCTATGAATTAAAATGACAAACACATCCATACATGTCTAAATAGAAATATATGAATTAAGAGCATAAACAATAATCATGACCACGAGTTATAAAATCATTTTGTCTGGTTAGTCACCAAATAACTATTTCGTAACAGTCATGTTTAATACACACAAAGTGCACTATTAAATGGAGTTGGAATTTATCCGTTCTCTGTAGTCAAGACAGATCTACTAAAATCACGTACTACAACTCTACTGATGGTGTGTCCATTTTCATCTAAAATTGTAAAAATATAACTTATATTCTATTAGAACCGACAGTTTAATCTTCCGCGTGTAATCTGTACTCTACACACTAGACCATCTACTAAATAGGATAATAGACACTTATTTAGTCAAATAAATAACAATTGCTCATATTATTCTCATTAAATAAAACAATTCAAAACATTATCAAATATAAATATAAAAATAAGTGTTGTGTGACATATTAGCTCACATATATATGTATATAGATATAGAGAGACAATATAGAGAGAGACAACAACAGGGTCTTTATTAATCAGAATGTATATGAATGAATGTAAAATACAAGACCTCTAACCCTCTTTATATAGATAGAGGGGTAGGGTTATAAGCCCACTTGGGCCCATAAAGTACAAGCCCAATAGTCCAATAATATCCTACAACACTCCCCCTTTGGACGTCTTGAATTCTTCGTCTTCATGCAGTCGATCTGAGTCGAGTTCATTCGCAATGCTAAACACATAAAAACCTTAGGGCCGGAAAACCCAGTGTGGGACAAAACCGGTACCTAGGAGAAACTGTGTAGCCGAATGATATAGGCCGAAATATCATGTAAGTAACTAACCACAAAACAGTGTGCCTCATCAAAACCTTGACAGAGCAAACCCAATGGGAAAATTTCTGATCGAAGGAAAAAGAGTGCAACAGTGGTAGTAGTAGAGGATCAACAACAAAACAGGTGCCTCATCAAAACCTTGCTAGAGTAAACCCAGTGGGAAAAAATCTCTAGTCGAAGGACAAAAGAGTACACAGTGGTAATAAGTATACAACAGGATACTCTCCCTAATTTCGGCAATCTTAAGTGAGATAAGATGGGAACGTGTCTCGCTAAAAACCTTGCCAAGGAAAACCCAGTGGGAAAAAACCTTGGTCTAAGGACAAAAAAAATACACGAGCATGCGACTGGATGCTCCCCCTCACTTGCACATGATAGGGTGCGAAGATTTCGACTAAGTAGTAATTAGTGCAATAAACATTCACCTGGATGCTCCCCCTCACTTGCACACGACGGGGTGCAATGATTTCATATTTCAAGAAAGAGTACGAGCATTCGACTGGATGCTTCATTTACTTGCACACGACTGGATGCAAGAAAATCTAACGTGGAATAGAACGAGCATTCAACTGGATGCTCTTAAACTTCATATGTGAAGAATAATTTCGGCGAGAAATGCTAAATAGCATAATCTAGTCATATCTCTCTTGATCGATAACAACAAGTTGTCCTCAAATAAAACAAGTGTTTTATCTGTATCGTGAGACAGAGCATATGTAATTCAAATATGGCTACTACTAGCTCGAAGCCATATATACTCTCTAGTCGTCTCATAGAGCACAAGATCAGAGTGATTCGTTTGGAGTCATTCCAAGACCTCCAAGATATCGCCTTATTCCTAATGGCAAAGACATACCATGTTAGGAATATCCCTTATGCGGGTCTGATAAGTAACCAGCATCGGTATAACCGAAAAAGGGTTGCGTTAATTCGAGTACCGAAGGGGGTAGGTACACTCGATGACGCAAAATGGGATAAGACAAGCCCTCATCCACAGTTACCTTAAGGTAATGGGAAAATGTCTTTTATGCCATTTCGATGGCAGCGTGTTAGCGCAATGTTGTGTCGAGCTATACCATTCACAACATATGAGATGTTCGTCATAGCACATTAGACCAAGTACAATGATGCGCTTATTGTACTTAGATATGAACATGATGGTTCAATATCTCTTCATCGTCTCATCATAGACGGACTGGGTCTATATCAATGTCTAGTGATCGAACGATCATGGGAGAATCTGACGACTTAGCGTCATGATGACTAAAACGTCATAACATCTTCTGGGTGTAGTCTGAATCATGGACTTAGATTCAATCTTTACGGGACTCGATCATCGGGCCGAGTCACTACCGTGTCTTCCCAAGATCTTTCATCTCGAAAGCAAATCCAAAAATGGATCGCGTAATAAAACACGCAAGGGCATAATACTTGTTCAAGTATCCCAAGCTGATCAAGTACTCACTTAGGCGGTATACCACATCCGCTCGGATTATATTAATCCATATAGTGAACGTCTCAGTCAATTGAGATCGTGTTCCATGGTCAGGAACTACTTGATTTAAGCACATGAAGTCACACAGGGACCTTCATCTATATCTCTTTGTCTAAATCCCCATAGAGATAAAACCGTGACCACATTCATGGCTGCATACTCAGTTTTTCGGAAACTACTAAACTGGTAAAGTAGGGGACTGTTATAATGTCCATTACGAGGAAATCAACCATCTCGTAATCAATTCCAAGGTGTGAGAGAAGCCTTGCGCTACTAGGCGAGCATTCTACAATCTCATTATTCTCATCACTTTTCCTTACGATAACCAAATAAACGAACTCGTTTAACATTGGTGGTGTTGGAGCTACAGGTCCGAACACACTTTCGCCAAGGAGTCTACTTGGATTGCAAGTCTCCATTAGTCCAGCCTATTCTACGTTAACTTCAGGCAACGGTACATGGTTCTCTGTCATAATTTGCTCATATTATCAGTCGTCACCGAATATATGAACAAGTAATCAATGACAGTCCCGTTTCGCTTCAATATCGTCTAAGATATCATGATCGACAGATATTTCAAGATTCTTAGAATGAGGAGGAAATCACACATCTCCTTGATCCTTTATAATCTCGTGCGACAAACGAGTTTCAGTTCACCACCTCTGGGGCTGAACGAATTAAGAACTTGTCAACTTCCTCATATCTTGGGAAGGACGACAGACTGACGGCCGACGACAGCTTCCTTTGCTTGGCGGGTTCGGCCAAAGCAACGTGTTACACATCTCTTTGATCCTTTATAATCTCGTGCGACAAACGAGTTTTAGTTCACCACCTCTGGGGCTGAACGAATTAAGAACCTGTCAACTTCCTCATATCTTGGGAAGGACGACAGACTGACGGCCGACGACAGCGTTCTTTGCTTTGCGGGTTCGGCCAAAGCAACGTGTTACGACAGGAACACGGCGTCCGACAGGGACGTCTATCCTTGCAAGCATTTTGCAGTAGGTATAAATGATCTCGTGACATCTCATAAAGTCATTAAATGCGTCTGGCATTTAGTTAGACTTGAGGGAGTCTATGCACTTACTTATCACTAAGTGCAGTTTTGGGGATCAAGCTAAGACTGAGTGGGTTATGCCACGTTACTTCACGTCGTTTCTTATCAACGGTAACGTGCAAATCTCCCCCTAACGACAGAGAGAACAGTCTTAGCGATGTCACTTTCGCATATCATGCGGTAAAGAGATCGCTTGCCAAGGTTACTCTATCAAATGATAGGTATGGGATTCATAATCGACTTATGTCCCCTTCAGAGGTCCATATTTTGAACGCTATAGCGGCTCAATCAAAATATTAATTAAGCACTCCAAACACGCATTAATATGAGACTTCTGGCTCATAACCAGTAACCAGCTGGTACGCATATGGTGTTTGAGTGTCTATGGGCCTCATGACGGACCAATGCAGCAAAATAGCATAACCCCACACGGAAATATAAATATTGGTGTGCAAGACCAAGAAATGCGTGCAATCATTTGCAGTCGCATCATCAAACTTTCCGTGAGTCCATTTGGGTCTGAACATAATCGATAGGATGTTCAATTTGAATTTCCAAACTCAAGTAATTCAAATCGAAATTTCGATTTTTTTTTACTCTTCGGAATTATCAAGTCAACTAGACTTTTCAGGATAATCCGGATCATGAGCCATCAACTAAATGATAGGGCTAGAAGTTTAGGAAATGCAGCATTTCTGTGGACAACAATAATCATGTGACCTTATTGTCGATGCATCAACCATAACCATTTATATTTATGGTACGTCTTATGGTTGGATAAGTCCACAATAACTCCTTCAATTCTTTACAAGAATTCTACGAGTTCTTTTCGTGATCTTTACACATACTAGTCTTTCAAAGTGAGCATTAGTGGCATGAATTTCGGATTAATCACGAAATATATTCTCAGAGAGAATCCAAATGCGATGCGATTATAAATCAAGCATCGTCTTTTGACCCGGGAATATCTCATCCGGTCAATGCCACAATATCAAAATGCTTTTATCAATCGACGACAGGCGAATGATAGTACAGACAATCATGTCTTAGCATTTAAACCATTTATCATTTCGACGACAGGCGAAATGATAAGGTAACTTTAAATGCTTTAAAGAATGTGGTAGCAACCACTTGAAAGACATTTCAACTCCTCTAAAATACGCTTTTGGTCGTATTGAATGGAGGCTATGTAAAGAAATTTTAATTCTTTCATGAGCTATTACCAGATAACACTGGTTTTCTCGAATATTTTATAACTCAACAAGGTACGGCAGGACCTACATGAGTATAAGACTTCATATTTGACAAATCAATTTGGTTTTACCAAAGATTTCGATTTTGGAACGACAGGTCCAGAATCATTGTCACTGAGTACTCTTTTAGGCAAATAGTTGATGAAATTATGTGGTACACTGTTACCCACTATTTTTAAAAAAATCAACTACCCCACAAGTATTGCCTAAAATTTCATAATTTAAATTTTGGTCACATTTGTAAAAAAAAATTTGCTCAAAACACTTTAAATTATTTCAAGAAATTTCGTAAACAGGCAAACCATAATCCAAAAGTATGTCCAAATGGAAAAATCATAATCCAAATGGAAAAATATAATCCAGATGAGCGAAAAAATAGCTCAATGATTTATCAAAATCAATAAAGAAAGGTATCAAACTCATTTGAGCCACAAAATCGGGGGTCTCAAGAGTTTCTTTCAATTAACTTTAACCACATTAGCATCGGTTTTTTCACCTTTATAATAGTTGTGAACTATTTAAGGAGTAACCGTGCATGACCTTTGTCTTTATAACATAGAGTTGCCTCCTTGAGCATTATCTCTTGCTTTGTGACAATGGGCCATATTGTTCCTTTCTATTACTGTCTTGTAGCCACAGGTTTTCGATTTTGACGATTGTCTAAAATCTCGCTTGGCTAGGCGATTCATCGGGATCGCGATAGTTCAAGACAAATAACACTTGTCTCGGTTCTCGATTCGTGGAAAAAAAATATACACGAAGAGCATTAATATCAGGCAAACAATTCGCCATTGACCCAATAGGATTAAAACTACTCACCGGGGTAATTTTCTTATCCAATAACAGATGGGCGATAAAGGAACATGGTGAATATAAATTCATGATACTGTTTATGGAATACAATTTTCATGCTAGTATTTTGGTGAAGGATAGCTCCAATATGTCAATTTCAGACATTTGTTCACCATAGACGTCATCACGTCTCAAATGTGGCAACGGAATAAAATCAACGCCTTAGCATTCATCTCGAGGGTAACAACAAACTCGTGTTTTACTCATCAAAGATGGCATCCAAAAAAATTTGGGCATCACATTTTCACACATCAGGGTGAGTAACATGTGGTGTCGGATTAAAATCAACGTTTATACAGTCATTTCGCAAGTATGTTTTACGATTTTTCTCATCATAGATGGCATCCAACATGTGTTGGGAGTTCTGGATTATTTATCATATAAAATGACTGGTTTATATGTTTATGGTTTGCACAAGCACAAACTTTTTTTTCCGAAAACGACAGGTTCGAAAATATTAGTTTTACTTTTCATGTGAATCGGTTCTCATTGATCGAACGACGAGTCGATACTGAAACACCAATTCAGCGAAACATACATCACTATATAAACACACTCGGGGAAATTATTATTTAGTCAACCCCTTTCGGTAGCTCTATTTGAACACGACCAGGAAAGATGGTGAGGGGGGTGGGCACGAATGCCTCTTAAAAACCGACCTCATTAGGAGAACGACTTCTGCCTTTATCTTTCCTAGACATCGTATCCAAATAGGTGAGCCTATTTGGGGAAGATTCATAATTTTTCCAACTTAAATGAGAATATATATGATTTTCGCTTTTTATATATGGCAATAATATTAATAATATAGACAATATCTATCTAGATTAACCACATATATATAAACAGGCAGTAAATATATTTTAGGATATATCTAATCATGCAGTAGATTTGATGTTATAAACAAATCAATTTAAGATTATCAATCAATCCATAAAGAATCTAACATATCAAATCAAATCAATTTAAGATTATCAATCAATCCATAAACATTCTAACATATCAAATCAAATCAATTTAAGATTATCAATTAGATCTAATCCAATAATTTACTGGCATATGTGATATTTATATATATGATAATAACAAAAAGATATGATTATGCTAACAAGATATCAATCAATTATCTATGTTTATCGCCATATTAATAATTCTATACATGGTAATTTTAACATGCAAGTTTCATAATCAATAAAAAAATTCACATGATTTTTCGTAATAGAATATTTCATAGATGGTAATATTATTAAACATCATCTTTTCAGAAAAAAAATAATTTGGCAAGTCATAATCATATGTTGGTGTATTTCGTTTTACATACAAACAATTTACTAGACTGTTTCTATCCACACGGTCCATAGTGTATTAACATGGATTAATTCATGCAAGATAGATCATGTTAGACAATAAGGAATAATTTATATGTAGTGAGATTTTATTCCTAACATGCAGTTTAGCTTTTATACGTGAATTATATATTACGGTATATTTATCATGCTTTATTTATCCATAAAATAATACGTACGATCACATATATGGAATAAATTAAGTTTTGAATTCGGTACCTTACATACGGTATGTTGGTGAAGGTCCATATAGCAAAACCCTAAAAAATCCGGATAAACCTCAAGGTTTATAAATACCCAATATCCGTGCGTTTACCAAAAATCTCCAATATCCACGAGCGTATATCCTATTATTCGCGAGCAAAGTGCCGATAACGTGTTGTGTGACATATTAGCTCACATATACATGTATATAGATATAGAGAGACAATATAGAAAGAGACAACAACAAGGTCTTTATTAATCAGAATGTATATGAATGAATGTAAAATACAAGACCTCTAACACTTTTTATATAGATAGAGGGATAGGGTTATAAGCGCATTTGGGGCTACAACAATAAGCATGTTTTTTTTAGTATCTTTTTAACGGTGCCAATCATATTTTGTAGGGAATTTGAATTAGGATTGACACGAGCTTCACTATTAAATTGATGAACCGCTGAAAATGGATTCATACTATCAGCCATTGATCCACTAGGCCAACAAAGTGAAAACACAAAAAAAAACGTATACCATTGATTAACCTGCTCCTCAAACACAAAAACGTATACGAAAAATTTGATAAAAGTTTGAAAACTGTGATATGTTAAAACTAAAAAAACTAATTATTTGAAACCTTGTCAACTAAAAGTTTAAGAAGGTTAAAAAATTGTTTAATATAATCTAAAACTAAACTGTTTAATATAAACGAATTTTACAAAAAATAACAAATCCGAGATTTTACTTAATTTGAAATAAGTAAAAAAAAAAAACATGGGTAAAGGTTTGGATACAACATGCAGATTGATCCACAATCAAATAACTAATGAATTGAATAAATTCATATGGGTAAAGGGGAAAAGTACTTGGTCTAGGTATACAAACTAAATGGTTTCACTATGTATAAAGTATAAACTAATTAAAAAAACCAATTCATATGGGTAAAGGGGGGAATCTTTCGTCTAGGTATAGGTATTCAATAAATTAACATATCAAATTAACAACAAAAATACATTAACATATCAAATTCACAACAATATAATTAGAGAGGAGGGGGCAGTAACTCGACATAATTATAACTCAAAATAAAAGGAGGGAAGGGATATATGGATTTGCTATCAGACTTGGGAGGGTGGGTAAGTAATTTCTAATTAGAAGTGGGAAGTTGAGTTTCTTATTAGGCGCACAAATATGAAAATAACAAAGAAGGACGTGCGAAAATAGAAAATAACAATTGAGGCGTTTTGTTTCTGTCAATTAGTGTTCGTTGTTTTTAAAACCGCTTATAAAAGGTTCTTCTATTAAGGCGTTTTAGCTTAGCGCCCCAAACAAAATGGCCTCAAATACACATTTTCCTTAGTAGTAACAAACTAACAGAATTATTTCATTTGGCTGCACATGAGTCCCAAATCTTATGAAAATAAAAAGATTGTGCAGAACGTATACATTAATTAGTAGTATCATCCATACAGCTGGGAATGTGAGAGATAATTATAAATTTGAAAACCTTCTTATATTTTGTATGGCAGTACCCTCCATCTCTTTATCAATGATCTCAAAACATAGACATATGTGGGTATATAGTATTTTGTCTGGTCTTGTTTCGGTTTTGCTATTAGCATCTTCTTAGTCAGTCTTCAATCATTTAGTTTTTGTTCACATCTTTGTGGCAATTAATTCTTTGGATATATGCTATTGACTATACAACCTATAAATTGTATATCATGGCATGATGATAGTGTGTTTTTTAGCATGGGACGAACTAGGTATATATCATGCACATAAACCGTAACAACTATATATATTAACATCTTTGTAGCAACATATCCAAAGTATGCATAACATTAATTTTAAGGTTAATTGTTGTTTTGTACCCTAAACTTATCACGTTTTGCGGTTTACTACCCACAATTGGTAAAATTTCTAATTAAGGAACATTATTGCCATAATTCTGTAATTTTGTACCATTCGGTTTAAATTATCAGAAAATATGACGTCACTACTAATTTTCCGTCCAAACTTAGGGGTCTATTGGTATTTTGGCTTAATTTGATAGGATCACAAATACATGTACACACCATGTACATATACATACATACACGACAATACACACACAGATATTGATATACACATATACTGGACATATATAATTAGTATATAGATATATACATACATATATATATATATATAGGGGAGGGATCCATACACACATAAAAAAACACATTATCTTTACACATCAATCACAACCCTCCATTTACTAATTTTTAATGGTTAAGATTAGTTCATCTAATAACAATAATAAACACTTAATCTTGACCATTAAAAATTAGTAAATGGAGGGTTGTGATTGATGTGTAAAGATAATGTATTTTTTTATGTGTGTATGGATCATTTCCCATATATATATATATATATATATATATAATACTATTAATATAAGCAAACCCAAGAAAAGTTGAGGCTGCTCAATTTTGCCCAATTTTTCCAAAAATACCCTTACTCTATTTTAATAATTACCAATATACATAATATAATTAATTAATTATTTATTCTCACTATATTTTACTAATTACGGATGTAACCTAAATTAATTAACAATTTGTTTTAACCTCCATAACTATAATAAATAATATCAAATCTGAATATTATGTTAAAAATAAAATATATTACGAGATTTATGTCATTACGCATCTCACACGCAACGCGTGGGTAATTTTTACTTATATATATATATATATATATATATATATACAAACACACACAAACACATAAACACACACACATATATATATATATATATATGGAGATGGGTGTAACGGAGAGTATGCTATAGAGGCGGAGGTGGCCGTGATGACGACGGCATGTGGAGGAGGCGAATTGTGTCCGTAAGTGATGGGAGTCATCTCCATTGTTGTGTATGCATATGTATAGATTTAGGTTTAGATATATATATATACTATTACTTTATGTCAACACCCCTTATGAAATATTGAAACAAGTATTTACAAAAAAAACCCTTCAATTACACAAATTGCAAATAAAATAAATATTAAATAAAACTGGTATGTTACGTTAACTGCTATCACACTTTCAAATTCATTTTAGTTTTCTCTCTCCTATTCTCTCTCCTCTTCTCTCCCTATCTCTCCAATTTTTTTACTATTTCAGGTATGAAAACTTCCTTTTTTTCCCAATAATATTATTGTTATTAATTTATGTGATTTTAATTTTATGGTTGTCAAGTTTATATTCGACTTAATTAGTATCTATGAATATAGGTTACCGTCACAGTAACGCATCGCGTGGACAGCTTCGCTAGTATATATATATATATGTATATATAGAGTCACATAGTGTGCGTGACAGGGTTGAGGAGGATGAGTGAGGTTAGAATTGTATTTTGGTAAAATAAGTGTTGACTTGGCTGTATTCTATTAAATTTTGTAAGGATACAAAATCATACAATTATGGCGATAAATTTCCTTAATTAAAATTTTATCAGTTGTGGATACTAAATCATAAAACCTGATTGGTATAGTGCACAAAACATTAATTAACCATGCATATATTTTATAAAGCACCATGCATATTTTGTATAGAGCCGGCCCTTGTATAAGCCAAAAAAGTCAATCGACTTAGGCGTCAACCAACAAAAGGCCCCAAAATATTTTTTCTTTACCAAATTATATATATACAATTTTTTTTATTTGTAATACAAATATTTTAGTGTACATATTAGTCACACTGGACGCCTGTAGTGTACCGGCTTTTACTTAGGTGAAAAAGGATCACTTTACCGATTAGGCTACAACTTACAATGTAGAAATTTGCATTTTTTTATTAATTGGTTATTTTAAATGTTTAGATTTTACAGAGAATTCTCTATAAGTAACTCATAATAACTTTTATTCCTTCTACATATCCTGATAAGTTCACATTCCTCATATATAGCATTTTTTAATTATTTAGTTTATTTACTAGCCAAAATATAATAGACATATTTTATCTCTATCAAACCCAAAAAAATAATTTTAAATTACAACAAAATAAAAAATAAAAAAACACAAAAAAATTATTAAAAAAAAAAAATCCCAAAACAATTATAAAAAATGAAAAAAATCACAAAAAATATAAAAAAAAATGAAAAAAATAAAAATAATTATAAAAAATGACAAAAAATTATAAAAAAATACAAAAAATCATAAAAAATCACAAAAAAATCACAAAAATTATAAAAAAATCACAAAAATCACAAAAAAATATAAAAAATGAAAAAATCATAAAAATGAAAAACATCACAAACTTTTTAAAAAATTAAAAAAAAAATTATATTTTTTTTGTCAATATAACACTTTTTATACCGAAAAAGCTATTTTTCATAAAAAAAAAACACTTTTTCCATCAAAAAGTGATTTTATTAATATAAAAAGTGGGTTTTCCATAAAAATATGTATTTTTTTAATCTAAATGAGCTGAAAGTACATCTAGTTCAGTCGAAAGTACATATAGTTCGGTCAAAAGCATATGTAGTTCAGTCGAAACTGCATATAGTTAGTCAAAAGTGTAAAAAATTGAGTCGAAATTGCATTCAATTCAGCTGAAAGTACATCCAGTTCCGTTGAAAGTACATACAATTCAGTCAAAAGTAAATATAGTTCAATACAAGTGAGTAAGCATATAATTAAGCTAAAAGTGCATCTGGTTCAGCTGAAAGTACATCTGGTTCAGCTTAAAATGCATCTAATTTAGTCGAAAGTACATATAGTTAAGTCAAAAGTGCATATAGTCTAGTCGAAAATGAATATAGTCCAGTCGAAAGTGTATATAGTTCAATAAAAGTGCATATAGTTCTGTCAAAAATGCATATGTTTCAGCTAAAATTGCATCTGTTTTATCTGAAAGTGCATATGATTCAGCCAAAAGTGCATATAGTTCTGTAAAAGGTGCATCTGGTTCAGCTAAAAGTGCATCTGGTTTAACTGAAAGTGCATCTAGTTCAGTCGAAATTGTATCTAGTACAGTTGAAAGTGCATAAAAGTTTTTTAATTATATTTTTTTGTAATTTTTAAAAATTTTGTGATTTTTCTAATTTTTTATAATTTTTTTGTGGATTTTTTAAATTTTTTTATTTTTTTTTGTGATTTTTTATAATTTTTTATAATTTTTTATGATTTTTTTAATTTATGATTTTTTTTATTTTTTTGTGATTTTTTGTGATTTTTTTTGATTTTTTTTTATTTTTTATAATTTTTTCTGATTTTTATAATTTTTTGTGATTTTTGTGATTTTTTTTTATATATTTTTTTTTCATTTATGAGTGAGGAGTGAGAGAGAGATATTTTCCGTTTTTTTTTATAAAATTTGATTTTTTTTTAGTTTATGTAGTATGAAAAAGTTCTATTTAAAAGAAATGCAAATTATAATAGATATCTATCTAATGGAAATTAAAATTCAAAAGTGTTATCTATGAGATATTAATATTAGATTTTACTCCATAAAAGGCGTCTTTTTTTGCATGATAAAATAGAGGCTTAGGTTCTCTAGACTCAAGGACCGACCCTGACTTTGGATCATTCCTATATCCATATCAAATAGATTTGAGATAAATCATTTTGTAATCAACAATTAAAATCAATGATATTGTCCAGCAGGGCCGAAACAAATTTAAAAAAGTTATATGCTAAGCATTATCTTACAAAGAAAGAATTCTTTACACTCGGAAAAACAACAATATATCTACCGATGTACCGTAAGTAAAGTACAGAACTGTTCTTGATCTCGCAGTCTAGTCCAACGAATATACGAAAAGGAATTATTAGAATCATCCCTTTTTTTTCGCTGCCTGATTCTCTTTCGATCGGTTATGAACTTTGTTAATGAATTACACAGGGCTTCTTATATATATAATTCAAGAATAGTCATGTGTTACATATTAGCTCACATATATTTGTATGTAGATATAAGGAGAGAATATAGAGAGAAACAACAAGACGAAGTGTTTATTCATTAATGAGTGATCGAGATACATCAAGAGACCCCTGACCATCTTTATATAATAGAGGGTAGGGTTACATATGTTAGGAAAGCCTAAGATAGGCCCAATAGATTAAGGCTCAAGTTGGCCAATAATATCCTACAACACTCCCCCTTTGGACGTCTTGATTTCTTCGTCTTCATGCTGTCGATGTGAGTCGAGTTCATTCGCAGTGCTAAACACATAAAAACCTTAGGGTGGACAAAACCGATACCTAGGAGAAACTGTGTAGCCGAATGATATAGGCCAAAATATCATGTAAGTAACTAACCACAAAATAGTGTATCTCATCAAAACCTTGCCAGAGCAAACCCAATGGGAAAATCTCTGATCGAAGGAAAAAGAGTGCAACAATGGTAGTAGTAGGGATCAACCACAAAACAGGTGCTTCATCAAAACCTTGCTAGAGTAAACCCAGTGGGAAAAAACTCTAGTCGAAGGACAAAAGAGTACACAGTGGTAAGAAGTATACAACAGGATACTCCCCCTAATTTCGGCAATTTTAAGTGCGATATGATGGGAACATGTTTTGCTAAAAACCTTGCCAAGGAAAACCCAATAGGAAAAAACCCTTGGTTTAAGGACAAAAAGAGTACACGAGCATGCGACTGGATGCTCCCACTCACTTGCACACGACAGGGTGCGAGAATTTTGACTAAGTAGTAATTAGTGCAGTAAGCATTCACCTGGATGCTTCCCCTCACTTGCACACGACTGGGTGCAAGGATTCATATTTCAAGAAAGAGTACAAGCATTCGAATGGATGCTTCATTTACTTGCACATGGCTGGATGCAAGAAAATCTAACGTGGAATAGAACGAGCATTCAACTAGATGCTCTTAAACTTCATATGTGAAAATTCATTTGGGCAAGAAATGCTAAATAGCATAATCTAGTCATGTCTTTCTTGATCGATAACAACAAGTTGTCGTCAAATAAGACAAATGTTTTATCTGGATCGTGAGACAGAGCATATGTAATTTAAATATGGCTAATACGAGCTCGAAACCATATACACTCTCTAGTCGTCTCATAGAGCACGAATAGATCAGAGTGATTCGCTTGGAGTCATTTCAAGACCTCCAAGATATTGCCTTATTCCTAATAGTAAAGACAGACCATGTTAGGAATATCTCTTATGCGGGTCTGATAAGTAACCGGCATTGGTATAACCGAAAAAGGGTTACGTTAATTCGAGTACCGAAGGAGGTAGGTACACTTGATGAAGCAAATGGGATAAACTAGCCCACTTCCAAATTTACCATAAGGTAAGGCAATGTGTCTTTAGTGCCATTTCGATGGCTGCGTGTTAGCGCGATGCTGTGTCGAGCTATATCATTCACCACAGACAAGATGTTCGTTCTAGTAGATTAGACCAAGTACAATGATGCGCTTATTGTACTTAGATATGAATATCATGGTTCAATATCTCTTTGTCATCTCATCAGGGATGGACCGGGTCTATATCAATGTCTAGTGATCAAACGATCATGGGAGAATCTGACGACTTAGCATCATAATGACTAAAACGTCATAACACCTTCTGGGTGTAATCTGAATCATGGACTTAGATTCAATCTTTATAGGACTCGATCATTAGGCTGAGTCACTACCGTGTCTTCCCAAGATCCTTCATCTCGAAGGCAAATCGAAAAATGGATCGCGTAATAAAACATGCAAGGGCATAATACTTGTTCAAGTATCCCAAGCTAATCAAGTACTCACTTAGACGGGTATACCACATCCGCTCTGATTATATTAATCCATATAGTGAACGTCTCATTTAATTGAGATCGTGTTCCGTGGGCAAAAACTACTTGATTCAAGCATTATGAAGTCACACAGGGACCTTCATCTATATCTCTTTGTCTAAATCCCCATAAAGATAAAACCGTGACCACATTCATGGCTGCATACTCAGTTTTTTGGAAACTACTAAACTGGTAAGGTAGGGGACTATTATAATGTCCATTACGAGGAAATCAACCATCTCGTAATTAATTCCAAGGTGTGAGAGAAGCCTTGCGCTACTAGGCGAGCATTCTACAATCTCATTATTCTCATCATTTTTCCTTACAAATAACCAAATAAACGAACTCGTTTAACATTGGTGGTGTTGGAGCTACAGGTCCGAACACACTTTCGCTAAGGAGTCTACTTGGATTGCAAGTTTCCATTAGGCCAGTCTATTCTATGTTGACTCCAGGCAACGGTACATGGTTCCCTATCATAATTTGCCCATATTATCAGTCGTCACTGAATGTATGAACAAGTAATCAATGACAGTCTCGTTTCGCTTCAAAATCGTCTAAGATATCATGATCGACAGATATTTCGAGATTCTTAGGATGAGGAAATCACACATCTCCTTGCTCCTTTATAATATCGTGCGACAAACGAGTTTCAGTTCACCACCTCTGGGGCTGAACGAATTTGGAACCGGTCAACTTCTTCGTATCTTGGGAAGGACGACAGAATGACGGCCGACGGCAGCGTCCTTTGCTTGGCGGGTTCGGCCAAAACAATGTGTTACGACTGGAACACGACGTCTGATAGGGACGTCTATCCTTGCAAGCATTTTTGCAGCAGGTAAAAATGATCTCGTGACATCTCATAAAGTCATTAAATGCGTTTGACATTTAGTTAGACTTGAGGGAGTCCATGCACTTACTTATCACTAAGTGCAGTTTCGGGGATCAAGCTAAGACTGAGTGGGTTATGCGACTTTACTTCACATCGTTTCTTATCAACGGTAACATGCAAATCTCTCCTAACAATGGGGAGAACAGTCTTAGTGATGTCACTTTCGCATGTCATGAGGTAAAGAGATCGCTTGCCAAGGTTACTCTATCAAATGATAGGCATGGGATTCATAATTGACTTATGTCCACGATTTTTAGAGGTCTATATTTTGAACGCTTTAACGGCTCAATCAAAAAATTAAACACTGAAACACGCATTCATATGAGGCGTCTGGCTCATAACCAGTAATCAACTGGTACGCATTTAGTGTTTTGAGTGACTATGGGCCTCAGACGGACCAATGCAGCAATATGAAATGTATTATGACCCCACACAGAAATATATATAGGTACGTATCACCAAATAACGCGTGCAATCATTTGCAACCGCTTAAAAATTCTGTGAGTCCATTTTGGGTCGGAACATAATCAACATTATGTTCAATTTCAATTCCCAAAGTCAAGTAATACAAATCGAAATTTCGATTCTTACTCTTCGGCATTATCAAGTCGACTAGACTTTTCAGGACAATCCGGATCACAAGCCATCAACTTAATGATAAGACTAAGAGTTTGGAAAGTCCTGCATTTATGTGGACAACAGTAAAATGTGACCATATTGTCGATGCATCAACCATAACCATTTATATTTATGGTCCGTCTTATGGTTGGATAAGTCCACAATAACTCCTTCAATTCTTTACAAGAATTCTACGAGTTCATTTCATGATTTTTACACATACTAGTCTTTCAAAGTGAGCATTAGTGGCATGAATTTTAGATTAATCATGAAATATATCCTCAAAGAGAATCCAAATGCGATGCGATTATAAATCAAGCATCGTCTTTTGACCAGGGAATATCTCATCCGGTCAATACCACAATATCAAAATGCTTTGATCAATCGACGACAGGCGAATGATAGTATAGACAATCATATATTAGCATCTAAATCCTTTATCAATCGACGACAGGCGAAATGATAAGTTAACTTTAAATGATTTTAAAAAATGTGGAAGCAACCACTTGAAAGACATTTCAACTCCTCTAAAATATGCTTTTGGTCGTATTGAATGGAGGCTATGTAAAGAAATTTTAATTCTTTCATGAGCTATTACCAGATAACACTGGTTTTCTCGAATATTTTATAACTCAACAAGGTACGACAGGACCTACATGAGTATAAGACCTCATATTTGACAAATTAATTTGGTTTTACCAAAGATATTGATTTGGAACAACAGGTCCAGAATCGTTGTCACTGAGTACTCTTTTAGGCAAATAGTTGGTGAAATTATGTGATACACTGTTACCCACTATTTCCAAAAAAAAATTAACTACCCCACAAATATTGCTTAAAATTTCTTAATTTAAAGTTTGGTCACATTTGTCAAAGGAATTTGCTCAAAACACTTTAAATTATTTCGAGAAATTTCGTAAACAGGCAAACAATAATCCAAAAGTATGTCTAAATGGAAAAATCATAATCCAAATGGAAAAACATAATCCAGATGAGCGAAAAAATGGCTCAATGATTTATCAAAATCAATAAAGAAAGGTACCAAACTTATTTGAGCCATAAAACCGGGGGTCTCAAGAGTTTCCTTTCAATTATCTTTAACCACATTAGCATCGGTTTTTTCACCTTTGTAATAGTTTTGAACTATTTAAGGAGTAACCGTGCATGACCTTTGTCTTTATAGCATAGAGTTGCCTCCTTGAGCATTATCTCTTTCTTTGTGACAACGGGCCATATTGTTCCTTTCAATTATTGTCTTGGAGCCACAGGTTTTCGATTTTTGCGATTGTCTAAAATCTCGCTTGGCTAGACGATTCATCGGGATCGTGACAGTTCGAGACAAATAACACTTGTGTCGGTTCTCGATTCATGGAAAAAAAATGTACACGAAGAGCATTAATATCAAGCAAACAAATCGCCATTGACCCAATAGGATTAAAAGTACTCACCGGGGTAATTTTCTTATCCAATAACAGATGGGCGATAAAGGAACATGGTGAATATAAATTCACGATACTGCTTATGGAATACAATTTCCAAGCTAGTATTTTGGTGAATGATTGCTCCAATATGTCAATTTCAGACATTTGTTCACCATAAACGTCATCACGTCTCAAATGTGGCGGCGGAACAAAATCAACGCCTTAGCATTCATCCTGAGGGTAACAACAAACTCGTGTTTTACTCATCAAAGATGGCATCCAAAAAAAATTTGCGCATCATATTTTCACACATCAGGGTGAGTAACATGTTGTGACGGATTAAAATCAACGTTTAAACAGTCATTTCGCAAGTATGTTTTACGATTTTTCTCATCATAGATGGCATCCAACATGTGTTGAGAGTTCTGGATTATTTATCATATAAAATGACTGGTTTATATGCTTATGGTTTGCACAAGCACAAACGTTTTTTCGAAATGACAGGTTCGAAAACATTATTTTTGCTTCTCATGTGAATCAGTTCTCATTGATCGAATGATGGGTCGATACTGAAACACCTATTCGGCAAAACATACATCACTATATAAACACACTCGGGGAAATTATTATTTAGTCAACCACTTTCGGTAGCTCTACTTGAAAAACAATCAGGAAAGACGGTGAGGGTGGAGGGCAAGAATGCCATTTAAAACCCGACCACATTAGGATATCGACTTCCGCCTATATCTTTCCTAGACATCGTATTCAAATAGGTGAGCCTAGTTGGGGAAGGTTCGTAATTTTTTCAACTTAAATGTGAAAATATATGATTTCGCAAATTAGCATATTGTAAACATGGTATTAAATAAAATAGTACATGACCGCTATTATTGTACCTATTTCATGATTAATAATTCTAACATGGTAACACATATTGCTAATAAGAAAATTAATTAAGGTTATCAATCTAAATCTACTAAATTACACTAGCAAGATATAACTCATTCTTTAATTATTTCTGCCGTATGTGTATATTTTATTAATGGTAATTACAACATGCAGGGGTGCAATATATTTAATTACTAATTTACCGTATCACATGCAGGGAGGGCAAATTTTAGTTATAATTATACTAAGTTCTATATATATGGTAATCTTTAAATCATTGATTACAGGTTATGTAACTACGTACCATATTAGACATGAATTACATATGTAATGTTCTTTTAAAAAAACCCATCAACTATTAATAATTTGTAATTCATAGTACCAATTAATATATGATATTACCCTATATTGAATTTACAACATTCAGTATAAACAAGATATATTCGGTTACACATGGGTTCAGTAAACCTAGTTTGACTTTTCAAAGTCATTAACAATCACATATTGTTGGAAAAACATGTTTTACATGGGTGTTTCCGAATGGTCACAGGACCAACTTCGAGTCGATATTACATGTGACAATGCTGAGTTGTTAATACTGTACTCAACGTGTTTGAGTAGCCCGTGTGACAAGTTTCGTAACGGTATATCGCATGACCTATTCGGAGAATGGGTGTGAATACAAATTGGCTTCAAAGTTGGGTTCTCGAAAGAGGAGAAAACCTCAATGCTGGAAAATGGATTAAATAAATGGAAAACCAATGAAGGTTATCCCATATTGGAAGATTAAGAGTTAATTTTTCAATATATATACAAGTCCAACCCATGTAGTTGTTAAACTAACATGTTCAGATACACTTAAGTATATTAGTGTATACCACACACGCGCGCTCGCTCGGGTCTCGGGACTCGGGTCACGGGCACGAGCGCGGGTGTGGGCTTGGGGCTTGGGCCTTGGGATTTGGGCAATGTCTTGGGTCTTTGGTCTTGGGTCTTTGGTCTTAGGTCAAATCTGAAAAGGGAGTTTTGTATAAAATACAAAAGTAGTGTAACTTGCAGAAACTGAAGGGCGGATTTTAGGGGTATAACTCACAGAATTGAATGACTATTAATGGCTGCGGTTTCAAGAAAGCCTATAAAAGGCAGCCCTCCCCCTCTCATTAAGACACAACATCAATCACACACACACAAGCATACAACATCATATTCGAGAGAGAATCGCACCACCAACAACTCGACTTGTGGTTCGGTACCGGTTTCCACGTGAACCACTCTGAGAAAGAAGTTGTACCTTGGGAACAAAGTCCCGAGAATCAGAAACCTTTAAGGTGGTTCGGGAAATATTGTTTAAGGGAAACTGCCCAGCAGTTGCCTCTTCTTTTAATTTATGTTTATTTTATTTCAGTACTTTTATCTTCTGTCCATTTCATTTCAGTACTGTTTAAGTTCTGTAATTTACTTTCCAGTCCTTTTAATTCTGTAATTTACATTTCCAGTACTGTTTACTTTTCTGTATTTACTTTTCAGTCTTTTCTATTATGTAATTTTCTTTTTGTAATTTACGTTCCAGTTTTGTAATTTCTTTTATTTACAGAAACAGTCCAGACATTTAGTAATCATACTATTCTGTCTGGCAATTTCTTTTAATTGTCAAACAGTCCAGCAGTTTAGTAATTATACTATTTTGTCTGACAGTTTCAAACAATTACAATTCAGTCCAGCAGTTTAATAATTTATATTAAATCTGTCTGGAATTTAAATTAGTGTAATTTTAATTCTGTTGAGTCAGGAATTGTAATTTATATTCTGTTTGTGAGAAATAAAATTGTTTATTTCCATTTCAGTCATTTGTTATTTAATTTATTATTTTTCGATATAGTACAAAACCAACACATATATACAAGCGAATTTCATAGCAAACATTTTATACATGTGGCAGATTACTAAACATATTTTGCAATCATACATATTCTTTTTATATACAATAAAGGCTAGTTCTATACACAAGTTGTTTAATTAGCAATTAAAACATGCAGGTGTGCGTGGCCGGTAGGTTATATATATTACACATACAAGAGTTTGTTATAGAACACGGGTGGTATATATATATATAGTTTTGCAAATTAAAAAAATATTATGTACCGTTCACACGGTATTTTGGTGAATGTCGATATAGCAAAACCCTAAAAATTCGGATAAAGCTCAAGATTTATAAATACCCAATATCCTTGCATTTACTCAAAATCTCCAATATCTGTGAGCGTATATCCTATTCTCCACGAGCAAAGTGCCGATAACGTGTTGTGTTATATATTAGCCTACATATATATGTATATAGATATAAGGAGAGAATATAGAGAAAGACAACAAGACGAAGTGTTTATTAGTGATCGAGATACATCAAGAGACCCATGACCCTCTTTATATAATAGAGGGTAGGGTTAGATATGCTAGAAAAGCCCAAGATAGGCCCAAAAGAGTTAAGGCCCAAAATGGCCAATAATATCCTATAACAAATCTAATATAATAGAAAGTAACATAAAATCTCTTTTAAATCTTATAGATCTTTTCCAATCAATTATATATTTCTTATAAACTTTTCCCCGCCATGGAGTACTGACTCTTGAGTCCAAATCTTCTACCCCATTTTTCTACCCCTTTCCGTGCCTCTTTGCTTATTTTATCCAAAAAAAAATTTCTAAAAAACTTGAAAAAAATTATGCAATTACTATAATACATGTATCAATACATTCCAATAATTATTTTTAAAAGAAAATCCACACAATTTATTTTGGAATAAATGTATAAATTAGTGTAAATTAAACATTGAATATTAAAAAAATTGTCTAAAACAATATTATGTTCAAATGTTTTAAATTTTGAATACAATATAATATAAAAGTTTATAAAGTTGTGGTATAAGTTGTGAAAATTTAAAAATTGAGTGAAAATAAGGAAGGAGACACGGATGGGTTAGAGAATAGGGGATAAAAAATTTGGACTCTTGACTCTTGGGTTGACAATAGCCAAGGGGTGATGATCAGATACCCCTCTTATCCTTTAATGTAGCCACCCTGCCCTGCCCATAGAAATACCATCCCAAAATAAATATCACGTCAACCCTACGATTTCAAAAAATAATTTATTTTATTAGTATTTTTCATAATAATATATATATATATACGGTATTCTGGCAACCTCTAAAATATTCTTTTTGACAACTACTCCCAAAATTATATATTATTAGTGCAATAACATAATATGATTTTTTATATGCTGATAATATATACTCCCTCTGTCCCTAATTAAGTGTCAATTATTCCATATTAGGTTGTCCCAAAATAAGTGTCCGCGTTTTCAATATCGTAATTATAATGCAACAAATTTACACTCTTACCATTTATATACTTACCATTTATAACTACGACAAAAACAATTTTTAGGAAATAAGTTACTTGCATTAACTTTAATTATGATATTTATAAGGGAAATATTGATAATTTATGTATCAAAACTTAATATCCTTAAAAAGTAGCAATTTATAAGGGTGACATTTAAAAAGTGACGGAGAGAGTAAGTAATACTATAAAAACTAACATAGCCAAGTGATTATAAAATACATTTTAGATCAAGTTATCATTTCGACACGTAACATACAAATAATAATTAGAATAACAGATAGTGCTGAGTGCAAACAAAATTTATAAAAAACTTTTGGTGGTTTGTATTTTAATTGAAGTGAGTATAATAAAATTGTGTAATAGATATTTGATTGTTTGTATATATGTAGTATTTAATATAAGTTTGGTATTTTCAGTTTTTTTTTATATTTTTTTTCTTTCGTGTCTTAATTTTTTACTTTTTATAACTTGATTTCTTAAATTTAACTTTTCTATATTTTTTTATTTATATTTTATTTATTTTTTAGTCAATTTTGAAATACTTAAACTTTCGACATACGAATGCACATGCACTCGATTTTACTGTTATGCCTTTTTTTTTTGAATTTGAAAAGAAAGTCAAAATGGTCAAAATTGAGAAAAAAAGAAAAAAAAAAGAAATTAAATACATTTTAATTAAGAAAACAAGGTAACAAAAATGAAGAAAAGATAGTAAAAAAAGTTTTAAAAAAAATCCAGATTTTGTGTGTTTATACTTTTAAAAATATTATGTGCTTGTATTAATTTTGATAGCCGTATAAATTTGGTGTTGATTCCGCCCCTGCGCTGAAGTGAAGATGTGGGCGGGTACAGACTATATGGCGATATGGGAGAGATCTCCTCAACTATTTTAATGACAATGATTTGCATCGGGGCGCACCCGAAGGTTACTTCCTTTGCACTCTCCTACTTCCCCACGACTTTTTAGTAATGAGAGAGAAGCACTACAATAAAACTAGGATAAAAAAGTACTATATTATTGAGAGAATCAAATATGTCTTTTAAACGTCTCGAATCTAACAATAGGGATAAAAAATTATATATGAAAAATCAATTACATTTCTATACAACAAAAAAAACAACAACTAAGTTTTGTGTCAAAATAGATTTGCAGAGAATTTTAGATTGTCAAGTTGGTATGTGCTTGTCTACAAACAATTTTTTTTAAAAAAATTGGTCAATATAAATTAGATTTAGCGATAAAAGAATTATTTTTGTCACTAAAAACTACTCTTTATGAACCTATTATGATTGTATTTAAATAATTTGTCTCTGATTCATAATTTTCTTGTAGTGTACAATGTTTGTTCAAAATATTATAGTAACTATTGAGATAATATTCATACAATTAACGCATTCATAGTTAATCTGACCCAGTACCAAGATGACGTGGAGGTGAAGATTGCATTGATCTCTTAGATTACGGGGGATCGAGTGGTACTCCTTATGTCTCGATTAGGACCGCTGAGTAGTTGGAGGCCAGAAATAAGGCGTATGAGGAAGATTAGCTATACCAGGAATGGCTGTCAAAACTCGAGAACATTAATTTCAGGTTGGAGGAATTTAAGACCATTCGCGAGAGCGTTGCCTCTTTTGTAAAACCCCGTATTTTTATTTTACTTTATTTGAGCTCCTAATAATTCAGTAACTCATTAAGATAATTTATGTGAATTCGATAAGTTGGCTGCAGGTTGTTTACACTAATGATAATTAGTACACTAATGATCATGGGTTCTTTTAAGAATATTTCTAATCAAAAAATAATAATATATTAATGACCCATTCATTTGAAAATAATTAGAAATACTCGTGAATTAACCTGAAATGTGTCATCTACTTCAATGCCATATTTATTTCTGGAAAAATAATGTTAAATGTATTAGGATGTAGCGGTTACTTATTTCGAAAACATATTCATATATATAAATAACTATTTATGGGGAATGATCCATCGACATTTAAATTTACACCTAAATCTACATCCAATATCAATTCTCTATATATTTCAACATAAAGAGTAACAATGATCAATTAAATCAACTCACATAAGCCCACAACATCCAATAATATGTTATTATCTCACAAAACTTGCCGTATAACCTTTGAAAGAACAAATTTATATAAACTCTCATGTAGAGTCTCCATCTGGTCAAATTTATCATGAATTCTTATTTTTTTTAAGTGTTTTTTGTTTACAAACGAATACAAACCCCCACATTATTTATCGTGTATACAATTTACACAAAATTATATAGTTTGGATATTTTAAAAATGAATATTTGAGACTATGTGTAGATTTAGGTGTGGATTTAAGTGTGGGTTTATCCTTCCCCGCTATATATAGATATAGATGTACTAGTAATGGTTGCCCACGCGTTGCGTGTGCGATGCGTAGTGACATAGATATGATCCCAATAAATAAATTTAATATTTTTTTTAAAATTTAAATATCAAATGATTAAATATAATTAATTAACAATCGTATATAAAGAGTAACATAATGTTTTACTCTTATAAAAAATACACAACGATTTTTTTTTTGAAATATAAATGTGTGGAAAATAACATTTTTTAAGTTATTTATGTATTTGAATTGAGTGATGACATTTAAGAGTAATTACAATATTAGAATGAGCATATTTGTGGAAAATTTGGGCAAAATTGGACAGTTTTAAAATGTTTGAATTGACTTATATTAATAGTATGTTATGATAGTCAGATTCAAGTATTCATAATTCTTTCCCATATTCCATTTGATTGTAAAATCGCATCAGTTGTCTAAAGAAAAAAATTACACTTCCTACTTTTAAATTAAAACGTAACTTTCTCAAAAAGTTCAGATTAATTTTATATTTTTTTAGAGGTTTATGACCAACTGGAGTTAAAAAATAAATTTTATCCATGCAGTTAACAGTAGAGCAATATAAGCGTTGTGTTGTTAGGCAAAGCGGTAGAGTGCTACACCTTAGATGGCGAAAGTCCAGTGGCCGAATACATCACTAGCTTATGCTCTGACCCGAGTAGCATGGGTCGCGTGGAATCACGTGCGAATCATCAAGGACCACCTTGTAAGGCTAAATACTCTTGGTTGACCGATAGACCGTGAGGGAAGGGTGAAAAGAACTCCCATCGGAAAGGGAAATAGAACATTAAACCATAAGCTCCCAAGCAGTGGGATGACTCTATGGCTCTGACCATGTGCCTGTTGAAGAATGAGTCGCCGACTCATGAGCGATGGCTTGGTTAAGGGAACCTACCGGAGCCGTAGCGAGAAACGAGTCATCATAGATAAATTGTCAATGCTTATGGACCCGAACCTTGGTGATCTATCCATGACTGAAGCTTGGGTGAAACTAAGTACAGGTGAAACATGAACGTGTTTATTATTTTTTTGTTGGATTTTGGGGGTTAAAAAACTGAGGAAAGTTTTTTATTCTTCAACTATAAATATCCAAATTGGAACTTCGGGTTAAATCAACACCTTAATTTTGAAGCCTGCAAGTTTTGTACGCAAATCATTAAGCACATAGGGTTCAATGTACTAAATATACTTTTTTTCTCTAAGAGCATGTACAGCAGACGTTGGTGTGTTCGGTAGAGCACCGGCTCTATCGGCAACCATCTATTTCAGTGTAGTCAGTGGCTGTGCATGGGTGGTTCGTTCTCCCATTCGCTACCCTTTTTTCATAGGAAGTGGTCCCTAAAGAATTTACGAAACAGTAGCTGTAGTTTATGGTTTATTAAAAAAAATACGACTATTTAAAATTACAAGGGCTGGTATCCTTATAATTTGCTGCGAGTTCAAAACAAGTAATTAAAATAAAAAATAAAACAAATTTGACCATCAATAATTAGATGGACTAGTCCAGGTAACCGTTTTTTAAATTAAAAAAAATGTTAAATCATTTTTTTTGTTTCAGAAAAAAATTCATAAATTTATTTTATTTAATTCTTTATTATTTTATATTAGACATAAATTGAACCAACACTTCAATCACACCAATAAACTTAATCAATCCCTCTCCTTCCTAAACCAACAATTTAAGCCCACCCCGTAAAACTTCTTAGAGAGACTTGCCAAAATAAAAGTGTAGTATTTATTATTTAATTTCGGGACAGTACAAATTCATTATGCAAGCATGGTGCCACTTTACTAACCTAAATTGCGAACATTACAGCCCCTCTTTGTTTTCTTAACTACTTTACGAATCAGTTAACACATAATCAATCATCAGAGGGTTTTGTTGTATTTGAAGTTATGACTATACCAGAAAGTCGAAAGCACTAACTAGTACTTGACAAAACAATGGAACCCAATGTCCACTCGTTACATTGTCACAAAATTGGATCCACTAGCTTTTCATATAACCTATAAGAATCACCACAGAATTTACAAGAGAAGACTGAATATCCCCTTTTCCGACAAAAGACCCCGAACAAAAATACTAAAAAAATCTAAGGTTGGACACAACTAAGGCAAGCGTTTACATCATTGGTAATTGCAATTGAGTACAAATGGGGAAAACAAAGATGGACACATACAAGTAGACCCCTCTGAAAATAATGATTCAATTTAACACGTGCCGATAACCAATTTAGAGTAAATAGACCATTTGAGGCCATGTTACCCCTCAAGTGGAGAGAGATAACAAAAGGGTAATTTACCCTGTTTTGTCGATAATAAATGTGTTCAAGATGAAATGGGCTCGTATGGAAATGATAACCATGGATGCTTCAAAGCCTCGGATGCAGAAGGGCGCTTTTTCGGATTTGTTTCAAGGAGATGTGCAACAAAATCGATAAAACCCTGATCCCCCATAGGCAATCGGTGCCTTAATGATGTCTTTTTGGGGATTAAATATTCCAGACTGTTCGAGTCCTGATGAAACAAAGGAAAAAAAATGAGTTAATAGTTTATACTAACTAATCAGGTGCATAGTCAAGAGCTCCTACCAGTATGCAAAACTGATTTACTTCTAGAGAACATAAAAAAAGAGTTTTTTGTTTCTGATGAAGCTATTTATCCAGATAGTCATCCGTGTTCTCCTTTTCAACAACCACAGTATGCCGCAAAATGTGAACAGAACCAAAGACCACAGCAATGATTAAAATTTATTGGCATTCGAAAATGATATGATTATCATAATTGTGGAGTAATTAAATAGCTGCTATCACTACTTAAATTATAGCTAATATCACATGCAATGCAGAATGCTAATAACATAATACTCCTGCAATCCACAAATGCTCCTGCAATATACGGCAATGATTGTAAAAACAGAAAATATAAAACCAAATATGACATGTACCTGGTTCCTCTCATAAAGCATGTGATTTTTTGTGAAATATTTGTATGTATCTCGACCTTTTGCAAGCATGCCCTGTTCAATAGAACCTATGATTCCAATCACTCGGGCAAGTAATGTGGCAGGTGAATCATTTTGGAAAAGTACCTACACCACCAGATTACATTTAAGTTGATACAAACTACTACAAAGAAGACATTAATACGTTTCAAATTTAGTCGGAGAAAACATACAAGAGACGCATTTTCTTGATTAACCTCAATTAGCGATCATGATAATATCACCTTGTATCAAGTCTCAACATCTTTCTAAGCTAACAGAACTCGGTAAGGCTATGTACCAAAAAAGGATTGGGTGTTAATTTCTGAATGGAAATATTTACTTCAAAGTTTTTACACTTCGATAAATTCCAGGTTAATATGTTTCATGTACAGAAACTGATAACTTCGTACTCAATGAGTAATAGAAGTATCCCCACATGATAAGCAAATCAAGTTTCTAAGCCTCATAATACGATTACATTAACATTGAGTCTATTTTACTGAGACGAGACAAGGAGACTGAGAACCCACCAGCATAAGTGCACTTTAAATTTTAAAGCAATACACAAAGGTTTATCTTTAATACTCCGTACTTAAGTTTTCCAAGAGTATAAAGATGAAAGAAGTACATTGTCTATGCAAAAACATTTAGTGCTTACAACCCCTTTAAAATACTCTTTGCATGATGCTAGCTAAGACATGATTTAACAGAATCAGCTAATCCAGTTTAGAGCGTAATATTCCAAAGATCAGACTTATTAACTAAGTTCATAAAAGTTTAAGCAAAGTTATTGCTCTGAAAGCATTAGACCTTGAGTTTGGAGCAAAACAGGGGGCTAAAAACACCAGATATGGTATGGGATCCTGATATAAACATGACTGCCTAACTGACAAACATTTCGAAATAGCATATTGAGTAATTACTCGTCTCAGATAAAAACATGTGAACCATGATCATGATACAGTTTAACAACTGGCAAAATCTAGAACAACAAAACATGTAAACGAAAAAAGAAACTCACATTGCCAGTACAAAGCTCAACCAAGATACATCCAAGTGACCATATATCTATCTTTTTATCATATGACAGTCCCAATATAACCTCTGGTGCACGATAAGACCGAGATTGGACATAAGAGCAAAGATGATCTGTTTCGAAGCAACTGCTTCCAAGATCAATGACTTTTATTTCACATCTACTGTAGCTTTTGACCAAAATATTCTCAGGTTTTAAATCACAATGTATAAGACCAAGGCCGTGCAAGAACTGAAGTGATTCTAGACACTGAATTGTAATTGACTGCATATGTAGAATGGAAATCAGTTTTCTTAAGATGAAAAAGAACAAATGGGAATTAATTACAGTTTTATACACCATACTCTCATGCTTTCTCAATTTTGTTCACCCAACTAATAATATTTTAGTCAGTGTACCAGACTTGAAAATTCCTTCTCATTTAGTACAGTTTCGTTACCTTTTTCCATTTGTTTGGATAAATAAAATCAGAAATTTAAGATATCCTATCTGAATATATACATATGACGTCACATGCGATTTTATTTAATGGAAAACGTGATGAGAATGTACTAAACAAGAAAACAAATGAAAGTCTAGTGCACTAATAAACGGTTAATTGGGTATACTAAACTGAGATACGTGATAGTAGGGGTGTAAAAATCTGTAAGTAACCCGGACCAAATGACATCTGTAACTTTACAAACCTGTAGCCTTGGCATGGTAAAGTAAACTTCCCCTCCGGATTCCCTATTAAATTTATGAAATTCGTACAAATTTGCCTTCAGAAGTTCACAAACAATCAACAAATGCTCCTGCATAAAAAATTATTTGAAGTGATAGAAAAAGAATAAGCGAACCACAAAATTACAGACTAGGACAAGGAGAAAACACAATAAAGAGGAAAAACACAATAGAGGATTAAAAAGAACAATGACGAAACTCACCATACAAAAAACCCAGAAATTGGGCATGGCCAGACGGTGGAATAAGTTCCTTTAACTCATATTCCCATTTAAAGAACCAAAAAAGGCACTCCCACTCTCATTTTTATACTCTCAGAATATCATTATTGAAACGAACCACACCTAAAATATATCATAATCTGCCTATTGCAGGAGTTTTAATACGTGAGACAACATGTAAAAAATAAATACACAAGTCAGAGTATATAATTATCACAAATATTAAATACAGTACGACCAAAAGAAGCAAAACAAAATATTCAAAATCAGAGAACGATTATGCAATTGATACGAAAATATAATGAGACATCAACTTGTGCAATGCCCTTAGCCAGTTATAAAAGTACTTCATGACGCAGTCTATAGCACAAGTCTATGTGCGATAACCTAAGAAGGGACTTTATAAAAAGAATGGACAGTTCTGTGAACAAGAAGCCATGCCAGGTGCCACACAGAGTTTCCAACACATCTACAAGAGTTTCCGAATAATCATATGTATATACATATAATATATATTAAATATACATGTGAGTATACATCTATATATATATATATGTACATATATATATATATACATACATATCGTTTTGGCACGACAAGGCACTAATTTAAAAGGGTCCATGACTCTTAAGACAGCAGAGTTATTTCAAATTAACAATGAAAGATTCACTTCCCACATAGCTTTCATCAGTGTATTCTAAAGTACAGCCCTTCATTAAATGAGAAACGCTTACTTATAAAATCATAGGATAAGTTGTGGAGAAGAAAACTGAGATCTTTTTCCAGGTAAGTTTTATCTACATACACAAATACTAGTAAATCTCCATAATCTTAAGACAACAGTTGAGAAAGAAAAGATGAGCAGCAACTACATGAAGAAGCATACTGTACAAAAAATGCAATAATTGATGCATATAATCAAAACACGAAATATTTAATTCCTAGAAAATTTTAGAGATGTGGGCAAAACTTTATGTACTTACTCGATAATAAAAGTAATCATACAACCGGAGAAGATGATACTTGTCGCCAGGATCATGTTTGTTGACAAACTTGAGTAGCTTTATCTCATCAAGGCTCTGATCAAAAAAATCTTTATTGTTTTTTATAATCTTTACACACACATCCATGCCAGTATGAAGATCATGAGCTTGAATAGCTTTGCTAAATGCAGCCGATCCGAGATATTCGGTGACATGGTAGCGCCCAGCAATTACTGAATTTAAAACAATGTGGAAATTTTTGTCTTCCTCAAATCCAGTTCTGAATAAACAAGCACATATAAAGGTGATCAGCAAGTTTCAAATTAGCAGAACCTACAGAACAAGGGAGAGTTAATGAACAAAAAATAGAGGGGAATCATTATTATTTCTTTTTCTTTAATAAAGAAAATGCCAGAACAAGTTGGACGAGGAAGCGTGAACATTACAACACGTTCAAAAAACTTTTGCCCAATAAGTAGATACTGTGACATAAAAAGAGAAAGTTAAAACGTATAGCAAACAGCAATGCTTAGCAACACAAGTACACAGCCATGAACCATATTGTTAAACCATTTCTAAAATGATATCAACTGTAACATCCCACATTTTTATAAGTGTTTTTAATTAGGAATTAATTTATCCAAAAACGTTTTATACAAATTTTACCAAAAACCGGTCACTCGACTAATTCTTAGCCAAAAACCGAAACTCTTCCAAAAAGCTTTACTTTAAAAACCTGTTACTATTTTTACTAATAAAAAGGACCCAATAGATTTGTTTCTAAAGATTTGTTATTATTGAGTAGTATATTAATATTTTTGGATTAAGAGTTAGCTTTTAGAACTTTGGGGACCAAATAGTTCGTTACCACAAACTATCTCAAAACAGTTTTTTTCTAAACACTTTCCAGCCACTTTTCAAAAGCTAAAAACAGTAAAAACAAGAGAAAAGAGAGAAAAGAGAGAAAAGAGAGAAAAAGAAAGAAGAAGAATAAGAGGAAACCACCGTTAGCGGGTTCATACCGGAAGCATCTCCTCTACGCTCTAAGGTAACGGGGGTTATCCATTGCGACTAGACGAGGGTGTATGTTAGGGTTAGGTCTTACGTTTATTGTTAATTGGGGGTTTTTGCCTTTTATCTTAATTATGTTCTTAAATTGTTAATTGAGTTTATTTGTTATATGTTTAATCCACTTATTTGAATTGGAGAAGTTGAGGATTTAGTCGTATTAATTTCGAATTAATGAGATTATGGATGGGTTTGCATGTCTTTATGTATTGATATTGTGTTATTGTAATTGTTGATAAATTGGGTAATTTATTGTGGAATAATGCTGAGTTGTAGTTTATGCATATAAGGTGTTCGTTAAAATGCCTGAATGATATTTTACGTTATTGGAGTTGTTTGGCTAATTGCGAATTTAGTACATATGGTTATGTGTTATGTTGATTGACGTTAAAGTGACGTTTGAGAGTGTTGGTATTTTGTGATGTGATAATTGAATGGTTTTATATTATTGGTCGAGGCCTTGTGATTTAGCTGTAGTGGCAATGGTCTCTGTCTCTCCCTAATTCCGGGGACAGAAGACGGCCGAGGGGATATGGAATGACTCGTCTTACGGACTGGGACGAGTGGCGTGAGAGGTCCCAGTGTGCACTATATTTATTTTATTGTTAGCAATGGTCTATGTCTCTCCCTAATTCCGGGGACATAAGACGGCCGAAGGGATAGGGAATGACTCGTCTTACGGACTGAGACGAGTGGCATGAGAGGTCCAAGTGCGCACTATAAATCTACTTTTATGTTAGCAATGGTCTATGTCTCTCCCTAATTCCGGGGACATAAGACGGCCGAAGGGATAGGGAATAACCTACCTTACGGACTGGGGTAGGTGGTATGAGAGGTCCATGTATGCTATTAATGTGTGTTGAAATTATTTAATTTATCTCGTTGTAGGATATTATATTTCTTTTTATATGTTGATTATCGTAGTTGTTGTTTGTGGGTTCTTGCATTTATGGGATGGAGTGACGGTATTTTGTGGTGCCGTCCCGTCTATGTATGTGCGTGGGACTCACCGTTACAATTTTGTCTTTCAGGTACTATTTAGATTGAGACGTTCGGTTAAGAGCATTAGCGCAGGATCGCATGGGCTCGGGGATTCTTCAATTGCATTTTTTTTTTAGTTAGACCATTTTCGAGGTTGTAGCCTACGGGCAAATTCATTCGTTTGTTATTTTCTTAGCTTTCATAAAACTTGCATTGTAGCCGTGTTTGGCAACATTTTTATTTAATTATCAAATGTTCCTTTAGCTCGCGAGTCTTTTCTTTTAAAATTTTAAATTTTGTACCAACAGGGTTCTATTTCCTTTTGTTTTAAAAAGGTCATGCCTCGATATCCGTTTTTAGGATTTTGGGGTGTGACATCAACAGCAAGTATGAAGGAGAAAGTACCCCAAGTCAGTACGACACGTGCTTTCTGCCAATAAATGGGAGACAACTCTGAACAAGGTTGTAAAAATAGCGTCAATGAAGTACTAGTACGGCTACGTGGTACGGGTACATTACGATATGGGTACGAAAATACGGAAATTCTTAAAATTTCAAGATACGGGTAGGGCCTATATATATATATATATATCCAAAAAAAAATTAAGGATACAACCAAAATGTCTAAATAATGCTAAAAAAATCACAAAAAAAGCATCATCAGACCACATCATATAGTCAATGTTTGACAGATTACAATTTATATACTCTACTATGGTAAAGAATAAATAGCAGCAATATATTGACATTGAAAAAGAAAAACAAGTGTATGTCGCAAGTGGCTTTAATTTAATATTATTTGTGGGAAATTTGTTTAAGAGTACTATGTGACCAACATAATTTAACACTACAAGTTATGTGCCCGAATTCATGTCCAGACTGGGATTCAGATGCTGAGGTGGCTGAATTTCAAAAAATTAAATTATTCCTCTCAAAATTTTCATTAGGTCTGTTAAACAAGCTATTTTTCAATTTTTAGGCCAGAACCAATATTTTTAAAAAAGCAAAGGGGACTATCATTACCACATCAGCATCTGGATCCCCGTCTAAACTTTAGGGCCATTTAGTAAACTTTTAATTTAAGTGATCCCAGAACAAAATGAATAAATCTCATATTTATGGCAGATGAAGACACTAAAGGCAATGTTTGACCCTCTAGATTTAGATGGAGCTGGGATCCTCTCTCCCTCTGATTGCGAACAAGTTCCCCTTGGATTTAGATTTCATCAATTTATGGGTTCCATCATTCTTTGTTTATCACAAAAGTATTCATGTATGTCTTTTGGTCAGAAAGTACGAACAATGTCTCAAGAATTATTTAATTCACAATTACTTACTTTGTTTCTGTTCTCATGGAATATTCTGTTATATCATCACATCAAGTGGGCTGGCCACCATACAAATAAGAAAACCGGATACCCAAATTTAAAATAAAAAAAGGTGACGATATAATGTTTAAGGTAAATCAAGGACTAGGAGCAGACCAAAACAAACATTATTATCTATATTTAAGGAGGATGTATCCCTTGAAAGAAACTGGAATTACCCCATCTATGATATGCAAACAAAGTATCCTAACCTGAGTTATACAGGAAAAGAGAAAAAGGCTTTACCCGAATGAGTTTAATCTACCTGGCCTACTCTTCAACAACAATAGAAATTAATGAAAAGCGAACTACTTAGTTTGAGGAACAAAAGAATAAGAGCAAGAACAGATTATAGCTAAATATCCATCTTCGTGGTTCCCAAACAAACATAGCCAACTACCATCTCCTCCACTTCCCCTCTTCCCGGGGGAACAAACTATTTAAGTGTAAAGTCAGCACAAACTAATTGTCAAATCTTTGACGATCTCAACCAACTAACGGGCCTAAATATCATGTGATACGGAATAAGTACTAACACACTAATGTTTAAAACATAGTAAGTAGGCTTGCATACATCCGGCAAATTGTCTAATTAAATCAAGACTTCACTATTCAATGGTAAACCATTAAGGCAACCAATTTGAACAGAGGTGAATCACTTATGGATTTTGACTAAACGGTATTGTGCATATTGTGCTTGAATACGAAGAAGTTCATAAAAGAAATCAATGGCACGGAGAATTTGAGAGAAATAAATTTGTATACCTGTTTTTCCTATGGAAAATTTTAAGATTAAAAGTTTCAAACTCCTCCTCTTGAGCTTTTATCTGTTTTACTTGCTCTTGCACATTAACAGCCTCTTCATCATCTTCTTCCCTTGCGCAAGCATCTTTTCCATCAGCATCCTCATTTCTATTATGCTCTTTCTCAAGATAACCATAATTTAATATCCTCGACGGAGAAGAATTTTCAGATTCAACAACCCGGGCACCCTCGTCTCTTGAGCCCTTTGTGGAAAAAGATTGACTGCTTTTATTTGATGTTGGGCCCAATTTGCCATCCTTCTTTGAAGGAGGAAAGGAAAAACATCCTTCCACATGACCTCTTGCCTTTTGTTTACTTAATTTATTCTTATCCATATCTAGTCTGTCAGTGTGCTTTTTATTCGAATCATATACTGAATGCCTGGACCCACTGATACCAACATTATTATCATGACAATATTCCAAGTCACCCTCACTACTACCATCAACCAAACTTCCTCTCACCTCACTACCCATTTCAGCTGCATCACTATTAATACCAACACCGATAGATCTCACTGATCCATGCTGATCATCATCCATAAATGGGTCATCAACTCGAGGTCTACCACATTCACTTATACTTTTCCCATTCCCTAACATGAGAAGTTCATTATTCTGAGTAACAAAGCCTTGCCAAACAGGCTCGGCCCGCATTAAATTAAGTTCCTCTTCATCCATCAGTTGTCCATCATATTGAGCCATAAGGTCATTTTCGTCGTTTGTCCCATAAATTTCTGTCACTGAGAGGCATATATGATCATCTGATTTTGTAACTGGATCAATATTTTTAAATTGGAAATAATCTTCCTCGGCAGATGACTGGTCATCATCCTCATCTTTGGCAGGGGTCCTTTCTTCGGGCTCTAATGCACTCTCAAGCCCAGTACCTTTTTCATTGTCACTTGGGTAATCAATTTCATGAGCTAAAAACCAGGTCTCATCCTCAATGGGTTGTCTTGTATAGCCAACATCATCGTCATCGTCATATTCATCAGAGTCCCAATAGTCACCAGATTCAAGCCCATCACCAATAGTTGCAAAGCCAGAGATAACATCAGAACTATCTTCTGCAATTCCCTGACTTATAGAGAGCCAACTTCCTCCTCCAGGCCTTTTTCCTCCTAATATAATTTAAGGGTTTCATCACAAGATGGAAACTACTAATTTAAAAACAAAAACCTCAGAAAAAAGCCATGGAACAGCAGTTGTTGTTGATGAAACATACTTATAAACTTGTACAATCACTACTGATCATCATAATCAAGAACCAATAATACGGAAAAAATATGTTATGTTGTCGTAATCAGGGGGGAAATAATGTACCTATTTGCTTTACTTTTCCTTTTCAATCCAGGATTTTAATAAATTCCCCTAAAACACATTGAAATAAAGCTTCTGTTTTTTAATGTTTGGAAGACCTTCTTATATTAGGAGTTCCGAGGTTGACCCCGCAAGTAAAAAACAAACTATGGTGTCCTGATTAAAACCTAATGGAATATAATTTCAATTACACACTCATCGGAAAAAGTATTCAGGAACTATTAGATACATACTAGATAGGTTTGCATTTAATTTGCGTTCAACTAGTCCAATAGAATACATGAAGTACATTTGCAATAATTGTGAGCACTTAGTACACAAGTCTGACAAAACGGCACACCCTTATCAAACTGTCAAACTGAAACCAGGAAATCAGCATTAGAAGACATTACTAACTTGCTGCACAAAAACGCAATTTAAAAAGGCTATTTGGTGCTTTTAGAGATCCAAAAGAAAGAACAATAAGATATTATGCAGAGTATGAGTACAAGATAAAAGCAAAAAGAATAATAAGATCTCATACAGAGTATGAGCAGAAGATAAAAGCAAACCTGCAGTGTCAATTTTTTGTCCGATGGGCACATCAAGATAGGACCCAATAAGAAAGGCTTTATCAGCAGGATTAATCGTTAACCCAGGTATATCACCATCAAACTTTTCCTCCCAATTAATACGCAATGTCTTATCGTCTGACTTGAGTCTAACGGGCGGCAACCTTGGTAACTCTTCCCTCTGATTCTCAGATACAAGAGCTAAATTTAAGCTGTTGCCATTCTTTTGCTCGGAAATCTCCTGAATCTTTGCCAAGTATAAAGCCCTTCCAACCTCATCGACTTGCTCTTTGATTGCTGCCCTGACGTCACCAATCTCAGCTGTTCTCTTCCCCTCTCTACCGCCATGACTGGTCGAAGAGTCAACTTTAGAAGACGGAAAGACAGTTTTGAGTGAACAATTCTGCCACAAATCTGATGAAACATTAGAAGTCACGTTTGTTCTTGACCAAGGATTGTCCACAAAGTTGTCGTTGGATTGGTTCTTCTCGTATTTACTCTCACTGGTTGCGTTACTATTACTCTCAAGACATGAGGTTCTCGATTTACCATAGACACTTTTTTCTTCTTTGGATTTAGAATGTTTTTTCACCTGAAAATCGTCTGTACAGATGCTAATATCATTTTGGTAACGATCTACGAGAATATTACTGGCGTTAGAGTCCCACGAATACAAATCAAGCATGGTGTCTTCTATGTTTCTAGATAGAGAGAATTTATTCTCAATCGTCCCTGCAGAGGCGGAGATTTTCCTTTTAATTTCGGTTCCATTTCCCACAGTCCCACACTCTATCTCTGTCACAATGAGCTCCTTCGAAACTTCTCCGCTGTTCGGATCACTTTTAGCAAGATTTCTTCCACTGCTCCTACCCTCATCCTCTTCCCCCACTATATAATTGGAGTTTTCCTCTTCAATGGTGAGCTTTTTGAGAAAGCCATTCAAATCAGAGCGATTATTGATCTCACCAAGCAACGCAGCCTCGGCCCTAGAGAATTTGTTTTTCCGAAGAAACTCTAGGATGGTGTCGACTGAGCTCGAGGGCCCCATTATCAAAACCACAAAATAGCTAGCAGCTGCTAAAATCTGGAAACCATAAATCTGAATATCCAAGAATGAAAACTCCATTATCATTAAAGAAAATAAATTTGATCAACATAAAATCATTTCATACACACTTCCACAGATGGTAAAAAGTCATCCTACACAGTAGCTACTCCTACTAATCAAACAAACCTACACCCTCTAAAACAAGAACACATGTAAACAAATGATGCAGAACAAGACCATGGAGGATCTAAAACCTATTTCCATAAAAGATGGAAAAAGAAGGAGAAGAAGAAGAACTAAATTAATTATAAAATAACTATTTTTGTTATTAGTTTTATTTATATTCTTTTTTCATACGTTTATATTTAGGAGCAATGACTACAAAATACAACTCCACAAATTATCTTAACAAAAACACATTTCCCAAATGAATTCGTTTCCAAAAACACTCTTTTTAATACCCTTTTTTGAACTTCATACTTCTTCTTTTTTTAATTTCTTGCCCTCTTTTCGGACTCCATACCCTGTTTGTCGGACTTCGTACCGTGTCTTTCCGACTTCATATCCTTTTTTTCAGACTTCAAAGCCTTTTGTTTAAACTTCATGCCTTTTATTATCATGTTTCATGCGAAGAAATTCATACCCCTTGTTTTCAGACTTTATATCCTTTTTGTCTGACTTCATACCCTTTTTTAAACTTCATACCCATTTTTCCTAACTTAATATCCAAAATTTTCAAAGTCATACCCGGTTTTTTTCCAAGTCAATACCTATTTTTTCTCAAAGTTTCCACCCATTTTTGTAAGCTGAACCCAACTTGTTATGCTTCACTCCCTTATGTTTTAAGTCATACCCTTTAAATTGTACTAGTCACAAAAACAGTTCATCACCACCCTCACAAGTCGTATATAATACAATTGTAAAATTAAAAGTTAAAATAGAAATAAATGGAGGATTTAATCAGTGATAGTGGTCACATCAAATTTAAAAACAAAAACCTTTTCACTGCCCTCGGCTAAAATTTCAATTGGTCAAGATTAAAATTCAGATGGCAAAAACGACATCACGAATCAAATTTGATGCCCCAAAAAAACCCCAATCAGATATATAAATTGACATAATCGGTCCAAATCTCAAAAATAAAGCTCGTATTTACCAAAATATATCATAGCAAAAAAAAAAATCATGAATATAGAAGATAGAGTTTTATCATCACAACAATGGGTATAGAGAGAGAAATAAGAGAGATGGAGACGTTAATAAGAGAGATGAAGAGAGAAAATGAGGAGGGAGGGGAATGAAGAAGGGTGAGTGAAAATCAACAGAGTTGTGAATAACATTAGAAAATGTGTTTCTAAGAATACTTATTTGGTCATGTGTGTTTTTCGTACTTTAATTTAAAAGGTGGTAATTTTTGGTAATTTTTCCTTATATTTATACTAGTAACCCAAGGCACACAGAAATGTGCCACTATAAGATAGTTATTTTTTGGGGGTTTTGAAAGTAGATGGGATCGTTTTTTTTTTTTTACAAAAAGAGTATTTTGGGCATTTTAAAAAAGTAGCAAGGGAATTTTTGGAAAAAAATTGGCAGCCCCAAAAATATTGGGTTTGCTTATTATAATAGTATGATATGATATCAATAGAAGTAACTTTTGATGTGCAGTTCTTTTCCAAAAATGTAATTTTTGAATATGAAATGAGCATTACCACTGAAATTGATCAAATGCAATATTTTCTTCTCCATCCTGATCAATAACAAACGCTTGGTACAGTGAAACTCGATTAATTTTGATGATATAAAATATATATACAGATTTCGGATTTCTTCTTGTCTCTCAGTTCTTTTCTTTACTCCATCATCTTTCTGCCCTCTATCTCAGGTTCTACACCACCAAAGGTCCCTACCAAAGGTCCAAAGGACAAAGAAAAGATCAAAAAACAATAAACAGATGCGTATATTAAATAAACTCTTTTCTCAAGATAACTATCAAGGACACTTATCTCAAAACTAAGAAAGAATCCTCATTTGGCCTTAGCCTTTCCTTCCGTACACGCACAAGAAATCATGATCAAGTGCCTGTTTGGCAACTGCTTTTTTTCTCAGCTTTCTAAAAAAGCTATGGGAGTTTGGTTTTGTACTTTTGTTAGCTTTTAACCAGTTCACTTGTGGGTCGGAACTTGGTGATTTCATTTTAGCTTCCGCAAAAAAAAATAGAAATTTACTCCAAAATCTATTTGTAAATTTACAACTCAATTATAAGTGACCTATGAGTTATTTTTATTGATAAGTCACTTAAAATACAAAAGCTATGGTCGTGCCGAGCACTAGACTCTAGTTTTTTTTGAAGCAAGTGTTCTCAATGCTTTTTCTAGGCAGATTTTTGACCAGAAGAGCTGAGGCCAAACACGCCCTAAGTAAGGTTTTGAGTTCACCCACACTTCTAAGAAAGCAAAATTATGAATCTTACTTAAAATAACGCGACGCTAGAAATCATGAATCTAACTTAGACCTTTGTAGGTAAGCGTTCAACGGAGCAGGGAAGTAACTAGGTGGAGACAGTCGAAGTAAATTTTTTACATGTATTTTGATCAAAATCTTAAAAAAAACATTCCCCACATTATGAAAAAAGACTCGTACAGAAAAAAAATTATATAAAATATCAGCCTCTCCTATTTCTAATTCCTGGTTCCATCACTGCCACAGAGAAAACAACATCATCATGAAGATAGTGCAGTGTGTATGGAAAGTCGTCACATTTACAAAGCTCGAATAGAATTAAAGAACCGGAAATGAGAAAGAAACTCTAACCTAACAAAGCAATGAAAAAGATGCTGGAGTAGTATATAAGCAAGTGTTGTGAATGCTTTTCCTAAGCAGCTTTTTGACCAAAAAAGCCGAGGCCAAACACACCCTAAGTAAAGTTTTGAGTTCACCCACACTACTAAGAAAGCAAAACCATGAATCTAATTCGTTTTAAAAAACGCTAGAAATCATTTAATTTTGTGTATAGAAAGTTGTCACAGTTAGAAAGCTTGAATAGAATTAAATAACTGGAAATGAGAAAAACGGAAAAAAAAAACTCTAACCTGACAATGAGAGAGATTTTATATATAAGGAAAAGTGCGCCCTAAATAAAGTTATGAGTTAATCCACACTTATAAGAAAGAAAAATCATGAATCTACTTAATAAAAGGCAACGCTAGAAATTGTGTAGGTAAGAATATGTGCGGAAAATACAAGATTATCATGAAATTGGTGCAGTGTGTATGGAAAGCTGTCAACCATTAAAAACACAACACATATTAGAGAACCAAAAAGCAAATACCTTAAAATTAAAACTAAAAAATTTGATTAGTTGGCACACCCTTAATTAATAATAGTAGACTGGGGGTTCTCCACTTACAAAAAGCTGGAATAGAATTAAAGAACTGGAAATGAAATGAAATAAATAAAAAAACACTAACTTAGCAAAGCAATGAAAGAGATATACTAGTAAATAAGGAAAAAGGGAAATAGAGAGAGAGAGAGAGAGAGAGAGAGAGAAATAAAAAAAACCTGGAAGAAGTTGTGTGTGTGTGGATCAAACGTTGTTAGAACTTGAACTAGGCACTCTCTCTCTCTCTCTCTCTCTCTTTCTTTCTTTTTTGTCAGTTCAATTTACTACTACTACAAAACAGTTGTTATAAACGTCAAGTGAACCAATTTATCAAGTGGTTAGACACAGCCACATCACATTATTTCGTTTCTGGGCTCAACTCTGGGTTTTCTTTTTCTTTTTTTACTTTTGGTGAAGACACAAAGCTTACTTACCAATCCGTACGATATTGTTGTTAAAAATCAGATTAAATTATTTGCACAGTCATTGTTATATTCATAGGAATTCAAACGTAAATATAATAAAAAAATTTAACAATAAAATATGTTTGACATAAATATGTTTTGTTTCCCATTACATAATGCGATAAAATTTAGAAAATAAGTGCAGTTATGATACAAATATTTGGAGAATAAAAAAAAGATAACAGTATAAGATGAGAAGACTCAAAAGAATTTTGAGAGCTTAAATAGGGATAAAAAGTGTTATTAGTTATTATTTTTTCTCTATTTTTTATGAGAATATGGTATTGTGGTAATTAATAAAAAAGTGTAAGGGCATTTTTGAAAAAAAATGGTAAAATTTGACAGCTCTCGAAAAATATTGGATCTACTTATTATAATAGTATAGATAGTAGTGATGATATGGTGGGTTAGTGTGGTTGTATGAGAATAGAAACGGGATGCTTGACATCCAATTAAGTCACCCGATTAATCATTTTCGATTAGTATTAAATTGGTAAAGTTGATAAACTTTAATACTAGTTTGTTCACCTTTACTATAAGTTAGATATCAAATTATTAAAATACGATAGTATATGACATTAAACAGTGTTTTTCTAATTAGAAAATTGAACGTTTACAAGCAAGGGTGATGGTAGATGAGATACCAATCAGGCCCGGTTTTATTGGTTGGCCATAAGGGTCCAGACTCATGGCTTCCGAAAAATACCAAAGGCCTCCATTTTTGGAAAAAATATGTTTAATTAATTTTATATAAATTATAAATATATTAATCATTGTTTTGACACATGTAAGTGTGTGTTCAATATGATAGTTTATTTAAACTTAGTTATATTTTGCTATCATTCTTGTAGAATGTGGGTTCAATCATTGATAGTTACATTTTTGTATTTATTTTATTTTATTTTATTATTAAATAAAATTAAATATAAATAAACAAAAGAGGTCTCGTTTCCATGAAGGCCCAAGACCTTCGAAACTCTAGCTCCGGCACTGATACCAATTTAGCATGTTTTCCTATTATGTTATAGTCCGTTTGATACGATAAAATTTCCATATAAAAATACTCTATATGGAAATAAATTCACTATGGTTATAAAATAAAATAAGTGCGGATTCGAGCTAGTTAGAAAATAATAATTGATGGTTGATTGATTGTTTTATATTTGGGATAAAGTTTAAAATGGCATAAAATTATTTATGTAATATTATTTGATGATTGATTTAATGTTTTACATTTCAGATTAAGTTTAAGATGACGTAAAAATACTTATGTAATATTATTTGATTGTAATTGGTTGAATGTTTTACATTTGGGTTTAAAAGTATTTCATCTTGATGGTCGGTTGACCACTTGATAATCTTATATATTCTTCATTACGATAAATTAAAACCATAGGTAATCTTCATCAACATCGCAAAAGTGGTTTTGCTTACAAAGGGTGGGGTTATTACATTTTGCACAACTCAACACGATGATTTGAATTTGTTTCTCAACTTTGTATTTCATTATCGATAACTCGCTTTAAACTAAAGAAAGTATATATAATGATTGGTAATTTATGCTTTACTAGACCTAGTATTTTTTTGATAAGTACTAGATTTAGTATTAATACATGTACATTAATCATTTGAATATTGTACATGATTAAGCATATTGATGCATTTTTGTAGTCGAGAGATGATTGCACAGAGTGTTGCTATAGCCATCCAAATATCTGACCCAAAAATATTATCCGCTGATATGGCGGATTAGGTGTACCAATCATGTATTAAGTGAAAATTGTTTTTCAAAATCACAAACAAAATGATTGGTCCATCTCATCCGCCACGTCAGCAAGTAAGGTTTTTGGGTTGAAAATTTGGTGAGAAAAAGCATTTTCCGAGTGTACAATTATATTTGTGTAAGTACATAGCGATTTGAGACTAGACATTTTTTTAATCCTAATCAAGAAAATCATTTCGCATAGATTCTTTTTAACACATTCTTGAACTAGCTAAAGTTTGCTCTAATTATGTTAAGAAAATATTTCATTAGTGGTTTCTTAGCATAAAATAGTTATTGATTAACATGTAATAGTGGTTTCTAATGGAAGAAACCGGATAAAAACCAAATTGAATTACTACCAACCACTTTGGTGGGCGAAAAGGAAAAAAATTTGGAGTGTGTAAAAACAAAAATAGAAGACAAATATAATAGTATTTGATGTCAAATGATATTTTAGTTGATTAAACAATTTATATAATAATTGAAGAAAGCCAAACAAAACCACATTTTTTCAAAAAAAAAAAAAAACAATACACCATATTTGATTTTACAAAAGGTAATAGATTTAGAATGTTGATCAAGAAAAGAAGAAGTTAATGAGAGAATCTAATCCCACATTTTTTTTATTGTGCAAATACTAGGTTTATTCTTACAAAAAGAGGCTAATAAAAAAATCTTAACAACCTATCTAGCCTTAGAAGTCAAAATCAGTGAGAATGAAATTGTAGCTATCTGGGTGCAGATTGAGTTACCAACTGGCCTAACTCACTTTGTTTACTAATTATGCTCAGGTATATAGTTACTGTTATAAATACAGGTGGGACACGTGAACCCCCTGTAGCTCTGTCTATGCATGCATGTATTTGTTTTCTAAATATAAGGGTCTCGTTTGTTTGCAGCTTATAATTACAAAATTATACTTATTTGATCGATGTAGAAAGTTACACTTAATGTTTACTTTTAAGTATGTAGATGTTGTTTTGTGACCTCGTATACTTATAAAGTAAAATGTTATTTGGTTAAACTTGAGTACTTTTACTTTTTTTCTGTTGTAAAGACATTTATATCCTTATTCTTACTTTATATTTACGATTCCACAAAATGATTGAATAAAAACCTACAAAGTAGTTTATAACTCAAATTTAAATTTCTTTTAAATAGTAACAAATTAACGATCAATAAAGTATCGAAAAGTACATGCACTTTATGAAATTACTTCATAAACGCCACTAACGATTTCGTCTACGGTTACTCATGATTCTGCAAATTTCATCTCGAATTTCATTTCTATTTTTTTTATACAGTCGTCATCATTCAAAACAACACTCCTTTCTTCACGGATGTCACCAGAAGTTCGACCCCAATTTTCTACATATCTATTACGCATGACGTCATCATATTCTGGATCTGAAAAATTTACATTATGTCTACGAATAAAGTTAAATCAATGTCATAAAACATCCAATCACATCAATTTGTTTTTTCATATCATACTTTGGCATATCTCTCAAAATTCCTTATCTCATTTTCCACACTGCAAATGTCCTTTCTATAACACTTTTTAGGGATGCATGAACCTTATTAAACATCTCTTCTGCATTGTGTGGTGGTTCTACCTTTCCTAAATACTTGATGGCACCTTTAGCATCCGCATCTGTTACCTCAAAACATATTTTTTCCTAAAATTTGATGATTATGGTATAAAAAATGGCATGCAACAGTAGCCATATAAATTTCCTAAATTTCAGGGAACACAAAATTCACTTTATATATAAGAAATGTATATGATACCCTTGTTGAATATAATAGTAATAAACTATTATGTGGTTCACATTTTTGTGGTTGAAAAATTGTTATGATTATTATAAGATAATAAACAAATAAAAAGAAATAATGTAGGGTTATTATAAGGAAATTAATAAGAAAGCTGAAAATTTGTGTAAATGTAGACGGTTCTTTAAAAATATAAAATATGTTAGGTTTAAGGAAATGGTTAAGGTTGCTGATGCGGTTGCTAAAAAAACCTTTTGTGTTAGGATAACCTGCATCTACAAAATACAGTAAAACCTCTATAAATTAATAATGTCGGGACCATAGAAATTTATTAATTTAGAGAGGTATAAATTAATCGATAAATTAATAATAATTATTTTAAAGAGCTTTTATTGATACGATCAATGTTCATCGAGCGACAATAACAAGTTGCTTTCGACACAGTAAAATTCGTTCGGTTAATGAAGTTTCAATTAATAGATGAAACCATTATTGAGAAATATATTTATGAACTTAAAAAAATGATTGGGTTATCGCAATAAAACGGATTTAAATGGTTTGTTGGATTACACAGGTGAAAATGAAACATGTTCAGAGGCCCAAAACTTAGAAGAAATTATGGATAGTCTTTGGTAAAAATAAAATATGAAGATAATACTTGAATATAATACCGCACATTTGGAACTAGTCAAGTGAAAGTAAACATTTATCGCGTCTATAACTATTTGTTGGTGCAATTCGAAAAGACTATATCACAGCTTTTGGATACAATTAGAAAAATTAGGGATGAGATTCAAGTAGATTTAAATTTTAAGAAAAAGCAAATGACTGCAAAGTCATACTTCACTGACTCGTCCTAGTAATGTTTGTCATTTTGAATAATTATTAATTTATAATTTTGGTGGGACCAATATTTATATAATGATTTTCAGAAAATTTATTATCTTATTAATTTATCGAAATTGCTGATTTTTTACACTGGTACAAGTCGGGACCGGAGAAAATTATTATTTTAGAGAGTTTATTAATTTACCGAGTATTAATTTAGAGAGGTTCTACTGAAATATTTTCCTAAAAATAACAAAAATACATCTTATAAAAATTATTAATTTATCTCTCCATGCAAATTAGCATTTTTTAAATATATTTCATAAACTACATTGTAGAAAATTCGAGTGTCATGCATGTTGCCCTCCTATCCATAAGAAATTGACGTAAAACACATATCAAAATCACAAGCCGCAAATATATTTGTTGTGTAACATCATTTTCTGTTGTAGTAAGGATAAGATTTATTTGGTTTAGGTCGTACAACAACATGTGTACCATCCATAGCACCAATGCAATCCTGAAAATTAGAAAATAAATATTAAAGACTTTTTTTTAAAAAAAAACGATACGAAACAACCTTAAAAATACGGTATTTTTGATTATTCTGAATATCATTTTGATCTCTTGTTGGCTTGCAATAGTTTGTTATAAGAGTATCTTGACAGCTTCAAGGATCGCATCAAAGTATCGATAAATTGTTTCACATGAATATTGAAATTGTTCTTCGGCTGTTCGAAATTTGGACCCTCCTCCTAGTATATAAAAAAAAAAATCTGACACTCTACCCAGCACGTATAGAATTATAATGAGATGGGGCACGAAATCCGTATATGTTAATCAATTCATCGCATAATTTTAAGAAAACATGTTTGTTAATCCGAAATTCTTACTGAATACGGGCTGGGTTGCCGTTGAGTAATTCAACAACCCAACTCTGTCCGGATAAAGCCAAAGTCCGACAAGGAGTATTGTTCAGGAACGTACGTGCATATGTGTTAACACTTTTGCTCGCTGCATATAGTAACATCTGATTTGTTTGCATTATTTGACCAAAAACTTGTGACACATATGTGTTGTCATTTTCTTGTTCTTCGTTTTATTCATGAAGATTCATTTGTAATGGTAATGAAAGAAAGTATTGTGAAATGAAAAAAAGTTTTATAATGAAAGAAATTTGTATCTCTATATATATCCCCACAATGCAAAACCTACATCGAAAATGTAAAGAGCTAGGAAAAAACAAATGACAACATCTTATCATATGAGAAATAGATATGTGTGACGATAAGGAAAATATGAACAACCAAATAAAAACAAAACATACTAACATGTACATATATCTTGTTTCATTACAACAACTAAGCAAAATAATATTTACTACAACTTCGAAATGTTACATTTACAACGTACAAAAAGATATACAACAGATTAGCAGGTATCAAGATAGGTAACATACAAAACCCCACTATCATGTCTTGTGACGTTTTGAGCAAATTAATAAATACGAAATACGACAAGACCTTACTAATTATACAAGGATTGAACATATTGCAAAATACTAAAGACCATGACTTTTAAATAGAGGAACCACCTGCATTAAAGCAAAAGGATGACATAAGTACATTGCGCTTTTCTTGTTTAGTTTCCAACCAACCTAAGCGGACCTCATCGGAACGCAACTTCATAAATAATATCCTAGTACCAAGAATAGACATAAAATAGGCACTTAACAAGTACAAATGACTACCATATATCAATCCCTGTAAGTTATTAAGTTTATTAATGCAATCATCAACAGTGCCGTTGCATGTATCATAATAATGTTTCACTTTAACTTTATTAGTTTGGTTTTTACAGCGCTAACTATACGCTCTAAGGTGTTGTTGAAAGAGGCAGCTGGGGATAGGTGAACGCGTTTGTTTTTGGGTGCATTATTTCCTACGGATTGATCAACTATTTCATGAACTCTCTCACTTGACGATGCAACATATGATTCTTCAGATGGAATATTAACTTCTGGAGTAGTGTGATGTTGCTCCTCCTCGATCCTACCATCTTCATCAAATGTGAATGCGAATTCCAAAAGCTCATCATCAACTAGTTCAGATACCGGCATATACTCAGCAGGTGTCCATTGACACACTCCCGTCAGAGTTCTTCCTCCAAAAAGAATGTCATTCAATTCGGGATGCTCAAGAGCCTTATCCTTGAACTTTTTGCAGACTTGTATTTATGTGAAATTTGAAACCAATAGTTAACTTTACTATATAAGTAGAAGAACCATATATTTTGTTTCTATATTCAAAAACAAAGCCAGGTCCATAAGTATAGAACAAGAAAGTTTATTAGAAGTAACACATAAGAGGATATTTTTTTTTACAATTTCGTTTCTCTCCTCAACTCAGCAACTTGTTTCCCACTTTGTCTTAATTTTACTAGACATACGTATAAACTGATATTCAATTGACATGTTCAATTCAATACACAAATCTCAAAGTTGATGAACATGCATATTCATTGTTGAGCTATTAGCCTATAAACTACTACCACAACATGGTGAAACAACCAATATTTATGAAAATACTTTATAATTATGAAAAGTATAATTTTAACATATTTTCTTAGTCAGTCAGAAAAAAATAATTGCTTGTTTGACTTTCAGAAATTTCAGATTCAGAAATTTCAGATTTCTCGTGTCGGTATTGGATAACTACATGAGATTATCAAAATTATCATAATATTGGGCACTATTGTATATGTTTAAAAATTGCTCAAATTTATCCAGAATTTATATGTATAAAAATGGCTCAGATTTATCCATAGTATATATTAATACTTGTGTTCTCAACATAGGATATGTTTGGTAACAGATTGTTTGGTCAAAAATCAGATTTTAAAAATCTGTTTTGAAAATCAACTGAAAAGCTGGATTCTAAAAATCTTGATTTTTTGGATTTTTCAGGCTAAAAATCATATTTTAGAAACTGAATAATCTGACTTACGGGGTTCACGATGGTGGAGGAACTGGGTCGGAAAAAATAGAAATTCGAGTTGTAAGATATCTAATGAAACCGTCGCTGGAATTGAGATCTTATTCAAAGATAAAGATATCAAATATCTTGAGTTTCTTTTTGTATATTATATGGATGATCCGATTCGCAAGGACTATGATTGGGAATTGTTTGATCATCTTTCTCTGAGAAAGAGTCAAAATAGAATCAACTTGAATTCGGGACCATTATTTGAAATCTTAGTGAAACACTGGATTTGTTATCTCATGTCCTCTTTTCGTGAAAAAATACCAATGGAAGTGGAGAGTTTCTTTAAACAACAAGGGGCTGGATTAACGATTCGATCAAATGATATTGATTATGTTTCCCATTTCTTCTTGAGAAACAAGCGGGCTTTTTCTTATAAAATTGTGCTCAATTTGATATGTGGAAATTCCGACAAGATCTCTTTGTTAGTTGGGGGAAGAATCTAGACGAATTGGCTTTTTTGAGGAATGTATCGAGAGAGAATTGGATTTGGTTAGACAATGTGTGGTTGGTAAACAAGGATTGGTTTTTTAGCAAGGTATGGAATGTGTCGTCAAATATTCAATATGATTCCACAAAATGTAGTTTAGTTCAGTTAAGGGATTCTAACCAATTGAAAGGATTTTCGGATCAATCTAGAGATCATTTGGATTCCATGAGTAATGAGGATTCGGAATATCACACATTGATCAATCAAAGAGAAATTCAACAACAAAAATAAAGATCAATTCTTTGGGATCCTTCCTTTCTTCAAACGGAAGGAACAGAGATAGAATTAGACCTATTTCCGAAATGCATGTCTAGATATTCCTCAATTGTCCGGCTATTCACGGAACGTGAGAAGCAGATAATTAATCATCTGCTTCCGGAAGAACTAGAAGAATTTATTGGGAATCCAACAAGATACATTTGTTCTTTTTTCTCTGACAGATGGTCAAAGCTTCATCTGGGTTCGAATCCTACTGAAAGGTGCACTCGAGATCAGAAATTGTTGAATAAACAACACGATATTTCTTTAGTCCCTTACAGGCAATCGAAAAATAAATAAATGGTTAATATATTCAAGATAATTACGAATTTACAAAATACCATCTCAATTTATCCTATTTCATCAGATCCGGGATGTGATATGGTTCCGAATGATGAATCAAATATGGACAGTTCTAATAAGATTTCATTCTTGAACAAAAATTCATTTTTTGATTTATTTCATGACTGGAACATGGGAGGATACACGTTCCACCACAATTTTGAATTAGAAGAGAGATATCAACAAAATGGCAGATCGATTCACTCTATCAATAACTGAGCCGCATCTGGTGTATCATAAGGGATTTGCCTTTTCTACTGATTCCTGCAGATTGGATCAAAAAACATTCTTGAATGAGATATTCAACTACATAGATGAATCGAAAAAGACATTTTTATTGGCTCTACCTCCTATTTTTTATGAAGAGAATGAATCTTTTTATCGAAGGATAAAAAAAATGGGCTCGGATCTCCTGCGGGAATGATTTAGAAGATCCAAAACCAAAGAGAGTGGTATTTGCTAGCAACAACATAACAAAGGTAGTCAATCAATATAGATTGATCCAAAATCTGATTGAAATCCAATATCGCACCTATGGGTACATAAGAAATGTATTCAATCCATTGTTTTTAATGAATTGATCCGATCGCAACTTCGAGTATGGAATTCAAAGGATACTCTGAATCATAGAACTATAATGAAATATACGTTCAACCAACATTTATCGAATTTCAAAAAGAGTTAGAAGAAAGGGTTTGAACCCCTTGTTTTTATTTCTCGAACCGAGAGATCCATGAATCGGGATCCTGATGCATATAGATACAAATGGTCCAATGGGAGCAAGAATTTCCAGGAATATTTGGAACATTTCTCTTCTGAGTAGAAGAGCCATTTTCAAGTAGTGTTCGATCGATTACGTATTATTCAATTGATTGGTCCGAGGTTATCGACAAAAATTTTTTGTCTAAGCCACTTCGTTTCTTTTTATCCAAGTCACTTCTTTTTTTGTCCAAGTTTCTTTTCTTTTTGTCTAACTCACTTCCTTTTTTCTTTGTGAGTTTCGGGAATATCCCCATTCATAGGTCCGAATGATAAACTCTGCAATCAGTTGTTAGAATCAATAGGTCTTCAAATCATTTATTTCAAAAAATGGAGAGCCTTCTTATTGGATGATCATGATACTTCCCAAAAATCAACGGAGGAATAATATCACCATTTTTGTTCAATAAGATACCAAAGTGGATGATTGACTCATTCCATACTCGAAAGAATCGTAGGAAATCCTTTGATAAAACGGATTCCTATTTCTCAATGATATTCCATGATCAAAACAATTGGTTGAATCCCGTAAAACTGTTTCATAGATGTTCATTGATATCTTGTTTTTCTAAAGCAAATCGACTTTGATTCTTGAATAATCCACATCACTTCTCCTTCTATTGTAACAAAAGATTCCCTTTTTATGTGGAAAAGGCCCGTATCAATAATTATAATTTTACGTATGGGCAATTCCTCAATATCTTGTTCATTCGCAAAAAAACTAGTTTCTTTGTGCGTCGGTAAAAAAAAACATGCTTTTGGGAGGAGAGATACTATTTCACCAATCGAGTCATAGGTATCTAACCTATTCCAACCTAATGATTTTCCACAAAGTGGTGATGAAATGTATAACTTGGACAATTTTTTCCATTTTCCAAGTCGATCCGATCGTAGAGCTATTTACTCGATCACAGATATTTTTGACACCTCTAACAAAGGGACAAATAGTCAATTTTGAAAGAATTTACTGCCAACTTCTTTCCGATAGGAATCTATCTGATTCTTAAGGGAAAAACTTGCATCAATATCTCAATTTCAATTCAAACATGGATTTGATTCACATTCCATGTTCTGAGAAATATTTACCATCCGAAAAGAGGAAAAAACAAAGTCTTTGTCAAACAAAATTCGTTGAGAAAGGGCAGATGGATAGAACATTTCAACGAGAGAGTGCCTTTTCAACTCTCTCAAAATGGAATCTATTCCAAACATATATGTCATGGTTCCTTACTTCGACATGATACAAATATCTACATTGATATTTTTCGCTACTTTTTCAGACCTATTGCCGATACTAAGTAACAGTCAAAAATTTGTATCCATTTTTCAAGATATTATGCATGGATCAAATATCTCATGGCAAATTCTTCAGAAAAAATCGTATCTTCCATAATGAAATCTGATAAGTGAGATTTCGAGTAAGTGTTTACATAATCTTCTTCTGTCCGAAGAAATGATTCATCGAAAAAAAGAGTCACCATCGACACATCTGAGATCACCAAATGTTCGGGAGTTCCTCAATTCAATCCTTTTCATTCTTCTTTTTGCTGGATATCTCATTTGTACACATCTTCTCTTTGTTTCCCGGGCCTCTAGTGAGTTACAGACAGAGTTCGAAAATGTCAAATCTTTGATGATTCCGTCATCTATGATTGAGTTGCAAAAACTTCTGGATAGGTATCCTACATCTGAACCGAATTCTTTCTAGTTAAAGAATCTCTTTCTAGTTTCTCTGGAACAATTAGGAAATTCTCTAGAAGAAATATGGGGTTCAGCTTATGGCGGCAACATGCTATTTGGGGGTGGTCCCCTCTATAGGGTCAATTCAATACGTTCTAAGAAATAATATTTGAATATAAATCTCATCGATCCCAAAAGTATCATATCAAATCCCATCAATCGAATCACTTTTTCGAGAAATACGAGTCATTCTTGGATAAATGATCACTATGAGTCAGACATAATAGAATTTGATCAATCTTTTTTTCTGTCGTTAAGGTAGAGAACTGAACCAAGAATTCTCTTTCTTCATCATCAATCGAATCAATGTTCGCGACCCAGGACTATTTTATCATCAATCCAATCCCCGTTCCAGAGATTTTTAAAATCTAAAATGCAAAAATCCATTAAAAAATATGTTGTCAAATGGACCCATAGACTACTGACGTGTAAACGCAGTAGTTATGAAGTTGATAACAGTGCAAGGTCCATCATGGTCAATTTTAAACACTTTCACACCCAAAATAAGAAAAAATATAATTTTGTTATCACTATATTAGTTTTGAAGTTGGTAAAAAAGCAAGGTACATCTAGGTCAATTTTAAATATTTTCAGGTCATTACTATATAAGAAAAATTCTACTTTTTTTAATCTCTATATTAGTTTTGAAGTTGATAAAAGAGCAAGGTCCATGCAGGTCAACTTTAAACATTTTTAGCCGAATATATATGATAAATATTCTAAAATAAAATCATAAATTTTTTAAGTTGATTAAAGAGCAATGTCTGATCAATTGTAAACATTTTCACACCCAAAAATAAGAAGTTCTCTACTTTTTTTTATCAAAAGATTAATTTTGAGTTTGATAAACAAGCAAGGTCGGATTAATTTCAGAAAAACTTAGGCAAAAAAAAAATAACTTTTTTTAAATCACTTAAATCCCACCTTACTAAAGTTAAGTAATCCGATTTAATCACAATAATTAATTAGATCAAAAACAAAGCAAAACCCACAAATCCAAACAAAATATAAAGCATAGTACCCATTAAATAATAATCTAAAAAACGAATTAAAAATTACCAGATCGATTAAAGATAAAACAAACAAATAACAATCAATATAATGTTTTAAGAGAAATTAAATAACCTAAAAGAGATATACCGGTGCCTTGAATCCCTAGAGAGAGAGACACTGATGATGAATAAGAAGAAGGAGATGCGTAAGGATTTAATTAAATTACTATTAATACTACCATTATTATTATTATTATTTTTATTATTATTATTTGTAATAAATAATTTCTCTTAATAATTGGGGTAAATGCAAATAAATGAAATAACAAATTATCAATTTATACAAGTAAACCCTCATTAACTATCAAACTTAAAAAATGCCAAGAACTTGAAAAATATGCAAAATCTAGACAAATTAATCTGGAAGGAGCCATTTGAGATTAATTCGGCAGCATGCCAGATTGTTTATTGTTCGAGTGGAGATTAATGAGATATTGATTTTGTGATCGAATTTGGGGGAAATTATGGTTTTTTATTTTATTTTATTGTGAAGACTGGGAAATTATGGTGTTTTAAAAGATTGGGTTTTGTTTGATTGAGGGGCACCAGACTCTACAATTTGGGGGCGTTACCGGCGGGACTGCCCTACGTTTTCATAATTCGGAATGATTTTTTGGTTATAAAATAATGCTCGGATACCAAATGTAAGTTTTTACTTTTAAGGAAGAACATAACCGTTATGTTTAATCTTTTAATGAGTAACAAAAAGATGAGACTTGAAAGTTTAGTGTTGAATAAGAAATCATTCTCAAATACAGTTGAAAATGTATTTACTCTATCTTTTTGTTTGGACGATGGCTGTCCGAAGCCGCCTAACTTTTATTTTTTTGGTGGGTTGCCTACTGGTGAAATTTTTTATTTTGTCCATTAAAAAAAAAGCATAGAAAAAATATAGTATAAAATTTAATTTTTTCCAAAGCATATTTGTCATTGGGGTGGTTTTCCCGGTCCGCTTGGACTGTTTGCACATCCTCAAGGCCGACTTTGGCTGTCCTGCATCAATTAGTATCATAGCTTAGTGTTGAATGATGTTCTTTGTGTGTGGTTTAATTATGCTTAATTTGGACAACTGTAAAATTCCTCACTAAGAGCATATGCATCTCTAACGCTATATCATATTTTTCAGTTGAATATAGTGAACAATGACAAAAGTTTAATTCATATCATCTTATTTTACATTACTCAAAATATAAATTCAGCTAAATGATTCTTTAGATATAAGCAACAAAACTCATTCTTTAGCAACAAAAAATTAATAATATTTGGTTATGATAGGAAAATGTGTATCAGCAATGGTTTTTTAACTATGAATCTATGAAAAACTTACAGAAGATGCATCATATATATGAACAAGTTCGAACTCTACCGTGTTTAACAAGCTAATAACTATTGAACTTATAGCTGAACATTTACATATAGACTTATTATGTTTCTAAAATGGTAAAAGAGATTATAAATACAGAACCACACTTTCACTCGTTCATATTCCGCATCAGTCTTACGGGTTTTTTGGTTGCAATTAAAACTCCAGCGTATTGAGGAATCTATCTCACAAATTGTCATATGACACGACCAATCTGGTTGTACTCAAACCAACTGTAGAACATTTTTTTACTCACAATTAAAAATCTGCTATTCAAAACCTAAATATAACTATAAAACCCAATAAATTTACATGAGACTCCACATACTATAGCAAGGTCATCCCACCAATGTTCAGCTACATCAATTGTTCCCCTCAAAGGATCCCATCTTAGTCCTGTTGTGATTTTTTGTTCTACACACCAAGCGGTGTAATCTTGTTTCAAAATATCGCATTTGTTTCTCATTTGCTTTTGATCATAATAGATTTTGATACTATTATAAAACGATTCGAACAACCCATCCCACCATTTGTTAGTTAGGCATTGGGCGCCTCTATTACCCTTTCTAATTTCATCAACACATGTTTTGAGCAACACCCTAGTGTTGTTACTATCCCATTTGGTGTGAACCCTTCCGATATAGTTATCTGGCTTCCAATATTCATAGGACCTCCTTCTCTTGTTAGGAATGGCAAGTTGAGTTGAATTTTTGGCTATCCTTAGTATGGAGTAAAAAAGTTGATTTGCTAGAAAGAAAAACGTAAACCTCAATAAGAGATGAGAAAAATATTATTTTCAAAAGTGATACTAAAAAAATCTTGTATTTAAGTTTTTTTCTTCAAAATTAACATGCCAAATAGATAAAAACACGAATCAAATCAACTTGTAAACTGAAAAGGCTATAAAAAAAATATCGTCTAACTAAATATTAATTAACCTTATGAAAGTATTTAGGAAAAAAGAAATATGAAAGGGGAACAATAAACTCAATAAAAGAATTTTCAAATATGCATATTAATTAGCAACCTATATAGATCAATTAGTTATTATTGATCAAATGGGATGATGAGGATAAACTTGATGTAAAAAAAAATGTAAACATATACTTTTAAGACTCAAGATCAAATTAAAGATTATATATCTCTATTTGAACAAAAAGTAAAGAAAAATAATTTTTCCCCAAAAAATATTTTAGGTGTACCCATAAATTCGTCACTTACTATTGAATTATCATAGATGTAGAAGTAGTTACAATTTTTAGAGGGGAGATTAGCCGATGTAAAGTTTGATCTTTATAAAGAAATGGATGAAGGGGTCGAAACCCACATAGTTAAGTAAGAGAGAGAAGAATCGTGTAGGAGAAGAGTGCTACAATTGTTAACTTTAACTTTTTCCACATAAGTATCAAAACTGATACTTAAGATAAGTTTACTTTTAGTTGAAATACTTTTTATTTAATTATCTTATTATTACACTTCCAAACATAATTTTATACTTTTATACTTTTAAGTATAGTTAAGTAAAAGTAGACTTGAACCAAACAAGCACAAAATGTTTAACTAAATTTTCACAGATTCATGTGCTTCTTTATATAAGTAGTTTACATTTGATAACTTGTAGCTAAGAAAGCGAGCATGCAATCAATGAAGACGTAGATGATGGCATATAAACTAGGGTCGATGTCGATGATGCCGAATTTATCATCAATTTTTTGAGTCAAAAGTGATCACTTTGTTATTATTTCTATTAGTTGTGAGTTATCAGTAGGACTTACCATTAGATCATGAATGCATTTCTGTCACTCTTAATCTGTTTTAGTTTTTGTAAATTTGTACATAACTTGGATGTTTTTTTTCATTTTATTCATCATATTATCTTATATATCTTACTTTGCATTATTAAAAAACATTGAATACAATTCTTGTATATTATTTTAATTAGTTGTTTTAATTATTATTTGTAATAAATCAACAACAATTTTTCGATGGCTAGTTTATTCATTTATAATATTTTGTAACTATGGAAGATCAATTTGTCGACAAAATTAGTGACGGGTGTTGCGACGGAATAACAACGACTACACTTTTTTTTTCATTTCCCAACAATACCTATTAGCTACGGCTTCACTGTCGCTATTGTGTTAAAAATATTAGTGACATACCTTTTAGACTGACACAAAATTCCCCAACGCTCATTTTAGGGACGGCATTGATACACTCGCCGAACCGTCACAAACTCTCTATTTAGCTACGAATGGGTGATGAATTTGGTTGTCTTCGAATTGTACTTATTTTGTAGTTCTTTCCAGAGTAAACCCACTGAAAAAAACCTATAATCGAAGGACAAAAAAGTGCATGTTGGTTATAAGTATATAACTGATACTCCCTTGATTTTGGCAATTATCAATGAGAGTGGAATTAGAAATGCGTCTCTTTAAAAACCTTGTCAAGGTAAACCTAGTAGGACAAACTCTTTAACTAATGGAAAAAAAAAGTACACAAGTATTCGTCAAGATACTCCCCCACACTTACAAACGATTGGGTGCGAGAATTTCCACTAAGTAGTAATTAGTAAGGAATAAGCATTCTTTAGGATGCTCCCCCAACATGCACACAGCTATATGCAATGATTTCTTATTCCAAGAATTAGTACAAGCATACGTTCGGATGCTTCATTTTACTTGTGTTAGTACCTATTTCGTAGTACCTAATAAACTCCTTTTATCATCATTATATTGGCAAATAAAAATTAGCATTTATGATTATCAATAATGATTTATTTCACTAACGGTTTTGCTTACATATGTGTAAGTTGGTCGAATATCCTTTAACTTGCACATTCCGTTGCAACTGGCGAATGCAACTAAAGTGCACAAGGACAAAGTTAGAAGATTCTATTTATGAAGATTCTGCGATCGGACAAATGATACTACTTGCGAAATTTTAAATGTAAATATACGATGAAAATATGAATCGTATCAAGAGAAGATAATCACCCAAGATTTAAACGAATTAAAGATCAAGATAAATAGAAGATATCTACATCAGTTGCAAAGTGATTATTTGATTTTATTTGTTAAGATATCCTTTTGTAAGCGTGAGATATAAACGCATAACTTGGTTTTAAAAAAGACAATTGAAAACTCTAATTGCTTATAAAAAATACGTAGAACATATTTGATTTATGCTTGATAGCAAAACAATCTGATAAAATCAATGTACATACAAATCAGAAATTCACAATGAAAAAAATCAATACGAATTATAGGAAATTAAAGCTTACACTAATGTGGCCCATTGAGGATTTTGCATCATCCACGCCATGAGAAAACCCTAATATTTGGTTGGACACAAACATTGTTTCAATTTAGATATAAGGGGAGATGAAATCGCACATTGCGCAAAACTTAATATTCAGGGGAAATGGTTTCTAATAGTTACTCTGTGTATGTGTATGTAAATGATTGTTGTATATGTGTGTGTTTTATAATTTCTTATATTAAAATATATAAAAAGACTATTTTGTCAACGGCCTAATTTTGTTATGTGGCTTAACTTTTGCTGACATAATGGACAGAGAAAATTAAATGGACTGATATGGGTAGTATGGTGACTAAATTAGGAATTCTAAAAGTGCAATGCACCAATTGTTAAAAACTGATACTCTCCCCATTTCCAAAAAAATGGTTCACGAATGTTTTTCTGAAATATTAGGAAATGTTGCTAATAGTTAGTTGGGGTAATAGATATGTGCATTAATTATCGGGAAAAAATACGTTTAGTTTACTATCAATGTTTACCAATTTAGGTATTGGAGTACCACCACCTTTAACAATTTAAGTACTGATCTATAAATTATTTCACAATTGAGGACATAACGTTAAATAAAATGACGAAATTGCACTCATGTTCTCTCACCTATCATGTAATGAGTTATTGGAATTTTGTTGATTTATGTTGTTACATCTTTAATTGGATAAAAATTTATACATTTGTACCTCAACTCAGAGCCTGCTTCAGAGGGAACCAACCTTACGAATAGCAGAGGCCACAATTCAAGATGAGGCCACAAAGTTTTACAATATTTGGTTAAATGAAGTATATTGCTTTAGATTTTTACATCTGTCACTTTGTGTAATATAAGCCGTCTATGATCTTATAGGCCATATAGACTCTAGGGTCATAAAAGTAAACAATTAGTTTTTTTCTAATTTAAATAACTGCACTTAATACTTACGATTGGCTATCTTCAATTTTAGATAAATGTGAATGAGTAACTAGTTGCTTTTTCAATTAATAACATAGAATTTTCAAATCTTAAATTAATTAAAGGAAGATTATTTTCTCTTCATTAGTTGTATGACTATACTTTTGAATACTCTAAATGGTCATCTTTTCTAATTGCAACTAGTAACCATATGTACGTATTTAATCCTATAAGAACATCTACAATAGTTTTGTTAAAATTTTCTTGTTAAAACTTGCAACATCATCATTTAAATATGTTTTAAATGACATATACACTTGTTAATTTTAGAACCCATATTAGTGTTAAACTTTAACAAAGTTATCTACTTTTTAATTTAAATTGATTATTTAATAGGTATACTATTTATCTCTTAGTTAATAACCATTTACTACCTTCCAAAAAAATAACCATTTAACTAATATATACGAAGGAAATATATATGAAGGAAAAGTCCCGCGGTTGAGTTTTTGGCAGGGCTTTGAATATTTCTGCCACACGATCAAATAAACCTTGTTAACTTAAACAATTTTTTTAACAATGTTAAAGTTAGTGGGTGATTTAACATAACTAATGTGAAACAAATTTTGGTTGTTAACTATTTTTTTTTTCTAACAAGTGACTTAATATAACTATTACAGATGCTCTAACAATGTAACTATTTAAGTTGTGTTAATGTTAACTTTTTCTTTATGTTAAATCTGTAAATTTTTAAAATTCAATTAATAGTATTAATCAATGGTTTCTTTAATTTGTACCATGTCTTATTCTTAAAAGTTTTTGTAAAGCAATATTTAGAAAATTCAACATAAAAGGCCTCATGTTTGTAAGGATGTTATGGTCTCTAAATGTTTGGAGACGGCACTGTCTTAACTGTTTAAATTGCTACTCCAATTTCTAAACTGTTAACCACTAATAGTACAATGTGATAGTTTGGTACATGGCAACTTTTACTTAATTATACTTTAAAGTACAAAAAAAAATATTTTGTATTTAGTGACACAATAAAATAAGCATACTTATATAAAAAGTATTTGAAGTAATAAGGTTTACGTGCGATTTTTTTGCGGAATAAAAAACTAAAGCAAATAACGACCCAATCAACGTGATTATGAACTTAATGAAAAACAACGTCAGATATAAAAGCAAACATAAGCTACACAAGTAATCAATTAAGCAATAATATAAGTGCAGAAATTAAAGATTAAGCGAAAGAGATTGACACAAGATGTATAGAGGTTCGGCAAACCCGCCTACGTCATCTCTCCGGAATTAAACGTTACCGGATATTATCACTATAATCTTTTTCCCAAAACTACAACCCAATGAGCTAATCGACCGATTAATCTCCCCCTCACTCTATGAGTATCCGAATGAAAAAACCTGGAGCTTTTAACCTGCACTTGCTTATAAAGTCTCTATCCGATCACTCGCTCACAAATGGGCTTATAATACGCTCTACAAATTTGAATCAAATAGTGTATCACTCACAAACAAATATCCTCGAACTGTTTACAAGACTACAAGATGAATACTCTCAAAAATATATATATAAGAACAAGTGATTAATTGGTAGTATTGGCCTTTTTCTTGCTTGATCTTTGATTCAATTGCAATAAACGTTGTGTGTGTGATTGGTGTGTTTTGAAGAGAGATTGTATGTGAAGAGCCAAAAAGTCTATTGGTCCTAATGTGACTGTTTGGGGTGGTTGGGTTTACTGTCCAATGGATTAAGTCATGTACTTTAAAGAGATTTAAAATTCATTGCTTTTTACAGTGCGTTGTAACTTCACAACGTGTTGTAATCTTCATTTCTCCCTTCTCTGCTCACAACGTGTTGTGGTGTTATAACGTGTTGTGGTTTTCCTTTCTCTTTTCTCTCTTCACAATATGTTGTCATGTTACAACGTGTTGCATGTGGTCTTTCTTGCTCTTTAGCTTAGTTTTTGAATGGCAATCTGATTTAGATCCTTTATATACTATAACTCATAAACACTTGAGAAATCATTAGATAACACATAATGAGATTTATTAACTGTTAATTTGTTTTATTTATTATCAAAATAGTGATTTTTACAAAAGAAGATTCAACAATCTCCCCTTTTTGACGATGACAAAAACATTGAATTTATACTTAATATGCTCATCTATAAAAGCAAAAGGTTGATAAAAATGCAAATAGATCATGAATAGAGCACAACAATCAATTGTCTAAGAGCTAATAAACGCACAGCACAATCTCAATCCAACATACAAATGCAACATGTTAAATATATAAGATACCATTTCACAATATTGAAACATGGTCAAGATCACAAAAGAAATCCAAACGCGATGTCAGAAATCCATAACATCACACCCATGAGATCACGATAAAACCGCTTGGATAAGGGAGGTAATTTATCATCGGAGGAAGAAGACGGAGAGTCACGACGACGACGAGAGATAGTAGGGGCTTCGGTAAGAGCAATAGGGGTATTAGAATGATAGATAGCATTTTGTTCAATTTGATCAAGCGGAAGAAATTTTGGTCCATAAACCTTAAATCCTAACCACTCGAGAACATTTTTGCGTAATATCTTTGTGAGAGCTTTCTTGCAAATAAGACTTTCATCTTTAGGAGCAATTTGTGTACCCGCCAACTCAACAATAAAATGCTTGTAAATTTTTGTGATAAGAACATCATAAGGAAGTCGATTTTTAGAAATTTTATGGATTCTTGCATTTTGAACAAAATAAGTTTAGCAAGATCAACCTTAGTATGTTCTAAGATGTGGATGATATAGAATGCGAGTTCTACCGAAACTTTACTCAAGGAAGAGGAACACGGGCGAATAATTTTTCCTATAAAAAAATGAATGATTTTAGCATCAAAAGTCATTTTACTAGACAATAGACATGACGAATAATTTTTTTGTCAGTAAGTTTTGCAAGACAACCAAGATTGGTATTTTCAAAGGCCACTCCACCTGGTGTTAAGTTCAACAGCTCACGAATTAGGCTTTCGAAAACAACAAAAGTTTCACTACCATATAAACACTGGTTAAAAATTGAAATTCCCCATTTTCAACCCTAAAAGAAATGACAGAATAAAATTCTTGGATATGTTTACGATAGACAGGACAATCGAGAGTAAGGAGAATGTCCCAATTTTGAAAAGCTAAAGTAGAAATAATGCGAGGGAGGCGTTGCTTGAATAAAGGTATATCGAGAAAATCTCTGATACCAATTGTTGAATGGAGGGAGATATAATACAGAAGAAGAAAAGAGAAAGCAACAAAATTATTATATTGGTCCAAAATTTATAATGACAATTAAATAAGTATAATATATTACAAAAAATATATATACAAAATCCAAAAAAACTAGAAATGACAGCATCCACCAAGCAATATCACAATTAAGATCAACAATCAAACAACTAAGATTTAATAAACAAAAACTATTGAAAATACATATATAAGTTCAACAATCAAACATACCAAGCTCTCTCTTTATAAAACAAAATATTTCATCCTTAAGTGTTTTGGTAAAAATATCGTCTAATTGCCTACCGGTACTAATATATTCTAATAAAATAACCCCTTTTTGAACATGATCCCATAAAAAGTGATGTCGTAAATTTATATGTTTAGTACAAGGGTGTTGGATCGGATTTTTTGAAAAATTAATAGCACTAGTATTATCACACAATATAGGCACATTATTATACGATAATTCAAAATCATTCGATTGTTGACGTATCCAAAGAATTTGCACACAACAACTACATGTGGCAACGTATTCCGCATCCGCCGTAGAAAGTGCTACCGAATTTTCTTTCTTCCTATGCCAAGAAACTAATGCATTACCCAAAATTGGCAAGTGCCACCAGTACTCTTTCTATTGAAACGACAACCGGTAAAGTCGGCATCGGAATAGCCTAGCATAACAAATGATGTATCATGCGGGTAAAATAATCCTCTATTACATGTACCTACAAGATATCTAAAAATACGTTTAACGGCAACAACATGTGATTCCTTAGGACAAGATTGATATCTAGCACACAAATAAACACTAAACATGATATCGAGTCTACTTGCGGTTAAATATAAGAGGGATCCAATCATACCTCTATATAGCCTTTGATCTACGCAAATACTGGATTCATCTTTTTCTATCTTTGTCGTTGGACTCATTGTCTTGAGCAAGTCTTTTGTGTACTTCTCTTGATTCACAAAGATGCCATCCTTTGTTTGTTTGATTTAAAGTCGGAGAAAGTATGTGAACTCACCCATCATGCTCATCTCAAATTCACCTTGCATACACTTAGAAAACTACTCCCACATGCGATTATTAGTAGCACCAAAGATAATATCATCAACATAAATTTGAATTAAAAACATATCTTTTCCGTCCTTTTTAATAAAAAGAGTAGAGTACAAAGTATCATGAGAAAAACCTTTTTTCAATTAAAAACTTACTAAGCCTTTCATATCAAGCCCGTGGAGCTTGCTTTAAACCACAAAGTGCTTTTTGAAGTTTGTAAACATGATCGGGAAACTCGTGATTTCCAAAACCGGGTGCTTGTTTTACGTAAACTTTCTCATTTAAAAATCATTTAAAATGCACTTTTAACATCCATTTGAAATAATTTAAAGCGTTTAAAAAAAATATAAGCAAGAAACATCCTAATGGCTTCTTGTCTAGCCACGGGTGCGTACATTTCATCGAAATCGATGCATTCTTCTTGGTTATACCTTTGAGCCACTAGTCTAGGCTTGTTTCTAATAACTACCCCGAATTCATCCATCTAATTACGAAACACCCATTTCGTACCTATAATGGATTTATCACGTGATCTAGGAACTAAAGTCCATACGTTGCTATGCTTGAATTGATTTAATTTGTCATGCATAGTTAAAATCCAACTCTCATTTAGTTCCGCTTCATGAATGTTCTTGGTCTCTAATTGAGACAACAATACAAAATGATTAACTAAATTTCTCAAAGAATAACGTGTATGTACTCTCTCACCCGGATCTCCTATAATTAATTCTTATGGGTGGTGGTTTGCAAATTGCCATTCTTAAGGTAAATCCTCATGAATTTGCACACTAGTTTATAAGTCCACTTGAAGTCGTTCTATAATCACTTGCTCAACACTAGGCTCAATTTCTACCCTAGGCGTGTCATGATTAGAAGAATATGTAATATGGAAAATATCATCAACAATATCATTAACAATTAAAGATTTATCAAGATTAGGTAAAAGTCTCATCAAAAGAAACATGTATCGATTTTTCTACGAATAGAGTTCTCTTATTAAAAACTATATGATTTACTCGATATTGCATATCCAAGAAAAATTCCTTCATCGGACTTAACATCGAATTTTCGCAAATTGTCCTTACCATAATTCGTAAGGGGTCTTTTTTAACTGACCTAATTAAAGCTCTATTTAAAATATAACAAGCAGAATTTACGGCTTCGGCCCAAAAATACTTTGGTAAATTATTTTCACAAAGCATGGTCTGTGCCATTTCCTCTAGGGTTCTATTCTTCCTCTCTACTACCCCATTTTACTGAGGCATACGAGCGGCCGAAAAATTATGATCAATACCATTATCATCACAATAAGTTTGAAATGGTGTGTTCTCAAATTCCTTACCATGATCGGTTCGGATACTTTTGATCATATAATCCTTTCATGTTTGGAGCTTTTTACAAAGTACAGAAAATTCTTTAAAATCTTCATGCTTATGAGATAAAAACAAAACCCATGTAAAACGACTATAATGTCCGGGAAGGACAAACTAAATTCATATGAATAAGCTCCAAACAACTAGTAGTAGAAATAATATTTTTAAACTTAAAAGAAATCTTTGTTTGTTTGCCTAATTGGCAAGCGTGGCAAAGTTTGTCCTTTTTATAAGTAACTTTTGGTAAACCTGTTACCAAATCTTTTCTAGGAAGCTTAGCGAGTAAATCGAGACTAGCATGACCAAGTCTTCTATGACAGAACCAACCATTGTCATTGATAATAACAAGACAGTTGACTTCATTGTCCACCGATCTATTCAAATTAATCATATAGACATTAATTTATCTTTGACCAATGAGAATAGTTTTATTATCGAAAATGCAATGAATAATGTAATGCGATTTTTCAAAAATAACTTTATGACCCAAGTTGCAAAGTTGACTAATACTAAGCAAGTTATGTTTAAGACCATCAACGAGCAACACATTATCAATAATAACATTAGGAGTTTTATAAATACTACCGATACCGATGATTTTACCCTTGCTATTATCCCCGAAAGTAGCAAAGACTTCGTCTTTAGGTGTAAGAGTAGTAAATTTTATTTTGTCTCCCGTCATATGCCTTGAGCATCCACTATCCAAAAACCACTTGTCCTCATTAATTTTTGACTTCATGCATACCTATAAAACAAAACGATCGTTGGTATCCTAATCCACTTTTGGATCCTTGAGGGTTAGTGTCTCGACCATTTGAAACCCAAACCAAGTCATTTATATCTATAAGGGCAATAGACATAATCTTCAAAATGATCACAACGGTTGAAAATAAGACATTTAACATGCACACTTGGTTTTACAAACCGATTATAAACTAAGTCATTTTTATGCAACTTATTTTTACGAAAGTAACTAGGTTGGCTATTTCCATTTTTAGTCGTTGGTTTGGTTAATAGATTTTTATGATTTGCCATTAGGAGTGGATTATAGGCTACGCCGTTTTTATCATAAGCGCCTTGTTGAGAAGGTAGTATATTACTTAACATTTTACTTCCTTTAGCGAACTTAGCAAGATTAAGTTCGGCGCTATCCGCCTTAATTTTACATGAACTAAAGTCATTTACTAACTTATCATTTTTCATGGCAAGTTCGGCATTTATAGAGGTGAGTGAATCATTTTTAAATCTAAGTTTTCAAGTTCGTCTTGTAAAATAGTTAGCATTTTTCTAAACAATTTGGTTTTACCTCTAGCTTTTTCTAAACAAACTAACACATCATCAATATCAATGCAATCATTGCTTGATAAAGACGAGTTAGAGGAGTGAAAGCTTACATCCTCGGTTTCGTCATCTCTAGCCATGAGACAAAGGTTTGCGACTTCATTGTCGCTATCAGAGCTATCATCATCGCTCCCCATGTGGCCATGAATGAGTTCTTGAATTCTTTCCTTCTTTCGAACTTGTCCTTTTTCTTCAAGTGACATTTGTTTTGCATGTGGCCGGATTTGTGACACCTATAGCAAATGATTTCATCCTTTTTGTTCGATTTATTGGATGGCTCTCTCTTATATTACTTTTTTCGAAATCGTTGTCCGTCCTTCTTTTCCTAACTTAGAAACTTGTCTTAGCGTTTGGTGAATAGAGCCATTTCCTCCTCTTCACTAGAAGAATTGTCATTGCTATCGTCATTTGTTGTACTTTTGAAAGTGATGTCTTTCTTCTTTTTCGAGTCATTATCTTGTTTTCGAGTCGTCATGTCTAATTCGTGGGTACTTAAGAATCCTATGAGGTTGTCGAGAGAGAGGGCGTTCATGTTCTTGGCCTCTTGTATTGCCGTCAGTTTTGATTCCCACTTTCTCGGAAGGCTCCTTAGAATCTTCGTCACCATTTCCTTCCTAGAATAAACTTTTTCAAGTCTTTTAAGATCATTAGTAATTTTAGTAAAACGAGTATACATAGATACAATAGACTCATCATCATCAAACTTAAAGACCTCGTAATCATGAATAAGCATGCTAATTTTAGAGTCTTTAACTTGGGTAGTTTTCCCGTGCATAATAGCTAGTTTATCCCACATTTGCTTAGCGGTATCACAACTGTAAATCTTATCACAACTGGTTTTTTATGATTTTTTGTGATTTTTTTTATTTGTTTTTATTTACGAGGGAGAGAGAGATATTTTTTTATTTTATTTTTTTATAAAATTAGATTTTTTTTTAATTTATATAGTATGAAAAAGTAATATAAAAGAGGAAATCAAATAATAAATAGATATATAATCAGAATTAAAGTTGTGGTATTAATCATAAAAAAAAAAATTATTTAAAATTGACGGGGGGGACGGGTCTAACAGTATTTAATACAAATCGATAATGGAGTAAAAACCCAAACAATTCAGAAAAGAGGTTCTGTAGAGAGAGATGGGAGAAGCGAAATCGGAACCCGAACAACTCTTCCCCATAACGGTCACCTTGTCCTCCTCCGATGCCGTGGCCGGAGCATCACCACCGCCACCGACAAGTTGGCTAAACAACCACAGCTTCACCACCATAAACACCAATCCTAATCCTAATCCCAATCCCAATCCCAATCCCAATCGTAACTTCCACCATTATCCACTCTTCTCAGACTCTGACTCCGATACTCCCCCTCTACAAAAACAACACTCCGATCTTCCCCCTCTACCCAGTCCGACTCGTTATGACCTTGTTTCGGATGAGAAGAAGAGGAAGAGTAAGAAGAAAAAGAAGAGTTTTCTTAATGGAGGAGGAGTAATGGAGAGGAAGGCAAAGGTATCATTTTTAAAAGATGAGAGTTGGAAAGAGAAGGATTATTACTTTGATTCACGTGGTGATCCTGATAACCTCTCCTTTGGTTCCCTTTACAGGTTTCTACTCTTCTCTGTGTTGGAATTGTCCCATATTCCTTGCTTGATTAAACATTAATATAGCTAAATATTAATTTACACTCCTATCCTTCCGTACTACTTACTATTAAGACTTTTTAGTTGGGAATTGGACCAGTTTCAACATTTTTGATTATTTGGCCTTTTCTTGTTACTATTTTGTCAACACTGTTTTTGGGTTTCTCCTTTTCTATTACATTATTTTATCTCATTTTATTGATTTATCTCAACTCATCTCCCTCCTCATCCAACCTCCTACATGGTTATTGACATACTTATTTTTGCATAACTACCTTTTAGTTCTTAATTAAGTAATATCTAGCAAAACTATAGCTTACTCTAGTATTATGTATTTTAGTAATTAGGTAACACTAGAGGGTTTTTGGATTAGTGGACCTTGAGTTGTCAGAATTTGGCAACACAGTTTTTTGAGCGGCTTTTCTAGATTATTTTGCTTTTAAAAAAGCAATGGGTTAAGTAGTCAGATTACTTAGCTTTTTAATAAAGCAAGGTTTTAAGGTAAAGAAAGGTAGAAAATGCTAAAAATATAAAGAAAATGGATTCTCAAAAGCAAACAACACTACCCTCCCTCCTCAGACTCCGACTCCGATATTTCCCCTCTATCCAAACAACACTCCACTCCGAATCCCAGTGCGAGTCATTATGACATTGCTGAGGATGATAAGTCCGATGATGATACGGAGAAGAGGAGGGGGAAGACAAAGAAGAAAAGTAAAAAAAAAAAAAGAGGAGTTTTTTTCATGGAGGAGGAGTGTTGGAGAGGAAGGCGAAGGTATCGTTTTTGGAGGAGGAGAGAGGGAAAGAGAAGGAGTATTACTTTGATTCACGCGGTGATCCTGATAACCTCGCCTTCGTTTCCCTTTACAGGTATGTTTTGTGGACTACGTTTTTAGTTGCTTATTAGTGATTACGTACTTATGTTGCATAAGTACCTTTTAATGAAGTAATATCTAGAGAAACTATAGCTTAGTTTAGTATTATCATGTATCTTACTGTAGTAGTTAAAAGTAAAACTAGAGGGTTCTTACTGCCTTTGGCTGCCTTTACAGATAGGTGGTTTCCTGCTTTATTTACCACTTCTAAAAAGCAAGCTAACTGGAGGATGGATTACGCGTTTAGTTGTGACTATGCCGGAATTTGGCAACGCTGTTTTTGGGCTGCTTTTAGAGATTATTTAGCTTTTTTTTAAAAAGCAAGCCAACCAGGGGCAAAGCCAGAAATGGTTTATGGGGGTGCCGAATTTACATTATCTACTATATTTAGTGGGAAAAAAATTAGGGTGTCGAATCACCGTTTCAACATAATTTAGTGAAATTACAAAAAACACAATTATCGGAATTATATGGGTGGTAGCGAGGCCCCCAATGGTCTCTACATAGCTTCTCCCTGGAGCCAACTGGAGGATTAGGCGTTAAGTTGTGACTATTTGGCAACACAGTATTTGGGAGGCTTTTGTAGATTATTTTGCTTTTTTAAAAAGCAATCGGTAAAGTAGTCAGATTACTTAGCTTTTAAAAAAAGAAAGATTTTAGGGTAAAAAAAGGTAGAAATGGTAAAAATATAACCATAAAAAATTGGATTCTCAACGGATTTTTCCACAGCTTTTTTAAGCTGATTTTTGACCAAACAGACCCGAAGCGGAATTACGCTCTAGGCGACCTATTTCTCCTACAACCTCCTTGCGTCTTTTAGATCACTGCTATTTACTCATTTCTTATGGTAAATACAGTGGAGGAACCAGGATCATGTATGGGAAGGACAGAATTCATGTGGATGCTTTACTTTTTTTTGTCATTACGCGGGTGGTGAAAGGTTAAAGTTAGCAATAATTTGTAAGGATACATGGTAGAGATTTTGATTCTTATTAATTTGCGGGGCGCTGTAAGGTTGGAACCAGTTATATTGTGTAAAAATGCATGGTTAAAAATATTTGTGTTTTCTTAATTTTAAGGGGATGTTGCCCCTCTTAGCCTACTTCTAGTTCCTGAGTAAATTGATGTGACACATTGTTTGGAATCTGCGGAACATGGGAACTGGATTTTTTTTAATACTACAGTAAACAAAGAAGAATAAGGTAGAAGTTGAGACATGGAAAACATAAATGGAGAATGAAAACTACAAGCAAAAATATGATAAATATGAAGTAAACAATAATTGGAGGGGCTGAAATTATATTTGTTTGTTTTTTGTTTTGAGAGGAGTGGTATATTGTGAAAAGATAAATTTTTTTGTCAAATTAATGAAGTACTGTTAGTACTAGTATACTCGGATCGAGCAGAAGAACTTTGATTCTTGCAGACAGCGTGATAACTTGTTAAACCAGTCTGTTCTATTTTCTGTGGGATGAGTCTGGGATTGATTTGTTGTATCTTTTAAGATCATATTTTTTTTCTACACATTTTAAAGGTAGACTTTTAGTTGTTTGGCCTGGAAAAGGCTAGTAGTTTTAAGCAAATGATCATGGACTTTTCTCATTAGGAAATAACCTTATTTATTGGCCTAAATGCTGCAGCCAAACAAGTCAATTTGTGTACCATTGAATTAACAAGGTGTTAAGAAGTGTTTATGAATATGGGAACTTGGAGAACGGATTTACTTTTTCTGGACTTGAATGTTTGATCAAACTAGGGCTTGTTTGGCTGCGTCTGCTTTGCAAATAGGTTGGTTTGTACGAAGCTGAGAAATTGGTAGTTCGGTTCAACTTAAACATCTTATTTACTTAGGCAAGAAAGTGCAAAAGAGCTCAATTTATGCAACAGGCTAACCAAATGCATTAACATCTCATATGCCGAATTTCTCGAAATCTGCAACACAACAAGTCCTAGAGATAAAGTTTCCATACTAGTTTATCATGTATGGAATGTATTTTTTTTTCCGACTGCTCATTTAAACCGTTCATACTTCTTATCCTACGTAAGAATTGATAATTTATATGGATGCCAAACTCGAGAATTCCCTAATCCCTGGAAGCCAGGACTATCTTGACTGTCTTCTAATTAATATCAATGGCACTTTTTGTATGTGTTGTAGTCATTCACAAGTGCATGTAGCCAACATTGTTGGCCAGTTGTTATCTGTACTCACAGCTGCTTGCAGAATAAAAGCCTTTATACTATCAGGGTATCAGAATTCTATGCTTGAATCGCAGTCGTTTGGTTTAGCCATAAAATAAAAAGAACCATATCTATTTCAAGCTTATTTTCTAGTAGAATATGCATGCACCATATATTTTAGAGTAGATCCTCTTAAGTTGGAGATGTTCTAATTAATTAACTTTTTTCTGATGTTGCAATTGGTGTTGCAGAATGGACGTTGCACGTTACAAACTAAAAAATTCCGTAAAGTCAAACGAGCTCTATCCCAAATCAGTCTATCGAAGGAATGGTAAAAATTTGGTCATTAACGAAGAAATTGACATTGATGCACATGATGATAAAATCAAATCTGATGGTCGTTATTGGTCTGCAAAAAATGCTGCACTTGAAAGACACAGAAATTTGAAACGAATTCGAATTTATGTACCCAATGAGTGCTCTACAAGTGTTCCTACTGACTTTGTACCTTTAAGGAACCAGCAAGATTCTGAAAAGGTCGTCTTTGTTCTTGAAGAGTCTTGGGAAGATATGGTATTACGTAAAACAAGAGAGTTCAATAAAAAGTCGCGAGAGCACCCACATTATGAGAAAATTTGGTTAGAATTTGCGGATTTTCAAGACAAAGTTGCAAGCATGCAACCACAAAAAGGTGCTCGTTTACAAACCCTTGAGAAGAAGATTAGTATATTGGAAAAGGCAATTGAGCTTAATCCGGATAATGAGGAACTAATTATATATCTTCTAAATGCTTATCGAACTAGAGACGGTAGTGATGTACTCATTGATCGGTGGGAAAAGATACTGATGCAAAATTCGGGGAGTGTGAGATTATGGAAAGAGTTTTTGCACGTTGCTCAAGGAGAGTTTTCCAGGTTTAAAGTGCCACAAATGAGAAAAATTTATGTTAACGCGATACAAGCTCTATCTTCTGCATGTAGCAGGCAATGTAGGCAGGTCTTTGATCAATTTTCCTTTCGGTGTTGTGATTTATGTTTTTGTGAATTTTATCTTGGAAGAATGCATGTTATGCAGTTGTAATTGTACTCTCACCCTCACAGAATGATCTTATCTAATTGGGCAAACATATTCCAGACTATAAAATTTTCAGTTGCTTATGTATTTGAAATGGTATTAGGCCTGCAGCTGGCTTCCACATGCGTTTATAGGTAAAATCTGTATGAAGAGTGAAAGATTTAATAGAATAGACTCATAGAGTTATACGTTTCATTTTGCAAAATCTATAAGCAATTGCAATTATACAGGCTACAATATGTTTTCCAGCTGCTCAGGTATAAGATTTGGTTTTAAGTCTCTGCATGCCTGAACGGATGACTATATCTTTGTGAAGAACGAAAAATTAACCGGAAAATGGAATCTCATGTTTTTAAGCTCTCTTTGCTTCTCAATTTCTTTTCCTTTGCTGTTTTAATTTAATTCTTCAAATTTTTGTTTTGTTAGGAATCTTATGTTTTTATTTGTTATTATTTAGTTCCACGTTTTATCTCTCTCAGTTTATACAAGTTCCACATCATAGCGCTCCCTTAACCATTGTGTTTTGTACAGGTCAACCAAACTTCTGATTCATCCTCAGTTGATCGAACGATTGTCCAACTAGAACTCGGATTAGTAGACGTGTTTATCAGCTTTTGCAGGTTTGAGTGGCAAGCTGGTTACCAAGAGTTAGCAACTGCTTTATTTCAAGCTGAGATAGAATACAGCTTATTTTGCCCTTCTTTGCTTCTCACTGAGCAAAGCAAACAGAGACTATTTGAACACTTTTGGAACAGTAATGGTGCAAGAGTTGGGGAACAGGAAGCTCTCGGATGGTCAGCTTGGCTAGAGAGAGAAGAGGAACGAAGGCAGACGGTTATACAAGAGGAGTCTGTTTCTGTAAATGAAGAAGGGGGTTGGACTGGTTGGTCAGAACAATTATTTAAAAATAACGGAGTTGGTGAAAGTTCAGATGTTATAGTTGATGTAGCTATGGAGGAGAGAGATGAAGATATTGAGATGAGAGATATGGAAGAGAGAGATGATACCGATGCTTTGATGAAAATGATGGGTATTGGTTCTGATACCGACCCAAACATCGAGGTCAAGGACACTGTGACTTGGAACAGATGGTCAAAAGAAGAGTTGTCGAGAGATTCCAATCAATGGATGCCGATGCGTACACAATCTGGTACATTCTTTTATATTTCTCTATAGTTTAACAACTAATCATGTTATATCTCAAGGAAAACATCTCCTTTATACACCGACCTACCAGGTTTTAACAGTTGGTACACCGACCTATAACTCAAAATCGGACACAAATCTACACAAAAATAAACAGTTAGTTCACTAACGTATGCGAATTCATTTTTTAGATACCAATTTACAAATGATCGAACCATTAGTACAGAAATCTATAATAATGTTTTTTGATAATTAAAAGATTAAAGTATGATGTTGATGTACCTAGATTGAGTCGCAATCAAACAATTAATACATAACTAGTGCTTCTGAGTTGAAATTATTACTTAGGTGTACGAATTGTCTAAGAATATGTAGATTGGTCTAGACATTATGAAAGTTACCAGTTTACTGTACTGATTTTTAAAAGTTCATAGTTTGCTGTACAGAGCGAAACTATTCCTGTATCTCACAAACAACTTTGTTTGTTCTTCTTTCATACAGGTATAATTCTTTATTAACACTGCTTGCATTGCAGATGGGGTGTCCGAAGGTGATTTTGCACCAGAGGGCGATGGCCAGCTATTAAGAGCAGCATTATTTGAAGATATAAGCGACTATCTTTTCTCTATATGCTCTGTGGAAGCCCGTCTATCCCTTGTATTCCAGTTCATTGATTTTTATGGTGGACAAATTTCCAAGTGGTAAGGAAATGTAGTTCCACAATACTGGTCTGATAAGTAGTGTAAAAAGACTTGATTTTTTCACTTCTCTTGATCTTTGAAACATAAATGCCATTTTCTTAGGAATTCTAGATTTCTTACCTTTTTTTTCTTCAGTAACTGACTTCTTGGCTCTTTTATGAAATTCTGACTTTTGTCCTTTTTAATAAAAAGCTGGTGTTTTTTCAAAACTTGACCTATTAGCTTTTTGCTTTTTTTTAAAAACGACTTTCTGGTTTTTCTAAAATAAAATAAAAAACTGGCCTTTGTAAAATAAAATTATGATTTTTCTGTTTTTTTATATTGAAATCTCAATTTTTAGCCTTTTTATTAAAATCTGGCTACGTCTATAAATTAAGCTATTCCAGTTGCTTTTATTATTTGCGATCAAATGTATCAATGAATCTTAGAAGCATTCATGAAAAGTTAACTTTTTCAAGGTGTCAAGAAAAGCTATTATTTTAGTTAAAAGCTGCAACCAAACAAACTGGAAATTTTGATACCTGTGTTTAAAAGACAAGTGGGTGGATCGTAATTCCTAACTAGGATAAATCGTAGTTGGATTTTCTTTTTTTTTTTTTTTTTTTGTGTCGCTGCTCAAGTTAGGTGCCGGCACACTGTGTGGTGTTCCTAAACTACCATTAATTTTTTTCTCTCTAGAAAATAACAAGTGACTGACTGATGATACGAGTGTATTCATTTAAAATAGTCATATTCATACTTGTTTTTTTTTAATCTTTACAGTCTGTAGATGCATATGTTTAGATTAACTTTTCTCCTTACATGCAGGGCTTGCACGAACAGTTCCAGCTGGGCGGAAAAAACATTGAGTTTAGTTTCATTTGGAGATACCTTGTTAGAAAATTCTAGAAGGATACATGATATCCAATCCGAAAGAGAAAGAGGACCGAGTACTATTAGCCTTGAATTTCTTCTGGACAGCGAAAATGACTCTTTCATGAGAATTAACATGATGAAATTCGTGCGCAATGTTACCCTACTTTGTTTGACTGCATTTCCACATAACCACTTATTGGAGGAAGCTGCATTTGTTTCTGAAGAGTTAGTGCAAACAAAGATGAATTCTTGCAAATTTTCAGTCACCCCTTGTCGAGCTTTAGCAAAAAGTCTCATAAAAAATAATCGTCAGGTACACTTTCTTCCTTTTTGGTCTTTATTAAACTTTTACAGTCTGTTTTTGCAGTTACTCCTTCAGAGAAGATGCGAGGGAGAACACGATGTTTTTTCTTTCATCGATTATTTATTTTAGTGAAAAATTCCTTGTCATCACATTACTCATCGAGAGTCATAGCTCTCAAGTCTCAACAGAGCATTAGTTGGGCCTTGGGTTTTCTTTTCTTTTTAATAATGGCATCATTTAAGGAATTGGGTTAATCATGGAAAATGTTGTATGAATTTAGAGAAAAATTGTTTCTGCAATTTTATATTTATAGTCTGGTATGTCTGGTTATGCTACCCCTGATATAATTGTATAATTCTTTACGCTTCATAGGTGGAATATAGTTGGCAGATTCGCTCTGCACACTTGATGTTCTCTCAAGGAGAAAACATCAGGCCTGTGTTTTTCCTGTGGGATTTTAGTTTTTTTTTTTTTTTGTCGTCTTTAGCCTCAGGCTACCTTGTTTTATTCACAGGATGTACTGTTATGTGGGGTTTATGCAAGAAGAGAGGCTGCTTATGGGAATATTGACCATGCAAGAAAGATCTTTGATATGGCATTGGCATCGGTCGAAGGCCTTCCACTGGTAATATTGCATTTATATTCCTAAGATATTGTCCCTATTTTGGATAAAATAGTTGTTTTACATGATATTTTTAACTTACGTGGTATAATGAATGCATCTTTTTAATGCCGCTGATGGGAATCCAAAAATTTAGCTTCATATGTACAAACTCTTGTAATAGCACTTAACAGTTTTTTGAGGAAGTACATAAGCGATGTATAGATTGCCAAAAATTACTGCCCATCAGTCTATTTAGCAGCCTATACAGTTTACATATCTGTTCAGAATACAGATTTCTCATAAATCACAGAATTCTAGCTTTATGCTAGAATACATAAAGGATTTGTAGTTTTATATCAGGAATTATAATGCATTGTTATAATGAACAAAAACCCATATTCTTTCTAACCTCTTCTCATGTTCCTTTTTTGTTTTCTCATCAAAAGACTACCTACCACCATCAGCTATGCGGCACTATCACTTAAAAAAACCACGATATGCGAATTACTTATCTCTAAACAACCTTCACTGTACACTCATAGCATCCACAAATCTCTCTCTGGAGACCTCGAACACCCAACTAATTGAGGACGATTAGAAACGTGAGGCTCCAATGTCTCTTTACACAATTTTAGAAGGATCCGAACTCCTCTTCCACTCAAACACTAATGTCGTTTAGTTGGATTTGTATCTCATGTTTCCCCTCATATGTCCCTTTCTCCTTTATGTTTTTCTTAGTTATGCCTCTTCTGCTCTGTCTATACTGGCAGAGTGCATGAGATTGTTCACTGAATTTAATTGATTTACGTATTATCTCCTTGTGTCCTGTTAGATGTAATTAACGAAATTGTTGTTTGTAGGAACTACGCTCAACTGCATCTCTCTTATACTTCTGGTATGCTGAAGTCGAATATAATTCCAGTTCCAATTGTAGAGACTCAACTTTGCGTGCTATACATATCCTCTGCTGTTTTGGGAGTGACATAAAATACAGTCCATTTAAAAACCAAGCATCAAGTGTTGAACAATTGAGAGCTCGACAAGGGTTTAAAGAACTAATAAGATTGCTAAGATCCACATGGGCACGGGGCATTACAGATGACCATTCAACAGCTGTCATTTGCTGTGCGGCTTTATTTGAAGAGTTAACAGCAGGGTTTATTGCTGGTATTGAAGTTCTGAATCAGGCTTTTCACATGGTGCTTCCTGGTAATCTAGCAATTGGACCCATCTCTTTCTATTTCATAGTTTATAATAATGCTTCGCTATCTATTTTTGCACCTGATATTTAATATGATATGAATTTATTGAGAGGGAATGCAGGTTGGTTACTAATGCATTCCTACAAACCCATCATTTGTACTTTATAAGAATTAATCCCTTCTTGTTCTATTAAAGTTTTGCAATCAACCACAAGTCCAAATTTGAAAGTGCATAACTTCGTATACATTGGTCTGTTTTAAATAATTTTTATTTTGATATATGTATTTACTCAATTTCTGTGCATATTAATTAGTCGTTAACGAAACAATTCTCTACAGCAGTTTTCGCACACAAGAAAAAACTGTTAAAGCTGAAACTGCTTATTTACAAAAGTTTGGTGTCAAACCTATTCAATTGCTGTCCTATCGGTGAAACACATAATTTTTTTCAAAAATATCCAAAAGGGAGCATCATGTACAAAATCGTACCTTTTCAAAAAAATAAAAAAACAATAGAAAGTCACACTATTTAAAAAATCAAATTGTGGGTTGATTGCAAAATTTAGATTTTACATGAGGTTAATTACAAGTTTCAGAAGCATATGACGGTTATTTGCGAACCATTTATAGTACATGGAGTTATTGACATTTATTCAAGAAATGAAACCCTCACAATTGGAAATATCTGTTTAGATGTCCTAAACGAAAGAAATCCAGCTGTATACAATTTGTAGAATTTGAAATGGTGTTTTGACAAACATAGTGGGTTTACAATTAAAATGATGATAAAAAAACTATCATGTTTTCCAATTGTCCTTGATAGTTGTTATTTATCTAAACCGCAGAAAGAAGAAGCCAAAGTCCACAACTGGAATATATGTTCAACTATTACGTGAAAATGCTATGGAGGCATAAAACCGAATTGAGACTATCGAAAATTTGGGCGTCTGTTACACAAGGTTTGCAGATTTATCCTACGAGTCCAGAACTTTTCGACGCTTTAGTCGAAATTGGCCACTTTCATACTTCACCAAATAAAGTGCGACGAATATTTGATGAGTACTCTCAAAAGTAAGATTCTTATCTCTAGTTCTAGAAGTTGTATTTTGGACTATATCAAATACGAGAAACACTATCATGAACCCGGTGTACTAAAGTTAAGGATTGTCAACCACTAAAAAACCAACACATATTATGGATCCAAAAATAACTACACTAAAATTAATTCAAAATACAAACTAAATTATGATTGGTTGGCACACCCACGAAAATAGTGCACTGTGTTCATAGTAGTGTTTTTCGTCAGATACCATCTATTACTTCAAACATTCTCCTTTTTAGTTTTTGTTTCTTCTGTTATGAAGTGAGTTTCAACAAAATTAGATCTTCAAACGTTCTCCTTTTAGTTTTTGTTTCTTCTGATATAAAGTGGGTTTCAACGAAATTAGATGAAAAGCAGAGAAATTAAGTTTTTCATCTATGAACAATGTTATTCCTTCAATTAATGAGCTTATGGTTTGGAATGCAAATTATGTACAAAGAGTATGGTTGAAGGGGAGAGACTAAATGACAACCTTGTGTAAAGACTAAATGTACTTTGATGTATTTGCAAGACTAAACGAGAGCCCTTCGTTTGTACATGTCATCAGTCTCTGTAGGTGTGTAATTTAGTGCCTGTTTGATGACAACATTTATCGTTGACTTTTTGCTTTAAAAAAGCAACTGGCGGTTGGCATAGTTACTTCTTTTAGCTTTAGAAAAGCTGGATTTAAAGGAATATCGTTAGAAAAGCAACTGGCGGTTGGCATAGTTACTTCTTTTAGCTTTAGAAAAGCTGAATTTAAAGGAATATTGTTAGAAAAGCTAAGAGCAAAAAAGCCAGGGATTTTGATAATCTTCTACCTTTCTCGCCTCCATTTACGGAATTTAAATGGAAAATTACCCGCTGGACTAAAATACCCTCACAGTTTCAATTTATTTACTCGCTAGAGGCCATTAATACAATCGCAATGAAATGACAGGCTTCTCTCTCTCCCGCGCCTCTTTTTTCTCTCGTCGTCGTCTCTCTCTCCGACGCCTCTCTCTCTCTCTCTCTCTCTCTCTCTCTCTCTCTCTATTAGATCTCTATCTTTTTCTGAAATGTCTCTTCTTATCGGCTCATTATGGGAAGAGATGAGAAATTTGAAGCGTAAGGATTTTGCCAAAGAAACGGTGTATGATGAGAAAGCCAGTCTCAAATAGTTCATACAGGAAAATACGATTCCTAATGTAGCTCCAAAAAACTTTTTTCTCATACGTATTTTGAAATATGTTGTGTATAATGTGGTGTTGTGTTTCATGGATGTTTTGTGAAATGATGACAGAAAAACTTGGGTTGCTACTTAGTTGCCTCTCGGTGAATTGTTATTTTCAGTTTAAAATGCTCTAAATACATTCTGCTATATTGAATTTTTACACTTAAGGTTCAACCGACAAATAATATTACAAGATAAAGTTACTTTTTACCCCGTAATCGACTTTTTACAAGTTAAGAAAATTTACTTTGATATTTTGCGATATTTTAAAAAATAAAAATAAAAAATAAAAAAAAATAGCCTAATCAGTATTTCTCCTTAGAAAGTGGGTTCCCAAAACTTCCAGTTACTTTGGAACTGAGGAAGTATAATATTACATTCTACATTTGCCGTGCTTGATGAACTTGTGAACTCCATCTTCCAATGTGCTTTACAGTAATTATCCGTGCACTTCCACTGTTAACTCATTTGCAATAATTCAATATCACATTTTGTCACCTCAGGAATCCATCTGTCACCGTTGCTCTCTTCGCGTTATCTTTTGAGTTGAGAAGAGAGGGTTCGCAACACAGAATTCGTGGATTGTTTGAAAGGGCACTTGGGAATGAAAAATTGCGTAGTTCAACTTTGTTGTGGCGTTGCTATATTGCTTATGAGAATGATGTTGCACGTGACCCTTTTGGTGCTAGAAGGGCTTTCTTCCGTGCTATTCATGCATGTCCGTGGTAAGAATTATTTTCCAGTTCATATTTTATATAAATTTAATTCTTGATTTGCTTTCGGTTTTAATTATTTTGTGTTGATTTCTCGTGTCTAGGGGATATTTTTCCAGTATCCTGTTTTGGAATACGCTTAGTTATAGTTTACTATTTTTCAGGTCGAAAAGACTATGGCTAGATGGATTCAGTAGGCTACATGATGTTCTAACTCCAAAAGAGCTCTCCGACCTCCAAGAAGTAATGCAAGAGAAGGAACTTAACTTAAGAACAGATATATATGAGATTCTTCTGCAAGATGAGATTCAGTTGTAGACTTCTGGCGTAGTTGTTGGAAAAGGGTAGTTTGTGCCCACTTCTTTTTCACATATATGTTCTTAGTTTGTACAATGTTTCTGTATTTTAGTAGTATGCGGGAGAATAATCAATGATCTTGTTTGCAACACCGACAAGGAAATGACAGTTATTAGCACAGAGTTAAGAACAACATCTGTATATTGACCAATGAGTGGTATATAAGATCCTTTGTGAAACAGTTTTTTTTAAATTCCATGTTATTGTCACGTAAAGCCTCCGTAAGAATAGCATCTATTGTTTTTAGTTTCTTCCTTAAACAGGTATTGAAAAGGGAGTGCACTTTGTATCATCTTTTTAAGTCCAACGGATTTGGACGACTCTTTTATGGTCGAGAAAACTGGATTTTTTACCACCCTTCCGCATTAATGAATATGGATCATAAACTTCATCTGGTAATCAAAAGCTTTGTATTTTTCCAAGCATTTCCAAATGAGAGGTTGATAAGAGTTACACATTACATAAATGAGAAGACCAAGATTAAACCTACTAATACTTATAAAGGGCCACTACATGCAGTTACAAGAATATAGACCAACACATAGATATGTATTACAACAAACTTGATTTTATTGCACTTCTTACTCGTATTCGTTACATAAACAGGTATGTAAAAGGAGACCATCACCTTTAAAGCAACCAAATCCAAAACCGTAATACAAGATAAGTTGCTTTTTGTAAGAGAAAAAGCTTCTTAATTCCAATAGTTCAAAACATTTTTCTTAGGAAACATCTTTCAGTGGGACGGCATTGCTAATATCCATTCTACGCCAGCTACTCATTAACGGCATCATCTGGTCGGTTTTATCGAATAATCCCAAAAGCCCACCGGTGTGCATGAAGAGTACTTTTCTTCCTTCCCACTTTGTTGGATTATTAGCCATCTCTCTCACCATCCCATATGCAGCTTTCCCACTGTAACGATAGGAACCGAGTTGTTAAAATGAAATTAATAATAATAACGGAATAAAAGGATGCGGTGCAATATTTTCCCTGCTCGAGTAGAAAGGTAAAATTTTCCCAACAGAAAAATTAAAATTAGTAGTAACAGAGAAAAGGAATACATGTACTAGTAGAAGCCACTCCTCGACAAACACCAGGTAGGAGTATATTTTAAAAATGTTCCATATAATCTCAAGTTTGGGAGACTGATTATTGGTAATTCAATGTATAAAGACACCAAAACTACCAGTTTTCATGATGTGATTCATGTTCGTATGTTAAAATATTAAAATTGGTATAATATAATCAATCGCATTCAATGGTTCTTAAGGACTCCCAAGTGACATACTCTTTAGAAAAAGAAAAAATCTGTTTGGTGGCTATGAACCAAAGAAAAGAAAATCAGATAATAAACTAACAAAAACGAACAACCTATATGACTTCCATGAAATAAATCAAACCTGTAAACAGGGTCAAGAATAACACCAGTTGTCTCAGCGATTTCCTTGACAAATTTTAGTTCATCAGCTGTGTTCATTGCATAACCGATTCCCTTCACCTGAAAAATACAATATAACAAGCTCTTGCATATAACATCTTTTTCTAATTATCCTAAAACTAACATATTGATTCAAATAAATAGGAAAAATGGCACAGAAGAAAAGAACAATGTGATACATTATGGGGTTAAACTACAGTTTTGCACACTAACACATCATCATATTCCAATTAATAGATCAAGCTACAAATACAAACCAGCACATAAAGTTTTTACTCTAGTCGACTTAACACCCTCACTTACCAAATTGATAAAAAAATCATAAGTTGGGGGTACTAAATAGTGTTATGAAGATGATTCTATCATGTTAATTATACTTTATACACTAAACTACCATATTTCACCAACCACGAGTACTATGTTTTTCTTCCTATGCAATTGCAAGACCGGAATAGATATAAGGTTTTGGAGGGTAATGATTGCTAATTTTGTAGGTTTAACGATTAGTGTACTATATTACATGTGTTTAACGATTTAGGTACTATACTATCACTCTGTTACAATTGAGGTACTCAACTATCATAATGTTCACTATACCGACATTAAATTAATTGGATGTAAATTAGTTTCATTTTCATTTTGTTCCTATTCTTTGTAATTTGTATAAATATAACCCTTAATTTTCGGAAATGTATCATTTTAGTATAAATTCAGAAAAATCAGAATTTAAAAAAAAAAAACTAAAAAACTAATTTTTTTTTGAAAAAACCTTTAAAAAAGTAGGAAACCCGAAAAAACCATGAAAAATTGGTAAAAAAACCAAAATAAAATCTAAAAAACAAAAAAAAAGTTTAAAAAAACCGGGAACCCTAAAAAACCCAAAATCCGTAAAAAATTAAAAAATAAACCCTAAAAATCAAAAAATAAAAATTCACAAAACAATGAAAAAAAGTTCAAAAAAGTCGGGAACCCGAAAAACAGTAAAAAAAAAATATTAAAAACCCAAGAAAAATCAAAAAATCCAAAATCACAAAAAAAATAAAAAATAAAAGTTCGAAAAAGTCGAAAAAATCCGGAAAGTCAAAAAAATGTAAAAAAAACTTTAAAATAACTTGCAATTGTTTACTGTCATTTTTAAGTCATTTTTAGTCATTTCATTTGGAGTCATTTTAAGTCATTTGAAGTCGTTTTTAGTCATTTGAAAACAATTGCAAGTTATTTAAAAAAAAATTACATTTTTTTTACTTTCCGGCTTTTTTCGCCTTTTCTCGCCTTTTTTGAAATTTTTTATTTTTTTTTATTTTTTTGTGATTTTGGATTTTTTTTATTTTTCTTGTTTTTTAATAATTTTTTTTACTTTTTTTCGGGTTTTTACGGGTTTCCGACTTTTTTGAACGTTTTTTCATTGTTTTGTGATTTTTTATTTTTATGGTTTATTTTTTATTTTTTTACCGAGTTTGGGTTTTTTCGGGTTCCCGGTTTTTTTGAACTTTTTTTGTTTTTTTGTTTTTTTTAAATTTTTCTTGGTTTTTTTACCATTTTTTCGTGGTTTTTTTGGGTTTCCTACTTTTTTTAAGATTTTTTCAATTTTTTTTGGTATTTTTGTTTTTTTTTAGTTTTTATTTTTTTAAAATCTGGTTTTTTTGAATTTATACTAAAATGATATATTTCAGAAAATTAACGGTTAAATTTATACAAATTACAAAGAATAGGACCAAAATGAAAAGTGAAACTAATTTTCATCTAATTAATTTAATGGCGGTACCTGAATTGTGAACATTATGATAGTTCAGTACCTCAACTGTAACAGAGTGATAGTATCGTATCTAAATCGTTAAACACACGTAGTACAGTACACTAATCGTATTTTTTTCCTAAGTTGGGGGTACTAAATAGTGTTATGAAGATGATTCTATCATGTTAATTATACTTTATACACTAAACTACCATATTTCACCAACCACGAGTACTATGTTTTTCTTCCTATGCAATTGCAAGACCGGAACATATATAAGGTTATGGAGGGTAATGATTGCTAATTTTGTAGGTTTAAAATGATGACAGTTAAGCGTAGTAAACTGTAATTGCAACTATATTTTGTACAAGCTATCAGCATTTACTAAAAGTAAACTTATGAAAAGGTGAGATTACAGAGATGAGCCTAAGGAAGTATCGACTTCAACTAAGCTCATATTCAAGTTCAAAGCAATGAATGAATAAATTGAAAAAGGAGCTTACGTCTTGAATATCGACTATATCCCGCGAAGAAACACCTCCATGGAGTTCATCAAGAAGATCTTGAACATAACCATAAAAGTAGTTAGGGTCCTCGCACACAGAATATGCACGAACCTACAGCCGATAAACAAAATATCAGTGATGTTGGCAAACACTAGGAAAAATAGTTCAAGCTCAGAAAAAAGTTCAATTACTTATTCTTTCACACTTTCCAATTTTTCATCTCTTCTTTTGGGACATTATATGCTAAAAATAACAGGAGTGTACTTAATGAGCAATAAATGTTAGGTTGTACTAATTACAAAATATTGTAGTTTGGTGTATAAGATTGGGAAACGTGGCATACAAAAAAGTAAAAGAAAACAGAGAAAAGAGAGTATGCATACCTTTGCCTTCAAATTACTCAGCTGTGATGCAATTGCTAACCCAGCAACTGTACCCCCACTAAAGATCAAATAAAGAAAGCATTAGTATGAGTCATCACTTCACTATGGAACATAGGCATAGCCTATAACATTTTCAAAACTACACAATTAGTTAGCTAATTACTTGCAAAGCTAAGGGATTATAATATTGGCTGAGACCAAAGCATCTTCAGGAAAAAAAAGATTCCTGAAAACCTAACTATAGCACATGGATAAGATATGACAAATTAAAATATGGAATAAACCAGCTTGGCATTTGTTTAGTTACAATCTCTAACTAGAAAGCTAATTAAACACAGGTCAGCCTAAATATTTCTATACTGCCACTGATGTGAGACAACTACATGAAAGCTGAACTCGTATAAGGTGCAGAAGCCAATAAAAATACAAGAACTATAGATGTAAAGGAAAAAGTGGAGCAGAACAGACCTGCCACATGCTACAACAATGTCATCAAATTCTACCTTGACACTCATACTCTTGAGCTGCTGCTCAATCTCCCTGACTGCTTCAATATATCCCCTAAACCGTTTCAGAAATTTTCATATAAGTCTGTATAGAAGAGAGCCTATTGGTATGAAGAGTTTGGCTTAATGGTTCTAAAATAAAACCAGATATTGTGAAAGTCACTTATTTTTCCAAGTTGCCAAACTTAAGATCTCTTTTGATTGATGACTTCTTTTTACAGAATAGTTATAGATAAGTTAAGTTGGCCGAAGAAAGAGAAACAAAAAGCTACAAATTGCTGTCAATGCAATTAAAGCTTTTAGCAAGGATTTCTCTTCCATGGAATAACATGACCATGCTACCAAAAATTAATACTCATATTCTTAGAAAAAAATCGACATTTCTACTCATACTTTATCCATCACATTCTCCTCGTACGCTGAAATCATATAATGAAAAACTCTCTAAACCATCACACTCATTAGAGAAAATTCACCCAGATAAAATTTCAATGAAAGAAAGATGCAGAGACTCCAGAATTTATAATTACGCAGTCTTATGCATACTTCTTTTGGCTAGTCCTTTTCTCACCATGTGCCAACAGAATTTGATCCACCAACAGGAATTACATATGGCTTTCTCCCTTCACTTAGCAACTTCTGCTCAAGTAAACTTGTAAGAGCCTAAAATGGAAGCAAGAAATAAAATGTTTTAGACTGCTTGCTAAAAATCCAAATATTTTGAATAAAGACATTTGACAACAACTTGAGTAGAACGGAAAAATACATATCGAATGGAAATCGGTATAGAATTTCTGTATGCACGTTTCGCCTTTGTTCATTAATCAAATTTGTATCCAAAAGAGAAATTTGCAGTAGCTTACCGTAGTCCCAAATTTTTCATGATCTTCCATTGTAAAAAGATCTATATGAGCCCCAACTAGACGTTCTACCAAAAGATTGCCTACTAAACCAGGATCTTTGTCTACAAGAGCCTACAAGGTATGAAGAGGAGTTACTAACTGGAAGGGAGTATCATTTTCGTACATCAGCCTATTAGCATTTAATAATTAGCAGGACACCATAATACTAGATTTCGCAATCTATATTCTAGACACCACCGCAAACCTACCAAAACCCATGATTTATAGACCAATGTAAATAAAACAAAACAATTAGTCGCAACTAATAAAAGTTAAGTTTAAATTTAATCCTGATATTAATATTGTCAGATCTTTCGTAGATCGGTGCTTATAAAACTAGCGTGATCAAAAGATTAGTACATGAGAACTGTTTTTAAGTTGAATTTTTTATCAATAATGTACCAATTGTTCGATTATGAGTAGATCTGTGTCTAAATTGTGAAACTCAGGTGTATGATATACTAAAACTTAGAAACCGATGCTTCCAAAATATGACATACTAGAAACAAGCAAAATCATCCAAAAGCAGGAATCTAGAAACCTCGTAGGTGCGGAGAAGAAGATAACAGTCAAGATTTAAGTACTTGGCAGCTACAGCTGTTGCTCGACAATGATTGCTTTGTATGCCACCTATTGTGATAATACAGTCTGCCCCTTTCTCCACGGCATCTGCCAACAAGAATTCTAATTTCCTCACTTTGTTGCCACTCAGTTGCATTCCTGAAATATCATCACGCTGTCCAAATGCAGAATTTCCATCATTTTAAATAAATATCCAGAAGAAATATATGCTATAAGCCTATAACTGAAAAAAACTAATATGAAAAACAGCTCGTCACTCATTATTCAACACATATAGCATTGCATACCCATATGAAACGGTCAATTGGAATACTCTTTAAGCAAACAATTTCACCATTGAATTGTCATGAAACATTTTGGCAATGTTTTGTGTGGAATTACCAAGTATCTAGTTTACTATCTCTAGAAAATCGTATTAAGATCAATTATTTTGAAGTCTCTACACACTCAGGATTGAATAATATTCCAGCAAACTTAACCAAAACAAAAGGAAAACTGATAAATTCAGATAACGAAATTGGGTCAATTGAAGAAGCTCAAAACAGAGGTAATGATGAATAAATTAGTGAGGGTGTTACCTTTAACCAAACTTCAGTGCCTGGGGGCAAATTAGGAAGGTTCCACTTGTGAATTGGAGTTGGAAACTGTTGACACAAGTAAAATTAGCGAATCATGTTCATATAAAGCGGAAACATCTTTTATTGATCCGAGTGTAAAGTGGTCAATATATGTCGATAAAAACACTATGCATAAATGGTGTTGTTTTGTTATCAAACACCACACAATATCGTCCTAATAATGCAATCTGCTAGGTACTTTTGTGAGATTTAAGCACCTGAAACTTTTTTTTTCATGTAAAAATATCCAATTAGAGCAGAAACGGTGTTTGAAGTAAAAGCAAAGAGCATAAAGTTCAAAACAGAGTTGTTAGGAAATGACTTGGTGTTCCATTATAAAAATAATCCTATTTTTGGAATAAGTATTTCACTATGGGATTAGATTTCAGAAATAGTGTTATAATTTGGAATAATTTGTATCCCCCCATCCAAATGGTATAATATCAAGAATTCAAATTATGACGTAATGTAAGTTGTAGATAAGCTATCAATCCAAAATTAACCCTATTAGAGTTATTAGAGTTAACTTGCTATTATTACTATGTTGTTAATAAAATTATAGTTTAGATAAGCTATATAAATTGAAGTCATATCTATATTTAAATTTATTCATACAAGAAAAAAATATATAACCATATTATGCTTTAGTTTATAGGACACAAAATTCATTATAGAAAATTATATAAATAAATTAGTTAAACCATCCAAATCGAAATAATACAAAGGAACGAAACAAGTTTATAAAAAAACTACTTCAGCGAAATAAGTATATCATTCTATTATAATAAGTCAACCCAAGTCAAATGAGGCTGCCCAATTTAGTCATTTTTTTCCAAAAATACCCCTACACATTTATATTAATTACAATAATACCATACTCACATAAAAATATAAAAAGTAAAAACTAATAAAATTATTTATCCGTCTTTAACAACCAAACATTCTTTTAAATCATAAACTATGTTTTTTTTTGTATTATCCACATATTTATATCATAACTATACATATTTTCTATATTTTTATTGCATTAAGCGCCGCACACGCAACGCGTGGGGCACGATTACTGGTACTTGGTTATGTATTCAAAAGAAGATTGCAACAACACCAACCAACAACACACTTTTTCTTTTTTATATTCTAGACACTGAAAGGTTTAATTTTCAAATTTATTAACTTACAGTTAAATTTGAATAATCTAATGTGTGTTTACAAAATAAATTATAACCTAATGCTTTTAATATAGAAATTAAAAAAATTAATTTACTGTGTTAAACATACTTATGAATAATGTTACAAAGTTGTCAAGTAAATTAACTTTTTGAATATTAAATAATTGGCTTAGTTGGCTTGCCATGTGGACAAAAACACCTAAATTAGGAATTAGTCTGAGAAGATCACTATATTCGGAATCAGTTTTCCCAATAAAACTATTTTGGTAAAAAAAAAAACTCTCAAATCTACAGCAGAACAGAACAAATAGAAGTCCTCCGGGGATTAAGGCTCCGTATGATGATGATGATGATGATGGATCTACATAAAATTATACTAGTACTAGATACTCACGACAACATCAACCTATGAACGCTCACGACTACTTAAGAGCTTGAATTTGTATGTGTTTGTTCATTGATGATAGAAAGGAAAAACCTAGAAAGAGAATAATGAGGGGGGGAGTTATGTACGTGTCCGAGGTTGAAGAGGGAGGATGGGATGGGACGGAGATGTGATGCCCATGACGGCGGTTTGTATGCCTTCTTCTCCAAGAAATCCATAGGCCAAAGTCCAATCAAGATAATTAAGGTGAACGCACAAGTGAAGTGGTGATGCAAAATGGTTTGTTTACCAATAATACTCTTCTACTTAAGTGAATTAATACTGTATTATCAAGATAATAATGTACACACTGGCACTGCTGCTATCAAGATAATAATAATAATAATAATAATAATATCAAATCCTTACTACCCGCCAACTCATTTGCTGTATATGGTGGTTTTTGTTGGTTACCAGTTACCCTACCCACCAACCATACCCACCAACCATACATTACCGGAAATATTAATTAATAGTTTTAACTATGTTTACTATATATTATTAATTGTGTGGTTATAAGATGAGTTGGAGTAATACTCCTAAAGAACCAAATAATTTCTCATGGTTGTTACCTCAAACCATTTCAACAACAAAAAATTAACATAACAATTTATTGACGCATAATTTCATCATATTACAATGAATAATTTTAATTTGACCGACTAAAATCATTGATGTAAAACAAATGCCAAACGAGCAATAACCAAACACATTGAAATGAAAATACGACCAATACAACGTCATACAAATCCGACACAAATATGTTTACATACTAAAATAATAATAAAAAACTGTTGCAAGTCAAGATTGTGGTGTGTTGGTCCATATTCTAAGCCAATGTCTTTGGGCACTTAGTATGAGTTATTTACATGTAAACCTATCCATGTTATATTATATAAAGAGAGCCGGTGGTTTGTTTATGAATCAATATCAATGAATAATAGTTATTTCATTCTCTCACTATACTCATGTCTGTATGTATCTATACTAAACTTAAACTAATATGTAACACAACACATTATTGTCATTTTGTTTTTGGAGACCGGAGAGTTAGAAATCTGGTTAAAAAAATTTAGGAATAACTTCAGCATAATGATAACTGTTGACATACACCATTACATGATGTAATATGTCGTTCCAGGAGACGTACCATTAAAGAGGTAAAAAAGTGGCATTTCATACTTGTACCCTTCCATTTTTGTTTGGTCATAATAACAGTAATACAATTATGATATTATAATGAGATGCAATTAAAAAATCATAAGCTGGAAATCTCATCCATTTTTCAAATGGGGCAGGATTTGTAGGATAATAAAAATTCAAACGGGATAAAATATAATCATAATTAGGGGTGGGTACGGGGCGGATTGGGGCGGATTTGTTTCAATCCTAACCCAACCCGTAAAATAAATGGTGGAGCGGATTGAGATGGATTGATGAAATTTAAATCTTAATCCAACCCAATCCAACCCGTTACAATTAAAACACCAACCCAACCCAATCCAACCCGCAAAATAAATTGCGGGTTGGGGCGGGTTGGGTTTAGATTAATTATTAAATTTTTATTTTGGTCATTTATTTTTCATAGTTTGCATAATCAACCCAAATTTTAAAATAAATTGAATATTTTAAACAGAAATATAAATTAAAATCAATCAAAGTACGTTTAGAGAACAAGTAATAAAACTAAAATATAACAATAATTAAAGGTTGGTATATTAAAATACACAATATATATATATATATATATATATATATATATATATATATATATATATATATATATATATATATTGCGGGTTGAAACGGATTGGGACGGATTAACCCGCGGTTTGTGAACATCAACCCTAACCCAACCCGTAAAATATATAGCGGATTGGGGCGAGGCGGATTGATTTTTTTTGGACATTCAACCCAGCCCAACCCGTCCCAATCCATGCGAGTTGGGTTACGGGACGGATTTACGGATTTTTTGTCCACTCCTAATCATAATGATAACCTTCAAAATCGAGATTCTCAAACATATCATAATAAACATCTTTCATTTGCTGCAGTTCTTGAAACAACTCACATCTAATTGCGTACCAATCATTTTTCCCATGTTCTTTACCCATGACATTTGCAATTACTCGGAACCCACAGTTAACATCCTCACGCACATCATAAACCGTATCAATGTAATTATGTAACATGACCCATATTTGGTCACTGTACGGGAAGATTTGACTAGTGGTGGTGGGCTTATTTGTTTGGTTTTGCGGCCTCCTAGTTAGATTTACCTTTACCTCCGGTGTTTCTTCCGCTTTACCTTTACCTTTATCTCTACTAGCACTTTGTTCCTCCTCATACTCCCTCCTAAAGCTTTTAAGCAGTTTTTAAACAGCTTTTAAGCTGTTTTTAAACACCTTGTAAGCTGTTTACAAAACAGCTTGTAAGCTCTTTACAGTACAACTTGTAAGATGTTTACAAACAGCTTAAATGTTGTTTAAAAAAAGATTAAAAGCTGTTTTTAAAACAGCCTGTAAAAATATCTTTTAAACTGTTTACATTACAACTTTTAAGCTGTTTTTTAAAAGCACAGTCAAAAACTGTTTAAAAAATTACATACTATCCAAATAAGACCAATGCAATCATATACGATATATAATACGTAAATTACATGTAGGAAATACGAAAGTGAAAATTTACCTGTTCATGCGACATCTGGTAAAACTGGTCCCGTATATGGACCACATTATGTCCGTAGACATATGGTTTAAGATTAGTAAGCCTCCACAATTTCCATCTGTAATATACAAATAAAAGCAGATAAACAACAAATATAAATAAAATAAGTAAATGATAAATACACCCCAAAAATACAAATCGAATACAAAAATTAAATAATATTATACATGTAACCTAGGGGAAACCTAGGGAATCCCTCAGGTGGGTCGATATCAACAGGCAACCCTTCACACGGTCTAACAGGCAGTAGCCTGGTTATCACCCACATATCAAGAAACATCACCGCCCCGCTAACTCTGCTAGATTTACCCCGCACCAATTTGCATAAATTAGCCTCCAAACATGACTGGGAGGTCCCTATGGTATCTGATGGTGATGGAGAATTGGTACTACTACCTGAAGAAAGTTGGAGTAAAGATGAAAACCGACTTGCAAGAGCAAATTCCATAGCCATCGATCTAATCTTTGCTGGAGTCACATTAAGCGTTTCGGGTATATCTCTCACTGTGAAATAGCTAGAGAAGCTTGGGATATTTTAAGTCACTTTTGAAGGAACCGCTAAAGTTAAGGCCTATAAACTTCAACAATACAAACTAAATTTGAGAATCCTAAGATGAAAGAAGATGAAACTATTGAAAAGTTTAATGGTAGAATTTGTGAAGTGGCTCATGATGCTTTAGTCTTAGGAAAAAGATATAGTGAAACAAAACTGGTCAAAAAGGCTCTTAGATCTCTTCCTGATAGGTTTGAAATGAAAGTAACTGCTATTGAAGAATCAACTGATCTTGAAAGCTTAAAACTTGAGGAATTAATGGGAAACCTTATGTCTCATGAACAAAAATTTAAAAAACCTAAGAAAATTGAACAAGGTGTAGCTTTTCAAGCCAAGAAAACTAAAACTCTTATTTTTGATGACAGTAACGATGAAGAACAATTAGTCTTCTTTGCTAAGAAAATATACAAGAAATTTAAAAATAAGAAAGCTTTTGAAACTGGAAACTCTAAATCGTATGTCAAAAAGGAAACTCAGTCTGATAATTATAAGAATAAAATGTATGAAAAATGGGGATATAAGGAGAAAGAGTTTAAAAACAAAATTAGTAATATCCAATGTAGAGAATGTAGAGGATTTGGTCACATACAAGCTGAATGCGCTAATACGTTGAAAAAGAACAAATCTGCTCTAACGGCTACTCAGAATGATAACACTAATTCTGATGATGAGGATAGTCATAGTTACTTTTCTACAGAAAACGCTTTTATGGTTAAAATCGATAGTGATAATCAGTCAGTTACAACCACAGTTAGAACTGAACTTGAAACCGACTCTGAAAGTGATGAAGTAGAAGTTTCTAAAGAACAAATTAAAAAGCAATATATCTGTTTATATGAAAAGTACAAGGCTCTCAGTAAAAAGTCTCTCTATATGAATAAACTGAATGAGGATTTAACTAATCAAGTAAAAGATCTTAATGAAAAACTTTCTAGGAAACAACTTGAGTTAAATGAAACCAAAAGAAAGATAAAACTGTTAAACGCCTCTGCTACTGAAAAACTTGATGAAATGCTATCCTACTATAGGGCCTCAAAAGATAATAGTGGATTAGGTTATACTGGTTTTGAAGAAAAAGGGAAAACTGTTTTTGTTAAATCTTTAAAAATACCCAAACTGAATATGGTTAAAAGTAAAGTTACAACCACGGTTGTAACCAGTCAGAACAGAAGCTGTAAAAGTAGTTTTACTAATAACAAGTCTGTTTTCAAAAATTGTTATTTTTGCAATAATTCAGATCACTTTGAAAGAGAATTTATTTGAAATTACACAAAAATTCTATTGCCCATGATATCATTGCTAAATTGAGTTTTAATCAAAAATTCAAATGGATTTGGGTACCTAAAAGGAAAACTGACAAGACTCAGTGTATCTCTGCATCTATTACTGCTTTAAAAGTTTCATCATCTAATGCCTGGTATTTTGATAGTGGTTGTTCTAGACACATGACAGGTAATGCAGAATTTCTCAAAGAAATTTGTAAAGCTCCAGGTAAAACTGTTACTTTTGGTAGTGGAGATACAGGTAAAATAATTGGTAAAGGAATCTTGAACAAATCTGGAATGCCCGAACTTAATGATGTATTTCTTGTGGATGGGTTAAAGGCTAATTACTCAGTATAAGTCAACTGTGTTATAATAATCTGCATGATAGTTTTAATATAGAAAAATGCCTTATTACTAATAAAAATGGTAACTTGATTATGACCGGTGTTAGATATGCTGATAGTTGTTATATTTATGATGAATCGAACACTGAATCTATAAAAAATACTTGCAATCAAGTTGTGACTGATAATACTGAGATTTGGCACAAGAAATTAGGGCATGTGAATTACAAAACTCTAAATAAATTAGTCAATATGGATCTTGTTAGAGATATTCCTAAGCTGAGCTTTAAAAATAATGTTACTTGTGGTGATTGTGCTAAAGGAAAACAGACTAAGAGTGTTTACAAAGGTACTAATCAAATTTATACCAAACAAGTACTTGAATTACTTTATATTGATCTTATGGGCCCAATACAAACTGAAAGCATATGCGGTAAAAGATATATCCTTGTTGTTGTTGATGATTTTTCTAGATTTACATGGGTTGCTTTTTTAAGGAAAAAATCAGATGCTTTTAAAGCTTTTCGAGAATTGTGTAAAAAACTTCAAATAGAGAAAGACTCTACAATTGGTAAAATTATGAGGATAAGAAGTGACCATGGAACTGAATTTGAAAATAGTAAGTTTAAAGATTTTTGTGATACTCTTGGTATAAGACATGAATTTTCTGCTCCTAAAACTCCACAACAAAATGGTGTAGTAGAAAGAAAGAATAAAACTATTCAAGAGATGGCTAGAGTCATGTTAAATTCTAAGAAATTAGCTAAAAGATTATGGGCTGAAGCCATTAGTAGTGCATGCTATATTGTGAATAGGGTCTATCTAACAAAAGGAACCAATAAGACTCCCTATGAAATCTGGAAAGGTAGAAAACCTAGTGTTAAATATTTTCATGTGTTTGTTTGTGTTTGCTATATTCTAAAAGATAGAGAACACCTTGGGAAATTTGATGCTAAAAGTGATGAAGGAATATTTCTTGGTTATGCTCAAAACAGTAGAGCTTTTCGAGTTTTTAATTTAAGAACAAACACTGTTATGGAGTCATATAATGTTGTGTTTGATGAATCTAAGAATATTTCTGATATTACAGGTGATGAAGATGAGCGTTGGAACATGGAACAAACAGGGGAGAAAAGCAAGGATAAGATTGGAGACGTGGTTACAAGTCCAGTTACAACCACAGTTGTAACCGAGAAGATTCCATACGTGGTTACAAGTCCAGTTACAAGCACAGTTGTAACCGAGAGTGAACAGGCAGCAGAAACTGATCAAAATGTTGCAGTTCAACCTGAAAGAAGATCTCGGTATGTAAGAACACAAATAAATCACTCTCTGAATGATGTCATAGGTGATGTCAATGAAGGTATGAAAACTAAACACAAAAATTCTGATGTGGTTAATTTTGCTTGTGACATCTCTCAAATTGAACCCAAAAACATTAAAGAAGCTTTAAATAATAGTGAATGGATCTTAGCTATGCAAGAAGAACTTTCACAATTTGAACGAAATGATGTTTGGACCTTGGTGCCTAAGCCTACTAATAAAAATATTATAGGAACAAAGTGGGTTTTTAAAAACAAAAGCAATGAAGATGGAATAATTGTGAGAAATAAAACTAGGTTGGTAGCTCAGGGTTATACACAAATTGAGGGAATTAACTTTGATGAAAACTTTGCTCATGTAGCTAGAATTGAATCTATTAGAATGCTACTCTCTCTTGCATGTATGTATGATTTTAAATTGTTTCGACTTGACATTAAGAGTGCTTTTCTGAATGGTGTGATTAATGAAGAAGTTTATGTTTGTCAACCTAAGGGATTTGAAGATCCAAATTTTCATGAACATGTTTATTTTTTGAAAAAGGCCTTGTATGGATTGAAACAAGCTCCTAGAGAATGGTATGAAAGATTAACTAAATTCCTTATTAAGAAAGGATTTAATAGAGGGGGAGTTGACAAAACTTTATTTACTAAGAAAAGTCTAAAATATATAATTACAGCTCAGATTTATTTCGATGATATTGTGTTTGGATCTACCTCTGAACTTAAAATTACTGAGTTTATAACTGATATGAAAAATGAGTTTGAAATGAGTGGTGGAGGAGAATTAACTTACTTTTTAGGATTTCAAGTTAAACATAATGAAAATGGTATTTTTCTTTGTCAAAGTAAGTATGCTGAGAATCTGGTTAAGAAGTTTGGTTTGTTTGATGCTAAGGAAAAGAGAACGCCAATGAGTACTATTTTGAAATTAAGCAAAAATGATAAAAGCAAATCTGTGTGCCCCACATTATATAGATCTATGATTGGTACCTTATTTTATTTGACTGCTAGTAGGCCTGATATATGCTTAAGCGTTGGAATTTGTGCTAGATATCAGGCTAATCCTCTTGAAACTCACTTGTTAGCTGTTAAAAGAATTATTAAATATGTCAAAGGGACAATTAATTTGGGTTTGTGGTATACTAAAAACACCAATAAGTTTCTAGTGGGATATTGTGATGCTCATTGGGCAGGAAATAGCGATGATAGAAAAAATACATCCGGGGGGTGTTTTTACTTTGGTAATAATTTGGTTTCTTGGTTTAGTAAAAAACAAAACTGTATTTCTTTATCAACTGCTGAAGCAGAATATATCGCTGCAGGAAGTGGATGTACCCAACTTTTATGGATGAGACAAATGCTTTGCGATTATAATATAAAACAAGAAATTCTAAGCACATTGATCTAAGACATCATTTTATTAGAGAATTAGTTGAAGAAAAGAGTTTAATTCTAAAACATGTCTCTACTGAAAGGTAATTAGCAGATATTTTTACAAAACCCCTTGATACTAATAAATTTGAAACTTTGAGAATTGGCATTGGGGTATGTCCTTATAAATTTAATTGATTATATTTACATTTTATGTATATTTGTGAGGAACATGAGTAGTGTTTATGGGATCAAGAGTAATTCTTATTGAGTTTAAACATATTTTTATCTTGAAAAATCTGCTGGTTAATGACCATAAAAGATGTGAACTAAGTGCAAAAGAATAATTGAATCTAAAACTCTTTCGAATGCACTAAGTGCTAGTACACAAAAAGTAAAATGGTTATAAGTGTGGTTGCAACTACAGCTGTAACCAAAGTCTTTTTATCAGACTTGGTCTAAGTGCGTAAGTGGTGTTCACTCAATATCCTAGCCAATATTTTGGGATAGACCTTTTATGGATCAGGTATCATTGTGATATTCTTAGTATACCCAACTATTTTTAACGGGAGTCCATAACAAACGCTGTTGATTATACTCTGTGGATCCTCACAATAAGCATATTTGTAAAAATAAATTATTATTTTCTGTTTTTTGGCAATTTATATATATATATTTTCTCTGCTACTTTTAATTGATACATGTTTAAATCTGCTATATTTCTTTAGCTTTATGGAAAACCAAAATTTTCATCAGTAGTGTTTAAAATTGGAATGTTTCATTGGTTTATTTGGTAAAATTCTATGTCATTAATCTGATTGATAAAATTTCCAAAGATTCATATCTTGCTAAAAATTCTGTTTTAAAAATGGTCATATTCTTTAAAAAGATATTACAAAAATTGGGAATATCTATATCTTAAAAGTGGTTATATTTTGATTTGGTAAAAATATTTTTGTTAAAATCTTATTACCAATTTTTTGAACCATGTATATACCAGTCGCCCAAGTAATGCACCAAATGTAGTAAAACGGCAGGAACTCTTCTTTGTCATCGGTGTGACAAATAGGGGGAGAAGATTATGCGAGTTTATATTTACTATCTTAATTCTTATATTTCATATATGAATTTTGCAATACTAATATGCAGGGGGAGTAAACTAATAAACTCAAAGTATTTGTCAAATTCAATGACAAAGAGGGAGATTGTTAGAACTTAAATTGACTTGTTAAAGTTACTTAATTTGTTGTTGTATTGGATTATACCAAAATATTTGTGTGTTAAAGAAAGGTAATTATCTTTCCAAACTATGAGTGGTTTACTTTTAAGAAGATATTATCTTATGAAAAGATTTGTTATATTTCTTAAAGTTTGTTAAATAAAATCTTTTCTTATTCTATCTTATACGAATTATTAGTTACTGATTTGATGAGTATAAGTTTGAATCATGTTAGGAGATATATTGTTTCATATATAAATCTATCAAAAAGATTGTCTCGTATTAATCTTTTTGAATAAATATATTATCTCCTACTTCAATATATATACTACCTTGTACTAACAGATTTGATAAGATTTGTTTGTGCTGGAATTATGTGAATTATAGACAAGATATCTTGAAGATTGGAAGGAGTTTATCTCCTAAAAAGGAGCCAACTAAATCTCCTTGTTACAATCAAAGTAGCCGAATTTTATAAGAAGATTTGGAGCTAAAATAGCCATGTGTTTCTAACAAGATTAATCTCCAAAGATCTTACAAAGATGGCGATCAAATCTTAAATGGGCAGCGAGATTCTTGAAGATTAAAGAAAATGAATGCGAAGATTTGAAAGACTTTTATTCTTATAAATAGTCTCATACTTGCTTGTAAAAGATCACGTGTTCTAAACTTATAAAGAACTTATATTAGAGAGAATACACGTGAGCTAAAAAAATACGAGAGTAACAATGACGGGATGCTATTGTTTATAAGTGATATCTATTTAGTAATAGCAATATAGTGATATGCAGAAAATTAAGAGGGAGTCTGTGAGTTTTCATAAGTCTCGAGTCCTATATTGTAAGCTTGAAATAGTATCATAAATCTGGGTGAGTGCCTCAGAGACGTAGCCCAAAGTTCTGGGTGAATTCTGTTTAAAAACGTGTAAATTTACTTTCAAGTACGTTTTTATTCTGAGTTATATCCATCTTTAAAGTTCGGTTAGAACCGTGGTTGCAACTGCAGTTATAACCACAGTTCTAACTGAACAGCGTAACAGCAACCAGAACAGCAAAGTCGGAATTTCACAAACAACAACGAACATATATTTATTTGTTTTATTATTCCCATATTATTAATAGCAGAAACAATCTTAATAGAATATGATACCAATGTTGGTAGATCGTATAATTTAGTTTAACAAATAAATAAATTAATGATAGCAACTATAAAAGGTATTTTGATATACCTGTGACGGAAAACAACGATTGAATTACGAGCTATCTGAATATGGAAAATAAACCCTTTGAGTCGTCTACTGATTCTCACACCTCCCACGTCCCTAAGGAATTGATGATGTCTTATGGAGAGAATCAAATTTAGAAAGAAGTAATTGTATGTGAATTATTTTTTATGATATATCTTTCTCTTAACTGAGAAGAGAGATATATATAATACTACATAGGATAAGTTTGTTAAGAGTTTGAATTTAAATATAATACTATAACTTAAATAATTATTAAACTCAAATAATTATCACGTAAGATAATCCAAGTAACAAACTTAAGCTTATCAAGTTGTGACGTGGACGTACCAGTGCAACACTTATGCTTAAGGAACATCCTATGATAAACTGACTTACAAATCTGTAAACAGATTGATAATGTTTTTTTAACAAGACTGCTAGTTTAAAACAGATTTTGTTTTGTACAAACTATAATCGATATAGTAATTCCTATAACTAATATATATAGAGGTAATATTATTTTAGAGTCCTGAATTTTGGGTCATATTTACTTCAGTGACCTAAATTTCAAAAATGTTGAATTGGTGACCCATGTTTCACATATATTTTGATTTAGTGACCTCCTTAACTTCACAAGTTTTAAACAATTGCAATACAGTCCGCTTAGTTTAAAAATTAATAAAATAGACACCGATTTGTTAAAAATGACAAAATTAACTCTTTAATTTTACAATTTTTGTAAAACATAATTTTTCCAATAAGCAAACTTTTCTTTATAATAAATACAATTTTAGACATAATTTTTGTTCTTTTCAGAAATGTTTTAAACTGTAAAAAAATTATTTTAATCAGCAAAAATTACACTACATCCGTAAATAATTTTTGATAATTAAAGAAAAATGTACGGATCAATATTAAAAATTATCTGGTAAATTATAGAAAATTATTACAGAAAATTACACGGAGTTATCGCACATAAAATTTTACGTTCACATGACTTCAGCATGGAGTTATACTATTTTTTTCGTAACAAAAAGTTTCCCAAAAAGACAAATTGGTACTTCTTACCAGACTATCAAATAATCAAGATACACGTAGTATAATTTTATTCAATATAAATCAGTACCCTTTTCTTTAATTATCAAAAAATATTTACGGATGTAGTGTAATTTTTACTGATTAAAACAATTTTTTTATAGATTAAAACCTTTCTGAAAAGAACATAAATTATGTCTAAAATTGTATTTATTATAAATAAAATTTTGCTTATTGGAAAACGTGTGTTTTACAATAATTGTAAAATTAAATAGTTAATTTTGTCATTTTCAACAAATCGGTGTCTATTTTATAAATTTTTAAACTAAGTGGGCTGTATTGCAATTGTTTAAAACTTGTAAAGTTAAGGAAGTCACTAAATCAAAGTATATGTGAAACATGTGTCACCAATTTAACATTTTTAAAAGTCAGGTTACTGAAGTAAATATGACCCAAAACTCAGGGCACTAAATTGATATTACCCCTATATATATATATATATATATATTGATGTATCTAACGATAACCAATCGTTTAGTATATGATGACAGAAACATGTTTGCATGTTATATTTGTAGCCCGTATCTTAAATTAGTATGCCACTGATAGAACATGAAAATCAGACCCGAGTATTTTATTCGGGTCATAATCATCCCACTTTATAAATGGGTATCCAACGCTTAAATGGGTCATCTCATACTTTTTATAGGAATTGGGGTGCTACTATCCAAAGCCCAAGCCCAATCAAAGGGGGACCCTTGTCTGAAAAATCCCTGAGATGAAGACATTTGTCAATATCCTAGAAGGCGCAGTTGCCTATAAATAGCCAACTACCCCTCCTAGAAAAGGACCAGAAAATCTATCCAAAAAATATAGAGAGAAGTTAAGAAAAGAGAGAAACTAACCAAAGCATATCACTTCGAGAAATAAACCGAGACAAGACAGCCGAGCACCGAATAAAAGAGGAGAAAGGTCAAGACGAGAGATTGAATAGTTATATCGAGCATAATCGTAAAACCGAAATACTGATCCGAGCAAATGTAATAGTCCGAATAAGGACAATAATCCGAGCAATAATAAAGATCAGGAAGTATCAGTTACTCGTGGTTTATTTATCATTATATCATTGTTGAAAGGCCTAACGCCACCGACCAAAGTTATGGCCTTATCAAATGGCGCCGTCTCCGGGAATCATCTAGTTCCCAACTAGTTTAGAATTCGAATACCAATACTCTGCCAGACGAGCGACAATGGTTACCAATGCAGAGGAAACCCATCCCGAGATAGTAGAGACCAATAACCAAAACACACAAATTAGCCAACAAGACCTCGACGATCTACTCGCTATCCGTGACAGATATGAAGCTATCCAATCCGGAAACCAACCAACAACCTCCTACGTCAACCAAGAACAACCGGTCGAACCACCCCGACATTTCATCGAAGGGATTGTCGACGAACACCTTTCGTCCTCGGGGGACGAACAAGACGTGCCCGTATTAAGGCATGCACGAAGACGCTTAACCGGGTCCCAAGCAGGGCCGAGCTCAAGAGTCCCATTGCCTACGGCCTCGGTCAACTCCGGTGCTCGTTTACAAACGGACGAGGCCCGTCAGTTTGGTATGCCCGAGGATCATGTACTCGGACAGTCGCCCCGACTGCCGTCTAATTCTCCGAGGATGATTACACCACCCACAGTGGAGGTACAACATGTCGTTCCATTAGCCGATGAAAGGAACTACACCCAGCTACAAGCTCAGCTGGCGGCATGCATGACGGCCATGACAGCGGCCGGCATCGTATTGCCAGTTATCCAACCCGACAAAGACCCACGCCATGAAGTGGAAGACTCTGCCTACAGGGCCGCCCTGGAGGCAGCGGGTCGGCGACCCGATACAAGAGTCCCCCACCAAGGGGGCAATGTCCCAATAACTATCGTCCGTCCGAACACTCATATGGAACGTGTCCACACAAACACGAAGGACGATAGATATCCCGAATACAGGATCGGGGAGGGATATGGCCCACCACCACATCAGGGAGGATACCCTCCCCCCTACCAAGTCACGGATGACGCGTTCCAACAGGCTTGGAACGTATGCCAAGAAACCCCGTGTGCTGAACAGATCACGCGGTACCGCAATCCTATGGGATTCGTCATCCCCGAATTCAGGCTCTATGACGGGAAGAGTTGCCCTATCGACCATCTGAGGCACTACAAGACGAAGATGGAACTATGAAGTGATGACCATGCACTGATGTGCAAATTTTTCAAAAACAGCTTGGGTCAAGAGGCTTCGTCATGGTATCATAACTTACCACGGGGCTCCATCAGAAACTGGGCAGAACTGCTAAGAGCGTACTCCACCCGATACGCTGCTCATCGGAAAAAGAAGGTTAGTATCGAAACCCTTCTTAAAACGACGATGATGCCAAATGAAAGGCTCAATGATTACTGCATACGTTTTATCGACGTAGCAAACCAGATTCCGTGATATGCCAATAATATAGCCATCCAAAACTTTATCAATTCCATCCCTAATGGCTATTGGGCGAGAAGGAAGTTCATAGGCAAAAACTTCCCAACCACTGATTCCCTGCTAGCCTATTGTACCCACCTCACCGATAAAAACGACGAATTGCGTTTCCTCAACCGGACTCTACCGAGAAGAGAGTCGGTCCGCGAGGCACAGGTGGGTCGCAAAAGAGTTAGAAATAACCAGGGAGAAGCATTCCAACCGACCAGAAAGGGCAAAGAGCCCGAGGTCCATAGCAGGGGAGAGCGACCCCGAGCACTAGAGCCCAAACCGCTCCAGATCGCATACCCAACACCGACCAACGAACATAAACCGCTCCAGCTCGCCTACCCGATGCCACCCAAGCCATTTCAACAGGTTCGGCCCCAAGAGAGGGAACACCGAAACCCTTTCGGACCGGTCGAGCTGCGATACACTTTCAACCTGTCTGCTGAAGATATCCTCAAGGATATATGCAGGGAAAGTTGGTATTCCCGACCACAACCGATCATCTCTCCCCCCAGTCAGAGAGATTCCAAGCTCTTCTGTGCATATCACGAGGATCACGGCCATCTCACTGAGCTTTGCCGTAACCTACGATGGAGAATGAACCAGTGGGGCGATGCAGGATACCTAGCCAAGTTCATCAAAGGAGCTGGGAATAAAGGCAAGCAACTGGCCATCGAGGGATCTGACAACCGGCAAGGCAAAACGATCAACGTCGTTCATATGTCACGACCCAATGGCCCAGGCGGGGAACGATCACGACAACGGCAGTTGGCCCACTTTGGCCAAGTAGCCAGGACATCACAGGCGTCGCCCTCTAAACGACAATGCACTCCATGACGACATCCGCCCATTTCTTTCTCGGATCTTGACGAAGAAGGGGTGATTTACCCTCACGGAGACGCCATTAACCTCCGTGTTCAAATCGGCCTAGACACAGTCAGCAGGGTACTTGTCGACCAAGGAGCCTCTTGTGATATCATGTACAAGGAGCTCTTCGACAAGATGGAACTCAAGCTGCAAGATCTTCAGCCTACCGATGTCACACTGATCGGATTCATCTCCGAAACGACCAAACCTTTGGGTAAGATTGTCCTCAATGTCACAACAGGGTCCATGTCGGTTCCCGTAGAGTTCTTAGTGGTCGACGATCACTCCGGGCACAACGCAATATTGGGCCGACCATGGTTACATGCCATGAAGGCCATACCCTCGACCTATCACCAAAAGGTCAAATACCCGAATGATAGGGGGGCGATCGAGACCGCCAGAGGATGTCAAGAAGATTCAAGACGCTGCGAGGACATCACCGCGACTCTCCAACAACAACGAAGCACTGTGGAACAACCCACCAGCACAAAGAAGCTGATCAGCCAAATATCCAAAGCCGAAAGGGTTGTCGAAGAACAAGTAGGAGAGACACTTAGGAAGGTGTATATCCCGGATATGGACGAGGAGCACTATTTCCTCCTCGGCGATAACCTTCCAAAACGGGAATCCGAGGAGTTAGAAGCGTTCCTTTTCAGCAACATTGATAAATTCGCCTGGAGTCCAAAAGACATGCCGGGCCTAGACCCCAATACAGCATGCCACCACCTAAGTGTAAACGCCGAGTATAAGCCAATAGCAGAGAGGGGCAGAAAAGTCTCTGTACAGCACAGAGCAGCTATAATCGCTGAAGTACAAAAGCTATTTGAGGCTGGAGCCATAAGGGAGGTTTACTATCCAAAATGGTTGTCCAACCCGGTCGTCGTCCCTAAGAAGAACGGGAAGGAGAGAGTCTGTATAGACTTCACCAACCTCAACAAAGCCTGCCCGAGGGACCACTTTCCTCTTCCAAGGATCGATCAACTGGTGGACACAACAGCGGGAGCAGAACGGATGACCTTCCTTGACGCGTACTCAGGATACCATCAAATTCCCCTCGCCCGCGAAGATCAAGAAAAGACTTCGTTTATCTCACCTTTGGGAAATTATTGCTATACGGTAATGCCGTTCGGCCTACGCAATGCAGGAGCAACATACCAAAGGATGATAACACGGGTATGTCGAGATCATATAGGGAAAACAATGGAGGTATACATAGATGACATGGTCGTCAAAAGCGAAAGAGCCACATCCCACCTTCAAGATATCAGGGACGTTTTCCGAACGCTGGGCGAGCACAAACTGAAACTCAATGCGAGCAAGTGTGCATTTGGCATCATCAAAGGGAAATTCTTGGGACATATGGTTAGCCGACGAGGAATAGAGGCCAATCCCGATCAAATAACGGCTCTACGAAACCTATCGGCGCCCAAGAATAAGAAACAGGTACAAGAGCTCACGGGAATGATGGCCGTGCTGAGCAGGTTCATTAGCCGATCCGCAGATAAGGGACGGCCATTTTTCGAATCACTCAAGAAGGATAGAAAATTCGTCTGGGACCCGGAATGTGAAGCTTCATTCAACAATCTCAAAGAGTACTTGAGGACATTGCCGCTGCTAGTAAGGCCGAACAGAGGAGACATTCTGGCATGCTACCTAGCAGTTTCCTCTACAGCTGTGAGCGCGGTCATCCTGAGAGAAGAAGGTCGCGAACAATTTCCGATCTACTTCATCAGCAAGACTCTGGTCGAAGCCGAAACACGTTATCTACCCTTGGAAAAGCTATGTCTGGCATTGGTCGTCGCCACCAGGAAGTTGCCACACTATTTCATAGCTCATCAGGTCCGGGTATACACAAAATTTCATATTAAAGAGTCGCTTCGACGGACGGACGTTAGTGGCCGAGTTGCAGCCTGGGGGGTCGAGCTATCCCAATTTCATATCGAGTTCGCACCCCGCCACGCCATAAAGGGACAAGTCCTGGCCGATTTCGTCGCAGAATTCACCGAAGGCTATGACGAGCCTTTGGCACTCTCTCCACAATCACACTGGCAGATACATGTCGATGGATCAGCCACCAAGGACGGATCGGGAGCAAGGATCGTCCTAGAGTCCAGCGAGGGAGCAATCATCGAAAAAAGCATAAAACTGGGCTTCCGAGCTACCAACAATGAGGCAGAATACGAGGCCATGATAAATGGCATGCTTATTGCCCGGTCCCTCGGATGCTCCCACTTAATTGCAAGCTCAGACTCCATGCTCATCGTCAATCAAGCCATCGGCGAATACCAAGCGAAAGATGATAGAATGATCCTCTACCAAGAGAAAGTCCAAAGCTTGATGGCAACCTTCGAACAGTGCGAGTTAGTAAGAATCAATCGCACCGAGAATGCACATGCCGATGCATTGGCCACCCTAGCCTCGACACTAACATTGACTGACACCCGGTCGATCACAGTGGAACTACTGCCGACCCCGAGCATAATAAAAAGGGTAAACCGGGTGACATCGATACAGTACGAACTAGGATGGATGGAGGACATGACCCATTATCTGCGAAATGGAACGCTTCCGGTTGACAAGATAAAAGCGCTGAAAATTACAGGAAAAGCTCCTCGCTTCTGGCTATCCGAGGACGATAAACTATATAAATCCAGTTACCAGGGACCACATCTATTGTGCGTCCCGACCGAGCTACAACTGCCGGTCTTGGAAGAAATCCACGAAGGATCTTGTGGTGCACACATCAAAGGGCGATCCCTTGCAAACAAGGCAGTGACCCAAGGATATTGGTGGCCCTATATCAAGCGAGACGCCGATGCATACGTCCAACGATGCGACAAGTGCCAACGATTCGCCAAGATACCACGGCTCCCTTCATCTATGATGACCCCGGTATCAGCACCATGGCCGTTCGCTCAATGGGCAATCGATTTGGTCGGTAAACTCCCAAGAGCACCTGGGAATGTGGAATATCTAATCGTTGCGACTGATTATTTCACCAAATGGGTCGAAGCTAAACCCCTCCGAGAAATCAAAGCCAGCAACGTCAAACAATTCATTTGGGAATACATCATAACTAGGTTCGGAATACCATACGCTATAGTCGCCGACAACGGAACCCAGTTCAAAGATGCCAATTTACAGCTGTTGTACGAGGAACTCGGTATCCGAAAATTCTATTCGACGCCGACATACCCACAAGGGAACGGGCAGGCCGAAGTGTCAAACCGAACAATATTAGACGGCATCAAGACCACCCTTGAACAGGCAAAGGGGAGGTGGCCCGAGCGGTTACTCAACGTTTTATGGTCGTGCCGAACTACATCCAAGACGGGCACCAAGGAAACCCCGTTTAGCTTAGCATACGGTGTTGAGGCCATCATACCGACAGAGATCGGGCTACCTACGCTCCGAACAACGTTGGTCGAGCAGGGAAATAATGAACAAAGAATGAGAGAAGAGCTCGACATGATAGACGAGAAACGAGAGATAGCGGCCCTTACCTTAGCTAAATACCAGCAAAGCGTAAAGCAAACCTATGACAAGAGAGTAAAAGGATCTAAAGAATTCATGGTAGGAGAACTGGTGCTGCGACGAGTGACGGTCTATACCCGCAACGAAATACATGGCAAACTGAGCCCTACCTGGGAAGGCCCATACGAAATCGTCAAGCGAACGAGTCCAGTCTCTTACAAAATCAAAAGCGTCCTCTTCGCCAACAGCCGAGGGGAAAAGAATTCCTGGAATGTGGCTAACTTAAAGAAGTACTACGTATAGGCAATGCTCCGAATACAGGTGCTACCTTACCCTTCTTGCTTAATGGCATTATCTTTTCTTTTGAATGAATAAAATATATTATTATGCTGTCTACTAATACTATGAGATTCTCAACATGGCCGAAGTGCCTAGAAATACTATGAAATCCCGTAAATGGCGTGTTACCGAAGGAACGTCTAGGGATACTATGATTGAACGAATAAAATATATTATTATGCTGTCTACTAATACTATGAAATCCCGTAAATGGCGTGTTACCGAAGGAACGTCTAGGGATACTATGAAATTCCCAGCATGGCCGAAGTGCCTAGGAATACAATGAAAGTCCGTAAATGGCGTGTTACCAAAGGAACGTCTAGGCATACTATGAAATCCCGTAAATGGCGTGTTACCGAAGGAACGTCTAGGGATACTATGAAATTCCCAGCATGGCCGAAGTGCCTAGGAATACAATGAAAGTCCGTAAATGGCGTGTTACCAAAGGAACGTCTAGGCATACTATGAAATCCCGTAAATGGCGTGTTACCGAAGGAACGTCTAGGGATACTATGAAATTCCCAGCATGGCCGAAGTGCCTAGGAATACAATGAAAGTCCGTAAATGGCGTGTTACCAAAGGAACGTCTAGGCATACTATGAAATCCCGTAAATGGCGTGTTACCGAAGGAACGTCTAGGGATACTATGAAATTCCCAGCATGGCCGAAGTGCCTAGGAATACAATGAAAGTCCGTAAATGGCGTGTTACCAAAGGAACGTCTAGGCATACTATGAAATCCCGTAAATGGCGTGTTACCGAAGGAACGTCTAGGGATACTATGAAATTCCCAGCATGGCCGAAGTGCCTAGGAATACAATGAAAGTCCGTAAATGGCGTGTTACCAAAGGAACGTCTAGGCATACTATGAAATCCCGTAAATGGCGTGTTACCAAAGGAACGTCTAGGGATACTATGAAATTCCCAACATGGCCGAAGTGCCTAGGAATACTATGAAATTTATATGCAGGTACAATGCAAGGTATTATTCAGGTCCACTTTATGACGGCGATGCAATATAAATTGGCTAAAACAATGAAGGAGAATCAATCTAAAACAACAAAATATCAACAAGAAGCATCTTCAAAACAGGAATAACGAAATAACAAATGATTTGGCAAGGAAAAATCGATCCAATCAATTAAATAGCAGTACGGCAATGGAAAGGTACAAAACAGGAATAAAGAAATCACATATATAGTCCTCGCCCGCATTACGGAGGCAACAAGAAGATCAACGACACTAAAGAGATTCATTTAAGAAGAGCTACTGCAGGAGGAGCACGATGGTAATTGACCGAGTTCAATCTCTTCGTCGTCAGTCGTTGTGTACCCATCAGACTCATCACCATCAAAACGCTCCTCAGAAATGAGGGCATCAAAATTGGTCGTATGAGCCCCAACACAAGTCAGCGTTTGAAGCCGCGCGTTGAACTCGGCTTCTTTGGCGGACTCATGAGCATCCGAGGCCGCTTTACGGCGATCATCGTCAAAGGAGAGGTCACGGCGAGCTTCAATCACAGCTGCGGAAGCATCGTATCTGGCTCGGGACAAACGGAAATACTTCACCAACACGTTGGCCTTGGTCACAAGCAACTTTAATTTGCCGAAGTACTCGCCCTTTGCACGCCAATATCGATCCAAACGACGCTCCTGAACCTCAACAGCATGCTCGGCACGGCGAACGTATTCTCGAAAAGAGGCCGCCTGAGTTTTCAGCTTGGTCCGCAGTCGAGCACATTGGTCGGTCAATTTGACATTTTTGCTCATCAAAACAATGTAGGGCCACCTGTCAGGCACCTCACTAGCCACACCAGATGAGACCTCGTCCCGGGCAGCACCAGTAGGTCCTAACCCCGGGTTAACTAGGCATGGAGAACCAGCCTGGTGCGACATAGTAGCATGTGCCTATAAAAAAAAAAGAGGGGGGGAGAAGAACGAGAAAAGATGAATAAATAAAATTAAAAAAAAAAAAAAAAAAAAAAAAAGAGAGAGAGAATTTTTTATACAAGCTACAAAGAAGACGACAAAACAAGCTATTTTATTAATCCGACAACCCCTCAACAGACGCCGAAGTCTCTACTACATCGGCAAAATGAATATCTCGCAATGAATTAATTTGCGTCCCCAAACGCTCACGAATGACCGCCTCGATTCGGTTCAAGGCAACAGTGGTTTCAGTTACCCCAGCCTTCGCATCCACCATGCGCTCTGCCCGGGACACACCACTCATTCCTTTTATATGCTCCAGCACCTCTAAGGCGCGAGCTCGGGCCCAATACGCTTTGGCAAAGGATAGCAGCAGATCCGCGTCCTCGAAAACGGCCCCAAGGACCAAGCTCAAGCTCGTCACACGACCTCGGGCTTCATCACGAGAACGTCGTAGGGCACTGAGAAGTTCCTTTGCTTTACCCTTATTTGCCGTATAATGGGCGGTCTTTTTACTAAATTTCTCTCCCAAATCACGTAACCGGATAGCCAGGTTGGAATTATGAATATTCAGACCCTCGATTTCCTGATAGGCACAAGTCAATTTCGCGGTAAGGGACGCGTTAGACCTTTCCAAATCCTCCATCACGTCACCTACACTACGACTAGACGAGGTCCAGACCACCATGGCAAGGGGGTTATTTGGTACCTGACAATATTTTGTTTTCATATCCTTCAAAATAGAACGACCACCAAAAGAAATTCACCCAAGCAAGCTCAACAGAAAGAAACCACAACACCTATATTATCACTTCCCCAAAAGAATCTGTTTCTAGATACAAAAAAAAAAAAAAAAAAAAAAACTAGGAAGATAGTCAAGGTTCCACCTGAGGAGATGCTGGTGGGGGAACAACAGTAGCATCCGGTCGAGGAGTGGACGCGGTCGACATAGAGTGAGGACGCAGCGCTGTCGAAATTGTCTGCCCTGGTAGCCGAGGAAGCTCTTCTTCACGAAGATTCGCCCAGTCCAAGGGTTTCGGCGGTGCACCATGCGGACACGGATACACCAACTCCGACCACGCCCTATCCGACAGAGGAACATTCGCGAAGTTGAGCGCCCGCACATGAGCGCAGTATACAGAAAAGTTGGCCATCATCGCTAACTTTTTCCGCTCCTCCGCCTGTGCCGTTTTCAGGGCAGACACCTTAGCCTTTTCGGCTTCCACGTCCTCAGCCAGGAGCAAGTTCTCCTCCTCTAATTCGCAGTACTTAACGGCCATGCTCTCTTTTTCCACCCTCAATTTCTCGACATCCTCGGTCAGGTGCAGGAAGTCCACCGACAGTTTGTCATAATTCTCGCCCAGGGTTTTCTTCTCGGCCTCCAATTTCTCCTTCTCGACCACCAGATTATCCTTCTCGGTCACCAGCTTCTCTTTCTCACCCTCTAGAGCTCCCAGCTGATCCCGTAGCGCCACGGCACTCACAGCAATCTGCACTTCAACACATCAGTTTCCAGATAAAGTACAAGAACCAAACCTATCTAGTGCAATACGAGCCCCACGTACCCTCAGCGCATCCGCGTGGGCCTGCTCTATAACTGACATTGTCGGTTGGGCAGATAGTTTTTCTGCATTCTTGAACACAAGGGGTTTCAGAGCTGTATACCCCATCTTCAGCGTTCTCGGTTGATCCAGCAGTTCACCCCTACATCGGTCAATGTACCGGGTCATTGCGACCCCGTCAACCAACACCTTTTCGGATCCGTCGAGAGCTTCATCCTCGACACCCGTCACAACATCCCCGGCATTCTCTTCGCTGCCTTTCATCTCCACCCCCACATCCTCCTCCAACTGCTCAATCTCAGGGGCCCTATGCTCGATCTCTTCCTCATTACGGAGGGGCGAGCACACGGACAAATCTATCGGACCCTCGGTGGGGATAGGCGAGATGACCGGCAAAGTCATCGTCCCCTCTCCCATGCTCGTCAAGAGGTTCATATATCCGAATACATCGTCGACCGACCCCTGAAACACAATAATACCCATAGACCGGGCAAGAGCGAGGGTAACCAATGTAGAAGTCAGTAGCTGAAACAAGATGACTAATAAAGCAACGCACTAGCGCACCAAATAACAAACAACCAAAAGACAAGAAAATCATAATAACTATACACATACCTCGCCCGGAGCAGAGGCATCCTCAGCGGTATCCCCTTGACCAGCGGCACACACCCCCTCGCCCGAACCAACGTTAGCATCTTCCTCGGTAACCGATGTATCGGTTCCCCTAGCCCTCTTCGTTGTTTCAACGACAGGGTCAGCTGCACGACGCTTAGAACGAACGGCTTTTTTTCCAAGCCGAGTAGCACATCGAGCTTGGACCACCTTTAAGAATTCCTCCTCGGGCTCTTTGGGGATCTCGGGTGCCGGATTTCCCTTGGTCACCGACCCCATAGGGTAACCGAGCAACATGGGAGCCGTACGACTCGCAGGATCCGGCGTCGGTCCAGGCCCCCACCATTTCCAAAGAGCTAACAGGGCCTCTACATTGGGGGCACCGAGGTCTGGCATGATGGGAGCATTGGTCGCCGGTCCAGGAATCTGGTGTCCCGCACAACCCCATGCACCGGAAGCAATTACAATACCAAGATTACGCTCTTTATTGGTATCCGGCAAACCGATAACGAGCCGGCAAAAGGCACGCAGAGTCTTCAAATACGAGCTGCGATGCTCAAAGCTCAAACTATAGACTCCAAAGACGTCCTTCAGTTCAATCGGTATTCCGGACAACTCCGATAGCCTTTGGATACCATTCAGAGTACGGTAACCATTTAGGGCCAGTTGGGCCGGAGCAATTTGGACGGCCTCAAAGAACGAAGCCACCCAGTTTGTAAAGGGCAGTCGAAGACCCCCAGTAAAGAATGCCGAAGAACGCACGCCCACCTTGCCGGCAGGTACAAATCCCAGCACCTCCTCGTCAGAAATAGGAAGCCGGATACGTATGTTGTCAGGTATTCCGGCGAGTTCTTTAAAATCTTTCTCCACGAATGTGCCTACTTGGGCCACACTTTGGGTCAAAATTTCCTATACAAAGATCATCAAAAGTCCATCAATATACTAACCAAATACACAAACCAGAACCACATCAATAGAACGAAAGCCACCACCCCCCCCCCCACGCACATTACATCAGAATCGTCAGACATATATAGATAACCTGAACCATATACCAACAAAACACCTCTGACCACAACGACAAATCAAATACAACTCCTAAAAGAGGGAAGAGGGGAACACCAAAAATCACTTACAGTAATCATTATGAGCAAGCAAGCGCGAACAGCAGCAGGTCTTCCAACACAACCACGAAACCCTAGATTAAGCGGCCGAACTCTTTTGCTTTTTGGCGGGAAGAATATGCTTTAGAGAGAGAGAGATATTTTCTTCAGCGAATTCTGTAATAAAAATAAACAGGATTACTTGGCACAATAAAAAGGAGTGGAGTCACAAAAGGAATAAAATAATAACCGTCCTTTCGTGTACCAGAGGTTTACCTTTTTCCAACCATACGGAAGTCAACAACCGCTGCTCTTTTTTAACATATACACGCTCCAGATTTCGCCACGTCAGCGCGTATCCCACTACCCAAGGCAGTTCACATCATTAGACCTAAATAAACGGCCAGTGGACCCTACCACGAAAAGCTTCTTACATACGCTACCACTACTATCACACCGAGAATATCCCCCGATTACAGTTCCTCGAGTCCCAAACCAATCCTTAACACAAGGGCACACCGAACAAAGTGTACGAAGACCGTTTCTAGCTTGATGGCAGGAAGCATCAAGTCTAACAACGCTCTCCGGGGGGATAACCGGACATATTGTTCGGTGTATGATCAGAAACATAAAAGAGAAGCAAACAGGAAATAAAATAGGACAGAATCAAATGCAAGACAAGTTTTATTCATCCACAAAGGGGGAAACACAAACAATACAACAGAAAAAGAAAATACACCCATCCTACTTTTTCGAACTATCCCCCATAGCAACATCCCTCTTCGCCAAAAGTTCCTCCAGACGCTCTTTCTCCCTAACTAAACGAGAAATCGCCATCTCAGCCTGTTTCAAGGCGTAAGACTGAGACTCGCATTTTTGCTCGGCCTTGAAACGAGCAGTGCCCTCCTCGTCCCAATATTGTTTAAACCTCCTCGCTTCAGTCCGAGCACACATGAGATCATGTTTTAGCCATGACATCTCAATTTCTTTTAGTTGAAGAGGAGTCAAATCCTCCTCCCCAAAGCCAGGAGGACGAGGTAGCAAAAAGGTAGGCTCCTCTTCCATAAGGGTTTTCTTTTTGGAGGCAGACCTAGTGATGGGAGCCATCTCACGCAAAAGCAAATTATAAAATAAGAGGTAGAAATTGATAATGAGATACAGGCAATAGGGAGCATTTATAGAGAATCAAAAGGCACAAAGTACGAAGCGTTACAATGGTTCATAAGACAGGCACGAGATACGAAAAGATACGACTGATTCATCAAATACAGAAAATAAAACACAAATTGCAAAAGGGGAAATACATAAGAAAACCAGCCCAATCTAAGGATCAATGGATGGAAAAACCGAACTGCCAGACCGAGAGAAAGCAAAAAACAGCATAACAATTCAACCGAGCTTGGTAGGAATCGTTCATGGCGACCAAATTGTCATTCTCCGAGGAGAGCCTGTTGTTTTCCGTAGTAAGAACCCCGACACGCTCCACGAGCCGAGCATTCTTTACCATTATGCTAGCTAGGCCTTGAGGAGAAGTGTCAAACTCATCTTGAGAATGGTCCCATATCTCCTCGGCATCATACCAGGAGTTGGCCAGATAGTTTCTCTGTAACAACAAGTGATCGAGCTGGCGACTCAGTGCCGAGATCTCGGTCCACTTCACCGTCTCTTCGGGAAAAGAGCCGAACAAGCTCAAGGCCAGAATGCCATACTCTTTCTCAAGCCTTGCCATCCGACGGCGGACCCTAGATACCTCAGTGTCCAAGCCCTTCATGTGAGCATGATATCTCACCACAGGTCCAGACATTCTGGGAAATTGTTATAGTACGGAAGAAAATAAAGGGCTGAGGGAGAGAGAAGCAAAAGCAAAAGGAACGGAGATAGCATGCATATTCCTAACATACTAGGGAGCATGCATATTCCTGACCTACTAGGGAGCATGCACCTGTATTCGACAGTGATGGGGACATCTACTGACATCTGATACAATAGTACAGAAGGAAATAAAGACGAGATATACAAAGATCTAACTTCCCGACAAACAACAAACCACAGGTACAATATAAAAAGAAATGCAAAAAGAAAAGGGCAAAAATACTTTTCATTAATGAAGATGGAATACATCATTGTTCATTACATCAATAGACAATATTACATCGTGGTCTATTACATCCGAGATAAAAACCTATTACATCCGAAAAAATCTATTACATCCAAGAAGAGCTAGTACAGAAGATCAGGCAAAGGATCAACTATATCAGCTGACCAAGTGAGCAGGAGACGCCAAAAAGAAAAAGTAAGAAGAAAGAGAAAGGAAAAGCAAGAAGAGGAAAAGAAGAAGAGTGCAAGAAACGAAGGAAAGAAGCATAAAAAGAAAACAAAAAGGGAAGAAAGAAGCGAAGAGGAGGAACATAAAGAAGAAGGGATAAGAAAGAAGAGTCAAAAAGAAAAATGACAAAAACCCTAGATGTAACACAAAACCCTTAGGATCACAGGGCTGATTGTAACATCGTAGTGGTGCAAAAAAGAAGAAAAAGAAAAAGAGTGATGGGAGAGAAGATGAAGAAAAAGAAAGAGGAGGCACAGAAGAAAAACAGATGAGAAGAAGATAAAGAGACGAAGGAGACCGACAACTAAAAAGGAAGTCAATGAAACAAAAAAGAAACGGAAAAAGAAAAGAATAAAAAGTACGAGAAAACAGAGTATAAAAAGAAAACACAAGAGAGGAAGAGGAAGAAATGATGGAAACGGAGAAATAAAAAAAAAAGAAGAAAAAGGAAGAGATGGGAAAAGATGGGGAAAGAACAGAGAAAAAGAAAAAAAGGAAGGAGGAAGGTTAGGGGGAAGTCGATCGGTATCGATGAGAGGGCCCGGAAGAGACATCCCTGTCCCTCAGTGTCGGGTTCCCCCTTAGCATCTCATTCTCTTCGACTAAAGCCTGACGAGCACGTCGGCAGTAAGCCAGTTCGGATCTTAGCCAAGTTAATTCCCGAACCATCTCGGTATGGTGATAACGCATCACCTTCAATTCCTCCTCGGCATCCCTCAATAACCTTTGTACATGGTTTTGGGAGGCTTCAAAGGCCTCCACTTGCAAAGCTAATGCTGATTGGGTGAAAGGACCAGACATCTTAGGGAAATTATAAGATGAGGGTCTATATATGGGGAAAAATAATATGATGAGAAGTGTGGACGTAACCATGCTGTAAGCAGGTATTTATAGATCAATTGTATGAGGGCTGGGATTGAGAGTCGCAACCATTCGCCAATGGGTATTCAGAAGCGATGGCACTCAAAAGAGGTGACTGTTCAAGAAAAACGTTTGGATTCCCAAAAGACTCTAAAGAGCGTGAGTAATTAAAAGCCACTCCTGTTCAAGAAACGTTTGGATTCTTACCAATATTTAAAGGGAGTAAGTAATAATGGCATTGAAACACGCGTCGTTTTTGGGAAGAGCAGCGGTTCAAATAAATATCCCAGATCTTTTGCGCAAGGCTCAAGAAAACTCTGGTGAATAGGATTTTATATGCACAAGGCTCAAGAAATCCTATTAATCCCTAGATATAAAGAATAAGAAGGTCCAATGGATAAGATCAAACGCCAGGCCCAAGAAAAGCATTAATGAGGCCAAAAGCGTGCGCAGTCAAAATAAATTGCATTGGGAAAGTAATTCAGATATAAACAAGAAAAAGAAATCTTTATTGATTGGTTGATACTTCGTTACAGAAGAAGCACAAAGAGGAAATACAATGAAAACAATAAAATCATTTCATAGAAGGGCCCGCTTCGTCATTCGGCTTCCTTTTAGACCGAGCATACACTTCCTTAAGGGCCAATTTGTAAGCCCTCTTGGAAGCAAGCTGCCTATCTCTGGAGGCCTCGAGCTCTTTGATCCGGGCACGAGCACGAATACTGTCGAGCAAAGACCTCTGGTGCTCCTTCTCTAGGGCATCCAATCGCTCGTCTAGTTCGGCGGCCCGACGAGCTTCCACCGACAGCCGGGCAACCCTCTTCTCGAGATAACGCACCTTCTGAACTTCCTCTTCCAGACGGGCAACGTATTCAGGAAGGTTGTCACCATAATTTTCGAGAGGAGAAGCCATTTGTTCGTTAATAAAGAATGACTGCATAAAAAATACTGGGACAGTCCCCTTTTATAAGAAGAAACAAGGAGTAGGTCAAAGGTCATCTCGAATAGATACAACCTCTTGAACTTCCCAAGAGCATTAAAGGCGATTTAACCACAGTTCCAAATCCAATTAAAGTCATCCCAAAAGACATCAATAAGATAAACAGACAAGAACAAGAAAAGGAAAATATTTTATTAATTCCAAAAACTTCGATTACAACTGAGGAGAAGACTCCCCATTCAAGAGAAATTACGACAGAAATTACAAAAGACTAATTATTTCGAGGAAGAGCCTTCTTCATCGTCATCCGAACTCGGTCTGGACCGAGCACGCAACTCCTTGAAGGCAAGCTTATAGGCCCTTTTTGCTGCCTTCTGCTTAGCCAGATTAGCCTCGAGCTTCTTTATATGCTCATAGGCCCAATCCCGATCGGCCATCGTCACATGATGATCAGAATCCATGTCAGACAACCTTTTCTTGTAGTTTGAAACCTTGGCCACGAGTTTCTTATTCACGGTACGAGATTTCTTGATTTCCGCTTCTAAATATGAAATATAATTAAAGGAGCTCTCACCAGTGGAACCAGAAGAAGCCATTATGTCACGGGCAAATTAGTAGTAAAATGCCTAATTATGGAGGGAGCACACCCCCTTTATAGGAGTTTTCCTCGAAGAAAGATATTAGGATAGGAAACATTGAATGTGCCCCCCTGGGAACCGTCACGAGTCTATTGCGTTTCTCGATGAAGCATTGGGAAAGACAAGACCGAAGTAACGTTCTCGACAAACCGAACATGACTCCCCCGACATGGAAACCACGCCGAGGAAGTCAGGGAGCACTTGATAGAACATGAAAATCAGACCCGAGTATTTTATTCGGGTCATAATCATCCCACTTTATAAATGGGTATCCAACGCTTAAATGGGTCATCTCATACTTTTTATAGGAATTGGGGTGCTACTATCCAAAGCCCAAGCCCAATCAAAGGGGGACCCTTGTCTGAAAAATCCCTGAGATGAAGACATTTGTCAATATCCTAGAAGGCGCAGTTGCCTATAAATAGCCAACTACCCCTCCTAGAAAAGGACCAGAAAATCTATCCAAAAAATATAGAGAGAAGTTAAGAAAAGAGAGAAACTAACCAAAGCATATCACTTCGAGAAATAAACCGAGACAAGACAGCCGAGCACCGAATAAAAGAGGAGAAAGGTCAAGACGAGAGATTGAATAGTTATATCGAGCATAATCGTAAAACCGAAATACTGATCCGAGCAAATGTAATAGTCCGAATAAGGACAATAATCCGAGCAATAATAAAGATCAGGAAGTATCAGTTACTCGTGGTTTATTTATCATTATATCATTGTTGAAAGGCCTAACGCCACCGACCAAAGTTATGGCCTTATCAGCCACATATTTGAACTGTAACATAATGTGTTTAGTTTATATGAAAATATATCTCCGATAATAACCTATCAACAATCAATCCATATACACCCGCATGTGATATGTTAAGATTGGTAATTAATAATATATTAGTTTGCATTATGTGGTGTAGTTAGTGTATTATCATGTATAAAAATTTACACATATAGTAACAGAATAATAAATTATTAAGTTGCATCTTGTTAGTTTAATTGGTAAATCTAGATTGATAACTGTATTTATTAGTAAATATTACTATCATGTTACTATTATTAGTTAATCTTGTAAGTAGACACAATCTAATGTAATCACTACTATGTATATAATATGATAATTGCAAAATTATATATTTTCACATTGATGTTAGAAAAATTATGAATCTCTCTGAGTAGACTAGCTACCGAAAAAGGTTGAGTAAATAATAATTTCTTTGAGTGTGTTTAAATAGTGATGTATATTGACGAAATCAGGAGGATTATCCAGTTGTATAGTTGTAACCATCATGCACTCTTTTGTCTTTCGATTAGAGTTTTTCCCCAATAGGTTTACTCTGACAAAATTTTGTTGATGTAGTTATTCTATGGCTAGTTCACCCGCTACTGAACTCACCGTCGTGTACTTTTTTTTTCCTTCGAAAAAGTTCTTTTCCTAGTGGGTTTTCTTTAGCAAGGTTTTAACAATGCACAAGTTCGGTAGTCAATTTATATGTGTATTTATATTGTATAGTGCTTCGGCTTTATCATTCGGCAACACCAATTTTCTCATAAGTTTCGGTTTTTGTTCCACGATAGGTTTTTCGAACTTATGGTTTTTATGTGTTGGCATTAGCGAATGAATATACATTTTGACTCAGCTGCTGTTCGCGCTGCATGAAGACGAAGACGGAGGACTAAAGAAATTCAAGGGGGAGTGTTGTAAGTCAATATTGTGGTGTCTTGGAAGGCCCTAAGTAGGGGTTTTTTCCATGTAAACCTTCTAGGAGGGCTAGTGGTCCATGAGTAACACTACCATAGACCCGGTACACTAGAAGTTAAAGGTGTGTCATTCACTAAAAACCCAACATGCATTAATGAACCCCAAAATAACTACCCTAAAAATAATTCAAAATTAAAATAAAAAAATTCTATTGGTTGTCACACCCTTATTTATAGTGTACCGGGTTCATATAAATGTTTCTCAGTGGTCCATTGTTTATGTATCAATATCAATGAATAAGAGCTGTTCCCTTCTCTATATATACTTATGTCTCCGTATATCTATAATAAACTAAAATGTCACACAACAAAATGTAAATTTTCATTTTTTGGATTTAAGAAAACCTAACTTAGATAGCAAAAGTATATTTCCTAAAGACAACCAGGTCTTTGACTTTGAGCTCAATGATTCTTCGATGTCATAAGGATGACGGTGCGGAGGTCTAAACACACTAGAAGTTGGCTGTGGCGCAAGTTGGTGGGAGGTGATTGGCAATCATTTGTCCCATCGTCCAGTGGTGTCTGGTTGTGAGTTGTGAGCCAAATCAGATGTGCACACAAAATGTCAGTTAAGATGAGTATCCATAATGATGAGCTCTAGGTGTGGTTGATGGTAGACCTCATCCTCATCGTCATCATCGTCCTCGTAGTTAACAAGTCGGCGAATATTACTACCAAAACCACTTGAACTTCTAGTTGCACAACGAAATTCACCTAAACCACTATCAAAACCTGCAAGCCCACTAATACTGTCAAATCTCCTAATTGGCCACAAAATAGTATATTTCTGGTGTTAATTATTAATTATGATATTTTGGACGAGTTTAAGAGTTATTTAATTCGATTTTATATGAATGCTGTGTTTTCATAGAGTTGGCGCTTATTTGTATTTTCGAGTTAAGTGAAGTGATTTCAACGTTTTTACGAAGTAAATAAGAGACTCGGACGAATTAAGATAGCCAAACTGGGCCAAAGTGAATAAATGAGACCAAATGAGCTAGAGTTCTGCCCAAAAGAGCTCAATCGCAAAAACGTTCCGTGATCTGATCGGTCAAGTTGACCGATCAGGTATAATGATCGGTCATATTAGAGAAATTTTAATTTTAATTTGCAATAGAGTTTGTTACAAGTCATTACACATCAATATTTATCGGATTCATAACCCATAAGCCTGTACCACAGTTTAGGGGTGGGTTAGGGTCGGGACCCGACCCGCAAACACTCAACCCGTATCCCGACCAGACTACTTTTAGAAGTGAAAAAAAATTCCGACTCCGACCCGACAATAGTCGGGACCCGACTTTTTCGGGATCCCGTAGGGTCGGGATAGTTTTATCCCGAATCTCCCGACATATTTTTTTATTTTACGACAACGTCATTTTTTATTAACAATTTTCATTTAATAAGTCTAAGGGTGTTATTAACACGAAACATAATTCTAGTTTAAAAATAATATTCCTAATAAATGAAAAAAGAAATTACTCAAATAGAAAAAATAGTGTGAAACTACAAATAACGAAGTAGATAAAAAAATTGATACGTTTTTTTATCAGATTCTTTTAGTATTTAGTTTTATTCAAACAAACAACAATTATCATACTAAATGAGATATATTATCATTATAATTTGTTGGCCCGTACGGCTAAACCTTAGAGGGGGTGAATAAGGTTTTAGGCATTTTTCACGGAATTAAAATTCTAAGCGCAACTAACAACCCAACTAGCTCGATATCTATTTGCGACAATAAATATGCGATGATAATTTATGAATAAATTGAAACATGCGCACAATCACAAATAATATAAGTTGCGGAAAGTAAATAGTAAGGGAAGAGATTGACACCACGATATAAAGAGGTTCGGCAAACCCGTCTACGTCCTCTCCTCGGTATTCATGCTACCGAGTATTCCACTATAATTTTCTTTCAAAGATTACAAATCTTACCGAGCTAATCACTCGATTTGCTCACCCTCTATCCGAGATTCCTACTCTTGATACAAATGCAAGCGAACACGTTTACGAGTCAACGACTCCCCCTCAATCTATGAGTACTCAAGTGTTTAACCTAGAACTTTTAACCAACACTTTGGCTTAAAAGCTTCTACCCAAACACTCACTCACAAATGAGCTTATAATTTGCTCTTTACAAATTTATCGAAAATAAAACAATACTCACAATATGATTGCTTATAAATAAGCTAATTTGTGAGATGTGACGATGTTTGATCTTGATTTGAGTTCGAATCGCTTTCTCTTCAATTTCCCTTTTTTCGAGCTTTTTCTCAACAATGATGATTAAGTGTTTAAGATAGAGAGAGGTTAATGGATGATAATTTTTTGTTTGATTTGGAGAGAGATTGGGATGTATTTGAAGAGGCAAAATAACCATTGGTCCATAGATGACTGTTGAGAGTTGTTGTGACTTTTGTTTGGGTAAAAGCTTGTTTTTGAAAAAGTAAAAACTAACTTTTTTGAAACGGACTAAATCTCGATCGATCGGACTGATCTCGATCGATCAAGATTTCTGGAGAAAAATTGTACTGCTATAATTTCGATCGATCGGACTGCATCTCGATCGATCGAGATTCACTGGAACTTTTTGGACCATTTTCGATCAATTGAACTATATCTCGATCGATCGAAATTTCTGGACTGATTTTCCTACTTTTTGAAACACTCGTAATTTGCTCGTTCGGACTCCGTATCGACTTCCGTTTGAACCGTTGGCTTCATTATTGAGTGATCTATCATTTTAAATCCTGAAATATATATTTTCTCTTTTTGAAAAAGATCAAACATTATATCATCGAATTATAAAATCATTAAATCATAATCACACTTATAATCAAAATCAATTATTGAACCCATGGTTCAACATAATTTTTATAATTAGAAAATAATGAACATTCATCTTTTTTAAGTAACAATATAACTTTTTTATTTAAGTATATTTTTTATTTTAATAGTTTCATATATTCAAAACTACAAATCTATATTATACTTATATAATTATAACTAATATATGAAAAAAAAGAAGATTATAACTCACATGGTAGAGTGTTTACATTGTATTCTATAGGTACATGGTTCGATTCTTATCACTTGCATTTGATATAAATTAATTTACATTTTAATGTTAAAAAAAAAATCATGTTATATAATATAAAATAATTAAAAAATCGGATCGAGTCGAGACATCCAACGAAATCAAAATTACCACCCGATCCCGATCCCGAAATTTGTTGGGTCATATGGTAGAGTGCTTACATTGTATTCTACAAGGCTACAAGGTTCGATTTTCATCACTTGCATTTTGATATAAATTAATTAAAAAATCGGATCGGGTCGGGACACCCGATGAAATCAAAATTATCATCCGATCCCGAAGTTTATTTCGTCGGGTCGGGTTTTCGGAAATTTTTCCAGCCCTACCACAATTATATCAGACGAAATAAGTCTCTAAAAACTCTCTTAGGATTCCTTTCATTTCTATATATTTTTGAAATACATTGTCGAACTCAATTTCTACCGCCTAGCTTTAAGCTAAGTATTTTAACTTGATATTATTATCGTTTTTCAGTACTTGTGTGGTTTTTATCATTTATTTGATTATTATTTGTTATGAGTCCAGTCTTTATGCCACAGAGCCTCTTTGGGAATCTTTTCGAAATACCCCAACTGCCTCCTAGTTTTGTCGATAGGATGCCACTCAACCTTCTTCATTCAGATAAGTGGGACTGACGGATGCCAAATTGCACGCCTTGACGTTTATTAAAAATCTTGGCACGGTTGCAGAAATTCCGTATTCAATTAAGTAAAATATTGCAGTTAAAAGTGAAAACTTTATCTTGATTTTATTGCATTCCTTTCTTACACGTATTCAGTACAGTACGCAAACAGGTATGTAAAAGGAGACCATCTCCTTTCAAACCAAATCCGAATATGCAATACAAGATAAATTGCTTCTTGTAAGAAAAAAACCTTCTTAATTCCAATAGCTCAAAATATTTTATTCGGAAACATCTTTCAGTGGGACAAATTACTAATATCCATTCTACGCCAGCTACTCATTAACGGCAACATCTGATCGGTTTTATCGAATAACCCTAAAAGCCCGCCGGTGTGTATGAAGAGTACTTTTCTTCCTTCCCACTTTGTCGGATTATTAGCCATATCTCTCACCATCCCATATGCAGCTTTCCCACTGTAACGATAAGATTAAGAACAGAGTTGTTAAAATTAAATTAATAACAAAAAAGGAATAAAAGGATGCGGTGCAATATTTTCCCTGCTAGAGTAAAAAAGGTAAAAAAAATCCAACAGAAAATTTAAATTAGTAGTGATAGATTGTACTAGTGAAAGTTACTCCTCGACAAACACTATGTAGAGACACCAACACTAGCAGTTTTCATGTGAAAATTACTCCTCGAGTAAAAAAGTTACATTTTAAAAATATTCCATAAACTCTCAAGTCTAGGAGACTGATTTTGGTAATTCAATGTATAAAGACACCAACACTAGCAGTTTTCATGTGCGATTCATGTTCGTATGTTAAAATATTAAAAATGGTAGAATTTAATCGCATTCAATGGTTCTTAAGGCCTCCCAAACGACATACTCTTTAGAAAAAGAAAAAATCTGTTTGGCTATGAACCAAAGAAAAGAAAATCAGGTAACAAAAACAAACAACCTATATGACTTCCATGAAATAAATCAAACCTGTAAACAGGGTCAAGAATAACACCAGTTGTCTCAGCGAGTTCCTTGACAAATTTCAGTTCATCAGCTGTGTTCATTGCATAACCAATTCCCTTCACCTGAAATATACAAGATATAAGCTCTTGCATATAACATATTTTTCTAATTATCATAAACCTAATAAAAGAACAATGTGATAATTTACACAGAATAAAAGAACAATGTGATACGTTTTAGGGTTAACTACAGTTTTGTACACTTAACACATCGTCATATTTCAAATTCATACATCAAGCTACAAAAACAAACCAGCAGTACATTAAGTTTTTATTCTAGTCGAAGTAACACCCTCAGTTACCAAATTGAGAAAAAAAAACATAAGTTGGGGGTACTAAACAGTGTTATGAAGACGAGGGGGTACTAAACAGTGTTATGAAGATGATTCTATCATGTTAATTATACTTTATACACTAAAGTACCAAGTTTTCCCCGCAATTTTAGTACACATACTATGTTTTTCTTTCATGCATTTGCAAGACCTGAATATATGTAAGGTTTGGGTACTTATTGCTAATTTTGTAAATTTGAAATGATGACAGTTTAGCATAGAAAATTGTAATTACAACTATATTTTGTACAAGCTATCAACATTAACTAAAAGAAAAGCTGAGATTACAGAAATGAGCCTAAGGATGTATCGACTTCAACTAAGCTCGTATCCTAGTTCAAACCAATAAGTGAAAAAATTGAAAAAGGAGCTTACGTCTTGAATATCAACTATATCCCGCGAAGAAACTCCCCCGTGGAGTCCATCAAGAAGATCTTGAACATAATCATAGAAGTAATCAGGGTTATCGCACACAGAATATCCAAGAACCTACGACCGAAAAACAAAATATTAGTGATGTTGGTAAACACTAGGAAAAGTAAAATAGTTCACGCTCAGAAAAATGTTTAATTACTTATTCTTTCACTACTTTCCAAACTATCATGTCCCTTATTTTGCGACGTTAACCTAGCTTAAATAGATCACTTAACGTACATCCGTTTAAATTCGCAAAAACCTCACGTTTTATAATCAAGTTTCTACACCGATATTTTAAAAAATATTACTTTTGTACACTAACATATATTCTAAAACTAACAGGAGTATACTGAATGAGCAATAAATGTTGAGGTGTGCTATTGTCACAGATCGAATTAACAGATTCAGTTACAGATTGTATGTATTTGTAAAGGAATTGCCACACACTTCTGGAGGGAAACTATTAGTTTTGAAAATTGAAAATCTATCCTCTCTCACTATCTGTTGAAGATCTGTGACTGTATTATTACTCATAAATGTTAGGTTGTACTAATTACAAAATATTGTAGTTTGGTGTAAAGAATCGAGAAAAGTGATAGGTTCATATAGAAAACAGTAAAAAGAAACAGAGAAAAGAAAGTATGCACACCTTTGCCTTCAAATTACTCAGCTGTGATGCAATTGCTAACCCAGAAACTGTACCCCCACTAAAGATCAAATAAAGAAAGCATTAGTATGAGTCGTCACTTCACTATGGAACATTGACATAGCCTATAATATTTTCAAAACAACACAATTAGTTAGCTAAGGGAACATAATATTGGCTTGAGACCAAAGCATCTTCAGGAAAAAATGATTTCTCAGAACTCAGCTACAGCACAAGGATAAGATATGAAAAATTTAAAAATAGAATAAACTGGGCACTTGTATAGTTACAATTTCTTACTAGAAAGCTAATTAAACACAGGTCAGCCTAAATATTTCTATACTGCCACTGATGTGAGACAACAACATGAAATCTGAACTCGTATAAGGTGCAGAAGCCAATAGAAATACAAGAACTAAGGATGTAAAGGAAAAAGTGGAGCAGAACAGACCTGCCACATGCTACAACAATGTCATCAAATTTTGCCTTAACACTCGTAGCCTGGAGCTGCTGCTCAATCTCCCTGACGGCTTCAATATATCCCCTAAATCGTTTCGGAATTTTTCACATAAGTCTGTATGAAAGAGAGCCTTTATTGGTATGAAGAGTTTGGCTCAATGGTTCTAAAATAAAACCAGATATTGAGTTAGCATTTAGAGAGGTGAAAGGCTAGTCCTTTTCTCACCATGTCCCAAGAGAATCTGATCCACCAACAGGAATTACATATGGCTTTCTCCTTTCACTTAGCAACCTCTGCTCAAGTAAACTCGTAAGAGCCTAAAAGGAAATCAAGAAGAAAATGTTTCACACTACTTGCTAAAATCCAAGTATTTAGATAAAAAGACATTTGACAACAACACGAGAAGAACTGAAACATACATATCGAATCGAACATGGTTACATCTAAACATCTACTATATTAGGGTCCGGAGAACCTTGACTCCCACAGAATACTGTAAAATTTGTAAAGAAGTTATGTATGCACGCTACACCATTTTATGCACATAAAAACGATTACAATCCTTTGCTCATTAATCAAATTTGTATCCAGAAGAGAAATTTGCAGTAACTTACCGTACTCCCAACATTTGCATATTCTTCCTTTGTAACGAGATCTATATGAGCACCAACTAGACGTTCTACCAAAAGATTGCCTACTAACCCAGGATCTTTGTCTACAAGAGCCTGCAAGGTATAAAGAGGTGTTACTAACTGGGGGTAAGTATCATTTTCGTACATCACCCTATTAGCATTTGAATAATTAGTAGGACACATAATCTAAGATTTCCCAATCTATTTTCTAAATATCACCCCTAACCTTTCAAAACCCATAATTTATAGACCAATCTAAAGGATTATAAACAAAATGGAACAATTGGTCGCAACTAATACAAGTTCAAATTTAATCCTGATATAAATATTGTGAGATCTTTCGTAGATCGGTGCTTATTAAACTAGCATGATCCAAAGTTTCGTACATGAAAATTACTTTTGAGTTGATACTTTATCACTAATGTACCAAGTATTCGATTATGAGTAGATCTGTGTCTAAATTGTGAAATTCAGGTGTCTGATATACTAAAACTTAGAAACCGATGCTTCCAAAATATGCAATACTAAAAACAAACAAAATCATCCAAAAGCAGAAATTTAAAAACCTTAGAGGTGCGTAGAATAAGATAACAGTCAAGATTTAAGTACTTGGCAGCTACAGCTGTTGCTCGGCAATGATTGCTTTGTATGCCACCTATTGTGATAATACAATCTGCCCCTTTTTCCACGGCATCTGCCAACAAGAATTCTAATTTCCTCACTTTGTTGCCACTCAGTTGCATTCCTGAAATATCATCACGCTGTCCAAATGCAGAATTTATATCATTTAAATTCAATATTCAGAAGATATATATGCTATAACTGAAAAATAAAAATGAAAACATCTCGTCATTCACTATTCAACACATATAGCATTAAATACCCATATGAAACACAGTCAACTGGAATACTCTTTAAGCAAACAATTTCACCAATGAATTGTCTTGAAACTTCTTGGCAATGCTTTATGTGGAGTTACAAAGTATCTAGTTTTAGAACCTTCTTCTTTCTGAGTTTTTTTTTTTTGGTTTAAATCTCTAGATACCCCACATTAATGTGAATTATATATTTAGGTCATAAAATTTGCATCATGTTTTGGGTCAAATCTCCCCCCACTCTTTAACTAGCTCTTTTCCACACCTTCTTCTAATATCCAAATAATAAAAATATAGAAGTAATCTTTCTCATGGACGCAGATAATGATACCCTGAAAAATCCAAACAAAAAGATTACCCTATCTTCCATTTTTTACTCAAAACCAAGTGCTATTTCTACATATTCAGAACTAGAAGCATTTACTGTCGCCTAGAAAAACAGAAGAAGAAGAAAAACTAATTCTACTTCTCCACCACACGGTAAATATTATTTTGACTAGAGATTGAGACTTTGTGCAAACAGGGCTGTTGTAGTGTCTAAAAATTCAGATTTGAATGGTTTATTAAACTGGCCAATGACATGGTTATGGAACATTGTATTGCATCAAGAGATTACTTTTTCCATCGAAAGTGCATCTTTCGCATAATTGTGTTTGTGTTGGGCATGACTGTCAATCTTATGCAGTCTCCTGCAATAATAATTATTTGACTCCAGGCTCCAGCTTGTGATGTAGGAATTTATTTTTACTGATTATATTAGCTTTCATATATGGGACTAATTTATCTTCAGAGGAGAGGTAGTTGCCGGGAAACTCGTTTCCCCTGTTAAAAACCCTGTTTCCTGTTTCCTACTTCCTATTATTTCACGTGTAGATTTTAGATTTTTTTCACGTTACTGTTTCTCAATTCGTTTCTCGCTTCCGTTTCCCATCCTGGCAACTATGGGTGGGACTAAGTGCTTGTTTGCTGCAGCTTTTGAGAGAACAAATAGCTTGCTTTTTCCAGAAGTGAAAATACAGGACCGGCTTAAAGTTTCAACCCAATTTATGTCAGAAAAACATATATGCTCAGCAAAATGTTATTTGGCATATTAACCGCCCCCAGATGCTAAACAACTCAACTACTATTGTGAATTCGGAAAATTGCATTAAGATCAATTATTTAAGTGTACACGCTCAGGATTGAATAATATTTCCGCTAACTTAACGAAAAAAAAAGGAAAAATGATAAATTCAGATAACTAAACTGGGTGGAAGGTCGAAACAAAGGACATGATTAATGGATGAATAAATAAGTCAGGTTTTACCTTTAACCAAACTTCAGTGCCTGAGGGCAAATTAGGAAGGTTCCACTTGTGAATTGGAGTCGGAAACTGTTGACACAAGTAAAATTAGCGACTAAGATTTTATATAAAGAGAATTTTTTTATTACTCCGAATATAAAGGGGTCAAAATATGTGAACAAATACCATACATAAATGGTTGATTTTGCATATCAAACATCACACAAAATCCTGATACTGTAATCTACCATTTTGTTTAATTCTATGTACTTTCGTAAGATTAATGCACCTCAAAACTTTTTCAAGTAAAAATATCCGAATAAATCAGAAATGGTGTTTGAAGTAGAAGCATAGGCATAAAGTCTAGAACAAAGTTGTTAGGGAGCTACAAAATGCCTTGGTCTAATTGTGTTTCATTACAAGACAAATTAATTGTATTAATAATTCCACCATGGGATTCGATTTCAGAATGCAGGCATCACTCCCCCGGTTTCCGGGATTAAGACTCCGTATGATGATGATGCATCGACACCGTTTTATAAAGATTTACTCCCTACGTCCCTAAATAATTGTCTCTTGCAAAACTACTTGCAACTTTGACTAGCAATAATCTCGTATCTAACTTGCCGAAACCAAAATTTTCCAAAGCTAATCATATAGTTCAACGTTTAAACTATGTGATTATATTTCGATTTCGGTAACTTAAACCGATAATACCAACCTATGAAAGGTCACGACTGCTTAAGAGCTTAAAATCATATTTCTTTGTTCATTGATAATAAAAAGGAATGAAAAAAATCAACTGACTAAGTAACATATAAGAAAAAGGGGAAAATAATGAAGCACATAAAAACATACTTAATTTTCAAAAACCTGCATTCTCAACTCTTATATAAGATTTAGTACAATATCACAGTAGCATATATGTGAGCATCAAAGTTTAAAAAAAAAAAAGTAAAAAGCACCATAGCATCTCGATATAAAGTCTCAAATTATGTACTAAGGCTCTGTTTGGTTGGGCGGAAAATATTTACTCCGGAAAATATTTTCCGGGAAATTGTTTTCCCACTATTCGATTATTGAGTGTTTGGCGATACTTGGATTTTCTATGGAAATTTTTGACAAAGGGCGTGTTTGGCATCGACTTTTGTAGTCAAAAAATTTCTTTTACAATGAGAAATAAACTTGCTTAAAATAAGTTGCTTTAGAAAAGTAATGTGAAAAAAACTTGCTTAAAGTAAGTCACGTATAGCTTTTTTACCTACAAATGACTTATAACTTCTTTTTGTTGACAAGTCATTTTGAACTTATTTTAACTTATTGGTGACTTGTAAATATATAAAATAATATAATTGGAAAATTTGAAGTTTTGGTGATTTTTATGTATAAAAGCTAAAAAGTCCTAAAAATCTTAACTTCTGTGATTTTGAGCTTTTTTCACAAAAGTTAAACTTTTTGAAAAGCTAATATACCAAACACCCATAATTTGTTTTTAATTAAAAAGGTAAAAAAAAAGGAGAAAAAGAGGACAAAATATATGTATTGGTAAAAAGGATATGTTTTCCGTTGACAGGGTGAGTAAAATGTTTTCGGGCAGTTATTTGGTTGAATCAATTTCTCATGTTATCGTTTTAGTAAAGAGATGGAAAATATTTGACTAAGTATCTGATTTGACAAGGAACCAATTATGGTTAACTATATTCCCCTTGAAAGAAAAGAAAGAGAGGATAAATAATAAATATAGGTAGGAAAAACATAGTAAAGAGAATAATAATAGTAGTAAGAGAGAGAGGGGGGGAGGTAAACGTGTCCGAGGTTGAAGATGGAATCAGGGATGGGACGGAGATGTGATGCCCATGACGGAGGATGGTATGTCTTCTTCTCCAAGAAACATCCTCCTCCTCCTCCTCCAACAACAACACCTACACTTGTTTTCATAGCCATAACTGCTGATTCCATAGTGGTGATGGGGTAAATGGTTCTTCTCTTTTTTTTTTTTTAAGTCTTATTAGTTACTACTACTAGTCCTTACTACTCATACTCTTACTCTAAAACAACCTCCTCTTCTCTTCTCTTCTCTTCTCTTCTCTTTCAGTTTATTACCAATATCTATATATATATATATATATATATATAGTACCAAATCCGGAAACGGAAATGCAAACCTCAAACCGACCAAAAATTAAATTAAATTAAACTAAATTTTATAAGTTTAAAGTTAAATAATAGAAGGTGGGAAATGACAACCGATAACGAGCTTCCCGGTGTACATAACCTAAATGAAAAAAACGCAAATAACGGAATAAAAACATAATATTTCTAATGCCTAAAACTGTTGCGTTCGGGTACTATATATACTAATTTGAAAGATATTCAAATTAGCAGTAATTATATAGCAGTTTACTAACTACTTTATTACAGCCGTTGATCTGACCACGTGTCAAGATCTAATGCTATATAATTATCTAACACTTACCTAATCCTATGGTTCTTATTAATTCATCCTATTACAAATCAACGGTGTGAATTAATCACACATATTACAGCAAATAGATACACAATACACTTAAGCAGCTTCTCTATCTATTTATCTCTGTAGCAATTAGGGTTCTTCATCCCCCATTCCCAATCCAATCCGCCATCGTCATTGTTGATAATAACTTATTAGCTAGAGATTCACTACATATTCCGTCCCCCTTAACATTGATCTTGCCCACAAGATCTTTGTATTGATTCAACATCCTCCTCAGATTCTCCCAAGTTGCATTTTCTTCCAATTGACCGCTCCACTGTATCAAAACCTCTTCTCATACCCTTTTACCTCTATTTTTGCTGCGAACATCTAACATTTGGACTGGCAAAGGACGAAGTCTCCCTTGTATATCTTGGATTGTTAGCTCAGGTAACAACCTTTTTTTTCCTTTAATTTTTTATTTAAGCTGAGAAACATGGAATACCGGATGAATCGCACTTCCATGTGGTAGATCTAATTTATAAGCAACTAACCCAATTTTGTCTATTATTTTGTAAGGTCCAAAAAATCTTCATGCAAGCTTTTGATTCTTCCCCTTCACCACAGTCGGTTGCCGATAAAGCTGCAATTTAAGATAAACCATCTCACCAACTTGATAATTCTTATCAACCCTCTTCAGATTTGAGTTTTGTTTCATTCTTTTTTGGGCTTGCAAGTAGTTGTTTTTTAGGTTTTGGATAATTTCTTGTTTAGTGGTTAACAACTCTTGTATATCAGGTCGATTGCCGTTTGTGGTTAAATAGTGGGTTAGTTTTGGTGGTTCATAACCATATAAGGCTTTGAAAGGAGACATTTTTATGGTAGCATGGTTTGCACAATTGTACCAATACTCAGCTAGGTAAATCCACAAAAAGCATTTTTTTGGTAGTTAGATGTGTAACATCTCAGATAGGTTTCTAAGGTTTTGTTGACAATTTCTGTTTGGCCATCAGTTTGAGGGTGAAAAGCTGTACTTAAAAGCAATTTAATTCCCAATAATTTGAATAATTCCTTACAAAAGTCACTCGTAAATAAGGAATCTCTATCTGAAACTATTTTCTTAGGAACTCTATATAATCTGAAAACTTTTTTAGTAATATTTTTGCCAAATCATTAGCAGTAAAAGGGTGTTTGAGTGGAATTAAATGAGAATATTTGGTAAGTCTGTCCACAATAACCCAAATGCAGTTGAAACCATTTGAAGTAGGCAAATCATTGATAAAATCCATACTAATCTCAGACCCTTCTTGCTCAAGAATTGGTAAAGGTTGAAATAAACTAAAAGATTTGGTCTTTCCATACTTGCATTTTTGACAAATATCACAAGTTGCAATAAAATTTTCAAAATCCTTTTTAAGTTTAGGCCAAAAAACTTCTTTATAAACAAGGCTTAAACTTTTTGTTAATCCACTATGGCCAGAAGTGGGGTCTTCATGAAGAAGCTCCATCATTTTTAATTTAATTTTAGAATCATTAGGAATGTACAACCTATTTTTTGTAAAAAAAGTAGTCCATTCACCCATTTATAACTTACATATGACAAAACATTCCCCTCCATTTCTTTGGTAATTTCAAGTACCCTTGGATCAACCAGATAGCCTTTTCTAATAGATTCTGCTAAATCAGTATTAGGGCTAATTACCATTAAAGAAAAACATATTCATTGACTCTCATTTTGCCTAGATAAAGCATCAGCAACTTTATTTTTAATACCTTGCTTGTATAAAATTTTAAAATTATAACCCAATAATTTTGGAAGTCATTTCTGCTGAGTTGGAGTGCCAATTTCTGTTGTAATAAATATTTTAAAATTTGATGGTCAGTTCTAACCAAAAATTTCTGATCAAAAAGGTAAGACCTCCATTTTTGAATAGCTTGCACAAGTGCATACAACTCTTTTTCATAAGTAAATAAACTCAGTAATTTTCCTTTTAATCATTTGCTAAATTAAGCAATTGGTTTCTTCTCTTGATGTAAGACAGCTCCAATCCCACTACTAGATGCATCACATTCAATTTCAAATTGCTTGATAAAATCAGATAATGTAAGGACATGTGGGGTGGTAACAGCAACTTTCAGGTTATTAATGCACTTTTCTCCAATTGTACTCCATAAAAAAATAATTTTCTTTAACAAATCAGTCAAAGGACTTGCAATTCCACCATAATTTTTTATAAACCTCCTGCAATACCCTGTTAACCCCAAAAAAACCTCAAACTCTTAAATTTTTTAGGAATAGGCCAATCAAGCATAACTTTTATTTTTGAAGGATCTGCACTTATTCCATTTTTAGAAATTATATGACCCAAATAATCAATCTCAGATTGAAAGAATTTACACTTAGATTTTTTTGCAAAGAACTTGTTTTTCCTCATGGTTTCTAGAGTTAATTTCAAATATTGCTCATGTTCTTCTGTAGATTTACTGTAAACCAAAATGTCATCAAAGAAAACTAGCACAAATTTCCTTAAAAAAAAGTTTAAAAATAGCATTCATGATACTCTGAAATGCGGCTGGAGCATTAGTTAGCCCAAATTGCATTACTAAAAATGCATATTGACTCTCATGAGTCCTAAATGCAGTTTTAGGTATATCATTTTCAACCATTCTTATTTGATGATAGCTTGACCTAAGATCTAACTTAGAGAAAATGGTTGTACCATTTAATTCATCTAACAACTCATCAACAATTGGAATTGAAAACTTATCCTTAACTGTAACTTGATTTAAGGTCATATAGTCTACACATATTCTCCAAGACCCATCAGCTTTTTAAACTAGAATTACTGGAGAAAAGTAAGATGATTGGATAGGTCTTATGAAACCATTATCCATTAGTTCAGTTATTATCTTATCTATCTCATATTTTTGAAAGTATGGCTACCTATAAGGTCTCACTGATATTGGACTTGTACCTGCCACTAATTCAATTTTATGCTCATGTTGCCTCTCAGGTGGTAGCCCTTTTGGCTCAGAAAAGATATCTGAAAAATCTCTCAAAAGGGGTTCAATTTTTGAAATATCAAGAGAAGCATCAGGCTGCACAAAAGTTGAATATAATTGCAAGATAAGTCTCTGTCCTTTTATTTCTTTTCCCTACAAAAAATTGAATTCAGTAATTTCAGTTTGGTTGTTATTACCTTTAAGCTTGATGTATACACTCTCATAATTGAATGCCATAGTTAAGTTTTTAAAATCACAAACAATTTCACCTAAAGAACTTAACCATTGGACTCCCAAAACCATGTCATAACCAACTAAATGAATTAACAAACAATTTATTTTGAAACTATTATTCTGTATTTTGACATCAGTTGTAGGTAATTTTAACTTGCTAACCCACTTAGGATCAATAAAATTGTGTGTACTTCCAAAATCAACTAAAATACCAATTTTTTGTCCACCAATTTTACCCACAAACCTAATTGAAGTAGAATTAGTTCCCCTAGTTATTGCTTGCAATATAATTTTAGGTTCTTTAGTTTGATCATTGTCAGCATTTTCATTTTCACTCTCATCAGTTTCACTATCCTCATTAATTTCCAATTCATTTTGTAGTAAAAAAAATCTTCGGTTTAACACAAACATGACCTCTGACCCATTTTTCATCACAATTATAGCATAAATTTTTCTTTCTTCTTTTCTCTAATTCAGTAGGAGTTAATATTTTAATGGGTGGTAGTTTTGTAGTTACACTACTATTCTGTACCCTTTTAAAAGTTGATTGTGATTGGGGATTATTAAACTTGTTACCATAATTAAGAGTTTTAAACTGGGAACTTTTTTCTATTAATAACTTCTTTTCCTGATAAGTGGCTATGGAAAATGCAGTTTCAACATCTCTAGGAAATAGCATTTTAACACTTAATTCAATTATATCTTTCAAACCACTTATAAAATAGAGCAATTTACGACTTTCTGAAAGATCATTGACCCTATTAGAAATGCACTCAAATTCACTCTTATACTCTTTGACAGTACCAACTTGCTTCAATTTAATTAACAAATCTAAGAGATTTTCATTAAGATTGTTAGAGAATCTTTTAATAACTTGTTCACAAAATTCTTCCCATGTTGTAATTAACCCAACATTTTCTTGAGTTTGATACCAAATAAGTGCCTAATCCTCAAAATGAAAATTAGATATGGTAATTTTTTTATTTTCATGAGTATTGTATAGTTTAAAAAACTGATTAGCCTTGTAAACCCATTCAACACTTTTTTCACCAATTTTATGGAAATTCAAGCCTGACTAATTTAAAGTATTTGGTTTGGATCATGTATCAGGTTGTGCGAACCAGCATTTGGAGAAAGGCTGACTTGGTTGTTGTGGTGGTGATGATGATGAACCTTGTCTTTCTCCTTCTTTATTTTTTCCTTTGTCTTGTGAAAGAGAGATTTGCTGCAATTGCACATTTGCGCCATTTGTCGTTCCATAAGTTTTTTATCCTTCAAACTAGATAGTAAACGCGTTTGTAGTTGATCTAATTTTTGATCAGTAGATAAATTATTTGAGTTTTCTTGCTATAACAAAAGTTGGTTTGAATGTGAAAATGGTGGTTCTGGAGGTTGATTGGACTGTTGTGATGCTTGAGATCGCTTTCCGACCATCGGAAAGATTGCTCTGATACCAGTTTGTAAAGAACGTAAATGAAAAAAACACAAATAACAGAATAAAAACACTTAATAATATTTATGATGTATAAACATGTTACATTCGGGTAATATATATACTAATTTGAAAGTGATTCAAATTAGGAGCAGTTATATGGCAGTTTACTAACTGCTTTATTACAGCCGTTGATCGGACCACGTGTCAAGATCTAATGCTATATAATTATCTAATACTTATCTGATCCTATGGTTGTGATTAATTCATCTTATTAAAAATCAACGGTGCGAATTTATCACACATATTACAGCAAATACATACACAATACACTTAAACAACTTATTCGAAATATCATAAAAATAAGCAGGTTCTCTCTCTCTCTCTTCATCTCTGTAGCAATTAGGGTTCTTCATTCCACATTCTCAATCCAATCCGCCATAGCCACTGTCGATAATAACTTAGTAGATAGAGATTCACTACACCCGGTAACTATATGATAGCTAGCAGTGAACTTGTAACAACTTTTTTTATATTGATGGGGGAGAAAATTCACTTTTTTATTTATTAATTTGGGGGAAAAAAAAAGTGGGGAAAACCGACACTAAACAAAAATGATGATTAAAACACAAAGAAATAAAAATGCATGGATGTCTATTGAAGGCAACAAATGAAAACTTAACTGTGCAAATTTAGAAAACTTATGAAATCCTTCGATCACGAGGAAAATTGAAGGACACTCATGTAATTTTTTTTCTAGATCTTTGTTGAACCATTAAAATATATTTTGATGATTACAAACGTGAATATGAAATATACAACAGCTATGATATTAATATTTTCACCTAGTTTATTACAAATCAATACATGTTCATATCATCAATACGTACAATGAGAACATTATCAAAGAAAATGATAAATGAACTTAGATGGTACATTGATGAATTAACATCACGTAACATGTTAACTTAAAATTAACCGGTTACATAATTCAACCGGTCACTCTGTATTACAATCGGTTATACATTGGAAATGAAATTAAATAAAAACCATGCAAAAGATTATTTATTTAATACTGTCAAGGAATATAAGCTCCAAGACAATCAATATAGGGGGAATTTACTATAAATAATTCATATCAACTTATATTTCTCCTAAATATCTTGATAAGTTCACATTTCTCGTAGGCACCACTTTTTAATTATTTAGTTTATTTACTAAAGGGTCATACAAACCAAAATATAATAGACATATTTTATCTTTCTACAAATCCAAAAAAATAGTTTTAAATTACAACAAAATAAAAAAAACACAAAAAATTATAAAAAATCACAAAAAAATATAAAAAATGAAACAAAATAACAAAAAATTATAAAAAAAATGAAAAAAATCACAAAAAATTATAAAAAAATCAAAAAAATCAAAAAGGATTATAAAAAATTATAAAATCATAAAAATCACAAAAAATTATAAAATTTATAAAAAATGACAAAAAATTATAAAAATCACCAAAAATAATAAAAAAATCACAAAAAAATTATAAAAAATCAAAAACTTTTTAAAAAATTACAAAAAAATATTTAATTTTTTTTGTCACTATAACACTTTTTATACCGAAAAAGCTGTTTTTTCATAAAATAAAAAACACTTTTTCCATCAAAAAGTGAATTTTTTTATACAAAAAGTTGTTTTTACATGAAAATGTGCCATTTTTAATCTAAATGAGCTGAAAGTGCATCTAGTTCAGTCGAAAGTACGTAGAGTTTAGTCAAAATTGTATATAGTTCAATAAAAGTGCATATAGTTCAGTCGAAAGTGCATAAAATTGAGTCGAAATTGTATTCAATACAGGTGAAAATACATCTAGTTGAAAGTGCATACAATTCAGTCGAAAGTAAATATAGTTTAATAAAATTTAGTATGCATATAGTTCAGTTAAAAGTGCATCTGATTCAGCTGAAAGTACATCTGATTCAGCTTAAACTGCATCTAATTTAGTCGAAAGTACATATAGTTAAATCAAAAGTGCATATAGTCTAGTCGAAAATAAATATAGTTCAGTCGAAAGTGCATGTACTTTAATAAAAGTGCATATAGTTCTGTCAAAAATACATCTCATTCAGCTAAAAGTGCTTCTGGTTCAGCTAAAAGTGCATCTGGTTCAGCTGAAAGTGCATATGATTCAGCCAAAAGTGCATTTCGTTCAATAAAAACGCATATGATGAGTGTACCTATAGAATACCAAAATGCTCTTACTTTTGGTCAAATCATATGTCATGTCATCTTTTATCATGTCTTTTTTAATTAAAAGATGATGGATAATTTTCTCAATTATTGTTACCATTTTGGAAAAATTGAAAATTATTCTGGAATATACCAAAATAGAATAAAAAATAATTATTTAGAGGATGAGAGAGTACATATATAATGATAGTGAGACAATATAAATGTTGAAGATCGTCAAGAATTTGAAAATTCGAATTTGAGACAAATAAGATGGATTTAACCGGCTTCTTTGAATCCCACCGGTGACTTTGAAGATTAATTTTGAAAATCGAATTTGGAGCTTAAGCAATGACTAGGTCATCATTGGAACGTATAAATAAATCCGTTAAGGTCTGAGATCGGGACCAAACTATTCAATTTCATCAACAAAAATTAAAAGCTAGACATTTTTTTATATACATTCGGTGACAATTCGGAGCTTTCAACTTTTATATCGACTTGATCGTGCCATGTCTTCAAGCTACCCTTCTCAAATAGCAAATAAAACAGCTCATCATATTGATAGAAAAGAGTTCTTATATTGGAGAAATGCTTGTAAAAAACATTATATATTTTGAGTGTGAGGGAACTAACGTTGTTAATACTTTCGATCACATCAATAATAATTTTGAACAAGTTAAATATTAAATTTGTTGACTGTACGGCTTGCGTATAACTTCAAGTGATTATACTCGTGAGGATCTTGTGATCCTGGTAGTATGTGTGTTAGAGGCGATTGTGCGTAACTCAGCCCGAATGAGAATTGTTGTAGTAGGTAATTATGTCCTTAAGTAGAAGTGGTTGTAAAGAGTACACTACCCTAAATGAAGTATGTGGATTAATATAAAAATTGGAAAGTTTACCAAAAAGTATCACTTTTTAAACTAAATTACCAAAAACACACATGACAAAGGTTTTTGATAGAACATAAAAATTAGACCCGAATATTCTATTCGGGTAATAATCAACCCACTTTATAAATGGGTATCCAACGCTTAAATGGGTCATCTCATGCTTTTTATAGGAAAATAAGGTATTACTATCAAAAGCCCAAGCCCACTCAACTGGGGATCCATGTCTGAAAAACCCCCTGAGATGGAGCCATTTGTCAACATCTTAGAAAGCATAGTTGCCTATAAATAGTCAACTACCCCTCCTAGAAAAGGACGAGAAAATCTATCCAAAAAATATAGAGAGAAGTTGAGAAAAGAGAGAAACTAGTCAAAGCATATCACGTCAAGAAATAAACCGAGCAGAGATAAAGCCGAGCACCGAATAAAAGGGGAGAAAGACCAAGAAGAGAGATCAAATAGTCAAATCGAGCACAATTGTAAAATAGAGATACTAATCCGAGCAAGTGTAATATTCCGAATAAGGATAATAATCCGAGCAATAATAAAGATCAGGAAGTGTCCATTATTTACAGTTGATTTACTATTATATTATTGTTGAAAAGTCTAACGCGACCGACCAAAGATATGGCTTTATCAAATGGCGCCGTCTCCGGGAATCATCTAGTTCCCAACTAGTTTAGAATTCGAATACCAATACTCTGCCAGACGAGCGACAATGGTGACCAATGTAGAGGAAACCCATCCCGAGATAGTAGAAATCAATAACCAAAACGCGCAAATTACCCAACAAGACCTCGACGATCTACTCGCCATCCGCGACAGATATGAACCTATCCAATCCGGAAACCAACCAACAATCTCCTACGTCAACCAAGAACAACCGATCGAACCACCCCAACATTTCATTGAAGGGATTGTCAACGAACACCCTTCGTCTTCGGATGACGAACAAGACGTGCCCGTATTAAGGCATGCACGAAGACGCTTACCCGGGTCCCAGGCAGGGCCGAGCTCAAGAGTCCCTTTGCCTACAGCCTCGGTCAACTCCGGTGCTCGTTTATAAACGAACGAAGCTCATCAGTTTGGCATGCCCGAGGATCATGTACTCGGACAGTTGCCCCGACTACCAACTAATCCTCCGAGGATGATTACACCACCCACGATGGAAGTGCAACACGTTGTTCCGTTAGCCGATGAAAGGAACTACGCCCAGCTACAAGCTCAGCTGGCGGCATGCATGATGGCCATGACAGCGGCCGGCATCGTATTGCCAGTTATCCAACCCGACAAAGACCCACGCCATGAAGTGGAAGATTCTGCCTACAGGGCCGCCCTAGAGGCAGCGGGTCAGCGACCTGATACAAGAGTGCCCCACCAAGGGGGCAATGTTCCAATAACGATCGTCCATCCGAACACTCATATGGAACGTGTCCACACAAACACGAAGGACGGTAGATATCCCGAATACAGGATCGGGGAAGGATATGGCCCATCACCACATCAGGGAGGATACCCTCCCCCCTACCAAGTCACGGATGACGCGTTCCAACAGGCTTGGAACGTATGCCAAGAAACCCCATGTACCGAACAGATCACGCGGTACCGCAATCCTATGGGGTTCGTCATCCCCGAATTCAGGCTCTATGATGGAAAGAGTTGCCCTATCGACCATCTGAGGCACTACAAGACGAAGATGGAACTGTGGAGTGATGACCATGCACTGATGTGCAAATTTTTCAAAAACAGCTTGGATCAAGAGGCTTCGTCATGGTATCACAACTTACCACGGGGCTCCATTAGAGACTGGGCAGAACTGCTAAGAGCGTACTCCACCCGATACGCTGCTCATCGGAAAAAGAAGGTTAGCATCGAAACCCTTCTGAAAATGACGATGATGCCAAATGAAAGGCTCAACGATTACTGCATACGTTTTATCGACGTAGCAAACCAGATTCCACGATATGCCAATAATATAGCCATCCAAAACTTTATCAACTCCATCCCTAATGGCTATTGGGCGAGAAGGAAGTTCATAGGCAAAAACTTTCCGACCACTGATTCCCTGCTAGCCTATTGTACCCACCTCACCGATAAAAACGACGAACTGCGTTTCCTCAACCGAACTCTACCAAGAAGAGAGTCGGTCCGCGAGGCAGATGTAGGTCGCAAAAGAGTTAGGAATAACCAGGGAGAAGCATTCCAACCGACCACCCAACAGGGTAGAGCGACCACGAGCACTAGAGCCCAAACCGCTCCAGATCGCATACCCAACACCGATCAACGAACATAAACCGCTTCAGCTCACCTACCCGATGCCACCCAAGCCGTTTCAACAAGGTCGGACCCTAGAGAGGGAACACCGAAACACTTTCGGACCGGTCGAGCTGCGATACACTTTTAACCTATCTGCTGAAGATATCCTCAAGGATATATGCAGGGAAAGTTGGTATTCCCGACCATAACCGATCACCTCTCCCCCCAATCAGAGAGATTCCAAGCTCTTCTGCGCATATCACGAGGATCACGGCCATCTCACTGAGCATTGCCGTAACCTGCGATGGAGAATGAACCAGTGGGGCGATGCAGGATACCTAGCCAAGTTCATCAAAGGAGCTGGGAATAAAGTCAAACAACTGGCCATCGAGGGATCCGACAAACGGCAAGGCAAAACGATCAACGTCGTTCATATGTCACGACCCAAGGGCCCAGGCGGGGAACGATCACGACAACGGCAGCTGGCCCACTTTGGCCAAGTAGACAAGGCATCACAGGCGTCGACCTCTAAACGACAATGCACACCACGACGACATCCGCCCATTTCTTTCTCGGATCTTGACGAAGAAGGGGTGAATTACCCCCACGGAGACGCCATTAACCTCCGTGTTCAAATCGGCCTAGACACGGTCAGCAGGGTACTTGTCGACCAAGGAGCCTCTTGTGATATCATGTACAGGGAGCTCTTCGACAAGATGGAACTCAAGCTGCAAGATCTACAGCCTACCGATGTCACACTGATCGGTTTCATCTCCGAAACGACTAAACCGTTGGGTAAGATCGTCCTCAGTATCACAACCGGATCCGTGTCGGTTCCCATGGAGTTCTTAGTGGTCAACGACCACTCCGGCCACAACGCAATATTGGGCCGACCTTGGTTACATGCCATGAAGGCCATACCCTCGACCTATCACCAAAAGGTCAAATACCCAAATGATAGGGGAGAGATCGAGACAGCCAGAGGATGCCAAGAGGATTCAAGGCGCTGTGAGGACATTATCACGGCCCTTCAAACACAACTGAGCGTTGTGGAACAACCCACCAGCACAAAGAAGCTGATCAACCAAATATCCAAAATCGAAAGGGTTGTCGAAGAACAAGTAGGAGAGACACTTAGGAAGGTGTATATTCCAGATATGGACGAGGAGCACTACTTCCTCCTCGGCGATAACCTTCCGAAACAGGAATCCGAGGAGTTGAAAGCATTCCTTCTCAACAACATTGATAAATTCGCCTGGAGTCCTAAAGACATGCCGGGCCTAGACCCCAATACAGCATGCCACCACCTAAGTGTAAACGCCGAGTACAAGCCGATAGCACAGAGGAGCAGGAAAGTGTCTGTACAGCACAGAGCAGCTATAATCGCTGAAGTACAAAAGCTATTGGAGGCTGGAGACATAAGGGAGGTTTACTATCCAAAATGGTTGTCCAACCCGGTCGTCGTCCCTAAGAAGAACGGGAAGGAGAGAGTCTGTATAGACTTCACCAATCTCAACAAAGCCTGCCCGAGGGACCACTTTCCCCTTCCAAGGATTGATCAACTGGTGGACGCAACTGCGGGAGCAGAATGGATGACCTTCCTTGACGCGTACTCAGGATACCATCAAATTCCCCTCGCCCGCAAAGATCAAGAAAAGACTTCGTTTATATCGCCTTTGGGAAATTATTGCTATACGGTAATGCCGTTTGGCCTACGCAATGCAGGAGCAACATAACAAAGGATGATAACAAGGGTATGTCGAGATCATATAGGGAAGACGATGGAGGTATATAAAGACGACATGGTCGTCAAAAGCGAAAGAGCCACATCCCACCTTCAAGATATCAGGGACGTTTTCCGAACGTTGGGCGAGCACAAACTGAAACTCAATGCGAGCAAGTGTGCATTTGGCATCAGCAAAGGGAAATTCTTGGGGCATATGGTTAGCCGACGAGGAATAGAGGCTAATCCCGATCAAATAACGGCTCTACGGAACCTAGCAGCGCCCAAGAATAAGAAACAGGTACAAGAGCTCACGGGAATGATGGCCGCGTTGAGCAGGTTCATTAGCCGATCCGCAAACAAGGGACGGCCGTTTTTTGAATCACTCAAGAAGGATAAGAAATTCGAGTGGGACCCGGAATGTGAAGCTTCATTCAACAATCTCAAAGAGTACTTGAGGACACTGCCACTGCTAGTAAGGCCGAACAAAGGAGTCGTTCTGGCATGCTACCTAGCAGTTTCCACTACAGCTGTGAGTGCAGTTATCCTAAGAGAAGAAGGTCGCGAACAATTTCCGATCTACTTCGTCAGCAAGACTCTGGTCGAAGCCGAAACACGTTATCTACCCTTGGAAAAGCTGTGTCTGGCATTGGTCGTCGCAACCAGAAAGTTGCCACACTATTTCATAGCTCATCAGGTCCGGGTATACACGAAATTTCATATCAAAGAGTCACTTCGACGGACGGACATTAGCGGTCGAGTTGCCGCCTGGGGGGTCGAACTATCCCAATTTCATATCGAGTTCGTACCCCGCCATGCCATAAAGGGGCAAGTCCTGGCCGATTTCGTCGCGGAGTTCACCGAAGGCTACGATGAGCCTTTGGCACTCTCTCCGCAATCACACTGGCAGATACACGTCGACGGATCAGCCACCAAGGACGGATCCGGAGCAGGGATCGTCCTAAAGTCCAGCGAGGGAGCAATCATCGAAAAAAGCATAAAACTGGGCTTCCGAGCTACCAACAATGAGGCAGAATACGAAGCCATGATAAATGGCATGCTCATTGCCCGGTCCCTCGAATGCTCCCACTTAATTGCAAGCTCAGACTCCATGCTCATCGTCAATCAAGCCATCGGCGAGTACCAAGCCAAAGATGACAGAATTATCCTCTACCAAGAGAAAGTCCAACGCTTGATGGCAACCTTCGAACAGTGCGAGTTAATAAGAATCAGTCGCACCGAAAATGCACATGCCGATGCCTTGGCCACCCTAGCCTCGACATTAACATTGACTGACACCCGGTCGATCACAGTGGAACTACTGCCAACCCCGAGCATAATTAAAAGGGTAGACCGAGTGACATCAATACAGTACGAACTAGGTTGGATGGAGGACATGACTCGTTATCTGCAAAATGGAACGCTCCCGGCCGACAAGATAAAAGCGCTGAAAATTACAAGAAAAGCTCCTCGCTTCTGGCTATCCGAGGACGATAAACTATACAAATCCAGTTACCGGGGACCCTACCTACTATGCGTCCCGACCGAGCTACAACTGCCGGTCTTGGAGAAAATCCACGAGGGATCCTGCGGAGCACACATCAAAGGGCGATCCCTTGCAAACAAGGCAGTGACCCAAGGATATTGGTGGCCCTATATCAAGCGAGACGCCGATGCATACGTCCAACGTTGCAACAAGTGCCAATGATTCGCCAAGATACCACGGCTCCCATCATCTATGATGACCCCGGTATCGGCACCATGGCCGTTCGCTCAATGGACAATTGATTTAGTCGGTAAACTCCCAAGAGCACCTGGGAGTGTGGAATATCTGATCGTCGCGACGGATTATTTCACCAAATGGGTCGAAGCTAAACCCCTCCGAGAAATAAAAGCCAGCAACGTCAAACAATTCATTTGGGAATACATCATCACTAGGTTCGGTATACCGTACGCTATTGTCGCCGACAACGGAACCCAGTTCAAAGATGCCAATTTACAGCTGTGGTACGAGGAACTAGGTATCCGAAAGTTCTATTCGATGCCGACATACCCACAGGGAAACGGGCAAGCTGAAGTGTCAAACCAAACAATATTAGACGGCATCAAGACCACCCTTGAACAAGCAAAGGGGAAGTGGCCCGAGCGGCTACTCAACGTTTTATGGTCGTGCCGAACTACACCAAAGACGGGCACCAAGGAAACCCCGTTTAGCTTAGCATACGGTGTCGAGGCCATCATACCGACAGAAATCGGGCTACCCACGCTCCGAACGACTTTAGTCGAGCAGGGAAACAATGAACAAAGAATGAGAGAAGAGCTAGACATGATAGACGAGAAACGAGAGATAGCAGCCCTTACCCTAGGCAAATGCCAACAAAGCGTGAAGCAAACTTATGACAAGAGAGTAAGAGGATCCAAAGAATTCATGGTAGGAGAACTGGTGTTGCGACGAGTGACGGTCTATACCCGCAATGAAATACATGGCAAACTAAGCCCTACCTGGGAAGGCCCATACGAAATCGTCAAGCAAACGAGTCCAGTCTCTTACAAAATCAAAAGCGTACTGTTCGCCAATAGCCGAGGGGAAAAGAATTCTTGGAATGTGGCTAACCTAAAGAAGTACTACGTATAGGCAATCTTCCGAGTACAGGTGCCACCTTACCCCTCCTGCTTTATGGCATTATCTTTCGTATTTTTGAATGAATAAAATATATTATCATGCTGTCTAGCGAATGCAAATGAAATTCCATAAATGGCGTGTTTTCAAAGGAACGCCTAGGAATACTATGAAATTCCGTAAATGGCGTGTTTTCAAAGGAACGCCTAGGAATACTATGAAATTCCCAACATGGCCGAAGTGCCTAGGAATATTATGAAATTCCCAACATGGCCGAAGTGCCTAGGAATACTATGAAATTCTGAAAATGGCGTGTTTTCAAAGGAACGCCTAGGAATACTATGAAATTCCGTAAATGGCGTGTTTTCAAAAGAACGCATAGGAATACTATGAAATTCCCAACATGGCCGAAGTGCCTAGGAATATTATGAAATTCCCAACATGGCCGAAGTGCCTAGGAATACTATGAAATTCCGTAAATGGCGTGTTTTCAAAGGAACGCCTAGGAATACTATGAAATTCCGTAAATGGCGTGTTTTCAAAGGAACGCCTAGGAATACTATGAAATTCCCAACATGGCCGAAGTGCCTAGGAATATTATGAAATTCCCAACATGGCCGAAGTGCCTAGGAATACTATGAAATTCCGTAAATGGCGTGTTTTCGAAGGAACGCCTAGAAATACTATGAAATTCCCAACATGGCCGAAGTGCCTAGAAATACTATGAAATTCCGTAAATGACGTGTTTTCGAAGGAACGCCTAGGAATACCATGAAATTCCCAACATGGCCGAAGTGCCTAGAAATACTATGAAATTCCCTAAATGGCGTGTTTTCAAAGGAACGCCTAGGAATACTATGAAATTCATATGCAGGTACAATGCAAGGAATAATTCAGGTCCACATTACGGCGGCGATACGATACAAAATGGCAAACACAATGAAGGAGAATCAATCTAAACAATGAAATATCAACAAGAAGCATATCCAAAACAGGAATAACGAAATGACAAATGAATCAGCAAGGAAAAATCGATCCAATCAATCAAATAGCAATACGACAATGGAAAGGTACAAAACAGGAATAACGAAATGACAAATGAATCAGCAAGGAAAAATCGATCCAATCAATCAAATAGCAATACGACAATGGAAAGGTACAAAACAGGAATAACGAAATGACAAATGAATCAGCAAGGAAAAATCGATCCAATCAATCAAATAGCAATACGACAATGGAAAGGTACAAAACAGGAATAACGAAATGACAAATGAATCAGCAAGGAAAAATCGCTCCGATCAATCAAATAGCAATACGACAATGGAAAGGTACAAAACAGGAATAAAGAAATAACACAAATAGTCCTCTCCCGCATTACGGAGACAACAAGAAGATCATCGACACAAAAGAAACTCATTTAAGAAGAGCTACTACAGGAGGAGCACGACGGTAATTGACCGAGCTCAATCTCTTCGTCATCCGTCGTCGTGTCCCCATCTGTCTCATCACCATCAAAACGCTCCTCGGAAATAAGGGCATCAAAATTGGTCGTATGAGCTCCAACGCAAGTCAGCGTCTGAAGCCGCGCGTTGAACTCGGCTTCTTTAGCGAACTCGTGAGCATCCGAGGCCGCTTTACGGCGATCATCGTCGAAGGGGAGATTACGGCGAGCTTCGATCATAGCCGCGGAAGCATCGTATCTGGTTCGGGACAAACGGAAATACTTCACCAACACGTTGGCTTTGGTTACCAACAACTTTAATTTGCCGAAGTATTTGTCTTTTGCACGCCAATATCGATCCAAACGACACTCCTGAACCTCAAAAACATGCTCGGCACGGCGAACGTATTCTCGAAAAGAGGCCGCCTGAGTTTTCAGCTTTGCCCGAAGTCGAGTACATTGGTCGATCAACTTGACGTTTTTGCCCATCAAAACGATGTAAGGCCAGTTGGCAGGCACCTCACTAGCCGCACCAGAGGAGACCTCGTCCCGGGCAGCCCCAGTAGGTCCTAACCCCGGGCTAACTAGGCATGGAGAACCAGCCTGGTGCGACGTAGTAGCGTGTGCCTATAAAAAAAATAAAAATGGGGAAGAACGAGAAGAGATGAATATACAACCACAAGAAACGAAAAGACGAAACTAGAAAAAACGAATATTTCCATACAAGCTACAAATAAAACGACAAAACAAGCTACTCGATTATTAATCCGATAACCCCTCAACAGATGCCGAGGTCTCTACTACATCGGCGAAATGAATATCTCGCAATGAAGCAATTTGCGTCCCCAAACGCTCACGAACGATCGCATCGACTCGGTTCAAGGCAGCAGTGGTCTCGGTTACCCCGGCCATCGCATCAATCATGCGCTCTGCCCGGGAAACACCACTCATCCCTTTTACATGCTCCAGCACCTCTAATGCGCGAACTCGGGCCCAATACGCTTTGGCAAAGGATAGCAGCAGGTCTGCGTCCTCGAAAACGGCCTCTAGGACCAAGTTCAAGCTCGTCACACGACCTCGGGCTTCATCACGAGAACGTCGTAGGGCACCGAGAAGTTCCTTTGCTTTACCCTTATTTGCCGTATAATGGGCAGTCTTTTTGCTGAATTTCTCTCCCAAATCACGTAACCGAATCGACAAGTTTGAAATATGAACATTCAGACCCTCGATTTCATGACGAGCACAAATCAATTCCGCGGTAAGGGACGCCTTAGATCTTTTCAGATCATCTATAACATCACCTACACTACGACTAGGCGAGGTCCAGACCACCACGGCAAGAGGATTATTAGGTACCTGACAATATTTTGTTTTCACATCCTTCAAAAGATGATAACCCTCAAACAGGAAAATTACCCCGAGAAAGCCCAACAAAAAGAAAACACAGCACCTATATTATCACTTCCCCAAAAGAATATATTTCTAGATACAAAAGAGACCCACAATTCGAATACCAAAAGACTACACAAAAACAACAAAAATATATATATATACTGTCAGAAAAATGGTCAAGATTCCACCTGAGGAGATGTGGGTGGGGGAGTAACAGTAGCATCAGGTCGAGGAGTGGACGTGGCCAACGTAAAATGAGGACGGAGCGCTGTCGAAATGGTTTACCCCGGCAGCCGGGGAAGCTCCTCTTCACGAAGATTCGCCCAGTCTAAGGGTTTCGGCGGTGCGCCATGCGGACAGGGATACACCAACTCCGACCACGCCCTATCCGACAAAGGAACATTCGCGAAATTGAGCGCCCGCACATGAGCGCAATAGACGGAGAAATTAGCCATCATTGCTAGCCTTGTCCGCTCCTCCGCATGTGCCGTTTTCAGAGCGGCCACCTTAGCCTTTTCGGCTTCCACGTCCTCCGCCAGCAGCAAGTTCTCCTCCTCTAGTTGGCCGTACTTATCGACCATGCTCTCTTTTTCAGCCTTCAACTTATCGACATCCTCGGTTACGTGCAAAAAGTCCACAGACAGCTTGTCATAATTATCGCCCAGGGTTTTATTCTCGGCGATCAGTTTCTCTTTCTCGGCCTCAAAAGCCGCAAGCAGATCTTTTATCTTCTGATCGTTCTCCTCGACTATGGCCTTCTTCTCGGCCACCAGCTTCTCTTTATCAGCCACTAGAGCTCCCAGCTGATCCCGTAACACCACGGTACTCAAGACAACCTGCACTTCAAAACATCAGATTCCAAACAAAATACGAGTACCAAACCTATATAACAAAATACGAGCATCATGGCATATATTACAAAATACGCGCCCAACATACCCGCAGCGCATCCGCATTGACCTGCTCTATAACCGACATTGTAGGCCGAGCAGCTATTTTTTCTGCATCCTTGAAAGCAAGGGGTTTCAGAGCAGTATACCCCATCTTCAAGGTTCGGGGTTGCTCCAACAACTCACCCCCACATCGGACAATGTAACGGGTCATCGCGACACCGTCCACCAACACCTCTTCAGGTCGCTCAAGAACCTCATCCTCGACGCCCACCACTACATCCACGGCAGTCTCTTTGCCGACTTCCTCCACTTCCTCCCTCACATCCTTCTCCGAAGGACCGGTCTCAGGGGCCCTATACTCGATCACCTCCTCAGTACGGATGGGCGAGCAGACAGGCAGGACTATCGGGTCCTCGGTAGACATAGGCGAGGTAACAGGCAGCGTCATTATATCCTCGCCCATGTTCACCAAGAAGTTCATATTCCCGAATACGTCATCAATCGACCCCTGAAACACAATAATACCCATAGACCGGGCAAGAGCAAGGGTAACCAATGAAGAAGTCAATAACTGAAACAAGATAACTAATGAAGCAAAGCACTAGAGAACAAAACGACAACAATCGAAAGACAAGAAAATCAAAATACATATACACGTACATCGCCCGGCGCAGAGGCATCCTCGGTGGTATCCCCTTGGGAAGCAACAAACACCCCCTCGCCCGAGCCAACGTTGGCAGCCTCCTCGGTGACCTATGTATCGGTTCCCCTAGCCCGCTTCCCTGTCCCAACAACAGGGTCAGATGCACGACGCTTAGAACGAACGGGCTTTTTCCCAAGCCAAGCAGCACTTCGAGCCCGGACCACTTTCAAGAATTCCTCCTCGGGCTCTTTGGGGATCTCGGGTGCAGGATTCCCCTTGGTCACCGACCCCATAGGGTACCCGAGCAGCATGGGAGCAGTACGACTCGCAGGATCCGGCATCGGTCCAGGCCCCCACCATTTCCAAAGAGCTAACAGAGCCTCTACATTGGGAGCGCCGAGGTCTGGCATAGTGGGAGCATTGGTAGCCGGCCCAGGAATCTGGTGTCCCACACAACCCCATTCACCGGAAGCTATAACGACACCAAGATTGCGCTCTTTGTTGGTATCCGGCAAACCGATAACGAGCCGGTAAAAGGCACGCAGGGTCTTCAAATACGAGCTGCGACGCTCAAAGCTCAAACTATAGACTCCGAAGACGTCCTTCAGTTCAATTGGTATTCCGGACAACTCCGATAACCTTTGGATACCATTCAGAGTACGGTAACCATTTAGGGCCAGTTGGGCCGGAGCAATCTGGACGTCCTCAAAGAACGAAGCCACCCAGTTTGTAAAAGGAAGTCGAAGACCCCCAGTAAAGAATACCGAAGAACGCACAGCTACCTCGCCGGCAGGAACAAATCCCATCACCTCCTCGTCAGAAACAGGCAGCCTAATGTGTATGTTATCCGGTATTCCGGCGAGCCTCTTAAAGTCCTCTTCCACAAATGTGCCAACTTGGGCCACACTTTGGGACAGAATTTCCTGTCCACACGTCATCAAAACTCCATCAATATACTAACCAAATACCCAAACCAAAACAACATTACCATAACGAGAGCTCCCACCCCCCACTCACATTAACCAGATACATAAGAATCATCAGACATATATAGACAACCTGAACCATATACCCACGCCACATCTATATCCACAACGACAAATCAAATACAACCCCTAACACAAAAAAAAGGGGGGGGGGGGGGAGAACGAAAAAATACTTACAGTTATCATTATGAGCAAGCGAGCGAGAACAGCAGCAAGTCTTTCAACGATACCACGAAACCCTAGATCAAGCGGCCGAACACTTTTCCTTTTTGCCGGGAAGAATCTACTTTAGAGAGAGAGATATATTTTCTTCAGCGAATTTTGTGATAAAAACAAAAGGGATTACTTGGCACAGTAAAAAGGAGTGGAGTCACAAAAAGAATAAAATAATAACCGTCCTTTCGTGTGAGAGAGGTTTACCTTTTTTTCCAACCATACAAAAGTCAACAACCGCTGCTATTTTTAACATATAAACGCTTCAGATTTCGCCACGTCAGAGCATATCCCACTATCCAAGGCAGTTCACATCATTACACATAAATAAACGGCCAGTGGACCCTACCACGAAAAGCTTCCCACATACGCTACCAATATTATCACACTGAGAATGTTCCCCGATTACGTTCCTCGACTCCCAACCATTTCTTACCCAAAGGGCACACCGAACAAGGTGGACGAAGACCGTTTCTAGCTTGACGGCATGAAGCATCAAGTCTAACAACGCTCTCCGGGGGGATAACCGGGCACATTGTTCGGTGTATACTGAGAAACATCAAATAAAATAGAATAGACAGAATCAAGTGCAAGACAAGTTTTATTCTTCCACAAAGGGGGAAAACACAAACAATACAACAGAAAAAGAAAAATTTTACAAGAAAATACACCCATCCTACTTTTTCGAACTATCCCCCATATCAATATCCTTCTTCGCCAAAAGTTCCTCCAGACGCTCTTTTTCCCTAATCAACCGAGAAATCGCCATCTCAGCCTGTTTCAAGGCGTAAGACTGAGACTCGCATTTTTTGCTCGGCCTTGAAACGAGCAGTGCCCTCCTCGTCCCAATATTGTTTAAACCTCCTCACTTCAGTCCGAGCACACATGAGATCATGTTTCAGCCATGACATCTCAATTTCTTTTAGTTAAAGAGGAGTCAAATCCTCCTCCCCAAAACCAGGGGGACGAGGTAGCAAAAAAGTAGGCTCCTCTTCCATAAGGGCTTTCTTTTTGGAGGCAGACCTAGTGATGGGAGCCATCCCAAACAAAAGCAAGTTAGAAGAAACAAATTATAAAACAAGAGAGAGAGGAAGAATTGGTAATGAGATACAGGCAATACGGAGCATTTATAGAGAATCAAAAGGCACAAAGTACGAAGCGTTACAATGGTTCACAAGACAGGCACGAGATACGAAAAGATACAACTGATTCATCAAATACAGAAAAGAAAACACAAATTGCAAAAGGGGAAATACATAAGAAAACCAGCCCAATCTAAGGATCAATGGGTGGAAAAACCGAACTGCCAGACCGAGAGAAAGCAAAACGAGCAGAACAATTCAACCGAGCTTGGTAGGAATCATTCATAGCGACCAAATTATCATTCTCCGAGGAGAGCTCGTTGTTCTCCGTGGTAAGAACCCTGACGCGTTTCACGAGCCGAGCATTCCTTACCATTATGCTAGCTAGGCCTTGAGGAGAGTTATCAAACTCATCTTGGGCATGGTCCCAAATCTCCTCGGCATCATACCAGGAGTTGGCCAGATGATTTCTCTGTAACAACAAGTGATCGAGCTGGCGACTCAGTGCCGAAATCTCGGTCCACTTCACCGTCTCTTCGGGATGAGAGCCGAACAAGCTCAAGGCCAAAACGCCATACTCTTTCTCAAGCCTTGCCATCCGACGGCGGACCCGAGATACCTCAGTGTCCAAGCCCTTCATCTGAGCATGATATCTCACCACAGGTCCAGACATTATGGGAAATTGTTATAGTACGGAAGAAAATAAGGGGCTGAGGGAGAAATAAGCAATAAAAGAAAAATGAAAGATGATAAACTACTAAAGAAAAGAGAAGTACTTATAGAACGAAGATAATATGATATTTTATGACCTTGCTTGGGAACTTGCACATTTCCTGACATGCTTGGGAGCATGCATATTTCCTGACCTACTAGGGAGCATGCACCTATGTTCGACAGTGATGGGGACATCTACTGACATCTGATACAACAGTACAGAAAGAAATAAACACGAGATATTCAAAGATCTAGATTCTAAACAAACAACAACCCACAAGTGCAATATAAAAAGAAGTGCAAAAATAAAGGGGCAAAAATACTTCTCATTAATAAAGATGGAATACATCATTGTTCATTACATCAAAAGACAATCTATTACATTGAGGTCTATTACATCCGAGGATTACATCAAAAGAAAATCTATTACAATGTGTGTTAGTTGTGGAGCCAAATGAGTAGACAACGTGGCCAAAGAAGAACGACAACATCAGCAAATCAGGCGAACAACAGGAAACGAAGGAAAGAAGCATAAAAAGAAAACAAAAAGGGAAGAAAGAAGCGAAGAGGAGGAACATAAAGAAGAAGTGATAAGAAAGAAGAGTCAAAAAGAAAAATGACAAAAACCCTAGATGTAACACAAAACCCTTAGGATCACAGGGTTGATTGTTTCATCATAGTGGTGCAAAAAAGAAGAAAAAGAAAAAGAGTGATGGGAGAGAAGATGAAGAAAAAGAAAGAGGAGGCGCAGAAAAAAAAGAAAAACAGATAAGAAGAAGATAAAGAAATGAAGGAAACAGACAAATAAAAAGGAAGTCAAAGAAACAAAACAAAAAAGAAAGGGAAAAAGAAAAAAATGAAAAAAACAGTATAGAGAACAGAGCATAAAAAAACAAAAGAGGAAGAGGAAGAAATGAAGGAAACTGAGAAATAAAAAGAAGAAAAAGAAGGAGATGGGAAAAGATGGGGAAAAGAAAATGAAAGAAATAAAAAAAAAAAAAGGTGAGACTAGGGGAAAGTTGATCGGTATCGATGAGATGGCCCGGCAGAGACATCCCTGTCCCTCAGTGTCGGGTTCCCCCTTAGCATCTCATTCTCTTCGACTAGAGCCCGACGAGCACGTCGGCAATAAGCCAGTTCGGATCTTAGCCAAGTTAATTCCCGAACCATCTCGGTATGGTGATAACGCATCACCTTCAATTCCTCCTCGGCATCCTTCAACAGCCTTTGTACATGGCCATAGGAGGCTTCAAAAGCCTCCACTTGCAAAGCTAATGCTGATTGGGAGAAAGGACCAGACATCTTATGAAAATTATAAGATGAGGATCTGTATATGGGGGAAAATAATATGATGAGGGTTGTGGATATAACCATGCTGTAAGCAGGTATTTATAGATCAATTAGATGAGGGCTTGTATTGAGAGTCGCAACCGTTCGCCAAAGGGTAGTAAGAAGCGACGACAATTAAAAGATGTGTCTGTTCAAGAAAAAACGTTTGGATTCCCAAAGGGCTCTAAAAAAGCGTGAGTAATTAAAAGCCACTCTTGTTCAAGAAACGCTTGGATTCTTACCAATATTTAAAGGGGGTAAGTCATAATGGCAGCGAAACACGCGTCATTTGGGGAAAAGGCAGCAGTTCAAATAAATATCTAAGATCTTTTGCACAGAGCTCAAGAAAACTCTGGTGAATAAGATTTTTATGCACAAGCCTCAAGAAATCCCATTGGTCCCCAGATATAAAGAGTAAGAAGGTTCAATGGATAAGGTCAAACGCAAGGCCCAAGAAAAAGCATTAATGAGGCCACAAGCGTGCGCAGTCAAAATAAATTGCATTGGGAAAGTAATTCAGATATAAACAAGAAAAAGAAGTCTTTATTGATTGATTGATACTTTGTTACAAAAGCAGCAGTAAAAGGAAATACAATAAAAACAATAAAATCATTTCGTAGAAGGGCCCGCTTCGTCATTCGGCTTCCCCTTCGACCGAGCATACACTTCCTTAAGGGCCAGTTTGTAAGCCCTCTTGGAAGCAAGTTGCCTGTCTCTGGAGGCCTCGAGCTCTTTGATCCGAGCACGAGCGCGAATACTGTCGAGCAAAGACCTCTGGTGTTCCTTCTCCAATGCGTCCAATCGCTCGTCTAGTTCGACGGCCCGACGAGCTTCCACCGACAGCCGGGCAACCCTCTTCTCGAGATAGCGCACCTTCTTAACTTCCTCTTCAAGATGAGCAACATATTCAGGAAGGTTGTCACCATTAGTTTCATGAGGAGAAGCCATTTGTTCATTAATAAAGAATGAATTGCACAAAGAATACAGGGACAGTCCCCTTTTATAGGAAGAAACAAGGAGTAGATCAAAGGTCATCTCGAAGAAATACAACCTCTTGAACTTCCCAAGGGCATTTACGGCAAATTAACCACAGTTCCAAATCCAGTTAAAGTCATCCAAAAAGATATCAAGAAGATAAACAGACAAGAACAAGGATAGGGAAATATTTTATTAATTTCAAAAACTTCGATTACAACTGGGGAGAAGACTCCCCATTCAAAAGAAATTACAACAGAAATCACAAAAGACTAATTATTTCGAGGAAGAGCCTTCTTCATCTTCATCCGAACTCGGTTTAGACCGAGCATGCAACTCCTTGAAGGCAAGCTTATAAGCCCTTTTTGCTGCCTTCTGCTTAGCCAGATTAGCCTCAAGCCTCTTTATATGCTCGTAAGCCCAATCCCGATCGGCCATCGTCACATGATGATCAGAATCCATGTCAGACAACCTTTTCTTGTAATTTGAAACCTTGACCACGAGTTTCTTATTCGCGGTACGAGATTTCTTGATCTCCGTTTCTAAATAAGAAATATAATTAAAGGAGCTCTCACCAGTAGAACCAGAGGAAGCCATTACGTCACGAGCAAAGTAGTAATAAAATGCCTAATTATGGAGGGGGCACACCCCTTTATAGGAGTTTTCCTCGAAAAAAGATATTAGGATAGGAAACATTAAATGGGCCCCCCAAGGAACCGTCATAAATCTATTACGATTTTCAACGAAGCATTGGGAACGACGAGACCGAAGTAATATCCTCGGTAGACCAAGCATGACTCCCTCGACATGGAAACCACGCCGAGGAAGTCAGGGAGCACTTGATAGAACATAAAAATTAGACTCGAATATTCTATTCGGGTAATAATCAACCCACTTTATAAATGGGAATCCAACGCTTAAATGGGTCATCTCATGCTTTTTATAGGAAAATAAGGTATTACTATCAAAAGCCCAAGCCCACTCAACTGGGGACCCATGTCTGAAAAACCCCCTGAGATGGAGACATTTGTCAACATCTTAGAAAGCATAGTTGCCTATAAATAGTCAACTACCCCTCCTAGAAAAGGACGAGAAAATCTATCCAAAAAATATAGAGAGAAGTTGAGAAAAGAGAGAAACTAGTCAAAGCATATCACGTCAAGAAATAAACCGAGCAGAGATAAAGCCGAGCACCGAATAAAAGGGGAGAAAGACCAAGAAGAGAGATCAAATAGTCAAATCGAGCACAATTGTGAAATAGAGATACTAATCCGAGCAAGTGTAATATTCCGAATAAGGATAATAATCCGAGCAATAATAAAGATCAGGAAGTGTCCATTATTTACAGTTGATTTACTATTATATTATTGTTGAAAAGCCTAACGCGACCGACCAAACATATGGCTTTATCAGTTTTCCTTTCCAAAAACAACTCCTAAATTCAATAATAACTCTACTTCTTTTCTCTCTTCCTCCTTCCCGGTCTTTTGCTGTTTTTTTTCTTCTCTCTTGTTTCTCTCTATATCCATCGATGGAATGTTAAAGGTCCATATTTGTTGAACCAATTCGTAATTAACTATGATTGTTGAACTAATCTATAAAGGTCCCACAAGTAACTTTGTTCCAACCCCCAGAACAAATTCCTCATTGAGAGGTTATATCTCTTGAACAGATACAGGTACCTGAAAATAATTCAGAGATCTCAATATTTTATGGGGAGAGATGGGATCATAGTAATGTGGTCGTCGACAAAATATTTGCATATATATGCTATGGCTCTTGAAAGTATTGATAATGAGAATCCTGAACCAACTTCTGTAGAAAAATGTCGACGTAAAAGTGAATGGCCTAAATAGAAAAAATGCTATAAAGGCTAAATTAAACTTATTAGAAAAATGAAAAGTATTTGGACCGGTAGTCCAGACACCAAAAGATGTTAAGCATGTAGGGTACAAATGGGTATTTGTACAAAAAAAAAATAATGAACACAAGGAAGTCGTTAGATATAAATCACGACTTGTTGCTCAAGGTTTCTCCTAAAGATCTGGGATAGGTTACGAAGAAACATAATCTCCAATACTGGATGGGAGTACGTTTCGATTCTTGATCGGTTTGACTGTCAATGAACGATCTGATGTAGAGAGAGAAAGGCAAGGCGATTGGTGGCGGCTTACAAATGGATCAAAACACAGCCCCAATGCCTAAAAATGATCCTAAGACTTCACCTTTTAATCCCCATATAATAGAATATGAGATACTAGCAACGAAGACTTTCTCAGAGGTCCTCTATGACCAAACAGAAACTTATATTCCAATAAAAAAGGTAAGTAACTTCAAAAGAAAAAAAACCATTAAATTTTCTTATGATGATGTTGAAGCTATTTCTACACCTTTTAAGTACTCTCTCATAGGAAGGTTTTCACATGGTAAGTCTAGGCTAGTAATTATTGAAAAATTCTTAGGCTCTCTTGGCTTAAAAGCTAATTTTACTATTGGGATTATGGATCAAAAACACTTCCTTATGAGATTCTTTCATAAGAAAGATTACTTACGGATTTGGATAACGAAAAATTGGAATATACAAGGTTTTCGTATGGGAGTGTTAAAGTGGACGTTTGATTTTAAGCCTGGCTATGAGCCCTCTGTTACTCTTGTTTGAATTAGATTTTATATGCTACATATGCATCTTTATAACAAATCAAGCTTATATTCCATAGCAAGTGCATTTGGTATGACTCTCAAGCTTGATTCAACAACCATCAATTTAACTCGGCCTAACTTGGCTAGAGTTTGTATAGAGTTACATTTGAGGAAACCTTTCACAAATAGGTTGTGGATTACATATGATAAAGAAAATAATGAGCAGGGGTTTTGGCAATACTGCGAGTACGAACAAGTGCCTGATTATTGTTGTAACTGTACAGAAGCGGGACATAATCCTCATCCTTGCAAGCTGTTCGATGAACTGCCTCACAAAGAAAATCATAAGGAAATCCGTAATACATGTAAGATGTATGATAAAATGTCTCATCAATTTTTCCATATAAAAAGAATAGAGAAGCTAAATATTTGTATAAGAAGACAGAAGAGTGGAATAAGACCAAACCTAGCCCCAAAAACTATATTAACAAGACCAAAAATGTAGTTTCTAAATGGGTAAGAAAAAGTGTTGATCAAGTGGAATCGACAATTCAAGTATCTTTGCTTAACATGTTTCAAGCATTAGAGAATCAAGACAGTTTTGATGGAATCCAATATGCGGATTTAAGCGGTACAATACATATTGTAGAGCCAATTGGAACTATTTCTACACAACAAAAAATAGTAGAAGAGGCAGCTATGTCATTTAGTGGCGTAAATGGATCAGAATATGCCTCTTCTAGGTCGTTAGCACTCCTATATGTCCCGGTACCAGAATAAAGAGAAATGGAGTTAGAATTCTTGATTGATCAAGAAAAATTCTTGGCTTCACAAGTTAAAGAACACACTCCATAACCAAATCGTTAACAAGAAAATTTTACGCAAGTTACGCCTCAAAACATTTGTATTAAAGACCCAATCACACTTGAAGTTGTACATCTTGAGAGAGTTGCAAGACCCCTAGCAGAGGCCATTTTCGTAGTACCTCTCTCAACTTATTTGTCTGATAGCTCCTATGAAATTTGTATTAATAAGTTTGACACCTTAAGCTCTGGCCAAACACATCAGGAAGCGATTTTATTTGAAGAAAACTTGTTTAGCCAAGCATTGAGCAAGAAGGAACCATTACCATTCATAATGAAGAAGAACTGGTGGTTGATTTGGGTATGGAGGAAGATGATAAATTGCTTAACACATGGAAAAAAAAGGAAAGGGAAGAGTGTAAGGCTGCCCAAAAATGTAGAAAATGTGAAACTACATAGGTATAGCACTCGGAGATCCAAATCATCGTAATCATACCACTATTGGGAAACGTTATGGTAACATCCAAAGTTTTTTTCAAGTCGATGTGCCTATCTATTTGGTATCAAGATCCTTAGCAAGAAGCACAAGAGGAGTAAAGGTTCAATAGATTGCTCTCAAGCTCTTTTAGATCTCATTTTTGTTTTGTTGTATTTTCTTTTTGTTCTATGTTATGTTGTAATAAGTCCCGTTGGTCATTAAATTTGGAAAATTAATGAAAATAGTGGGGTTCCCCCACTTTTAATTAGAAAAAAAAGTACCATACTTAAGTGCAATCGGTGTCCTAATGTACCTTGCAAATTGCACCAGACCAGACATTGCACTCTCTACCAATCTACTTGCAAGATATAGTTCAGCAGCTACTCGAAGGTATTGTAATGGTATTATGCATATTTTACGGTATCTACGAGGAACCACCGACTTAGGTCTATTCTAATCTAATAATGTAAAAGGCATAATTATTTGGATATGCGGACACTGCTATCTAATCCACATAATACTAAATCACAAACCGGATATGTTTTTACATATGGTAGAACTGCAATCTTTTGACGTTCTGTGAAACAGACATTAACCGCGACTTATTCGAATCATTCAGAAATACTTGCAATTTATGAAGAAAGTCGAGAATGTATTTGGTTAAAATCAATGATACACTATGTACAAGAACAGTCAGGGTTGATTTCGACAAAAACTCAGCCAACATTACTTTATGAAGATGTAACGCCTAGAGTTTGGAGTTTATTTTTTATTGTAACGCCTAGAGTTTACGGAGTTGTTGAGTTGTCTTTTATTATGTTTGATATTGCATATAGGTGTTTACCTTATTTGAGATTCTCACATGTTGTTCATGTATTTATGTTATGGAGTTGTTACGGGTTGTGAATATTATGTTTGATATTGCATATAGGTGTTTATCTTATTTGAGATTCTTACATGTTGTTCATATATTTATGTTATGGAGTTGTTGCGGGTTGTGAACCATGCGTATTTTATTTCTTGAATTATGACACGAATTACACGTATTTTATTTCTTGAATTATTTGAGATTCTTACATATTGTTCATATATTTATGTTATGAAGTTGTTGCGGGTTGGGAACCCTGCGTATTTTATTTTTTGAATTATGACACGAATTGCACGTTTAAATTTTATGGGCTTATTTATTAAAGTTTATAATTTCTGGGTATAGTTTTTTATAGAGGAAATTTCGGGACGAAATTCTTTTAAGGAGGGTTAGTTGTAACATCCCGTATTTTTATAAATGATTTTCTTTATGATTTAATTTATCCAAAAACGTTTTATACAAATTTTACCAAAAACCGGTCACTCGACTAATTTTTAGCCAAAAACCGAAACTCTTCTGAAAAACTTTATTTTAAAAACCTGTTACTAATTTTATAAATAAAAAGTACCCAATAGGTTTGTTTATAAATCTTTGTTATTTTTAAGTAGTAAAACAATATTTTTGGATTTAGAGTTAACTTTTAGAAGTTTGGGGACCAAATAGTTCGTTACCACAAACTTTCTCAAAACAGTTTTTACATTTTCAAATCAGCCCACTTCTTTTAAAACAGTAACCTAAAACAAGAGAGAAAAAGAGAGAAAAGAGAGAAAAAGAGAGAAAAGGATGAAGAAGAAGAAGAGGAAACCACCACTAACGAGTTCTTAGCGGAAGCATCTCCTCTACGCACTAAGATAACGGGGGTTATCCATTGCGACTAGATTATGGTGTATGTTAGGATTTGGTTTTGCGTTTATTATAAATTGGGGGTTTTTTGCCTTTTATATTAATTATGTTCTTAAATTGTTAATTGGGGTTTATTTGTTGTACTTTTAATTTCATTATTTGAATTGTAGAAGTTGAAACTTGAGACATATTAATTTCGAATTAATAAGATTATGGATGAGTTTGCATGTTTTATGAGTTGATTATGTGATTATATAGTTGTTGATGAAATTGGGTAAATTTATGTTGAATAAAGATGAATTGTAATTTATGCATACAAGGTGTTTGTTAAAATGCCTGAATGAGATTGTATGTTGTTGGAGTTGTTTGGCTAGTTGTGAATCTAGCACCTATGATTATGGGTTATGTTGAATTATGTTAGAGTGACGTATGAGAATGTGATATTGAATGGTTTTATATTATTGGCCGAGGCCTTGTGATTTAGATTAGTGGCAAAGGTCTATGTCTCTTCCTAATTCCGGGGACATAAGACGGCCGAGGAGATAGGGAATGACTCGTCTTACGGACTGGGGCGAGTGGTGTGAGAGGTACTAGTGTGCACTATATTTATTTTATTGTTAGCAATTATCTATGTCTCTCCCTAATTCCGGGGATATAAGACGGCCGAAGGGATAGAGAATCACTTGTCTTACGGACTGAGACGAGTGACGTGAGAGGTCCAAGTGCGCACTTTAAATCTACTTTTATTGTTAGCAATGGTCTATGTATCTCCCTAATTCCGGGGACATAAGACGACCGAAGGGATAAGGAATGACCTACCTTACGGACTGGGGTAGGTGGCATGAGAGGTCCATGTTTGCTATAGACGTGTGTTGACGTTATTTAATTTATTTCGTTGTACGATGTTATTATATTTCTTTTTATACGTTGATTATCGTAGTTGTTGTTTGTGAGTTCTTGCATTTATGGGATGGAGTGACGGTATTTTGTGGTGCCGTCCGTCTATGTATGTGCGTGGGACTCACCGTTACAATTCTGTCTTTTCAGGTACAAATTAGGTAGAGGCGTTTGGATAGGAGCTTTAGCATGGTATCGCATGGGTTCGGGGCTCTTTGAATTGCTTTCTTTTTCTTAGACTATATTTTTGAGGTTGTAGCCTACGGGCAATTTACATTCGTTTGTTATCCTTTTATAAATCTTTTCAAACTATCTCGTCTTGTAGCCACGTTTGATAAACACTTTTATTTTCATTCGTTTAATTGTTCCTTTAGTTTGCAAGCTATTTCTTTTAAAATTTAAATTTTGTACCAACAGGTTTCTTTTTCCCTTTATTCAAAAGGTCACGCCTTGATGTTCGTGTCTTACGGATTTCGGGACGTGACAGAAGATAATGCAGTATGCATCACGCAGATTAGAGGATGATATATTAAAGGAGACCGAACTAAACACATATCTCCCAAATTCTTTCATACCCACGATCTTTAAAAGAATGATGAAATAAACGTTCGCCGACTAACAGATAATTTGGCTGATTTGTTTACTAAATTTCCGCCAACAACAATCTTTAAGAAGTTAGTGCAAAATATTGAGATGCGAGGCTTAAAATAAATCTGGGGATAATCGCTATAAGAGAGACTTGGAATATAGTCATCAATTGGGAGTCTTATGAATTAATCACATGGGAATAGAATGATTACTTAACATTTCAAATGCTATTTTTCTAAACTAACATGATGACACTAAGTGGCAAGTGGATTTATTTTTCTAAACTAACATGATGACACTAAGTGACAAGTGGATTGACTTAGGAACGCAAGGTATCTGACTCTGAGTTAAGGTTACTTTGCTTCCGTAGCCATTTGATCTGTTATTTTATTAATACTGTAGCAGATCAAGTGGCTGTGAAAAACAGAGTAACCATGACTTAGAGTCAGGTACTGTGCTTCCGTCGCTTAGTTATTCAATTACACCCCTTAAATTTTACTATAAATACCCATGTAGTAGCTCATTTTTAAATCATAAAGTTGTAATGAAATATAGTGAGAGAGAGTATAAAAGTGTAATATCAAAATTGTAAAATTTATACTTTCATAATATAAGAAGGTAAGGATTTTTTTTTGGAAAATATGACTGAACTCCAAAATGTTAAAGAGGGCAATTAACGTTACATCTGGTTTTTATTTTAATTTTATGTTTTAAATACTTGTTCCGTTACGATAATATTATGGTTATTATATGGTGGAAATTGGGTGTTGCCATTGCTAGTTCCAAGTCAATGATTTAGTCAACTATATATTATTTGAATAATTCAAATTCATCTTCTTCTGTCTCTCAACTTTAATAATCCAACTACTAATTAGTAAAATATTAAAACTATTTCTAATTCTTTCTCCTCCTCCTCCTCCTTTATTATTATTATTTGCCACTTTTCAGTCAAGGACGATAATGGCACTCATTTAGCTACGTACGGTTTCTGTCTCTCATTATCACTTTTCAAATTACAGTTTCTCTCCTTTTTAATCTATATAATTGGAAATTTCTACTTTTTTTGTTGATATTATCAGTTCTTAAATTAGAGTTTCTGTTGGGTGTAGACTTGTAGTCGACTAGTATTTATCTTAGGAAATATTATACTTCCTCCGTCCCCCCGACATAAGTGTCTTATTTCCATTTTTGGACCTCCCAAAATAAGTGGCTACTTTTCCTTTTTAGTAAATTTACTCTTTTTTATTTATTGAAATAATTATTTTTGGTAGTGAAATCATATCAAATTTACAACTATAATCTCATAGTATTTATAAGTAATAAATAGTTTTTATTTGAAATTTTTTTTACTTTTTTGTTGAAACTCAAGTGAAATTGGTTCACATACTTAAATATCACCGTTTTCGAAGTAGGACACTTATTTCGGGACGTGGGAGTATACTACTATAGTCATTGAAGGAAGCATGGGTAGACCCCCTATTCTATATATACATATATATATACACTGTATAATATATACACACTAGTAACACTGGCCCATGGGTTGCATGCGCGACGCGTAATGACATAAGTATCGTAAATGTGTTCTAGTATGAACACAATAGTCGCATTTTGTATCATTTATTGAGATTATGCGGGTTAAAACGAATTGTTCATTGAAGTAGGGTACATGAGTAATTAGGAAAATAGAATGAGGATGAATCGTTAAGTGACAATCTTTAGCAGCTTCACCCAACTTTTAGGTTTGCTTATTTATATACATACATACATATATATATATATATATATATATATATATATATTACTATGGGAGTAGCTAAAACGCTCTTCTTTTTTTGGAGATTTTTAATCTATATACATAGAAAATCTACTTTTTTGTTGATATTATCAAATGGGAGAGGGGCGTATTCTGTATGATTTTTTTATAGCAATTTTTTTAGAGATTTTAATCAAGCTGGATAAGGGAAGTAACTAGGTGGAGAAAGTCAGGACATACCCCTATTTTGATTTTATTTTGACAAAAAAGTAATTTTTTAGTAAACATATGCCGGTTTTGTTCTCACCAGAAATAATTGCAGTACTTTCTTCAGCTTACTAACAATATCTACTATATCGTCTGCCATGATAATCATTTTTGAAGTAATTATATATTTTATTTTTATGCCATTTTCAGCCCCACTCTTATAGAAATGGATTATTCGGAGAAGGATGAGATACCAATGCTATCCAGCAATTATGCAGAAAAGAATGAAAATTTGGGATCTCTGTCCAAAAAGTCAACTCATGGACGAAGTGCATCAATGTCGGCTCCTAGAAGTCCCATACATACGTTTGAAAGTGAATATAATTTTACGGGTCCCTTGAGGATTAAAAAGGAGAGTAAAAATATTCAGTTGAGTGGCAGTTTATCTACGAGCTACAAGCATGGTGCCAAAAATGAAACAGCGAATAAAACAATTGAAGCTGCAGTTGATATTTATTCGTCATTAAAGGGTTTAAATCAGGATGGTTGGACAGAGAACCATGGTACCAATTATGAACATTTATTGAGATCTGGGCCGTTGGGAATGTGCAGTGACCCTTATTGCACAACTTGCCCCCTTTTTTATAATGGCAACCGGCAAAAAAATCTGGCATATTATTCTCCATCTATGGACTCCAAGGTCTATTTTCTTTGCTATGTCGCATAATTTCTGTTTTTGATTCATTTCCCTCATGGTAATTAGCGTTCCTATGATAATTACGACTGTATTGGCTAATTCCATTCTACGTAATATGTACTTGAACTTTAATGGCCACTGGTCACATGACTTGAGTACTGTCTACATATATTCCAATCCGAGGTTGGGACAAATCAAATGCTTTTTCGCATGAATAGAACCTATATATCAATTAAACAACTATCAATCAAACAATGAAACCACTACCATCAAATCAAGAACATGCTTTGTTTAAGGTATAACCTTGTCTATGATCTAATTTAGGAGATTAATCTTCTAAAGTATAGTTCCGCCTCTCAATTAAAGAGGCTATATCTTGCAGTTGTAGAAAGCTATACCCTGGAGCTTTCGGTTATTCAGAAAAGAAAGGTAACATACTAAAGAAGACACCAAAATAATTCAACACTTTAGGTATGGATACTTTATGAAGCACTTAAAAAAGACCAGGCTATGACTGATAGGTGAGCTAGTGTTCAGATTTATGACCGATAGTGAGCTAGTGTTCAGTTTTATTATCCAATTTCTGATCTTCATGCTTTCCTTCTAAACACTTCATTAACAGAATTGTTATGCATTTTCCCAAGCGTTTGTTTATTTTCTTTCATCAACTCAATCTCAAATATAAATTATACTCAAATCATCATTCTTTTGTCGTTTATGCAGTTCCACAATGTCCTTTATGGAGATGCAAAAGGTTGGGCAAGGCGAATGTATTCTCACCTACTTCCTTATATTCCTGGAGTTATGAACCCTCACACTAAAGTTGTTCAACAGTGGAACAAATTCTTTGTCATCACCTGCTTATTTGCTATTTTTTTAGACCCATTGTTTTTCTTTCTGTTATCAGTTCACCAGGTATTCTCTCTCTCTGTATATATATGTATATTCACAACGTTTTACTTTCTAGATTATTGATTGTTATGGGAAAGTTTTATTTGTTACTGTTGTGGAAGTAGAATATAGTTTGAACATCATAAATTCGTTTCTTGAGATTGCAAAGGCTATATTATGCTAACAAGTTTGAAGTTTGAAATGATGTCTAATCAGGTTCCTTGTTTAGATTAGATCTGCATACCTTTTTTCAGCTATTTAGGCTTTGGATTATGAAACCCTTGAGAGCGATATAGTACACGTGCGTGTTGACAGTTCAGATTGAGTAAAGCCCTCCCTTATGTTGAGGATATATTGTACAATATTCCTGTTTCCTCACATCATTGGGGGAAATAAGATATCTTCGCTGAATCGTTTTACCTTTTGTTCCTTCTTTTTAACCACAACTTACAGAATCGTAAATGGGTTTACTTTCAAGAAAAGATTAATAAACCGTGCTCCTTGTGGGACATGATCTCGGGATTTCCTGGATTTTTTTTTCTCTGTATCCCTAATGCTCTCTTTTTTAGTCAGCATATTATTTTTTCGATTACTCTTTAGTTTCGACGATACTACTTCTTGCATGCAGGATAATAAGTGCATAGTGATAAACCTTCCATTTACAACGACTCTTGTGTTTTTGAGATCCTTGACCGACTTGATTTACTTTATTAATATGTTGCTTCAGGTAAATGGCAATCTTCTTTCCTTGTTCATACTGTTTGTGGCTTTGTGCACATATTAAATGATCAGTTTTTTTTCTTAATTGGTATATAGAGCACTCTTTCTATTTTAGCTTTCTTTTCATTATGGCCGTCCACTAGAACCCTTCATATCCATGAGGCTGAAGGAAAAAAGCACATTAAAGGAATGAAGCTTAAAAGTTAAAACTGATCTCAGAACCTTTTTCTTTTACTATTTGTGTACATTACATCGTAGATATGCTTAGAGTAACAATTAAACATTACTTCTGCCTGCTGGTCTTATTGGGAAGTAGTTAAGGGAAGTAAATTGCCCATAAAAAAATGCTGTTTTATATATCAGACAGTTACCATGTAAACTCCATCTAAAACTCTAGTTTTTCCTGATATTATTTGTTGCATGTGTAAGTATCATGTAAAAGATGTCTTCTTTTTTTGAAGTTTCGTCTCGCATATATTGCTCCCGAGTCTAGAGTGGTGGGTGCTGGAGAGTTAGTTGACCATCCAAAGAAAATTGCTATTAATTATCTTAAAGGATACTTTCTAATCGACTTCTCTGTTGTGCTGCCTCTTCCTCAAGTAAGTGAAGTACTTTCTTTATTCTTAGAACAGTGATGTTAATGATGTGTTTAAACCAAAGTATTCAACAAATAATTTGCGTCCCATTTTTTGTCTATGTTTGCATTGACATTCTTTTGTTGGAATATTTCACTTTTGCACACCCAGCTAATGAATTTAACGAATGGTACACCATACTAATAAATTTTACTATTTGAACACCAATCTATACAAAATAGAACAAGTACACTCTACACCAGCTTAAAATTTCCAACTCGAAAGCACTTGTTATGTACTAGTTATTCTATTATGCTGGTGTACTGAACACCAATCCATACAAAATCGAACAATTAGTATTACACTACCAGCGTTAAAACTTAAGCTTTTAAGCATTGGTGAAATTTCATAGGTTAGTGCACTAACTGTTAGATATTGTGTAGACTGGTGTTTAGATTGTGAGTTCTTATAAATTGGTGCAGTAATTGTTCTCTTGTGTAGATTAAAATACTGTGGTGTAATAATTTTAAAAACTTGTATACAATGAGTAATCGCTGCATTTTCCTACTAGCCTTCTACCGCTAAATGAAATTAACTGTTAATTGTTCTTTGTGTTAAACATTTTGTTTTCTATGAATACAGATTATTATATTACTGGTGATACCTAATTTCGTTGGGTCATCTGGAGCAAATTACGCAAAGAATCTTTTACGTGCAGCTGTTCTAATTCAATATATTCCACGTCTCTGTAGATTTTTCCCATTTTTCATCGACCAGTCTCCGAGTGGATTTATTTTTGAGTCGGCATGGGCAAATTTTGTCATAAATCTACTCACTTTTGTGTTATCTGGGCATGTTATTGGATCATTATGGTACCTCTTTGGCTTGCAGGTATGTGAAATTCTTTATATTTATGTAGTTAGGCATAATAGATGCCTTAAATATAACTGTTCTTTGCACACATCTGTTGTCATTATCAAACAGGTAAGCGTATTAGATTTACATTACCAACAGCCCTCGTCTGATGATAGATACTTAGGATTTAGATTTCTTGTACAGGTGTCGGTTTCACAGTAGGTTTTTCTTTTATTTGGTTTACATTAATGATCTATAGAACAATTACAAGTTCAAAGACCATTGTCATTATAACTTTACAGTTGGTGATTGTGACTTTAGTTTAGGATTTGTGTGTAGAGCCACAGTTTTGCTCATGGTAAATATTTAAAGGTTGATCCTGTTTAGTATCTTGAGGCTTACTGTTTTCCTCCGTAGACACAAAAAAGTGGGCTCTCGAAACCAAAGACATTTGCTGAATACTATAATGTATCTGACACTTTCCTGTTATAATTTGCTCTTTCTTATGCAAATAATTATTTCTTTTGGTCAAAATGTGGATTTTGTATGCTACCAACGTGAGTTCTAGAACTGCTATGATATGCTTTATAAAGCATTTGATAGAAATGCATTTTTACCTTGTGTCTTTCAGTTTATATATGCTGATGATTTTTTTATTGCTATTCATTTTTGTGTAGAGAGTTAATCAATGTCTTAGAGATGCATGTCACCACTCTGGATACAAGGACTGCAAGAAGTTCATTGATTGTGGCCATGGGAACAATATTCAAAACTATAATTCACTTGCAACTTGGAAAAGATGGAAAAACAATTCAGATGCAACTGCTTGTTTCAATCAACAAGGGAATTTCAGTTACGGAATTTACGGTCAAGCTGTTAAACTCACTACAAAGAGTAGTATTGTTACCAGATACATATATGCATTGTTTTGGGGTTTTCAGGTTAATTCGTCTATCCTTTTTTTTGTGGGCTTGTTATGATCTTTGTATATACATTGTAAGTTTCATAACGATATTTTTGTTGCTTCATAGTTAGAAGAAGTCTACTGGAAAACACTACTGAAATTATGCAAGTGAAAGTCAATAACTCATAGTTTTGTTAGAATTCCACGTAATCGTTTGTATTTGTTATATTCTAAGTCAGTTCAATATCTGTTTCTTGAATGGTGAGTAGTGCTATTATTTTTGGGAACCTAAACAACTGAAAAGTTACTTGCTGTTATTAACTGGGGTTATTATACTTTAATACCTTAAACTATGGTCACTTTTTCGTTTAGTATCACAAACTATGAACTTTTTTTATTAGTACCGTGAACTTTGATTTTTTTTTTTAGTTTAATACAACTCCGTCAACTCTAACTACTTTTTGGATGGAATCTGTTAAAATAAGGGGTATTTTGGTCATTTTATTACAATAGTTTCAATAAGACTAACGTTTGGTACAAAAATAATGAACGCAATGGTACGAAAAACTAACGTTTCAATAATTTAGGGTACTGAATGAAAAAAAGCCATAGTTCATGGTACTAAACGAAAAAGTGACCATACCTAAAGGTACTAAAATATAAACCCATTATTAACTCTCTGTAATGTACTTATTTCTGCATTCAGAACTTCCAAAGATATAAACAACTATAATACTTCATTATACCTGTGAATACATTACTGTAAAAATAATAGTGTTTTAAAAAGCGAAAACTTAGTTAAAAGTGTTTTGCAAAAGCTATGCCAAAAGCATAATAGCGTAAGCTTTTAGAGGTTAAAAAAGTGAAAAAGCGAGCTTTTAAGATTCTTTTAAGCTTTGAATTGAGTTTTTATCGAGGTTTGAATTGAGTTTTTTCGCTACGAAGCGAGCTTTTTAAAACAGAGAAAAATATTATTAAGAGAGGGAATGGTGTCCGAACTTAAGTTGGTTTAAACATGTCTTGATACTGTAATTGGAATCCGTAATCAGACTCCTTTTCCTAATACGATGTGAACTTTATCCACTATTATGATCTGCTATGTAACAACTGAAGCTTTTTTTTAGGGGCCAACCATTGCATCACTTTATTTTTTGGATTTTACTTAGGTACAAATTCAACATTACGGTTTCACATCAGTTTAAGGTGTTGTTGAGGTTGATTTACAATACGTTATAGGTTTCCCCTTTCTTACAAATTCAGCTTTTAAATGATATAGTGGCTAATTATATCACATGCTAAACTCCGTCTAGGTGAGTTTTAGATGTGTAATATTGATTGCAAAATGAAACCAATTATCTTCGAACTCGGTGCTGTACAATATTGACATTATTGAGAATTCCTTTTATTAGTCTTTACTATTCCTTGTATGTGTTCGTACCGAATCACCACTTTACAACTTTTGGTTGATAACGTAATTTCCTTTTTGAATTATAAAGCAAATCAGTACACTTGCTGGTAATCAAGATCCTAGCTATTTCATCTGGGAGGTCCTTTTCACTATGGCCATTATTGGCCTGGGTCTGTTACTTTTTGCTCTCCTGATTGGGAATATGCAAAATTTCCTACAGGCTCTTGGACGCAGGTAATATATCTTCTATTAACATTTGTTTTGCAACAATACTAGTTTTTGCACTTACGGATATTATCTTCAGTTCTTTTTTCTGTTATCTTCAAAATCACAATTACTTATTCTGCCTTGTCCCTTTGTGTAAGGGTGCTTGAAACCCCTCATATCCGTAGAAAGTTGAGGGATATTTATTTTACTGTAAAATATTTTTCCATTGAAAGGCTTATATAGTTTTATCTATTAGCTAAAAAAAAAAACAGATTTAAGGTGCCATTTGATGATCTTAGATTCTTAAGTTATCTCATTCTGACCGGTCCAAACATTTTCGTCACTGTTTCTCTATGGATAAAATTTAATACTCCCTCCTGTTGGAATAGTCCCACATCGTTGAGGTATTGATAAAGCCAATGATTAATATATGCCCTTCTCCTTCCTTACTAAGAGGTCTTTTAGTGGGAAATGGATGGGTTTCTACATGGTATCAGAGCCAAAGGCTAGCCCGTTTGTATGATGGGCCACCTCCACCCGATTTGTTGATTGTACTTGTTGGGCTTATCGGAAATTGACCAACCCACAAGTGAGAGGGAGTGTTGGAATAGTCCCACATCGTTAAGGCATTGATAAAGCCAATGATTAATATATGCCCCTCTCCTTCTTTACTAAGAGGCCTTTTAGTGGGGAATGGATGGGTTTCTACACCTCCGTTCCATAATATTAATCCAGTCAGGTTTTTCACAAATATTAAGAAATGTTGGTTGGAGTAATATATATGTGTATAAAGTTTCAAATATACCCTCAAGATATTAATGATATGCATGATTTGCAAATAGCAATACTCATTAAATAGGAGTATATGAGGAACTAAATTTTTTAAAATACCAATTGAACTATTACTATTATGGGATGGAGGAAATACCACATAGAAAAAAGGTTGACACTGTTTGGAAGGCTACCACCAGTTAGGTATCTTAGAGAAGTTCTATTTTTTTAACACATGTTATTTGTTTTGAAAAAGTATATTAATCATTGGACTCGGCATTTGTTTCAACTTTCACCTTGAAGGCTCAGAAATTTCGAGGAATGTTTATAAACTGGAAACTCGTCCATTTGATCATATTAACATATTGCTTTCGGTTGAAATTTGATCATTGGTTAATTTGCCATAAATTGGCATCTCCTTCAATGTGTAAACTGTCTGTTATTATTAAAAATTCCTGTTTCTCTCCAGGCGGCTAGAGATGTCCCTCAGACGGCGTGATGTTGAGCAGTGGATGAGCCATCGGCGATTACCAGAAGATTTAAGAAGGTGTTTACTGTTTGTTTCATTTCCCTTGTTCAACATTAGGAAGAGGGGCATCTGACTGTTTTATTTACACAGTCATGCTAACTGTTTTTTTTCTGAACCATTGGATATTAAATGCATGATCCAGAGGCTGATATTAAATGTCCCAAATAAAACTTAATTTTCATTTCCCCAAGTAAGAAACCTCTGCCAAATTGTTCTCTCTCTACTTCTTCATCTTCAATTTCATTTTCTTTCGTATCTTCTTTTTTAGAGTATTCAATCAAAATGGTGACAATCCCCAGCTTTCCATCCTTTGACAACCAGATTTGCCATGACCAGGCATAACGGAACCACTTCAAATATTTTTTTCTGAATAAAAACACAAATATAATTTACTTCTTTATTGTGGATTTGATTAAACGCTCCTGCTATGCAACTAGATATACATGCTTGAAAAATTTGATTACTACAACCATTTGAATTTGAAATTGGTTTGATTATATAAGTTTACAATTTTTTGTTGTAGCTGATGAGTGTATTTAAATCTATCAATTTTTAAAATAGGAGACTAAATGGAAAATAAAACTACCTTTTTTTCTTTACAGATTTTCTTCGTTATGAGAGAATGGAGAAGGTGAGGGAAGAGAGAGAGAAAGAGGAAAGAAGGAAAAATTAAGTTATATTTGGACCTTTCAATATCAGCCTTTGGATTTTTTTGCTTAATATCCAATGGCTTAGAAAAAAAACAGTTAACATGACTGTAAATAAAACAGTCAGAGGCCCCTCTTCCTCAACATTATGCTTCTTTACTTGTTTTGGAGGCCTAAATTGGTCTATGTATGATGGATTGTCCAGGGGATGTTTTAATTTTTTTTGACAATTTAAGATTTTTACAAACTCTCATGCGAATCTCCTGGTTCAGTAATATACTATGAGTTTGCAAATTTGATGAAAACCTCATTTACTGCCATTACCTTTTGTTTAATTTTCTTATTAGTTGTTATTTCAGTGTTCTAGTTAAGATAGATCTATGCATATTTAGATCATATCTTGTCTTTTTTATTTTTATGTTTAGTTTATTAAGGTATTATATAAACCTCACTAGGGTGTCTTATATAAACCTCACTATGGTTCAGTAATATAGGGTGTCTTAAAAGTTGTTTCCAAGAATCAATCTCAAGGTGCATAAGTACCAAAAAAAGACAAGGAGTTGCGCAGAAGGATTTACTTTTGGTTTATCAAATACCTTGTCTACATCTAATTGGACACACCTTATCAACTCCTAATAGGAAAAGAAACACGAGTACCCATGAAAAGTAATACCAACACCCATAGAATGGAGCACAAACTTGACAAGGTCAGTAGTTTTAGGTTTCTTATATAATGTGAGGTTTACATCTGTAGTTTCTTGACTTGTGATGGTTAACCGTCTCTGTTTATTTTAATTTTATTGTTTTAAAAACATCAACAGACAACAATGATGTAGTAGACTGCTTATTATAATACCTATATTTGTTATTTCATGTAGGCAAGTTCGTCAAGCAGAAAGATACAATTGGGCAGCCACTAGAGGTGTAAATGAAGAATTTTTATTGGAAAAATTACCCGAAGACCTGCAGATAGAAATACGACGACATTTGTTTAATTTAATAAAAAAAGTAAGCTTTTAAAACTGTAACTTGTTTGGTATTGAAATTGGTTACTTTTTTTTTTTAATTATATGTTTCTTTGCTACAAGTAGTTTCTCAATATACACTGCAATTTGGTCGTTTAATGATTGGGATAATGAGCTCATTTAAATTCGAGAAAGACAGAACCAATCACGGTAAAGATTAATCTTCTAATTCATCATGAGTCCATGACACAACAATATGTTGTTATTTTTCAGGTACGTATATTTGCAATGATGGATGAACCTATCTTAGATGCTATTTGTGCAAAGCTAAGACAAAGAACATACATTAAAGGAAGCAGAATTTTAAATCGTGGTGGTCTGATAGAGAAAATGGTTTTTATTGTGAGGGGGAAAATGGAAAGTATTGGAGAAGATAATATCAAGGTTCCTCTATCTGAAGGGGATGTTTGCGGAGAAGAATTACTTACTTGGTGCCTTGAGCATTCTTCTGTGAATAGAGGTACAAGTAAAAAAAGTATTCTCTTGTAGTATAATAGTATTTATTAAATTTTTAACAAAATTCTTCTTCAATCTTCTTTGTGTTGTTTCAAACAGAGTTTTCTCTTTGCTCACCCTGATCTGTAATCTGTATAACATTTCAACCTCGTCTTTCAAAGACATAAATTTAAAATTTTCAAGTCATTTTTGCAAATATGAACATATATTAAGTTACTGAGTATAGAATTTACATCTGATAGAGTCATAGAGTTGCTGTTTTATGATAGCTGTTAGTGAACTGGTCTTCTTATGAATTTTAAGTTTCTCCCAACCACCAAACGAAAATTTAAGAGACGAATGACACTTCCATTTTTCTGCTATTGGATTTAATAAGAAGCTTAAAGAGCTGTGGCAAATTATTACTACCAACATAACAGTACTGATAACATACCATTCCATGTTGGCCAAATCTGACCAAGTTTCTATGGTTAGTGTTGAAACAATTAGAACTTTGTACAAAAAACAGTCGTCCTTGGCTTAGCAAAGGTTGATTTCCCAACATATTTTTGGAAACCATATTGAACTACTCAATCTTCCGCAGTTGTGCTTATTTTTGAGTTTTTACCATAAAATATTGTGCAGATGGAAAAAAGGTAAGGCTTCCGGGGCCGAAACTGCTAAGCAACAGAATGGTAATGTGCTTCACAAATGTTGAAGCATTTACTCTGAGAGCTACTGATCTCGAAGAAGTTACCAGTCTTTTCTCAAGATTCTTAAGGAACTCACGTGTTCAAGGAGCTTTAAGGTGGGTATTTATGACCATAATATTTCTTTTTAGACTTGGTGGGAAAGGATGGACTCTAATCTTGTATCAGAGCAGGGCACTATTTGTTCGTTAGCTTGTTGGGCTCCCTTGTTTCTCTTGTTTACCCCATTTATCTTGTTTGTTTGCATTTGTGAGCTCTAACAAGACTAGTCACGAAATTTGATTGTTTAAAGATTAATCCTGTTGTAGTAGTGGCTGAGACTTTGTTGTGGTAGACTACAATTAGGGAAAATGCAATTCATGACAATCTGCTTTCTAGACCAATTTTTAGAAAAAATAAAGTCATAAAACTAGTATTTTGAGTCTTTTGACTAGGTACGTTGAGCTTTGTTGTGGTAGATTATAATAATGGAAAAGTAGTTCAATAAGTAGGATTTGGAATGTATGGAAAAAAAATAAGCGCTCTTAGAAGTAAATATATCTAGAAGATAAGGTATGCAATGTCAAGGTTTCCTTGGAGCATGTTTTGATAGACTACATAAAAATGAGGGTATATAGACAATATAAGTTGAACTTAGAAAAAAGAGGAAATAAATTACAAAATGCTGTAGGTGAAGGTATCAATCGAAGGTGAGCCTAGTTTTCTTGTTTAGACATCTCACAGGAGTTATTAACTTTTCTGTTCAACAAAATAATGATAACACGTAATTACCTATCTAGTAGAATCGTAATAGATGAAGGGTTGCCCTTAGACAAGAAAATAGTTCACTTCTGTACCATTTCAATAAAAAAAAAATTGGGTGAATTACATTTCAATCACTTGGTTTCATGTTTTATTATCATGTTTACTATTACATGGCTAATTGTTATTGGATTGGAGTATTTCACCAAAATATTACTTTGTATATGTTATGCTTTCTTCATGGCAGGTATGATTCACCGTATTGGCGATACCTAGCTGCAAACCGAATACAAGTTGCTTGGAGATATAGAAAAAAGCGTATAAACCGAGCTGAAACCTCCAGAAACAACCATGAAAATAATGCTCCACTTCTGTAACATGCATCTTCTGTATTAGCATACTGATCTCGTATTCTTTACATTCTAAATCATGGGGTCACATGTATTAGTCCCGGAGAAAACAAAATCAATGAGTTTGTAGTTGTAGCGAAATCCCATATCAGGATATTAAACCTGTGTTAAAAAAGTAAATTAAATTTGTGTCTACATTCAAGATGACTCTTCTCCATATCATTTTTATGTTGATTTGGGCCGAGTTTGGTGTTACCAAGCTTCTCAAATGCTGCTTGGAACTACTTCTAGAAACTGTGAGCATTATCGTTTATCATGTTTAGTAAAAAAACTTAGTAATAAACTTAGTAATATGAAGTTGTGGAGGATAGATTTAACTGTTACTAAGAGGAACAGAATTCAATAGCAAGCAATCTGTAGAAAATACATTGCTTAAAAAAACTTGCAAAAAGAAAGCTAATATAACTCCAGAGTTACCTTTTGGGATGCTTATGATATTTCATATGCCAGTTTTTCTTACTCCCTAAGAGCATCCGCAATAGTGATAAGTCGATTGTTAGATTAAGTTGTTACATAATATACATGTTGTTAACATTGTTGTTATATTTAACAACAAAATTAACATAGTTAAATGATGACATGTCAATTTGGTCGACTAAATTCTATATTAAATCCTACAATAAAGCAAAAATAACACATTCTCCATTTATTATTTGTTTACTATAATATTTTTGTTTATCCGAAATTAATTATTTATTATAAATCAATAGATAATGCTGTTAAAAAAAATGCACTAATGTGACACTTATATGATTGTTAAGATTAACATATATATGTGGCAGTTAACATGCACATGTGTCACTATTTAACAATAAAAATTTAACACTATTATTGTAAATGTTCTAACAGATCTCTCAATCTTCCTTTTAATAGAAAAATAATAATGTTAAATATTGAGTTAAGAAACAGTCACTATTGCCGTCTGGAGAGTGAAAAGGAGTTGTTATTGTAGAATTGCATGACTTTACTGTTAAAATAGATTAATTATCTAATTAGCTCTTTGGTAGTATTAGTTAGTAGTTGACTAATATTAAAGTTTATTAGTTAGCATTTAATATAGAATTATGTAGAATCTTGTACTAGCCTGTATATAAAGGCTGTCTATGTATTCATTTGAAGTAAGTGAGAATTACATATAATAAAACTTATCATCTCTTCAAATATTCACATGATATCAGAGCGATCTCTGAAATTCTAATAAAATGGTAAAACCCGGCATGACAAGTGAGAGATCCATCACCTCTGACGTTACCTCAACTGAGGACGTCATCTCGAACTCTCATGTAAATTCAGAGAGCCTGGTTATACCGATTACTGGTCATAAACTAAATGGTCTGAATTATCTCCAATGGTCGCAATCAATGATGATGTTCATCAGTGGTAAAGGAAAGGACGATTATCTCACCGGAGCTGCAGCACCACCATCAAGAGAAGATCCCAAATTCCGAAAAGGGAAGTCAGAGAATCATATGGTCATGTCTTGGTTGATTAGCACGATGGAAAACGAAATTAGTCATAATTTTATGTTCCTATCGAGTGCAAACGAAATATGAGAAGGCGTTAGAGAAACCTACTCAGATAGTGAGAATACATTTGAGCTTTTTGGAATAAAATCACTTTTTTACGATTTGCGACAAGGTGAACTAACAGTGGTGCAATACTACAACACTCTCAATTGTTATTGGCTACAACTTGATACTTTTGAGGAGCTAAAATGGGATTGCCCCAAAGATGGAACAAGATATCGAAGAATCGTAGAGAAAGAAAGAATCTTTAAATTCCTCTTAGGTCTTAATAAAGATCTGGATGACATTAGAGGAAGAATACTAGGAACCAAGCCATTACCCTCCCTGCGAGAATCATTTGCTGAAGTTCGAAGAGAAGAGAGTCGAAGGAAAATCATGATGGGAGGACAAGACATCGCCACCACAACAGAAAGCTCTGCCCTTACCGCCGGTGGAAGCCTGCCTCACACGAATGATAATCGAGTTCGTAAAGGCAGACCTTGGTGTGATCATTGTCGACGACCTGGTCACACGAAAGATACGTGTTGGAAAATACACGGCAAACCATTGGATTGGAAACCTTCCCGGACGGCAAATGATCGATCTGATCGAGAAAATCGTGGCCTTGCTATCACTTCCGGGGAAAAATCAGCCCCCGAAGTTGCTTAATTTAGCAAGGAACAAATCGATCTACTCCAAAAATTGTTAACTCAAGTACAAACAAACTCTCAAAACTCTACTATCATTTCTGGTCCAGTGGCTCAAAAAGCTACATATGTGAGTGCACTTAGTGGTAAAAATGAGAAAAGTAGCCAATGGATTGTTGACTCAGGCGCTTCTGATCATATGACCGGTGATGCTTCTTTATTTCTCTCTTACTTGTCATGCTCAAAAAAATTAAAAATTAGAATTGCAGATGGAACATTATCCATCGTTACCAGAATTGGTTCAGTTGTAATTGCTCCGAATCTGACTATTAAATTTGTTCTATTAGTTCCGAATCTAACATGCAACTTGTTGTCGGTTAGTAAACTTACAAAAGAACACAACTTTAGTGCTAATTTATTCTCGTCATATTGTCAATTTCAGGATTTGGACTTGGGGAAGACGATTGGCAGTGCTGAGGAATTTGCGGGGGCTCTATCTTTTGGAGGTCAATGATTCATACGGAACGAAATTTTGAAAAAATCATAGGGTCTCTTGTCCAGCATTAGTGAGTCAATCGAGTGGAGATCTCCTATCTTGTTATAATAATTCCGATAAAGACTCAGACATTATGTTGTTGCATTTTAAGCTTGGTCATCCAAATTTCATGTACCTTGCAAGAATTTATCCTTCGGTATTTATCAATAAAAAACCAAGTCTGTTTGATTGTGAAATTTGTCAATTAGCCAAACATACAAGAAGTGTGTACCCTTCAATTGAATATAAAAAATCTCATCCACTCTCAATTATTCATAGTGATATTTGGGGTCCTTCACGAATTAAAAATATCACTGGAGCTCGTTGGTTTATAACATTTATCGACGATCACACTAGGATTACATGGGTATTTCTCATGAAAGAAAAATCTGAGGCACGACTTATCTTCGAAAAATTTCACTCAATGATCGAAAACCAATTTCAGGCTCAAATTCAAATTTTGAGGACAGATAATGGCAGAGAGTATTTTCATTCGGCTCTTAATGAATATCTTTCCGAAAGAGGAATAATACATCAAAGTTCATGCGTTGACACACCTCAACAAAATGGACTAGCGGAGCAGAAAAACAGGCATCTTCTTGAAGTTGCTTGAGCTCTCATGTTTACTACAAATGTTCCGAAACAGTTCTGGGGAGATTCTGTCCTTACTGCTACTTACCTAATAAACCGTATGCCTTCTCGAGTCCTCCACTTTCAATCTACGATCCAAGTCCTCATCAAAACATATCCAAACACTCACTAAAACATATCCAAACACTCGACTTCTATCTACGTTTCCTCTTAAAATCTTTGGTTGCTTAACATTTGTTCATGTATCCCCACAATTCCGAAGTAAACTTGACCCAAAAGCAATCAAATGCATATTTTAAGGATATTCTCCATACCAAAAGGGCTATAAATGTTATTCTCCTGATACCAAAAAGTTTTACAACACTATGGATGTAACGTTTTTTAGAGAACCAATCATTCTACAATAAAACTAATATTCAGGGGGAGAACAGACTCACTCAAGAGGAATACCAGTTTTGGCTTTCTCTCGACATCGGTGACAATGCTTGCACAACTTTATTCCAGAATCTTGAGTCTCCAGCAAATGATAATGAACGATATTCGTTAACGTATACCAGAAGGCCAAAACCTCATCAAGAGATAGAGCATCAAATTTCTCCTCAGCAATGCCATAAGTCCAACCAGAGTACAAATCCTGCCGTTGAAGGTAATTTCGAGACCGAAACTTCTATTATTCCTTCGGTTGATAATAATTTAGATATTCCTATAGCTAAAAGAAAAGGAGTTAGGTCTTGTACCCAATATCCTATTTCAAATTATGTGGCATATGACAAGTTGTCTCCAGGTTGTCGTGCTTTTATTACAAAATTATCACACACAGATATTCCTAAAACTATTTACGAAGCACTTAAAAGATCTGAATGGAGGGTTATAGTTCTTGATGAAATCCAGGCACTAGAAAACAATGACACGTGGGTTCTCTCTGAGCTACCGCAAGAAAAACGTCCAGTAGGCTGCAAATGGCTTTTTACTATAAAATATAAGGAAGATGGAAACATAGAGCGTTACAAGGCAAGACTGGTTACAAAAGGTTTCACTCAGACTTACGGAATAGATTATGAGAAAACTTTTGCACCGGTAGCAAAACTAAATACCGTTAGAGTTCTCTTGTCATTAGCGGCCAATTTTGATTGGCCTCTTTATCAATTAGACGTCAAGAACGCATTTTTGAATGGTGAATTTGAAGAAGAAGTGTTCATAGAGATTCCTTCTAGCTTTGAAAATAAGAAGAATGCTAACAAGGTGTGCAAACTAAAGAAGTCTTTATATGGTCTTAAACAATCTCTGAGGGCTTGGTTTGACAGATTCACAAAGGTCATGAAGAAATATGGGTTTGCCCATGGACAATCTGATCATACTCTCTTCTTCAAGCATGCATTAGATGGAAAACTCACTATCCTAATAGTGTACGTCGACGACATGATTCTCACCGGTGATGATCACAAAGAAATAGCTCAGTTGAAGTTGATTCTTGCAAAAGAATTTGAAATTAAAGATCTAGGAGCTCTCAAATATTTTCTTGGTATGGTAGTTGCTCAAACATATAAAGACATATCCGTTTCTCAAAAAAAATACACTCTGGACCTTTTAAAGGAAGGTATGCTTGGCTGCAGACCTATGGATACACCTATGGACCCGACATGCAAAGTAGGGATGAGAAAGGATTGTGCTCCAGTTGACAAAGGAATGTATCAACGCCTTGTCGGAAAACTTATATATCTATCTCACACGAGACCAGACATTGGTTTCTCTTTAAGTGTAGTGAGCCAGTTCATTAATAATCCAACTGAGGAACATCTCGATGCAGTTTATCATATCTTGCGATACCTAAAAATGACTCCAGGAAACAGACTCTACTTTAAAAAGGGAAGAAACAGAAGCGTTGAAATATTTTGTGATGCAGATTAGGCAGGTTCATTAATAGATCGGAGATCGACTTCTGGCTACTGTACTTATGTATGGGGTAATTTAGTTACTTGGAGGAGTAAAAAGCAGTCGGTAGTTGCCAGAAGTAGTGCTGAAGCTGAGTTCCGGGCAATGGGTCATGCCATTTGTGAGGGAATGTGGCCGAAAAGACTCCTCATAGAATTAAAAATGCCATTTGACAAATCTATGACATTGTTCTGTGATAATCACTCTGCTATTTGCATTGCAAAGAATCTCGTCCATCATGACAGGATGAAACACGTTGAGATTGATAGGCATTTCATCAAAGAAAAGGTTGACGAAGGAACTATCAAATTGATATACACACCAACTTGCCAACAAACAACTGACATCCTCACAAAGGCTCTTCCAAAAACGATATTTGAGAACCTAACTTCCAAGATGGGAAGGAATGATCAACATTTATCACCCATCTTGAGGAGGAGTGTAGAATTACATGACTTTACTGTTAGAAGAGATTAATTATCTAATTAGTTCTTTGGTAGTATTAGTTAGTAGTTGGCTAGTATTAAAGTTTATTAGATAACATTTAATATGGAATTCTGTAGAAGTTTATATTGGCCTGTATATAAAGACTGTCTATATATTCATTTAAACTAAGTGAGAATTACATATAATAAAACTTATCATTTCTTCAAATATTTTATTAATGCATGTCAAGGACTTGGCAGGTTTGACCCCCTTGCCCGATTCCAACTCCATACTAATTATGCTCAATATCTCTTTGTATTCAATTTAGTACACTGTTTATTGAAAACAATATGATAGAGCTGTTACGTTTATTTGATTTTGTTTATATTTTTTTGTGCGATTACAAAGTTTTTTAAATAGTCGAAGAAATGTCAATTTTGAGTTATTTTTTAGTATGTTTTGTGGGTATCTTGAAACACTTTTTTTTGCTCGTTTTTTCACTTCTTTGCATTTTTTTAGCAAATTTTGTACGTAATATAATTTTTGGGATTATTTTAACTTTAATAATCATTTTTGGACTTCGTTCTGAGTTGGCTCGAGTGTTCCTAAGTTGCAAGTGGTCTAAAACATAAATAGTATGGTCCAAAACTTAAACTAATTATTCTCCATCATGAGCTGCAGATAGTAGAGAATTTGTATATATGTAAATAGATCATATATGTATGAAAATCCTAATGTGGGAAATCCAATCCCGGATGGTGCGTCTCGAAGTGTGACGCTTTCTAGGGAGGCTACAGCTGCGGAGGTTCGTGCCGCTAATGCTTGATTATTATCTTGTTACAGAACTACTATTCATAATATAAAAATCTAAGATTTTTTTACCCAAAGTCATTTTGCACCGCCAACTCTCTCTCTATGAATTTTATAGATACCACTTACGAGCATATAAGCATACAAGGGTCAATTTTGTAAGCAATATAGCCAACAGATGTCAATTGCTTAAATCTTGGGAATTCTTATAAAATTTCTTAATATTTGTTGTGTAAAAGGTTAACAGCTCATATACCAGAGTAATAAGCGTACTTTATGAAACCTTGATTTGTCAATGATATACTTGCTTTAGAATTAATTGGCCAAGTCGTTAACACTTTTTCTTTCTTTGGTTCATTAGGATATTTTTTTTATTCATTTATGAACATAGAGTAGTTTATTGATGATAAAAAAAAATTCAATCTGTTTATAATGTTTTCTATTTTGCTGTTCAGTTCACTTGTAAAAGTTTAGCCCACTCATTTATTACTCGAATTTATATATTTGGTAATCTTTTGACTTGTGCCCTTGCTGGGGTAAATTGTTGGCACCGCAACTATTTTCAAGGGTTTAAGGTTGAAATGTTTGTTTTTCACATCTATTTATATGACTTCGTTTGGTAGCTAAAATTTATCTAACTATTGTTGTTTATTGAATTGTAGAAACACTTCATTTGGCAAAGGGGAGCAGAACTTGCGGTCAAAGAATGTTGGAGAAAAGTAGTAGGTATTCGCTACCGTGATTTCATAAATGACCGAAATAGTGACTCGAAAATACGAGATTGCATCCCGCCTGCTGTCTGAAACAAGTGGAAAGCATATTGGAATACTCCAGAGACTTTAGAGCTCCCGCAAAAAAAAAAGTTGGCCTGAATAGGTGCAAATGGACTATGCTTGAAGCATACCAGTGGTTCAATTACAGCTTCGGAGAATGCAATTCACTTTGAAGTTAAGAACAAAAGAAATATGACTTGCAATGAGCTCTAATGAGCTCTTTGAACTCATGTACAAGAATAAGAAAGACATGTCCTTTGTCGACGAAAAATCTGCATCCATCAATGTGAGAAACTTCTTTATTTCTCACAAGAACTACTTATATTAGTATACTTGTTTCTTCTGGATAAGAACTTGAAACGAGCCTAAACTTGTTACTGTTTATAGTTTGATTATTTGGGTTAAGAAATAGTTTTAAATCATTGAATGCATGTTTTTTAAGTGTTAGATTATGTTTGGTGGAAGGTTTTTCTCTTTTGCTTAAATTTGGTCGATATTTGGATAATCAAGTTGTAATTTTTGAGTGGAGCTATTCTGAAAATATTTTGGCATGTTTATGGGTGCGAAATAAACTGAATCCATTCAATTATAAACATTATACTACCCAAATGTAACAATAGAAAGAGACTAAACTTGAAATCTTTATGTTTGTAGTTCAAAACTTAGTATTGTATTTCCATAAAAAAAGATGTTTTTATTTTTAATTGTGGCAGATTTACTCTAAATTAGTTGAAAGGTTTCGTTTTTAATTGAAATATTTACTTGCGTTGTTTGGAGATCACATGTTTTTAAATCTTAACTCATTTTTTTTCTCATAGTAGGCTGCATTTGAGGCAAAAAACTAGAGCTTTCTCAGATGTCTAATGAATCCGCTTTTCCCGATAATGATGCTATCTTTGTAGAGATGGTTGGTGGAATTTACAAGGAAGGCTCCATCTACGGCTTAGGATCACAGAGCTCGTCATTCCACGCCAATAGTACGAGTTGCAGAATTAGGAGAAAGTTGGGCGACGCATTGGAAAAACAGTCGAATCAATGTTGGGTCCGAACGAAAGAACACTTCCCGAGATGCAGAACTTGTTGGCAAACCTGAGCACCACTTTGCAAGGCCAAGTACCAAATGTCTTATTTTGTTTAGGTGTAATTTTGAGGTTGTAAAGCCTAGCGGGTACCTTGATGTGATCATGACCGCTACACCGATAGACGCATTGCAAGTTCCAATCGGACCAGTTACGAGAGCTAGAGCTAAAAGGTTCAAGGAAGCGCTTAACGGGCTGTTAGAAGGTATGCGCGATGACGAGGGAAAGAATGCGCTCGCGCGTAGAGTAAAGGAGGCCGATAGAAGCTTAAACACGACCGTGACAAGTCCAAACGAAGCTCATTACTTTGTGAACCTGATTGGAGCTATTCAAGACACCACATTAAAGGATAATTTCGTGGGTTTACATGCATGAACCAAAAGGGGGCTGATTCTAGAAGATTTAAATACATGGGGGCTGATTATTCAATACATTTGAAGCCATTAAAAGCTACAACTCAAGGGGAACGTATTGGAGAAGTCTAATGACTCATTTTTATGATACATTTCTGAATTTATTGTAATTTAATTAATTTTGAAGTTATCTAGTAGTTAGAAGGTCATAGGTCTATTCTACATTGAACCTATGTTTAATTAATGTTTTCTTTAGACTTTCCCAATTCTTGGAGGCTTGTTCCAAGCATAAATAGGGGTCAAATCAGATTGTAAAAATTAAGTTTTGATTAATATATTTGAGAGTTTTCTCTTTGTTTATTCATTGAACTTTCCGAATTTATCAAGGGGTTACCTTGTGGCGTTCAAAACTGACTTATCAATCGGTATCCCGCAACCGTTTATGGCGTATTCACATACCAAGGTTCTCACCTCTTTATAGGTGACGGGTCGCAGTTCCATACCAGCTAATCATACCAAGGTTCCCACCTCTTTATAGGTGACGGGTCGCGGTCTTTAGTTTGGCTTTTATTTATTGTTATTTTTATCGTTGATTTTATTCCGCATTTGTTCAAAAAACCTGATAGATAGATCCACCCCTTGGTCGATGTTGTGCCACCTTGGTCGATCACGCATCATTTGTATCAGAACTTAGGCTCTATCAAGGTTTTAAGTGTCTTATTATTTTTGTTTTCATTAAAAAAGAAAATTGTTTCAAAAAAAAAAAAACTAATTTGTTAAGTTTCTATTGAAAGGTTGTCAAAAAAAAAAAAGGGAGTCATTTCTATTTCTTGTTGAGTCTTGTTATCCTCGTTAATATAAAAAAAAATAAAAAAAGAAGGATAAAAAAGAACACAAAAAAAAAGTGCCAAACAAAAATAAAACAAAATTTAAAAGAATCCAAAAAGAGCAAAAAAAAAATATATAAGTGCCAACGAAAGAGGATTGTCTAATTGCCGTTTCGAGTACTTGTGTCTATTGTTAAAATTGTATTTTTTTAGGTGTGTCACTTCATTCTATAAAACGTTTGTTCGTATTACCAACTCTTAAACGCTACAAGTAAACGTCTTGTGGTTTATTAAGTTCATAGAGAACCTATAGAGGAAACGACGAGTGGGTAAGGTTGAGTGAGTGAGAACATATTTGAGTGGAAAAAGGCAGAGTGTGTGAGATTAATAGAGGGTAAAAGCCAATCGAGTGATATACGAGTGACGAGTGAACAATTACGAGCGATACACGTGAGGGAGTGCGTGAGAATTTAAATTTTTGGTTCTAATACTTTATTTGCAGCGACGTTCATCTCGAATGGGTTCGGGAGGAGGCGACACAAAGTTACAAATGGAGGCGATGATGGGAGAAATGCGAAGGTTGTTTGCGGCTGAGTTTGAGCGAATAAATAAACGAATCGACGAAATACAAAATCACCATAACGAGCGTCCGCGAAATAATCACAATGGCGGTGATGGAGAAGAGGCGGAAGAAGATGATCGGGCGTCGGACGTTACTATGCCTAGGGCTGATAATCGACATGGAAATCGGCAAGGTAGAAATGGAGATAGGGTTGATGACAACATGAGTTGTATTAAAATGAAAATCCCAGCGTTCCAAGGGAAAAACGATCCGGAGTTATATTTGGAGTGGGAAAAGAAGATGGAGATGGTGTTCGAATGTCATAACTATTCAGAACTAAAGAAAGTAAGGATAGCAGCCGTTGAGTTCACCGATTACGCTATCGTTTGGTGGGATCAATTGGTTACTAGTCGAAGGAAGAATAGAGAGAGACCGATTGAAATGTGGGCTGAGATGAAAGCTATTATGAAGAAACGGTTCGTTCCTAGTTATTACTATAAGGACTTATATCGACGGTTACAAAGAATCACCCAAGAATCTAAAAGTGTTGATGATTATCATAAAAAAATGGAGATAGCGATGATTCGGGCTGATATCGATGAAGATAGGGAGGCTACTATGGCTCGTTTTCTAAACGGTTTAAACAAGGAGATTGCTAACGTAGTAGAGTTACAACACTATGTGGAGTTAGAAGATATGGTACATATGGCTATCAAAGTAAAGAGACAATTGAAGGCGAAGAGTTCCACACGAACAGGACAAAAATCTGGTTCAACTTCATGGAACCAAAACTGGAGTAAAAAGGGGGAAAAGACCTATTCGAAACCTAAAACCGAAATGCGGAAGGATACGAAGGATAAAGCTACATCGAGTCAAGGTAAATCTGAACCGAAAGCTTCTAGAAATTGAGATGTACAATGTTTTAAATGTTTAGGAAGGGGACATTATGCTAGTGATTGTCCAAACCGAAGGGCTATGATTATGAGGGAAGATGGTGAGATTGAATCGGAAGGCGAATCTGAACATAGCAAAGACGAAGACGATAACGAGCAAGAACATCCGGTCGATGGGGTGGTACTAGTTGCTAAGAAGACGTTAAGTGTTCAGATTAGGGAAGATGACGAGGAGATACAACGCGAGAACATCTTTCATACTAGATGTCACGTTAGCGATAAGGTGTGTAGTATGATTATTGACGGTAGGAGTTGTGTCAATGTCACTAGTAGTATTATGGTGGAGAAACTGAATTTAAAAACATCCAAACATCCGAAACCTTACAAATTACAATGGTTGAACGATTATGGCGAGGTTAGGGTTCTAAAACAGGTGTTAGTTTCATTCTCAGTAAGGAGGTATAAGGATGAAGTGTTGTGTGACGTAGTTCCTATGCAAGCGGGGCATATTCTGTTAGGAAGACCATGGCAATTTGATAGGAGAGTAACACACGATGGCTATACGAATCGATACTCTTTTGTATTCAATGCAAAACCAATTACACTCGTTCCATTAACTCCAAGGCAGGTGTATGACGACCAAGTGAGAATGAAAGAGAGTGAACAAAAATATGAGAGTGAAAAGAAAGAGAATGAAAAGAAAAGGAGTGAAAAGAATGAGAGTTCAAAAAAATCAGATGTAAAGGAGAGAGAAAAAGTGAGTATATATGCGAGAGAAAGCGAGGTTAAAAAGGCTTTGTTTCAAAATCGGCCGATGATTGTACTCTTGTACAAGGAGGCTTGTTTAAACGCTAACAAAACTACTTTGCCTAGTGTTTTTCTCTCTCTTTTATAGGATTTCAAGGACATATTTCCCGAGGAGATACCGAATGGCTTACCACCAATAAGGGGAATTGAACATCAAATCGACTTCGTGCTGGGAGCATCAATTCCAAACCGACCAGCCTATCGAAGCAATCCCGAAGAGACTAATGAGCTACAAAAGCAGATGGGAGAGTTTATGGAAAAGGGGTACGTACGAGAGAGCATGAATTCGTGTGCGGTACCGGTGTTACTTGTTCCAAAGAAGGATGGGACTTGGCGAATGTGCATAGATTGTCGCACGATCAATAACATCACTGTTAAGTATTGCCATCCTATACCTAGATTAGATGATATGCTTGATGAGTTGCATGGTTCCCCTATTTTTAGTAAAATTGATCTTAAAAGTGGATACCATCAAATTAGGATGAAAGAAGGAGACAAATGGAAAACAAACTTTAAAACTAAGTATGGCTTATACGAGTGGTTACTTATGCCGTTTGGTTTAACAAATGCACGTAGTAGTTTCATGAGGCTAATGAATCACGTCTTAAGAATGTTTATTGGCAGGTTTGTAGTGGTTTACTTCGACGATATTCTAATCTATAGCAAAAACTTAGATGACCATGTTGAGCATTTGAAACTTGTTTTAAGTGTCTTAAGAAAAGAAAAGTTATTTGCTAATATGTCTAAATGCGAATTATGTATGGAAAAACTTGTATTTCTTGGATATATTGTTAGTGCTAAAGGAATCGAAGTAGACGAAGAGAAGATTAAGCCAATTAAAGATTGGCCTGTTCCTAAAAGTGTTTTTGAAGTGAGAAGTTTTCATGGCTTGGCTAGTTTTTATAGGAGGTTTGTTAAAGATTTAAGTAGCTTAGCCGCACCTATGACCGAAGTTATTAAAAATAATGTTGGTTTTAAATAGGGAGATGAACAAGAAATAGCTTTCAATTTAATAAAGGATAAACTTATTAACGCACCTTTGCTAACTCTCCCCGACTTTACTAAAACTTTTGAAATTAAGTGTGATGCCTCAGGAATAGGTAATGGAGCTGTTCTTACACAAGGAGGACGTCCCGTGGCATATTTTAGCGAGAAACTAAGTGGGACAGCTCTTAACTATCCAACTTACGACAAGGAGCTTTACGCATTAGTGCGCGCGTTGGAAACTTGGCAACATTATCTTTGGCCGAAGGAATTTGTGATTCACACCGATCATGAATCGTTGAAACACTTGAGGAGTCAACATAAACTGAACAAGAGACATGCCAAGTGGGTAGAGTTCATCGAAACATTTCCTTTTGTAATCAAGTACAAGAAAGGTAAGGAGAATGTTGTGGCTGATGCGCTTTAGAGAAGGTATACATTGCTCTCAACTCTAGATTCGAAATTATTTAGTTTTGAGTACATTAAGGATTTATACGTTGATGATTCTGATTTCAAAAATGTTTTTGAAGCATGAGAAAACTGGGTTTGAAAAGGTTTATAGGCATAATGGATTTTTGTTTCGAGGAAATAGGCTATGTGTGCCTAATTGTTCTTTAAGAGAATTACTTGTTAAAGAAGCACATGGTGGGGGTTTAATGGGGCATTTTGGTATAACTAAACCTCTTGATGTTTTACAAGAACATTTTTTTTGGTCTCATTTAAAACGATATGTCGAACGAATTTGCGAAAGATGTATAACTTGTAAACAAGCTAAATCTAAAGTTAAACTTCATGGTTTGTATATGCCATTGCCTATACCTAGTGAGTCTTGGATTGACATTTCTATGGACTTTGTGCCAGGTTTACCGAGATCTAAAAGAGGCATGAATTCTGTCTTTGTTGTCGTTGATAGATTTTCTAAAATGGCACATTTTATTCCTTGTAATAAAACAAACGATGCTTCACGAATTGCTGATTTGTTCTTTAAAGAAATTTTATATTTGCATGGCATGCTAAGAACTATTGTTTCTGATAGGGATACCAAATTCTTAAGCTACTTTTGGAAATCTTTGTGGTGTAAGTTAGGAACTAAGCTTTATTTTCAATTACTTGTCACCCCCAAACAGATGGTCAAACCGAAGTAGTTAATCGAACCTTATCAACTCTGTTGCGTACCATAATTCAAAAGAATTTAAAAACTTGGGAAGAATGTTTGCCCCATGTTGAGTTTGCTTATAATCGATGTGTACATTCAGCTACTAAATTTTCACCTTTTTATTGTTTATGGTTTTAATCCTTTAACACCTTTGGATTTGACTCCATTACCTATGGGTGAGCGTACTAATTTAGATGGAAAAAAGAAGGCTGAGTTTGTCAAGCAAATTCATGAAAAAGCAAAGCAAAATATTGAGAGGAGGACCGAACAATATGCTATCCAGGCCAACAAGGGTCGTAAGAAAGTTGTGTTCGAACCAGGTGATTAGGTTTGTGTTCATATGAGGAAGGAGAGGTTTCCCGTTCAAAGAAGATCGAAGTTACTTCATAGGGGAGACGGACCATTCCAAGTGGTCGAAAAGATCAATGATAATGCTTATAAATTAGATCTTCCTGGTGAGTATAGTGTAAGCGCTAGTTTTAATGTTTCTGACTTATCTCCTTTTGATATAGGTGACGATTTGAGGATAAATACTTTTCAAGAGGGAGGAGATGATGTGATCATGACCGCTACACCGAGAGATGCATTGCAAGTTCTAATCGGACCAGTTACGAGAGCTAGAGCTAAAAGGTTCAAGGAAGCGCTTAACGGGCTGTTGCATGGTATGCGCGATGACGAGGGAAAGAACGCGCTAGCGCGTAGAATAATCGAGGCCGATAGAAGCTTAAACACGACCGTGACAAGTCCAAACGAAGATCATTACTTTGTGAACCTGATTGGAGCTATTCAAGACACCAAATTAAAGGATAATTTCATGGGTTTACATGCATGAACCAAAAAGGGGCTGATTTTAGAAGATTTAAATACATGGGGACTGATTATTCAATGCATTTGAAGCCATTAAATGCTACAACTCAAGGGGAACGTATTGGATAAGTCTAAGGACTCATTTTTGTTGAACCATGGGGTTCAATAATTGATTTTGATTATAACTTTGATTATGTTTTTAATGATTTTACTTTTCGATGATATAATGCTTGTCTTTTCCAAAAAGAGAATTTGTAAATTTCAGCACGCCAGAAAGATAGAGCTCAGAAAAACGAAGCCACAGGTTCAAGCGGAACCAGAATCGGAGCTAAAACGAAAGAGTTATGAGCATTCGAAGAATAGCGAGAAAACAGAGAACGACCGATCTGTACAAAAACGACCGATCGTTTTTGTACCAAATTCTTCCGGTGAGGACGTCGAAAAAACGACCGTTCGTTTCTCAGAAAACGACCGATCGTTTTCTGAAAACGACCGATCGACTGTAGAAAACGACCGATCGTTTTCTGCAGAATTCGAAAACAGCTTTTCAGCTTATTCTGGAAAGTTGCTTAAAACGTTGAAAAAAAGCCTCAACCACTTCCAACGGTCTGATACAGAAAAACAGACTTTGGTGATTATATAAACCACCCAATCTCTCTCCCAAACCACCAATCAATACACCAATCCATTATCCTTCAACCTCTAAATAAAAACCCTAAAATCACCATTTTTGGTGAATACTTTCAAGAAAAAGGGAAATCAAGGAGAATACGATTCAAGTTTAATCATCATCAAAAACTCACCAATTAGATTATTTAGAAGCAATTGAAATAGTAAGTGTAGTTACATTGATTGTAACGATTTTGTAAAGAGTAAAATATAAACTCATTTGTGAGCGAGTGATCGGGTAGAGGCTTTGTAAGCAATTGAAGCTTAAAAGCTCTAGGTCTTTTCATTTCGGGATACTCATAAAGTGAGGGGGAGCTCAATCGGTTAATTAGCTCGATAGGATTTGTAATAATCCGCAAGGAGATTTTTAGTGAAATACTCGGTAGTACCGAGGAGAGGACGTAGGCCGTTTGCCGAACCTCTATAAAATCACGGTGTCATTTTCTTTCCTTTCTTTTACTTTCCGCAAATATATTATTGCTTAGTTTATTGCTTGCGTTTAGTAATTCTAGCAATTCTTTATCTTTTGTTAAACACAATAAGCTTAAATTTGCGATTGTTGGGTTATTAATTGCGCTTAAGTTTAATTAGACCAAAAACGTCTAGAAACCTTATTCACCCCCCCTCTAAGGTTTAGCCGTACCCGGGCCAACAATTTTTATGATACATTTATGAATTTATTGTAATTTAATTAATTTTGAAGTTATCTAGTAGTTAGAAGGTCATAGGTCTATTCTACATTGAACCTATGTTTAATTAATGTTTTCTTTAGACTTTTCCAATTCTTGGAGGCTTGTTCTAAACATAAATATGGGTCAAATCAGATTGTAAAAATTAACTTTTGATTAATATATTTGAGAGTTTTCTTTTTGGTTCTTCATTGAACTTTCCGAACTTATCAAGGGGTTACCTTGTGGCGTTCAAAACTGACTTATCAATCGGTATCCCGCAACCGTTTTTGGCGTCTTCACATACCAAGGTTCTCACCTCTTTATAGGTGACGGGTCACGGTTCCATACCAGCTAATCATACCAAGGTTCCCACCTCTTTATATGTGACGGGTCGCGGTTTTTAGTTTAGCTTATATTTATTGTTATTTTTATCATTGATTTTATTCCGTATTTGTTCAAGAAACCTGATAGATAGGTTCACCCCTTCGTCGATCTTGTGTCACCTTGGTCGATCACGCATCACATATTAGTATTGACTTTTGTATTTAGGATGACTGGAATTAAGGTGAAGGGTTTTTCTATGTTATTGGCATTTTGGGTTAGGATGATTGGAACTACTGCAATGGGTGAAACTTCTATGTAATGTGACATTTTGGGGCAATGAATTGAAAGAACTATGATTATTGTTTTGATTATATTTGTCTATATGTTTGATATAAAAAAATGTCATACAATTAATATTATATTATATCATAATTATTAATATCTATTATATTAAAATTATTAATCTCTATTATATTTTATTGAAATGATTGTACTAGATTTCCAACATTTAGCAACATATTCTTGTTTTCGAAAAAAAATTGTAACAACATACTAGTAACATTATAGCAACATATCAGAAACTTTTAATATAATACATAAATATAAATAGTAACAAAATACCGACACCAATAGCGAAACAAGGCTTTATATTAGACCAATATAGTTAAAAAACTGTAACAGATTTGTAACAATATTATATGTGTTGCAAATGTTCTGTAAAATGTGTTGCATTATTCATCCAAGTAGCAACATAAAATTTTTGTTACAGTTATGTTGCTAGCTGAAATAAGTGTTGTTAAGTCAGTAACTAAAAATCAGCAACAAGTCAAACCGTATCATACTGACTTATGTTGCTAATCTGTTGCCGATCCATAATCAGCAGCATAATTACACAAATACAAACAGAAAATCTTGTTGCTATCCGTCTAATTTCTTGTAGTGTCCCTAACTCTCGTTTCAATCTTCTATTTACACTTTCAACTCGTTGGCTGCTACGACTCCGGCACCAAGTATATTCATTATGTAAAAAATACTTCAATATTCTTTAATACCTTAAACTCCACTTAACCACTCATTATCCTCTGGCTAGATTATACTTTTTTAGCATAGCTTTACACATCTGTCCGAACATTTCCGCTTTACAACTCCTATAAAAATAAGCCTAACTCCCTTGGAACACATTTCTCGTTTTCTTAGTTGCATTATGAATTATATAACAACTAAACAAACAATGCCTCAGATTAGGCATTACCACTCTATGACATTTTTCATCGCAACGTCTTGGGCAGTAAATATCACTATTGGTCTTTTTCCACCATGGCGATCAAGAAATACTTTGAAAGCCTTGGCGAATGAAGGTATTTTCTCGCTAAATAACAAACATCCCCAAATACATGAAACACATTGTCTATGGTTATTAAAACTTGTAAAAATTCCAAGAGGTCGCGATTCCTTATTCGTTTCAAATGTAATGTCAAATGTAACCACATCTCCAAATGCCTCATAATCAATGATAATTTGATAATCGGCCCAAAAAGTATTAGTAACTGAACAATAACATCTGAAAAAAAGAGGGAATGCCTTTTTTTCTTCCTAAAATACTCTAAAATGGCATTTGCTTCTTCTGATTTCAAAATATTTGTCTTCGAAAGTATGTTTTGACATCCTCTGGAATAAAACCAACACCGGTTGATCCACTAGCTTCCAAATACATGTATCTATACGTTGTTTTGGGTACTAAACCTACAATTGCTGCAACATCAATTTTCTTAGTTATTTGCACATCACTATGGGTCGTGTGAACTAAGATATTGGATTGTGAGTTGCTCTCAACATCAATTTTCTTAGTTATTTGCACATCACTATGGGTCGTGTGAACTAAGATATTGGATTGTGAGTTGCTCTTCTAGTGCATAGTTACGATCCTTAACAAATGAGGCTACCATGAATTTGCTAGTATCTTTAATTAATCTAAGCTTCATTATACATGAACTATTAACAACTTGTCTCAACACGCTTTTTGGAAACAAATTTCTCATCTTTTAGCTTTTTCCCTTCCTTAGTACATGAATAATTTCTACAGTTCACCACTGTTTTTTTTTTCTTTTTCCCGAGCTCTTTTTGTTGAACGAATTTTAGTGCCACATCATGTAACACGTTCATATTTATTCCAAAAGACTTGACTTCCTTGGAGCGAGTCAGAGATCGTGCCAACATATGGTTCATAAACTGAATAATTAAGTTGTAGACTCATCTTCGACTGGAGGCAATCTCTTGGTTCCAGTATCGACATCATCATTAACATCTTGGAGCAGTTAATTCGAAACCATTTTATGGTCCCAACTAGCGATCCTACTAATGGTTGTAATAAGTGATAAAATGGATTAAATAAAACAAAATAATGATGTCTAATGAATACAATATGTACTAAATGGTCACGATTTAAGTTAATTAAAAAATATAAACAAGGGAGAAAGTGAAGTAAATTTTCTGATACAGGACACAAAATACGCTTTTGTGTCCCTTATACCTTAATTCTCATGTAAGACAACACGATTATCTTTTGATTCAATAATATCAAAATACCATAACAAAGCTCGCTGCAACTTTCGGTATTTGTGATTTTATCAACCTATAACTTTGTTGTGTAGTATTTCTCGATTTTGTTGTGGGTGTTATTAGTGCACTGAGAGAAAACACAAGTTTTTCTTTATTTTGGATGTATTATCTTTCAGTTACTATCATAAATTACTGCTTTCAACTTCCATAATATTACAATGATACATAAAACTATATAATACCAAAGTTCAAAATTATTAAACGTACCCTTAATACCAAAGTTTTGGTTTTATTTCTGATGTTGCATCTTGTTCTTTTTATTCCTTCTTATGAGCTACAAGTTGAATTGTTTCCTAATTACTTGCCCAAAACAAAGTAGTTTTCTATCCCAGACTTCTTTTATAGAAGTGATTCTAACATTTTCTCATCAAAAAATTGATAACAAACAGTTTGACAAGGATTTTACATGAACAACGGCAAAAAAGCGAAAAATTATTTTACATGTACAAAGGAATGGTTAATGAACTCGATTGTGGTTTTTCTCACTTTTGTCGTTGATAGCAGCTGACAAAAATTGTATGGGTGTACTGAACAAAAGTTTAGGCATATATAGGGTTTAGTCTAGGTGACTTTTTATATTCTTATCTTTCCCGGCTGCCTATATGTCGATGTTTTTATTATTTTTTAAGTATTTTTTCAATGAATAATGCTATCTAGGCCGAATTTTTTTCAATTATTTTTCAAATGTCTTACAGCATCCACATTGTTAATACTAGTTTATCTACTAGTTTTATCTATTAAAATTTTAACATATGGACAAAAAGTTGCCCTATAAATGACATATATACATTTTACATTTAGCTATTATTTTTATTACACATTAGATATATTAGTTTTAGTTAACAATATTTATAAAATATATCCCATCACATTAAATAAACAACAAAATAAAACATGTAAATGACTTGAATTAACAATGGTTCACCAAACACTTGTTATCTTACTTGCTACATCTAGCTATCAAGAGTTTTAACTACTCACACTAATGAATGTTTATGGCGAGCCTGTTTTTATTCCTAGACTCGCCTTATATATTTTATTTACTAAACGCCCTTCGGGACCTACTAAAAATAGCGAGATACCTGTCTGACCTATTGAGTATATAGTATAGCATTAATCTATAAAGCAGTTTAATATCATTTACCGTCCGAGGCTGCACCGCTCCGACACCTAACCTGTACCCAACTTACAAAGGAGCAGTGCAATAACATAGACAATATATGAACGTATATATTATGCATGTCGGTACAGGGGGTTAGTGTTTTTTATCAGAAAGATGGGTCCGTCGGAACGTTGGAGGCAGCCGTGTATGGTGTTTGTACGGCGGCCCGTTCCGATGATTCTCGAGTTCCTGTCTGTGTGAGTATATTTACCGGATTGTTATTATAGTCCGTTTGAAACGTGTCCACGACCGAGCTCGATTCTGGCAGTGACAACGACTTCATAGAACAGACTAGCCAATTTACACAGCTACTAGTTATGTCATGTGGGGACATGACTAAGTGATTGACCACAGTGTTGCCTAGTTAGCACACCTCCAAGAACTTGTTGCTATATTATATGTATTCATGTATTTAAGTGTAGGCATTAATAAATATAGAGAATGGAGACTAGCCATGACTGTGCTAGCTTGCGGGTCGAGCTACAATGAGACCGATTGAGGGCAGGAGACCGCGGGGAGCGACATGTGGTGAAGTGGCATATCTGCAGTGAGGTCGGCTATGAGCAGGTGCTCGCAAGGCGTGATAGATGACGAGATTGTCGTGAGAGAGCTCCTTGATGTATATTCGATCCCATTCCTTTATGTGTAGTTGTATATATCTCGTCTCCCTGTCTCTCTCCATCATTCTATGTATATGTATTACATATATGTATTTTCTCCCAGATGAGAGTGACCAGAGAAATGGGCGGTCCAGAGGGACCAAAAAAGAGATCTCTATTCAATGGGGGAAGATAAGTATTTATAGGGGTAAAAATAGGTTTTACTATTCATTTGGGCCTTTGATAATTGGGCCGAAATTGTTAAACGGTTTTATAAACGAAGTACATTTTGGTATAAAATAAATATGGTTTGTACGTTGGTTAGACAATTTTAGTAAATAAAGAGCGAATACTAAATTACCCTCGCCAACAGCTCCCTGTCCAGTGGCATAGGTATGACCGAGAGCTCTATAGAATGTTCGGTCATGTCTATGGTGCTGGATATTAAATAAGTAATCAAACAAATATAAAACATGTATCTGACACGGTTACCTTTGCTAGGCGGTGTCTGAGGTCGTAAGATCGAGGTATAATAAATAGCACGATCCGAGTCGGAAACAAAGTAAATCCTGAGGGCATCGTCCAACATCTCGATTCATAGGTCCGATAAATAATGTCTTAAGACAAAGATAGAGCCTGAGTCACGGGACTGAAAAATAAGGTCATAAGACCGACGCACTGTCGGAGATCATAGGACCAAGATCGATCGTATAATACTGTAAATAATGTAACGAGACTTAGATAGATCCCGAGTCACGGGACTGGAAAATAAGGTCATAAGACCGAAGCACTGTCGGAGGTCATAAGACCGAGATCGATCGTATAATCCTGATAAATAATGTCATAAGACTGAGATAGATCCCGAGTCACGGGACTGGTAAATAAGGTCATAAGACCGAAGCAGTGTCTGAGGTCATAAGACCGAGATCGACCGTATAATCCTGGAGCTAGTGATGGTGAAACGTGTCAAAGGAACCCATTATGGGCAAATCTGTCAAAGGAACCCGTGATAGGCGGAGCCGTCAGAGGGCACGTAGGTGAACTGTGCTGGGGAGCCCGTGATGGGTTGAGCTGTCAGAGCTGACTAATTCTATCACGTGAAATAAATATAATGAACTGTATGTGAACCGTTGTCATAGAAACATGACTAAGTCTTCCTCAAAGTCGGAGCTTTCGAGGGGCTTCAAAGAGTAACTTGTCATGGTAGAAAGTATGGGTCTTCCTTGGGATTTGAGGGGTTCAAATAGTAACTTTATACTAGGTCAGAGATGTCCAGGATGGACAAAGGTCGGGGAATGTCGAGGGGGGACTAGATCAAAGGACGGAGATCGTCGAGGGAGTCTGTGATGGGTTTAGGCTGCCAATGGTGGGCAGTGCTAGGAAAGCCATGGTGGCCTAGGCTCGAAGGCTGTCGATAATGGACTATGCCAGGAAAGCCGTGGTGAGCTAGGCTCAGAGACTGTCGGTGATGGACTGTGTCGGAGAAGCCCGTGATCGGCTGAGCTCGAATACTATCGATGATGGACTATGTTGGAATAGTCGCGGTGGGCTAGGATCGGAGGCTGTTGATATGGGTCGATACATGTACTGAGGCAGGTGCTCCCAGTGGGTAGTCCCCATTCGGGGTATAAAATTGAAAGACTCTACCGGAGTGAAAAGACTTTACTTATTATTATTGGAGTAGGTGCTCCCAGTGGGTCATTACTCGCCTGGGGTGTACGGTGGCCACATAGATTTATGCAGGTTTAAAACTGAACTTGCGCTCCCATATGGTCATAACCTGTCTGGGGCGTATGGGTGCCACATAGGCTTATGCAGGTTTGAAACTGAACTGGTGCTCCATAGGGTCATAACTCGTCTGGGGTGTACGGTAGTCACATAGGCTTATGCAGGTTTGAAACTAAACTGGTACTCCCCATAGGGTCATAACCCGTCTGGGGGGTATGATGGCCACATAGGCTTATGCAGGTTTGAAACTGAACTGGTGCTCCCATAGGGTCATAACCCGTCTGGGGCGTACGGTGGCCACATAGGCTTATGCAGGTTTGAAACTGAACTGGTGCTCCCCATAGGGTTATAACCCGTGTGGGGGGTACGATGGCCACATAGGCTTATGCAGGTTTAAAACTGAACTGGTGCTCCCATAGGGACATAACCTGTTTTGGGGCGTACAACTGTAAGACTGTACCGGGGTGATAAGATTTTACTTATCACTGTTGGAGCAGGTGCCTCAAGTGGGATGTTCCCGTATGAGGAATAAAACTGTAAGACTGTACCGGGTGCTGCCACTGGGCTGTTCTCGTATGTGGCATAAAACTGTAAGATTGTACCGGGGTGATAAAACTTTACTTATCACGGTTAGAGCGGGTGCTGCCACTGGGCTTTTCCCGTATGGGGCATAAAACTGTAAGATTGTACCGGGATGATAAGACTTTATTTATCACTGTTGGAGCAGGTGATGCTATTGGGTTGTTCCCGTATGGGGCATAAAACTGTAAGACTGTACCGGGATGATAAGACTTTACTTATCACTGTTAGAGCGGGTGCTGCCACTGGGCTATTCCCGTATGTGGCATAAAACTGTAAGACTGTATCGGGATGATAAGACTTTACTTATCATTGTTAGAGCGGGTGCTACCACTTGGCTGTTCCCGTATGGTGCATAAAACTGTAAGACTGTACCGGGGTGATAAGACTTTACTTATCACTGTTGGAGCAGGCGGTGCTATTGGGTTGTTCCCGTATGGGGCATAAAACTGTAAGACTGTACCGGGATGATAAGACTTTACTTATCACTATTAGAGCGGGTGCTATCACTGGGTTGTTCCCGTATGGGGCATAAAACTGTAAGACTGTACCGGGATAATAAGACTTTACTTATTACTGTTAGAGCGGGTGCTACCATTGGTCTGTTCCCGTATGGGGCATAAAACTATAAGACTGTACCGGGATGATAAGACTTTACTTATCACTGTTAGAGCGGGTGCTGCCATTTGGTCGGTGACCAGATTGTAACATAAAACAGGGGGCGCTATGGCCCAAAAATACTTAAAACATATTTTTCTTGTTAGCAGTGCCTCTAGTGGGTCGGTGACCGAACTGGGACATAGGGAGGGCACTTGGCCCAGGTTATCTACATTATTCAGCTTATTCTCTTGCAGTTTTTCTACATGATTTATTTTGTATGGCTTTCAGAACTATTTAGCAAATTTACGTTTCCCACAGACGGCGCCATTTGGCGAGCCTGCTTTTATTCTTAGGCTCGCCTTATATATTTTATTCGCTAAACGCCCTTCGGGACCTACTAAAAATAGCGAGATACCTGTCTGACCTGTTGAGTAGATAATATAGCATTAATCTATAAAGCAGTTTAATATCATTTACCATCCGAGGCTGCACCGCTCCGACACCTAACCTGTACTCAGCTTACAAAGGAGAAGTGCAATAACAGAGACAATATATTATGCATGTCGGTACAGGGGGTTGGTGTTTTTTATTAGAAAGATGGGACCGTCGGAACGTTGGAGGCAGCCGTGTATGGTGTTAGTACGGCGGCCCGTTCCGATGATTCCCGAGTTCTTGTCTGTATGAGTATATTTACTGGATTGTTATTATAGTCCGTTTGGAACGTGTCCACGACCGATCTCGATTCTGGCAGTGATAGTGACTTAATAGAACGGACTAGGCAATTTACATAGCTACTAGTTATGTCATGTGGGGACATGACTAAGTGATTGACCACAGTGTTGCCTAACTAGCACACCTCCAAGAACCTGTTGATATATTATATGTATTCATGTATTTAAGTGTAGCCATTAATAAATATAGAGAACGGAGACTAGCCATGGCTGTGATAGCTTGCGGGTTGACCTACGATGAGACCGATTGGGGGCAGGAGACCGCGAGGAGCGACGGGTGGTGAGGTGGTATATTTGCAGTGAGGTCGGCTATGAGCAGGTGCTCGCAAGGCGTGATGGACGACGAGGTTGTCGTGAGAGAGCTCCTTGATGTATATTTCGATCCCATTCCTTTATGTGTAGTTGTATATATCTCGTTTTCCTGCCTCTCTCCATCATTCTATGTATATGTATTACATATATGTATTTTCTCTCAGTCATGAGAGTGACCAGAGAAATGGGCGGTCCAGAGGGACCAAAAAAGATATCTCTATTCAATGGGGGAAGATAAGTATTTATAGGGGTAAAAATAGGTTTTACTATTCATTTGGGCCTTTGATAATTGGGCCGAAATTGTTAAACGGTTTTATAAACGAAGTATATTTTTGTATAAAATAAATATGGTTTGTACGTTGATTAGACAATTTTAGTAAATAAAGAGCGAATACAAAATTACCCTCGCCAGTTTATATAACACAACTTATCTAGTTCAATGTAGTAATATATGTGAAGTCTAACTATTTAGTGACTAACAATGAGTTACGAGCGGAGACAGAACCAAATATTTGGGGTTGCAAAAATACAAAACATAATATTTTTCAAAATATAAAAAACGGAAAAAAAGGATTTTAAACCTTTTTCTTACCATGGTTTCTTAATCTTTTTTATACTCGATTTCTAATTTATTTTCTCTTTTTTTGTCAATTTTAACTTTATTTTTCAAACTCTAAAAAAAAAAGACGTAGCAATAAAGTCATGTTGAATCACGTGTCGAAAGTTTTAGCATCTCAAAATTCATCAAAAATAAAATGAAAATTAGAAAACAAGGTAAAACAAATACAAATTAAGAAAAAAAATGTACGAAAATGAAAAGTATGAAGAAACAAAAGAATAAAAAGGTAAAATTAAGAAATCTGGCTATATTAAAAGAAAAAGTATGAACAAACAAAGGTATAAAAATATTAAAAACCCGAAAATTCAAATTTATAATATTAAATACTCAAGTTCAGATATGCTCACTTTGCATAGATATATACGAACAACCAAATATATGTTACACAATTTCATTATACTTGTTTTGCATACAATTTATCAAAAGTTCTTTTAAATTTTATTTGCAACCATCACTTTATGTTATTATTATAGTTTAACTTTTCAAAATTTGTGTGTCACTAATCAACATGGTATATAAGTTAGTGTCACAATACATTTTAATTGTTTGTTATTTTTTAAATAGTACTATTAGCGGTACATAAATAATTATATATTGATTAGTGACACATAAATAATCATATTATGTTATTGCACTAACAATATATAATTTTGAAAGACGTTGTCAAAAAAATATTTAAGCGATTGTCATAATACTCTATATATAAATTATTTTGAAAAGCACTACTAAAAAAATCAATTTATAAAAATGATGGGGTTCCGATAGCTACGCCACCGGAAGGGGCATAAAAGGTGTAGATATTACCCCCTAAAAAAGATTTTATTTACATAAATTTGAATACCGGGTCGACGGCATGCTATTAATGAGATGGATAAACTTAATATTCATTCACTAGATGCAGTCGTCAAAAATAACCAGTAGCCCAAGCTAATCATAAAATATTAAATTCACATTTATCAACTATCTTCTTTCACATTTATATTCACACCGTTCGTAACAACACAACACAACACAAATCACATCCAAACTCTCCAATCCAGTAAGGATTAAAAGAAATATAAATCGGTAAAATCTCTAAAAATATATGTTTTGTATGTTTGTTCGTTTATAATATTATTGACAGATTTGGGATATAATTTTGTGTTTTTTAATTTGATTATAGTTATAAGATGAATTGTTTGGATATATGTGCAAAATTCATTTCCTTTATTTTGATTAAATTTGGGTTTTAAAATATTGAATATATTTTTGGTGAATCAACTGCAAATGATAAAGAGTAGCTAGTAAACAAGTGAAAATAGAAGTTATACATAAAATTTGAAAGAGTACCTAAAACAAGTAAGAGCATGATATTTCTTGGCAATCTCTTCTTGTGCACGCCCCCCACATCCTTTACATAGTGAATTGGAGCTTGGTAGCCAACCCTATCTCTGCAATCCCAAAAATACATTTATCAAAAATATGCTAGAAATTATGAGGAAATTTTCTTTAACCCCGACATTGAGCATCAAAACCTTAAAGAAAAGGATAATTAGTTGTACACAGACACAGACCTATATTCATCTAATTGGGAAACAGAGATTGATGAAGAAGAGAAAAATTAGGAAATTGACAAAGATTTGGAAAAGAGTTAAAATTATGGCGACTATGGCATTTGTTGATTAAATAACATGCACCTAAAAGATTATTGGAAACTTTTGTAAGTTTATATTTAATTCTATTAAGATTTTAAAGTGGAAACAGGGGACAACAAACGTTAGTTGCAAGCTAAAGCAATCAAATGAGAAGTTAATGGATTAAATAATAGATCAATTATATTTTGAGCCAAATGGACGGAACTGGGGCACGTTGATGGAAAGGATAACACATGCCCTCACTTGCTAGCGGATGTATTGGCAAAGGAGAGAAAATCGTAAAATTGGATCATCAACGACATATTTGATTGATCTATCAATTTGAAAATGTATAATGAAAGGGGACATAGTAAGAATTTTCAATTTGAGGGATTGAAAAGAATTAGAGTTAAAAAAGAAAAGATCAATCCAGAAAACTTGAAAAAGTCAAATGCTTTGCTTTTACTTGAGAAGGGCTTGTTATTTGTCTTTACATTCTATTAGGTCCCTAATATTTTTTTTTCATCATCTAAATTGCAACTTTGCTGTAATAAGGTCGGAGGGCAATTCAAAACTCAAAAAATTATTTAAATCTAGGGGGCTTTCCCCACTTTTAATTAAAAAAAAACTATAATCATAGAATAAATCTGTAATCTGGTTAAATTCTGAATAGTGTCATATAATTATTTGATAGAAATATATGTATAAGAAATATATGTCAAAAAAAGTTAATAATAAATGAATGAATATATGATTTTTTTTTTTTTTTTGATAATAGACAGTCTGAGTTTTTCTTTAGAGTGTGTGGCTAGCTATAACTAATAAAGTGCAGTTTTTATGTTAAATTTGATGAAAAATTTGTTGAGCCAGATGTGATTGCCTTTACACGAGTGCAACCCGAGTGATGGAGGGCCAATGTTTTTTTTAAGAGCAGTAAACCTTGTAATTTGAATTATTTACCATCCGATCCCTAACCTCTACCAAACTTGTAGTTTCATATTTATATTCACCACGTTGTCTAAATCAAATACAAAAACAAAATGAAATTTGTCATTTTTTTTCTATATTATCCCGGTACCACACCTTCTCATCTCTCTCTCTTACACTCTTTACTTTAGATCCAAATCTCAGTTTTGAAGACCAAACAATCTTGAATTTGAAAACAAATTTTATAAATTGTGGGTTTTTTTTTACTATTGAAATTAGGGATTGAAAAAAAAAACTGAAGAACAAATGTGAGTACAGTGAGATGGGGTTTGGGAAGGGGCTAAGATTTGAGTGAGGGGAATGGAGAGACTACTGATGGAATGAAATTTAAAAGACATAAACGTAAGAAAAATCATTATATGAACCCGATGCATTATTTTAGTTAGTGTACCAACCAATCAGATTTTTTAGTTTACATTTTGAATTAATTTTATCCTAGTTATTTTTGGATTTATTAATACTTGTTGTGTTTTTAGTGGATGAAACACCCTTAAGTTTAATAGAATGGATTTATGTGAGTGTTTCTCTAAACGTAATGATAAACTGAAAGGATAGTTTTGTTCTGGGATTTAAATGTTTATTATTGTAAATTGTGAGGGGGAGAAACTAAGTTTAATTTGAAACCATTAGATTACATAAAATCAACTGTATATATTCAATTCGGGATAGACTCGGGGCACACGGGTTTAATTGAAAACGTATATAGTTTTTGGGAGGTTATTACATGTTTCCAACGTTTATGGGAGGAAATGTAACGTATTTTGGAAATTTTGAATTTTTTCATTTTATTGGCTTATAATAAAATTGTTGTTTTATTTTCGATTAAAAGTTTACTTATTAGACTAACTATAAGTCAAAACTTACTTCCTAACAAGCTCTCAAAAACTTATGAATAACAAAAATACTGATAACCAAACATTATTTGCTATGGTGATGTGTTTTTTTAAAAGTCAATTTTGTAACAACGCTTATACAAAGTGCACATTTTCAAAATTACTTTGTTCATAAACTTCACCTAAAATTTGGTTTGATTCCAGTTTACATGGCCATTTATTCAAAGATAACAAAATCACATCACGAGTGAGATATGAGTGGAATTTTGTACCGAAACGTATCAAGAAACTGCAATTACATCTCATACCACCATGTCATTGTACCGCACTTGCAGTACTATCAGATATATGTTACGGTACTATAGTATCACTTAAATTTAGTAGTACTATAATGGTAACCAATTTTGAATCTCATGCTATTGTATCATTTGTATCATATTACCATTTATATATACAATAGTCACATCTAAATATAAATTAGTTGAGATACAAATCACCTTGCATATGGTGTTAATTTTAATCTTGCTCATATAAATGATAAATTCGCTTTTAGTTTTTTTGTAAATGAGATATTGTTCACACTTTGTATTTTCTTTTTCGATGTTGCTAATATAGTGTATAATACCATTATCATAACGAACTTATGGTATGGTGTAGGTGTCGTATACTAAATGTATGTTACGTTAGTGGTAATGAAATTTCGTATACCATACATGAATGGTGTGATAATGGTATCACGAAAATATCAATGATATCGCACCATCTTCACCCCTGGTGAGAACAATTTATGTATATACTCCAAATATAATTAAAACTTGGTGATGATGACACAAAACAAGAGAATGAGCCTGTATTATTAAAATGATATTACTAACGTTCATTTAAAACTCGGTAATCCAAACTGTGACTAAGGCCGATTCTATCTCGGAATTAAAGTTGTAAGTCCATTTAAAAGTAAGCAGAGACATGAGCGAAAGCGGAGATTGCTCCGAGAGAGAAAGTCAATTGGTTTAAATTAAAGAAAAGGAAACAAATTACTAAAATTATTATATATAGGGCTGTTATTGAAAAGCCAATCCATTGATATAAAAGGAAATTACCAATTTATACAACTTTATAAATCTAATTACCAAAAAGTCATACTTCAAATCTTTATTTTCAAAACATAAAACTTTAAAAATATAAATACCTCTGTTTAAGGGGAAATTATCAATACATACAAATTTACAAACCTAATTATCAAAACATACTATTTCAAACATTTATTCCCAAAAGATATAACTGACTAACTAACTAATAAGGGGAAAATTTTAAAATATTTATAATAAATAAAAAAAAATAAAAATAATGTTTGTTAAAAAATTTAACTTTAAAAAAAATATATTATTTTTTATAATTTTTTTTTTTAAAAAAAACTTAAAAAAGTGCGTGCATACGCATTTAAAAGTGTTATTTTTTTAATAAAAATTTCTAGAAGTGCGTGTACACCTGTAAAGCTCCAGGTAAAACAGTTACTTTTGGTAATGGAGATACATGTAAAATAATTGGTAAAAGAATATTGAACAAACCTGGAATGCCTGAACTTAATGATGTATTTCTTGTGGATGGGTTAAAGGATAATTTACTCACTATAAGTCAACCGTGTGATAATAATCTGCATGTTAGTTTTAATATAGAAAAATGCCTTATTACTGATAAAAATAGTAACTTGATTATAACCGGTGTTAGATCTGCTGATAGTTGTTATACTTATGATGAATCGAACACTGAATCTACAAAAAATACTTGCAATCAAGTTGTCACTGATAATACTGATATTTGGCACAAGAAATTAGGGCATGTAAATTACAAAACTCCAAGTAAATTAGTCAAAATGGATCTTGTTAGAGATATTTCTAAGCTGAACTTCAAAAATAATGTTACTTGTGGTGATTGTGCTAAAGGAAAACAGACTAAGAGTGTTCACAAATGTACTAATCAAATTTATACCAAACAAGTACTTGAATTGCTTCATATTGATCTTATGGGCCCAATACAAACTGAAAGCATAGGCGGTAAAAGATATATTCTTGTTGTTTTTGATGATTTTTCTAGATTTACATGGGTTGCTTTTTGAAGAGAAAAATCAGATGCTTTTAAACCTTTTCGAGAATTGTGTCAAAAATTTCAAATAGAGAAAGACTCTACAATTAGTAAAATTATGAGGATAAGAAGTGACCATGAAACTGAATTTGAAAATGGTAAGTTTAAAGATTTTTATGATACTCTTGGTATAAAACATGAATTTTCTGCTTCTAAAACTCTACAACAAAACGGTGTAGTAGAAAGAAAGAATAGAACTATTCAAGAGATGTCTAGAGTCATGTTAAATTCTAAGAAATTAGCTAAAAGATTATGGGCTGAAGCCATTAGTACTACATGCTATATTGTCAATAGGGTCTATCTAACAAAAGGAACCAATAAGACTCCTTATGAAATCTGAAAAGGTAGAAACCTAGTGTTAAATATTTTCATGTGTTTGGTTGTGTTTGCTATATTTTAAAAGATAGAGAACACCTTGGGAAATTTGATGCTAAAAGTGATGAAGAAATATTTCTTGGTTCTGCTCAAAATAGTAGAGCTTATTGAGTTTTTAATTTAAGAACAAATACTGTAATGGAGTCATATAATGTTGTGTTTGATGAATCTAAGAATATCTCAGAGATCACAGGTGATGAAGATGAGCGTTGGAACATGGAACAAACAGAGGAGAAAAGCAAGGATAAAGTTTCAGACGTGGTTACAAGTACAGTTACAACCACAGTTGTAACCGAGAGTGAAGAGGCATCAGAAACTAATCAAAACGCTGCAGTTCAAACTGAAAGGAGACCTCGGTATGTAAGAACTCAAATAAATTACTCTATGAATGATGTCATAGGTGATGTCAATGAAGTTATGAAAACTAGACACAAAAATTCTGATATGGTTAATTTTGCTTGTTACATCTCTCAAGTTGAATCCAAAAATGTTAAAGAAACTTTAAATAATAGTGAATGGATCTTAGCTATGCAAGAAAAACTTTCACAATTTGAACGAAATAATGTTTGGAATTTGGTGCATAGGCCTACTAATAAAAATATTATAGGAACAAAGTGGGTTTTTAAAAACAAAAGCAATGAAGATGGAATAGTCGTTAGAAACAAAGCGATGTTAGTAGCACAAGGATACACTCAATTTGAAGGAGTTGATTTTGATGAAATCTTTGCACTTGTAGTTAGAATAGAATCTATACGAATGCTTTTATCTTTGTCTTACTTGTATGATTTCAAATTGTTTCAACTTGATATTAAGAGTGCGTTCTTAAATGGTAATATTCAAGAAGAAGTATATGTTTGTCAACCTAAAGGATATGAAGATTCTAACTTTCCTGAGCATGTTTATCTTTTGAAAAAGGCCTTGTATGGATTGAAAAAAGACTCTAGAGCTTGGTATGATAGATTAACGAAATACTTGATTGAAAAAAGTTTTAATAGAGGGGGAGTTGATAAAACTCTATTTACTAACAAAACTGCTAAGGATATTATTATTGCTCAAATTTATGTTGATGACATTGTGTTTGGCTCCACTTCTGACTTTAGAATTTCTGAGTTTATTGATGATATAAAAACTGAATTTGGGATGAGTGGAGGTGGTAAGCTTACCTATTTTCTTTGTTTTCAAGTAAAACAAAATGATAAAGGAATTTTTTTTAGTCAAAGTAAATATGCTGATAATCTTGTAAAGAAATTTGGTTTGAATGATGCTAAAGAGAAAAGAACTCCTATGAGTACTACTGTTAAATTGTCTAAGAATGATAAAAGCAAAAGTGTGTGTCCCACATTATATAGATCTATGATTGGTAGTTTACTTTATTTAACTGCTAGTAGACCTGATATATGCTTGAGCATTGGAATTTGTGCTAGATATCAGGCTAATCCCATTGAAACTCACTTGTTAGCTGTTAAAAAAATTATTAAATATGTCAAAGGAACAATTAATTTGGGTTTCTGGTATACTAAAAACACTAATAATTTTCTAGTGGGATATTGTGATGCTGATTGAGCTAGAAATATTGATGATAGAAAGAGTACATCTGGATCTGGGGGTTGTTTTTACTTTGGTCATAATCTGTTTTCGTGGTTTAGTAAAAAATAAAACTGTATTTCTTTATCAACTGCTGAAGCAGAATATATCGCAGTAGGAAGTGGATGTACCCAACTTTCATGGATGAGACAAATGCTTTGTGATTATAATATAAAACAAGAAATTCTAACTCTTTTTTGTGATAATAAAAGCGCTATAGATTTAGCTTATAATCCTGTTCAACATTACAGAACTAAGCACATTGATCTAAGCCATCATTTTTTTAGAGAATTAGTTGAAGAAAAGAGCTTAATTGTAAAACATGTCTCTACTAAAAGGCAGTTAGCAGATATTTTTACAAAACCTCTTGATACTAATAAATTTGAAACTTTGAGAAGTGACATCGGGGTATGTCCTTATGAATTTAATTGATCATATTTGCATTTTATGCATATTTGTGAGGAACATGAGTAGTGTTTATAGGATCAACAGTAATTCTTATCGAGCTTAAACGTATTTTTAACTTGAAAAAGCTGCTGGTTAATGACCATTAAAGGCGTGAACTAAGTGGAAAAAAATAATTGAATCTAAATCTCATTCGAATGCACTAAGTACTAGTACACAAAAAGTAAAATGGTTAAAAGTGTGGTTGCAACTACAGTTGTAACCTAAGTTTTTTTATCAGACATGGTCTAAGTGCATAAGTGGTGTTCACTCAATGTCCTAGCCAATATTTTGGGATAGACCTTTTATGGATCAGGTATCATTGTGATATTCTTAGTATACCCATCTATTTTTAACGGGAGTCCATAACACATGCCGTTGATTATACTCTTTGAGTAATTTTATTATGGATTGATAATTTGTCACCCAACTCTTTTAAAACTTAATGATCTTACCTTTTTGGGTTATTAAAAAGTATTTGTGTAGAGTAAAAGTAATTTTTTCTCAATGTTAAGTGTCTCGGTGCATAAAATTACTCTGTGGATCATCACAATAAGCATATTTGTAAAAATAAATTATTATTTTCTGATTTTTGACAATATATATATATATATATATATATATATATTCTTTGCTACTTTTAATTGACACATGTTTAAATCTGCTATATTTCTTAAGCTTTATGAAAACCAAAAATTTCGATCAGTATTGTTTAAAATTGGAATCTTTCATTGGTTTATTTGGTAAAATTTTATGTCATTATTCTGATTGATAAAATTTCCAAAGATTCATATCTTGCTAAAAATTCTGTTTTAAAAATGGTTATATTCTTTAAAAAAATATTACAAAAATTGGGTATATCTATATCTTAAAGGTGGTTATATTTTGATTTGGTAAAAATATTTTTGTTAAAATCTTATTACCAATTTTTTGAACCATGTATATACCAGTCGCCCAAGTAATACACCAAATGTACTAAAACGGCAGAAACTCTTCTTTGTCATCGGTGTGATAAATAGGGGGAGAAGATTATGCGAGTTTATATTTACTACCTTAATTCTTATATTTCATATATGAATTTTGCAATACTAATGTGCAGGGGGAGTAAACTATTAAACTCCAAGTAGGGGTGGGCACGGGGCGGATTGGGGCGGATTGGTCACAATCCTAACCCGCCCCGTAAAATAAATGGCGGGACGGATTGGGGCGGATTAGTGGAATTCAAATCCCAACCCAACCCAACCCAACCCATTATAATTAAAACCTCAACCCAACCCAACCCAACCCATTATCAAGCGGGGAGGATTGGGTGCGGGTTGTTTCTTGAATTTTCATTTTAGTCATTAATTTTTCATTATTTCGCATAATTTACCTAAATATTAAAAAAAAAAATCAAATAGAAATATAAACTAAAAGCCAACCAAAATACGTTTAGAATGTTCGAAACAAGTAACAAAGCTAAAACAAAACAAAACAAATTGTTATTCATCAACATAATCAAAATAAAGTTCAATAGCTAATTGAATCCACAAGTTCAATAGCTACAGATTTCGTAATAATTTTATATAACTTCATATTTGGCTATACTTCAATTACAAATAAAGTTTTTAAAAATAAATTAACCACCCATACTACCTAGACCCAGATTAAAAATTCCTTCTTTTTGTAAGTACGAGATAATACATTGAATTTATAAGACAATATATCAATCGAATCATTAAGCTTAAGTTTGGACAATCCAAAGATTTTTTGTCTATATATATAATTTTTCTTAAATCAATAATATTATAATATAGAAACTCTTATTAAAAAAGATCTTGAGAAATTTTATATATATATATATATATATATATATATATATATATATATATATATATATATATATATATATATATATATATATGCGGATTGAAACGGGTTGAGGTGGATTAATCCGCGGTTTGGAAACCCCAACCCTAACCCAACCCACGAATTTTTTTACGGATTGGGGCGGGGCGGATTTAACTTTTTTTGACACCCAACCCGCCCCAATCCGCCCCAATCCGCACGGATTGGGTTACGGGGCGGGTTTGTGGATTTTTTGCCCACCCCTAACTCCAAGTATTTGTCAAATCCAATGACAAATGGGGAGATTGTTAGAACTTAAGATGACTTGTTAAAGTTACTTAATTTATTGTCGTATTGGATTATGTCAAAATACTTGTGTATTATGCTTGTAGGAAAGTTACTGGTATTTCTTGTTACAATTAGCAGTTATAACCACAGTTGTAACCTGCTGTTATGCAGATTCCTGTAGAATAAGTATTTTCTGCATTTATTTTATTGGCATAATATTTTATCAATGCAGATTATATTCTCACGTTTTTATATAGATATGATATATGTTTTGAGAATATTTGATTATTAAAGAAAGGTAATTATCTTTCCAAATTATGTGGGATTTACTTTTAGAAGATATTAAATTATGAAAAGATTTGTTATATTTCTTAAAGTTTGCTAAATAAAATCTTTTCTTATTCTATCTTATACGAATGATTAGTTATTGATTTGTTGAGTATAAGTTTGAATCATGTTAGAAGATATATTGTTCCATATATAAATCTATCTAAAAGATTGTCGCTTGTGAATTTACTTTCAAGTACGTTTTTATTCTGAGTTATATTTATCTTTAAAGTTTGGTTAGAACTGTGGTTGCAACTGCAGTTATAATCACAATTCTAACTGAACAGTGTAACAACAACCAGAACAGGGAAGTTGGAATTTCAGAACCATATATCAACTTGTATGCAGTTTTTAAAGTGTTCAGACAATGTGTTATATAGTTTATAACAATACTTATTAAAGTGTATATGTGTGCATTTTTTGAGTGCATACAACCTAATATATATATATATGCAGCTTTGAAGCGCATGCACTTTCAAGACGCATGACTATGGGCATGCAGTTCAAAAAGATTAAAAATATATAGTACTTTTTATTGCCAATTTGGGATTTTATAGCATATACCAATTGGTATGCAAGTTTTAAAGTGTTTATACCATTTGGTATGTAGTGATACTAACTTTCATGTATATTTAGAAAGACATAGATATTCACTTTATGAAGTGCACAACGCTATGCACTTTTTAAAGGACAGAGGCTCTCAAAAGTGCATACATAACGTTATGCACTTTTTAAAGAGCATACTTTTTAAAGTGCTTTTATAAGGGCATAAGTACTACAAGTATGCGCCTAGAGTTTTGAGAGTCTAGATCATTATGTGATATTGTCTCCGTCAGCAAGAACAAGTTCTGAAAACCATCGACAAATATGTTCAAATCAAGGGTCAAATCAAGGGCCGAAAATTTGAGCAAGAAAAAATGTATTTATTGACCATTCAATTAATCAAGGACACAACCAGAGAACCTCCAAATAACCATTGAATATTACTTGAGTTTTTTTTGGTGCGGTTGAAATGTTTTGTTGGGAAATCATGTGATTCGTTTCTTATGTAAAACTTATCATGATTATCAACAAAAGAAATGTATTTCTATCATGTTATCCTTGTTTTATTTTGATTTAAATTTTCATATATGATGAGATAAATTTTTTTTTAATTAAAAGTGGGAAACCCACTATTTCATTTTTCATTGATAAGAAGTTCAAATGGCCTACGACCTTATTACAAGAAACTTAAAAGCTTAGTGGCCAAAATAAAACAATAAAAACCAAGTCCTTCGTAGGCCAAAATTCTTACTGCTTCTCTACTGACTCATCTTCTCACCATCTGCCTGCTATCAAAACCATTGAAGTGAGACAAATCAGAGCTTTTCAATACCACAAGGGAAGTCGATGAAAATATGCTAACCTATGGGAATCTGACCTCCGAATCTAAAATCTTAATTAGCAACTGCCATAGTCCCCATAATCATAAGGGTCATAGTAATTGTGAACTGATCTTGCCTTATTTCTGGTATCGTAGCGATGAGTTTTGATTTTCTTTTCATCTCTCGAAATTTTTAGTCCTTTCAATAACTTTCCTTGTTTCCTCTTTTTCTGTTCTTCTTCATCCACTTATGTTTTCCAATTGGATGAGTGGAGATCAACAACTAACGCACCTTCATCTGTACTAATTAGCTTTTTTGTGTTCGGGTTGTTTTGCTCTGTTTGCTTACCTGGATTATGCTTAATATATTTTTTTTCTTCACAACATGCCTTAGAACAACCTTCTATAAGCTCCAGATTTTTAGTGTTTCTTACACTGATATTCCCTACCAACTCGTCTTCATTATGGATTTGATGCTCAATTTTTGAGGGGTTTGAATCATGCTTTGTGTGAAGGTAATGATTTTCTTCTTCTAGATCTTTAGACATATTTTCGAATTGAATGACTTGTAAGGTATTTGGGTCTTTAATACAAATTTTCAAAGGAATCGCCTCACAGTGTGTCTTATGTGTTAATTTCATTTGATCCAGCGTGCAAGCTTTTGCAAAATTGGTTAGCCCTTGTGACTGTAGAAATAGTGTTTGGTCAGCCTCAAAATCATCTTCGTTATGTTCTTGATCTCTGTTGAATACTTGTGTCGATACAACAAAGTCACTGCCAACATTCACTTCATTTAAGTGTTCTCCTTTTCCATCTTCTTCTTCATATACTTCTTTTTCTAGGTCCTGCAGTGCTCCAAAATAATTTTAAGTTTTCACTTGGCTAGATAATAAAACTCTATTAAGATTTTCTAGAGTATTAGTTTGAAAAGAAGTTTGAATTTTTGCATCAACAATGTCATGTATAATGGAATCTTCCTCCTTGCCATCTTGCAAATCTATTAATACTACATCACTTTCAATATCAGGAATACTATGTTCCTCTCTAGTAGTGTGTTCCACTTTGGTTGTATCATTTGATTTCCTCACGGATTTCTTGATCCATTTTTGTTTATAGTGTAACACATTTCCTTTAACTTTATTTCTGCTTGTACGATTAAGGTGAAAGTTCACTGTTTATTCTATGTGTGGCTTTCGGACCTTTACTCTAGCTAAATCTGAGTGGTGCATTTTGTCAAACATCTTGCAGTCATCTAACTTATGACCAATTCTATTGCAGTGAGTACAAAAATCTGGTAGCTTATTATACACACATGTTTGCCAGAACCCCTCTTCTTCTTAATTCTCAAATCCATACCCAATCCATACCCTATGCACAAGTTGCTTAACCAAATCAATTTGAATACATATTCTTGCTACATTTGGTCTTGAAAGATTAGCCGTAGCCTTGTCTAGCTTTAGTGGTAAACCAAAAACACTTGCAATAGCATAGAGGCTCAATTTATTGTAAAGATGAATTGGTAGCAACGGTAGACTAATCCACGTTGTTGTAATAGTTGTCTCAAAACCGGGTTTGAAATCGAATGTCCATCTAAAAACCCTCATTTGTTTTCGTAGAATAAACCAAACTTTTTTCAACCATATTCGAAAAAAATCCTCCTCATGGAGAAATTTTAATAAAATATGCTTATGGTCTGTCTATGAAGCCTAATGAGAAATCTTCTTTTAATCCCATTGAGTTAAAAAATTCTTTAATAAACTCAATCTTAGGTCTTCCATGAGTAAATTTCCTAATTAGGCAATATTTGTAAGGATCTGAGAGCAAGATTACCTCTTCATGTGAGAATCTAACTGCAGCCTCACCTCTATGTTTTGAGAATTTTTTCATAGAAAAGATTGGATCTTTTTGCTTACAAAGAATCTCCGCAAATGAGATGTTGGCCGATGCAGGTTTCACTAAGATATGCGGATTATAAGAGGGGATTTTGATACACCATTTTGGGGTGTAACATGAACATGATTGTCCATTTTGTTTTTTTTAAGGTTTCATCGTCGCTGTATCTCCCCAATATCGTCCCTGTATCTCGTCAATTCCAATCGTTTGTTGTCGCCATATATGATGTTATAGAATGAATACCTACTTGTATGTTAAGTGAATACTCTGTGTTGCAGTCTTTTAAACATGTTTTTTTTTTTTTTATGTTGTGGTTGATCTTATGTTATAGAAATTGAATGTTATATATATAGTTACTCCAATAATATTTTTGTGACCACTGTTTGTAATTGGTGCCAAGTATGATATCAATGATGAGGAAAACAGTTTTTATTAAAATTGTTGGAAAGTGGGAAAAGTGTAGGCTGTTTCTGTTTATATAAATGATGATGATGATGTGGTGACTGATGTTGGCTGACCGTAGGTTGTTGTCGTTGTGTACTATTGACCCATGTATTTGAATTTTATATAAAAATGAGGATATTTGGAGGTTTTATTTGGTATTTAAGACTAACAAAACAAAATACATATTATCAAGTAGATATAAACGTGAAAATCTAACATAAATACAACAAATTGAAAACTTACTGAATAATAATGAATGCAGTTCATTCATAAAAATAAAATAGTGAAAGTGGATTACATAAAAGACACTTTTCCCATCACAAAAGAAAAACTATAATTAAAAAAAAAACATTGTAAATAAAAGGCCATATGCCTACTTCTTCTTGCTAGCTAGTACCACCAGAACCTCCCACGACCCCTTCAGATCCCCTTCCCCATTAAAGCCCTTAAGCTTTTATACAACTCGGTTAACCTACTGATCTCCACACCCATTTTTCAATTTCTTGCACGAGGAACCGGATGGTTTTCACCGATTATTTCTCATCACTGTTTCGGTTAGAAAGGAAAAAGAGTATTGTATAAATTCAAAATGATTCTTCCTTGTTATCTTTACTCATACAATACAATTCCTAATATATAGACATTACATAGAATATTATATTGATGATATTTTCTTGATTTGAGTCACGTGAATCATGGAAGGAGGATTTGATGTAATATATCACACCAAATATGGAAATGACAACATTACATTAACATGCATAATATATTTTCTTAATACTCGCACTCCAGTTGAGAGTGGAGATACGTAACTCTCAACTTGCCATAATAACTAGTCTTTGTTCTTATTGTTTTCGATCTTTATCTCTCCTCTTCATGTATTGGCCATGTTCGATCTCCCCCTGAAGCGCAAGATCTCCAAATTTCCAAACATTTTTTTTTTGGATGAAGCCCAATTTTTTTTTTTTATGAAATAACAATTCGGTAGTAAAACAAATACTTAAATTCTTCTCTCTCTTTTTGTGAAAACTAACGACTCGGTTTAAAGGAAATAAAATAAAAATCTCCCCTATAATTATTCGAGGTGGAGAATAAATTGGTTTAGGGCGGCAGAATCACATTTTACTTGCCTTTTTGGTTGAGGATGGCAGAACCCTATTTTACTCGCCATTTTGGTTTTGTTAAACAATCCCGGTCCGGGATTCAGGTCTATATTTTTCATAAAAAAGAAGGAGAAAAAATATATTTTATCAACACCGAATTGAAAAGTTATAAAAAATTTACCCATATATTTGCGCTAACAAGGGGAAGACATTAACTTATGTATTGTTCTTTGTTACGTCGCGAGCATTGTAGTGGTCGGCCATTCGGAATGGATTTATTGACCAAAAAACCAAAAAGTAATTTATGAGTTTTGTTTTTTGATGTTCTGACGAGCGGTTAATACTGCCACCCATCGGAGAAGCGGAAGCTAATTTGGCTATGGATCTATACTCTTGATACCATGTTAGAAAGGAAAAAAGAGTATTGTATAAATTCAAAATGATTCTTCTTTCTTATCTTTGCTCATACAATACAGTCCCTCATATACGGACATTACAGAGAATATTATATTGATGACATTTCCTTGATTTGAGGCATGTGAATTATGGGAGAAGGATTTGGTGTCATATATCACACCAAATATGGAAATGACAATATTACATTAACATACACAATTTATTTCCTTAATAGTTTCTCTTTCCCCTTTGGCTCTTTCATTTCTCTGTCCTTTTCTGCAGGTTCGCCTCCAAAACTATCACTCTCCTTGCCGTCTTTCTCATAGATAAGAGGACAATATATCAAAGTTATGTTTTTATTTTCGCCATTAATACATACATAGTTTTTTTTTTGAAATAATACATACATAGTTTTTTTTTTTAAATAATACATACATAGTTTACCACACTCAGAAGTACCACTATTAAAACATACTATACAGTAGAAAATTGATATGGAGACTAACTGCATACCAAATAGTATGCACATTGATAACATTTTATTGTGTACAAACTTGACTTTTGCGATTCATGTCAACTTTTGAAATTTCATGCAAATTGGATTACACATAACCATGTATGCACTTCATTCATAACTTTATTAATGAACATATATTATACAAATACAAACTTAAACTTGTGTTTTCATACTAATAGTTATGAAATGATGTTGTTTACATTTTCAAAAATACCAAAGCATGCATACCAAATGATATGTAGGAAAATAAAACAAACATAAATATAGTGGGATTTTGTAGGTTAGTAAGCATACACTGTAATTAGACAACATATATTGGTATCACTATAAGAAAAAGTTCATTTACAATCAGTTTATTTTTTTAAAATTGTAGCTAAACTGAGTGTCGTTAAATTTTAGCAACAGAATAGCAACTAATCAAGTTGCTAAAATTTAGCGACACTCACTTTACCAACAGTTTTCAAAAAATAAACTGTTGGTAAATGAACTTTTTATTGTAGTGTATTCACTTTACAAGAACACACAAATACAAATATATATGGATTTTTCTAAGCTATTAAGTATAGAAGAAACGACAATTTTGGGTTGCATAGCAATTGCCAATTAGTATGCACTTCATTAAAACACACAAATACAACATAAAAAACACAAATGTACGAGAATACAACGCAATTAGACTGCATACCAATTAATATGAATTTTATTAAAACACATAAATACAAATATAGTGGGATTTTTGTAGATTATTAAGCATGGAGGAAAGAACTATTTATGGATGGCATATCATTTGGTATGCACTTTATTAAAATACACAAATACATATATATGGGGAGTCTATGAAGGTTATTACAAGATTTCTATTCATAAACAGAAATGAGCTGAATCAAACCTCAAGTCCTAACAAACAGCCACTCTAGCGAAGTAATTAAAGAAAGAAATAGAACAAAATTTCATTTCAGAATTTTAAACTAAAGAACAGATCTCTCAAGAAATTGAAGAAAATATTTCACAACTGTCCTATTTAGGAACATCAATCAATGACCCGACTAGCAAAAAATTAAATAAATTATGGTAGGAATCAGCAAAGTTGACGTCTTGTGAAAATATAAAATAGTATAAAAAGAATTCACAATTCAAACGCATGAACAATACCAAGTCTGACATTTTTGGAACAATTGAGACTCTAACCAGATTCCAGAATCCATTTTATGACGGTGATCTTCCTCTCATTGATAGAGGAAAATAAAGTTACTCTTTAATAACCAAAACCTAACATTGACATGAAGGAGGGGAAGAACAAAGAGTCCAAAAAATGAACCAAGAGTCCAAATACAACCATTTGAGGACTGCATACCAAATGCTAAGCACTTCATAAAAACACACAACTACAACATATAGAAAGGAAAACAACTATTTATGGACTACATACCAATTGGTATGAACTTCCTAAAAAAACAAAAATACAACTATACGTGGGCTGCATACCAATTGTTATGCACTTCATAGAAACACACAACTAAAACATATAGGAAGAAAAACAACTCTTTATGTATTCCATACCAATTGGTATGCACTTTCTAAGAAAAAACACAAATACAACATATAGGGAGAATTTTTGTACATTGATAACAACTATTTATGGATACTTTTTAAGTGCATACCACCATTGATAACAACTCAATTCAGTTGATGGCAATGCTATGCATTTTTTGTATTAATCCTATGCATGAGTTTTTCTTTACATTTTTCAAGAATACCAAATTATGCATACTAAATGATATGTAGGAAAATAGAATAGGCACAACTATTGTGAGATTTGTATGTTATTAAGCATACAACACGTTTATACTGCATACCAATTAATACACGCTTCATAGAAATAAACAAATTGAAAATATGTGGGGATTTTGGTAGATTATTAATTATAGAGGTAACAGTTTTTTAAGGAATTGGTATGCACTTTATTAAAATATACAATTACAACATAACAAGCATAAATATAGGGGGTTAGTGCATAGAAATTGGTATGCAGCCAATAAATAACGTTAATCAAGTGCATACAAGTTAGTATGCACCTCAGAAACATTTAAGCTAAGTTGTTTTGATTCAGCTTTGAAGTTAATTTACACATATTTTAAGTCTTTTCTGACATAGCTTTAAAGCTTTTAAGCTAGTTTTGGACAGCTTCTAAGTTGTTTTGATTAAGCTTTGAAATTGTATTTACACAGCTTTTAAGCTGCTTCAGACACGACTTTAAACTTGTTTTTATAGCTAATTTTTTACACAAATTATGTTCAACCTCTTTGTAATTAACGATAGTTTGAGAACTAAATCGTAATTAAAAAAAAGTTTTGATAAATAACAAAGCACATATAATTTAACTTAATGAAAGTTCATTATTCGTACTAATATTTGCACTAAGTGTGTTTCAGATTAAAGGGTACGATAAATACGCATGAAATGTAAAGGAAAAGACCAAACTTAAAAGACCAAATTCAATTAAAGAATAATTCAATATATAGACTGATCCAACCAATTGGACTATAATCCAACCGATTAAGTCGTGTATAAATGGAAATGTCCACCTGTATATTCAAGCCTATGAAAATGATTCAAAAAGTTTTTGAATTATACAAAGGAACGTTGGAGTATATTCTATGTGATCAGACAACATTGTGAAGAAGATAATTCGCATTTAGGTTACTTATTGCACAAGATATTCGATATTCAAAACAACCAACCGTTAGACTAAATCTACACAATCCAACCGATTAGAAAGTAATCCAACTGATTGGATTGCTCTAAAATTTTAAATTTCAAAGTCCAACGACCATATTCACTTCAACACTATAAATAGAGGCCTTACCCTTCAAATTTCAGTACACCACTATAGAGAAAATAAGCCAAATATTTATCTTTCATTATTTGCTAATATTCAATCCTTCAAAAGCCAAATATCCATATTTTCTAGAGAGTTTGAGTGGTTGTAAATCTCTTGATTGATTCATAACCTTTGCGGTTCAATCAACAATTTGTGAGATTTCATATATTGTAAATCTTATATCTGCCCTTAGGGGAAGAGAGGTTATAGGGTACGCTGCATTTGAAAGAAGATTAATGAATCTCAAGATCTGTTGGGACTTGGGGAGAGGACGTAATCTCATTTGAGGTGAACCTGGATAAATCTAGTGTGTCCTTTACTTTATGCTATTTACTTTCTAATACCTATACATACTTGTCCATTTATATATATCATGCTTGTTGCATTTATCTATACGTATATATATCCGGGACTTGCCTTTGTGTAAAATAGATACATAACCGAAGCAAACGTCTACATCACTTCTTTGTAGATTTGATATTTGTAAATAGATACATAACCGAAGCAAACGTCTACATCACTTCTTTGTAGATTTGATATTTGTGTCGATAGCTGGTTAAGATTATACATACATATACATATATATATATACATACATTTATATATATATATATATATATATATACATACATACATATATATATATATACATACATACATATATATACATATATATATATATATATATATTTGTAGTGTTTTCACAAAACAATTAGTGTGGGATTTTCCGTAAAAAAATAAAAGTTTTTGATAAACCTATTCACCCCCCCCCCCCCCCCTTTCTCTAGGTTTCTCCACTTCGGCCAACAATTGGTATCAGAGCGAGTGCTATTTTTAAATAAAAACAAACTTTTTTGTTCTAAATATCCAATCGTAAATGCTTTTAACATAGAAAGTAAATCTACTACTAAACCACCATATTTTGATGGGTGCGGATATTCCTATTGGAAAGACCGCATGCAAATATTTTTCATGGCTTATGATCTTAGTGCTTGAAAAAGTATTCGTTTTAGATATACTATTCCCACCGTTGATGGATCATCAAGCGAGAAAGACTTAAATAAATACACAAAAGATGAAAATGAGTTTTGTAAGGCAAATGCCAAAAGATGAATGCCATCATCTGTGGCCTATCTCAAAGCGAGTATGCTAAGATATTTTCTTGTCCGACTGCTAAAGAGATGTGGAAAAAGTTAGACTTATTACATGAAGGCTCTTTCCAAGTGAAAGAGACCAAGATCAACATGGCTGTGCATGACTATGAAATGTTTTGCATGAAAGATGGCGAAAGTATTTATGATATGATGGGTCACTTCACTAAGATCACAAATTCCTTAAGATCACCTGGAAAAGTTTTCGAAGATAAGGAAATGATCATGTAAATCTTGAACAAGTAAAGACTTTCTAGAAAGTAACGACTTGAACAAGTACACTTTGAATGAACTTCAGAATCTCTCTCAACTCATGAGTTGAAGATCTTGAATGGTCGTAAGATTGACGATGATGTTAAAGTCAAGAAAAGTATTTATTTTTCTAGTCAAACCGAAGAAGATCTCCTCGATGATGAGGATGTTGCTTTATTCGCAAAACTTTCGAATAAAACAATGCTACATTTGAAAAATAAAGGTCGATACAACACGAAAAATAAGTTTCAGCCCAAAGCCGTCACCAACGTCTACTCGAAGGACAACTCAAAGAGCGAAAAGGAATCCAATGAGATCATATGCTACGAGTGTCACAAAGCTGGTCATATGCATAACGAATGCCCAATCTACAAAAAGAAGATGAAAGGAGAAGGAGTAAAACCCTTTCGAGCTTTTGGCGCATGGGACGGTAGCGAGTATGAAGAAAGCGATGATGAAAAGGATGAGACTGCCTTTATCGGAATCGACAATATATGGCAAGATGAGGTAAGTAAGTGTTCATTCAATGTTGAATAATTTGATTAATAGATGAACATAATAAGTGACTGCCCCTGGAACGTGTTATTTTTAACGCTCGACGGCCTCGCAGGAGCACAAAGATAGTAGTAGTATTTCTTAGGTAAGACACCCAAGTTATCGTCTGAGGAACCATGTGGTTGGCTAAATCTAGTCAATTTTCTATGCATGTACTATTTTAATACGAAAGGAAATAATGAAGGAGAGCATTAGCGATCGGGTTGTCAATCCAACAGATCGATTCCTCAAGTTTTTAAACTAATAAAATCAGATTATTGATGATTATTAGATGCTACTTTTCCATTATATCAACCCAAATTAATGTTCATGTGGCGTTAATATGTACAATAACTAAGTTTGGTGCATTATTAACGTGTTTTAACTAATTTAAATGCAAGAGATAGTGAGATTAGTGTTGATTATGATGTATACACAAGTAAACATGCATAAAATAATAGTAAAGATACTAAAAATAACTTGTAAAGCAAGAAAAAATATCGAACTTACAAACGAAGTTGATAAAACGAAGAATTCATGCACAAACTCTCTATTTTTATGTTTTTTTTCTCTATGTTGATATTTCTGTAAAAGCTTCTAAAAAAAGTGTTGAAAAATGTATTTTAAAATTTAGAAAAGTATCTATTTATATGACTTACTAATTTGACCTAATTATTAAAATCACCCGTGTCCTGACCGGCCAGGTTATTCGGTCAGGCCTGACCGGTTAGGTGATCTGGTTAGGTCAACTTTCAGAATGTTTTTTTTTGTTGACTTCTTTTGGTCTTTGTTTCGGTCTACCTTGGTATTTTTGTCTTTGTCTTCCGATTTCTTCTCTTTTGGTCCAACATTTGGTCTTCTTGCGTGTTTGTCTCATTTTTCTGTTAATTCCATGCATTTTCCTACGAAAATATAGAAATGTGCAAATAAATCGGGAAAAAGCAAAAAAACACTACATTTGGCTTAAACAAGCTTTAATAGCAATAAAACAACGCCAATCATTATCATTTTAATCTATAAAATACACCGTTTCGTGGTCTATTCATACCCCCCAACTAGCTCAATGCTCGTCCCGAGCGTTGGAAGCGATAAAAGATAAGGGAAAATTCGTAAAGTTCTTTTTCTTTTACGTGTAAATAGAGTTTGGTGCACTAACTAGTCTAAAACTAAATAAGATAAAAGGTAAAGGATAAACCACTGTTGTAGAAAACACTGTTAGAACTTAAGGTGACTTGTTAAATTTACTTAATTTGTTGTCGTATTTGATTATGCCAAAATACTTGTGTATTATGCTTGCGGGAAAAGTTACCGGTATTCCTATTTACAACTGGCAGTTGCAACCACAATTACAACATGCTGTTATGTATATTCCTGCAGAATCTGTGTTTTCTTCATGTATTTTATTTGCAGAATATTTTATCAATACATATTATATTCTCACATTTTTATATAGATATGATATATGTTTTGAGAATATTTGAGTATTAATGAAAGGTAGTTATTTTTCCAAATTATGTGGGATTTGTTTTTAAAGATATTAGCTTATGAAAAGATTTGTTCTATTCCTTAAAGTTTGCTAAATAAAATCTTTTCTTATTATATCTTATACGAATGATTAGTTATCGATTTGCTGAGTATCAGTTTGAATCATCTTAGGAGATATATTGTTCCATATATAAATCTATCAAAAAGATTGTCACGTGTGAATCTTTTTGAATAAAGATATTATCTCCTACTTCAAGATATATACAACTTTATACTAACAGATTTGATTAGATTTGTTTGTACTGAAATTATGTGAATTATCGACAAGATATCTTAAAGATTGGAAGGAGTTTATCTCCTAAAAAGGAGCCAACTAAATCTCCTTGTTAACAAGCAAAGTCAGCCAAATTTCCTAAGAGCATCCACAATAGTTGTGTTAACTTTTTGTTGTTAACTAGTGACACATCATCATTTAAAATGCTATTAAATGACACATATGCATATTAAGTTAAACACCCACATTAGTTTTAACTTTAACAATGTTATCTATTTTAATTAAAAATTAAATATTCAAAATACAGTAGTTATCTGGTTTTTTTTTCCAGCAACCATACATTACCGCCAAATTTGAGAAAAGATAGAATTTTAGAAATAGGGAAATAAGTTATTTATTTTCAACATATCTTTATAAATAAAGGGCTGGGTAACAAATCATGGGTTGAATGATTATGTGAATATTGCTACACTGGTTTAAATATATTGTTGATGTACAAGTTAGTATTTGTATTACTTTCAACATTTTGTTGTTTTTTGTAATTGATATGTTATCAAACGATTTGGTGATATATTTTCAGATTGAAATTGAAAATGGATTTCTTTGATTGTAGTCTAGAGATAGAAAAGTAGAGTAGGTTAGAGATAGAAAAGATATGCGTGAGAAATATGAGGATGGGTCAGTTTTTTTTGCCATGTCATCAAGTAATAACACTTAAAAATATTGTTATCTTTAACAATCTTTTTAAGTGTTATAAAGTTAACACACACTTTTTTAACACATCTAATGGAGAGACAAAATTGTATTGTTAGCTAACATTTTTAGTTAACACACACTTTAACACACCTATTGTAGATGCTCTAAGAACATTTGGAGCTAAAATAGGCATGTGTTCCGAACAAGATTAATATCTAAAGATATTACAAAGACGGTGATCAAATCTTTAATCAATAGGCAGCGGGATTCTTGAAGATTGAAGAAAAGGAATGCGAAGATTTGAAAGACTTTTATTCTTATAAATAGTCTTATAATTGCTTGTAAAGAGTTGTGTGTTCTAAACTTATAGAGAACTTATCTTAGAGAGAATACACGTGAGCTAAAAATACGAGAGTAACAATGACGTGATGTTATTGTTTATAAGTAGTAGTTATTTGGTAATAGCAAAATAGTTATAGGCAGAAAAATCTAAAGGGAGTCTGAGAGTTTTTCATAAGTCTCGTGTCCTATTTTGTACGTTTGAAATAATACTACAAATTGAGTGAGTGCTCCGAATACGTAGCTCAGGAGGGGTGAACTTAGTTACAAACGTCTTGTGTTATTTTACTTTTAAATTTACAGACATTCATTGTTGATCAGATTAACGTGGTTGCAACCACAGTTGCAACCATCAGCTTTACAGCAACTAGAACTGCGGATAGAAATTTCAAACACGATGGTATTTAGCATATGGAACAAGCCATTAAACCCTTTAAAGTGTAAAATGATGAGTTTTGTCTTATGCAGGTTTACTAAAGAACACCCACAAACAGATATGTTTTAAATCTACCAATTAAGTTCCCCAACTCTTACGTGATCACACGGATGCAACTGGATGAATAGTACTTTATAGTCATAATAAAACAGGATAAGACTTCTAAATATGCCTAAGGTTTGTCACTAAAAATGACTCTCACCTCAATACTAGCTTGATTTAATATTGTACATGCCTTATGATTTGCGTATAATCGTTAGCTCGAAATTTGATAGTTTATCAAGAAAAACACCTTGCAATTCATCATTTTTACTAAATTTAACTGTAAAGTCAAGAGCGTATACAATATGAAAGTAGTAGATATACTATTGCATAATCTTCATGCTAGTTTACTGACAATTGCATCTCTCATTTTTTTCCCATGAGATCACTTTTTTCAATTTCAATTATATTTTAATTTTTTATTTGAGCCTTTAGCTTCTTTTCCCTGTAATTCATATTACCCCGCTCCTCCTTATATCATCGAGTCTTTTTACCCATTTATTCTCCCGGACTTTTACCATTCGTCCTATCCTGAGTATAGAGGGTAACTTATAGCTCCCCCCATTTACCTACCTTTCGACATCGCTGGGAGACATTCAACCATATCAATACATAGGCACGAATTGTATTAGTATTAAGAATAGAAAAATATTCCCTCAATATCTGCTTACAGTTATGTGTAAGTAAAGACTTATTGGGCATGCTGCGGATTCCTAAGCTAGCCATAATATAAGTATATGCCGTAAGGTTAGACATGTTCTCATAGAGAACGGTGGGTTTACGCACATATCGATCCTTCCCTAACCTAATGATGGGGCTATAGGGTACCAATAACGAATTAGCCAGATCAAGGACACTCTCTACTTAAAATAAAGCTTTATAATAATGTAAAAGTTCTATCAAAACAGTTTTTGTAAGTTTTTAGGGACCGTCGCAGTAAAATGAGTAAATGTGAATTCACTTTAAAGAAATGAGTATAGCATGCAACCTGTACAATTATCTCTCCCTAAATTGGCTTGAGCGAAATAATTAATGACAAATCAGACATATCTAAAGATTTAACACTCTAGATTAATATGGGTATTTTTTTTCTCATTTTCAAATTATCGCCAGATATTCACGTATAAGGAACGGTTATATAAAAGTAAACCAAAACATTTTAGGTCTTTTTTATTTTTTTCTTTTTTTCATTTTCTATTTTCTATTTTTTCTTTTCCTTTTCTTTTTATCATGCAATGTATTCCTAACACATATATTCACAAAAACAAACGACTGGCTTAACACAGAAAATAAATACAAAAGAGTAAGGTCGGAGTTTATAGAGTAGATACACCCGTTGTGTGATACCATGCAGAGTTGATCAACAACATTTCCGGAAAATTGCCTCTTCAATCATAGCTCTCATCCCTGACCGGTTAGCTTGACCGATCAGGTCTACAGTTTCACGGTTTTTGATTAATTTTTCACCTTTCTTTTCGCCTGTCTAATCAAATCACTAAACGAAAAATATAAAATGTAAGTGTGGCAGAAAATCATATAAAATCTACAAATCCTAAAAAATTCTCTCAGGTAAGAGTTAAAACAAAGACTCAAATATATTTTTGGTTTTTTTTTTTCCACTTTTTGGATTTTTTTTTTATTTAATTTTTTCGGAAAATATCATATCATTTCCGTGAGAACCAATGAAGATGTATCCTCTCCCCTTGAATTAAAACTGACAATGTCCTCACTATTAGGAAAAGAAAACAACATCGTAGTTGGAAACTCAAAGAGACTTCATGCGGACTATAATGCAAAAAATAAATACCAAAATAAAGTGAAATATGTACATATGGAAGTGATGGTGATAATATTTTGGGACTAGAAAGGGGCTGGAGGACCATCGTTCTTTCCTGCCTTGTCACTCGTCGTGACTAATTCTAGATCTTCTTTCTCTGGATTTGACAATTCCTCCTCCGTATGGTAATCACCCGTATTTAATCAATCTTGACATGTAGAATTTTGTAGAGGTGGAACAAAGAAAAAGAATCTTCTAACCCTCTTTGATAGGTTATAGAAGTTTGTAGAGCATAAAACGGTTTAAGCGTTTCCTTCAAAACGTGTTGTGGAAACATTGGACTCCTCCGGCGAATGTTGAGATCTCAAAAGTGAGGTACCTAGTCTCGCAATGTATGGTGTAACGTCTCGGAAATTTTATACTTTATTATTAATTTTAGTAATAAGATAGTGATATTTAGTTTTGTGGGTGATTACGTATTTGTGTGAAATATACATGTGTGATATGGAATTGGGTGTATATAATAGTTGTGGGGTGATTGGTATCATGTAATAAGTAAGTGGACTAATTAGTAAATTACTTATACTAAAACCTAAATATATAGATAATGCATATACATATATACATATATATATATACATATACATAGATACATATATACGGAGAGATATAATAGAAGAGAGAGAGACCAGCGGAGTTGGACATACAGAGACAGAGAGAGACGAACGCCGGAGAAGGAGTTTAGGTCACCGGAAAGGGACTGGTCAGGTCTGATTGGCGAGTTTGGCAGTGGTGCGTGGGTTTTTCTCGGGTTTCGGGCATCCGGAGTTTGATTCCGTTTCGGGTGCGTTCAGACTCCGTTTTTCACAATTAAATACAGTATTTTGATCTACTCTTCGAGTCCTATCTATCAGTGTAAGCCATTTCATCTGATTTTAACTTTTATAAAAACCCAATTTTGGGAATATTTACTATAATATGAATTAGGGACTTTTATATTAATATGTAGCTCGTTTTAATTACATTTTTAGGGCTATTAAAGGATTGCTTTGGCCTGTCCAGATCTGTACTGTTAGGTGGGTTTCGGCTTGAGTTTGGGGGTATTTGACAAACGAGATCTCGTTTGCGTAGGTAAGGGGGAGGAATATGGTTTTTCTTTAAAGACGGTTTTGTGTGTTGTTTGTTGTATGCTAAGCTATGTAAAATGGTTGGTGTGTATTGCATCATGTTAATGTATTTTGTGTGTGTAATAGCTTCGCATCGTTATTTTTATGGTGATTATATTGTGTATGGTGATTTTACTATTTTTATTATAAAATGAAATGTGGAAAAATAAAATGATTTGAATGTGTTATTTAATTAAATATTTTTTTAAAAAAAAGTGAAAGTGTGAAAGTGGTGAAAGTGTGTCAGTGGTGATATCGTGTATACTCTTGTGGTGGTACCGTGTATACTTTTATGGTGATGTGTTTATCCAATTACATCGAATATTATATAGTGTGTTTTATATTTTATTGTGGAGTTTACTGTTTTCGTGTTTGGTATTCGGAGTCTTTTATATTTATTTTAGGGATTGCAGTACCAAGTCTTAAGGCGGAGCTGTGTCAGCTTACGGTGAGTTCCCGGAAACTTTTGCAAGGATTAGGTAAATCAGTACCATACGGTTAGTCCCCTTAAAGCCGTCCCCATATCTTTTAGTCACATATTAGTGTTAGAATATGGGTGAGGGAACCATTGCACTTTGGGTCCTAGAGCAGAGTGGCTCTAAAAGTGGATACATGTGAGGCAATCCCGACTTTGTGTTTTGTTGAGTCTTGTTTTATTTTATTATTAATTCAGTTGATCTTGATTATATGTTTATTTAATTGTGTTTGCGAGTTATACTTGCTGATGTGTTTTTCGTGCAATTGCCCTTTGTCATTATTTGCCAAGATATCATATTTGCCATGTTAGGACTTGTGTGCGCGCTTAGTAGCACGCGCCGTTTTTAAAGCGAGATTGTTTTCTTACCTCCTTTCTTTGTTTTCTGTACATTTTGGTCACGATCGATGTACAGGTGCTGACGTAGATGGTGGCGAAGTTTAGTGTGCTTGCATGAAGCTCATTATCATATTACACGTGATCGCGCACACGCTAGACTTGTTTTTTGTTAATTTTGGCATTATCTCATTTTGAGCCTTGTTGGCCTAGTAAGCGTTTAACGCGAGATTATTTTTCTTTTGGTTGGAGTAACTTATCTTGTGCACTTGAATATTTTAGATTACGCTATTTTATAGAATGTCAGCTGGGTTGGATTTGATTTATCCTTGTTGGATAATTTGGTAATCGCGTTGCAATTTTGTTATGTGTTGTTTCAGACAGGTCTAATTTATTGAAAACAAATAGATATGTGAAGCTCATGCCGAAATTTCTAAAAAAATAATAATATTGTTTTGTTTGTGTTGTCACATTTGAACACCGTTGGCTACCCTTAGGTCAATTTAGTGAATCAAATGTGATTATGGCATGCCCTGAAATATTTATTTGGTTCTATTGATTGGCATATTATCGAATGGCATTCCGCATGTTTTGTGATTTAAATCTTTTCCTTTTAAATAATATTCACGACTCGGGTTTACCCAAATCCGGGGCGTGACATATGGTGACCTCCTGGTTCTTGTAGTCTATTATCGCTTGCAAAGCCTTCAATAATGGAGCTCCTACTATTACTTTGTTTAACATGTACTGAGATTGTACTGGGGGTATATTGTAGACAATAAAGTCTATATTATACACGAAATCACCAATTCTGAAACTTAATTCTTTGGCTATTGCTTGAGCCTTTCCTGATTGGTGGCCGTCCTCCATCATTATCTTTTTGTTATAGGGTTGTAATTTTGTTAGCCCAAGTCATTAGAAGATTCTTGTTGGCATTATATTTGCGAATGCACTAGAGTCAATCAAGACTCTATCCATAGGACAATCTCCAATTACCATGGTCATTGTTGGAAACTCGATACCCTTTGCGGTTTCAGTGCATGGAAGTTTCAACAGTCTCCCCATATAACTTGGCAGATGGAGTGGAAGCCTGTGAGGGTATACTCCTTTTGGTACAGTAGCATATCTATAGACGTTATCACTTGTTTGGATTTCTCATGTCATTGTGCTCCTCATTAGTTATCCCTCACTAACTCGTCTCACGAATGGGAATAACTCTTTAAGATCGCTATCTTTACTCATTTTCTTTATGGGTAAACAAGGTGATGCTTCTAGGGCTAGATAACCGAAATATGCTTGGCCGTACTCCTCAACTTTTTCCTAAGTTGGGTGATGATCAACTTAAAAACGTGTTTATAAAAAAACCTTTTTTCCTAGAAAGAGCACTAGGGTCAATGGTAGTAATAAATTTATAATATTCGTAGCTTGTACAAGTCCTCCCAAGAGATTATGTAAAATAACCATATCATATTTAAACACAAGTTTTTCTAGTTTTTAACTAACAATACGGCTCGCGCCTTTGTTTTCTTTTCTTTTCTAAACTAATATAAACAATAGAATAATTCATTAACAAGGGTTGTCAATCCTTGTTTTTTATGATCCTACAACTATTCTAAAACAATGAATAAAAATGCATGAATGAATATGAACAATAAATAAAAGATAAGGGGAAGAAGGATATTACCGAAAAGGTGGAGTTTATGGAGAATAAACCACCTTAGAAGTTTGCAAAAAGGGAGAAGGAGGATGCTCATAAGGGTGAGACATCATAAGGGAAGAAGGAAAGACCAATAATACAATTAAAGAGAGAATTATATTAAAGGGAGGTTTCTGCCCGGAGGTAGAGCCTAAAATATTTAGGTTACATCACTAGTATTTATCGTGTATTGCTCAGAAATTTCTAGAACCTAATTCCTAAAACACAGTGATCCGGATCACTAGTCATGATCCGGATCAATCTTCATTGTCCAGTTGGATTGCGACATGTAATTAATTTTATAGCGGCGTAGGTGACTGATCCGAATTGCAGTCGCTTATCCGGATCATCTGGCGGATAACAGATTTTTTATTAGATCTTTTACTTGTTCTCCAATTCTTGCTACTTTGACCGAATATAAGTTCCATATCTTCTTATTGTAGGGCCTTTAACTTCTCCAACTTGTATCTTGAGTCCTTTCATCTCAAATCTTCACATAAATGCTTATAAAAGGGGCAATTTTCACTCATAAAAAATAAATGGTCTCAAAATACATAAAAACAATAAATTGATATAAAAATACCTATTTATGCAATATAAAGTTGGATTTTATATTCAAAATAAGGGTAGAAAAGGACAATTTCTAGGTCGAATCACACCCCCAACTAGCTCAATATTCGTCCTCGAGTGTCACAAGTGGTGACTAGGCAAAATTAAACTCAGTATCTAAATACTAAAATAACAAAAATACAATCATAACCCACTTTCGTAGGAATCATGGTTGCACTTAGGATGTACGGCAAGCTTTTAAACATGTAAAACGTAAGAGAACGAGTTTAGTCTTGTGAGATTTTACTAAAACAAAATCCACAAAAAGATAAGTCCCCCAATATCAACATAACCCTCCCTACTCTTACAAGGTCACATGAATGCAAAATAAATGAAAACACTTCATAGTCATATTAAAGCATGGTGAAACCTCTAAAGATACAGAGGGTTTGTTGTTAAAAATGTCTCTCGGCGCAAAATAGCTTAGTTTAATATTGCATATGTTGTTGGTCTATTCACCGTCAAGTGTATATTCACTATTTTTAGGGACTGTCGCATTAAAATTTATAATCGCCAATACACAATTAGAATATACTTAGCATGCAACTTATACAATATTAAACCTCCCTAAATTGGTGTGAGAGAAATAATTATTAACAAGCCAGACGTATCTAAAGATTTAAAACCATAAAATGATATAAGTATTTTCCGATTTTCAAATTCTCACGACATGTTCACGTATAAGATCATGTTTCCTATTTTTTTCATTCAATTTTTTATGATGCAAAATGTGACACATGCAATTCTAACACAATTCTATACAAAAAGAAAAATAATAGCTAAACACAAAAAATATGTACAAAAATAACAAAAGCAGTAATTTATAAAATGAATACACCTGAATGTGTAATACGCGTTGATGATTAGCTCTATGTTGGACAATGTAAATGATCAATTTGCATCATTCTCTCGTATCAAAATTGGCACTCCTCATGCATCTCGAAGAGCAGCTACTTCTCGGAAAATGTTCTCCCGACCGGTACGTCATTTTCGTTCTTCATACATTTGCTGCTATACTTCTTACGATCTTAATTGGATTCTCCCAATGAACTGTCTAGAACAACTCATAAAAAACATGAAACACATGTGCGGAAGAAATCCATATAATTTATTTGACTCCTTAAAAACTCTCTCAAGTGAGAGATACAAATAAGAGAAAGAAAAAATATGGAGGTTTTTGACACAAAACACAGGAAAACTTTGAAAAATTCTCCCCATTAAACATGCAATCAACAGTTATGTACCTCACCCCCCAACTAGCTCGGACAGTGTCCTCACTGACTAGAGAGATCATTAAAATGTCAATGTTGATATCATTCAAAAACTAAAAAACTCCATGCAGACTAAACTACACATTATATATAAAAATTAAAAAAATAAAACAAAACAAAAAACAAATAGCTAGCTCTTTTAATAAATTAAAACGATTAGGATCGCCAACTTTTACACTTACCTCGGTCATGCGGATGACCAAACAAACCTTTCCCTCCTTTCTTCTTCAACAACTTGGAAACTTTATTACTACACGAGCATTTTCTTGCGGTCTTAGCGATACTCTTAGGAGGTCTTTTGGGCTTCTTCAGACTGTCAACCAACACTCTCTTTCTAGCAAACCCAATACTCAAAAAGCAGTCGAGTTTTCCATTCAAATGACCTTTATACCTTTCTCGACAATTATCTCTCATTCGAATAGATTTGCCTATTTTCTTCACAGGGGTCGCGGGCTAAAAATTTGCACTTGCTTAGTCTCACACAAGATGACTCTTTCAGATTTATACTTTGAATACTCAACAACCTCTCATGGCAAGGAAGCATGAAGAATCCCCCATATGACTCAGGGTACTTTCCATAGTCACTCTTGTCAAACTGTATCTCGATGATACATGACTCAGACTCCTTCCAATCCATGAGCTCCTCAACAACTTTAACTATGCGCATATGCTAAAGCTCCACTTTAACATCCTTATTTGCGTCAGATCCTACCGAAGGATCTTCATTCGCCTCAAACAATCCTATGAGCTCTTAACAACTCTAACTTCGGATTCTTCCTTGAAATTTTCTTTAAGTACTATCTTTTTCTCATACTCATTTTCAAAATCCCCTTCCTTGGTTGGTTCCTCTCTTGGCTTCACCGTCCTTTTAGCTTGAGCGACCATTGGTGGTTTTCATATAGTTGGAAGGACGGTTTGTTGTCTTGATTGTTCTCCCAAAAAATGATAAGGATTTTAATTCCGTCTTGCTTTTGACCTAGGTTCTCAACAAGTGGTTCTATTTCAGGTATGACAATTGACTTAGGTAAGTGTAAAACAGGCTCCTCCCGAACTTGCGCTTTGGTTCTTCCACCTTGTGGTTTCGAATAGCCCCTCTCCAGGCTCTATCTCTTTTGATCAGAGATGTGGTTGTATAGGTAGAAAACTTGATTGTGGCTTAGGAGTTGGTTTGGATAGGTAATGGTGCGGTCTTTTATGAACATAGGAAGGATACTTACGGGTATGTCAGAATTTATCTAAAGATAGAGGATATTGGGTGATATTGGGGTACAACGTCTTGCTCATCTTTCACAGTTCGACTCTCCTCCATCATTTTCATATTAGCACTACCAACATTATCGATCTTATTTTTATATTCCTTTTCTACTTCATTGCACACTCTCACAATAGGCTCATTATTATGCTTTTTAAAAATCTTATTAAAGAGGATCAAAAGATTTCACACCTACCCCTTTAAGAAGACTTGAACCATGTTCCTAACCTATTCCAAGCGGGTTCTAGCCCACCAGGCTATTCCTAGTGGAGCTCATTATTATGCTCCTTATCTAATTTTGTCTTCTTAGTCTCCTTAACTCTTTTCATCCTCTCATTTCACACGTCTAGCATCGTCTCTTGATCTTCTTCTGACAACAAAACACTCACTCGCTTGGGGCTCTATGGAATTGGTTCTATTGGTTTGAGAACAACTTAGGTAAGGTTTCTATAAGAATAATCCATGTGATATGAAAACTCAAAACAGATGATTAACCGATGAGAAAAATTAAACTCGGATTTTCATGGTAATCCGAGTCAAGCCTCTACTGCATCCGAGTGACACAACAAAGAGGTATAGGGGTTTATTTAACTTTTCTTAGTTTGAATTTTAGAATGGGACTGTTCTAAAATAGTGAAGTTTGAGTAATTTTTTGTTATTTTAAAAATTCTGAAAAGACTAATTAAAATTTAATCAAATAAAAACATATAAAATATTTTTCAATTTTTTTTGAAAGATAACCAGATTCTTAAAATCTGGATTTTTTTTTAATATATAATAATATTAAATAAATAAATAAATAATAATATTAAAATATTTTTTAGGTTTTTTATTTATTTTATTTTTTAAAAACCAAAATTAAAACAATCTGATTCTTAAGATCCGTCAAATTAAAAAAATTTAAAATTTTTATTTTTAATATTAAATAGTTAAATAATAATACTATATACTAAATACTAAAATAAAAAATAGTAATAATAAAGATAATAATAATAAATATTTTGTCTCTTTTGAAAAATTAACTGAGATTCAGTTTGACTTTCCAAAAAAAATCTGATTTTTATTTTATTTTATTTTTAATAAATAATTAATATTAAATAAATAAAAACAATATATAATAATAATTTTTTTTAAGGATAACTACCCGATTCTATTAATAAAAAAAAATAAATTTTAATTATCTCTTCTTTTTTTAATTAATAAAACAATATTAATATTATAAATAAATAAAAATTAATATTTAATTATCTCTCCTTTATTTTTCCTTTTTATAATATGATTCTCCAAATCAAAATAAAATATTTTTCAAAATATTTTATCTCAAAATATATGGTAGTTTGCAAATATTCTACAAAATAAGGAAATATTTAGAAAAAATAAAATCTTTCCTATAACCAATCTTTTATATATATATATATATAAAATTCGGATTAAAATATTGATGTGCCCGGGAATGCTAAGATGTCGGTAAGTCGATGTTTTATGAGTACTTGAATAGAGAAACCAACTCTTCGTGTTTGATAAGCCGAATGCGTCACAAACAAGATGGGTTGGGTGTTCCGTTAGGATGATTCACCACACTCCGGAGAGATAAGAAGGGGAGTGATAAGAATCAGGGTTTAACTCGCCACTAACAATCTGAATTCCACAAATTGCAAGAAAAGAGTAAAAAGATAAACAAGCAAAAAAAGCTTAATTCTTTATATCATTCAAATGTGTTTATAACTTGATACATATGGCTTTATATAGAGCCAAAAAACGTCACTCTAATGACAGGATAAGATCTACAACTTAGATTATTTGAATCTAGTTAGATACATTTATAAAAACCTTTTACACTTATCTATATCATTAAGTAGGGACTTTGACCACTAGATACACTTAATATAAGCCTATCCACGTCCATAAGCATGAACTAAGAATGTCAAATGCTTAGATTACACCCCCTTGGCAGATTAGAATCATTGAATGTGCATATTCATGCATCGAATTAAAGCACTCTTTGAGATAGCCAAAATTCGATGTATCGGCAGACTTGCTACTCAAAGCTATCAAATGAGTTAATTCCTTTGTCATAAGCACTTTATTACCAATTTCGAGCTTCTTAGATTTTGACCGAGTAACCGGACCCACATGAGAAATATTGAGCTTAGATTCATAATCGAATGCCACATGATGCACATCAAATATTCAACCTTTACCAAAAATAGATTATTATTTTTTTACCAAATTGGCTTATTTGAGATTTTTAAAAATATGAATTAAATATATAAAATATCAAACAACCTTTTTTCCATTTTTTTTATAAATTTATTCTATAAATCAGTATAATATATAAGTTTTTTTTTTTTTGGTAAAAAGATTATTTAGTTAAATCAATACTACTTTACAATAATTAAACAAAGGAATAAATAGAACATAATAAATTGAAAATTAAAAGATGATATGGATTAAAGGGAGAGATATGGATTAGTAAAACACATACCTGATCCGGATCAAAAGGGACACTGATCCGAATCAAGCTGATTTCAAAATAGCTATTATGCAATTTCATCGAATTTATTATTCCAAAGTTTAATAAACATAAAGTAAAATTACCTGAACTAAATAAACAATTTACAGCAACTTTAGAACTATTTTTTTGTGTCTAAATATAATAAAATTATTTTAACAATAATTCCTGGCAGCGGTGCCAAAAACTTGATCGGTTTAAAACCGTGTTTATAAAAATAAAGCTTTTTTACCTAGAAAGAGCACTAGAACCAATCAAAGTAATAAATTTATAATATTGGTATAAAGTACGAGTCCTCCCAAGAGATTATGTAAAATAACAATATTATATTTAAATGCAAGTTTTTCTATTTTTTAAATAACAATACGGTTCGCGCCTTTGTTTTCTTTTCTAAACTAATATAAACAATAGAATAATTCAATAACAAGTGTTGTCGATCCTTATTTTTTATTATCCTACAACTAATCTTAAACAATGAATAAAAACTCATGAATGAATATGAACAATAAATAAAAGATAAGGGGAAGAAGGATATTACCGAGCAGGCGGAGTTTGTTGAGAATAAACAACCTTAGAACTCAGCAAAAATGGAGGATGCTCATAAGGGTGAGGCATAATAAGGGAAGAAGGAAAGAACAATAATACAATTAGGGAGAGAATTATATTAAAGGAAGGCTTCTGCTCAAAGGCAGAGCCTAAAAAAGGAAGGTTACATTACTTGTATTTATAGTGTCTTGCTCAGAAAATTCTACAACCTAATTCCTAAAATACAGTGATCCGGATAAATCATCGTTGACCAATTGGATTGTGATACATCATTAATTTTATGGCCGAGGAAGGTGGTTGATCTGAATCACAGTCGTTTATCCAGGTCATCTGGCGAAGAACATAATTTTAATTAGATATTTTACTTGTTCCCCAATTCTTGCTATTTTGACTGAATATAAGTTCCATATCTTCTTCTTTTAGGTCCTTTAGCCTTTCCAACTTGTATCTTGAGTCATTTCATCTCAAGTATTCACATAAATGCACCTGAAAAGGGCAATTTTCACTCATAATAGATAAATGATATCAAAATACATAAAAACAGTAAATTGATATAAAAATACCTATTTACGCAATACAAAGTTGGATTTTATATTCAAAATAGGGCCAGAAAATGACATTTTCTAGGTCGAATCAGGTGACGAAGGACTCCTTTCGTGATCAAATTTTCCATTTCTTCTTTGACTAGCTTGACCACGTAACTCCTTAATTGAGTATTTTCGTTCTCAATGAACAAGGCTCTCTTGAGATGGTTATTACTGTTCACCATTCTCCTATCCTTCTCGATCCAAACCTTAAACCGGTTTCCTTTTTCCTTTGGCATTTTTAGTGCCTTCTCCATTTCTTTATTGTTTTTCCTCACACGAGGTCTATGGGTCTTCTTGGGCTTAAGCTTTGTTCCATCTCAATTGTCTCGTCATGTTCATCTATATCCATTATAACCAATTTTGCTTGATGATCGATTTTTCGATTGTGTGGTTGTGACATCATGCTCATCCGCATTGTGAGTGTTTTTTCTCCTCCGTTGATAGTTAGTGTATCCTTGTCGTAGTCCAGATTATCTTTTGCTGTTCGAAGAAATGGTCATCCTAGGATGTCTGTCGATTGATCATTCTTTCCTTTAAGAATCGGCCAGTCCATGACTACGATGTCTAGGGTATATAAGAAGTATCCTACTCTACACACCACATCTTTCATGATGCCTAGACATGTGTCATATTTAGCAAAGTTAGCCATGATTAAGTTTGCTCGATAGGGCTAGATTCTTTTTAGCTTGACCTTCTCATACATTGCCTTAGGCAAGCAGTTGAGACTCTTAATATAATAGCAGTCTTTTGACTTGGTACACATCTATGATGACAATCAACGTTGGTTGTCCCATGTCTTTCTCCTTGATTGTCCAGCTTATACCCATGAATCTCCTTAAATAGTCTAGTTTCTCTTAAGGTATGCCATTGCCTATGTGTGATGGTACATCTTCTATCTTGTTGGGTGCACCTCCAGCTTTCACAAGTTCTCCTCCTTCAATACTCTGGGTCAAGGGGCCAGTTGGAACTCTCTCCAACAATTTATGGATGACTCTTGTTAGGTTCTATGTCAGGTAGCGCTGCTTGTTCAAGAGTATTTTGCATAGAAGGGTACTTCCTCTAAATTGACTCCCTAGTGTCGAGATTCGTTTCTTTTTGATATCGTCTCCTTGAAAAATGACAGTTGAGGGTTCGGTTGAAGGTACCTCAGCCTCTAGCTTGAAAAAGTGTTCAATGGATGCCTTGGGATCGTACACTCTCCACATGGTCATAGATAGATCCTCGTCACCAGACTCAGTGATCAGGTAGCCGATCATGGATTGTTCCTCCCTCTCTTGTTCAGTACCCAAATCCTCTAATTCGTTATCCAACTCCTCATCGTCGATATATAACCATGTATAGGCATGAGGTTTCATCCTTATAACTCGAATGCATGTTGTCAGGTGGAGCATGTCTTTTTGGATTCGCTACAGGCTGTGTCGGCAGCCTGCTTGGTTATTTTTTCTCAATCTGTATCTTAGAGATGGAGTCTATTATGAGCTTAGCCATACGCTTCTCTAGACTCCTTAAGTCTTCCACTGTCACCCAACTATTGTTTGGTTAATCAATTCTTTGAGCTTGATGAAATTGCGGTGGAGATTGATAGTTGTTTTATTCGTCAGCATTGTTGTAATTTTCGTAACGAAGGTTAGGTGTTGATTCTATCCATAATTGTTTTACCCATGTTTGTTAGAGTTGTTTCACTGATTGTTTTGGTTTGAGCGCTGGAATTTTTCTCCCTATACACCTTGTCCATATAGAACTTCCTCCGCTGGGAGGTCTTGTGGCATTTGATGCCAATATTCTGATGGAATAGGTTCCTTAAAGTAGAATAGGCCTTTTGCTTGTGGTTGGTTCTGTGGGTCCCTATTAGATGGACTCAACTCTCACCCTCTGGCTTGTTCTGCTAGCTTATCAAATAAGTCGAAGGAGCGTTGAACAGAGTAGGTATTGAAGGCTCCTCCGGTGTGCGAGTCAATCATCTCTCTCATTAGTGATGTGAATGAAAAGTAGGAAAACTTGAAGAGATGTCGTACTCGTAACCGTGATGGGGACAAACACGTTGAATATCCTTAAATCTCTTGCACGCATTGAAAAAGGTTTCTTGGGACTTCAGCTTGAAGATTTGGATTTGTTTTTGGATTGCCATGGTTCGGCTAGCTCGGAAGAATTTTCACAAAAAATATTGCATCATTTCTTGCCAACCATGGATAGAGTGTGGAGGTAGGCTATTAAACCAATCTTCGGATTTCTCGGCAAGCGAGAAGTTAAATAGCTTAAGGTGAATGATATCGATTGAAACGTCTCGTGCCACTTGCAAATCATAGATGGATTCAAAATCTGCGATGTGATTCTAGGGGTTTTCAGATTCCATACCTCGGGAGGTTGGAATACGTGAGAGCATCTGAGCTTGGACTACAAATCCTTGCTGATTGGCTGGTAAGACAATGCAGACGATCTGGACGAACAAGATTTAGGAAATGTTGGATGGTTCGCTCTTTGTCTTGATGAGGTGGTCATGGATTTCTCTCATTAGATGAATCTTCGTTGTTGACATGATGAGGCAGGATCTTCTCTTCGTGCTCATTGTTGTGATGAGACATGGTGGCGGATGAGTTGGTGTTGTGTTAATCCAACGGAGAATCAGTTATAAGGACTTGAAGTTCAGGGTGTTCCCTAACTAAAGAACCGGTAAAGTATCTAGGAGTATCTATTATGACTTAACAAAAAGTTAAGTCGGGATTTCAGAAATGTAATTGATTAAAGTATCAAATTACACTCCTTTGACCGGTTACAATGACCAGTCAGATAGTCCTGACCGGTAGGGCTGATCGGTCAAGTCCGAGAAGGACTGAAATTTCAGATCGGATTAGTTCTGATCCAAAATGGAGATTTTAACTTAACTTAGAGCATCCACAATAGTGCTATTAAGTCAATTCTTAGATAAAGTTGTTAGCTAATAGACATGTTTTTCTTTCACAATAGTGTTGTTAACTAACTCATTAAAGTTAATGTTGTTAACATTGTTGTTATATTTAACAACAAACTTAACATTGTTAAGTGATGACATGCCAATTTGGTTGACTAACTCCTATATTAAATGCTACAATAAAGCAAAAATAACACATTCTCCCTTTATTATTTATTTACTATAATATTTTTCTTTATCCGAAATCAATTATTTATTTTAAATCAATAGATAATGTTGTAGAAAAAAAATACACTAATTTGACATTTGTATGGTTATTAAGATTAACATATATATGTGGCATTTAACATACACATATGTCAATATTTAATAATAAAAATTTCACACAACTATTGAAGATGCTCTATGAGCTTAAAAATGCAGTAAATAAGCAGGAATGGTATCTAAAATACTGGAAATGACTATATACCAACCGTAGTTCCCCGGCCGCGGTGCCAAAATACTGTCTACACGACGGTAGTGGTAGTATTTCTCGGGTAAGACACCTAAGTTATCATCCGAGTAACTGTGTGGTTGGCTAAATCTTGTCAATTTCCTATGCGTGTACTATTTTAATACGAAAGGAAATAATGGAAGAGTGTTAACGGTTAGATTGTCAATCTAGCGGATCGATTCCTCAAGTTTTTAAACTAATAAAATCAGATTATTGATGATTATTAGATGCTACTTTTCAGTTATATCAACCCAAATTAATGTGCATGTGGCGTTAATTAATACATAAAATAACTAACTTTGGTGCGTTATTAACGTGTTTTAACAAATTTTGCATGCAAGAGATAGCGATGTTAGTGCTGATTATGATGTATACAAAAGTAAGCACGCATAAAATAATAGTAGAGACACTAAAAACAACTTGAAAAGCAAGAACAAATATTGAACTTACAAACGAAGTCGATAATACGGAGAATCCATGCACAAAATCTTTATTTTTATGTTTTTTTCTCTCTTCTCTCTCTCTAGGTTTGATATTTCTGTAAAAGCTGCTTAATATATTTTGTTATTAATATATTTTATATTAATTAAAACCCACCCAAGCCACTACTTGTTTTAACTTAAAAAAAGTTTGAAAAATAGTCACTACTACACGCATTTTATAATTAATTCATATGGATTTAGTAGAATCTTCTCGAACCCTAAGTATGGGAGGCCGATCGTATGTGTTGGCCCAATGAGAGAAACCTAGAGAGGGGGGGGTGAATAGGTTTATGGAAAATTTTAAATCTTTTTTTGCGGAAAACCCCTAATCTAGTTGTTTTGAAAAGATCTACTAAAATTAAACAGATATCGCAACCTACTAAAGAGTTAGAGATCTAGGATCTAATATGCTCACGTTGGTTTCTTGATCTCTTTCGCAAAAGGCGAGATCTAAGCAACTACAACAGATAATTAAACAAAAGACAGAAAGTCATTGCTAGAAAGTAAATACTTGTAAGTAAACTACGAAAAGTAAATGACACAAGTATTTATCCAGGTTCACCTCAAGATGAAACTACGTCCTTTTCTCAAGTCCTAAACCCGGACCTTGAGATTTTTACTACTCTTTATTAGAGGGCAATGTACCCTCATCTGCTCCTTAAGAGAAGAGAAAACCCTTTAAAATCACTCCTCGTTAGGGGAAGAGCTACCCACAAAGTAACCACGCTAAACACGCTAACAACTAAGTGATTGAACCTTATAGAAATGGTATTAATCAAGAGCTTTACAACCACTTAAACTCTCAGTGAATAATGTATGAAAAGGATTCAACAGAGAGTTGGCTTGATCTTTAAAGGATTAAATGACAGAATTTTGTCTTCATAAGATCCGAAATAAGCAAATAAAATGATATGAAGGTTTGGGATCTTTTGCTTATGTTGTGGTCTCTTCAAATGTGTTGGGGATGACGTCTATTTATAGTTTTTGAGATTCTAGCCATTATGCTTTTGAATTTAAAAAATCTCACTTCTCTGTCTTATGAGTTGTGTCGGACCGGTTGAACTCTTTGTATTTCGTCTTATGAGTTGCACTTTTTTAGAACCTTTTCTTTGTCGTCAATCGATTGAAAATGATGAAAGGTTTATAGAAATATCTTCATTTATGTCTGGAGAATGTCTTCAAATGGTCCTTTGTTGTTTTGGAAATGATTTTAACTTGTTTCCAAAGTCTTCAAGATGCAGCTATAACTTTCCATTTGTATAGTGTTTAACCGGTTACATTTCTGTCTGACCGGTTGGGTTCTTCAGATTTAAATTCAGCTTTGAATTTAATTCTATTCAGTCCTTATGGTCTCTTATTCTTCTGATTTGGTGTTCGCCTGATCTTGCAACGTCAAATAATTCCTACTGAGTTCTTCGGTGGTCTTTCCCTTACATTTTTGAGTTCATTCTTCGTATCTAACTTATCTGAAATAAACTTAGTTTAAATGTTCGTACAACTAAGTTTTTATTAAGATAAATTATTTCTTTAAGTTTGTTATTTATCAAAATACTATGTACAATTACATATTGGTCCAAACAATCAATGTAATTACAATTGGTTCAACAGTATGCATTAGTGGTTGTAGATGATTATAGTCATTTCACATGGATTAAATTCTTAACTACTAAAGATGAAATGTTCGTTAATTTTACTACTATTTGTAAATGTCTACTAACACAAGCGGGTTTAATAATCTTAAAAGTTAGTACTGATCATGGTACTGAATTTAAAAACCAACCATTTGAGGAATATTGTAATGGACTTGGTATAGATCATAAATTTTCTGCTTCTAGGACTCCACAACAAAATGGAGTATTAGAAGAAAAAATAGAACCCTAGAAGAATTGACAAGGTCCATACTTTGCGAAAATAATTTGCCAAAGTACTTATGGGCCAAAGCCGTACAAACTACCTGATATATAATTAATCGTGTTATGTTACGCCGTATTTTAAAGAAAACATCTTATGAGCTATATTACAATAGAAAACCTAACATTACTCATTTACGTACATTTGGTTACAAATGTTATATGTTGAATAATGGAAAGGAAAATTTGGAAAAGTTTGATTCAAAATTCGACGAATGTATATTCCTTGGATATTCCCTCTCTAGTAAAGCTTATAGAGTTTTCAATAAGACTACACTTAAGATAGAAGATTCTATGCACGTTAGATTTGTTGAGTCATCTGTTATAGTTCCTAAACCTTTGCATGTTGACGATGACGTTGAAGAAGTTCAAAATAATTCACCTATTTTTGATAGCGATCCTAATGCTACTGTGAATGATAATGAGGTAACTCATGAACTACTTCAACAAGATTTGCAAAACAACACTACCATTCATAATGATTTACGCAAAGAATGGAGATTTGAAAAATTATCATCCTCAAGATCTAATTATTGGTAGTCTCGCTGATAAGATGAGACCACACTCTACTTTCAATACTGTTAACTTTTATGCATTTCTTTCTAAAGTAGAACCTAAGACTAGTGATGAATAATTATTAAACGATGATTGGGCTAGTGCAATGCATAATGAGTTGCACCAATTCGAATGTAATGATGTGTGGACACTAGAATCTAGACCAAAACATCAATATATTATTGGAACAAAGTGGGTATACTGAAATAAAATGGATGACAACAGTATAATTACTCATAAAAAAAAAGATTAGTTGCTAAAGGCTATAATCAAGAGGAAGGAATTGACTTTGATGAAACATTTGCATCTGTTGCACGCCTTTAATCAATACGCATGCTTTCAGTTTATGCATCCAGTAAACGTTTTAAACTTTTTCAAATGGATGTTAAAAGTGCTTTTTTAAATGGAGACATTAGCGAGGAAGTTTATATTGAACAAGCTCATGGTTTTATAAATTCTATTTTTCCAAACCATGTGTATAAACTCAAGAAATCCCTTTATGGCTTAAAGCAAGCACCTCGAGCATGGTATGAAAAGTAAAGTAAATTTCTCACTAAGAAAGGCTTTTTTAAAGAAACATTAGACATCACATTCTTGTCAAAGAAGAGAGGAGAGGATTTATTACTAATACAAATATATGTTGATGACATTATATTTGGTGCTACGTATTAACCATTCGATGTACGAAGAATTTGCTAAGATCATGCAGGCTGAGTTCGAAATGAGCATGATGGGTGAACTAAACTACTTCTCTGGATTGCAAATTAATCAAACGAGTGAAGGAAACTTAATCTATCAAGAGAAATACACAAAGGATCTCATAAAGAAATACAATCTGAGCGACACAAAGATAGCAAAAACACCAATGACTCCTGGAACCTCACTCAATATAGACAAAGAAGGAAAACAGGTCGACGAGAAGAGATATCTAGGTATGATGGGATTTCTACTTTATTTAACAACAAGTAGACCAGATATTATGTTTAGCATCTGTCTCTGTGCTAGATTCCAATCTGTTCCTAAATAATCCCATGTTATTGTTGTCAAAAGGATTCTTCTACCTCTTCGGAACAACCAATCTAGGATCATTCTACCCTTGAAACTCAAACCTGGAACTTGTAGGTTATTCTGATTCCGACTTTGCTGGTAGTACAACTGACCGCAAGAGCACTAGTGGTACATGTCATTTTCTTGGACTCTCACTAATCTCTTGTGGTAGCAAGAAATAATCATATGTTGTTTTATCAACTGCTAAAATAGAATATATAGCCGCTGGAACTTGTTGTACAGAAATATTATGGATGCAACAACAATTGCTAGATTACGGTCTTACGTATAAATATGTTCCAATAATGTGTGATAATACGATTGCAGTTAATAAATCTAAGAACCTCGTTCTTCATTGCCGCACTAAGCACATTGAAATACGACATTACTTCTTAAGGAATCATAACCAAAACGATGATATTGTGTTGGAATATATAAATACTGAAAAGCAATTGGCAGATATATCCACTAAACCTTTAAAAGAAGAACATTTTTTGTTCATTAGAAGGGAATTGGGAATTTATGCAATGTTAATTCAATATTACATGAAAAATAGTCAAAAATTGGACATAAATGTTGAACTTCAAAAGTTGAATTTTGTCCAAATAGAGAAATCCCATCGGTTAGATTTCATTCCAATCGATTAGATTATGCTGGTAGATTATGCTGGAGAAAAATATGGAAATTTATCATAAGAGTCGTGATGTTTCTTTTTATTTTGGAAAATTCTATAATTCCCGTTGTCTTTTTAAATACACAATCAATAAAACTTTTATGTTTTATTCATACATCTCTCTACTTTATGCAATTTATATGAATTTATATCGTTAGGGTGAGCAAGTAATAAAGCTAAATTATAGAAAGTTTTGTTATTCTCAAAAGGGGGAGATTGTTGAACATCTTCGTAATTACGATAGTTTGAGAACTATATCGTAATTAACGAAAGTTTTGATGAATAACAAAAAACATATAATTTAACTTAATGAAAGTTCATTAGTCATACTAACATTTACACTAAGTGTATTTCAGAATAAATATTACGATAAATACATATGAAATGTAAAGGAAAAGACAAAATCAAAATACCAAATTGAATTAAGGAATAATTCAATATACAGACAGATCCAACCGATTGGACTGTAATCCAACCGATTAGGTCGTGTATAAATGGAAAGGTCCATCTACATATTCAAGCCTATGAAAATGATTCAAAAAGTTTTTGAATTATACAAAGGAATGTTGGAGTATATTCCGTGTGATCATAGGAACATTATGAAGAAGATAATTTGCATTTAGGTCACTTATTGCGCGAGACATTCGATATTCAAAATAGCCAACCATTAGACCAAATATACACAATCCAACCGATTATAAATTAATCCAACCGATTGGATTGCTCTGAAATTTTGAATTTCAAAGTACAACGGCCATATTCACTCCAACACTATAAATAGAGACATTCCTCTTCACATTTCAGTACACCACTCTTAAGCAAACAAGCCCAAGATTTATCTTTCATTATTTGCTAATATTTAATCCTTCGAAAGTCAAATATCCATTCGTAAAGCTTTCGATGATTGATCCAAGCTCTCCATATACTTAATATACATATTTTCCAGAGAGTTTGAGTGGTTATAAAGCTCTTGATTGATTTATAACCTTTGTGATTCAAAACGAGTTGTGAGATTTCATATATTGTAAATCATATATTGTAAATCTGCTACTTACGTCTTGCTATGTGATTTGTATTTCGCGTGAGGGTTTTTTTTCCTTTAAGGATTTTTTTTGTAAAGGTTATCCCTGCCGTTAAACGAAAAGAAGTTACAGGGTACGCTCATAAAAAGGACCAGATAAAAACAACACTAGAAATATGAAATAAAGGAAAGATCGAAAGATGCTAAATGGGAATTAATTAACCGGGAAGAGATGAACTAGATTATTCATTCATCTAGAAATCCATTGAGTTGAAGCCTCACCATCTTCACAAAACATGATTATAAAATATACCAAGTCGTTATTATAAAAATAAATTATGGTAAAAGACAACCCATTAGCACATGCACTGTTTGGTTGATGATGAAGACCCTTTACCAGCTCCTTTAATTAACTAATTGGCACTGCCTCCATTTTCCCGGCTAATTTGGACACACTTTCTCCAAATATATGTATATACAAGCATTTTTATATCAAAAATACGTGTTAGTTAATTATCTTAAAATTTGATCATTTCTGTTAAGTAGTAACAAATAAAGAATAGCTATATTTAATTAGACCTCTCGATTATATATATATATTTTTATATGTAGCGAATAGCAAAAGACATTCTTGATTATTCTGCTTTTGCTTTTGTAATAAAATATAAAGTGGGACTAACTTCTTTCATGACTATTAGGGTAACAAGCTGATAGAAAAGACGTCTCCTTTTAAATTTTATATATGTACTAAATATTTATTCATTGGCTCGTTTTAATAGATTAGACTATAATTGACAGGTCTAGTACTCTAAGTTACCAACTCTAGAAAAAGAAACAGAAAACAGAGTCTAAAATATAACGTGAAATGAAAAACTCCGGTATAATTAAAATTTAGATTAAAATATATATGACATGTTTACAGTACTAATATGAATTTATGAATTCAATGAAAATAATGTGAAAAAATATTCAATTTTCTTATTTAGTGAGATATCAACTAATTTTTGAGTAACTACACAAATAATTATTTAAGTATCAAAAATTCTCTTTTATTAACTTGATTTTATAATATTTTAATGCAGTCTTTTCTACTTTTTAAGAAAATTAGTATTGTAAAAGATTCCTTTAAGTTTTAGTAAAGTTTCTTTTTCATAATCTTATTATTAATAGGTATTATTTAAGATTTTAGAGTGTTTCACTTTAGATTTCGTTTCCGTTTTAAAAGAGTATAGTTTTCGTTTGCGAAATGGGTTTTCGAAGAAACGCAATTTCTATCCAAATAGAGTTTACCGATGACTATGTGTTGAATACATTAATGTTGGAGGGAGGGTAGTGTTAATCTCCTTGGATGAATGCAAATTATTTGAGTTGTTGAGATGTGTGGTCTCACAAATAAAGAATTACAGTAAGTTTTAATTTGTGTGACCGTCCTCGTACCACTTAATTAAAAAATATTTTGGTATAGTAAGTAACATACTAACTTTTTTTAAAAAAAATTAGTAAAGTAAGTGTCTTAAAGTTAAGTAACAAAACGATAGTAACAAATTTTGTTGCTGAATTATTGTTAAAATTTAACTATACTAATTCTAGCAACAATTTTCAACAAAGATATGTTGCTACCTCCACGTTTTCTTGAATTACTTAGATGATAAAATCTCAAATTAACAAGCACTTGCAATATTCTAATAAAGTTGCACTTAAAATTGCCCAACATACTTTTAATAAAAAAAATCTTCAAAGGGTCATTTCCACATGACACGTATTTTATACATAATATTTTTTTAAGAATGTGGAAGGGTCTCGGTCTGCACTCATTTCTCCTTCTTCCTAGTGGGAGGGAGATGCGAACTCCTTACTCCTTGAATATCCCAGGCTCTCAATGCTCTAATTTTGTCATGATAGCTTGGTTGACTAAATATTCATATATCTCTGGATAAACTAATAATTTAAGGCCGGATTAGACTATATTTGTTAAGTAAATAAGTTACTCAATTCGAGTTTGATCAAAATCTGGATTCATTCAAGTTCAATATACACATTAATTAGTGCACGAAATTGGGAATCTTTTAAGTTAGTATGCAGTATCCAAATGACTTAAAAGGTTAGTGCTAAAAGAACACCATCTGGAGTGGTGTGTTTTCATTAAAAAACCACAAGCTGTTGTATATTACATACAATTTAAAAATAAATCTCGACGTTGAGATTAAATTGTACAAATCAAAAGCTAACACCATTTGGAAAAGAAAACATCAGAAGAAGTTACTTGCACACACAGATGAAATTTAATAACCACCACTATTAATCATTTCCGAAAACCTTTGTTCTGATTCTTGTCTTTGTAGCAACATCTGATGGTTGAAATTTTTGATAAAGGATTCAACTCGGCAATTCAAGTCATCCAAACTCAACGAGGGATCCCTTCTCAGGCCCGCTATCTGTCGTGCTGAGACTGTCTCATTAAACGTCTCTGATTTTCTTAGCTCCCGCCAAGCCGCCAATGCGTCTTGTCTTGGTATTCTAGGAGAAATAAGTCTAGAAGGAACGTTGATCCTTTCAGACTCGGTTGTATTCAATGAGAGGGGAGGAGAGACTGTTTCTCTTCCCTCCATGATGGCCTTCCATGTGGAATCAATTGTCTCATCTTCATCGGCCTCAGACGCATAGTTGTTGTTTTTTGTGCCAATCAAATGGAGAGGAGGAAGAGTGTCTTCCTTCTCCTTAAGGATGCATGCGCCACCGCCCTTACTTGTGATCAATGAGGGAGACAAAATGATATCATCTCCCTTCGTAATAGTCTTCCGTGTTCCTTCTAATGCATCATCCACAGTGATACTATTTCCGATTAAATGGATTGAAGATACAAGTTTTTCTCTCCTGTTGGTTTGTTCTGCCGCAGTGATACTATTTCCACTCTTTAATGAACTATTTTCATCAAATTTTGGTTTATTCTTTATCTCATTAGAAGGTAAATGAAGAGGAGAAGTACCTCCTCTCTTTTTAACATTTTTTATGGAGTTTCTGCCTTCCGTCCCTTCTCGCCCATCAAAAGAGTTTGTTGCTTTGGTAGAACTTGCAACTGTATTAATTATGTCCGGCCAAGGTTCGTCGAATGGTTCTCTCTCTACATGAGAAGACAAGGATGTTGGTGACTGGTCATGTATGAAATCCTGCCAGTCTTGGTAAAAGTGACGGTCTGAAGAAGTTGTTGTTGTTGCAACAACCGAAAGAGATGGTGATGAGGGTTTGGAGGCATTGTCATCTCGAATACTAGTAGCCCCATCATCATGACCGATTTTAGCCTCTTTGAAGTAGTTAAAAATCCACAAAAGAGAATGGAGAAGCCTAGGGGAGGCATAAATCAAAATAATAACTAGGTTAAGAACAAGATAGATATATGGAGGAGAGAGCCATTTTTTGATAAACCCAAAAGTGTTTGGCCTTAAAACCACTCCTGATTTAAACAATACAGCAGAAACTACTATGCTAATGACTATGACAATCAATGAAAAGACTCTGATCTTCCTGGATTTGACTGCGTTTACCAAAGGCAGGCGATTTTCCTTAGTGTTACTCATATTCAAAAGAGCAAATAAAAAAGATATCTATATATGTTGTTACAATAGTAGAGAACTGTCTAAATTGGAAAAACTGCGTCTTCACTAAAACTGAGCAAGATGGAAATTTGAACGAGGCCTTACAAAAATTTGCCTTTCAATTGAGGTTATAAAAAAGAGAAGAAATGAAAATGAGGATTTGAAGCTTGGAAAATCGCAGAAAGAAAAGAATCTACTTACGTGTACCAAATTTTGGAATTAAAAATGAGTTTACAATACAAAGAAGACATATATATAAGAGGAACAAAGAAACTTGAAAACAAAAGACTAGGTGGAATTCATCTTATGATTAGAGTGAGAATAAAGAGAGGAGGGAGAATATATGTGTCAGAGACTATAGTATGGGTATACATACACATTATTTAACTCAGAAGTTTGTACTATCCGTACAGCATCTTAAATTTTGAAGTTATGGGTTGTCGTGGTGCCTAATGATCTGCAATTAACTTCCCTGACACCAATGCTAAAGCCCCATGTACAAGAATTTGTAAATTTTTGCTTTATTCATCGGTTTGTATTTTTGGTAATTCACAACAAAACATCATATATTAAATGAGGAACATAGTACAATAAATCGCACAACAGACTAGGGGCTTGTTTGGTGGTTTGTCAAAACCATACTTTTGAACCCTTTTAATTATAATAAGTAAAACTTGTTTGGAAGTCCAAAAAATAAGTATAATTTAACAAAAGTAAACTAACTGAAAGAATGCTTTTTTAAAAGTATGATTCTAGTTACTTTTAAACTAAAAAGTAAAGTTTTGTTATTGTTATAACTATATAAGCTCATATTTTTTTACTCTTTTTTATTATTTTCCTCTTATCTATTATTTTGGCCTGGTTATGCCATAATATTTATTTTATTTTTTATATACCTAAAAAATAAAGAGTCTTCTAAATAGTGTGGATCTGAATATAAACCTAAAGTAAAATTCCTTTAAATTCTGCAACAAAACAGCCCACCAATTGATCATGTTTAACTTTCAAATTGTACAATGCTAAAATTAATTTTATTTAGAAAGAAAACCACTTAAATCTCGTTTTAATTATTTTTTTCCTATAAATGCTTTTTGTGTAAATCTTCTTTTGATGATTTTTTTAGAATGTAAAATATGAGTATACTTTTCAACCCTTAAATCTCGTTTGAATTGTTTTTTCCTTTCTTAAAAGATATAATAAATGATTTTTTTTAGAAAGAAAACCACTTAAATCGTCTCATTGGATAATTTTGTGGGTCTACTTTTCAACCCTTAAATCTCGTTTTAATTTTTTTTGTTGAACTCTTCGTAATTAACGATATTTTGAGGACTAATTCGTAATTAACGAAAGTTTTGATTAATAACAAAACACATACAATTTAATTTAATGAAATTTTATTAGTCGTACTAACATTTACATTAATTGTATTTCAGATTAAAAGAGTACGATAAATACATAGGAAATGTAAGTGAAAAGAAATGACCAAATTGAATTAAAGAATAATTCAATATACAGACTAATCCAACCGATTGTACTGAAATCCAACCGATTAGGTCATGTATATATGGAAAGGTCGACAGTGATTTTTGAAGACTCGGATCTAGTCGATTAGAAATTCAAAAATGCTTCTGAAATGTTTGAGGATATTGTCTGTGATCAGAAGAGCATTAAGGTGAAGATTATGCAATATTTGGACAATCAAATCATGAGATATTCGACTTTCAGATCTCCTAACCATTAGACCAAACCTTGACAATCCAACTTATTGGATTGTAACCCAACCGATTAGAATTCTCTGATTTTGAATTTTAAAGAATAACGGCCATATCCACTACAACACTACAAATAGAGGTCTTCCCCTTCATATTTCAGTACATCATTCCAGAACAAAAAAGCCCAAGCTTTGATATTCATTTTTGCTATCATTCAATCCTTCGAAAGCCAAAAATCCATTTGTATAAGCCTTTCGACTATTGATTCAAACTCTCCACATACTTTATATACATATTTTATAGAGAGTTTCAGTGGTTGTAAAAATCTGGATTGATCCATAACATTTTCATTTCAAACAACGAGTCGAGAGATTTTACTTTTTGTAAATCTGCTACTAACAACTTACTAAGAGTTTTGTGTTTGGCGAGAGGGTTGATTTGCCATTTAAGAAAAATATTTTGCAAAAGGTATCTCTGCCCTAAAGGAAGAGAAATTTTAGGGTATACTTCCCTTGAAAGAACATTAATAAATCTTAAGGTCCGTTGTGACTTGAGTACAGGATGTAGTCTCGTTTGAGGAGAACCTGTATAAATCATGGTGTATCATTTACTTTCTTGCACTTTTATTTATTTTTTATATCTCTTAATATTTCTATTTATATATTGTGATTATTGAGTTTATTCATACGTACATATATTGGGACTTGCCATTGTGCAAAAGAGATCTCAAACCAAAGCAAACGGCTAGATCACTTCTTCGTAGATTTGATATTTATGTTGATAGCTGATTTAGATCTAACTGTTATAATTAGTAGAGTTTTCACACAAAATAAACTAGTGTGGGGCTTTCCACAAAAACAAAATCATTTTTTGATAAACCTATTCAAACCCCCCATCCTCCTCCTCCTTAGGTTTCTCCTTTGGGCCAATGGATTGAGCTAAAGATCCAATGGATAACTCTTTTAATTTAGAAAGTAAACCTACTACTAAACTGGCATATTTTGATGGTTGTGGATATATCTATTGGAATGACCGCATGCAAATCTTCTTCAAGACTTATGATTTTAGCGCTTGGAATATTCTTCGTTCCAGATATATGACTCCCACTGTTGATGGATCATCTAGCGAAAAAGATTTAGACAAATACAGAAAACATGAAAATGAGCTTTGTAAGACAAATGACATAGCAATGAATACCATTATATGTGCCCTATGTCAAAGAGAGTACGATAAGATTTTTTCTTTTTCAACTGCTAAGAAGATGGATATGTTAGCTATTTTACACAAAGGTTCGTCCCAAGTGAAAGAGGCCAAGATCAACATGCTTTTGCATGATTATGAAATGTTTCACATGAATGATGGTGAAAGTATTTCTTATATGATGGGTCATTTCACTAAGATAAAAAATTCCTTGAGATCACTTTGAAAAGTTTTCAAGGATAAGAAAATGATCAAGGAAATCTTGAGAAGTTTATCTCAAGATTAGGAATCCAAAGTGATAGCTATCCTTGAAAGTAAAGACTTGGATAAATACACTTTGAACGAACTTAAAGGATCACTCCCAACTCATGAGTTGATGATTTTAAATGGTCGTAAGATTGACGATGATGTTAAAGTTAAGAAAAGTCTAGTTTTTATAGTCAAATCGAAGACGATCTCTTCGATGATGAAGATGTTGCTTTATACGCAAAACATTGGAATAAAACAATTCAACATTGGAAAAAATAAAGGTCGATTTAAATCAAAAAATAAGTTTCAATCCAAAGTCGTCAACAACGACAACTCGAATGACAATTTGAAGAGCGAAAAGGGATCTAATGAGTTCATCTGCTACGAATGTCACAAAGCCGGTCATATGCGCAACGAATTCCCAATCTATAAAAAGAAGCAAAAAGGAAAATTAGTAAAACCCTTTCGAGCTTTTGGCGCATGGGATGATAGCGAATACGAATAAAGCGATGACGATGAGTATGAGACCGCCTTTATGGGAATCGACAATTTAACACAAGACGAAGTAAGTAATTGCTCCTTTAATGTTAAAGAATTCAATTTAATAGATGAGCATAATAAATTACTTGAATCTTTTAAAAGACTTTCATATAAATTCAAAAACTTAAATTTAAAAACTAGAATGCTTAGAAACCAACTAGAATCCCAACCTAAGCCAAACGTAGTTTCAAGATTCATAGTTAGTCCATACGTTGATGATGAGTGTAGACTTTTCTATGAAACTCTATAATGATCCTGAAAATTTCAAGACTATCAAACACGATCTAAAATCTAAATTATAATCTACGCTTAACGAGAATACCGAACTCAGATCTACAAATGAGGAACTTATTTCTCGAAATACTTCTATCAACTTAGATGTTAAGAAAAGTAACGTAGACTTGCACAATTAGATTGTGTCAAGAAAACACATTTGTTAGGTAACCCTATTCTTAATAATATACTCCAATCTCAAAGGCACAATAGCGATAGAAGTACACTAGGATTCAATCCTAATTACAAATACACGGGTAAGACTATTTTTGTCAAACCTAGTAGTGAGTGTCCACCTAAGCCTAAGGTAGTTGTTGAACAAAGGAAAGTACAACAACACATGCCTAGACCAAATGCTTATCACTCACGGTGTGCATGTACTAATTCCCGAACGTACCCAAGGTACACAAGACAAAAACCTATGCCAAAGACTGGAACGCAAAACCAAAGACGTAATGTCATTAATAAAAAACAAATAATTTTAGAACATTGCATCCATGCATGCACTGCAATCGAAATGAGCATTATTCGATTGCATGTCCATATCACTTTAAATTCATTAGAAAGGATCAAAAATGGGTACCTAAGGTATGCCAAACTAACATGGCGGACCCAATTTCAACAAATGGTACCAATGACTTATTTCTATTTTGTAGGTCTGCCTAAGGTCCAAGACTGACGATAGATGATACTTAGACAGTGGATGTTTAAGTCACATGACGGGAGACAAAATCAAATTAAACTCTCTCCAACCTAGCAATGGAAAAGTCACACTTGGAGACAACATCAAGAAGAACGTCATTGGTATAGATAACATTGGCAATTCTCCAAACCTTACTCTTGAAAATTTACTTTACCTAAATGGATTGCAACATACTCTGCTAAGCATTAACTAATTTTTTGATAAGATATTACTTTTCACAAGTCGATGTGATAGGCTATCATGAAGGTTGTGAAATGAATTTTGCAATATTCGAAGTTCACTCCTTTGAAGATAGGTGGTTTAGGTATTAGAGCCTAGGGTTTGGATTAATTCGCCAAACTTGGCCATTATTTTGATAAAGATTGAGAGATTGAATGAATTGGTGCTTTTTTTTTCTTAGTTTAGTGGGTTTATATAGTTGTTAGAAGGGTTCTAGGGTTAAGTAAATGCTAATTTTCTTGATTTACCATGTTCATAATAAAGATATTGGAGCCTTTGGTGAATAAAAAATGGAAAACATTTGAATTTGAATTCTGCCAGTATAAACTAACCGATTGGGTTGAAACCCAACCGATTCGTTTTCTCTGTTCAGAGACATTCAAGTTTGAGGTTCAACAATTTTTTCCAATTTTTGACTAATGTTCATGTAATATTTGAATTTACATAACATACATTCCCAATTCCCTTCTAATGAACAAAAAAAATTCTTCTTTTAAAGGTTTTGTCAATATATCTGCCAATTGCTTTTCGCTATTTATATTATTCCAAAATAATATCACCCTTTTGGTTATGGTCTCTTAAGAAGTTATGTAATATTTCAATATGCTTAGTGCGGGAATGAAGAGTGGGGTTATTCGATATATTAATTTCACTCATGTTATCACACATTATTGGAATATTTTTATACGAAAGATTGTAGTCTAGCAATTGTTATCGCATCCACAATATATGTGTACAACAAGCTCTGGCGGCTAAATATTCCACTTCGACAGTTGACCAGCTACAGATGATTGTTTCTTGCTACCCCAAGAGATTAGTGAATATCAAAGGAAATGACATGTACCATTAGTACTTGTGTGGTCTGTTGTACTACCGACAACGTGCACAGAATCTTCTATCTTAAGTGTAGTATTATTGAAAACTTTCTAAGCTTTACTAGAGAGGGAATATCCAAGTAATATACCTTCATCGCATTTTGCATCAAAATATTTCAAATTTTTCTTACCATTATTCAATACATAACACTTGCAACCAAATGTACGTAAATGAGTAATGTTAGGTTTTCTTTTGTAATATAACTCATAAGATGTTTTCTTTAAAATAGGGCGTAACATAGCATGATTAATAATATAATTAGAAGTTTGTATGGCTTCGGCCCATAAATACTTTGGAAATTTTTTTCCGCAAAGTATGGTCGTTGCCATTTCTTCTAGGGTTCAATTTTTCCTTTCTACTACCTTATTTTTTTGTGGAGTCCTAGGAGAAGAAAATTTATGATCTATACCAAGTCCATTACAATATTTCTCAAATGGCTGATTTTAAAATTCCGTACCATGATCAGTACAAACTTTTAAAAGCATTAGACCCATTTGTCTTTATAGACGTTTAGAAAGAGTAGTAAAAAGATCAAAGGTTTCATCTTTAGTGGCTAAAAACTTAACTCAACCACTAATGTGTATGATTGACCTCCCATACTTAGGGTTCGAGAAAGTCCTACTCAATCCATGTGAAGTAATTCTAATATGCATGTAATAGTAACTTACTTCCTCGCTTTGAAGGAAATCTTAGTTTACTTTCCTAATTGACAAGCATGGCAAAATCCTTCCTTTTTATAAGCGATTTTAGGTAAACTAATCACCAAGTCTCTCTTAGAGAGTTTTGAGATTTGTTCAAAATTAACATGTGCAAGTCTTTTATGTCATAACCAACAACTATCATTAGTGGACAATAGACATTTCACATATTTGTTAACATCCTCATTTAGGTCGACTTGATAAACATTGTTTTCTCGATGATTAATGAGTATATTCCTATTAGAAGCAATATTTTCTATAAGGGAGTGTGACTCTTTAAATGTGACTCTATAATTCTATAGACGCATCTTATAGAAGCTGAAAGCTCCACTAAAAAAAATGTAAGTGTAGGTAAGAATTCAGTTATAACTGAAAAGAAAAAACTCAAGCTTGGTTCAAATCTAATCCATGATTTAAATCTATAAAGTACACTAGAAAAGTTTGCTATTACTACAACAGGGTTGGGCAACTTGAATCAAACTGCTTTAAGAGAATTAATGAAGAATACTAGACTAAATTTTACCATAAGAAAATTAACTGCTCTAATCGTAGTTAGGTCTGGAGTGTTAAGAAAATTAGTGATATTTCCTACTATATGTCAAACTGTCACTATAATGTCTGTGAAAGCTACTTGTCCTAATTCTTGGTACTTTGATAGTGGGTGTTCAAAACACATGACTGGAAATCTAGATTATTTTAAAAATGTTGAAGAACTAAAGAACAGTATTGTTACTTTTGGAAGTGGCGATACATGTATTACTATTGGGAAATGAACTCTATGAGTGACAGGTATGCCCAGCATAAAGAATGTGCTTTTGGTTAAAAGTTTGAAAGAAAATCTTATTAGCATTAGTCAACTTTGTGATAATGATATGGTAGTTGATTTCTCCAAAGAAAGATGCATAGTTACTGACTCAAACAATAAAGTTGTTATGTCTGAAGTTAGATCTGCTAATAACTGTTATATCTTTGAAAAATCTAATTCTGAAAAACTCAGTTGTAACCAAAGAAAAATCAGTTTGGCTAAAATTTGGCATCAAAAGATTGAACATGTTAACTATAAAACTCTGAGTAAAATTGTTAAATCTGGTATTGTTCATGGCATTCCTGATATAAATGTTAACAGTCCTGGTACATGTAGTGACTGTGTAAAAGACAAACAAATTAAAATGTTTCATAAAACCCTAAGTCAGATATACACAAACCATGTATTGGAACTTTTACACATTGATCTTATGGGTCACATGCAGACTGAAAGTTATGGTGGAAAAAAATATATCCTGATTGTTGTGGATGATTTTTCCAGATACTCATGGGTAATTTTTTTGAGAGAAAAATATGATGCTTACAATGCTTTTAAAAACCTGTGTATCAAATTTCAAAATGAAAAAAACCACACAATTGGAAGAATAGTGAGAATCAATAGTGATCATGGAAAAGAATTTGAAAATTATAAATTTGCTGCTTTCTGTTATGCGGTTGGTATCTCTCATGAGTTTTCTGCACCTAAAACTCCTCAGCAAAATGGTGTTGTTGAAAGAAAGAATAAGACTATTCAAGAAATGACTAAACATATGCTAAATTATAAAAAAAACTTGCTAAAAGAATGTGGGTAGAAGCAGTAACTACAACTTGTCACATTATTAACATAGTTTTTGTTACAAAAGGTACCACTAAAACTGCATATGAGCTCTGAAAAGAAGAAAATCCAACTTAAAATATTTTCATGTCTTTGGTTGTGTTTGTTATGATTTGAAAGACAGGGAAAACCTAGTTAAGTTTGACTCAAAGAGTGATGAAGAAAACTTTCTTGGATATGCTATAGATAATAGAGCATACAGAGTGTATAACTTGAGAACTTAAACTATTATAAAATCTTACAATGTGGTCTTTGATGATGCTAAAACTATAAATGAGTGTATATGTGAAGATGAAACTACTACAGCTGTAAAGATTAAGCAAAAAGAAGAAGAAAAAGAAGTCTCAGTTGTAACTGAGAATTTGGCAGATGAGTTAGCTGATGGAGAAGAAGACACTGCAGAAGACCAAGGTGATTAACCTGCTAGAACGGAAACTTCTCCAGAAACTGAAAGTGATGCAGAGGATGAAGGCACTCCACAACAAGGTAATGCATCAGAAAGAAAAGTCAGGTATGTGAGAACTCAGAAAAACCACCTGTTGGATATTGTTATTGGAAATGTGAATGAAGGAATGCAAACTAGAAAAAGAGTATGTAATCGTCTTATTTTTGTTTGCTATGTCTCCCAAATAGAACCTAAAAATGTTAATGAAGCTTTAAAGCATCCTGAGTGGATTGAAGCTATGTAGGAAGATATGTTACAATTTGAGAGAAATGATGTATGGACCCTTGTGCCTAAGCTTGCAAACAAAAGTGTCATAGGAACTAAGTGGGTCTTCAGAAATAAAAGTGATGAAAATGGTGTTATCACTAGAAACAAAACTAGGCTAGTTGCTCAGGACTACACTCAAATTGAAGGAATTGATTTTGATGAAAATTTTTCTCATGTTGCTAGGATTGAATCTATAAGAATGCTTTTATCTCTTCCATGTCTGTATGATTTTAATCTGTTTTAGTTGGATGTAAAGAGTGCTTTTCTGAATGGTGATACCATTGAAGAAGTTTATGTTAAACAGGCTAAAGGTTTTGAGTACTCAGTTAAAATTGAGCATGTGTTTCATCTCAAAAAGGCTCTACATGGTCTTAAGAAAGCTCTTAGATCTTGGTATGATAAGTTAACAAAATTTCTGCTTTAGAAAGATTTCTCTAGAGGTGCTGTTGATAAAACTCTATTTATTAATAAAACTCTTAATGCTATTATGATTGCTCAAATTTATGTGGATGATATAGTATTTGGTTCTACTTGCCTGAAATTGGTTCATCTATTTATTGCTGATATGAAAAGTGAGTTTGAAATGAGTGGAGGAAGTGAGCTTAGTTTCTTTTTAGGACTTCATGTTAAACAAACCAATAAGCGTATCTTTCTGTCTCAAACTAAATATGCTAATAATCTAGTGAAAAAGTTTAATTTATCTGATGCTAAGTGTAAGAGAACTCCGATGAGTACTACCCCTAAATTGACTAAGAGTGATTCAAGTAAGCAAGTTAGTCCTAGCCTCTATAGATCTATGATAGGAAGTCTTCTATATCGTACTGCCAGCAGACCTGATATTTGTCTTAGTGTTGGTATTTGTGCTAGATTTCTAGATAATCCTCTAAAAAATCATCTAGCTGCAGTTAAAAAGGCTATTAGGTATGTTAAAGGAACCTCCAATCTAGAAATTTGGTATACTGAGGACACTAATAATCACCTACCTGGTTACACTGATGTTGATTGGGCAAGGAGTGTTGATGATAGAAAAAGCACCTCAGGGGGATGTTTCTATTTTGGAAATAACTTGGTTTCTTAGGTTAGCAAAAAACAAAACAGTATTTTTCTATTTACAGTAAAAGTAGAATATATAGCTGCAGTGAGTGCTTGTACTCGGTTGCTGTGGATGAGACAAATATTAAAAGATTATGATATGAAAGATAATTTATTTACTCTTTTTTGTGATAACAAAAGTGCTATTGATCTTGAAAAAAATCCTGTTAATCATTATAGAACTAACACACATTGATTTGAGACATCACTTTATAAGAGAAATAGTTAAAAACCAAAGTTTGACTTTTAAGAATGTTATTACTGAAAAACAACTTGCAGATATATTTACTAAGCCTTTGGATGTAAAAAGGTTTGAAACCCTAAGAAGTGACTAGGGGATCTGTTTCTTTGAATCTGCATAACCCATTACATATTAATTTACTATATTTCTGAAAGTTATAAAGGTTTGTGTAAAATTATGTGAGTTGTATTGAAAAATCTCTGAAATTTAGTGACTATTTTGTGTAATATAGACGGGTGTTTGACACAAAGATGCTATTTGTTGAATTAGTACTAATACTGAACTAAGATATCTCACTGCTTATACAGAGATATTTTTTTATCGTTTTGGTTGACCATTTTAAAACTTAATACACAGTCAGATGGCAGCAGAATAATTTAAAGCTCAGTTAAAACTGGGACTGATACTATGATCTGACTGAATATTAAAAAAATGACATAGATTTACAATCCAGTTTTTTGAAAGCATCTTGCTTCATAAAGTGTCAAATCACTGACTAAGTGAACAAAACTAATCGAGGTTTCTTGGAAGAGAATTATCTTTGCATTATAAGCTCCTCTATACAGTATCAAATCTCAGTTATAACTGAACGGTGCATGTAGTCTGTTACTATGCCAAGTTCTGTATTATGTAAAAAATTTCTCTGTGCTAAAGGTTTTTTTTCTAAAAAATATTATTTGGTATACCTGGCTTTAATCAGTCAAATCTGCTTGCAAATTGTTTTTTGGTCAAAAACTCAAATTATGGTAATTTCATAATTTAAATGGAATTTATTTGATAATGATCAATGTGTTTTAAAATAAAAGAAAATTATGTCCTATTTTGTTGCAAATGATTACTTGCATTTTTTTTGGTATCTCTATCTTTTCAAAATAAACATCCATATCTTTTGTAAATCTCTCATTATACACAACAATTGCTTGCTCTCTCTCTATATATTTCATCCTTTCATCTGTTTTTTGTTGCGATTGTAGCCCTAGCAGTTGTGATAATGTCTCACCCAAATTTGCCTACTTTATCTGGCAACTCAGATATACCTCTTGCTCAAGCCTTCTTACATACAAGCAGCACATCACAAGCACGTTCAGTTGCAACCAAAAATCCAATTTCTGCTCTTCTACTATGACTGAACAAATTGATGGAGACTCTCCTATAATAATTGGTGAGAAACCTGCTATAAGGACTATGATGGGTAAGTTATCCTCTGTTTCTACGCGTACTAGGCTTTGGGCTGAACCTAATGTTGAATCTATCAATCTGAGTAAAAGGAAAACTAGGTCTGATACTAATCCTGTAGCTTTTGAATCCAAATCTAAGAGAGTTAAGGCTGTGGCTAAAAAGTATGTTACAAAGGGTAGGGCAACTAGATTTTCTATTGCTGATGATGAATTTTAGTGTTGATAGGCTAGAAAAATTTATGAACTCTGATTGTGTTGCTTAATATGATGGTTTAAAATCTTAGAGTATTTTTGCTGAAGGGAAAGTTGAATTTGTAAAAGTTTTAGGCATGTAAGATCATATCCTTAATTTAATTGAAGCAGCTGGGTTAAGTGTTACTTTGAATTATCCTAGGGAATACTACAGTGAACTTGTGATATAATTTTTGGCTAATCTGTCTGAGGACGTTTTTACACCATCCTCTCCTAGCTTTGGTAGGGCATACATTAGAGGTTTTACTTTGGATTTTAGTTCATCTCGAATGAATATGTTCTTGGATGTTCATGACTCAGTTATAACTGAGGATATTGATGATTGTATATTGGATGTTGTTACTTCTTCTCTAACTGGTATTGTGAAAGTTTGGGATAATGTTGGAGTCAAAGCTGCTGATCTGACTCTTACTTATGCAATCTTGCATAAAATATGTTTGTGAAATTGGGTACCAACAAAGCAGCAATATGTGCACAATAAGGAAATATGCCTATTTCTCTATAGGATAGGTCAAGGTGTAGGATTAAACTTTGGGGTCCATGTCTTTCAGGTTATACGAAAACATGCTCCGCTAGGAAACAAATCCAAAATATTACCCTATCCTTCCCTTATCTGCAGTATTCTGTTTGATCAAATCTCAAAAGCCACCAATATCCAATCTAGTGAAAAACTTGATCATCTTAAACATCTTATAAAGCTTTCCTCTAAGCTCCACTCTGAGGGTCATATCAATGATATATCTATCAACCTATCCTCTAGTCCCTTTGATTTAGTAAAGGATCTCATCTATCAGAGGCAAAATGACATAAGAATCGAAAGGACAGCTCTAGGAAAACAAAGGGTGATACTGGTAAAAGAAGAAGCAAGTCTGAGAAGCAAGCTAACTGGTAGTGGTGATTCCAGCATGCCAAAATCCCCAAGTGCCTCTCCTAAAACTCCTAAATCACCTAGATCCCCCCATACAAACTCCTAGTCCCTCTAAGAAAACATTTAAAACAGTAGTTGGTTCTTCAAAAGCCAAGAAGGGTAAATCCAAGAAAAGCAAGAAAGCCACTGCATCTATGCGAAAAGATCCTTCTCTTCAGAGATTAGAAGATAAAATTGATGCTTATACTGCTGAAGGTTATGAAGAAGCTGAATCTAAGTCCAGGGGAAAAGAAAAAGTTGATCTTCCTATGTCTGCTACTGAGCCTATGATTGAGAAAGTAAATGAGTCCATAATTGGTGAGGTGTCTATGCAGAATGATTCAGCTGTAACTGAGAAAATTCCTCTAGGTTTATCTATGGAAAAAAATATTGCTATAGAGGCTGAGTTACAGGCTATGGGCAAAGAAGATGCTGAGTTGGAAGCTGTTAATAATGCTGAACAGGATGCTGAGTTGGAAGCTGTGAACACTGCTGAACAGGAAGCAGAGTTAGTTGTTGAGGCTGCTAGTACTGCGGTATCTTTGGGAACTGAAACTGGGGATGTCTCTTTGCTTGCAGATGCTATAATTGATGATGCTGATGAAGAGTTCATATCAGCTGATGAGGATGAATGATTTTTTTTCTCTTTGTCACTGACTCTGACAAAAAGGGGGAGAATATGTTTCTTTAGCTTTCTATGTTCTATGTTTTCAGACAACCTTTACTATTTCTGAAATTTTTTTTTTGGGCTATAATATTCAGGTATTGATATATGTTTTATACTTTCCCATTATATCTTTATTCTCTCTAATGAAACTATAGGTCCAAAACAGTGAGAGTTCAGTTGTTACTGAAAATTTTTGTTCTAAAACTCAGGGGGAGCGTTTCTGTTTGAAAGTAAGGGTGAACTAAAAACAAACTAAGTGTTTTTACCAAAACAGTGACAAAACAGGAGATTGTTAGGACCTATTTTATATCACCTAATAATTTCTTTGGTTGTCACTATTTTGATAAACAACACTTAGTCATTTACTCAATCATATATTCATCTTGTTACTAATGGTTTTTTATTAATTACACTTTCAGTTGTAACTGACTTTTACAACTGAAAGATATTGACAGACGGTTCAAGATTTCTGTGGACTTACAGCCTGTTGATCAAGAATATTATGATGAGAAAATATTCGAGTATTTGCAATCTCATAAGATATTATATGAAGAATTGCGCAACAAAGATTCATCTACCTTAGTCAGCATTTGAAGAAAAGATTGAGAGATCAATCGCCATGAATAAACTTGGAAAGTTTATTCTTAAGTATATTGTGTTACTATTTTTGTAAAGCACGATATATAAGTTCATAATAGGCCGTAGAGTTTGATTATGTATTCAGAACAAAAGAGTATATTTTTCTAGAGAATACAGAGCTATTTACTAAAAGAGATAAACTGCCGCAGGAGGCTATACTGAATAGTTGAGAGATGTAATAGCAATAGGTGTATAGGGTTAAATAGTTAGAGAGCTACTGATTTGTAAGACTTAAATATGCTTTGTAAGCTTTCTCAATATTCGAATCTGAGCAAGAGCTCCGGACAGGATAATAGATCAAACTCCGTTATCAAACGTGTTGTGTTCATCACTTATTCAGTATGTTTGATTGTGTGTTTGTTAATACTAATTATTGATCCAGTTTCAGTTAAAACTGAGAACTGAAATCTACAAATTTTAGTTGTAACTGAAACACGTGTAACTGCATCTTAGATTATTAAGGTATTTAGTTATTTCAATGGGTAATTCAATTTATAAATTCATTATATTTATTTGTATTTAAAATCATGTTTGCTAACTAAATTTTTAGCAAGTGAGTCATACCATTTAATATTTCAAAATATAAATAATATTTATAAATACTAGCAAAATCTAAAGGTTCAATTATGAAGGCTAAATAGATACTTAATATATGTAGGTGACGTTTAAGCGATAATTTTTGTCAATGCATGAACTTAAATTTAAAAAGACTTAACATGACCATTCGAGATGCCCACATGTCTTCTAAACATAAAATGTCATGAAATGTATATGTGACCTACAGTTCTGTAACTGTTTCTTTAACACTTTTCCAATTCTTGTCACAATTAGTGGTGGATTTTTTACCGTATTGTACCAACCAACTACCATTACCGCTCTTACCATTAGCATTTTGTACAAGTACCATTAATGACACCGGTATGGTAGTGGTACTTATTTTTACAGTTCCATGGCATTGTACTATTACCACATATCCCAATTAATAAACATTAAATATATATTTTATATTAAGAAATAAAAATTTAAGTCAATTTAATTTATCTTTTCAAACTTATATACTTATTAGATATGTGTATGTATGAATTAATTAACAATTTGAGGCTTTTCTTTAAAAAATATAATAAAATAATCGTCATTTTAGCATTAAAAAATCCGTGTTTAAGCTTTTCCATTGAAAAAAAACTTATAGATTAAAATGAAAGGGTTTTTGGTTAATTTGGTTGAAACACTTGGGAGTATTTAGTTTTGTACTTTAGTTTTTTTAATTGTTCATTAATATTTTAGGTTACATGTAATTACATGTGACGAAACATTTGTTTATCTCGAATTATTTTTAATGTTAATAATTTTGTACCGTACCGTACCATTACCATACCGACTTACAGTATTGTAATAGATATATATATATATACCGAATGTAAGGTACGGTAATAGTAATGGAATTTTCTTCTACCACTAAATACGGTACGATAATGGTAATAATGACAAAAAAATCCCACAACATTGTAGCAACTCTACCTCTAGTCACAATCACAATGACCCAACCATGGGTCACAACTTTCTTATTTAAGCTCAAATGGTCGCATCATTGTTAATATCAACCATTTAGTCATGGACACAAAATGGGTCCTCATGTTATTAAGTGTAATGGGGCACAATGACATCAACTAATTATAGAGAATAATTAGTAACTGCATATTTGTTTACATTTTCCTCTCTCTTCTCTCTTTTCCTTTTATCAACAAATCAAGAATCATGAAGCATCTGTTGACATGTATCTTTTAAATATTTTGACTTTATTAAATGAAGTATCTTGGGATTTTTGTTAACTTTAACCCAGTCTATTCTTGTACGTAATGTATGAGTGATCTTAACTAAACACATTCTCGACTTGCTTCATGAATTGCAAGGATTTCTGAATGATTCGGGTAAGTTGCGGTTAATATCTGTTTTACAGAATGCCAAAATATTACAGTACCACCGTATGTAAAAACATATCTGGTTTATGATTTAGCATTGTGTGGATCAGACAGGTAGCCAGCATCTGCATATTCAACTAATTCCTCATTTTCATCATTCGGGTAAAATAAATCTAAATCTCCCTCGTAAATATCGCAATATATGTTTAACACAATTCCAATGCCTTCTAGTTGGTGCTGAACTATATCTTGCAAGTAAATTGATAGAGAATGAAATGTCTGGTATAGTGCAATTTGCAAGGTACATAAAGCGTAGTAAATCCTCTTCTTCGTCTTTTGGACAAAAAAGATCTTTCTTGATATCGAGTGAACGAACATCCATGGGGGAACTTAGCGGGTGTACTTTGTCTATATAAAACTGGCAAAGTACCATTTTAGTGTTGTTAGACTGATGAACAAATATACCCTTAGATGTATGCTTGATTTGTAAACCAAGACAATACTTTGTTTTCCCAAGATATTTTATCTCAAATTCCACTTTCAGGTAATTAGCAGCCTTTGAGATCTCTTCAGAAGTCTCAGTTATATTTATATCATCAACATACACAACGATAATAGCAAACCCATAATTTGCTTTCTTGATAAAAATGCATGGACATATCGGATTATTAACATAACACTCATTTAGGAGGTAATCGCATAGCCGATTGTAGCACATGCATCCTGACTACTTTAAGCCGTATAACGATCTATGGAGTTTAAACGTGTAAATTCCTATCTTGGGATTTAGGCAATTTAAAACCTTTAAGGATTTTCATATAGATGTCACTGTCTAATGACTCATATAAATATGCATTGACTACGTCCATTAGACGCATTTCCAGTCGTTCAACGACTATCAAACCGATCAAGAATAGAAAACTACTCCCATCCATTACTAAAGAGTATGTTTCCTCGTAATCTATCCCACATCTTTGGGAGAAATCTTGATCAACAAGTCATGTTTTATATCTAACGACTTCGTTGTGCTCATTGCGTTTTTGTACAAATACCCATTTGTACTCTACGGGCTTGATATATTCTAGTGTCAGGACTCATGGTCCAAATACTTCCTGTTTTGCTAAAGATTTTAATTCGGCTTCAATAGCACTTTTTCATATTTTCCAATCACGTCTACGTCGACATTATTCGACAGAAATTGGTTCAGAATCCTCATTACCAATAATTTTAAGAGCCATAACATAAGAAAATTTTGCGTCGACGAACATATTACCACGATCCCATCTCTCCCCATAAAATATTGAGATCTCATTATTGTTTTCAGGTACCTGTTTCTCTTCAGGAGATATAACCTCTTCACGTGGAATTTGTCCTGGGGTTGGGACAAAGTTACTTGTGGAGCCTCTTTAGGGGCATTTTTATTCGGTTCTTTACTCCCTTCCGGGGTTCTTTGTAATTTCTCTTCAGAAGAATTACTTGGGAAAGTTTCCTCTGCTGGAGGATTACTTGATCTCAGTTCCCTCGTTTTTGGGGCAATTTATCTTTTGCACCCACGGGTCTTCCATGCTTCTGGCATGGTTTATGTAACATCCCGGATTTTTATAAATGGTTTTTATTTGCGATTAAATTTATCCAAAACATTTTATACTAATTTTTAGCCAAAAACCGAAACTCTTACGAAAAACTTTATTTTTAAAACCCGTTACTAATTTTATAAATAAAAAGGACCCAATAGATTTGTTTATAAAGATTTGTTATTTTTGAGTAGTAAAATAATAGTTTTGATCATGAGTTAACTTTTAGAATTTTGGGGACCAAATAGTTTGCTTCCCTAAACTCTCTCAAAACAATTTCACGTAAACCATTTCAGCCCACTTTCAAAACAGAAAACCAAAAACAAAGAGAGAAAAGAGAGATTCCAAAGCTTAGGAGGAAGAAGAAGAAACCACTTTAGCGGATTTTTACCGGAAGCATCTCTTCTACGAACTAAGGTAACGGGGGTTATCCATTGCGACTGGACGGGGTTGTATGCTAGGGTTAGATATTGTGTTCTTTTAAAATTTGGGGGTTTTTCTTTTATCTCAATTATATTCTATTAAATTGTTAATTGGGTTTTATGTGTTGCTCTTTTGGTTAACTTATTTGAATTTGAGAATTGGGAATTTAGACATATGAATTTCGAATTAATGAGAATATAGATGGGTTTTGTGTGTAGTTATGTGTTATTATAGTTGTTGATGAAATTGGGTAAATTTATGTTGAATAAAGATGAGTTGTAGTTTATGCATACAAGGTGTTTGTTAAAATGCCTGAATGAGATTTTACGTTTTGGACTTGTTTGTCTAGTTGTGATTCTAGTACCTATGCTTATGTGTTTTGTTGAATTGCGTTAAAGTGACATTTGGGAATGCTAGTATTTTGAGAATGTGATTTTATTGGGAATTGTGATAATTGAATAGTATAATATTATTAGCCGAGGCCTTGAGTTTTATTTATATGTTGGCAATGGTCTATGTCTCTCTCGATACCGGGGGCATAAGACGAGCCAAGGGGTATAGGGAATGATTCGTCTTACGGACTGGGGCGAGTGGCGTGAGAGGTCCATGTTTAAATATTATATATTGCCAATGGTCTATGTCTCTCCCTATACCGGGAACATAAGACAAGCCGAGGGGTATAGGGAATGACTCGTCTTATGGACTGGGGCGAGTGGCGTGAGAGGTTCAAGTGCGCACTTTAAATATTTATTTGTTGGCAATGGTCTATGCCTCTCGCTATACCGGGGGCATAAGACGAGCCGAGTGGTATAGCTAATGACCTACCTTACAGACTGGGGTAGGTGGCGTGAGAGGTCCATGTGTATTATTTTTATATGTTGGCAATGGTCTATGTCTCTCCCTATACCGGGGGCATAAGACAAGCCAAGAGGTATAAGGAATGACCTACCTTACGGACTGGGATAGGTGGCGTGAGAGGTCCATGTGTGTTATTTTTATATGTTGGCAATGGTCTATGTCTCTCCCTATACCGGGGGCATAAGACAAGCCGTGGGGTATAGGGAATGACCTAACTTATGGACTAGGGTAGGTGGCATGAGAGGTCCATGTTTGTTATAGATGTGTGTTGGAGTTGCTTAATTTATTTCGTTGTATGATGTTATTACATTTCTTTTTATACGTTGTTATTGTAGTTGTTGTTTGTGAGTTCTTGCATTTGTTGGATGGAGTGACGGTATCATGTGTGGTGCCGCCCCGTCTACGTATGTGCATGAGACTCACCGTTACAGTTTTGTCTTTCAGGTACAACTTAGGTTAAGACATTTGGATAGGAGCATTAGCGATGTATCGCATGGGTTCGGGGCTTCTGTCACTCGTTTTCTTTTTTACTTAGACTATTTTTTAGGTTGTAACCTATGGACAAATTACATTATTTGGTATCTTTTTATATATATCAATTAAAACCATTTTGTCTTGTAGCCGCGTTTGGCAAACATTTCCATTTATTCGTATAATTGTTCCTTTAGCTCGCGAGTTGTTTTCCTTTTAAAGTTAAATTTTGTACCAACAGGTTCTTTTTTCTTTTATTCAAAAGGTCACACATTGATGTTCGTGTTTTTCGGATTTCGGGACGTGAAAGTTTAGGTTCATTCATTATTGGTTCCCTTACAGGAACATCAGTATGTGTCATAGTGATAGATGCAGATACATGTGAATTTAATACTTTATGTTTATCAGTAAATGTATCGGGTAAATTATTACAATGCTTTGCAAGTGAATGATTTTCTTAACTTCTAATTCACTTTGTCTGGTACGAGGCTCCAGATGAGACAATGATGGTACATTCCATTCAACTTTATGTTCTGCTATGTGTTTAGAGTTTACTCCCACTAATGGTGGGAAAAGAGTCATCAAACTGACAATTTGCAAAACAAGCCTTAAACAAATCACCGGTTAGCGGTTCAAGATATCTAATAATAGATGATGAATCAAACACAACATAGATTCCTAGGTGTTGTGAACCCATTATAGTACGTTATGGTGGTGATATTGGAATGTACACTGCACACCCAAAAATACGTAAATGAGATATATTTGGATGGTTACCAGAAACTAGCTATAGTGGGGAATAAACATGATGGGTAGATGGACGAATACGAATTAAGGATGCAACGTGTAAAACAGCATGTCCCCACGCTGACTCTGCTAAGTGAGACATCATGAGTAATGGTCTAGATATCAATTGTATGCGTTTAATGAAAGATTCTGCTAGGGAATTTTGTGTATGGGTATGTGGAACATGATGTTAAACATCTATCCTTACAGACATGCAATAGTCGTTAAATGCTTGAGAAGTAAATTCACCAGCATTGTCAAGACGTATTGACTTAATTGGATAATCGGGGAATTGAGCTCTAAAACAAATTATTTGAGCTAAAAGCCTAGAAAATGCAATGTTTCTCATTGATAGTAAGCACACATGAGACTATTTAGATGATGCATCTACTAAGACCATAAAATAACGAAATGGACCACATGATGGATGAATTGGTCCATAAATATCTTCCTAAATACGTTACAAAAAACTTGGTGACTCAACACCGATTTTTAGAGGAGATGGTTTCGTAATCAATTTACCCTTTGAACAAGAAACACATGCATACTCACTAAGTGATGGAATCTTCAGGTTCCTGAATGAATGACCGTTTGAACCTTCTACTATTCGGTTCATCATAGTTGAATCCGGATGACCGATATGATCATGCCAAAGGATAATAGCTCGAGAATCAGAATGAACCTTTTGAACCTTGGCGCACTTCTAGTGTTGTTCCCTAATGCACTTCAAGTGTTGCACTTTAGTGATGAACTTCAGGTGTTGCGCTTTAGTGCATTTCTGGTGCGATGGTTCGGTTCACTTCGGGTGCACTATAGAGTATGATTCAATACACCTTATTATTGTATAATATAACCCTGAAGAATAACTACTTAGTCTTTCAAGTACAAGCTTCTGACTTTCAACCAAGCTTGTTATATCGAGATAATATTTATCTCCCTCATTTCCAGTTTCAATATGATATCCATTACTACGAATATCTTAGAAACTCAATAAATTTTTATTTTCCTTGGGAGAGTATAATGCATACTCAATGCGGATCTTTGTACCCTTGGGTAGTATTACATATGCTCTTCCGAAGCCCTTTATTATGTCTGTTGGTCCGCTAATCGTATTAATTTTGGCAATAAGAGGTTCTATGAACTCAAAATATGCTATGAGTTGTTACACTGTCCACTAAACATAAGTCCAGATCATGCGTACTACTTGATTGGAAATTCATGATTTGTACAAACAAAATACATATATTATTATTATTCTTATATTTTATTCAAACAAACATACGATTAGCTGAAAACACACGACCAATTGAAGAACACACGGATAGGTGAAACAACTAGCTAGCTTATTTTAAAAATAACGAAAAAACACTTTTATAAGAAACTGATTGGTTTAGTCTTTCATGGGGCCATCAAAGAAATCACCGATATCTAGATGAGTATTAGTAAGTGATTATTCTGTTATGCCCAAGTTTTCAAAAGCAGCAAAATTTGTTTCCTTACCATTCATTTGTTTTTTGATAGAGTTTTGATATAACTCAAACAAATGCTTTGGAGTATGACATGCACGATACTAATGTCCATCCTTTCCGCATCTGTAGCAATTAATAGAACCACCTCGTTTTGGTGCCATATGAAATTTCTCATCAACCTTCATTTTCACAGGATGGCCTTTGGTCCACTTCTGGTGGTTACCAACATGAAACTTTCTAGCATATTTGTTGCAATTAAAACGCTTATTTTTGCTAGCTCAACCTCTATTATTCTTTCATTAAAACCCTTTACATCGATAGCATTTAATTCAGGAAATGGTGTGGAACCAGTTGGCCCAGACTGATGGTTTTTCAAGAAAAAGACAAACAATCAACTTGAAGTACCTCTTAAACCTCCGCTCTCGATATTGCTGCTTCATGAGCATAGTCAATGCGTCAAATATGGAGAAGGTTTTCTCAAGCATATCATATTTAGTGATATTTTCTCCACACAGTTTCAATTTAGAGGTAATTTTAAACATAGCCGAGTTGAATTCATTGACTGTTTTAAAATCTTGCAACCTCAGGTGCATCCAGTAATATCGAGCTTTTGAAAGAAACACGAGCCTGTGATGCTCGTATCGCTCGTTCAAATTCTTCCACAACTCAAGAGGGTTATTTATCGTGAGATATTCAGCTTTTATACCCTCGTTGAGGTGGTGGCGAAGAAATATCATGTCCCTTGCCTTGTCCTGCTGGGATGGGTCTGATCCTTCAATTATGGTGTTCTCAAGATCCATAGAAGCCAAATGAATTTTGGCATCTAGAACCCATGATAAGTAATTACTTCCAGATACGTTAAGGGCGACGAATTGGAACATTTGAATATTCGCCATATCTAAACAATGAGATGTAAAACATAATAAACTAACTAACAAAATTTATTCCGTTTTTGAAATTAAAAATGCTACTCAGGGTTTGGCTACTTCAGGTAGTCTTATATATTATTCACAAATAAAATATCATGGAGAATACTTCTGGCAGTTGGAATTCTTCAGGAATTGCCAATATAATGTATTGTTCACTACTTTATGTAGTTATAATCTTTCAAGATTACTAAACGTTAACTACTTCTACTAGTTATAATTCTTCAAGAATTTCCAATACTCTATAATTGTTAACTACTTCAGGTAGTTATAATTCTTCTGGAATTATCTTTAAACCTTTTTGGGAACTGTAAATTTCATAACTCTTTGAGAGTAATTTAATATTAATTTTTCGGGAATTAATTAAGCATCAATCTGTGGGATTGATCAATATTTATATTTCATCTTAAATTTATCAATCTTCAGGATTATTTACATTAATTCTTCAGAAATTAATCAAGTATCATTCTTCAGGAATGATTACTATTAATTCTTCAGGAATTAACCAAATATCATTGTTCAGGAATGATTACTATTAATTTTCTAGGAATTAACGAAATATCATTCTTAAGGAATGATTAGTAGCTACTATTTAAGGATAAATATGTTAATCTTTAGGATTGATATTACGGAATTTGAAAAGTATAATTAAATTATAGAAATTGTAGTATACACTTTGACAAAATATTAGTGTAAAAGTTTATACTGATCCAACATAACTAAACAAAAACATAAATAGAGACTCGTGCTGATAACAGGTTATAAAATGGCACTAAATCGCTTAATAATATATTAAGTATTGAAAATATAAATATAAAATGAACGCATGTTATTTAAGTGAAAAAAATCATCAAAAGAACATACACACAAAATCAACAAAAGAAGATACACACAAAATTATTAACATATGTGATTTAAGTGGTTTTATTTTTTTTTTTAAAAATCATTTATTTTATCTTTTAAGAACGGAAAAAATTATTGGCCCAAGACAGAAACCTAGAGAGAATGGTGGGGGGGGAGGGGGGGGGGAGGGGGGGAGGAGAATGGATTTATCAAAAAACAAGTCTTTTTACCGAAAGACCCACACTAGTTTATTTGGTGAAAACTCTACTAATATATATATAACAATTAGATATAAACCAGCTATCGACATAAATATCAAATCTACTAAGAAGTGATCTAGACGTTTGCTTCGTTTTAAGATCTGTTTTGCACAACGCCAAGTCCCAATATATATACTTATGAATAAACTCAACAAGCACAATATATAAATAGAAATATGCAGAGATATAACAATAAATAAAAGTGCAAGAAAGTAAATGACACATAAGGATTTATACAGGTTCGCCTTAAACGAGACTACGTCTTGTTCTCAAGTCACAACGGACCTTGAGATTTATTAATCTTCTTTCAAGGGCAACGTATCGTACAACTTCTCTTTATTTAGGGCAGAGATACCATTTAAAAAATCTTTTCCTTAATGGGCAAAGCAACCCTCTCGCCAAACACAAAGCCCTTAGCAAGGCGTAAGTAGCAAATTTATAAAAAGGAAAATCAATCGATTCGTTCATTAAAACACAAATGTTATGGATCAATCAAGAGCTTTACAACCACTAAAACTGTGTAAAATATGTATATAAAGTATGTGGAGAGGTTAGATCAATCGTCAAATGCTTATATGCATGGATTTTTTGCTTTCGAATGATTGAATGATGGCAAAAATGAATATCAAAGCTTGGGCTTGTTTGATCTTGAGTTGTGTACTGAAATGTGAAGGGTAAGACTTCAAAATTTCAGATAATTCTAATCAGTTGGATTGTCAAGATTTGATCTAACGGCTAGGTGATTTGAAAGTTGAATATCTCGCATTTTGATGGTCCAAATATTACATCAAAACTTGAGTTGTGTAAAATATTATGAATTGGTCCTTAAACTATTGCTAATTACAAAGAGTTTCAACAATATCCCCTTTTTTAGAATAACAAACATTTCTATAATTTATCTTAATTAATTGCTCCCTAATGATATACATTTATATAAATTTAATTGCGTAAATTAAATTACATAACATAGAGACATGTATGAATAAAAAGATAATAACTTTATTGATTTCATACTCAAATTGAAAGACAACGGGAATTATAGAATTTCCCAATTAAAATAACATTAAATCAACCAAAAAAAATAAAAAATAAACTTTAAGATTTTTATGCCTTCTCTGCTGAAACCATTGTACCTCAATCCATTTCCATCCTTTACTGATCTTTGAGATGACAGAATCTCATCCAGTATTTTTGAGGCTGAGGCTAAGATATTTAGCATCTTTATCTTCTTTTCTGCCTCACTTATTTCTACCTGTTTTTCTGTAGCTCAACTTTCAACTCACAATTTTCTAGAGTTAGTAAAGCAAGTTTATTCTCAAGTTCTTGACATTTTTTAGTGTGCAGAGTGTATTTTTCAAATAAGTTTAAATACTTTTTATCGACATCTGCCCTAGTAACTCTTTTATCATCATTATCATCATCATTGTCTGATTTAACTAGATCACTTTCAAAAAATATATTAGAGTCAGATAAATCATTAGTTTTAGCAAAACTGCATACATTACTAATTTCTGCATTCCAGTCACCATCACTTCCACTTTCATCAGAAGATGACATCTCAGCCATTGCTGCTCTGGTTTTTCTTAATGTGTTAGCACATTCTTCCTGAAAATGACCACGACCACCACAAGCTCTGCATTTTATCCCTTTAGGCATTTGACTGTTTAGAGAATCTTTACCTTTAAAGTTTTTATTAAAACTGTTTTTAGATGTCCATTTATTTTCAGACTTCTTAGATTCATAATTGTTACCTTGATATCCACTCTGATCCTTAAATGATTTTTTTAAAAGAATTTGTATAATTTTTTCGCAAAGTATGCACACTTTTCATCATCACTTTTACTTTCAGTTATAACTGATTTTTCCTTCTTTGTTTGTAGTGCAATCCCTCTCAAATGTGTCTTTTTAAAATACTTAAACTTATAGGTGTTGAGACTCCCTATTAACTCTTCCAGTTTCATAGTCTCAAGTTCACTACACTCTTCAATAGCAGTAACTTTCATGTCAAATCTAGGGGAAGACATCTCATGGTTTTCTTAACAAGTTTTTTTTCGTAAATCTTTTTACCTAGTTCTTTAACATTACCAGCAAGGGAACATATTTTAATATTAAATTATTCTACAGTTTCTTTTTCTTCCATTTTTAAGTCTTCAAAGTCAATAGCTAATTATTACAGTCTACATGATTTAACTTTAGTTGTTCCTTCAAAAGTGACTTCTAAAGTTTTTCAACATTATTTACTGTTAACACATTGAGAGATTAAAGAAAGAAAATTTACAGTTTCCCCATTGTAGAGAGCATACACAGCTTTTGAGTCACATAGAGCTTGTTTCTTGTGTTTAACATTCCAAGCTGTTTTGACCATATTTGATACCTTCCCTTCAGCATTAGTTAAAGTTGGTGGGGTCCATCCATCTTCCACCATGCTCCAGACATCCTCATCCATCTACTGGATGTATGCTTTCATCTTAACCTTTCACAGTCCATAGTTTGCATCTCCTCTAAACAGTGGTAGTTTTCCACCAGAATTTCCTTTTTTCATAAGATCTCTAGTTCTTAGAGTATCGGATCCACACCAATTATATCTGATGTGAAGCTCTGATACCAATTGAAATAATTAATTGCCTTAATACTCTAAGATGCAGTGGCGCGTGTTTCAGTTACAACGGAACTTTATAGATTTTAGTTCTTAGTTGTAACTGAAACTGTATCAAGAATAAGTATTGACAAATACATAATCAAACATACTAAATAAGAGATGAACATGTCATGTTTGATAACGGAGTTCGATCTAGTCTACTCTCCGGAACTCTTGCTCAGATTTGAATATTGAGAAAGCTTACAAAGCGTATTTGAGTCTTACAAATCAGTACGTCTCTAAGTGTTTAAGACTATACAGCTATTGAATCCTCTCGGCTATTCAGTATAATCTCCTGTGACAGTCTATCTCGGTTAGCAAATAGCTCTGTATTCTCTAGAAAAATAAACTCTTTTGTTCTGAATACATAATCAAACCCTACGACCTATTATGCACTTATATATTGTGTTTTACAAAAGATGCTAACACAATATAATTAAGTATAAACTTTCCAATTTTATTAATGGTGATTGATCTCTTAACCTTTTTTCTTCAAATGTTGACCAAGGTAGATGAATATTTGCTATGCAATTCTTCATATAATATCTTCTGAGATTGCATATACTCGAATATCTTCTCACCATAATATGCTTGATCAACAAGCTGCAAGTCTACAGAAATCTTGACCTGTCTGTCAATATCTTTCAGTTGTAAAAGTCAGTTACAACTGAAAGTGTAACTAATAAAAGAAACATTAGTAACAAGATGAATATATGACTGAGTAAATGACTAAGTGTTGTTTATCAAAATAGTGACAAGTAAAGAAATTATTAGGTGATATAAAATAGGTTCTAACACTCATTACCCACATAAACTTGATAACTTCTTGCTAATTCTAACAACAATTTTGACATATAACACTAAAGAGTGATGACATACCTTTAAAGTGACTTTAAATTTGAATGTGAGTTAAAAAGTGGCGACTGGATATTCGTAAATTTAGTAAGAAGAAGGTATAAACTTTCTTTTCCTTTTCCTTAAGGAGTGGTTCAAAAAGTGACTATTTATACTATCTTTTAACCTTTTTATAAGAATAAATTGTTCGAACTATTAAATCTTTGGAAATAACTAATTTTACATATGAAACATGTCACTTCTAGTTTTTTACTATGCTCAAACGGTTGTATATTATTTAGTCCCACCTTCTATGACTTTATAGAAGACGGGACTAAAAAGATGTCCAATGATAGTATAGAGAGTCTTTCTTGTAGTGTATTGTCCCATCAATAAATTGGTTTAGAGTTTCACTTTAATGAACTTACTAGTGTCACGCTATAAAAAAAAATACCCAAATACCGACGGGATTAGTGACGGTATTTTTTGTAACGAGCTTATTAACGATGGTTTTTGTGACGATTTTGTGACAGTTTAGTCAATTTGCGACAGATTTTTGACAGCTTTTTAAATTACTGACAGACTTGTGACAGTTTTTGACTCTCACTAAATCAAACATTATTTTATAGTGTCAAATTCGTCTTTGATATTTATCTTTCACTTATTTTGTTTTTCTATTTTTGTGGTAAATGATAGTCTATCTAGAAAGGAAATGCTAGCAAAAGAGAAGGCGCACTGGAGCCTCACGCTGATATGATTTTGTCATGTTGCTTTGAAATAAAATCTTCTTGAGCATTTTGAGCACCCCCACCATGTGATTTCAACTAATCCTTCTTTCCAAATTCGGCTTAACTTTGTATTAGTAAATTCGATCCTAGGCCAACCTACAACTTATCATCACAAATTTTACTTCACACGTGGCACATATACGGCAATATTTTAGACAAATCTTCGACAGCGACACTATTATATAAATTCATAATATCTGTGCTTTTAACTTTTTTATTTATAGAGAGTTTTTATTGAGCACTACATATAAAAAAATTCAGATATCAACCGTTTTTTTTTTTAAAACTGTTGGTAACTAAGTCTTTAAATTTTAGCAATAAAATTAGTTGTTATTCTGTTGTTAAAATTTAGGGACATTTAATTTACTAACAGTTTTTCTTATAATAGATAAACTTTTTGGTGTAGTAGAGGTTGTGTGGTTACGGAAGACACGACGGGAGTTGTAAAATGATTATGAGGATTGGTATTTATATTTAGCCTTAGTCTAGGTGCGTCAATCACATTTGACATTCCATAGGTTATTTCATAATTTATGAAAATGCATTTCAGCCTGTCTAGTGTCTACTACTTGAGCAGAGGTTGAAATAAAAGAAATGTGTTGTACCCTATGCCTATTAATCTATCTTTTTCGTTTCTTGTCACTTCCGTATACATTTAAAACTTAAAAAAAATATGTTCTGTACGTTGTCAATCTACAAATGTTTGAAATTTTAAATGAATAGATACATCACCATTATAACATGATGTGGATACTGACCATGTGTTCTCATAATTTTCTACTTCAATAATACTATTAAATAGACAATTATTTTTTCTTCTTGAAACTCAGGATTACATCCTAACAAAATATAATTTTCCCCACAATAATATAGACATTTATAATAACCGATGTGGTTAGTTCACCAAAAGAAGTAGTCCCAGCTGTATTTGCCATAACAGTCACTAAGGTGGCCGGTTGGTTCTTTTACGATTTTGCATGTAAACCGATACTGATGGAGAACAAGCTAGTATTTTTTTTTTAATCGGCAGCTCATTATTATAATAAATAATATACGCAATTAGTATAAGAGTCATTGTTCTTATAACCGGCTCCAATGGTTAAGTAAAATCAAGTACATAGCACACAATACTCCGTATAACTAAAAGTTTATCTAAATAATTCCAAAACATACAAGATAAGCGTGATCCAACAAGCCGTAAATAGAAAAGATAATATGAATTAATGAAAAATGAAATATTGTCGTGCAAGTCAATCTAAATATGAAATACACAAGCAGCAGGTTAACTGATGGTCGCAGAAAAAAGAACAAAACGATCAAATAAGTGTACATGAAAGGCCTAATATGTTCTAATTAGCACACTCAAGAAAACACCATCGGGGTGCCAACACACTAATAAACCTCGATTAAAGAATAAGCCAATTGAGAACATCATGATATATTTACAATAATGGTAACTAGATTGCTAGACTGTCTCTCATCTCATAAATAAGCAGTTGATAAGGTTACTACAAGAAAAATACCCCTACGGCCAGAAGCGGATACAGGGGGTGCAAGGGCTGACGACGGCCACCCCATAAATTTTTAAAAGAAAATTAAGTAGAAAAATTCTGAAATTTAATATTTTATACTAATAGTCTCTCCAATACATAAATTGTAACTTATTTTATTTGGTAAACAAAAAATATTTGTGTCCCCAATATACTTAGTTCGAAACTTGTGCTTATTTTTTAATCTCCATTTAATAATTATTTCTTTACTTTTGACTTTTCCATTAATTGCACTCAAATTGCATCTTTTAAGTATTACAACACAGTTATATATATAAAAAAAAAAGTAAATTATAATAAATTTGTATTCGTAGTCAGTTTTTCGGTGTCGTTTATAATTTTTAAATTAATAGACAAGTTAATTGAGTTGTTAACGTCCGGTATTCTTTGATTTTTTGTATCAATATTGTACTAACGAATATTTTTTTATTCATCAGTCACCCTAATAATTTAATCCTTGCTCCGCCAAGCATAACATACGGCAACAAATATATGCCACGTTATATTGACCTGATACATCTTCAGGCCACTCGTATCAGTTCACTTATATCACTAATTTACCCTAAATATGATAAAATTGTTCTAAAATTATATACGCATTAGTTTTCTTATCCATTATTTTAAATATACATGAACTCAAATATCACTCAAATATAAGTGATCAAAATGTTCTCTTATAATTAAAATAATAATTTCTCTCTCTTACTTTTCTCTTATTCTCTCTCATTTATTTGTATTTTTCACATATAAATTAATAAAATAACAAAAAAATGAGTTGTATAGTTGTGACAGATAAATTTATATAAAAGATGATAATTTATATAAAACAAAATATTTTCTTATAAGACGTAAAAATGTATTTTTTACTTTAAATACGAGTAAAATTGTAAGTTATTTAATGTGTTTGTTCTAGTAAATTAATTTGGATTGAAAAAAATTTATGGAAATATATTAAAATCTAGTAATATTTAGTTATGATAATAAATTTGATAGGGAAGCTGAAAAATGTATAAAGTTAAACTGTTATTCTAAAAATATAAAAATGATGCTAATTAACTTAAATACAAGAAAATTTGTAATAAAATTGGAATATTGGACTCATTCTCTCAATAATTGTATTCATGGCCCCACTTTTCGAGCCCTGTTAAAACGGAAGCCTCCCCAGAGAAGAAGTTTCAGTAATTAAAATGTTAATATAAACATATACTAAGAATTTAGATCATCATTAATAATTTATAATATACAATATGCCAGGCAGGATTATAAATAACAGACCAATCTAATTTAATTAATATATATGATCGTAATTTAAATTCTTGGAAATAATTTATAATAAATTAACAAGAAATATAAAATATATTGTACTCCAAACTAAATTTAATAATTAAGTGCTCAATAAATTTCATAAGAATTCTATCATATCATTGGAACGGGTGTATTTAGTTAACATTCAAATGACGAAGTATCTACTGGAAATATCTATGGTATATAAAGATTACGCTAACACAAAAGAGTCTGAAAGTAGTGATTTAATGGCTGATACCTTAATTAACAGCAAGGCGGTGGAAATGCGAATTAAACCCTAATTGTTGTTGATGGCAGCTAAAGAAGAGAGAGATGTGTTAATATTTATGTGTCATTTGTGTTTATTATCGTGAATTGTTTGAACCGTAGGATTAGTTTGTGTTGTTTTAATCTCAGTCGTTCGATATAAACGACTGCGTATTTAGTTAATGATCCAGATGAGGTCACACCACATATGATCAACGGTCTGGATTACAGCAGTTACTTAATTGCAGTAACCACCCACAACCCCATTTTTAGTTTATTTCCAAAGTAGTATAAATACTCTCTGATGTAACAGTTAGGCATATCTATGAAAAATTATGCTATTTACGTTAACTGTTCTTTTTGTTAAAAAATACGATCTGAACCTTAACACTGAATCATGTATCCCATATTCTATTTAGCCTAATTTCGTGCCCTTTTATCTTTTTTATTCAAAATATATGTTCAAAAAAGCTGAAAATTTTTCTCCAAATATTATGAATTTTGTATATAATATATTATAAAAGTAAGAATCAAATCGTAAAAATTTAAAATTTGGATAAAAACAAACAAAGTGGAATGAAATATGACATAGAGCAGCGGACAGAGGAAACCTATAAACAAGTAGTTCCACTCAATATCAGTATTAGGGACCGCTCTACCCTTGAGCTTATTCATTTGGATAGAGAAATACGACCTCTAGCTCAAATTTACCCTTCTACCTTGTGTTTTGTGTTGGTTTCCGTGTACGAAATAACAATTAACAATAAATAAAGGACTAAACAAGAATTAATCAAAACCAGTGTAATCTTTATTAATTTCCAAATGGAATACAATAAACTGATTACAACATGTAGGTACTGAAAAGTAATTAAAAGAAACTGCCGGACTGGAAAGTATAAACTTAACAGCCGGACTGTTCTGTTTTAAATTTAAAGTACAGGACTGAATTGAAACTATTCTAATTACAGAATTAAATTACAGAATAGTAATTACAGCAAAAAACAGAACTTTAAAGTAATTACAGAATAGTACAAACTGGACAGAATTGAAAAACTGGACAGAATTGAAAACTGGACAGAATTGAAAAACTGGACAGAATTGAAAAATGGACAGAATTGAAAAAACTGGACAGAATTGAAAACTGGACAGAATTGAAAAACTGGACAGAATTAAAAAACTGGACAGAATTGAAAAATAAAAAACTGGACAGAATTGAAATAATAAAAAACTGGACAGAATTAAAAATAAACAAGACGAGGCTACTGTTAACAGTATGCCCTTAACCGATATTTGCCCAGTCACCTTAAGGTTTCTGGTTGCGTTGGCGCTTCGATCCCAAGGTACAACGTCTCTCGGAAGACTCGCCGGAAACTGGCGACGAGTCTAAGTCGAGCTTTTAGTGGTTGGTTCTCTCTGGTTTCTAAATGCTATGAATAAAAAATATATGCAGCTTTTAGAGAGAAGATAGACTGATTTTAATGTATGAAATGTGAAGGGATGGCTGCCTCTTTATAGAAAATTCTGAAACCGCAGAATTGAATGTGGTCATTTAATTCTGGGAGTTACATCCCCAGAATCCGCCTCCATTACTGCTGGAGTTTCAAACTTTCTGGAACTCTAGAGACTGCTCTTGCAAATATGCAAAAGTCCCTTTTCAGATTTAGTATAAGACCCGAGACCCGAGACCCGAGACCCGAGACCCGAGACCCGAGACCCGAGACCCGAGACCCGAGACCCGAGACCCGAGACCCGAGACCCGAGACCCGAGACCCGAGACCCGAGACCCGAGACAAATCCCGCGTCCCGCGTCCCGCGTCCCGCGTCCCGCGTCCCGCGTCCCGCATCCCGCGACCCGCGACCCGCGACCCGCGTCCCGCGTCCCGCATCCCGCGACCCGCGACCCGCGTCCCGAGACCCGAGCGAGCGCGCGCGTGTGGTACACACTAACCCACTCATGGGTATGCGGACTTTATTAGTTTACCAACTACATGGGATGAGTTTGTATATATAGAGTGAAAATCAACCTTGATTTTCCAATGTGGGATAACCCTCATGATTTATTCCCACCCTCTACTCCATTTTCCAGATTTCGGTTTTTCCCTCTTTCGAGTACCAACATTCGAGTCCAATTATCATTCACACCATTCCTCCGAATTGGTCATGCGATATACCGTTGCGAAGCTCGTCGCACGAGCTACTCAAACGCATAGAGTATGGCCTCAGAAAAACTGAGAAGCCATATTAAAAATTGACTCAAAGGTGGTCCCTGGCCACTTAAAACAAATATGTTTAAACTACATATTTTCCAACTTTTTCCAACATTCTGAACACTCAACAGACAAATCCTATGAAACTTATGTAGAAGACAAAAGTGACCAAGATGCGGTAATTAATAGTATATATAGCTGGTAACAGTTATATGACAAATTCAAATTGATATTAATGATGGGGAATTAATAGTGGATCTTTTTTCTTCTAACCGGCAAACAGAGGTGGATGAGATAGAAGAAAATAAGAGGTAAATTTTGAAGTGGAAAGGATGTAAGCTAAATAGAGAAGAAAATAAAATCAAAACACATAAATACAATCAAAGCAGCAAGATCAAAACGGTTAACAATTATTATGATTCTTATGAATATGATTATGGTAGCTATTAGAATGTGTGTCAGCTTATAAGCTTATCTAAATTAAGAGCAATTAAGAGTTTGGTGAGACTAGACTTATGAGATCTGCTTCATCTTATCGGAAAAGAGTTAATTAACTTGAACATGACTGGATTTGACGAAGATTGCTTCCGAGAACAGGTCTTCCATTTTTCCTCTCTAGATCTATTTAGATGCTCTGTTTGGCGGTGATACACAAAAGACGAAGAGAAGAGATCGTAAAAAGTTAAAAAGGATTTTATTTTTACGATCCCTGTATTTTTCTATTTTTTTATACCTACTGCTAGTTCTTAGAACTGAGCTAATAATCCCATGATAGATACTTCTTGTTGTAATAAGGTGGACGACCAATAAAACTTTAAAATTAAAAAAAAAAATGTTAACCATCCCATTTTTAATTAAAAAAAAAAAGTAGGGGACAGAAAATACTAACTCAACACATAATCAATTTCGGTTGGCAATGATTTCAATCTGATTTTAGGCTTATGGCCCAAATTCGCTTAAAGTTATAAAACCGAAGAGATGATGAAATATAAATATAAACCTAACCCAGTCAAAGTACGAAATTATTTAATTTCTCTTTCGAAAGGGGCTTAACAATGTTTTGAATAGTAATTCTGGTAAGGTACCAGTTAAAGAAAATACGATATTTGCAAAAGTGATTATTGCTTTGAGATTAGGATAGGATCTCGAGGCTTAAAAGAAGACAATAAGAGGTCACGTCTAATATTAGGTGCAACGGGAGAAATTTTGTATTATTTTGTATAAATTATTAGAACCCACAACTAGTCACTATTATTATGTACATAACACTCATTTTTCCCACTAGAGAATTAACGGTCCTAGTGGCAGGGACCTTTTTTGGACGGCTCCACTACATATTGTTTTCCAAAATTATTTATTAAGGAATTGTCACATCTTTAAGTGATACTATTACATAGAATATGCTCACTCTTGCCCTACAAAACAACTTATAGAATCACAAAGAGGAGACACACTTTGAGACAATTCTCAACCATTGATCTAAGGATTTATTCTTTCATTACAAAACCAAACTCAATATATATTAAATGTATAACACAATAGGCAAAACTTCCCTCCATACAACATAATGGTCGTAAAAGTAATACTTCAAACTTTCAAGATTCTACTCCATTTGTACATGCAAAAAAAAAATTCGATCATATAAGAAGATTCAACCTCAATTTATTTAGATTAATGATATTTAATTTATTCAACTTTTTTTCAATTCCCATTTAGTGTAGTGAGTATTTTCTCAATTCATGTTATTAACTAAATGTATTATTTTGATTTAATGCAATTTCGTGAAAAAAAAAAAAGAACATATAGCAGGGGTAATTTTGTCTTTTCGACATTAATTTGCCACATCTAAAAGCCAAAAACCAGTAACTTTTTGCTAATTTTGTCTTTTCGGCATTTGCCACGTCTATATATATGGTTGTATGTAATATGTATGTATAGATATGTCTGTATATATATGTGTATTAGTAATCACGGCACACGCGTTGCGTATGCGATACGTAGTGATATAAATATGATCACGATAAATAAAATTGATATTTTTTTAAAAAATTAATATCGAATGAATAATATTCTAGATTAACAATCACATGTAATAGTAATATAACTTTTTACTTAAAAAAATAAATACACATATATTTACGTTATTTATTTATTTGAATTAAATGATGACATTTAAAAGTAATTATAATATTAGAGTGAAGGTAATTTTGGAAAAAAATGATTTAATTGGGCTGAGTCATTTGACTTGTATTGGATTATTATAATAGTATAGATATATATGTATCTACGTAATATGTAAGTATATATGTATCTACGTAATATGAAAGTATGTATATATTTGTATATACATAGTATATACGTAATATATATGTATGCATAGTCTGTATGTATGTATATACGTGTATATTTAATATGTACAGAAGATAGATTTTCAAATTTGAGAAGAATGGTACTATAATATTTTCCTTTTGTTAGTTAAGGGTAAAAAAGTCTTTTGACAGAATTTACTGTTTTTTTCCACGAAATTGCATTAAATCGAAATAATACATTAGTTAATAACATGAATAGAGAAAATAAAGAGTTCAGTACAATAAATGAGAATTGGAGGAAAGTTGAATAAATTAAACCATATTAATCTCCAATTTATTTTATCTAAGAGAAAGATTCTTCTTTTAAGCGAAATTCCTAGCATTGTAAACTAGATGAAACAATATTTTTTTCATCATCTTAGATAGGCTAGAGTATTCAAAATGTATTTCTTGTAAGTTGAGAAATATACTGGCGAATAGTTACTAGAAAAGTATTGCCGACAAAATAAATTTTCGAATTTAATAGTTTTGGGTTTTAGAATCATATTGCTTTTAAGTAATTTTTTCTTTTTCTTTTCTGCTTTTTAAGAATCCTTACTATGTAGTTTATTTTTTATAAATCCTTACTGTATAAAATGTGACATTTGTTCATGTTCATAATATCGGACATAATAAAAGGGTTGCAGAACCATTGTTTTTTTCTTCTATTTTTGGGGAGATTCTGAGAGTGATTCTCAATTACTCTAGCGATTGATGCGAGGTTAATATCAAGTATTACGTATCAGTAATTGTTTAACAATTCGTATAATAATGAATGTTTTGAGAAATAAAAAATGGAAGTTAAGTAAACTTAAGTTAGTTCGTCGTATTAATATTTATAATAAAGTGTTTCAGATTAATAATTATGAAAGATGAAATGGAAATAAACGAGAAAGAATGAGGCAAGTATCGACTATAGAAAATCCAAGAAATTGTAGGGCACATTATAACCGCTGAGGCGAATTTACCGGTTTACAGTTCCAACCGGTTTAAAGGAATATAACCCGTTGGGTGATATTCTCATACATTAATAATTGACTTCTAAGCATTTTCAACATTCAAATTGACAGATTATTCGTTTTATAAGATGTCAACTCGAATAGCCTACAACAATCAAAGCAACCGGTTAAACCAAATATAATTAATTACTTTGAAGGGATTTTTTTAAATCTGAACTTCAAATGACTAACTCACCTCCACCATTATAAATAACAGTGTTTTAAAAAAACCATGCAATGCTGCGCAATGTAGCGTGTGACTAGACCACTATAATAATTGGGTTAAAAACGACACAATAGATGAGTTTGAGAGCTAATTAGCATGTATTATATGCATTTTGTGTTAATTATGTGTTTTTCCATATTATTGACGTTTATTAGTGTTTTTTAGGTAAATGCAATGATTTTACGACAAAACAAAGGAACATGTAACTCAAGCTCAATCGGGAAAGTCAAAACACGTCAAAGAATCTCAACGCAAGCCCAACACGAAGTCTGGTCCGGTCCAAGACAAGCCCAACAAGAGTTCAAGCCCAAAATTCGTAGAAAGGCCATTCTAGAAGCTGAGCCTGACCGGTCAGAGAAAGTTAAATTTTAAAATTAGATTAGATACAGTTTGTTTCGGGATAGGTATACCCGAACTGATCAGTTGTAAACTCTTTACAAAAAATAGCTTATACAGAATTTCGAGTTTGGAGAGCTAGAGAGAGAGAAAATACACTGTACGTTTGTGCACTGGCATCAACACGCCAGTGAAGCTTTGGGTTGACAAACCGTTAGCTGCCTCTTTGTGGCCAAAGTTTATTCCACACGCCCCAAAAGTATCTAAAAAGACATGTATTACTCGGATTCGATCTCGGGATTCTTCCCGTTTATTTACTATAACTACCGTCGTGCTCCTCTGATGCCCTCTTTTGTGGAAAAAACACAGTTGAGGAGGAGTCAGCGTCATTTAGCGATTGGCAAAATAAAAAAGGCTATGCAATTTCAATATAGCTAATGGTGGTAAAACAAAAACAAAACGTGCTTCCAGGGTCAAAAGCGTAAAAAGCACGAGGTTTTCTTATTCTTTTTATAAAATAAAGTTTGTTGGATAAAGTATTAATAAACAAATAGAAATCAAGCCCAAGCATAAATTATTGTAAGTATGTAATATTTTACTAGATTATTTGCAATATTGTAATATTGGATTTATATTTGTAAAATTATAACGGATGACGCATTTTGTTATTTTTTACTTTTAAGTGTCTTAACATAATTAGCATGATATTGTTATATTTTTATGCAATTATTACTACGCCGCAATCTTAGCGCTTTTAGCATATCTCTTAGAAAAATGTTATGTTAACGATAATATTTTTAAAAACATTGATTAATAGAGGCCCCTACTGCATTTCTAAAAAACACATCATAAATAAAATATCCCTTGATCGTCATTTTTCAACCTTTGCTCAATTCAATCATTTAGAAGCCAAAATTTCATATGTGAAGCATTCGATCTTTGATCAAACTCTCATGTGCTCAAGTATAAATTTATATTTTAGAGAGTTAGTGTGTGTGTAAGCTCTATATTGTCTTATGTTATTTGTGGTTCTATTATAAATGAGAGAAACAAAAACATAACAAATCGATTTGTAATCGCTTTTCTAAGACTTTGTGTTTAGCGTGAGTTTATAAGGGTAATTCTGACCCAAATAAAGAGTATTGATGTGGCTAGCTCTTTTCTTAAGAAAGAGTCATTATAAATTTTACGCTTCCCTTTAAGAATATTTAATGAAAAGTTAAAGTTTATTTCGTACTTAGAGATTGGACGTAGTCTGTCGAGTGGAACTAGGCTAAACTGGTGTATCTTCTAAATCGCCACCCTTTATATTCTTGCAATTGTTTGTCTTATTTATCAGTGTTTGGAACTCTTCTTGTGAAAAAGTGATCCGAAACCAAAGCATCCTTTTAGATCAATTCAACCTTATTTGATCTACCGTAAATAGCTATATATATACCGTGTAAAGTATTTATAACCAACTAGATCCGGGGATTTTGCAAAGTTATAAAACTTTTATTAACATATTCACTCCGTGCATATTTATATCCTATGTAACTCTTGTAATATAGATAATCCACTATACCAAACTAATTAAAACATCTCCCATTGGATGTCTAAATATGCTTACTGAAATTTATGGCATTTGTGTCTCCATGTACATGTCAATCGTTTGAATAGACTCGGACTCCATTTTCTAATGCTAACACATAAAACCTTAAATAAGGAAAATCCCAGGACGGGAACCAAAAAGCTGACATAAGGAGAAAAGCGTGCCGTCGAATGATATATACAAGTCTAAGCACTATATAAGTGTACACATAAATTGGCTATAAGAAAAGTGCCTCGTCAGTACGGTTGATGACTCTTAAAGGAAAGCTCCATTTTCGACCAAAGTTCTATTTATTTATTAAGTTTTGGTCGAATAATAAAAGAATATAATAGAGTTATTAGAATTAGCGGATAAATTAAAGATAGAAAATCTATTTTTATGTATTAAAGTTAGCAATAGAGTTGATTGTTGAGATGTTCAACAAAACTATTGTCATGTGGTATCTCACGCAAGTCATTCACATAATGTCTTCTTTTTTCTAATTTTAGTACTTTCTTTTATTTTTCATTCTCTTTGAATTAGATGTTGACTTTAATTGCTTCAGTTTTTTAATAGCTTTGGTTGTTCATTCTGCGTAATCTAAAAAAGCAACAAGCATGGTGAAGTGCTCAATTATTAGCAATTCTTTTTTATATAATTGGTCGTAATAACCGACATTTTTTTATTAATAATAAAGGAGATAAAAAAATACGAGGGAAAAACTTCACAAAAGAAAATTAGAGTAGCAGAGTTACAAAAGTCTAAAAAAAAAAAGATCCAAAGAAATTAATAGAAAATCGAGACTAAAAATGGACGTAGGGACAACAGCTATAATAAAAAGGACCGCTAGTGTAGATATATGTAGTAAAGCCACGTTCTTAGTATCACCTCTTCATTTCCAACTGAACAAAAGAGAGGAGAAATCCTGATGATCATCTCCAACTTCAAACCCTAGCCTCATTAGAGCCTTAAATTCGACAACCCCTCTTTCCCTGTTTGAATTATACCTCTAAACTGGACATGGAAATCTTGCAAAGAATCAGACATGATGATACCTTCATCGCATCCCCAATTAGCAAGTACATCTGCTTCTGCTTCTTTGTTGCCCTCTCTCATAACGTGATTAAAGTTCCTTCTTTCAGTAGATCCTTAATTCTATCTCTTATCTGCAATAATCTTCATGGACCGTCTTGTTCATCTTGTATAATATTTATTAGTTGCAAAGAATCACCTTCACTAATCAAATTCTTTTTAAGTGCAATTTGCAGGCCATAATATAAAGCTTTCAATTCATAAATAAGAGTAAAGAAATTAGAAATAATTCTACTGAAACCATAGACAAAATTTCCTTTAGAGTCACGAATAAAACCCCCAATTCCACTTAATCCAGTTGAGGATATGTAGCACCTTTCAATATTTAGTTTTAAATAACATGTGAGTGGTTGATCCACCTAATAATTTTTTATTTGCATGTTGTTACATGAATTTCCAACAACCAAATTGGTAAAATTAAGTTATTTATAAGATGCAAACCTTAGGAGATCCTCTATTTGTCTTATAATAGTGCTTTCTTTCTTATTTTATATTCTAGAGCACATGACTTTCCAAATAATCCAAACAATAAAGGATGGTAGAATTTGACCAACTTTCTTATCACCATATAGCCTTTTCTTCTGAATATAAGACCAACAATTAGTTGTTCTACATTTGAGAGAATTATTTTGCACCTGAATTTCCCATTTTATTTCAAAAAAACTCTCGAATTTATTTGCTATATCACCATAGCTAAATAAGTGATCAAATTTTTCTTCATAATTAGCTATACAACATTCACACTTCAAAGCTAATTAAATGCCAAATTTGTGTAGGTTACACTCAAGAGGAATAGCATTGGAGAAAAACTTCAACATGAAGCATGATATCTTCAAATGTACTATTTTGTCGCATATAAATTCACTTCTCAAATTCTCTGTATTTGTAACTCTAAAAAATTTTCAACCTGAATCTAGAGTAAAGTTAGCCAGGCTTGTAGGTTTCCAAATAGGATTATTTCTTTGCCTCGGTTATTTCTCTATCTTGAATCATTCTTCACCAAGTATTAGTTCCTTTCTTAAACTCAACTTCATTAGCATGGTTATTTCTGTAGTATTTTCCTAACATAAATTTAGATCAAAGATTATATTTGGTCCTGAATTGTTGAAAACACGTTTGATTTAGCCGTGGAAAAAATGAAATTATATCCTGATTATAATGTATATGAATTATATAAAAATGATACAGAAATACCTCATGGATAGAGATAGACCACACTTGATTTTCTATTGTATTCCTATTATACGTCTTGCTCTTAGAGTGGTGGACTCTCATATTGCTAGAAAATTCTAATTTAATCTGTTTATCATATTGTCTATTTTTTTTTAGCATAACAGCGGTATATATAGGCTAAAGCAGTGACCTAGTGCACAAGAAGGAATAGACTTCTACCTTACTGATTGATAGCTTTAAACACATCTTTTTCAATAAACTCACAACACCTCACAAAGAATTGACCAGTAAAAAACATTAATACCGGATGCACTAGATTTACTTAGGTCTCAAACAACATTTTTGGCTTCCTCCATTGTGAGGTCTTTTTCCAGAAAAATATTATTTTCTTCAATAATAACCTTAAGAATAATCTCTAAACTTTATTCATAATTACTTTACTTATAATCTACAAGTAAACTCTAAAAATAATCCACAACTTCTTTTGCATTAAGCTCATTTGTAGAGATCGCAGTACTATCTAATTCTTCAATCTCACATGTAGCACTTTTTTATCTTATTTTTTTAACAATACTATTGAAAAACTTAGTGTTAGCATCCCCTTCAGTAGCACATTTGATATTTTCTTTTTTTTTTCTCATTACTTTTCTTCAATATTTGGTCAAAATTTCAAATTGGCTTCTTCTTTATTAAGCTCAATTTTATTTGCAGGTCAAAGATCAAGGTCAAAGATTTTTTCAACTCTAAAAAAGTTGTATTCAACTTCCCTAACTTCTTGGAAAATATTACCAAAGGTAGTAATATTCCATTCTTTTAATCTCTTTTGAATGATCTTCGGATTATTTGCTACATTCAAAGAGCATTATTCTTATTGCTCTTTGTCCAGGAAGTTTTGACTACTTCCACAAACTCTTTATGTTTCACCAAAAAATTCTAGAAAGGTCTGAAATTGCTTTACTTAAATGGTCTAAGAAGGTGTTAGAGAACAACTTATCAAAATTCCGATTAGTTAAAATCTTGTCAATTCTCTCAAATATATCCTCCTTCCTACTTCTTTTATTCCACCAATTAAATTTAGAACCACTGTATTTAACTTTTTCACCCCAATATTATGCATACAACCCAGGTAATTATTAGCTGTATTTAATACAATAGGTGAATCTCTAGCTTTATCACTCTCACAAACCACTGTATTAAAATTTCCCTCGATAAGCAAAGGATGCAAAGTAAAAGAGTCTTTGGCATAGACTACGGAAATAATCACTTGCATGTTTAATAACCCAATTTTCACTTCCAAATTAACGCATTGTTTCATTTGGTTAGCTAGCTAATTTATTTTTAATAGTAAAAAGATAGTATGTTTTTAGGAAAATCTCAAAAATTTCCAAAAAATACTATAAATATATCCAAATGTACAACTTTCTATTTTGTCATCTCAAACTCATCACAATGTATCCCAACTCTCTCTTACCTATCAATTTCAAATCATATTGGAGTTTTTCTCTATCACTACTCACCACTTGCTCATGGCCGCTTGCAGGCATCGGGCTGAGGTCCGACGAACCTCTATTGAGATCGTTGTAGATCCGATGAATTGTATACACATTCGTGAAATATGTAGTAACATTTCTTAAAGTTCAAACATGTTGTGGCCTCCGAACACATTTTTTTTCTTCAACTACATACCCATTCATTATAAACAACATCCTCTTCCATGACTTCGCCACTAAAGTTTCGGTGATATCGGAGGTCGGAAAAAGCTGACGACAGATAGTTATGCATCTTTTAGAATTGTGTATCCATATCATAAATAATTATACAGATAATGCACATATCAAATGGGTATGTAGTTCTTCTGAATTATGACAACCTCAACGGAGGTTCGTCCACACCCGACCTCCAATGGTGACCGGTGACCGATCTGTAGGGAGAGATTCCATCAATTGATATTGGTTTGTGAAGGGTTGTGATAAATTGTGGGAGTTTGGTGCGTGTAAGGAGAGAGACACCTTTTAGCGATAAGTGTTTGGGTGTACCATTATTTGATAATATAATGTGTTTCTTAACTTTTTTTGGTAATTGTGTCCATATTATTATTGAAAAGAACATCTTAACCATATGTTTTCCTATCTAAGATATAAAACCAAGCCTGGAAGATTATAACTTTTAGTAACATTATAATAATTGTTGTGTGATATATTAGCTCACATATATATGTATATGTGTGTACAAGAAAATTGTGTACTAAACAATCCAGAACATGTGAAGTTTAATATTTTAGTATAAGATATGCAGAGATAGTTATTATTACCCAAAAATAAACTATTTTAGCATGTAAGCAGTCTAGCAGACAAAACGAATTCTATTGTCTAGGGTAGTAGCATTTAGTTTGACTTTTAGTGAGTTTTTTTTTTCAAACATGAATACGTCATCCGTATTACTCCATGCAATATATTTCATGTCACAGGTAAAATAGGTACGTTGGTACGTGCTAATTACATGTTAACTGAATAAATTGATGTGTTTCCATGTAAATCCATCTCATTGCATGTTGTAATTACCATGAATAAAATTTACACATATGGCATTAGAATAATAATTCTGATATATTTTGTACTGATTGGTAAATTTAGATTGATTGATTGTATTAGATATTGCTAAGTGTAATTTAGAATATCTTGTTATAATATGTACTACAAGCAGGTACAATCTAAATATATTTAATCACTGCCAAGTGTATAATATGTTAATTTGCGAAATCATATATTTTCACATTTAAGTTGGAAAAATTATGAATCTTCCCCAAATAGGCTCACCTATTTGTATACGATGTCTAGGAAAGATATAGGCGGAAATCGATATCCTAATGAGGTCAGGTTTTAAGTGGCATTCGTGCCCTCCACCCTCACTGTCTTTCCTGGTCGTGTTCAAGTAGAGCTAACGAAAGGGGTTGACTAAATAATAATTTCTCCGAGTGTGTTAATATGTGATGTATGTTTCGCCGAATTGGTGTCTCAGTATCGACCCGTCGTTCGATCAATGAGAACCAATTCACATTAAAAGAAAAACTATTTTCGAACCTGTCATTTCGAAACAAAGTTTGTGCTTGTGCAAACCATAAACATATAAACCAGTCATTTTATATGATAAATAATTCAGAACTCTCAACACATGTTGGATGCCATCTATGATGAAAAAAAATCATAAAACATACTTGCCAAATGACTGTTTAAATGTTGATTTTAATCTGTCACCACATGTTACTCACCCTGATGTGTGAAAAATGTAATGCCCACTTTTTTTTGGATGCCATCTTTGATGAGTAAAACACGAGTTTGTTATTACCCTCAAGATGAATGCTAAGGCGTTGATTTTATTTCGCCACCACATTTGAGACGTGATGACGTCTATGGTGAACAAATGTCTGAAATTGACATATTGGAGCAATCTTTCACCAAAATACTAGCTTGTAAATTGTATTCCATAAGCAGTATCGTGAATTTATATTCACCATGTTCCTTTATCAACCATCTGTTATTAGATAAGAAAATTGCCCCAGTGAGTATTTTTAATCCTATTGGGTCAATGGCGAATTGTTTGCCTGATATTAATGTTCTTCGTGTATTTTTTTTTTTCACGAATCGAGAACCGAGACTAGTGTTATTTGTCTCGAACTGTCGTGATCCCGATGAATCGCCTAGCCAAGCGAGATTTTAGAAAATCATCAAAATCAAAAACCTATGGCTCCAAGATAGTAATTGAAAGGAACAATATGGCCCGTTGTCACAAAAAAATAGATAATGCTCAAGGAGGCAACTCTATGCTATAAAGACAAAGGTCATGCACGGTTACTCCTTAAATAGTTGAAAACTATTATAAAGGTGAAAAAACTAATGCTAATGTGGTTAAAAATAATTGAAAGGAAACTCTTGAGACCCCCGATTTTGTGGCTCAAATGAGTTTGATACCTTTCTTTATTGATTTTGATAAATCATTGAGCCATTTTTTCGCTCATCTGGTTATCTTTTTCCTTTTGGATTATGATTTTTCCATTTGAACATACTTTTGAATTCTGGTTTGCCTGTTTACAAAATTTCTCGAAATAATTTAAAATGTTTTGAGCAAATTTCTTTGACAAATGTGACCAAACTTTAAATTATGAAATTTTAGGCAATACTTGTGGGGTAGTTGTTTTTTTGGAAATAGTGGGTGACCGTGTACCACATAATTTCACCAACTATTTGCCTAAAAGAGTGCTCAGTGACAACGATTCTGGACATGTCGTTCCAAATCAAAATCGAAATCTTTGGTAAAACCAAATTGATTTGTCAAATATGAGGCCTTATACTCTTGTAGGTCCTATTGTACCTTGTTGAGTTATAAAATATTCGAGAAAAGCAGTGTTATCTGGTAATAGCTCATAAAATAATTGAAATTTCTTTACATAGCCTCCATTCAATACGACCAAAAGCGTATTTTAGAGGAGTTGAAATGTCTTCCAAGTGGTTGCTACCACATTCTTTAAAGTATTTAAAGTTACCTTATCATTTCGCCTGTCGTCGAAATGATAAATGATTTAGATGCTAAGACATGATTGTCTGTACTATCATTCATATGTCGTCGATTGATAAGAGCATTTTGATATTGTGGCATTGACCGGATGAGATATTCCCGGGTCAAATGGATATGCTTGATTTATAATCGCATCGTATATGGATTCTCTCTGAGAATATATTTCGTGATTAATCCGAAATTCATGCCATTAATGCTCACTTTGAAGGACTAGTATATGTAAAGATCACGAAATGAACTCGTAGAATTCTTGTAAAGAATTGAAGGAGTTATTGTGGACTTATCCAACCATAAGACGGACCATAAATATAAATGGTTATGGTTGATGCATCGACAATATGGTCACATTTTAATGTTGTCCACAAAAATGCAGCACTTTCTAAACTTTTAGCCCTATCATTAAGTTGATGGCTCATGATCTAGATTATCCTGAAAAGTCAAGTCGACTTGATAATTCCTAAGAGTAAAAATCGAAATTTCGATTTGAATTACTTGAGTTTGGAAATTGAAATTGAACATCCTGTCGATTTTGATTGAGCCAGAAGTCCATGTTAACGCATGTTTAGAGTGATTAATTAATATTTTGATTGAACTGCTATAGCGTTCAAAATATGGACCTATGAATGGGGCATAAGTCGATTATGAATTCCCTGCCTATCATTTGATAGAGTAACCTTGGCAAGCGATCTCTTTACCGCATGATATGCAAAAGTGACATCGCTAAGACTATTCTTCCCATCGTTAGGGGGAGATTTGCACGTTACTGTTGATAAGGAACGACGTGAAGTAACGTGGCATAACCCACTCATTCTTAGCTTGATCCCCAAAACTGCACTTAGTGATAAGTAAGTGCATAGACTACCTCAAGTCTAACTAATTGTCAAACACATTTAATGACTTTATGAGATGTCAATACCTGCTGCAAAATGCTTGCAAGGATAGACGTCCCTGTTCGACGTTGTGTTCCTGTCGTAACACGTTGCTTTGGCCGAACCCGCCAAGCAAATGACGCTTCCATCGGCCGTCAGTCTGTCGTCCTTCCCAAGATATGAGGAAGTTTACCGATTCTTAATTCGTTCAGCCCCAGAGGTGGTGAACTGAAACTCGTTTGTCGCACGAGATTATAAAAGATCTAGGAGATGTGTGATTCCTCCTCATCCTAAGAATCTTGAAATACCTGTCGATCATGATATCTTAGACGATATTAAAGCGAAATGAGACTGTCATTGATTACTTGTTCATATATTCGGTGACGACTGATAATATGAGCAAATTATGGCAGGTGAAGTCAACGTAGAATAGACTAGACTAATGGAAACTTACAATCCAAGTAGACTCTTTAGCGAAAGTGTGTTCGGACCTGTAGCCCCAACACCACCAATGTTAAACGAGTTCGTTTATTTGGTTATTCGTAAGGAAAAGTGATAAGAATAATGAAATTGTAGAATGCTCACCTAGTAGCGCAAGGCTTTTCTCACATCTTGGAATTGATTACGAGATGGTTGATTTCTTCGTAATGGACGTTATAACGGTCCCCTACTTTATCAGTTTAGTAGTTTCCCAAAAAACTGATTATGCAGCATGTGATTGTGGTCACTGTTTTATCTCTATGAGAATTTAGACAAAGAGATATAGATGAAGGTCCCTGTGTGACTTCATGTGCTTAAATCAAGTAGTTCCTGACCACGGAACATGATCTCAATTGACTGAGATGTTCACTATATGGATTAATATAATCAGAGCGGATGTGGTATACCGCCTAAGTGAGTACTTGATCAGCTTGGGATACTTGAACAACTATTATGCCCTTGCATGTTATGAAGCAACCCACGTTTTGGATTTGTCCTTCGAGATGAAGGATCTTGGGAAGACACGGTAGTGACTCGGCCCGATGATCGAGTCCCGTAAATATTGAATCTAAGTCCATGATTCAGACTACACCCAGAAGGTGTTATAACGTTTTAGTCATCATGACGCTAAGTCGTCAGATTCTCCCATGATCGTTCCATCACTAGACATTGATATAAACCTAGTCCGTTCTTGATGAGACGATGAAGAGGTATTGAACCATCATGTTCATATCTAAAGTACAATAAGCGTATCATTGTACTTGGTCTAATGTGCTAGGACGAACATCTCGTATGCTGTGAATGGTATAGCTCGACACAGCATCGCGCTAACAGGCTGCCATCAAAATGGCACTAAAGACACATTCCCTTACCTTATGGTAATTTTGGAAGTGGGCTAGTTTATCCCATTTGCATCATCGAGTGTACCTACACCCTTCGGTACTCGAATTAACGCAAGCCTTTTTCGGTTATACCGATGCCGGTTACTTATAAGACCCGCATAAGGGATATTCCTAACTCGGTATGTCTTTACCATTAGGAATATGGCGATATCTTGGAGGTCTTGGAATGACTCCAAACGAATCACTATGATCTGCTCGTGCTCTATGAGATGACTAGAGAGTGTATATGGCTTCGAGCTAGTATTAGCCATATTTGAATTACATATGCTCTGTCCCACGATCCAGATAAAACACTTGTCATAGAAGACAAATTGTTGCTATCTATCAAGAGAGGCATGACTATATTATGTTATTTAGCATTTATCGTCGAAATAAATCTTCACATATGAAGTTTAAGAGCATCCTGTCGAATGCTCATTTTATTCCACGTTATATTTTCTTGCATACAGTCGTGTGCAAGTAAATGAGGTATCCAGTCGAATGCTCGTATTCTTTATTCGAATATGACATCATTGCACTCAGTCATGTGCAAGTGAAGGGAAGCATCGACGTGAATGCTTATTGCACTAATTACTACTTAGACGAAATCCTCGCACCCTGTCGTGTGCAAGTGAGGGGAGCATACAGTCGCATGCTCGTGTACTCTTTTTGCCCTTAAACAAAGGTTTTTTCCCACTGGGTTTTCCTTGGCAAGGTTTTTTAGCGAGACATGTTCCCATCATACCTCACTTAAGATTGCCAAAATTAGGGGGAGTATCATGTTGTATACTTCTTACCACTGTGTACTCTTTTGTCCTTCGACTAGAGGTTTTTCCCACTGGGTTTACTCTAGCAAGGTTTTGATGAGGCACCTGTTTTGTGGTTGATCCCCTACTACTACCACTGTTGCACTCTTTTTCATTCGACCAGAGATTTTCCCATTGGGTTTGCTCTGGCAAGGTTTTGTATGAGGCACAATGTTTTGTGGTTAGTTACTTACATGTTATTTCGGCATATATCATTCGGCTACACAGTTTCTCCTAGGTACCGGTTTTGTCCCACATTGGGTTTTTCGGCCCTAAGGTTTTTTATGTGTTTAGCACTGCGAATTAACTCCACTCAAATCGACTGCATGAAAACGAAGAACTCAAGACGTCCAAAGAGAGAGTGTTGTAGGATATTATTGGACTATTGGGCTTGTATTTTATAGGCTTTAGTTTAGCCCAAGTGGGCTTGTATCCCTACCCCTCTATCTATATAAAGAGGGTTAGGGATATTGTATTTTATACATTCTAATTAATAAAAATCTACTATTCCCTCTCTCTATATCTATACATATCACAATATATATCTATGACGAACTAATATGTCACACAACAATAATTCAATATTTATGAAAAATAGTATAGCATAAGTTCACTAGCTAAAGCTATGTGAGAAAAAAACACATTAAAGTTATCATGTGTTTACTTTGTGCTCACGTGCGAAGTTACGCTTAGCAACAGTTCGGGCAAATATCAGTTTAGTTTAGTGACCTCTGTTTTGGATCAAAATTTATTTGGTGACCTGGATTTTAAAAATCTTAATTTAGTGACCTGTGTTATGCATTGTTAATGATTTAGTGACCTCCTGTCAACTTTTTTGGATAGAAAATTTTATAAATTACCAATTTATTCCGTATAGTTTGGAACTTTATAATATAATGTTAAAATTATAAAAGATGCAGATTTCAATTGGAAAAAAGTTAAATTATAATACTTCAACTTAATTTTTTGTAACACAATAAAAAAAATTTCTCTACGATTCAAAAGCTTATAAAAATATATTGTATTTATTATTTTTACAGAATTGTGTAAAATACCCCTACTTCTTATAATTTTTATAAAAACTACTTCAAAAGTAAGAAATAATATTAATCTTTTTTTTCAAAAGAAGATAATTCAAAACTACTTCAGAATTGCATTTTTTTGAGAAAAGTTGTTAAATTGAAATGTGCATTTTCCCAATAAAAAAATAATATATTTTTTCTGAAAAGGTTTTTTTTTTTTAATTAAACGTGGTATTGCCTACTATTTTATTTATATTGAATTTTAAATTGGCCATCTGACCTTATTACAACGAAAACAACAACTACATGATTAAACAATAAAAATAAAAATACTTGAAGGATCCAAAAGATAATACTTGAAATTACATAACCCTCTTATGTAGTTGACTTTTTAATAAAATAATATTATCTTCAAACGCGAACTCTATTTGTTATGTATTTCTTTATCTCTTCTCCGCACATACATATAACTAGATGAAACATCTTAGTGAGAGAGAGATCTGATCTTCCCAAATTTTCCTATAATTCGAGTGAGCAAGCTCTGATCTTCTTCAATACACTATTTAAAGGGGCTGATCTCCATGATTCTGCATGAATATCTTCGAATCTCCCACAAGATAATTGCTAACCTTAGATCTGTTTTTGATGCCTATATCTAATTACCTTCAGTTTCTTCATCTATAAATCATTCAGATTTCAAAGAAATTGATGATTAAAGTATAGATCTCACCATCATTTAATATTATCTCTTTGAAGATTTACTTTAACACTAGCTTTAGTTATTACCTCAAAAACAATAATTCTCCTAACCCTTTAACCTTGTTGTTAGTTATTTTATGAACGATCTATGGCTATTATTGTTGAAGAGAATAGAGACAATAAACTTTTGGATTTATAAGGAGATCGATCTGGCCAATCAGAAGGTGATTAGCTCGCTCCATTCGTTGTATCTCACTATCTCAAAACCAGGAAATTATTGATACTATAATTCAAGCAAAACATGTAATTATAAAACTAACAAATAATATAATCCCCATAGTCATAGAGATTGTAGTTATTGTTAATATATCTAGGCTTGCTCCTAGTATTATAACAATTCCTTTTAATTTTTCTCTCTTCTCTAGCTAATTTGCCACTTTTCCATTTAGTAATTTTCCTCTTTTTTTCTTCCTTTTTGTCCATCTAGGTTTCTCAATCAGATACGTAAAGATTCACAACTAATTTGCCTTCATTAATATTAAGATTAATATGCTCATTCTTATGAGTATTTTGACCATCCTCTCGGTTAAAGAAATTTTCCTCAATGGATTGAGCTTCTAGATGGTCAAGGCTTGTGATTTCTTTTTCTGGTGATTTCTGTTTACTTGGATAATCAATATAATTTCAGGCACGGAACTCGTTATTGGGATGGTGATTAGTTGTAAATATTGTAATATATTAAGTTATAATTTCAGGCACGGAACTCGTATAATATTTTAATAACTAATAGATAATAAAATGTTTGATTTAAGTGTTATTATATATGTAAATTATTGTTTTGTACCATTTGACTTGTTTTTGAATTATAACTGCAGAAATAAAGAGACCGGCGCTATGAGACAATATTAGTGTTATAAATTCAGATACAAAAAAAGTCCAGTTTAGTATTTCTGCGATTTTTATATTTTCGGAAAGCTGGAAGAATTTCCTATAAATTTCAATCCAAAAATTTTCACAAATTTTGTCATCTTAAGTACGTTAATTGAACTATAAAAATTCGGACAATGAATGAAAAAAAGAAAAAAAAAATTAGTTGGCAATGTTAATAAATGTCAATAGCTTTCAATGAATTTCCTGTTACTTTATCACATGCAAAATAAGAAGAAAAAGAAGTAAGCTACTAGTACTATTAATCTATAGTTTTCTTGACAATTTTGTTGATTTTGTTAAGAATGATTCATGTCTCACTTGGATATAAATACATTGCACAGCAAAGGAAGAAGATACACCAAAAAATAGAAAGACAAGTTCAAAATTAGTAGTTTAGAAATGTACTAGTTCCATAATTTGCATTACTACACGGTTCCTCCATCCAGTACTTGTAATATTTTGTATCACCATTATATCTCTCTTTAATTAATATGTTTCAATTTTATGATTGTGTTTTGTTTCTTATTATTACGTTAGCTTAATTTTAATAAAGAGTTTAAAGGGTAACGCCCCACGTTCTTGTTAAAACTTTTGAGATTATGATGATTACGTCCTTTTAACGTTATATATTTTCTATCAATAACAATGGTTATTTATCGTTAAGAAAAGTTTGTTGTTATTGTGACTTTATCAAGTTTTGACTAATTGTCGTCAAACTTACTTTCGATGCATTTAGTAATTGGTAAAAAAACTCTCTAATTTTGAAGCTAGTTTAACAATGTTATATCATAGCCCATGCTCTACTAATTATTATCATCCATTTGTAAAAATTAGACTATTTTTACAAGTGTGGAGGTTTTGAAAAAGTCATCATTAATATAAATCTTTTAATAGAAGTGGTGGTTAATACTCTACCGAAAACTCTTATCTCCTAAAACGAAACTAAAAATAAAACACTCTTAATCATTAATAAAAATTTGTATTTTATTCTCTAAATATAAGTTTTAAATATTATAAAAAGGCCCTCTAAGTTATAAAACTTTATAAAAAGGTTCTTAATTATGAAATTGTTACACTTTATCCACGTTAATACTTTATTTTCTTTCGCAGAACTTTCATTTTAGAAGTACCTTAATTTAATTCCTTATGCACGATATAATTGGGTTATACTCAACTATTAACTAAGCTAGTACTTAATTGGTAAAAATGTCCATTTATGATAAATCAAGGTATCATACTAGGTCACGTAATATACTCTAATGGTATGCAAGTAGATAAAGCAAAAGTAGAACTAATTCAAAAAATTACCTCCATCACGAACTGTAAAACATATTAGATCCTTTATAGGACACGCTGGTTTCTATAGGAAATTTATAAAAGATTTTAGTACTATTTCACGTCCACTATGTCATCTCATAGGAAATGATATACCTTTTATTTGGACTGAGGCATGCCCAAAAGTAATTGATATTCTAAAAAGTATGTTAACCTCTGCACCCATAATGAAATTTCTTGAGCGGAGTCTTCATTTTGAATTTTAAGTGTGATGCTAGTGATTATGCAATAGGAGTTGTGTTAGGACAACGAAGAGATAAAAAACCGTATGTCATTTACTATGCAAGTAAAACTCTTGACAACGCCTAAATGAATTATTCAACAACACAAAAAGAAATGCTAGCAGTAGTATTTGCCATAGACAAATTTCATTCATATTTTGTAGGGTCTTCAATAGTGGTCATTAAGACCATGCTGCTCTTAAATACCTTATATCAAAGTTAGATGTTAAGCCTAGAATATTACGTTGAATACTTTTATCATAAGAATTTAATGTATTAGTAAAAGATAAAAAAAAGGGGAAGAAAATGTAGTTACCGACCATATATCTAGACTCACTTATAATTTAAGAGATGATGGAAAATCAATAGAAGACACTTTTCCTTATGAACAATTATTTAGTGTTTCACAACTATCATGGTTTGCAGATATTGCAAATTTTCTTCTCACAAACACACTACCTCTCCATTTCACTGAACAAGATCGCAGAAAATTCTTGCATGAAGTTAAAAGGTTTTATTGGGATGATCCCTATGTTTTAAAATATTGCGCTGACCAAATTTATAGAAAATGTGTGTCAGATGGTGAATTTGATAGTATAATTAGATTTTGTCATAATGAAGCATGTGGTGGTCATTTTTCATCTAAGAAAACTACTGTAAAAATTTTACAAAATGGATTTTACTAGCTGTCAATGTTTAAAGACATTTATGAATTTTGCAAAGCTTGTGATAAATGTCAAAAATTAGGAAGAATGTCTAGAAGACATATGATGCCCTTAACACCAATTTTAATTATTGAAAATTTTGATTGTTGGGGTATATATTTTGTCGGACCTTTTCCTAATTCTTTTGGTAATATTTACATGTTGCTGTTGATTATGTGAGTAAGTGGGTAGAACCAATTTCTTCAAAAAATGTTGATGCCAAAACTGTAGTAATTTTAAAGAAAAATAGTATTTTCTCGATTTGGAATTCCAAAAGGTTTAATTAGTGATAATGGCATTCATTTTTGCAATCGAATGCTTGAAAGGATTTTAATAAAATATAGTGTTACTTATAAAATTGACACAACTTACCACACTCAAATAAATGGACAAGCTGAATTAGCAAACAGAGAGATAAAACGAATTTTAGAAAAAACAGTAAATCCTGATAGGAAAGATTGGTCTAATCGACTACATACACTTTGGGCAAGTCATACAACATGCAAAACAATTTTAGTTATGTCTTCTTATCGTCTAGTATTTGGAAAAACATGTCAATCTTCCTATAGAATTAGAGCATAAAGCATTTTGGGCAATTAAAAATCTAAATTTTGAAAAATATTATGCAGGAAACCTACGTAAGCTACAATTAATCGAATTAGAAAAAATAAGAAATGATGCTTACGAGAATTCTAAAACTGGAAAAAGGACGTAAAAAATTATTCCATGATAAATCAATTATCCGCAAAGAATTTCAACCATTAGACAAAGTTTTACTTTATAGTTCAAGGCTTCATTTATTTTCTGGTAAACTTAGAACAAAGTGGAGCCGTCATTATATTGTAAGAAAAGTATTTTCTTATGGTACGGTAAAATTGAAAATCCAAAAAATGGAAACAAATTCACTGTTAATGGCCAACGATTAAAACCATTTTCCCTTATTCTAAAAATGAAGATACAACAGAACATTTTATTGATCCAATTTACAAAAAATAATAATTTAACTACCATTTATGGTCCAGTATAGCCACAAACTGTTTGAACTATGTACATTTACCTTCAAACAGTAGGAAGAAAATTAGTACCCGTGTTTTTGCGTGAAGATATGTCCTTACCCAACCTATATAATTGGTACAATATTAAGGAAAATGTTGATTTTAGTTGGGGGAAGGAAATAGTAGCAGTATATGTAAATATTAAAAAAAAACTAATGTATTTATTTCTATTTTCTCTTTAGTTCTAATGGAAGATGGTCCAGGAAATATACATATAGATGGTCGGTTATTGGTGTTTTCGATGTGCATATGACGCTTTATCCCTAAGGATGTCAATACTATAATTCAGTTCAAGGCTAAAGAAGTGAGGAAGAATGAACTACAAGGAAAGCCATATAGCGGTAAAAGTGGATATGCTCGAAAAAGAATAGCTAGTTTTCTGTAAGTATGCAATAAATGTGCTAGAGCAACTGCAGAGACGGTTTTAGGTTAGTCTACAATGACTACAATGCGAAAAAATACGACAAATATGGCTTTTTAACAGGCAATAGATTTCTAAAGTGGAAATTTATTGAAGGTAGAGTAAGTGATGATACTGAGACACTCCGCAAAATATGCTACTGCTCAAGATGTCATGTCTGTAGATGGAGAGAACGTCTGGAAAATTCGACTACAATCAACACATAATGGGTAATCTCTTTCCGTGTGTGTGTGTGTGTGTGTGTATATATATATATATATATATAACTGGTACTTACATGATCAAATAGTATTATATGGCAAAATAAAATTTATCATTAATTAAAATAAAATTAATTTAATGTGGCCGACCCCATAATGTGTGGGATGAAGGCTTCTGATGATGTGTTATTACGATTTCTAAGCTTCATAAGAGGTAGAGTAAGTAAAAGTTGAGACACTTCTGCTTGATTACTGCATATGGAACTATATAAAAATAATAAGATATTTTGTATGAATGGAGTAAACCACCTTTCATAGGACCGAACTCGTAATCTGGAGGTAGAGTAAGCGAATATTGAGACACCCAGGAGTTAGTGCTTCATAACGATGATATCTAAGAGTTTTTATAGTCTGTCTCGACAATTTTTTTCAGAATAAATTGAGCATTTTAAATCAATTGCACATGAAAAAAAATTGACTTTTTACCAAACATGCAATCATAAACGAATTAAAATAATAATAAATAAATAAATTAATTAAAATAATATATATATATAAATCTAGGTATATTGTTAATCTTATACATGTGCTTATTTGACCATACCTGACACGTACCGGTCCTTTTTGGTATAAAAAAAACTACAATGCCACACTTCAGTGAGTCGCGGTTTAAAGTTAAAAGTATAAAATATTATGACCGGTTATGTAGAATTTTTTGAAGATACTTTTTATGTGTATTTTAATGAATAATCATATATTTTTTAGAAACAATTAGCAATTGTATAAAAGTTTACTAATTTTTCGTATAAGTTTTTACCCTAGAATTGCACACTGATTGAACTAATATGTTTGATTTATTTATTGATTATTCTTAGAAGTTGGTAGTAGAAAGGAAAAAAAAAATGAGCGAAAGAAGAAAAAAACGAAATGATTTGCTTAATTATTTTTGATCGCGATCATGCATTTGATAAATCTTGAACGTGGCATCCAACATTGGGTGTGACGGTATAGTGGTAAAGTTGATGAATTGAGTGCCTCTAGCGATGCAAAAATACAGGTAAATGGGGATGTAATAATAATTCATTTCGCATGCACTCTGTTATACATAAATGATTTATAAATGCAAACACATGTTGTTAAAAAGCAAGGAAATAATAAAAAAAAAACTTGTTGGAGGATTGGCGAAATCGCTAATTTACATTATTGTTGTTATTATTGTCCCAACCAACAAGTAGTCAATTCTAGTTGTGCAATGTCTATTTAAAAGTAAGAAAAAAAACAATAACTTGTGCACATTAAAGTGGCATGTATACGGTTGTTAATTATGCATCGACTAGAATATATAATTATTCGGAATTCGAAATGAGTTAAATGAGTCACAAAAATATTTTCAATCCTGTCTACATCATTAGTCTTTTTATTCTAAACTTTTGCATTAGAGAAGGTTTGATAACTAATTTAATAGACTAAGTATGACATATTTTTCGAAATCAAATGAACTAGTTTAGGACGTTTGTGGGTGTACTTTTAGTAAACCCTCACGAGACAAAACTCATCTTCTTACGCTTTAGAGGTTTAACGGCTTGTTGCATACGGTAAATGCAACCGTGATTCATACGAAAGTGAGTTATGAGTAGTTAACTAATAAATAAAACTCAATCTTGCAAACTCGGGACGAGTATTAAGCTAGTTAGGGGGTGTGATTAGTTTTAAATATTGTAGTATATTAAGTGTTAACGTATAATATTTTAATAATTAATAGATAATAAAATGTATGATTTAAGTGTTATTATGTAAATTATTGTTTTGTATCATTTTACTTGTTTTTATATTATAACTGCAGAAATAAAGATATCGGCTCTATGAGATAATATTGAACATTGTGTTATAAATTCAGATATAAAAAAGTATTTTTGCGATTAAAGAAGCCACGGAAGTCGGAAAATTACGATCTTTATATTTTCAGAAAGCTTGAACAATTTCCTACAAATTTCAATCACAAAGTTTTCACAAATTCTGTCGGATGTTAATTGAGTTACAAAAATTCGGACTTTGAATGAAAAAAAGAAAAAATAAATAGTTGCCAATGTCAATAAATGTCAGTAGCTTTCTATACATTCCCTGTTAGTTTATCACATGCAAAACAATAAGGAAAAAAAAAACATGCTACTAGTACTATTGATCAATAGTTTTCTTGACAATTTCGTGGATTTTATCCATAATTATTCATGTCTCACTTCTATATAAATACATGGCACAGCAAAGCAAAGGAACAAGATAGACCGAAAAATAAAAAAGACAAGTTCAAAATCAGTAGCTTAGAAATGTACTAGTTACATAATTTGTATTACTACACGGTTCCTCCATCTGTGACTTGTAATATTTGATATAACCAATCTATCCCTCTTTAATTAATATATTTCAATTTTATGATTGTGTATTATTCCTTATTATTATGTTATCTTAATTTTAATAAAGGGTTTAGGGTGTAATGCCCGACTTTCTTGTTATAATGTTTGTGTTGATAATGATTACGTACTTTTAACGTTATATATTTTGTTCATTTATATATTGATTAGAAGTAATTCTATTCATAATAATGGTTATTTATCGTTAAAAAAAGTTTGTTGTTATTATGAGTTTATAAACTTTTGACCAATTGTCGATAAAATTACTTTTGACACATTTAGTAATTAGTAAGAAAACTCCCCTAATTTTCAAGCTAGTTTAACAATGTTATATAATAAACATAGATCATGTTCTATTATTTATTATCATCCATTTGTAAAAATTAGACTATTTTTACAAGTGTTGAGCTTTTGAAAAAGTAATTATTAATATAAATGTTTTAATAGAAGTGGTGGTTAATACTCTCCCGAAAACCCTTATCTCCTGAAACGAAATTAAAAATAAAACACCCTTAATCATTAATGAAAATATATATTTTATTCTCTAAATATAAGTTTTAAATATTATAAAAAGGCCCTCTAAGTTACAAAACTTTATAAAAAGTTTCTTAATTATGAAATTGTTACACTTTACTCACGTTAATACTTTATTTTCTTTTGCAGAACTTTCAAGTAACTTAAGTTATTTGTTTGTGGACGATATAATTGATTTATATTCAACTACCAGCTAAGCTTGTGTGCATTTTTAGAAGAGAGGATGGTCGTTTGACCAATTTTCTAATTGCATATCTAATTATGAAAAGGGGTTAACTTTGTAATTTTCATCAATTTACTAGCTTAATTGTTAATTTCTAAATTATGTGGACTGCATTATAAATGTTTTAAAGTTCTAAAGTTAAGTTTAATGTTTTCCATCCAAAAAGTTAATGCCACGTCACTAAATTATTAAAAGTGTATAACATAGGTAACTAAATCAAAAAATTTGAAAATCATGCCACCAAATCAATTTTGGTTAAAAACACATGTTAATAAACTGAATTAATTTAACCCTCTGTTTTAAAATTCGCGCTACATAGCGCTATGTAGCGCGAAATAGCGCTTTTTTGGTAAAAAACGCAACGAAAAATCACGATTTTGGGTGGAATTGCGCTAAAATCGCGCTATAGGGGACCAAAAGCGCAAAAATCGCGAAATTCTGGACCAAAAGCGTAAATAGCGAGTTAAAAAAAAAACCGCGGATCTAAATAATAAATATATATTGTGCAATTTTCATAAAAGTGTCTACAGTCCAGATGGTTAAGACTGTGCTGTAATTTCCAGCAGACCTGGGTTCAAAACTCACCAACAACAATTTTTTTTATTACTATCTAATATAACTATATTATTTTTTTTTGTTATATATTCTAAAGTTTAGTGCATATTTAGGCAAAAAAAAATAAACCGCAAAGCGCTATATAGCAACGCTATTAGCGCTTTTAGCGTTTCTCTCGAAAAAACGCTACGATAGCGATAACGCTATTTAAAACACTGATTTAACCCCAAAAGTTCCTTCTAAACATGTAGCTTTTGCAATATATTCAAATCAAACTCTTACCTATGTAACATATTATTACCGTCCATCTTTTTCGGCCATACACAATTTTATATCCTTTTCCGTTTTTATAAGGCTTTAATTCAAAGGTTTAATAAGACTCACTTATAATTTGATACACTGTACAATTAGAATTTACCCAAATGGCTATATATGCAATGAAAGCCCTATCCTCACTCCATATTGTGAAATTAGTATGCGAATATTCCTTTACAAAGCCATATGCAAAATATAGATGAATATGAGAAATGAAAAACATCACTGATCAGCATCTCAGTTACTCCCACTTGAATGAGCCAAATTTGGTAGAGTAGTGGTTAGTCTTTCTGCTGTTTGACTCTGCAACCATAATATCAATTCATAGTTTTAGACCAGTATGATTCGGTGTATCGATATAGTTCATTAGCCAAATTCTAAGAAAACAGATAATGAATTCCGTCTTTTTTTTAAGGGAACATATGAACTATGTCAATGCTTTTAAGGATTTTTATAAATCTTAGAATCTATGAAAAGGAAGGCAAGTCCCATAAACATTATAAGACTATTAAGATTATACATAATGAAACTTTCTTACACTCGAACGTGTCCCACCCGCGGGGAGGAGCCTTAAAAGGATCTTCTGGTAGTTCTTTGACATAGAGCAAGTTGAAAAGATCTGTTGGTGTTGCACTATTCTTTACTGTGGAGCCTTTTTGTATTGGGTTTGGCTCATTTTCCATAGAAGAAATAATATACGTGTTGTTCAAATCTAAAGAACCCTGATAAAAATAAAATTACAAAGCAACATCAATTGTTCCGATTTTCATTGGTATAGAGAAGATAGTGATTGCCAGAGTACAAATGAAAAAAAGTAAATGTAAAAAGATATACTATCAAACAGGAAAACAAATCAGATGTGAATATCTAGGCATTAAATACCGGACGAGGCCTTATTGGATGAGTTGCTTGTTGTGTGTGCTTAGTTAGAATTTCTTCCTCGAGAGAGAAGTTTTTCGTTTTCCTTGGGATTCCACTTCTTTCTCCTCTTTCTCTTGATATAGGAATTGGTTGTGTCCCTTTACTCGCAACCCATCTTTTTTCTTCATATCTAACAAAAGCTCAAGAAATTCAACAATATAATAACGAAAAAACTCATAATCTGCCAGAGGTTTCAACTAAAAATTACTTGGCTCGTATAAAATCCTCGGTCCTGCCTTTGGCGAAATCTTTAGGCAATTTTGCCTCCCAATAAGCATTCGCCTTGGCATTACCTATAGCTACACAGTAAAAGATCACATTTACAAGTAATCAGCATTTACACCAGATCAAATGTATTTCTTTCCATTAGGGGTCTTGCCATAAGAAACTTCTTTTTTCTTCTAGTTTCTACTAGATTGCAAGATTAAAATTGTCCCTTTATTTGAGGAGTCCATATATCAAATAGTGAGATCAAATGAGATTGGTGGTATACTGTCACGGTAATAGTTAAGTTTCTTAAAACCAATCTAATAGAAAAGAGAACAAAATCAAAATTCTGATAATACAACTATCTAAAATGATCCCGGATTATGCGTTTACACGTTTACTTACACTGCATAAAAGCAACTTGCTCAGGTAACCATGTATCCAACGTCGTAGAGCGTACCTGTTCCCCAATGACAAATACATTATTTCATTTCATTCCAAGCAATAAGAAAATCAAAACCTTAAGATTTAAGGGTGAAGACTTATAAACTAAAGTGCGCACGCTAAACAAGATCTGTATCACCTCTTTAAAAATGGTATAATTTCATTGCTTGCTCACTGTAGTAATTCACAGTTGAAGCGAGTATACCAAATTGAAAGCTGAAATGCAAGCAATTCGAAGTTGGTTTTTATCCAAATGTGAAGGTTAACTCAACTTTCAAGGACTAGTTATTTAGTTTTAAAAGACAAATGAGAAGTTGAAAGTAGAAGAACCATTTTAATTAGAAGCAACACTGATAGTAGCATTATTAAACAATAAGCGTCGTATTGATGTGTGCCTATTGAATATCATATTCTCCATTTGTAAAAAAGATGTGTGCCTAAATTATTGGAGCATTTTCTCTGTTAATTAAATAACTCACAACTGTAAATTATTTTGTTTCTAAATTTAATTACCATAGTAAATATGAAGAGACATATTTCAGCTCATACTTGTTTCAAGCTACTAAGGTAGTGTAATCATTCTTCCACGACGTAAGTACTCTATGAATTAGGTTATATATACCAGAAAGAACACTAGGTCATGCTCGTGGAATTTTCGAATTAAAGTAGATTTTGTTGGTTATTTGTCTACGAGTTTGGTCATATTTATTTGATTGTTGAAGAACCTTTTATTAAAAAAATTAATTTAAAACACTTTGCATCGTGATTTGAGTATACATACGTACCAACTCAAATATTAAAACCATACGACCAATTTCGCATCAAGCAGTGAAATATTACAGCATCACAAAGTTAAGGAAAATGAACAGAAATGTATCTGAACTCTGGTAACAAATACTGAACCAAGTGCTATGGCTAAAACCTATTCGGCCTGTAAATTTCCTTTCAAGAAAAAACACAAACTTTGACAATGTAAGGAGACAGGCAAAAGTAAAGAACCTTTGAGATATGAACTCCAAGACTCCGATGTATCCCCGAACATTGCATACATATGAATATTCCCAGGTTCACGCTCGCCCAACGCGGAGCCCTAAAAGAGTTTATTCACAATAATTAAAAACATGCACATGTGGCTACCTAAAAATTACAGAAACATTGTCATGAAATAAGGTTTAATGCGCTTGTACTTCCACGAGACATACTTGGTATTACAGTCTGCACATTCTCTATTTTCTGGCAGCCTTGCAAGGCCTTCCAATATCTGCAAAAAAACAAAAACAGAATGAGTCTATGAAGAAGATTATGTGAATACGTGATTGTAATTGTATACCATGGCTTATAAGAGATTCTGCCACCATAATATAGTGCAGTAATTTTCATTTTCCAACATTAGTTACATTATCACTTGTGAACAAAATAAGTTTCATTTTCCAGAACAGAAAAGAATGTTATTTTGTCGAAATAACATGTCCCCCACGTATGTCAGAACCTAGCTAGTCCTCCTATAGTTTCTTATAAGCTCTAATATATTAAGATTTGCATGCATTATAATCACAATAGAATAAATTTAATCATACAGCTGAATGTAAAAAAAAAAGGCAATGGAGGAAAAAAGGAGCAAGCGTATTTACTTTAATGTGCTTGTCATTGAGCTCCTTGGATACCGAAGCCTTCTCATTCATTGCCTTGTATTAACCTACCCTAGCTATTTCGTCAAAATTGAGCCCTTTTTTTTCCAGACAGAGAGAGATAGGCTTTCATGCATGCATGCAATCAGAGAGAGAGAGTGTGTATGCGTCATATTTGGAGACATTCGTGGCTTAACATAATCGATGGAGAAGTAGTTGACAACATCAATGGTTTATTTTAATTATGATGTCATAGTTTAATCAAACTCTATTTTGTCCACATGCTTTCAAATAAAACATCAACGATTTTACACTATAAAAACTGATAGAGTTGGTCCATATTATGAAGGCAAAAAAGACATGTATGGTATAAAATCATATCAACACATGAGTTTTGTCATTCAGTGTCCCCCAGTCTTCTAGTCGTCACGTAATTTGATATTGCCTCCTAAATGGGAAATAAAATTTTGAAGTAGTATTAAAATATTGTGCAAAATCAGAATTAAAAACCATCATTTCAAAAAATTGAAGTATTAAAAATAGTCATTATTTATGTTAAACTATATGGTAATTAACATAGTTGCAGGACTGCGTTATGATCTAAAAGTACTTGAGTCATCAATTTCATCGAGCAACGAAATGTCCAAGTAAAACCTAAGTGGGACCACTACGGGCTTAAAGTGATTATCTTGGGACGGGATGCAGAAACGAAAGGCACAAAATCTTTGTTTTAAGTGTGACAAGAAGTACGTGGTAGGACACAGATGCGCGAACAAACTGTTGCCTCAAGCATTCATGATCGAATGCGTGGAAGAAGAGGACCCGTTAATATCTATCAACGTGTTATTAGGGGGAGGGAGTGCAAGGACAATGCGTGTACAAGCTAGGGTCGCTGGTCAATCTGTAATGGCGCATTGGCGCTTGTTGATAGTGGTTCTAGCCATAATTTTCTTAATCACGATGTGGCATCGAGGCTAGGGCTAACTGTTCATCCAACACCACGTTTTTCCGTGAAGGTAGTTAGTGGCAAAAGAGTTGTGCAGAGGGAGAAGTATTGAAGAGGTGGACATAGACATAGGTGCTGCACGTTTCACGACAACCCTGTATCATTTACCTTTTTGGGGTTAGACCTGTGTTTAGGCGATATCTGATTGGAAAGATATGACATTGGAATTTTGAAAAAATGGCAATGTGTACAGGTTGCAATCGGCAACACCATTTGAGCTAAGTGAAATTTATGTTAGCGGATTACTGCATGAGTTAAGAGGAGGGATGGTCTTCTTCTTCTTTTTTCGGTAAGTAAATTGTATATTAAAAGAATATGGAACCTAAGCTAGATTTACATTTAGATCATAAAATCAAAACAGAGGCTCATAAACATGCCTCGTACAACTTAAACAAATTCTAACTCAAGCTAGAATAGCAAGGAAATATGCTTAAAACGTAGCCTAACACAATAAATCAGTTCAGATTACAATAGTTATCAAACGCAACTAAATTCTCCATCCAATAATCTGATTCGTTACATTTGGCTAAGGTGGTCTCATTTCCTTGTTTTTTGCTTCTAATGCTTTGCGTACTGCTTTAATTACACTTTTGATCCTCTTCTTCGACCTACTTTTAGGATAGTCATCAAACGAAAAACCATTTGGGACTTTTATAGGGGTTATGGTTTCGAAAATGTTTTCTTCGACAAGATCTGCTCCATCCATCTTACTGTTTATATTACTGACCCCACTTTCTTTTATGGAAGGTTCCTCCTCACTACTCATCTTAGAGGGATTTTCAAGTTTTCCTAGCAGCTTTGGCTCTGACTCCTTTTGCGATAATCTAACTTGTATTATATCATTATTGCCCCCTTCTTCTTTGCTATTGCCCCCTACGCATTTTTCTCTTCTCAAATCAAAGTTCTTCTCCCCTGAACAAACAACTTCTTGGGCACTTCCCTTACCTAGCTTCTGCGATTTTAGTTCTGTTTCTGCATACTCCATTTTCTCTTTACTGTTAATAGAATTATGCCCTGAATCTGGCGCCCTCTTGTCATGCTGCATTTGGTCAACCACTATGTCCGCAAACACTTCAAATGAGTTTGAAGTTGCCACATTATTTTCCTTCTTTACATATATACTTGCTTTTTACTTCTCTCAAGCTCGCTACCTTTCCATATCTATCCTTCTTGGTTTGCCAAATCCCGTCTGCTATGGGTTCTCAACCTCCATTTTCTTTCCTTCTGTTTTGCCATTTTCAAGTTTCCCCCCGTTCATGTTCACACTTCTCCCCAAACTGCCATCAGCACCTTCCCTGTATGTATCAATCCGTTTACAGGAATTTCTAGGAGCTTCTCATCTACTCCCTGGTTGTTAAACTTGAGGGCATATAGCATTTTTATGTCCAAATTTTTTACACGTACCACATTTAGGCGGCAACCATTGATAACTTATAACTATATCGATAACTTCCTCGCCACTTTTAATTTACAAGGAGGGATGGTCTTGTTTTGTTTGGTGGATGTTAAATAGGAATCTGATGCTACAGAAGCAAACACTTTCCTCCGTGATGAAGCCTCGGTCACCGTATAAAGTTGTAGGATGAAAGCATAGCAATTAATGTTTCTCCATACAAGTATGCACATTTTAAAAATAACAAGATTGAGAAACAAGTTGCAGAGATGATGACACGTTTAATATAACCAAGCACAACTTTTTTCATCACCCGTACTCTTGGTTAAAAATAAAGACGGATCGTAACGGTTTTGTATCGATGATCGCGCCTTGAATAATGTTACACTAAAGGATAGATTTCCGATTCCTACGATTGATGACATGTTAAATGAGTTGTTCGGTACCATGTTTTTCACAAAGTAGGGCGTGCGTGCTGGTTATCATCAAACTCGGGTCCATCCGAATGATATTCACAAAACAAGATTCCGAACAAATCATGGGAACTATAAATATATATATGGTGATGTCGTATGGTCTTTGCAATGCACCGTCTACATTTCAATCGGTAATGAATACCATATTTCATGAATATTTACGAAAATTCCTTCTTGTATTTTTTTATGATATTTTGATATACACTCGAAAGTGGGAATTACATATGGATTGTCTTCGTATCGCTTTTACTATTTGTCTAATCACGAATTTTTTGTCAAAGCATCGAAATGTACTTTCGCGAAGCATGAATTGGAGTATTAAGGGCATTATATTTCATGGCACGATGCGTAACCAATCTTCAATTGTACGATATTAATTATGTTTTGATGATAACACAATGGAATTTTATTTACACAAAAAGTGTCGTAGTACTAATACTTTCAATGAGTTTATTTGAGATAATCACCGATAAATAACCACCCTAATAAAGAGTAAACAAAATGAGTATAACCAAGAAAAGGACTACATTATCAAAAAAGAACCAACCATGGACTTAAAAGCCAAATAGAACAACTAACTATACTTGCAAGAAATTTTCAAAAATTTAATAGACAATTTAAACCCGTTATATTATGTTTCAACCGGTTAAAGACCGTATAAATGAAAAGTCCACATACGTTTTTTTAAGTCTTGGAAACTTATTAAAAAAACTTCCAAATGGAGAATGGAACATTGAGGAGATTCAATGTAATCATAGGAGTATTCAAGTGTAGATAATTTGCATTAAGGAAAAATATTGCACAAAATATTTGGATTTCAAAATGACAGATCGTTGAACCAAATATATAGAGTTCAACCGGTTGAAATGTTTTTTAACCGGTAAGAAATGACTGAATTTTGAGATTTAAATGAGAAGCCCAAGCAACAGATATCTACATCTCCAACACTATAAATATATATCAAGACTTCATAAAAAAATACACAACACTAGCCCCAACTCATATACAAAAGTCTTGTTCTAAAATTTCATTCGACGGTGAAGCCCTACCAATTTGATTACTCACCAACGTCGTCTTGCCTTAAATCCAAGCCTTACAACTCTCAAAGATAAGTAATTATACTAAATTGAGTGAAGAGAGTTTATTGTTGGGAGAACTTTATTTGTAAACACTTTTATTGTTTATAGTGTGTGTGATCCAACGTTGTTTATACCATTGATCACATCGATTAATTGGTTTTAAACAAGAATGTTCTTAAACTTGTTGATTGTACGACTTGTGTACAACTTGGATCCTGGATCCAAAGTATCGTTGCGAGAGGCAAGGTTTATTGTGGGTCACTTTTCCCTTAAGGAGAAGCACGTTCGTGAGTAGCTATGTCCCTAAGGAAGAGTGTTGTGAAGGATAGATCTTCACTAAAGGAAGAGTGTTTGTAAAGGGTAAACTGCCCTAAAGGAAGTGCGTGATCAAATATAAAAAGTTTAAGATCCGATTGGAGTTGAAGACTAGACGTAGTCTCAAATCGAGTCGAGCTAGGATAAATCTCTGCGTCAAGTACCTTATGTCCTTTAACTTTTAATTATCAAGTTTGCAATATTGTCTGATAATTAGAATAGTTACTACATATATCTTAAAACTGCATATTTGATTTAGAGCTGGCTCACAGATTAGACCATGAAATAGTAATTTTCATGGGTTAAAACTGTAACATCCCGAATTTTTATAAGTAATTTTATTTATGATTTAATTTATCCAAAAACGTTTTATTCAAATTTTACCAAAAACCGGTCACTCGACTAATTTTTAGCCAAAAACCGAAACTCTTCCGAAAAACTTTATTTTAAAAAACTTGTTACTAATTTTACTAATAAAAAGGACCCAATAGATTTGTTTCTAAAGATTTGTTATTTTTGAGTAGTAAAACAATAATTTGGATTAAAAGTTAGCTTTTAGAACTTTGGGGACCAAATAGTTCGCTTCCACAAACTTTGTAAAAACAGTTTTTTCTAAACCTAAAATCAGCCCACTTTTCAATGCTTTAAAACCTAAAAATCAGCCAAGAGAGAAAAGAGAGAAAAAGAGAGAAAAAGAGAGAAAAGAGAAGAAGAAGAAGAAGAGGAAGCCACCATTAGCGGGTTCATACCGGAAGCATCTCCACTACGCTCTAAGGTAACGGGGGTTATCCATAGCGACTAGATGAGGGTGTATATTAGGATTAGGTTTTACGTTCATTATAAATTGGGGGTTTTTGCCTTTTATATTATTTATGTTCTTAAATTGATAATTGGGGTTTAGTTGTTGTATTTTTAATTCCATTAATTGAATTGTAGAATTTGAGACTTGAGACTAATTAATTTCGAATTAATGAGATTATGGATGGGTTTGCATGTTTTAAGCGTTGATTATGAGTTATTATGGTTTTTGATAGAATTGGGTAAATTATTGTTGAATATAGATGGATTGTAGTTTATGCATACAAGGTGTTTGTTAAAATTCCTGAATGGGTTTTTATGTCGTTGAAGTGATTGGCTAGTTGTGAATCTAGCATCTATGATTATGGTTTATGTTGTATTACGTTAAGTGACGTATGAGTTATGTTAGTTGAATAGTATAATATTATTGGCCGAGGCCTTAATATTTATACGTATGAGATGGTGTTATTTGAATGATTTTATATTATTGGCCGAGGCCTTGTGATTTAGCTGTAGTGGCAATGGTCTCTGTCTCTCCCTAATTCCGGGGACAGAAGACGGCCGAGGGGATAGGGAATGACTCGTCTTACGGACCGGGGCGAGTGGCGTTATAGGTCCCAGTGTGCACTATATTTACTTTTATGTTAGCAATGGTCTATGTCTCTCCCTAATTCCGGGGGCATAAGACGGCCGAAGGGATAGGGAATGACTCATCTTACGGACTGGGACGAGTGGCGTGAGAGGTCCAAGTGCGCACTATAAATCTACTTTTATGTTGCAATGGTCTATGTCTCTCCCTAATTCCGGGGACATAAGACGGCCGAAGGGATAGGGAATGACCTACCTTACAGACTGGGGTAGGTGGCGTGAGAGGTCCATGTATGCTATAGTTGTGTGTTGATGTTATTTAATTTATTTAATTTATCGTAGTTGTAGAATGTCATTATATTTCTCTTTATACGTCGAATATCGTAGTTGTAGAATTTGTGAGCTCTTGCATTTATGGGATGGAGTGACGGTATTTGTGGTGCCGTCCCGTTTAGTTATGTGCGTGGGACTCACCGTTACAATTTTGTATTTCAGGTACAACTTAGGTTGAGGCGTATGGTTAAGAGCTTTAGCAAGGCATCACATGGGTTCGGGCTTTTGCTTTCTTTTTACTTAGATTGTTTTTGAGGTTGTAGCCTACGGGCAAATTCATTCGTTCGTTATTTTTAGCTTTTATAAATCCTGACTTGTAGCCGCGTTTGACAAACTTTTTATTTATCCGTTAATTGTTCCTTTAGCTCGTAAGTGTTTTCTTTTAAATTTTTTAATTTCGTACCAACAGGTTCTACTTTCTTTTGTTTTAAAAAAAGGTCATGCCTCGATATTCGTTTTACGGATTTTGGGTCGTGACAAAAACGATAGTTGTTAACATGATTTTGTTGCTATTATAGGTTGTTTAAGAGTTATTTAGTGAATTATGTGTTTTTCTAGTTTATTTGCACATTTTTGGATTTTTGCAAGAAAAAGCATGGAAATAGCAAAAAACGAGACCATGACGAAGAAGGATCCAAAGATGGACCAAAGTGAAGAAATCATTACATCAAGGGTCTAAAGTCAACCCAAAATAAAGTCAAAACCGACCAGAATGAAGCCCAAAAAGTCAAAGAAGCAAGCCCATAAAGAAGGAAGCGGACCTGACTGGTCTGGCTGACGGTCAGGCTAACCAGTCACGTCGGAATAGAATTAAAATATTTTTAAAAGATATAGTTTGCTAGGGTTACATATAATTCATTTTTTCTCTTCTAACATATCACAATACACAACTTTAGAGCAGCTTTCAGCCCCAAATCATCCTAGAGAGAAAAAAATATAAAAATTGAGAGTTTGTGCACGAATTGTGTATTTTCCCAACTATTTTTTGTAAGTTCAATATTTGTTCTTCCAATACAAAATTGTTTTTAGTATCTCTATTGCTTTATTTGCATGTTTACTATCTGTTTACATTTTATTTAGCATTAATCTTGCCACCTCTTGCATGTTAATCACACAAAATCTATGTATTAAAGCTAGTTATTAGTCGTTAGATCTTGCATGCACACTAGTTCGTATTGTTAATAACTGAAAATACAACCCTTAGAAACTGAGTTTTTTTTGTTTTAAGCTAGAGGAATCAAGTCGTTGGATTGACAACCCAACTGCGACTGCCCTCATTACTTTTTAGTTCGATTAATTAATAGTAATAACCACACAGTTACTCGGATGATAACTTGGGTATCCTACCCATTAAATATTACAATTACCCTCGTTATCCTACGAGACCCTCGTGCAAAAAAAAAACACATATGTGGGGAAGGCACTCACATCTGAAGCAAACAACTAGATCAAATTCCGTTGACGAGATCTCTTTGTCAAAAGTTGGATAGTCTGAAGCAAACAAATTAAATTAACTCTTGAGTTAATATACATTTGTTGATAGATCGACAAGTTAGAGTGTATCTAAAGTCAACTCTTGTTGATAACGTAGCTGGTTGATAATTGGTATAACATTGTTTGTTAAATTAGGGTTTGTTTCCCGGGACATTGGTAGGCCATTTTTGGGTGTAAAGTTGATTTGAGGGGCCGTTAGTAGAGACAGTCAGTTTATTAAGAAGTTAGCCATGAAGAGAGCTGCTAAGACTGTTGAGTTGATGCATCTTATTCCACAATTGGGTGACCCACAGAGTGAGCTCCTTTTGCTCCATTCTTGCATGGGTATTGCTAAAAAAAATTATCTAAGAACATGTGAATCCGTACAAATAGAGGAGGCAGCAATTTGGTTCGACAAAGGGCTACGAGGGGAAATTGAGGACATTGTGGTTTGTGGAGGTCCTTTCTTTGGGGACCTTCAATGATGATTGGCTTCTTTACCCATTAAGGTCTGGGATGTATTCGGCAGTGGAAACCTCCTCGTAATCTTTTGTGGCCTCTAGGGTCCAATCTTGGATGTTACAAGACCATATCTTGCGAGATAGTGGGATATGTAGTATGGACTCTGATTCCGACTGTGCATTGGACTGTTCGTGTTACGATTCCTGCTTTCAACCTTAGTAGTTTTACTAATATGGAAACTCCCCCCCCCCCTCTCTCTCTCTCTCTCTCTCTCTCCTAGAGCCCAACATGCTTTGGGGAGTGCTCTTTTTAGTAAAATTATTGAGGATATTGAAGTAAAGTTTGGCATGAACGTTAGAAAAAGAACAGTTTTTGGGTGTCTACAAGCATCACATGCTTAGGCTAGCATATGTCACCGGTGGAGTATCACACAATCCTTAGATACTGCCTCATGATTCATGTAACGTCTCGGAAATTTTGTACTTTATTATTAATTTTAGTAATACGATAGAGATATTTAGTTTTGTGGGTGATTACGTATTTGTGTGAAATATACATGTGTGATATGAAATTAGGTGTATATAATAGTTGTTGGGGTGATTGGTATCGTGTAATAAGTAAGACTACTAATTAGTAAATTACTATAACCTAAATATATAGATAATACATATGCATATATACATATACATATTACATATATACATATACATATTACTTATATACATATACATAGATACATACATAAGGAGAGAGAGAATAGAAAGGAGAGAGAGACCAGCGGAGATTTTAGAGAGAGGAATCGAGGGAGTGATCAGCGACAAAGTGATAATAAGTGGAGAGAGAGTTGGCCAGACCAGCAGGCCGCCGTGTTTTTCGTGTTTTCGTGTTTTTAGGGCAGCGACTTCGGAAGCCGATTCCGATGTCATCGGGTGTCCGTTTTCGACAATCAAATATATTTTCTTAGCCTATTTTTCGAGAACTATCTATCCGTATAAGCCGTTTCATCTGATTTTGATTTTTATAAAAACCCATTTTTGGGAATATTTGCTATAATCCGAATTAGGGACTTTTATATTAATCCGTAGCTCGTTTTAATTGCGTTTAGGGGCTGTTTAAGGACCGTTATTGGGCTGTCCAGATCTGGTTCTAACTGTTCGTTGGGCTTTCGACTTGAGTTTGGGGTTTTTTTTACAAACGAGCTCTCGTTTGTGTAGGTAAGGGGAAAGAATATGGTTTCGCTTTAAAGGCGGTTTTGTGTGTTGTTTGTTGTATGCTAGGTTATGTGAAATGGTTAGTGTGTATTGCATCATTATTTTTATGGTGATTATATTGTGTATGGCGATTTTACTATTTTTATTATAAAATAAATTGTGGAGAATAAAATGATTTAAATGTGTTATTTAATTAAATCTTTTAAAAACGTGAAAGTGGTGAAAGTGTGTCAGTTGTGATATCATGTATACTCTTGTGGTGATACCGTGTAGACTTTTGTGGTGATGTGTTTATCTAATTACATCAAATATTATAAAGTGTGTTTTATGTTTTATTGTGGAGTTTACGATTTTCGTGTTTGATATTCGGAGTCTTTTATATTTATTTTAGGGATTGCAGTAACAAGTGTTAAGGCGGAGCTGTGTCAGCTTACGGTGAGATCCCGGAAACTTGCGCAAGGATTAGGTATATCGGTACCATAGGGTTAGTCCCCTTAAAGACGGCCCCATATCTTTTGGTCACATGTTAGTGTCAGAATATGGGTAAGGGAACCATTGCACTTTGGGTCCTAGAGTAGAGTGGCTCTAAAAGTGGGTACATGTGAGGCAATCCCGACTTTGTGTTTCGTTGAGTCTTGTTGTATTTTGTTTTGTTTTATTTTATTTTGTTTTATTATTAATTCAGTTAATCTTGATTATATGTTCATTTACTTGTGTTGCGAGTTATATTTGTTGATGTGTTTTTCGTGCAATTGCCCTTTGTCATTATTTGCCAAGATATCATATTTGCCATGTTAAAATTGTGTGTGCGTGCTTAGTAGCACGCGCCGTTCTTAAAGCGAGATTGTTTTCTTACCTCCTTTCTTTTTTTTTCTGTACATTTTGTTCACGATCGATGTACAAGTGCTGACGTAGATGGTGGCGAAGTTTAGAGTGCTTGCATGAAGCTCATTATCATATTACACGTGATCGCACGCACGCTAGACTTGTTTTTTTGTTCATTTTGGCATTATCTCATTTTGAGCCTTGTTGGCCTAGTAAGCGTTTAACACGAGATTAATTTATCTCGTGCACTTGTATATTTTAGATTACGCTATTTTATAGAATGTCAGCTGGGTTGGATTTGATTTTGGATTATTTGGTAATCGCGTTGCGATTTTGTTATATGTTGTTTCAGGCAGGTCTAATTTATTGGAAACACATAGATACGCAAAGCTCATGCCGAAATTTTCTAAAACGTATTGTTTTGTTTGTGTTGTCACATTTGAACACCGTTGGCTACCCTTAGGCCAATTTAGTGAATCAAATATAATTATCGGCATGGCCTGAAGTATTTATTTGGTTCTATTGATTGGCATATTATCGAATGACATTCTGCATGTTTCGTTATTTAAACAATTCCCTTTTTATTTTAATTTATATTCACGACTCGGGTTTACCCAAATCCGGGGGCGTGACAGCTTGGTATCAGAGCTAACCGGGTTCCGATTACCTTGGTTTCCTGTTGGGTAGGATAGGCACACACGGACGGGTCGTAGAATAAGATAGGAATACATTCTTTCTTGAAAGTCTGCAATTGTTGGTAATTGTACATACTTCATTTGTGACATTTCTGTTATATACTTTTACTTGAGTGACTTATAGAGCGTAACATATGTGTGATGAAATTGTGTGGTAAACAAAAATCTTGTTATTTACGTTTTAGTGGGATAGCTTTTTAATTTCAATTTCCTTTTTGCTATGGTTATGTGTAGTTACTGATGGCTCCTAAGCGAAAACTA